>CAMAPF010000028.1:0-2400000 GCA_945859915.1 Cuscuta epithymum
AGAAGAAGAAGAAGAAGAAGAAGAAGAAGAAGAAGAAGAAGAAGAAGAAAGAAGAAGAAGAAGAAGAAGAAGAAGAAGAAGAAGAAGAAGAAGAAGAAGAAGAAGAAGAAGATGAAGAGGAAGACGAAGAGGAAGAGGAAGAGGAAGAGGAAGAGGAAGAGGAAGAGGAAGAGGAAGAGGAAGAGGAAGAAGAAGCTCCTTACCAACTTTTCTTCCATCTTTTGTTTTTTCATATGACTTGTATATCATATGAAGTACCTTTAAGATTGTTCTACATGTTCAAAAATGTGGACGGTTTAATGCCTTATAACTCTTGGGTTAAATATGAGATTACCTAAATAAATGTTATAAGTATTCATAATGATGTTTAAAAGAGTTTAAACATGTAATTAGCCAAGGTAATTAGGCTTATGTGAATAAAACTACATGATTATGCATGTAAAAAGTATGAAAAGTGTATAAAAATATTTGTGATGTTTTGGATGACCACAATGACATTTATTGGTTGTTTTAGCATGATATATGTTGTATAAAAATTTCGGGCCAAACGGAGCCACGTTTCGGGGGGGGTCAACTCGGGGGTCAACGGGCCGTTGACCCAAGGTCCCGGACATAACCGGCGCCTGTTATAGGGCATAACCGGTTGCCGGTTAAGCTGCTGCCACCTGGATTCCGTTTTCCGCCGCGAAAATGCGGTTTTGGGTCCGGTTCGAAGGGGGGATTAACCCCGGGCATCCTATATAAGTATATTGTGCATGGAATTGCATGGAATATGATATTTAAATGTCAAGGTTTGATATCTATTGATTTAAATTCTAAGACTTGGTTTTAGTCCTTAGTAAGATATGATATAGACCTTATCTAGTGTGATATGTGGTAAGTCATAGGTCGGGTGGAGTACCCAGGGATCGGGCGTGTATCCTGAAAACTCGGTTATAGGGTGGATTACCCAAGGATCGGGTGTGTATCCCCAAAACTCGGTTTATAAGGGTGAAGTACCCAAGGATCAGGCGTGTATCCTCAAAACTCGGTTATAGGGTGGAGTACCCAAGGATCGGGCGTGTATCCTCAAAACTCGGTTATAGGGTGGAGTACCCAAGGATCGGGCGTGTATCCTCAAAACTCATACATTACATTTTAATGATGTACGACCGGGTGGTGTCCTTATGATAATTAATTTGAACAAGGAGGGGGTTCTATACACTCAAAGGTATATGGGTGGGTTGAGATTTAAGTGAAAGGACATTGACTACTATTATTTTCCCAAATAAACAATGACCTACGGGTCGGGTATTTTCCAAGTGTATATATACTAATATTGTATTTCAAAACTTGGGGGGAAGACTACACGTATGTGTATCACCCTATGTTTGGGTCTTATACTTAAAACGTTAGTTATTCTACATTTAGTTTGCTAACTCTCGCCTCGGTACATGTACTGACCCCTTCGGGGGGACCACCATTTCAGGTTGAAGCTAAGGCTAGCTATCCACACCTTGCTCAGTGAAGTGATCCAAAGGAAGACGTGGTTCATGCTTCCTTTACTGTTTTAAACTACAAACTATGCTCATGGATACTTTGTAATAAATACATTTGTTTTGGGCCTGCGTGCCTACGTTTTGGCCATGTGTGGCCCATGATTGAATATTGAATATTTCCGCTATTCGTTCAATCCAAATATGTGATGTTGTTATGTATGTTTACTTAACTGAGTATGATATGGACTATGTTCATGGACGCCTTGTGTGACTAAGTCACGTTGACTTGCGAGTGACATCATTTAGTCATACGGCGGTTGTACACGCGCTTGGATGCAGTTTGGGGCGTGACAGTGTTAGTATTTGTAGTGACATATGGGACGATACATATCATCATTTATATTATTTGGGTCTGACTGCACATTATATTGATGATGATTGGGAAATGCATAAACATGTTCTTGTTTTTTTGTAAATTTAATGATCGACACACTGCTGATAATATTTATCTTCTCATTGAGTGTATTTTAATTGAGTATAATTTGATTGATAAGGTGTTTGTTGTGGTTTTGATAATGCTAGTAATAATACTGCAGCTTATACCTAGATTGCGTGAATTGTGTGGTTCTACTACTTTGATATGTAGGTTTTTTCATCAACGATGTGCATGTCATATTCTCAATTTATGTGTGCAAGACGGTCTAACCGCGTTAGGACAGGCTATGGAGGTAGTCAATGGGGGAATTAGACGTATTTGGGCTAGTGGTCAACTTCAATTACAATGGCAAAATTATTTGAGAGAAAGAGGTGTGAAATATTATGTTTTTGCTAAAGATTTGTCTATTTGCTGGAATAGTACTTATAAGTTAATTAAAACCCGGCTGACATCGACTACCCCTATTGCGAAAAAATTGTGAATGTTTTGGTATTTTTTTTTAATGCAACTAAAACTTTTAGTCATGTTTATAAACCTACATCAAACCAATTTTTTCGTGAAGCTGTTAATCTCGCCGGTGCTTTTAATGAATTTTCTGACGCTGCTTACATTAATTAATTTTGTGAATTTATGAAGAAAAAGTTTTTTAAAATATTATGCACATATTCCGCATATTTATGGTATTACATTTATTCTTGATCCTGGTTATAAACTTGGTGCTTTGCAAGAATGCTTAGACTTCTATCATGCAGCTTTTTTTTTGTTAATTTCCTATGTATGAAGATAACCTCATAGATCTTAAACAAGAATACAACGGGGTTAGTAATTATATTTTATCAATTATTTAATGAGTTTCATGCACAATATGGCAACGCACCCCCCCTCCCTCGACACGAACATCTTCATCTAAAGAAAATCACTTTTTAAATCTGCATTTGGCAATCTTATGAAAAAAGTAAAACAACTCTCATTGTTGACCAACGCTCAGTTAACGAGCTTTCTTGGTATTTAACATATCCTGTTGATTTTGAAGAAAATGATGAATTTGACGTTCTAAAATGGTGGAATGAAAAAGAAAGAATGTTCCCGGTTTTATCAAAGATGGCTAAGCAAGGGGCTATCGATGCCGCGTTTCAACAGTTGCCGTGGAACAAGAATTTAGTTCAGCCGGCAACGTCCTAACGGAGTCTAGAACGAGATTGAGCGCAAGCTCTCTTGAAACACTTGTATGCTACCAACGATTGGTTGAAGGCCCAACGAAGGACTCAAGAACTTAGCATCACCCCCACCCAACACTTTATGGATGAATCAACTGAGGGTGGCTCTAACGCTGACCAAGATTCCGATTGATTAGTATTTTACTATTTATTACAAAATGTATTTCATGTTTTAATTTTATCATCAATTCTCAATTGTAGACTTGTTGTTCATATTTCAAATAAGTATACGTTCATTTTTTATATGTAGCACTTCTCAAATTAATTTATTAATTAAAAACAAAAACAAACAGACCTGACCTGGCCCGCTACCCGGGTGGGTGGACCGGACCGGCACCGGCCAACATCCGGGCCGATCCCGGGCCTCACTGAATTTTTTTTAGGCCCAGCCGAGCCTAGGCCCGACCCGGGCCCGGACCGGACCCGGTTCATGGCTAACCTTAACACTTCAAAATTCAAACCTTTTACTCTGTTTTAAAAATTGTTGTTCTTGATTTAACTGCGACAATGGCGAATTACATCTCACCATTAATGTCGAGTTGCTTACGTTTCTCTATTTTTGTTCTTAAATACAACTAATATGTGTAGTTTTCCAGCAGTTCCGTCTGTTGAGAAGATAATTAAGTTTTTGAGAGAGAAGTTACTTTTCATTTTTTAAATTATTCATTCTAGCTATTCCATTCTACAGGGTAATTTAAAATATTGGGCTCTTAGGCATGTGCTTCCACTTAAGTCAATCGAAAATATTAAAATTGGGCGGACTGTAAGGTGCTCACAGTACGGTTAGACTTATGATATACAAACTTCAAGATAGGATAAATAGAGGTGTATACTTGAAGACAAAAATGGATCTGAGTTGATCTAATTTAACTTTGTTTTGACATGTTTTGACCGGTTTTTGAACGTACACTACAAACAAATTGCAAGCAAATTGCCAAATACCCACGGTCAATCTAGTCCGTTGGTCATTACAATGTCAATATCCACACTATCCTAACTTTGTTCGTAAATGTTGTACAATTCCTACCCCAAAATTATAACCACTGGTATAGTGTTTAATTATCACTGGGTCAGGTGGGAGCATCTCTGCTACCCAAAAGAAGGGGGATTGGATATCAGATCTATCAATGATGTGGAAAAGGCTTATTCAATTAAATTATGGTGGAAAGTGAAAACATCTACTTGTTTATGGGCTAATTTTATGAGAGCTAGATATCCAAGGGAAGGTGATATGAATGTCAGAGTCTCTGACTCTCCTACTTGGAGGAGGATTTGCTTGATCAATGACTTAGCTTCATCTCTATCAGATGTTTCTGACTCGCAACTCACCTGGAAAGTTGCAAATGATGGTCAGTTTTCGCTTAAATCTACTTACCATGCCATCAGGCATTCTTTGGGTTCCTGTCTTACTTTTAAACAGCTGTGGCATCCTCAACAGCAACCAAAAATTCAAATATTTCAATGGAGACTTCTTAAAGGGGTATTGCCTATTTCTGACAGACTGGTTAGGTTTAGGAAGGTTATTCAACCTTCTATGTGCCCTATCTGTAGGAACAATGAGGATTCAGTCATTCACATTTTTCTGGAATGTCAATTCTCTAAGGCAATTTGGACTTATTTTGCTCAAATAATGTCTATCTCTTTGCCCGCACATTGTTCTAATATTCGTAATATTTTTTTGATATGGTGGTTTGAAGCTGGTAGCAAAAATTTATTAGACAGTTTTAAGCATAATCTCCCAGGGATCATTTGCTGGAACATTTGGAAGACATACACTAATTTGGTCTGGGGATCGGGTTCAGAGGTTCCAAATTTTGAAAGAACAATCTGGCAAATCAAGATGCATACACAACACTGGGTTCTCAGCTTATCTAATCAAAAGCTTGGAAGGATTGATAATGTATTATATGAAGAACAACTAATTCCTCCTGGATTCAAGCTTAAGCAGAGACTTTTAAAACCAGTTAGTTGGTTAAGGCCAAAGAGAGGGATGAAGTTAAATGTTGATGCAGCTTTCATACCTGGGTTTGCATCAGGTGGTGCGATTTTGAGGAATCAAAGAGGCGAACTTGTTTGTGCGTTTGCATTCCCGACCGCTGCTTCGTCTTCCTTGGATGCAGAGCTAATTGCAGCGACGAAAGCAACCAGATGGGTCATCGATGCTGGGTATCGTGACTTCCAGGTGGAAATCGACGCTGAACTTCCTCTTAGCTTCATTTCAGGTGGAACGATTGTTGCTGGATCTGAAGACCTTATCGAATTCAGACATTTATGTTTTAGGAAAGGGGTTAAATTCAGACATGTCTTTAGAGAAGGTAATAGGCCAGCCCATTATCTGGCTGCTATTCATCCGGCCCTTTTTACCTTATGGACTTCATATGCATTGCTTCCGGGTCGAGTCCGCATTGAGTTTAGTTTCGATCTGTTTAATATTCCTTCTATTAGATGGCTAGTTTAGTGTTTGTTGTATCAATTGGGTAAGGTTTGTTCCCCCCAATTGTTGTCTTTGTTTTTTGCTTTCTGATGTATTTTTGGGAGGTATGCCTCTCTGGAAAGGTTTTGGTCTAGTCCCCCTTTCTATGTGTTTTTAAATTGATTATCAATAAAACTCGGTAAATGTTCCCCGGCATTTACCCCACCGACTTAGGTGGTTTACCTACCGGGTCTAAAAAAAAAAAAAAAATATTTCAACAATTTTTATTAAAACTGTAACTTCCGTAAGTATACGTGTAGGTAAAAAACTGAAATTAGTTCTGTTAGAAAGTGGCGTTCAAAACTCGATTACAAATTGAAAAGATCCAATTCATAAAACTTAGAACTAATAATGTAATTATATAAGGATTACTATGTAATATCCAAAACTTAGTTTAGTATAAATAGAACCTCAAGGCACCCAATAGGGTAAGCCATTATTTCCCAAAAGTTATTGTTTTGTATATGGTATCAGAGATTTAGGGTTTTCTCTTTCCCTTTTCCATCGATCGATCGATCGATCCATGGCAGAACACATCTCTGCGACCGCAATTTCTATGGCGCACGTCAATCCGGTGCAGCCTTCCTCCGCGACTTCATCTTCTGTCCTTCCAGCGATCACCTCCAGTCCCAGTTGCAGCAGCGTCGTTTTCTCCTCCCAGCAGTATTCGACGCCTTTAGCTTCATCTACACAGGTCGCGCAGATACACTCTCCGCTAGCGACCTCTCTGCAACAACGGATTCGCGGTATTCCGTCCATGGACTCCTACAGGCTCTTTAATATGCCTGAACAATTCAATTGGATGCCTCCTGCTACAACGCTGCCAACAACAGCTGCTTTTCCACCTCCACCAGTTTTTCCGGAGCTTGGCAGTTCATCCATGCATTTTACTGGTCCCACCTTCTCGGGACAGCCTGGCATAGCTCCTCTGACAGCACCATCGCCATCTTCGTTGCCAGGTTTTAATACATCCTACAGTCCCTTATCATCTCTAGCATCTCAATTGGCGTGTTCTACTCCAAATGTAAGCAACATTGTGACTACTCGTTTATTGTCTGTTGAGGATTATTTGCCTTGGAGAACCCAGTTTGAGTCATTTTTAGTGTCTCACAGTCTTCTGGGTATTTTGGATGGGTCTATTCCAGTCCCTTCACCCACTACTCTGGATTATACATACTGGCTAAAAATTGACCAAACTGTGCGTTCTTGGATTTTTGCAACTCTTGCTAGAGATGTTTTAATGGAAGTTTACGATCTGAAATTTTCTCATCTTATTTGGGAAAGACTTCAGAAAAGATTTATGTCAGCTTGTATTTCTCGATCCATAGAATTAAAACGGTTGTTGTCTCATATGAAAAAGAAAGAATCACAGACTATGGATCAATATTTGTTAGAAATTAAGCTCCTGGCAGATTCTCTAGCCGCTATTAATGCTCCGGTTAGTGGACGAGATCAAATTGAATATGATATCCTTGGCTTGGGGCGTGGATATGAATCGGTACTCAACAATATTGATCAATTACCGGGGACTCCAAGTCTTGAAGATCTTCGTCCCATTCTCCAAGCTCAAGAACAACGCAATTTATTTTTCCAAGCCCAGGAATCAGCTCCCTTACAGCAAGCGTTTGCTGCCCCAGCTGCTCCAGTAGCCCGAGGAGGTGGACAACCGCGTGGTGGTGGCGTACAGCCACGTGGCCGAGGCAACCGAGGAGGTCGTGCACGTGGCAGACGTGGTCGTGGCCGAGGAGGTTACTACCAGCAGAACTATGGCGGTCACCAGCAACCCTATGTGGGTTATCCACCACATCCAGCTAATCCCCAGCCGAGAGCATCGGCTTTTTCAGGGATACCAGGTTCGGCATTGTGTAATGTTAGTTCTGGTAATAGTTGTAATGTTTATTTTCCTGCTTCTGCTACTCATCATTCTTATGCAGGTTTCCCGTCTGTGGATCAGTCTTATCAGTCGCCTCCCCCCCGGTTGTATGTCAATTGTGTTTTTCCCCAGGTCACTCAGCACTTCATTGTTCCCGCTTTAATGCCTCGCAAACCCCGGCTCTTGCTGCGCTACCCACTGGTGAAAACAATGATTCAGTCTGGTATCCTGACTCTGGGGCTTCCGCTCATATGACTCCTCACGAAGGTATTCTTTCTTATAAAACTCCTTACACTGGCCCGAATCAAGTGTGTGTTGCTAACGGTACAAAATTGCCTATTTCTAATATTGGTAAATTAAAGCTTGTCACTCGTGGTCGCCCGCTAACTCTTAACTCAGTTTATCATGTCCCACATATTAAATATAATTTGTTATCTATTCAAAAATTATGTGCGGATAATGCTTGTCAAGTTATTTTTGATAAAAATTCTTTTTCTGTCAAGGACAATCACATGGGGGAGCTTCTTCTTCAGGCACTTAATAAAGACCATGTTTATCCTTTCCATGCCCTTCAATCCCGTGTTGTACCCGGTCTAGTTTGGCACAAGCGTTTGGGGCATTGTGGTGATAGAATTCTTGGTAGACTTAGGCAGCATAAATTAATTTCTACTTCCTCCTCTTTTGTTCACGATTGTGTTTCTTGTAAACTAGGTAAATCCCACAGACTTCCTTTTAATGATGTTACTCATGAATCTACTGCACCTTTACAACTTATTCATTCAGATGTTTGGCAATCGCCTGTGTTATCCAATCTTGGATTCAAATATTATGTGGATCGTTGTGCTTACCGCTACACTAAAAGCAATCGCTGATAGTGTAGCACGCCCTTCCCCTTTTATAGAACAGGCAAAGCGCCACGCGGTTCGATTGCACCGGCAGGCTGGCAGATTGCTGACCGCAGACCCGCGGCAGGCCCAACAATCTCCCCCCCAGCACCTGCCAGCCTACAACTGAGCAGCATGCTGTTGCCGGGGGTCGAACCCGTGACCTTTGGCTCTGATACCAATTGTGGATCGTTGCGCTTACCGCTACACTAAAAGCAATCGCTGATAGTGTAGCACGCCCTTCCCCTTTTATAGAACAGGCAAAGCGCCACGCGGTTCGATTGCACCGGCAGGCTGGCAGATTGCTGACCGCAGACCCGCGGCAGGCCCAACATATTATGTCTCCTTTATTGATGATTTTTCTAGATATACTTGGGTTTATCCGATGCATAGGAAGTCTGAAGTATTTACTCATTTTTTAACTTTTCAAAAACTAGCTGAAAATCTTTTAAATTTAAAAATTAAAGTTTTCCAAAGTGACGGAGGGGGTGAGTTTGATAACAACATTTTTCGGGAGCACTTTTCCAAATCTAGAATTTTATTTAGAAAGTCTTGTCCTGAGACTCCGGCTCAAAATGGTGTGGCAGAACGCAAACACAGACATTTACTTGAATTAACTAGGACTATGTTGATTGATTCTTCTATTCCTAGTAAATTCTGGGTTGATGCTCTTTATACTACAACATTTATTATAAATCGCCTTCCTACACCGATTTTGAACGGTCTCACACCTTACGAGAAACTTTTTAATAAAATTCCAGATTACAATTTCATGCGTGTTTTTGGATGCTCATGTTTTCCAAATTTTATTGCTGCCTCTCACAATAAGCTATCACCCCGTTCCATACACTGTGTTTTCATTGGTTATGCGCTGGGCTACAAAGGCTATCGTTGCCTTTCTCGCTCCACTGGTCGTGTCTATGTGAGTCGGGATGTCACCTTTCATGAGAATGTCTTTCCCTATCCTCAACTTGTGACAGGCATCTAAAACTGTTGGCCATTCCCTACCCAGCCCTTTACCTACTTCCCCCATAGCCACACCTACCGAGTCTTACACACCCTTGCTAGAGCATCATTCCTCACCATCCACTCCCACATCATCCCCAGCCTCCATCCCATCTACCGGCCTATCCCCTTCACCAATAATCCCTACTGCCGAACACGATACTACCTCCCCAACTGCCACGGCCAGCTCAACTCCATCGACCGGCAGTCCCTCACCAGCCCATAGTCTTGACCATACTTCCCGTGTTGTGACCAGTTCCCTACCGGTTGTCCCTTTCAACATACATCCTATGCGCACTCGCGCTAAGGATGGGATATTCAAACCAAAACAGATTTTTACTTTAAATCTGTGCGCTCCCCCGGATGATCCAACTTGTTTTACACAGGCAAATAAAAGTGAAGTTTGGCGGGCAGCCATGGCTGATGAATTTAATGCTTTAATTGCTAATAAGACTTGGGATTTAGTGCCTTCGGATCATACTAAAAATGTGGTTGGTTGTAAGTTGGATTTATAAGACAAAATATTGTTCTGATGGGTCTGTTGAGCGCCATAAAGCTCGGTTAGTTGCTCAGGGTTTTAAACAACAGGCTGGCATTGATTTCACTGAAACTTTTAGTCCTGTTGTCAAACCGACCACTGTTCGTCTTATTTTATCTGTTGCGATTTCCTTGGGATGGCCTATTAGACAGCTTGATGTGAAAAATGCCTTTTTACATGGTTATTTAACTGAAGAGGTATATATGCGTCAACCACAAGGCTTTATTCATCCATCTTTTCCTAATCATGTGTGTCGTTAACGTAAAGCTCTTTATGGTCTGAAACAGGCACCACGAGCCTGGTTTCATCGGTTCAGTGGGTTTTTGTTAAGTCGGGGTTTCACTCAAAGTAAATCTGATTCGTCTATGTTTGTTTACCGTTCTACTTCCCAGGTAGTTTATATTCTTCTGTATGTAGATGATATTCTCATTACCGGTTTGTCTTCCTCATTTGTTATGTCTGTCATTAACACATTATCTCTTCAGTTTGCCATGAAAGATTTGGGTCATGTGCACTATTTCTTGGGTATTCAGGCAAAACGCACGCCCAATGGTTTATTTTTATCACAGGCAAAATATATTTCTGACCTCTTACATCGGTTCCATCTTCACACAGTCAAGCCTGTGCGCACCCCCCTTCCCTCACGTACCACTCTCTCTTTCACAGATGGGGAACTTTTATCTGATGCTACTGAGTATCGCAGTATGGTAGGGGCTCTACAGCATTTGATTATCACTAGACCTGATATTACATATGCTGTTCATTTGGTTTCTCAGTTTATGCATGCTCCACACACTACTCACTTGTTGGCTGTCAAGAGAATTTACAGGTATTTACAGGGGACATCTACTCACGGCCTATGGCTTAAATCTGACAAAAATATCTCGGTCATTATGGCATACTCTGATGCAGACTGAGCAAGATGTCCAGACAGTTCACGTTCAACTACTGGGTATGCTGTTTTTCTGGGATCCAATCTTGTCTCTTGGCGGTCCAAGAAGCAGCCCACGGTCTCAAAATCCTCCACTGAAGCTGAATACAGGGCCATTGCTTATACTGTCCAGGAGAGTGCCTCCACGGTCTCAAAATCCTTCACCTTCTTTATCCAATCGGCGACAACGGTAATGTCACCGGTGCCGTCAAAGGACTTACACCCCAAGGCCCTAGCTTCCTTGAGGTACTTGGAGATTCTCACACAAAAACCTCCCTCACGCCTGTCATGTGGCGCCACGGGAGTGGCCCTTGAAGCTCCCCGGCTCCCTTGACCCAAACCACCGCGGGAGCCACGCCTTGCTTGGCGCCTAAGGTCTCTCCTCAGTTTTTCTTTTTGATACCACTCAAGCAATTCACCCATTTGGGCGAACATGGCATCACTCTCTTCATCATCATCATCGGTGTATGTGTCACCCCCATCATATGGGGTCTCCTCATGCTCCGTTTCAGGAACATATGTAGAATCATAGTCTTCGGTGTTGGTTTCATACACCGAACTAACATGGCCGTCGCTCACAGTTTGAGCCTTATGACCTCCACGACTTCCACGGCCTCCACGGCCTCCTCTTGAACCCCGAGATGCAGCCCGGCTTCCCCTTTGGGATGCTACCGGCGCCTGCCCCCTCGGATTGTTCCTGGTTGCCATTCGCCTGCCCTCCATTGTCTGAAAGAAATATGGATGAGTCGTTAGACTCCTATAAATGTCAATTGACGGAAGAACGTTACAGACACGTATTGGCCCAAGTCACCACCATACCAATTGTTAAGGGTACCGTCTTAACAATTAGAGGCCTTGCAACTTAAGCACCAATAGTCCTATAAACGTCAAAATACAATGCTCATGGTTTTCGATAAAAATTCTTTTGTAAAATCTTTTGTGAGAGGTTGATTATATAGTTTAGAACTGAGATGGCTCTGATACCACTTAATTGTCACGCCCCAGACCGCAATCCAAGCGCGTGTACAACCGCCGTATAACTAAGTGACGTCACCCACGGGTCAACCTCACTTAATTACACAAGGCGTTCGAGAAAACAATCCATCCATACTCAGTAGTAAACATACATAACAACATCACATTTAAACCAATGAATAGCGGAAATATTCAACGGTAAGTCATGGACCACAACCGGCCAACAACATGGGCATGCAAGCCCCAAAAATAGTTTATGGTAAAATAAATATCCATGAGCAAGTGTTCGGTAGTTTGAACGAAAATAAGGAAGCACGAACCACGTCTCCCTGATTTGATATCACCCGTGAGAAGGTGCAAGTAGCAAGCTCTAGCTTCAACCTGAAAATGGTGGGGCCCCCCGAAGGGGTCAGTACAAGTACCGAGCGAGTAGCAGGCTAAATATAGAATAACTAGCGTTTCAAGTATAAGACCCAAACATAGGGTGATACTTAAATAAATAGTCCTTCCCCCAAGTTATGAAATACTTACTAGTATATATATCCTTGGAAAATATCCGATCCGTAGATCACCGTTTTATTTGGGAAAAATAGTAGTAGTCAATATTCTTGACTATAAACCTCAACCCACCCATATACCTATGAGTGTATAGGACTCCTCCTTGTCCCTATTTCAATATCATAATCTATGAGTTTTGAGGATCATAATCCTTGGGTACTCCACCGGTTTACGAGTGTTAAGGACTCATAAGTCCTAGGGTCCTCCACCAAGTTTTGAGTGTTAAGTACTTTTAAGTACTAGGGTCCTCCACCAAGTTTGAGTGTTAAGGACTTTTAAGTCCTAGGGTCCTCCACCAAGTTTGAGTGTTAAGTACTTTTTTAAGTACTAGGGTCCTCCACCAAGTTTGAGTGTTAAGGACTTTAAGTCCTAGGGTCCTCCACCAAGTTTGAGTGTTAAGTACTTTTTAAGTACTAGGGTCCTCCACCAAGCTTTGAGTGTTAAGTACTTTTTAAGTACTAGGGTCCTCCACCAAGTTCTCCTATGATCAACCTCCTATCAACCTAGATAGAGTCTATATCATCCTTAGTTACTCATAACTAATCCAATACATAAATTTTATGTATCACAATCCATGCAAAGCCATGCATTTATATAGGTTTATAATTAATTAATACCAACCGGTATTAATTAAATCCTTTGTTCTTCGGTCCACGTTTTCGTTGACCGCCATTTCATGCCTTGAGTGTATCAACTTAATCATCATATAATTAAGTTAATAATATTCATTTGTGCTTCCAATACACTTCAAGCAAATATGCATTTCATATAATTCTTCATATCATATTCCATGCATCAACAATTAATTTCTTTCATACAAACTTAACCCTATTGGCTAATCACATGTTTAAATATCCTTTAAACTTCATTATGAACTCATATGACATTTATTTAGGTAATCTCATAATTAACCCAAAAGTTATAAGATATTAAGCCGTCCACTCACCTCGAACTAGCGTTATGAAGTTCTACCCTTCTCGGTTGAACTCCGGTGAAACTCCGGCGACTTTTGGTCAACTCCGGAGACAACTCCGGCGACTTTTCCAACTTTGTGAAATCACTTGAAATACCCCTTACAAGTTCCTAACAAAGTTTTATAATCATAAAACTCATATTAATACAATAACCTCTAAAAGGTTATTTTCCGGTGAACCGGTCGTTTTGGCTTCTAAGTCCGTTCTTGGACATAGAATCCCTTTCCAACCCATTAATCCATACTTATAACATGTAGAACCCTCTTAAGGATTCTTCACATGATATATATCTCATATGGTAGAAGAAAAATAAAGAAAAAGTTATAATAAGGTCATTACCTTAATTCTACACACCTTTCCTAGCCTTTTTCCTTCTTTAAACTCCCTCTTTTTCCTTGTTTGAGTTTGAGCTCGTGTTCACCTATGGAAAATGGAGTTGCAGAGCTTCCTCTCTCTTTTCCTTTGGGTCTTGGCCGAGTGTGATAGGGGTGGGTGAGTGAGGGGTGTGGTTTTTGTCTCATTTGGACAAATGAGTGTAGGAATGGGGTCTACTAAATGTCAAAGGGTGTCTCCCCCATCCTATCAATGTTTATTCAGCCCATCTAGAACTCATCCAGCCCCTAAGGGTTGACAAATTCGTGGGGTGGCCCCCACTCATGTGGGAGGTCATCCCTTTGTGTCCCGATGTGTACAATCGGTCCCGAAAGTTGTATTTTTCGGACTGTTTTAAATATATTTTATTTTATCGGGTCAAATAAAATATATTATGGGCTCTTACTCATTATGACATGTATCATGAATATACATTCCCCAACTTTAATTTATAAGTCTCCGAAATTCAGTTCGGGCTGTTATCTGTTAAATTACCAGTACCGGTAATTTGGGCTTCTTTTGACCAATCGGTCAACTCCGGGCCTTTCCATGGCCCAAATGAAATATCCACCACTATATATTTATTATCTAGACCAAGATGAATAAAATATACGGTCTCGGGAAAATCGGGCGGCCCCCGCTCCCGGTGTAGGTCCCACGTGCAATTTACTATTCACGCGAAAGAGATAATAAAAATTTACAACTTCGTAAATTCGTAAATCATTCCATAAGGTTTTGTTAGTACCCAATTTTGATAGATTTTGATGATGCCACTATACTCTACACTAGCACATTGTATCTTAATTAAGTTCAGTCACTAGTCTTTAATTTAATCAAAAATGACAAAATAAATGTACAATCTTTTGAGTCTAATGACATATTACCGGAAAAGAAAAAATGCAATAAGGTAATTTTTTCTTTTACCTTAAAGGGATATTTAGATCCTACCGGAATATATTATTTAACTCAAAGATTAACTATCACATATTTTTGGCACTCGGATATCATACACTGAATGTGTATGATTGGAAGACAGAACTTGACCAACATTAAATGCTAAATCACGTACATGGTCCTACAACATGGGACGTCCTTTTGGAGTGAAGCAGCAGCAGCATGGGACGTACACATAATGCAAGATAAAATTATCAGCTACAAATTAATGCTCCAGCACAACAGGACAAGAGTACTACTCGTACTAATCAGAATTTCAACGTCAAAGATTAATTCATCTCAACCAACGGATGAGATTAATCAACCATGAAGGCCTATAAATATAGGTAGAAGCATGAGTTCGAAGATAAGCTTGAGCATCCTAAGTAGAGAAAAACTTTCATCAAAGCATATACGAGATATCTAGCAAAAGAGAAAGTGCAAACTCAACTTTACTCTCTGCTTAGCCTCATGCTTCATTAAGCTCTTAGATTAGATCAATACTTTTACATTTTTAGAGCTTAGCTCTTAGTTGGAGGTTAGAACTTTCTTGTAACATTTCACAAGTGGTTGTAAACACTTAGGAGAACAGTTGTTCGGATCCTAAAGTGTAGTTAGATAGATAGAGTACCTTTTGATCCCCACTGGATCAATTGAGAAAAGTCTAAGGACTGAGTAACTTTGAGTGGTGTTATACTCATTGTGAAAAACCTTCAATCTAGGCCTAAGAGTTGTAAAGGCTAGATTGGCACTAAGTGTATTGGGCTGAATACTTTAGTGGAAATCCATTTGAAAGAGAATGGGACTGGACGTAGGAGGATTACACCACCTCTGAACCAGGATACATCGTGTGTTGATTTCACTTCATTCAACAAAACACACACCCAGCACTTCTCGTATAAAGATTGTAGTTTGCCAGCAGCATCTTAAGCAGTTGTCTTAATTGACTCAACTGCTTATCCTTCTGCTTAATTACTCACTCTCTTTGAGACTATCTCCATACAGTTCACTTGGTAAAGCATTATCAAAAAGGTTGTTCTATCAGTTCTCGAAAATTCACCAGCAGCATCTTAAGCAGTTGTCTTAATTGACTCAACTGCTTATCCTTCTGCTTAATTACTCACTCTCTTTGAGGCTATCTCCATACAGTTCACTTGGTAAAGCATTATCAAAAAGGTTGTTCTATCAGTTCTCGAAAATTCACTTTCAAAGTATAGCAGGTGTCTCAGCAGTCTCCTCAGTACCACCCAACTGCCGAGCTCCCTGCTCACATACGTATATTTCCTTTAAACAACTCAACATCACCAGATCCTCATAACATCATCACACGAAGTTTTGCTTAAAAGGATCTCTGAAAATCTGTTTATAACCTAAGCAGGTGACTCAGCAGTTCCCTTTGTATCACCCAACTGCCAAGACCACTGCTACAGTTAAACTTCATCTTAACCTTGCTTAAGTACTTTTTCAGACATCTTTCTTGTGTTCTAAACAACGTTTCACCATCACTTTTCATCATAAAATCAATATTTCTCTAGCAGTTGCCTCAGCAGTTCCCTGCTACCTAGTCAACTGCTAAGCTAACTGCCAAGCCAACTGCTAGCTATCTAAGTCCAATCTTCCCAAAATTAGAAAGTGGTCAAACACTCATTACATAAAGGGTAAAGACTTCCGCTGTGCATCTATTAATCTCTCAAAAGATTATAGATCAATTCATCTAGAGGGAAAACTTCATAAAGTTGAAAAAGATTTAAAAGTCTATTCACCCCCCCCCCCCCCCCCTCTAGACTTTTACCCTATCCGGGACCATCAAGTGGTATCAGAGCGGTGTGTTCCTAGAGTCAGTTTCTGATTAATTTGAACTAAAGATCCAAACCACTCTACCTCCCAAACACTTTCTAAAAATGGACAGTCAGTTAGCCAAGAATCTTCTGTTCAACTTGAACAAATTTGATGACTGGAAAATAAGGATGAGAGCACATCTCAGTGCTTTACATGATGAGATGCTTGAAGTCATTACTGATGGACCTATCAAAATAATGAAGGTCATCACATCCAGAACCACAGAAGGAACAGATGATGTGTACATTCCAAAACCCAAAATGGAATGGACAACTGAGGACAGGAAGAGAAACAATCTTGACAACATTGCCAAAGACATTCTCTTCAAATCTGTTGATGAATCTATATTTCCCAGAATCAGGAAATGCGAAACTGCCAAAGATGTCTGGGATGAGCTCACAAAGATTGGAGCAGGAGATGAACAGGAGAAGGACAATAAACTGACCATAGCCCTCAAGAAATTTGAGGATTTCAAAATGTTGTCAACTGAATCTATCCATGAAATGGAATCCAGATTCCTGAAGATTGTAGCAGAGGTCTCTGACCTTGGGAAAGAACTATCTCAAAAGGAGATTTCACTCAAGGTCTTGAGAGGCCTGCCATCAAAATGGGACATGAAGGTAACTGCTATGAGAGATAGCAGAGATCTCAGAACTCTGTCAACCGACAAACTCTTTAGTGATCTCAAGGCCTATGAATTTGAAATGAAGGAGATCAAAGAAGAGAAGGAAGATGAATATAAGACACTAGCTCTAGTGTCTGAGCCAAGCACTTCAAAATCTGCTGAAAAATCCCTCAATAATCTCCTCACTGACGAACAGTTTGCTATGTTTGTGAGGAAATTTAAAAGATTCATGAAGAAGGAGGGAACTGCTCCAAAGAAAGCATACAACCTGCCACCTAGAAGACAAGGGAAACCTCAATCCAGTGAGGAGACTGTTATGTGCTACAACTGTAGACAGCCAGGACATTACAAAAATGAATGCCCTCTGCCCTTAGCCCAGAAGTATCAAGGGCAGCAGGGGACTGGTCCCAAAGCTAGTTACAAGAGGGACTTCAAAAGCAATAGACAAGCTTTTGTAAGTGAAAAGAAAAAGGAGGAACCCCAGTCTGAAGATGAAAGCAGCTCAAGTGATGAAAGCTCTTCATCTGAAAGCTCAGAGGAAGCACTTCTATGCCTGGGATCCTGGCAGGTGGCTGAAAAAGGCGGCAGCTGGCTCACTAAAGAAAGCAGCAAATGGCTCAGTAAAGATGATGAATGCAGCTCCACTAAATGCCTAATGGCCAGAGACCACTACAATGATGTTGAGGTAACATCCTGCTCTTCCTATAGCTCTAGTGATTCTGGACCAACCAATATTACTCTGGAATCTTTATTACAAGATTTCCAAAAAGTCCAAAATCACCATGTTCTCTTAAGATCAGAAAATAATAGATTAAAACAAGACATTAAGGCTGTTCACACAAGATTGCTAGATGCCTTAACCAAAAACAATGTCTTAGAAGAAGAGAACAAAGAGCTGAGAGACAAAATGAATAACTTCAGCATGGATAGTAAAACCAGTGACTCTACTGCTGAAGTTGTTTTAAATAAGAAGAGAAGAGGCCTGGGATATGTATCCCCCACCAGACTCACTCAAAACTCACCCTCCACAAGCCACCAACAAAATACAAGAAAGCTAATCTACCAAAGATCCCATTCTCAGAATGTTCCCATAAGAAGGAACCTGCCTGCTCCCAAATCAAAATCCAATCTCCTGTATAGACAAAAACTTCCCAACCATCAAAACCCAAGAACCCGTTGGCAATCAACCAATAAGACCAACCACAGTCAAAACACTAAGCAGTCTCCTCCAAAAGTCAATAATCAATTTTCCACTTCAAGAAGAAAAAGGATTAACAATTACATAGCCATCCCCCATGATTATAATACTTCAAATGGCTATAGACAAATCTGCTTAGAACTAAATGGTTCTAGATGGGCATGGATGCCCAAACTTGTACAAAGGAAGTTGCCCACTAACTTGTGGGCTACTGCTCAACAATGATGAATACAGGAAGGTGCTGGAGCAGTTGACTCACAAACATGGTACATAGATTCAGGCTGCTCCAGGCACATGACAGGCAGCAGGCGGCTCCTGTCAAACTATATGGCAAGCGAAGGACCCAAAGTTACTTTTGGGAATGTGAAAAAAACAAGGAGAAACCAAAGGAGTTGGAGACCTATCCATCAATGGACTTACAATCCAAAACATATCTTATGTTAAAGGATTAAAGTTCAATCTCTTAAGCACAAGCCAGCTCTGTGACAATGGCTATAATGTTACATTCTCCAAAGACATCTGCTTGATTAGAGATGTCAAAAATGACAAAACTGTGCTCACTGGTAGAAGGAAGAAGGACATGTACATTGTTGATTGGAGCTCAGCTAAGGAAGGGATCTGCTTGGTAACAAAGGCAGATTCAAATTTGAGTTGGGAATGGCACAACAAATTAAGCCATCTCAACTTCAAAACAATCAACAAATTGTCCAGAAAAGGATTGGTGAAAGGACTTCCTGAAATCAACTTCAAAAAGGACCACCTCTGTGATGCTTGTCAAAAAGGAAAACAAACCAAGGTATCATTCAAATCAAAAGAAGTAGAATCATCAACCAGGCCCTTAAGCCTACTACACCTTGACTTGTTTGGACCAGTTGAACCAACGAGCTTAAGTGGTAGAAGGTACACTCTAGTTGTGGTTGATGATTACTCAAGATACACCTGGACCATATTCCTAAAGAAGAAGAATGAGACAGAAAAGAAGCTCCCTGAATTAATGAGACTAATTCAAAATGAGAAAAGCCTCTCAATTCAAAAGATCCGGTCAGATAGAGGTACTGAATTCCTTAACTCTATAGTAATTCAGTACTGTGAAGAAAATGGAATCCATCACCAAACTTCAGCAGCAAGAACACCTCAACAAAATGGTGTTGCTGAGAGAAGGAACAGGACACTCAAGGAAGCCGGAAGGACAATCTTAGAAGCAGCTGGTTTACCCAAAAGATTTTGGGCAGAAGCCATCAACTCTGCTTGCTACACCCAGAATAGAAGTCTCATTCATAAGACTTACAAAAAGACTCCATATGAACTATGGAAAGAAAGAAAGCCTAATGTTAGTCATTTCCATGTGTTTGGATCCAAATGCTTCATTCTAAACAATGGAAAAGACTATCTCAAGCCATTTGATCCCAAATCTGATGAAGGGATCTTCCTGGGCTACTCAGCAACAAGCAAGGCATTCCGGATTCTCAACAAAAGAACTCTGGTGGTAGAAGAATCAATCCACGTGGTTTTTGAAAATCACCCCACTGCTCAATCAAAAGAAGAAGGTGAGTCATCTAAAAGGGACACTGGAAAGGCTCCAAGCTTCCTTCCAGGAAATGATAAAGAAAAAATAGCTGGATCTAATGTCAGTCCACGGCCAGCAGTTGACTCAACTGTCAGCTCACTGCCAGCAGATGACTCACCCACAAACTTCCTTCCAGACCTTCATGAAATTCCTAATCACCCTACTCTACCAGAAGATAGTGACGAAGAAGAAGAAAAGGATGACCAACAAATCCAAACCAACATCAATCAGACATCTGACATTAGATGGCTGAATCAACATCCACCACAACAGATTATTGGAAACATCCATGAAGGGATTCGTACCAGATCATCAATCCAAAGAGAAGCACTGTTCTCATGCTTCATCTCACAATCTGAACCCAAGAAAATTGAAGAAGCCCTACTTGACTCTGACTGGATACAAGCCATGCAAGAAGAACTCAACCAATTTGAAAGAAACAATGTGTGGGAGCTTGTGACCAGACCCTATCATCAACATGTGATAGGAACCAAATGGGTGTTCAGAAACAAGATGGATGAGGAAGGCACAATTGTCAAGAACAAGGCAAGACTGGTAGCCAAAGGCTACTGCCAGGAAGAAGGTATAGATTTTGATGAAACCTTTGCTCCTGTTGCTAGATTAGAAGCAATAAGAATATTCTTGGCTTATGCTGCTCACAAGCAATTCACAGTCTATCAAATGGATGTAAAAAGTGCCTTCCTAAACGGTCTACTAGAAGAGGAGGTCTATGTGGAGCAACCTCCTGGTTTTGAAATCAATAGAGAGAAGGATCTAGTCTACAAACTGCATAAAGCTCTTTATGGACTCAAACAAGCTCCAAGAGCATGGTATGACACTCTCTCTGATTACTTAGTGAATAATGGATTCACTAAGGGCAAAGTAGACAAGACTTTATTCAAAATTGAAGAAGGTCCCCACATATTGCTTGTTCAAATCTATGTTGATGACATAATTTTTGGAAGTTCAAATCAAGCATTGTGTGAGAAATTTTCAACTCTCATGCAAAGCAAGTTTGAAATGAGCATGATGGGAGAGTTGAATTATTTTCTGGGACTACAAGTGAAGCAGACTCCTCAAGGTATCTTCATCAACCAAGCCAAATATACAAGAGATCTCATGAAAAAGTTCAAGGTCGAAAACAAGTCAACTGTGAAAATACCCATGAATACATCCCAAGGTCTAAGTCAGGATGATGATGGCAAAGATGTTGATCCCACACTTTACAGAGGTCTAATTGGTTCCTTGTTATATCTCACCACTAGTCGGCCAGATATTTCCTACTCAGTTGGTGTATGTGCAAGGTTTCAATCTAAGCCTAAGGAAAGCCATCTTCTAGCTGCCAAGAAAATTCTGAGGTATCTAAAAGGCAATCCTAACTCTGGATTATGGTACCCAACAAATGGAGGTTTTGAACTCTATGGTTATTCGGACTCTGACTTTGCCGGATGCAAAATTGATAGAAAAAGCACCTCAGGAACTTGTCAATTAATTGGTGGAAGACTTGTTTCATGGTTCAGCAAGAAACAAAGCTCAATTGCTACTAGCACGGCCGAAGCAGAATACATAGCTGCAGGCAGCTGCTGTGCTCAAATACTATGGATGAAACAGCAGTTGAAGGATTATGGAGAAGAAACAAAGGAGATTAGCATACTGTGTGATAACACTAGTGCTATTGCTATTACTCATAATCCAGTCTTTCATTCAAGAACCAAACACATTGAAATCAGACATCACTTTATCAGAGAGCATGTTGAAAAGAAGGCCATCAAGCTTGAGTACATCCCTACGGAAAAGCAGTTGGCTGACATCTTCACCAAGCCATTGAATGAAGCTAGATTCAACCAACTAAGGCAAGAACTTGGTATGTTAGATGATCTAGATCAAGCAAAGGAATAACCCTGCATCTATTAAGGGGGAACCTTACTCCAAAATCGAGGGGGAACTCCTAGCCATCTGTTGAGGGGGAACTATCAGAGGTATTCATCTCAGTTTACTCACAATTCAAAAGGAATGAAGCAACAAGGTCCAAGAAAGTCGATATCAGGCTTTCAAATGTTGCAAAGTATTAAAAAAAAAAAAAAAATTCGAGAGATTGGCTCAGCAGTGGACTGCATTCTAGCAAGCAGCTGGCTCAGCAGGTGCCTGACAACTAGCCCACTGCTGCCCACATAAGGAGAAGGAGTGCATTAATACTCTCTTAGAGTCAAAGACAACCCTGGCTCAGAAGCTTGAGCAGATGCCTTCCAGCAGATGCCTGCCCCAGGAGCAGGTCCCTACTTCAAGCCAGCAGTTGGGACAACCATTGACCAACATACATGGAATCAGAATACGTGGTATACACCATCTCAGTCCCGACATACCAAGGATTCTACAAAGGCACTTTTCGATCTCAAACAACAAACCATAAATGAGCCTCATGTGTGAATACATTCAATACTGAAAAAGCCAGCCGTCTTCTCCAACGGCTATATCTCAACGGCTAGTTCCGGATAACCTATAAATGCCTCATCCGTACAATCCTTGAACACTTTTCACTTTACAATCTTTCTCTACCTATTCTAAAGCACTCAGACTCTCACTCTACCTTCTCAAAAGCTCCCAACCTTCACCATCGCACTCTCAACATTTTCATTTCACCATCACAAAATACGAAAATGACCTCACTCATCGAAATAGCAAAATCCATATTCACCGGATCCATTCTTAACACTCCCAAAATTATTGAAAAAGCTGCAAACCCTGATCTAATGAGGGAACTGCTGAGGAAGCTTGAGTCCACTGGCCTCATAAGAATGGCTACCTACCCCTATCCCTGCTTCTATCCAGAGATAGTAGCAGAGTTCTACATCAACTCAACTTCTGGTACTCTGCAATCAAGGGTTCTTGGAATCGAAGTTGAAATCAAGGAAGAAGAAATCAAGGATATGCTATCTCTACCTGGAAACGAAGCCCCAGATGTAAGTAACATCACCCTTGACGAAGTGGCTTTCAAAGAATTGGTATTTCTTCCAAAGGCACAACATCTCAACACTCTCAAGGTGAAGAAGAGCTTGATGGTACAGGAATATTCCCTTCTTATGGACATCCTGTACAAATGCATAGACTGCAGAACCACAGCTCTAGATGAAATGAATGCACAAAGGGCCCCTGCTATGGCTGCAATAATATCTGGTTCCCCACACAACTGGTCCAGATATGTACATAAAGAACTTGTGAGATATGTCAACAAATCTCACACGGATAGAGCAGAGGATGGTTCTTTACCTAAGCTAGGATATGGCTTCTTAATTGGAGAGATTCTCAAGAGAAAAGGCATAATAGGGAAAATCAAAGAAGAAACCAACTGGAGGAAATTCCTCCACCAAACCTCTAAAGCTGGGGCTCCACAAATATCAAGGGCAGAAGACACCTTTCTCTCCAATGAGCCCATCCAGATCGAATTCAATAAGATCAAAACCCAATCTCTGAAGAGGCTGCGATCAGAAGATAAAGAAGCCCAATCCAAGAAGCAAAGAAGAGAAACTACTACAGAAAGAAATCTGCAAAAAGAACTGGAAGCAGCTGCCTCCTCACTTCCCACCATTCATGAAGAAAGTGAGGGCTCCCGATCAAAGGAAGACCAGCATGCTCATGCTTCTCATTCTGAAGGTATTGCTATATCTGCTACTCCACTCTCAATACATCCCCAATTCCATGAGCAAGAAGTAGAGCAGGAGGCTCCTCCTTCACCAGCAGACCACTCAATTACTCCACTGGATAGATTGGAGGCTGACTGGTGTAGGGTCAAAGCTTGGAGAGAATGGAAACTCTCCAAAATTCTCCACCAAGCCAGGACCCTAACAAACTTCATTAGTGAAGAATACTTTGCCCTAAATTGGCTTGGAACTGAAGACATAGCCAAAGCCACAAATCCTCACCAGATGAATCTGGTCTATCTCTCAAAGAAGAAGCAGCTGACTGATAATCTCCAAGAGGAGCACTCTCCGGACAATGATGACGATGATCTTGATGATGATGACGATCATTCTGGTCCAAATGGCCCTTCACCAAATAGAGGTAAGCAAATCATTTCTTCTTCCTCCTCCAGTGATAAAACACTTCAAATGGTTCTAGAGAAATCTAGATTTGAGACTAGAGGAGGTGGAGAAACCTCCAAAGTAATGGAGGAAGAAGCTCAAAAGTCAACTGAGCAACATACTGCCACCATTCCACTCCAGCCCACTGCAGATCAAGAACAGGAGTTTAGTGCACACTCTCAAGCGTCTACTCAAAACTTAGAGCAGCACTCTCCCACATTCATTCTTGAACCTGAGGACAATGAAGAGGACACTGCTACCCTGGCCGATGTCTTCATCAAAGAAAGAAGGGCTACCACACAGTTCATCAGCCGCGCAGAGGTCAGACTGCACAAGAGACTCATCAAAATGAAGAAGCAACTAGAAGAAAGGCTAGATATCAGATTTGGAGAAGTCCACAGCCACATCAGAAGAGATTCAATGATCCAACAAGTGTTCAATGCTGAGCAGAGAGCTCTACTCCAAACCAAAAACTCTCAGCAATCTGCCTTGACCAATGAAATAAAGCAGGAGATTGCAGCACTAAAAGCCAAGAATGAGGACCTCGAAAGACAAATGCTAGCATTTCAAAAGCAGCAACAAGCTCAGCCTACTGCAGCAGGTACCTCTGAGCAGCTGCCTTCTCTCTCAACCTTACCTCCTCATCTTCAGCAGACTCTCCAAATGGTGACGGAGCATGAAGAATACCTCCTGAAACTAAGGAATGAGGAGTTCCCTGCCATGTTCAAGCTCTCTCAGAAATTCCTTATGGACCAGCAGGCTCATGCTAGAGCCTATGAACAGCTCACCAAAGACATTGCTCACAACTTTCAAGTTCTTCAAAAGGCTACTCAGGACACCTTTTGGAAGCAAGGGTCTGACTTTCAGAAGCTAGGTCAGAGCCTAGTAGCTACTCAGGACAAGCTTCAAAGATTAGAGAATGAGGTCAAAGATGAAGTCAAAACAGATCTTTTGGACGTCAATAATCATATCAAGGCCCTGTCCATTGAAGTCTATGGTCTGAACACATCCAGAAGACCACATGAAGATCCTGACTCTGATCCGGAGATAGAAGCTCTATTCAACGAAAGCCAGACCCCTGCTGATGATGCCAAAAAGGGGGAAAAGACAACTCAAACAGGTCCCTCCTCCTCAAGATCAGCAGCAGCAAGGAAAGCAGCTGAAACACGAAGAAAGAACAAGCTCCTTCAAGAAGAAGCAGATATCAGAAAAAGGAAAGCAGAAGAAGCAAAAGCAAAAGAGGAAGCCAAGAAGAAGTTGGAGGAAACCAACAAGAGTAGACTTCAAGGAAAGTCCGAAAGTGACTAAAAACTATTGTAATTTATACTTTAGACCAATGTACAATTATCTTAGATCAATGAAAACATTTCTTTCTTGTGTTGTATAGTTTTGGCATCATCAAAAAGGGGGAAATTGTTAGTACCCAATTTTGATAGATTTTGATGATGCCACTATACTCTACACTAGCACATTGTATCTTAATTAAGTTCAGTCACTAGTCTTTAATTTAATCAAAAATGACAAAATAAATGTACAATCTTTTGAGTCTAATGACATATTACCGGAAAAGAAAAAATGCAATAAGGTAATTTTTTCTTTTACCTTAAAGGGATATTTAGATCCTACCGGAATATATTATTTAACTCAAAGATTAACTATCACATATTTTTGGCACTCGGATATCATACACTGAATGTGTATGATTGGAAGACAGAACTTGACCAACATTAAATGCTAAATCACGTACATGGTCCTACAACATGGGACGTCCTTTTGGAGTGAAGCAGCAGCAGCATGGGACGTACACATAATGCAAGATAAAATTATCAGCTACAAATTAATGCTCCAGCACAACAGGACAAGAGTACTACTCGTACTAATCAGAATTTCAACGTCAAAGATTAATTCATCTCAACCAACGGATGAGATTAATCAACCATGAAGGCCTATAAATATAGGTAGAAGCATGAGTTCGAAGATAAGCTTGAGCATCCTAAGTAGAGAAAAACTTTCATCAAAGCATATACGAGATATCTAGCAAAAGAGAAAGTGCAAACTCAACTTTACTCTCTGCTTAGCCTCATGCTTCACTAAGCTCTTAGATTAGATCAATACTTTTACATTTTTAGAGCTTAGCTCTTAGTTGGAGGTTAGAACTTTCTTGTAACATTTCACAAGTGGTTGTAAACACTTAGGAGAACAGTTGTTCGGATCCTAAAGTGTAGTTAGATAGATAGAGTACCTTTTGATCCCCACTGGATCAATTGAGAAAAGTCTAAGGACTGAGTAACTTTGAGTGGTGTTATACTCATTGTGAAAAACCTTCAATCTAGGCCTAAGAGTTGTAAAGGCTAGATTGGCACTAAGTGTATTGGGCTGAATACTTTAGTGGAAATCCATTTGAAAGAGAATGGGACTGGACGTAGGAGGATTACACCACCTCTGAACCAGGATACATCGTGTGTTGATTTCACTTCATTCAACAAAACACACACCCAGCACTTCTCGTATAAAGATTGTAGTTTGCCAGCAGCATCTTAAGCAGTTGTCTTAATTGACTCAACTGCTTATCCTTCTGCTTAATTACTCACTCTCTTTGAGACTATCTCCATACAGTTCACTTGGTAAAGCATTATCAAAAAGGTTGTTCTATCAGTTCTCGAAAATTCACCAGCAGCATCTTAAGCAGTTGTCTTAATTGACTCAACTGCTTATCCTTCTGCTTAATTACTCACTCTCTTTGAGGCTATCTCCATACAGTTCACTTGGTAAAGCATTATCAAAAAGGTTGTTCTATCAGTTCTCGAAAATTCACTTTCAAAGTATAGCAGGTGTCTCAGCAGTCTCCTCAGTACCACCCAACTGCCGAGCTCCCTGCTCACATACGTATATTTCCTTTAAACAACTCAACATCACCAGATCCTCATAACATCATCACACGAAGTTTTGCTTAAAAGGATCTCTGAAAATCTGTTTATAACCTAAGCAGGTGACTCAGCAGTTCCCTTTGTATCACCCAACTGCCAAGACCACTGCTACAGTTAAACTTCATCTTAACCTTGCTTAAGTACTTTTTCAGACATCTTTCTTGTGTTCTAAACAACGTTTCACCATCACTTTTCATCATAAAATCAATATTTCTCTAGCAGTTGCCTCAGCAGTTCCCTGCTACCTAGTCAACTGCTAAGCTAACTGCCAAGCCAACTGCTAGCTATCTAAGTCCAATCTTCCCAAAATTAGAAAGTGGTCAAACACTCATTACATAAAGGGTAAAGACTTCCGCTGTGCATCTATTAATCTCTCAAAAGATTATAGATCAATTCATCTAGAGGGAAAACTTCATAAAGTTGAAAAAGATTTAAAAGTCTATTCACCCCCCCCCCTCTAGACTTTTACCCTATCCGGGACCATCAGGTTTATTACATCATTTACGTAAAAGTAAATACATTTGGGGACGGTGTTACAAGTTCACCCCCCCTTATTTGGGATTTCGTCCCCGAAATTCACGTGTCTAATCGAAAAGGAATGGGTATTGCTCCCTCATCGAGACCTCGGTCTCCCAAGTTTCCTCTTCGACTCGATCACTCCTCCAAAGAACCTTCACCATAGGAATCTCCTTGTTCCTAAGTTTCTTCACTTGTTGACCAACAATCTTCACTGGTTCCACCGCATATTGCAAGTCCTCTCGGATCTCCACCGGTGGTTTCTCAAGAATATGAGATGGGTCTCGTATGTACTTCTTGAGCATTGATACATGAAACACGTCATGTATCTTCTCAAGTTCAGGCGTCAACTTGAGTCGGTAAGCCACGACCCCTATCCTTTCAAGGATTTCAAATGGACCGATGTATCGGGGGTTAAGCTTTCCCCTCGATACAAATCGAATGATGCCCTTCCAAGGAGAAATCCTTAGGAAGACCTCATCACCGACTTCGAACTCCAACGGTCTCCGCCGTTTATCAGCATAACTCTTCTGTCGGTCCTGAGCGGCCTTCAATCTATCTCGAATGACCCTCACCTTGGCCTTGATGATCTCAACCAGCTCTATCCCTTCGAGTTTGGCCTCGCCAACCTCGTCCCAACACAACGGTGTTCTGCATTTCCTCCCATACAATGCCTCATATGGTGGCATGCCGATACTTGCTTGATAATTGTTGTTATAAGCAAACTCCACTAGGGCCAAATGCTTGTCCCAACTTCCTTGGAACTCCAGCGCACATGCCCTAAGCATGTCTTCCAAAATCTGTATCACCCGTTCGGACTGTCCATCCGTCTGTGGGTGAAAAGCTGTGCTAAACTTCAGTTTAGTACCCAACGATGCTTGAAACTTTGGCCAAAATCGGGATGTGAATCGTGGATCCCTATCCGAGACAATGGATATTGGGACTCCATGTAATCTCACAATCTCCTCCGTGTATAGCTTGGCCAATCTTTCAAGAGGATATGTGATGTTGATGGGCAGAAAGTGTGCACTCTTGGTGAGCCTATCAACCACTACCCATACTGCATCGTAGTTGTTCACTGTTCGTGGCAGCCCCACCACGAAGTCCATGGTCACATGTTCCCACTTCCACTCTGGGATGGTGAGTGGTTGTAAGAGCCCTGCCGGGTGTTGATGTTCTGCCTTAACTTGCTGGCAAGTAAGGCATCGACTCACATACTCTGCGATGTCTCTCTTCATACCTGACCACCAGTAACTTTCCTTCAAATCTCGGTACATCTTAGTACCTCCTGGATGCATAGCATAAGCTGAAGAATGAGCCTCCTCAAGTATAGACTTCTGGAGTTCCTCATTCTTTGGTATGCATACACGGTCCTTAAACAATAATAGACCGTCATCACGTACTCGGAAGTTCTCAACGGTTCCATCAAGGATCCTTTCACGGATCTTCTGACATTCCTCATCCATGGCTTGACTTCGACTAATCTCGCCCAATAGGGTGGGCCTAACCTCAAATTGAGCAAAGAGAGCCCCGCACGTGGACACCTCTACGCGTGCCCTCAATGCTTGCAGACAAGTAAGTAACGTCCCTGACGTACTCTTCCTGCTCAGTGCGTCGGCCACTACGTTGGCCTTTCCGGGATGATAGTCGATGATCAAGTCATAGTCCTTGATCAACTCCATCCATCTCCTTTGTCTCATATTCAACTCTTTTTGAGTGAATACATACTTCAAGCTCTTATGATCGGTATAAATGTGACATGTCTCCCCATAGAGATAATGCCTCCAAATTTTTAGCGCAAACACTACCGCCCCCAATTCTAGATCATGGGTAGGGTAGTTCACCTCGTGTTTCCTCAATTGCCTAGAAGCATAGGCAATCACCTTACCGTTTTGCATCAGTACACATCCAAGCCCTTGGATGCTAGCGTCGCTGTATATATCATACCCTATCCCCTGTATGGGTAGGGCGAGGACTGGTGCTTCGGTAAGTCGTTTCTTCAGTTCAAGGAACCCCTTCTCACACTTGTCGTCCCATACGAACTTGGCCCATTTCTTTGTGAGCTTCGTTAATGGAGACGCCAATACCGAGAATTTTTCAACAAATTTACGATAGTATCCCGCTAAGCCAAGGAAACTACGTATCTCCTTCACATTCTTGGGTCTCTCCCAATCCATGATAGCCTTTATCTTGGCGTTATCCACAGCGACGCCCGAACCGGATATGACGTGACCAAGAAAACCAATCTCCTTGAGCCAAAATTCGCATTTAGAGAACTTGGCAAAGAGTTGTTTTTCCCTTAGCCGATCAAGTATAAGCCCCAAATGGTGTTCGTGCTCCTCCTCGCTCTTGGAGTATATTAAGATATCATCAATGAATACTATCACAAATTGATCTAAGTATTCACTAAACACACGGTTCATCAAGTCCATGAATGCTGCCGGTGCATTGGTTAAACCAAATGACATCACAAGAAACTCGTAGTGCCCGTATCTAGTGCGAAATGCACTCTTAGGTATGTCACTCTCCTTGATCTTCAACTGATGATACCCCGACCTCAAGTCAATCTTCGAAAATACTATTGCCCCTCGAAGTTGGTCAAACAAGTCATCAATCCTCGGTAAAGGATACCTGTTCTTGATTGTGACCTTGTTCAACTGTCGGTAGTCGATACACATTCTTAGTGTACCATCCTTTTTCTTCACAAAGAGCACGGGTGCTCCCCACGGTGAATGACTGGGTCTGATGAACCCGTTGTCCAATAATTCCTGTAGTTGGACCTTCAACTCTTGGAGTTCGGCCGGTGCCATTCGATAAGGAGGAATCGAAATGGGTTTGGTTCCCGGCTCCACTTCAATTACAAACTCTATCTCTCTATCGGGTGGAAGCCCCGGTAGGTCTTTGGGAAAGACATCCGGGTACTTGCACACGACCCGTACATCTTTGATGTCGACTTCCTTCTTGGTATCGTCCACCACGTAGGCAAGGTACGCGTGGCATCCCTTCCTCATCATCTTCCGTGCTCTCATCACGGATATGATACAAGCACTAGATTTCCCCCGATCTCCCTCAAAGCATAGCGTGTTCCCTTGATCATCCTCGAGCTCCAACACCTTGGTGTAGCAATCTACTCGGGCATGGTGTTTCTCGAGCCAATCCATTCCTAGGATTGCATCGAACTCCAACATGCTTAGAGGTACGAAATCACAAGTCAAAGGTTGACCCGTCACTTCTACCTCACACGACGGATAGTAATGATTTCTCTCCACGTCGTCTCCTAACGGTGTGTAGACTAGCAATGTTTGTGTCATAGGCGTCAATGGCACGTCGAGCCCCTCGGCAAACGCCTCACTCACAAATGAGCGTTGTGCCCCGGTATCGATGAGGATCCTCGCACACCTACCGTTGATCTTTAATGTTCCTACATTTATACACCATGTAAGATACCTTTTCTAATGTTTTTATACATCCTTAGGAGGTTATTAGGTTCATACTAATGTTTGGAATCAAACGGGGGTCCAAACGTAGAAGAACGGGGCGAAAAAATTAAGTTTCGGGTGCCGGGGGTCCACGCACGACGTGCCTGGGTGGCACGCACGGTCGTGCGTGCGTGAGAAATTTGGAGTCCGCCACTGCCGGCTACGCACGATCGTGCGTAGCTGGTCACGCACGATCGTGCGTCCCACGCACGGCGTGCCTTGCCTGCACGCACGGCGTGCGTCTGCGCGGAAAATGGCCAGAGGCTGCTGCCTCGTACGCACGGTCGTGCGTCTGTAGGTACGCGCGATCGCGCGTAGTTGTTTTTAGCCCGTTTCGCCCCGAATTCGCGTGGTTTGACCCCGGGGTGGCCCGCACCCAAACCCAATGACTCGTATGACCCAAATAAGCCTAGAAATACAGGAAAATAAGTGTATTACCTGCAACGGAGTCCGGGTTTGCTCGCGCATCCGCCTCGGTCATTGCGTACACTCGTGCTTGGGTCCCGCCTTGATTTGCGGACGCGGCATGACTTGTGGACGCGCCGCCTCTTCCCGTACCGCTGTTTGACGGGCCCGCACGGTTTCTCCCCGTCATGGTTCCTCCTCCGGATCCCGGAGCTCCTCCTCCCCCCAATTATGGGCAATTGGCCTTCATGTGGCCCGTGTTCCCGCATCGATAACATCTCGGGGGTGCGTTGCACTTCCCGAAGTGGTTCTTTGAACAGTTGGCACACTTAGGGGGCCCCGTATTTTGAGAGGAGGATGCGTGCCACCGAGCATCCTTGTTCTTCTTCGCCGGTGGTGCCGGCGCCTTGAACGTACCACCACCCCCACCGTGGCTATTCTTCCGTGCTTGCTCGGGCGGCCCCGAATTATGCCATTTTCTCTTTTTCGCCTCCTCAGCGTCTCTTTCTTTTCTCTCGTTCCATTGGGCCTCCCCAAGAAGGCCCTGCTCCACCACCTCGCTAAAGGTCATGTGACGCGAGTACGTAGCCCGATCACGGATGTCCAAGAGTAAGGCATCCCAAAAGTGCTCTGACATGCGGTCCTCATTGATCGCGTACTCCGGCAAGAACCTAGCCAAGGTTCTAAAATCTTGTTCCAGCTGTTTAACAGACACACCCTCCTTCTGTTTGAGGTTGGTGTACTCCCTACGCTTGACATTTTTCTCATAGTCAGTGTAGTATTGGTCATAAAATTCCTGCTCAAAGTTCAACCATGAGACCTCCCCATGGTATTTTCCTTCCACACTCTCCCACCACGTGGAAGCTATCCCCTCAAGCAGCCGTGAAGCAACAGTCAACTTCACGTCCGGTGAAATTTGCATGTCCTTTGCCGCATCCTTCACCTTCTTTATCCAATCGGCGACAACGGTAATGTCACCGGTGCCGTCAAAGGACTTACACCCCAAGGCCCTAGCTTCCTTGAGGTACTTGGAGATTCTCACACAAAAACCTCCCTCACGCCTGTCATGTGGCGCCACGGGAGTGGCCCTTGAAGCTCCCCGGCTCCCTTGACCCAAACCACCGCGGGAGCCACGCCTTGCTTGGCGCCTAAGGTCTCTCCTCAGTTTTTCTTTTTGATACCACTCAAGCAATTCACCCATTTGGGCGAACATGGCATCACTCTCTTCATCATCATCATCGGTGTATGTGTCACCCCCATCATATGGGGTCTCCTCATGCTCCGTTTCAGGAACATATGTAGAATCATAGTCTTCGGTGTTGGTTTCATACACCGAACTAACATGGCCGTCGCTCACAGTTTGAGCCTTATGACCTCCACGACTTCCACGGCCTCCACGGCCTCCTCTTGAACCCCGAGATGCAGCCCGGCTTCCCCTTTGGGATGCTACCGGCGCCTGCCCCCTCGGATTGTTCCTGGTTGCCATTCGCCTGCCCTCCATTGTCTGAAAGAAATATGGATGAGTCGTTAGACTCCTATAAATGTCAATTGACGGAAGAACGTTACAGACACGTATTGGCCCAAGTCACCACCATACCAATTGTTAAGGGTACCGTCTTAACAATTAGAGGCCTTGCAACTTAAGCACCAATAGTCCTATAAACGTCAAAATACAATGCTCATGGTTTTCGATAAAAATTCTTTTGTAAAATCTTTTGTGAGAGGTTGATTATATAGTTTAGAACTGAGATGGCTCTGATACCACTTAATTGTCACGCCCCAGACCGCAATCCAAGCGTGTGTACAACCGCCGTATAACTAAGTGACGTCACCCACGGGTCAACCTCACTTAATTACACAAGGCGTTCGAGAAAACAATCCATCCATACTCAGTAGTAAACATACATAACAACATCACATTTAAACCAATGAATAGCGGAAATATTCAACGGTAAGTCATGGACCACAACCGGCCAACAACATGGGCATGCAAGCCCCAAAAATAGTTTATGGTAAAATAAATATCCATGAGCAAGTGTTCGGTAGTTTGAACGAAAATAAGGAAGCACGAACCACGTCTCCCTGATTTGATATCACCCGTGAGAAGGTGCAAGTAGCAAGCTCTAGCTTCAACCTGAAAATGGTGGGGCCCCCCGAAGGGGTCAGTACAAGTACCGAGCGAGTAGCAGGCTAAATATAGAATAACTAGCGTTTCAAGTATAAGACCCAAACATAGGGTGATACTTAAATAAATAGTCCTTCCCCCAAGTTATGAAATACTTACTAGTATATATATCCTTGGAAAATATCCGATCCGTAGATCACCGTTTTATTTGGGAAAAATAGTAGTAGTCAATATTCTTGACTATAAACCTCAACCCACCCATATACCTATGAGTGTATAGGACTCCTTATAACACTTGAGATTTAATATAAACGGATTAATAGTACTACTCATACCAACAGAGGTGCATCTCCTTTTACGGGAGCTCATCCGCCAAGAACTCCAAAGTTAAGCGTGCTTGCACGGGAGCAGTCTTGGGATGGGTGACCCCCTGGGAAGTTTCTCAGGGCGCGCACGAGTGAGGACAAAGTGCGCGGTAAGGGCTTATGGTGGTTTGTGAGGACAGTACTATTGGTCCGGAGTAACTACCTCGGGTCCGGCAGGGCCGGGGTGTTACAGGTGGTATCAGAGCAACCCTGCGACAGTGTGTTGATCCGTTGGATATCGGGCAGACACCTAGCAGGGGAAAAGTTTCTGGGATTTGATTGAGATTGGTTTAAGGGCGCAACGAGGACGTTGCGATCCTAAGTGGGGGTGATTATAACACTTGAGATTTAATATAAACGGATTAATAGTACTACTCATACCAACAGAGGTGCATCTCCTTTTACGGGAGCTCATCCGCCAAGAACTCCAAAGTTAAGCGTGCTTGCACGGGAGCAGTCTTGGGATGGGTGACCCCCTGGGAAGTTTCTCAGGGCGCGCACGAGTGAGGACAAAGTGCGCGGTAAGGGCTTATGGTGGTTTGTGAGGACAGTACTATTGGTCCGGAGTAACTACCTCGGGTCCGGTGGGGCCGGGGTGTTACACTCCTCCTTGTCCCTATTTCAATATCATAATCTATGAGTTTTGAGGATCATAATCCTTGGGTACTCCACCGGTTTACGAGTGTTAAGGACTCATAAGTCCTAGGGTCCTCCACCAAGTTTTGAGTGTTAAGTACTTTTAAGTACTAGGGTCCTCCACCAAGTTTGAGTGTTAAGGACTTTTAAGTCCTAGGGTCCTCCACCAAGTTTGAGTGTTAAGTACTTTTTTAAGTACTAGGGTCCTCCACCAAGTTTGAGTGTTAAGGACTTTAAGTCCTAGGGTCCTCCACCAAGTTTGAGTGTTAAGTACTTTTTAAGTACTAGGGTCCTCCACCAAGCTTTGAGTGTTAAGTACTTTTTAAGTACTAGGGTCCTCCACCAAGTTCTCCTATGATCAACCTCCTATCAACCTAGATAGAGTCTATATCATCCTTAGTTACTCATAACTAATCCAATACATAAATTTTATGTATCACAATCCATGCAAAGCCATGCATTTATATAGGTTTATAATTAATTAATACCAACCGGTATTAATTAAATCCTTTGTTCTTCGGTCCACGTTTTCGTTGACCGCCATTTCATGCCTTGAGTGTATCAACTTAATCATCATATAATTAAGTTAATAATATTCATTTGTGCTTCCAATACACTTCAAGCAAATATGCATTTCATATAATTCTTCATATCATATTCCATGCATCAACAATTAATTTCTTTCATACAAACTTAACCCTATTGGCTAATCACATGTTTAAATATCCTTTAAACTTCATTATGAACTCATATGACATTTATTTAGGTAATCTCATAATTAACCCAAAAGTTATAAGATATTAAGCCGTCCACTCACCTCGAACTAGCGTTATGAAGTTCTACCCTTCTCGGTTGAACTCCGGTGAAACTCCGGCGACTTTTGGTCAACTCCGGAGACAACTCCGGCGACTTTTCCAACTTTGTGAAATCACTTGAAATACCCCTTACAAGTTCCTAACAAAGTTTTATAATCATAAAACTCATATTAATACAATAACCTCTAAAAGGTTATTTTCCGGTGAACCGGTCGTTTTGGCTTCTAAGTCCGTTCTTGGACATAGAATCCCTTTCCAACCCATTAATCCATACTTATAACATGTAGAACCCTCTTAAGGATTCTTCACATGATATATATCTCATATGGTAGAAGAAAAATAAAGAAAAAGTTATAATAAGGTCATTACCTTAATTCTACACACCTTTCCTAGCCTTTTTCCTTCTTTAAACTCCCTCTTTTTCCTTGTTTGAGTTTGAGCTCGTGTTCACCTATGGAAAATGGAGTTGCAGAGCTTCCTCTCTCTTTTCCTTTGGGTCTTGGCCGAGTGTGATAGGGGTGGGTGAGTGAGGGGTGTGGTTTTTGTCTCATTTGGACAAATGAGTGTAGGAATGGGGTCTACTAAATGTCAAAGGGTGTCTCCCCCATCCTATCAATGTTTATTCAGCCCATCTAGAACTCATCCAGCCCCTAAGGGTTGACAAATTCGTGGGGTGGCCCCCACTCATGTGGGAGGTCATCCCTTTGTGTCCCGATGTGTACAATCGGTCCCGAAAGTTGTATTTTTCGGACTGTTTTAAATATATTTTATTTTATCGGGTCAAATAAAATATATTATGGGCTCTTACTCATTATGACATGTATCATGAATATACATTCCCCAACTTTAATTTATAAGTCTCCGAAATTCAGTTCGGGCTGTTATCTGTTAAATTACCAGTACCGGTAATTTGGGCTTCTTTTGACCAATCGGTCAACTCCGGGCCTTTCCATGGCCCAAATGAAATATCCACCACTATATATTTATTATCTAGACCAAGATGAATAAAATATACGGTCTCGGGAAAATCGGGCGGCCCCCGCTCCCGGTGTAGGTCCCACGTGCAATTTACTATTCACGCGAAAGAGATAATAAAAATTTACAACTTCGTAAATTCGTAAATCATTCCATAAGGTTTATTACATCATTTACGTAAAAGTAAATACATTTGGGGACGGTGTTACAAGTTCACCCCCCCTTATTTGGGATTTCGTCCCCGAAATTCACGTGTCTAATCGAAAAGGAATGGGTATTGCTCCCTCATCGAGACCTCGGTCTCCCAAGTTTCCTCTTCGACTCGATCACTCCTCCAAAGAACCTTCACCATAGGAATCTCCTTGTTCCTAAGTTTCTTCACTTGTTGACCAACAATCTTCACTGGTTCCACCGCATATTGCAAGTCCTCTCGGATCTCCACCGGTGGTTTCTCAAGAATATGAGATGGGTCTCGTATGTACTTCTTGAGCATTGATACATGAAACACGTCATGTATCTTCTCAAGTTCAGGCGTCAACTTGAGTCGGTAAGCCACGACCCCTATCCTTTCAAGGATTTCAAATGGACCGATGTATCGGGGGTTAAGCTTTCCCCTCGATACAAATCGAATGATGCCCTTCCAAGGAGAAATCCTTAGGAAGACCTCATCACCGACTTCGAACTCCAACGGTCTCCGCCGTTTATCAGCATAACTCTTCTGTCGGTCCTGAGCGGCCTTCAATCTATCTCGAATGACCCTCACCTTGGCCTTGATGATCTCAACCAGCTCTATCCCTTCGAGTTTGGCCTCGCCAACCTCGTCCCAACACAACGGTGTTCTGCATTTCCTCCCATACAATGCCTCATATGGTGGCATGCCGATACTTGCTTGATAATTGTTGTTATAAGCAAACTCCACTAGGGCCAAATGCTTGTCCCAACTTCCTTGGAACTCCAGCGCACATGCCCTAAGCATGTCTTCCAAAATCTGTATCACCCGTTCGGACTGTCCATCCGTCTGTGGGTGAAAAGCTGTGCTAAACTTCAGTTTAGTACCCAACGATGCTTGAAACTTTGGCCAAAATCGGGATGTGAATCGTGGATCCCTATCCGAGACAATGGATATTGGGACTCCATGTAATCTCACAATCTCCTCCGTGTATAGCTTGGCCAATCTTTCAAGAGGATATGTGATGTTGATGGGCAGAAAGTGTGCACTCTTGGTGAGCCTATCAACCACTACCCATACTGCATCGTAGTTGTTCACTGTTCGTGGCAGCCCCACCACGAAGTCCATGGTCACATGTTCCCACTTCCACTCTGGGATGGTGAGTGGTTGTAAGAGCCCTGCCGGGTGTTGATGTTCTGCCTTAACTTGCTGGCAAGTAAGGCATCGACTCACATACTCTGCGATGTCTCTCTTCATACCTGACCACCAGTAACTTTCCTTCAAATCTCGGTACATCTTAGTACCTCCTGGATGCATAGCATAAGCTGAAGAATGAGCCTCCTCAAGTATAGACTTCTGGAGTTCCTCATTCTTTGGTATGCATACACGGTCCTTAAACAATAATAGACCGTCATCACGTACTCGGAAGTTCTCAACGGTTCCATCAAGGATCCTTTCACGGATCTTCTGACATTCCTCATCCATGGCTTGACTTCGACTAATCTCGCCCAATAGGGTGGGCCTAACCTCAAATTGAGCAAAGAGAGCCCCGCACGTGGACACCTCTACGCGTGCCCTCAATGCTTGCAGACAAGTAAGTAACGTCCCTGACGTACTCTTCCTGCTCAGTGCGTCGGCCACTACGTTGGCCTTTCCGGGATGATAGTCGATGATCAAGTCATAGTCCTTGATCAACTCCATCCATCTCCTTTGTCTCATATTCAACTCTTTTTGAGTGAATACATACTTCAAGCTCTTATGATCGGTATAAATGTGACATGTCTCCCCATAGAGATAATGCCTCCAAATTTTTAGCGCAAACACTACCGCCCCCAATTCTAGATCATGGGTAGGTGTAAGGAATAAATGTAATTAGATTTTGATGATGCTATAGGATTAGAAAGTTAGAGTACCCCCAATTAGATTTTATGTATTAGAGTTTTCAATTGTAAGTATTAGTCGACGATCAGAGTTGCTCTGTTTTGGATCAGATCAGAAGTGCATCAGAATTGTTCGACCAAACTTGCTCTATGAGAACTGCTCCATCAGAGTTCTCTTATCAGAAGTCCATCAGAGTTGCACCATGAGAGTTGCTGATAAATTTGGACATCTGATAACCGATGAGAGTTACAGATCAGAGGTACTCATCAGCGGACCTATCAGAGTCAGAGTTAGAGTTCAGTCAGAGATCAGAAAGCCATCAGAACTCAACTCATCAGAAAGCCATCAGAACTCAGAAAGCCATCAGAATCCAACACATCAGAAAATCCTGATCAGAGTCCGACTAACACTTAGAAGATTTCATGCAACATCCAACAGCTATGAATCCAACGGGTAAAACATCCAACGGCTAGAAGACTGTGCATGAAAGGAAAGCATTTAATGCACATTAAATGAGCCTGATACGCTGAAGGATTGATTGCAAATGATTGACCAAGGAATCCGGGAAGATATATTATAAAAATAGAAACCTTCCAAAACGGCGGTCAAGTCAACAGTACGCGCATTTAATGCAGTTGTCTCCTCCTCCAACGGGCAGACAACCTCCGTATATAAGCTACACGAAGAAGAACAAGGAAGACAACTTTGCTACAACTTTTACTCATCATCATTCAAGCTCTCTTGAGATTCAAATTCTACAGCCTTCAACAAGACAAGCTTACGTTGGGAAGATTCAAACTCCAAATCTCTCATCCCCAACAAACAAGCAAAGTTCATCCTGTTCTTCAACACTTCAAGAACTTCATCAAACATCATTTGTAACGAAGCAAGTTGGAGGAAAAACTCTGTTTTTCAAAGGATCTTCTGAAAAGAAGGGCGTCCAAGTAACTGCAGTAGTGAAGTGGTGATACTTCCGGGAAGCTGAGTGAAAGGATCAGCCATCAGGACGTGGAACTGCATCCTGGGTGGCATCTAGGCTTGAAGAAGACGAGGAGTGCTTCTTAAGTGCTAGGATTTAGCTTTGTAACCGATCTACTTCAAAGCTAGTGGAACAGTGGACTAGAGGAACGAGTTGTTCCTTGAACCACTATAAAAATATCCGGTGTCATTTACTTTACTGCAATTTATATTTCTGCACTTAGGATATTAACTGACTAACTCTAAGACTTGGAATCTGTGTTCAGCAGATCCTGTTTTCAGAGTTATCAGAAAGGCATTTGCCTTAGTATTTTTGAGGCTACCCGGACAGATCAGAATCCGCTGCCAAGGCCAGTTCTGTTATCAGAACCAGCCTTTCTCTGTCATCAGAATCAGACCTTCTCTGATAAGTCAGTTTTGACTTTGAGAAAAAGTTGAAAAACCAATCAGTCTATTCACCCCCCCCCCCTCTAGACTGATTACCATATTAAACGGGACCAACAAGTGGTATCAGAGCTTCCTTGTTCTTGTAATCTTTTAGGTTACTCTCTGAACAAAGATCCACTTGTTCCTAGCCTCTCTTTATTTATTATTATGGATAACTCTCTTGCAAAGCATCTTATGTTCACAGATCAGAAGTATGATGATTGGAAGATCAGAATGAAGGCACACCTATGTGCCCTTCATGATGAAATGTGGGAAGTCTTGGAAAATGGCCCCTTCATCCAGTTCATGAAGATCAATCCTGCTCACTCTATTGACAACTCTCAACCCCAGATGATTGAGAAAGCCCGGTCAGAATGGACCAAGGAAGAGAAAAGACAGTATAACCTTGACAACATTGCCAAGGACATTCTCTACAAAGCTATTGATGAAAGATATTTCAACAGAATAAAGAAGTGCAGAACTGCCAAAGAAATCTGGGATAAGCTGGATGAGATTGGAGCAGGAGATGAACAAGAAAGAGACAACAAGCTGACCATTGCAATGAAGAAGTTTGATGACTTCAAACTCCTACCAGAAGAATGCATTGCTAAGATGCATGAGAGATTGCTGATTCTCATCAGCGAGATTTCTGAACTTGGGAAGGAGCTCACCATCAAAGAGGTCAACATGAAGATCCTCAGGGGACTGCCTTCAGCCTGGAAGATGAAGGTGATTGCAGTCCAGGAAAGCAAGAACATCAAGACTTATGCCACTGAAAGACTCATCTCTGATCTCAAGGCTTATGAGTTTGAGATGCATGAAGAGAAGGAAGAAGTTCCTGATGAGAGGACCACCACTGCTCTCACTGCTAGCACCTCAAAGGTAAGTGACTTTGACCCCTCTACTCTATTATCTGATGAGTATATGGCTGCTTTTGCCAGAAAATTTAAGAAGTTTATGAAGAAAGATGGAAGGAGTCCATCTTCCATCAGAAGACCACATCAGAAGACCAAGTCCTCTGAAAGCAATGGAGAGTACCTCTGTTACAACTGCAGACAGCCTGGGCACTTCAAAGCAAACTGCCCCTATCCAAGAGTGTCCAAGAAGCAAGGACATGAAGATGAAAAGAAACCAGATGATCAACACAGAAGAAGAAGAGCATTTGTCTCAGAACAAGCTCAGAGAGACCCACTCTCTGAATCAGAGTCCAGCTCAGACTCCGACTCTGATGAAGCATTCTGCTGCTTGGATGCAGAAACTGAAGACCTCTGCCTCATGGCACAATCAGATGATGAGGTATGCTCTACTTCTGATTCTATTTCTTCTTCGGTAGGCACAGCCTTAAATGATGATCCAATGTCATCATTCTGGGAAGAGTTCCAAACTATCCAAGCCACTTATTCTTTTGTTAAAGAAGAGAACAGTAGGCTGAAAGTTGATATCTCTAATCTAAGGAAAGAGACTGAGTGTAAACTTAATTTCTTAACTGAGGAAAGAGATAGACTGAAAGCTGAAAATGAGTCTCTTCTGAAAAGAATAAGAGACATTGAGGAACTTGAGAGTAGATATAATAGTCTTCTGAAGATGCAATCTTCCATGAAGAATATTGGTGACTCTCATAACTTCACCTCTGGTCTTGGATATGTTGAACAAGAGTCTGGTGAGCCTTCTGTAAGGCCTAGCACCCAAGTTGCTAAGGATAAAAAGGTCATAGTGCCACAGACTCTGAGCCCCAATTGCCATGCTAGTACTTCTGGTACTAAAGTTGTTCATGAGAAGGTCATACCAGAGAAACAAACTCTAAAGGCAAAACCAAAACAAAGCTTGAAAACTAATGAACCTGGCAGACACTCTAGGAAAAGGAAAAGTTTTCAGAACAATAATAATCAAAGGCCTAACCCTATCAGACAATCTCATGACAATGGTATCAGAAACTGCTATCAGAAAGGCAGATATCAAGAGAAGATTAACTATAGGCAGAAGAGGCTGTCTGGTCAACCTCAGAAGTCTAAAGTTAAGCGCTCCTCTGATCTTGATAGTATATGGGACTTCTTTCCAACAAAGAAGGCTATGCAGAAGTATGCAAACAGAAAGCATGATCCTCACAAGCATCTGCCCAAAGTGAATCATACATCTGTTTACTACAACTACCAGGTGGACAATGGGTACCATCCACCAAGGTTTCAGCTGATGAGACCAAAATGGTACCAACTACCGAGACTGCATTACCCCCCAGGACCCAACATTGCTTGGGTACCTAAATCTTCCTTTTAATCTGGCAGGAACTGTGTGCTGGAGCCATCTCAGAAAAAGAATGGTATATTGACAGTGGATGCTCCAGACACATGACAGGTGACAAGAGTTGCCTATCAGAGTTCCAGAAAATCAATGGACCCAGAGTCACTTTCGGTGGAAATGACAAGGAAGGGCAAACAAAAGGAAGAGGGAAGCTGATCAAGAACCAGATAATCATTGAAGATGTCTCATATGTCAAAGGTCTAAAGTTCAACTTGCTGAGTGCTAGCCAATTCTGTGACAAAGGCTACACAGTTGAATTCACCAAGACCTTATGCTATGTCAAGCATGAGACAACCAAAGAAGTGGTTCTTACAGCCAAGAGAAGGAAGAACATCTATGTTGTTGACTGGCAAACAGCAAAAGATGGAACTTGCCTGATAGCTAAGGACAATTCAAAGCTAAGCTGGGACTGGCACAAAAAGCTTAGCCATCTGAACTTCAAAACCATCAACAAACTGGCAAGGGAACACATTGTAGATGGTCTGCCTGACATTGTCTACAAGAAGGAGACCCTCTGCAGTGCTTGTCAGAAAGGCAAACAAGTGAAGACCTCATTCAAACCCATAGCTGGAGATCTTTCTACTTGTCCTCTAAATCTGATCCATATGGATTTATTTGGACCAGTTGAAACTCCCAGTGTTGGTGGAAAAAGATATACTCTTGTTATGGTTGATGACTACTCAAGATACACTTGGACTGTGTTCCTAACCAAGAAGAATGAAACTCTTCAGAAGTTGCCATCTCTGCTAAAGCAACTCCAAACTGAGAAGAATATGAAGGTCAGAACAATCAGATCTGACAGAGGAACTGAATTTGTCAACAAAGTGATCAAAGACTTTTGTGATCAGAATGGTACATTCCATCAACTTTCTGCTGCCAGAACACCCCAACAAAATGGTGTTGCAGAAAGAAGGAACAGAACACTGAAGGAAGCTGCAAGAACTATGATTGCAGAATCAGGATTGCCCATCAGATACTGGGCTGAAGCTATCAACACTGCATGCTACACTCAAAATAGAAGCATGATCCACAAGAATCATCAGAAGACCCCCTACGAGCTGTGGAAAGGAAGAAAGCCTAACATCAGCTACTTCCATGTGTTTGGATGTAAGTGCTACATTCTAAACAATGGAAAGGATAATCTGAAGGTATTTCAAGAAAAGGCTGATGAAGGTGTATTCTTAGGCTACTCAAGTTCAAGCAAAGCCTATAGAATACTCAACAGAAGATCTCTACAAGTTGATGAATCCATTCATGTCAAATTTGATGATGGTACCTCTGCAGAAGAATTATCAGAGATTCTGCAGAAGATCAGTCTTGAAGATAAGGTTGCAGAACTATCAGAAGGGGTCATCAACAACCCTATATTTTCAATTCCTCCTGCCAATCCAGTTCTGATAGACAAAAATGAAGATGAAGATGATGTATCAGAAGATGAACCATCAGAGTTGCCTAGACAGCAACTGTCAGAACCTGATCTAACTTGGTTAAGAGACCATCCTCCTAATCAAGTAATAGGTCAAGTCACCAGTGGTGTTAGAACCAGATCTGCATCTAGAAGAGAAGCCATGTTCACCTGCTGCATATCCCAGATGGAACCAATGTGTGTGGAAGAAGCTCTAGAAGATTCAGATTGGATCAATGCAATGCAAGAAGAGCTGACACAATTTGAAAGGAATGAAGTTTGGAAACTTGTTCCCAGACCAAAGCATCAGAATGTCATTGGAACCAAGTGGGTATTCAAAAACAAAGCAGATGAAGAAGGCAATATTGTAAGGAATAAAGCAAGGCTTGTTGCAAAGGGATACTGTCAAGAAGAAGGCATAGATTTTGATGAGACCTTTGCACCTGTTGCCAGACTGGAAGCAATCAGGATTTTTCTAGCCTATGCTGCTTACAACGACATCAAAATATACCAGATGGATGTCAAAAGTGCATTTCTAAATGGAGAACTTGAAGAGGAAGTCTATGTTGAACAACCTCCAGGTTTTGTCATTCCTACTCAATCTTCTTGTGTCTACAAGCTTAGGAAGGCCCTTTATGGTCTTAAGCAAGCTCCTAGAGCCTGGTATGACACATTGTCCCTATTCTTAGTGAACCATGGGTTTACTAAAGGAAAGGTGGACAAAACTCTATTTCAAATTTCTGTTGCTAATCATATTCTGTTAGTGCAAATTTATGTTGATGACATTATATTTGGAAGCACTAATCCAGAATTATGCAAGAAATTTTCTCAAGTTATGCAGAAGAAGTTTGAAATGAGCATGATGGGAGAACTTAGTTACTTTCTTGGATTACAAGTCAAACAAGTACCAGAAGGCATCTTTATCAACCAAGGAAAGTACACCAGAGATCTCATCAAGAAGTTTGGAGTAGATGGAAAATCTTCAGTCAAGATTCCAATGAATGCCTCTCAAGGCATTGGACCAGATGATGAAGGAAAGGATGTTGATGCTACAACTTATAGAGGAATCATTGGATCTCTTCTCTATCTGACTGCAAGCAGACCAGACATAGCTTTTGCAGTAGGAATCTGTGCCAGATACCAATCAAAGCCCAAGGAGAGTCATCTAGTTGCTGCTAAGAAGATTATCAGATATATCAAAGGAAATCCAAATGCAGGACTATGGTACCCCAAGGGAGGTAATTTTGAACTAATTGGCTATTCTGATTCAGATTTTGCAGGTTGCAGATTGGACAGGAAGAGTACTTCTGGTCACTGTCAACTGCTAGGTGGGAGACTTGTCTCCTGGTTTAGCAAGAAGCAGAACTCAATCTCAACTAGCACTGCTGAAGCTGAGTATATTGCTGCTGGAAGTTGCTGTGCTCAATTACTCTGGATGAAGCAACAACTCAAGGATTATGGAGTGCAAGCAAAGGAGATCAAGCTGCTGTGTGACAATACCAGTGCCATTGCAATCACTCAGAATCCTGTGCTGCATTCAAGGACAAAGCATATCGAGATCAGACATCACTTCATCAGAGATCATGTGGAGAAGAAGCACATCTCAATTGAGCATGTTCCAACTGAAGACCAGCTTGCAGATATCTTGACCAAACCTCTCTCTGAGGCAAGGTTTAACAAGTTGAGAGAAGAATTGGGAATGATGGATGATCTTCCCAGAGATACATAAATCAGAGTTGCAGAAGTATCAGATGTGGACTCATCAGAACATCCCATCTCTGATACCCGAAACTCTTATTCATCAGAAGCTTGAATCAGATTTGCAAGGATCAGACTTGCAAGAGTCAGAGTTGCAGGAAGGATCAGACTTGGTATTCATCAGAGGTCCCCATATCAGAACTCTTCTATCTCTGATACAAGGGCTAATATTTATCAGAGTGGCTGTGGACTTAGAAAATTTTCTAAATTTCGGGCAAGGCTGTTCAATAAACCGGAAGTTACCATTTTACCCCCGGTAGTTATTACCACTTTTGGAAAACGGCTTTCCGCCCACAATCCATTTAATGCAACCTCGAAACCGTAAATTATATCAAACGTCCACTAACCCGAACTCATGTATACCCTGTCTGAAAACCTAAACCACCATTTGCATCTTATCTCTCTTCGTATTCAGATTTTCAGAACTCTCAAACACTCATTCTCTCAGAAATTCTCAATCCCTACTCAAAATGAAGTTCATCAACATCACCGACCTCACCGAATCGGAAGCCAAGGCGCTTGTGGCTAACATAGCCACCGGGATGAAAGTAGACATGTCCTCACTACCATTGCTGGCTGAAAATTCCAAAGTGATGAAAGAGGTCATTGCCGGAATGAATGACTCACAACTGACCAAAATAGTGGCTCACCCTTATGAGCACTTCAGTAATCTAGATGTAGCCGAGTTCTACCTCAACGCCTACATCTCTGACAATGCCATCCACTCCCAGGTTCAGGGAAAGAACCTAAAGATCGATGCTGACTCTCTTAATGAGTTCTTCGGCATCAAACTCGACTCTCAAGACATTGACACCCCTACGCTCATCGACTTGGAGTCAGTTGAAGTCTCTGTGGAGACATTTGTGGACACCTACTGCCGGGATGATGCAACCGGAGTAGATAAACTCTACATGAAGAAGAACCAGCTCAAGAAGGATTTTGAGCGCCTGATGAGCATTATGCACAGATGCCTATGGTGCAAAACTGGGTCAACTGACCAGATGAACAATGCCAACTCCAAGGCCATCTATGCTGTTCATCGAGGAATGAACATCAACTGGGGAAAGGTGCTTTTCCAGTCCATCTCTGAGTCCATTGCTAAGAAGGACAAAAAGACAGGGATGTTCTCCACCAAGATGGGCCATGGACTTCTGATATCTAGGCTCATATCCAATGTCAACATTGCACTCAGAGAAGCCAATGAAGCCAACCACAACAAGACCATCTTCCTCACTGCCTCACCCAAGATTCATGTTGCTGTTGCTGCAGAGCTGAAGAAAACCAGCAAGTATGAGCAACTGAGGGAGAAACCAGCCACCACAGTTGAGGTTGATGATGAACAACCTAAGGCTAAGAAGAAGAAGCTTCAGAAGAAGTCTAGGAGAAATGCATCAGAAGAGGATACATCAGAACCGGAAACTTCTGTTGTAGCTCCCAAAGTCACCCCTGTCAAAATGTTGAGACAGAAGAGGAGAAGAAGAGCTGTGATTCAGAGTGACTCTGATAGCTCACAATCTCCCATCAGAGTGCAGAAGAAGAAGAAGGCCAACTCACCCCCCAAGGAATCAGAACCTCAGGGGGAACCTGCACCAGAGTTGGCTGCTGCTCTGGTGATCTCTGATGCTCAGGGGGAACCTGAATCAGAGGTCCACCCTTTATCTGCACCTGATCTGCCAGTCATCATGCCTCCACCAAAACCGCTAAACCCTTCTACTGCTCTGGACAGACAGTTTCAAAGGGTACTCACATGGAGGAAGTGGAGGATGGGACCTCTGCAACAAATTCTTGCCCAAGCTGCCACTTTTGGAACTGAGGAAGAAGAAGTTCTCAAATGGGCAGGTACAGATGATGTATCTCTATGCTTTGATCTTCAATTTTTACATTCTGTCTTGGAGAAGAAGAAGGAAAGCATCAAGGGAAAAGAGAAGATGACTGCTCCACCATCAGAAGAGCATGTCAGACCTCTATCAGAGAGTGAGGTCCCAGTCTTTGAAGAATGGCTGGTGGAGATGAAAAGGAGGGAATCTCTGAGAAAATATCCCTACCTCCCTCACTTTCACGGTGAATCCTCAATTGCCAACAATATGCCACTGGCAATGCAGCAACTGATCAGAGAGTGGAGGAACTCTCAGACTGAGGAGACTTCCATTGAGGTAGTTCCTAACTCTCCTGCCCCCCTACCATCTCCCCCCAAATCTCCTTCACCCAAACCTGTCACACCAACCACAACTCCACCCCCATCTCCTCCTCAACCTCAGCAAATCCCATCTCCCTCACCTAAGAAATCTTCCACACCAAAACAATCCTCACCCTGCCATCAGATAACCCCCATCAGAAGCAGATCACCCTCACCTCCTCCTCCATCACAACATCAGAGAACTCCTACCCCTCACACCTCACCTCATCAGAACTCCCAACATCAGAAATCCAAATCTGCCTCTCCTCAGCAGAAGCCCTCATCCAAACCTCCATCTCCTCAGCATTCTGCTGCCTCAGCTCAAAAGAGAGAACCAGTTGTAAGGATTCCTTCCTCAACTGAAGATAATGATGGATTCCTTACTTCCTCTCTGGCTTGTGATCTTCAATCTGCAAAGAGGAAGACTCCTACCCCTCCTCTATCTCCTGATCAACCTCAACCTCAGCCGCAAGTCAATCAGGTACCTCAGCCAGAACCACCCAAAGCTGTCCTCATCCCCTTCCAGGAGTTTGTGGAATCAGCTGAAGAATTTGGAGACCAGATGATTGCTGGGCTCAACAAAATGCTTGTACTAAATCAGAAGCATGATGCTCATCTGGATTTAGTTCAGTACAACATTGAGTCTGAACTTACCAAGATTTCCACTACCCTTTCTACACTGGCAACTACCTTCCTCAGCTACATGAAGACATCAAATGAGAAGGTTGATAACATAGCTTCAGAGGTTGCCAGTCTGCACACAGTCCTGTTCTCACAATCTCAGACTCTATCTGCTCAGGACAAGGCCATTCAAGAATTATCTGATGCTGTAGACACTCTACAGTGGTCTCATGACAAGAATGCAGAACATCTGACTGATGTGGAAGAAATCTGCAAGACAAACAAAGAGTTTGGACTTAAGCTGATCAACAGTGGAAAGGACAGAGATCACAAGTTGACTCTCCTTGAAGCTACTACAAAAGACATTCAATCAGCTGTTGATAAGCAGAAAGAGACTCTCGAAGGGCTGGCTTCTGTTACTCAGACTATTCCAGGAACTCTCGAAGCAATCAAGGAAAGCAATGCTACAGAATTCTCTAAAATTGGACTCCTACTTGGTGATCTTGTTGATGCCAAAAAGGGGGAAGACAACAGAGAACCTATCAAAACCATCAGAGCTACAGAAGGCACAAGCACCAGAGCCCTAACCCCTATCTCTGGTAAGCCTGATCCTTCTATATACTTTGAGAGAACAAGGCAGAAGCAGATTGCTGCTGGTATTCAAAGACCTCCTCCTCCTCGGTTCAAGAAAGGGAAAAAGTCAACCTCCACCTTCACTCTTGCCCAGTGGCTCAACAGTGATCTGGCTAAACCTGATGCTGCTCAATTCAGAGAAATGAAGAAGCATATGACCCCCACACAACAAGAGAATCTCATTCTAGATAAAGATGGGCTGATAATCATAAACCATGGTGGCTCAATGCAAGAAGCAGAAGATTGGTGGCGGATGAAAGTGATCCCTGGCAAGGACCTATCAGAAGCCATCAGAAACTATCTAGATTGCCAGCTTGCACCTGCCTGGTCAGAATATCAGAATCCCAGAGATCTTGCTACAATCAGAGCTAGGGTCAATGCTGATCTAAAGGAAATTGAAGCTAAGGAAGCTGATCTGGAAGAGGAAGATTTCTAAACTCTATCCTCTTGTAGCTTTAAATATATTTCATTAATAAGATAACCAGCTTGCCTCTAATTTGCATGGCAATTTCAAATTATTTCTCTATTGCATTCTGATCATCTATGCTCTGATACCTTGTGCTTTTCTCTTATTTGTTTATTTGTATCTTACTCTTACTACTTTCCTATGCTAAGTGCCCACCAAGTTTTTAAATGAAAGTTTATTTTTAACTTATTTTCCTTATGGTGAAAGGCACTTCTCTGGAAATAGTTTAAGGGTTTTGGCATCATCAAAAAGGGGGAAATTGTAAGGAATAAATGTAATTAGATTTTGATGATGCTATAGGATTAGAAAGTTAGAGTACCCCCAATTAGATTTTATGTATTAGAGTTTTCAATTGTAAGTATTAGTCGACGATCAGAGTTGCTCTGTTTTGGATCAGATCAGAAGTGCATCAGAATTGTTCGACCAAACTTGCTCTATGAGAACTGCTCCATCAGAGTTCTCTTATCAGAAGTCCATCAGAGTTGCACCATGAGAGTTGCTGATAAATTTGGACATCTGATAACCGATGAGAGTTACAGATCAGAGGTACTCATCAGCGGACCTATCAGAGTCAGAGTTAGAGTTCAGTCAGAGATCAGAAAGCCATCAGAACTCAACTCATCAGAAAGCCATCAGAACTCAGAAAGCCATCAGAATCCAACACATCAGAAAATCCTGATCAGAGTCCGACTAACACTTAGAAGATTTCATGCAACATCCAACAGCTATGAATCCAACGGGTAAAACATCCAACGGCTAGAAGACTGTGCATGAAAGGAAAGCATTTAATGCACATTAAATGAGCCTGATACGCTGAAGGATTGATTGCAAATGATTGACCAAGGAATCCGGGAAGATATATTATAAAAATAGAAACCTTCCAAAACGGCGGTCAAGTCAACAGTACGCGCATTTAATGCAGTTGTCTCCTCCTCCAACGGGCAGACAACCTCCGTATATAAGCTACACGAAGAAGAACAAGGAAGACAACTTTGCTACAACTTTTACTCATCATCATTCAAGCTCTCTTGAGATTCAAATTCTACAGCCTTCAACAAGACAAGCTTACGTTGGGAAGATTCAAACTCCAAATCTCTCATCCCCAACAAACAAGCAAAGTTCATCCTGTTCTTCAACACTTCAAGAACTTCATCAAACATCATTTGTAACGAAGCAAGTTGGAGGAAAAACTCTGTTTTTCAAAGGATCTTCTGAAAAGAAGGGCGTCCAAGTAACTGCAGTAGTGAAGTGGTGATACTTCCGGGAAGCTGAGTGAAAGGATCAGCCATCAGGACGTGGAACTGCATCCTGGGTGGCATCTAGGCTTGAAGAAGACGAGGAGTGCTTCTTAAGTGCTAGGATTTAGCTTTGTAACCGATCTACTTCAAAGCTAGTGGAACAGTGGACTAGAGGAACGAGTTGTTCCTTGAACCACTATAAAAATATCCGGTGTCATTTACTTTACTGCAATTTATATTTCTGCACTTAGGATATTAACTGACTAACTCTAAGACTTGGAATCTGTGTTCAGCAGATCCTGTTTTCAGAGTTATCAGAAAGGCATTTGCCTTAGTATTTTTGAGGCTACCCGGACAGATCAGAATCCGCTGCCAAGGCCAGTTCTGTTATCAGAACCAGCCTTTCTCTGTCATCAGAATCAGACCTTCTCTGATAAGTCAGTTTTGACTTTGAGAAAAAGTTGAAAAACCAATCAGTCTATTCACCCCCCCCCCTCTAGACTGATTACCATATTAAACGGGACCAACAGTAGGGTAGTTCACCTCGTGTTTCCTCAATTGCCTAGAAGCATAGGCAATCACCTTACCGTTTTGCATCAGTACACATCCAAGCCCTTGGATGCTAGCGTCGCTGTATATATCATACCCTATCCCCTGTATGGGTAGGGCGAGGACTGGTGCTTCGGTAAGTCGTTTCTTCAGTTCAAGGAACCCCTTCTCACACTTGTCGTCCCATACGAACTTGGCCCCTTTCTTTGTGAGCTTCGTTAATGGAGACGCCAATACCGAGAATTTTTCAACAAATTTACGATAGTATCCCGCTAAGCCAAGGAAACTACGTATCTCCTTCACATTCTTGGGTCTCTCCCAATCCATGATAGCCTTTATCTTGGCGTTATCCACAGCGACGCCCGAACCGGATATGACGTGACCAAGAAAACCAATCTCCTTGAGCCAAAATTCGCATTTAGAGAACTTGGCAAAGAGTTGTTTTTCCCTTAGCCGATCAAGTATAAGCCCCAAATGGTGTTCGTGCTCCTCCTCGCTCTTGGAGTATATTAAGATATCATCAATGAATACTATCACAAATTGATCTAAGTATTCACTAAACACACGGTTCATCAAGTCCATGAATGCTGCCGGTGCATTGGTTAAACCAAATGACATCACAAGAAACTCGTAGTGCCCGTATCTAGTGCGAAATGCACTCTTAGGTATGTCACTCTCCTTGATCTTCAACTGATGATACCCCGACCTCAAGTCAATCTTCGAAAATACTATTGCCCCTCGAAGTTGGTCAAACAAGTCATCAATCCTCGGTAAAGGATACCTGTTCTTGATTGTGACCTTGTTCAACTGTCGGTAGTCGATACACATTCTTAGTGTACCATCCTTTTTCTTCACAAAGAGCACGGGTGCTCCCCACGGTGAATGACTGGGTCTGATGAACCCGTTGTCCAATAATTCCTGTAGTTGGACCTTCAACTCTTGGAGTTCGGCCGGTGCCATTCGATAAGGAGGAATCGAAATGGGTTTGGTTCCCGGCTCCACTTCAATTACAAACTCTATCTCTCTATCGGGTGGAAGCCCCGGTAGGTCTTTGGGAAAGACATCCGGGTACTTGCACACGACCCGTACATCTTTGATGTCGACTTCCTTCTTGGTATCGTCCACCACGTAGGCAAGGTACGCGTGGCATCCCTTCCTCATCATCTTCCGTGCTCTCATCACGGATATGATACAAGCACTAGATTTCCCCCGATCTCCCTCAAAGCATAGCGTGTTCCCTTGATCATCCTCGAGCTCCAACACCTTGGTGTAGCAATCTACTCGGGCATGGTGTTTCTCGAGCCAATCCATTCCTAGGATTGCATCGAACTCCAACATGCTTAGAGGTACGAAATCACAAGTCAAAGGTTGACCCGTCACTTCTACCTCACACGACGGATAGTAATGATTTCTCTCCACGTCGTCTCCTAACGGTGTGTAGACTAGCAATGTTTGTGTCATAGGCGTCAATGGCACGTCGAGCCCCTCGGCAAACGCCTCACTCACAAATGAGCGTTGTGCCCCGGTATCGATGAGGATCCTCGCACACCTACCGTTGATCTTTAATGTTCCTACATTTATACACCATGTAAGATACCTTTTCTAATGTTTTTATACATCCTTAGGAGGTTATTAGGTTCATACTAATGTTTGGAATCAAACGGGGGTCCAAACGTAGAAGAACGGGGCGAAAAAATTAAGTTTCGGGTGCCGGGGGTCCACGCACGACGTGCCTGGGTGGCACGCACGGTCGTGCGTGCGTGAGAAATTTGGAGTCCGCCACTGCCGGCTACGCACGATCGTGCGTAGCTGGTCACGCACGATCGTGCGTCCCACGCACGGCGTGCCTTGCCTGCACGCACGGCGTGCGTCTGCGCGGAAAATGGCCAGAGGCTGCTGCCTCGTACGCACGGTCGTGCGTCTGTAGGTACGCGCGATCGCGCGTAGTTGTTTTTAGCCCGTTTCGCCCCGAATTCGCGTGGTTTGACCCCGGGGTGGCCCGCACCCAAACCCAATGACTCGTATGACCCAAATAAGCCTAGAAATACAGGAAAATAAGTGTATTACCTGCAACGGAGTCCGGGTTTGCTCGCGCATCCGCCTCGGTCATTGCGTACACTCGTGCTTGGGTCCCGCCTTGATTTGCGGACGCGGCATGACTTGTGGACGCGCCGCCTCTTCCCGTACCGCTGTTTGACGGGCCCGCACGGTTTCTCCCCGTCATGGTTCCTCCTCCGGATCCCGGAGCTCCTCCTCCCCCCAATTATGGGCAATTGGCCTTCATGTGGCCCGTGTTCCCGCATCGATAACATCTCGGGGGTGCGTTGCACTTCCCGAAGTGGTTCTTTGAACAGTTGGCACACTTAGGGGGCCCCGTATTTTGAGAGGAGGATGCGTGCCACCGAGCATCCTTGTTCTTCTTCGCCGGTGGTGCCGGCGCCTTGAACGTACCACCACCCCCACCGTGGCTATTCTTCCGTGCTTGCTCGGGCGGCCCCGAATTATGCCATTTTCTCTTTTTCGCCTCCTCAGCGTCTCTTTCTTTTCTCTCGTTCCATTGGGCCTCCCCAAGAAGGCCCTGCTCCACCACCTCGCTAAAGGTCATGTGACGCGAGTACGTAGCCCGATCACGGATGTCCAAGAGTAAGGCATCCCAAAAGTGCTCTGACATGCGGTCCTCATTGATCGCGTACTCCGGCAAGAACCTAGCCAAGGTTCTAAAATCTTGTTCCAGCTGTTTAACAGACACACCCTCCTTCTGTTTGAGGTTGGTGTACTCCCTACGCTTGACATTTTTCTCATAGTCAGTGTAGTATTGGTCATAAAATTCCTGCTCAAAGTTCAACCATGAGACCTCCCCATGGTATTTTCCTTCCACACTCTCCCACCACGTGGAAGCTATCCCCTCAAGCAGCCGTGAAGCAACAGTCAACTTCACGTCCGGTGAAATTTGCATGTCCTTTGCCGCATCCTTCACCTTCTTTATCCAATCGGCGACAACGGTAATGTCACCGGTGCCGTCAAAGGACTTACACCCCAAGGCCCTAGCTTCCTTGAGGTACTTGGAGATTCTCACACAAAAACCTCCCTCACGCCTGTCATGTGGCGCCACGGGAGTGGCCCTTGAAGCTCCCCGGCTCCCTTGACCCAAACCACCGCGGGAGCCACGCCTTGCTTGGCGCCTAAGGTCTCTCCTCAGTTTTTCTTTTTGATACCACTCAAGCAATTCACCCATTTGGGCGAACATGGCATCACTCTCTTCATCATCATCATCGGTGTATGTGTCACCCCCATCATATGGGGTCTCCTCATGCCCCGTTTCAGGAACATATGTAGAATCATAGTCTTCGGTGTTGGTTTCATACACCGAACTAACATGGCCGTCGCTCACAGTTTGAGCCTTATGACCTCCACGACTTCCACGGCCTCCACGGCCTCCTCTTGAACCCCGAGATGCAGCCCGGCTTCCCCTTTGGGATGCTACCGGCGCCTGCCCCCTCGGATTGTTCCTGGTTGCCATTCGCCTGCCCTCCATTGTCTGAAAGAAATATGGATGAGTCGTTAGACTCCTATAAATGTCAATTGACGGAAGAACGTTACAGACACGTATTGGCCCAAGTCACCACCATACCAATTGTTAAGGGTACCGTCTTAACAATTAGAGGCCTTGCAACTTAAGCACCAATAGTCCTATAAACGTCAAAATACAATGCTCATGGTTTTCGATAAAAATTCTTTTGTAAAATCTTTTGTGAGAGGTTGATTATATAGTTTAGAACTGAGATGGCTCTGATACCACTTAATTGTCACGCCCCAGACCGCAATCCAAGCGTGTGTACAACCGCTGTATAACTAAGTGACGTCACCCACGGGTCAACCTCACTTAATTACACAAGGCGTTCGAGAAAACAATCCATCCATACTCAGTAGTAAACATACATAACAACATCACATTTAAACCAATGAATAGCGGAAATATTCAACGGTAAGTCATGGACCACAACCGGCCAACAACATGGGCATGCAAGCCCCAAAAATAGTTTATGGTAAAATAAATATCCATGAGCAAGTGTTCGGTAGTTTGAACGAAAATAAGGAAGCACGAACCACGTCTCCCTGATTTGATATCACCCGTGAGAAGGTGCAAGTAGCAAGCTCTAGCTTCAACCTGAAAATGGTGGGGCCCCCCGAAGGGGTCAGTACAAGTACCGAGCGAGTAGCAGGCTAAATATAGAATAACTAGCGTTTCAAGTATAAGACCCAAACATAGGGTGATACTTAAATAAATAGTCCTTCCCCCAAGTTATGAAATACTTACTAGTATATATATCCTTGGAAAATATCCGATCCGTAGATCACCGTTTTATTTGGGAAAAATAGTAGTAGTCAATATTCTTGACTATAAACCTCAACCCACCCATATACCTATGAGTGTATAGGACTCCTTATAACACTTGAGATTTAATATAAACGGATTAATAGTACTACTCATACCAACAGAGGTGCATCTCCTTTTACGGGAGCTCATCCGCCAAGAACTCCAAAGTTAAGCGTGCTTGCACGGGAGCAGTCTTGGGATGGGTGACCCCCTGGGAAGTTTCTCAGGGCGCGCACGAGTGAGGACAAAGTGCGCGGTAAGGGCTTATGGTGGTTTGTGAGGACAGTACTATTGGTCCGGAGTAACTACCTCGGGTCCGGCAGGGCCGGGGTGTTACAGGTGGTATCAGAGCAACCCTGCGACAGTGTGTTGATCCGTTGGATATCGGGCAGACACCTAGCAGGGGAAAAGTTTCTGGGATTTGATTGAGATTGGTTTAAGGGCGCAACGAGGACGTTGCGATCCTAAGTGGGGGTGATTATAACACTTGAGATTTAATATAAACGGATTAATAGTACTACTCATACCAACAGAGGTGCATCTCCTTTTACGGGAGCTCATCCGCCAAGAACTCCAAAGTTAAGCGTGCTTGCACGGGAGCAGTCTTGGGATGGGTGACCCCCTGGGAAGTTTCTCAGGGCGCGCACGAGTGAGGACAAAGTGCGCGGTAAGGGCTTATGGTGGTTTGTGAGGACAGTACTATTGGTCCGGAGTAACTACCTCGGGTCCGGTGGGGCCGGGGTGTTACACTCCTCCTTGTCCCTATTTCAATATCATAATCTATGAGTTTTGAGGATCATAATCCTTGGGTACTCCACCGGTTTACGAGTGTTAAGGACTCATAAGTCCTAGGGTCCTCCACCAAGTTTTGAGTGTTAAGTACTTTTAAGTACTAGGGTCCTCCACCAAGTTTGAGTGTTAAGGACTTTTAAGTCCTAGGGTCCTCCACCAAGTTTGAGTGTTAAGTACTTTTTTAAGTACTAGGGTCCTCCACCAAGTTTGAGTGTTAAGGACTTTAAGTCCTAGGGTCCTCCACCAAGTTTGAGTGTTAAGTACTTTTTAAGTACTAGGGTCCTCCACCAAGCTTTGAGTGTTAAGTACTTTTTAAGTACTAGGGTCCTCCACCAAGTTCTCCTATGATCAACCTCCTATCAACCTAGATAGAGTCTATATCATCCTTAGTTACTCATAACTAATCCAATACATAAATTTTATGTATCACAATCCATGCAAAGCCATGCATTTATATAGGTTTATAATTAATTAATACCAACCGGTATTAATTAAATCCTTTGTTCTTCGGTCCACGTTTTCGTTGACCGCCATTTCATGCCTTGAGTGTATCAACTTAATCATCATATAATTAAGTTAATAATATTCATTTGTGCTTCCAATACACTTCAAGCAAATATGCATTTCATATAATTCTTCATATCATATTCCATGCATCAACAATTAATTTCTTTCATACAAACTTAACCCTATTGGCTAATCACATGTTTAAATATCCTTTAAACTTCATTATGAACTCATATGACATTTATTTAGGTAATCTCATAATTAACCCAAAAGTTATAAGATATTAAGCCGTCCACTCACCTCGAACTAGCGTTATGAAGTTCTACCCTTCTCGGTTGAACTCCGGTGAAACTCCGGCGACTTTTGGTCAACTCCGGCGACAACTCCGGCGACTTTTCCAACTTTGTGAAATCACTTGAAATACCCCTTACAAGTTCCTAACAAAGTTTTATAATCATAAAACTCATATTAATACAATAACCTCTAAAAGGTTATTTTCCGGTGAACCGGTCGTTTTGGCTTCTAAGTCCGTTCTTGGACATAGAATCCCTTTCCAACCCATTAATCCATACTTATAACATGTAGAACCCTCTTAAGGATTCTTCACATGATATATATCTCATATGGTAGAAGAAAAATAAAGAAAAAGTTATAATAAGGTCATTACCTTAATTCTACACACCTTTCCTAGCCTTTTTCCTTCTTTAAACTCCCTCTTTTTCCTTGTTTGAGTTTGAGCTCGTGTTCACCTATGGAAAATGGAGTTGCAGAGCTTCCTCTCTCTTTTCCTTTGGGTCTTGGCCGAGTGTGATAGGGGTGGGTGAGTGAGGGGTGTGGTTTTTGTCTCATTTGGACAAATGAGTGTAGGAATGGGGTCTACTAAATGTCAAAGGGTGTCTCCCCCATCCTATCAATGTTTATTCAGCCCATCTAGAACTCATCCAGCCCCTAAGGGTTGACAAATTCGTGGGGTGGCCCCCACTCATGTGGGAGGTCATCCCTTTGTGTCCCGATGTGTACAATCGGTCCCGAAAGTTGTATTTTTCGGACTGTTTTAAATATATTTTATTTTATCGGGTCAAATAAAATATATTATGGGCTCTTACTCATTATGACATGTATCATGAATATACATTCCCCAACTTTAATTTATAAGTCTCCGAAATTCAGTTCGGGCTGTTATCTGTTAAATTACCAGTACCGGTAATTTGGGCTTCTTTTGACCAATCGGTCAACTCCGGGCCTTTCCATGGCCCAAATGAAATATCCACCACTATATATTTATTATCTAGACCAAGATGAATAAAATATACGGTCTCGGGAAAATCGGGCGGCCCCCGCTCCCGGTGTAGGTCCCACGTGCAATTTACTATTCACGCGAAAGAGATAATAAAAATTTACAACTTCGTAAATTCGTAAATCATTCCATAAGGTTTATTACATCATTTACGTAAAAGTAAATACATTTGGGGACGGTGTTACAAATTAGAAAGAACCCCCTAGTTTAATTGTTCGCATTAGTTTTATTTTCCAAACCAACCAATCTCGCACGACGCTTTTATTTATTTTCTTTTTAATCGTTGAATTGAATTAATTCTTGATTCCCTTTTGTCCGTCCCTGTGGAGACGATACTCGTACTTACACCACTATATTACGATCTATTTTAAGTGCGAGAAAACACACATCAGTCCCTTTCAGGCGCAAATGTGCCACTACGATCCACTATTTTCCGATATACGCGGTCAACAATATCTTCAAATTCAAGCCCTTCTTAATTTATCATTTTAAATGGGAATTCATTCTCAATAAAAGTCACATCCCGAGAGCTGAAAATATTTTGTTTTTGTAAATCAAATACCTTGTTGAGCTGAAAATAACTGCGCAGTTAGAAGCGCAGTTATCTTCAAGAATTCATTTGAATGCCTTCCCGATTGAAGTTTTAGCTGAAATTTGGTATGACTAAACTAGACTTGATGAATAAGATGCTCAAAAAATTTCATCAAAAAATTCCACCGGGAACCACCCCAAATGACGACGGCCGAACAGAGTCTCCTAAATAAGGGCTTATTTGACCTTTTTTGATTAGTACATGAGCCTATTTGGATCTTTTCCCTTTATTCATAAACGTCAGTATTGTTATTTGAACATCTTATAAGCCTAAAAATTTCTGGTTGCATGGTTGATTGATGTGATGTGATCTTTGTAGGTTTTCGAGATTTGAAGTATTGTTCTGCATATGGAGCCAATCATACATGGAGGGACAAAACTTGGAAAACGCTCTACACATTCTACTTCAAATGCAATCATAGTTCCATTATTATTACTCGACTTGTGTTATAAAAAGACTTGAATTCCATTTATATTTCTATAAAAAAAATTCAGTATTATTACTTCATGCTATTTTTTATGGAGTATGGATGTTATTTACTTTATAAAAAATGACTCGTATAATTTGTATTAGTAATATTGAATGATTTTTTCAATTGAATTTTTATTTGTTCGCCAATTTTAATTCTATTTTGGATTGTGGGTGTCGTGTATATGAATTAGTATATAATTGTTGCTACATAAAATATGACAATACCAATGGTATATCTAGTGTTGCTATAGCATAAAATTATATAAAATTGTTTGAAGCCTATACTAACGGTAAATGTAATTACTAACGGTCAGTATTGGTATATATTTTGGTCTTTTGGTCTTTTCAAATATATATTTTGGAATTTTGGTTTGAAAACTATGGTATTTTGGTCTTTTCAAACCAAGCTAAACTATATATAGTTTAGCTTGGTTTGATTTTTAAAAGATATTATCTTCATCTCACTAACATTAAGAGTTAGGACATAACGGTGGCACAATTATTAAAAAATGTATGTATGTGTTTGATATCAAATTGGTAAAGTAAGTACGTATAAAGTAATTATGATTTAGAATCACACAAAACTGTATCAAATTTGGTATGAAATAATAGTGACTAGCTAGATGTAAAGTTAATTGAAAGAATATTCGATTAATGCTAAATAGTGAATTAATCAATGTGTGAAATGTAATGACATGACCTTTTAAACTAAAAGCTAAACAAATTTTTATATATGGCCTAACGTCGTCATAATGTAGCTTTTAATTGAAACTTGTTTAAAACGCAAAATATTAAAGAATGCATTATACATAATTAATTAATGTAGATGCCTAGATGGGTTACCTAATCCATATCCATATTATATTAATTAAAATACGTTTAGTTAATAATCAACATTAATGTATACTCCGTATACGAAGTATGCATTTAGACGAACATGATCAACAACCTTTGTTATATACGTAGTATATTCTATATAAAGCTTTAAATACATATTGTCATGTACTCATATATGACCCAACGAGCGCGATAACATAAAAGCCACACAAAAAAACATAGAAGAAAAATACTACTCTGTGATATTATAGTATGGCCTACAGATTCAACACTATCATGGTCTTTGTGTTGGCTATGATGTTTCCTTTGTTAACATTTGCAAAAGATTCACCGCCAACCCTTACTCCGGATGAAGCTGCCAACCAACTTGCTGCCCAAAAACACCTTTGTCTTGTATCTTATCTAGATGAGCACTTTGCTTATTCGTACAATCCAATTATTACTTATCGTGAATTAGAGGACAGGGAAGATTATTGTGATAAATATGCAAATTGTAATGTACTTAAGAAAGATTGTCCTCCCACAAACTAATTACAAACTATTATGTGCAACCCGTCACCCCCAACTTTTCGCTGCTTCATGTTCCAAAAATAAATGTAACATAAACAGTCGATCTTAAGTGAATAATCAAGTTTTTTGTACAATCAAGGAGTTTTCAGAAAGTCATGGTGTTAGGATATTCATTACTATTTTTATCAACAGAAGGATGGACAAAATGGCGGCTAAAGGGTCAAATAGGTCATTAAACTAACTTAAAGTGTTCAATTAGCCCCTTCTATAGGAGGTTCTGCCGGCCCTTGCCAATTGGGGCGGTTCCCGATGGAATTTTTTGATGAAATTTTTTGAGCATATTCTTCATTAAGTCTAGTTTACCCATACCAAATTTCAGCTAAATATTCAACCGGGAAGGCAGTCAAATGATTTTTTGTAAATAACTGTGCAGTTAAACAACGCAGTACATTTCGGAAAAGACTAAAGGGTCAAGTAGGTACATGAACTAACTTAAAGTGTTCAATTAGCCCCTTATATAGGAGGTTCTGCCCGGCCGTCGCCAATTGGGGCGGTTAGGAATTACCTCATGAACTGTTTCTTCAAACTGAGAGTCTCTCCATTCTCTGATCAGATTCATCATGGCCAGAGGCACATTATTTGCAGTAGAGGGTTCACCTTCTGCACCTGGAATAGGTTTCATCTTTATCAGTGATTCCCTCCTCTTCTTTTCTAATAGCCATTCCTCAAAGTGTGGAATCTCATTCTCGGTTAGAGGTTTGACATGCTCTTCTGATGGTGAAGCACTCATCTTCTCCTTCCCTTTGAGATTTCCCTTCTTCTGCTCCAATACAGAGTGTAGGAGTTGAAGATCGAAGCAGAGAGAGATGTCAGCTACACCTGCCCACTTGAGGACTTCTTCTTCCTCTGATTCAAAAACGGCAGCTTGGGCAAGTATCTGCTGCAGAGGTCCCATCCTCCATTTTCTCCAAGTTAGCACTCTCTGAAATTGTCTTTCTAGGGCAGCATGGGGATCCAGTTCTTGAATGGTGAGATGCTCTGGTGGAGTTAAGATAATGTGTTGATCTGGTGTAGAGATGGGTTGGATCTCTGATTCAGGTTCCCCCTGACCATCAGAGATCACTAGTGCTGCAGCTAACTCTGATGCTGGTTCCCCCTGAGCCTCTGATTCCTTTGGGGGAGAGTTGGTCACTTGCTTCTTCTTCATTCTGATAGGAGAAGTAGAAGCATCAGAATCACTCTGAATTGTGGCTTTTCTTCTCCTCTTTTGGCTCATCTTCTTGACAGGAGTGACTTTGGGAGCCACAACAGGAGTTTCTGGTTCTGATGCATCCTCTTCTGATGCATTTTTAGAGGTAGTCTTAGGCTTTTTCTGAAACTTCTTCTTCTTAGCCTTGGGTTGTTCATCATCAACCTCAACTGTAGTAGCTGATTTCTCCCTCAGTTGCTCATACTTGCTGGTTTTCTTCAGCTCTGCAGCAACAGCAACATGAAGTTTGGGTGAAGCAGTGAGGAAGATGGTCTTGTTGTGATTGACTTCATTGGCTTCTCTGAGCGCTATGTTGACATTGGATATAAGTCTAGAAATCAGAAGGCCATGGCCCATCTTGGTTGTGAACATCCCTGTCTTTTTGTCCTTCTTAGCAACAGACTCAGAGATGGACTGGAAAAGCACCTTTCCCCAGTTGATGTTCATGCCCCTGTGAACTGCATAGATGGCCTTGGAGTTGGCATTGTTCATCTGGTCAGTTGACCCATTTTTGCACCATAAGCATCTGTGCATGATGCTCATCAGTCTTTCAAAGTCCTTCTTGAGCTGGTTCTTCTTCATGTAGAGTTTATCTACTCCGGTTGCATCATTCCGGCAGTAGGTGTCCACAAATGTCTCCACAGAGACTTCGACTGACTCCAAGTCGATGAGTGTAGGGGTGTCGATGTCCTGAGAGTCGAGTTTGATGCCGAAGAACTCATTGAGAGAGTCAGCATCGATCTTCAGGTTCTTTCCCTGAACCTGGGAGAGGATGACATTGTCAGAGATGTAGGCGTTGAGGTAGAACTCGGCCACATCTAGATTACTGAAGTGCTCATAAGGGTGAGCCACTATTTTGGTCAGTTGCGAGTCATTCATCCCGGCAATGACCGCTTTCATCACTTTAGAATTTTCGGCCAACAATGGTAAGGAGGTCATGTCAACCTTCATCCCTGTGGCTATGTTAGCCACAAGTACCTTAGCTTCAGATTCTGAGAGATCTGTGATGTTGATGAACTTCATTGTGAGATTCTTGAAAGGATTTGAGAGATTTGAAGGTTGGAGATTTAAAGAGATAAAAGCTTGAAGACAAAGAGTGAAATTGCAGTAGCGATTTAGGTTTCAGAAATAGTATATATGAATTTGGGTTAGTGGACGTTTGATATAATTTACGGTTTCGAGGTCGCATTAAATGGATTGTGGGCGGAAAGCCGTTTTCCAAAAATGGTTAAAACTACCGGGGGTAAAATAGTAACTTCCGGTTTATTGAAAAGTCTCGCCCGAAATTTAGAAAATTTTGCTAAGTCCACAGCCACTCTGATAAATATTAGCCCTTGTATCAGAGATAGAGACGTTCTGATACGAGGACCTCTGAAGAATACTAAGTCTGATCCTTTCTGCAACCCTGACTTTTGCGAGTCTGATCTTCGCAATTCTGATTCAAGCTTCCGATGGATAAGAGCTCGGGTACCAGAGATGGGGTGTTCTGATGAATCCACATCTGGTACTTCTGCAACTCTGATTCATGTATCTCTGGGAAGATCATCCATCATTCCCAATTCTTCTCTCAACTTATTAAACCTAGCCTCTGAAAGAGGTTTGGTTAGGATATCCGCAAGCTGATCTTCAGTTGGAACATGCTCAATTGAGATGTGCTTCTTCTCCACATGATCTCTGATGAAGTGATGTCTGATCTCAATGTGTTTAGTCCTTGAATGCAGCACAGGATTCTGAGTGATGGCAATAGCACTTGTATTGTCACACAGCAGCTTGATCTCCTTAGCTTGAACTCCATAATCCTTGAGTTGTTGCTTCATCTAGAGTAATTGAGCACAGCAGCTTCCAGCAGCAATATACTCAGCTTCAGCAGTGCTAGTTGAGATTGAATTCTGCTTCTTGCTAAACTAGGAGACAAGTCTTCCACCTAGCATTTGGCAATGACCAGAAGTGCTCTTCCTGTCCAATCTACAACCTGCAAAATCTGAGTCAGAGTAACCAATTAGTTCAAAGTTACCTCCCTTAGGATACCATAGTCCTGCATTTGGATTTCCTTTGATATATCTGATAATCTTCTTAGCAGCAACTAGATGGCTCTCCTTGGGCTTTGATTGGTATCTGGCACAGATTCCTACTGCAAAAGCTATGTCTGGTCTGCTTGCAGTCAGATAGAGGAGAGATCCAATGATTCCTCTATACGTTGTAGCATCAACATCTTTTCCTTCATCATCTGGTCCAATTCCTTGAGATGCATTCATTGGAATTTTGACTGAAGATTTTCCATCAATTCCAAATTTCTTGATAAGATCTCTGGTGTACTTCCCTTGGTTGATGAAGATGCCTTCTGGAACTTGTTTTACTTGCAATCCAAGGAAATAACTTAGTTCTCCCATCATGCTCATTTCAAACTTGTTCTGCATAACTTGAGAAAATTTCTTGCTTAATTCTGGATTAGTGCTTCCAAATATAATGTCATCAACATAAATTTGCACTAATAGGATATGATTAGCAACAGAAATTTGAAATAGAGTTTTGTCCACCTTTCCTTTAGTAAACCCATGGTTCACTAAGAATAGGGACAATGTGTCATACCAAGCTCTGGGAGCTTGCTTAAGACCATAAAGAGCCTTTCTGAGCTTGTAGACACAAGAAGATTGAGTAGGAATGACAAAACCTGGCGGTTGTTCAACATAAACTTCCTCTTCAAGTTCTCCATTCAGGAATGCACTCTTGACATCCATCTGGTAGACTTTGATGTCATTGTAGGCAGCATAGGCTAGGAATATCCTGATTGCTTCCAGTCTGGCAACAGGTGCAAAGGTCTCATCAAAATCTATTCCTTCTTCTTGACAGTATCCCTTTGCTACAAGCCTTGCTTTATTCCTTACAATGTTGCCTTCTTCATCAGCTTTGTTCTTGAATACCCATTTGGTTCCAATGACATTCTGATGTTTTGGTCTAGGAACAAGTTTCCATACTTCATTCCTTTCAAACTGTGTCAGCTCTTCTTGCATTGCATTGATCCAACCTGAATCTTCTAGAGCTTCTTCTACACTCATTGGTTCCATCTGAGATATGCAGCAGGTGAACATGGCTTCTCTTCTAGATGCAGATCTGGTCCTAACACCACTGGTGACTTGACCAATTACTTGATTAGGAGGATGATCTCTTAACCAAGTTAGATCAGGTTCTGATAGTTGCTGTCTAGGCAACTCTGATTGATCATCTTCTGATACATCATCTTCTTCTTCATCTTCATCTTTGTCTATCAGAACTGGATTAGTAATAGGAGTTGAGAGTACTGGATTGATGGTGACCTCTTCTGATGGTTCTGAAACTTTATCTTCAAGATTGATTTTCTGCAGGGTTTCTGAAATTTCTTCCGCAGAGGTGCTATCCTCAAACTTGACATGAATGGATTCTTCAACTTGTAGAGTTCTCCTGTTAAGTATTCTATAGGCTTTGCTTGAACTTGAGTAGCCTAAGAATACACATTCATCAACTTTTTCTTGAAATACTTTCAGGTTCTCCTTTCCATTGTTTAGAATGTAGCACTTGCATCCAAACACATGGAAGTAGCTGATGTTTGGCTTTCTTCCTTTCCACAGCTCATAGGGGGTCTTCTGATGATTCTTGTGGATCATGCTTCTGTTCTGAGTGTAGCATGCAGTGTTGATTGCTTCAGCCCAGTATCTGATGGGCAATCCTGATTCAGCAATCATGGTCCTTGCAGCTTCCTTCAGTGTTCTGTTCCTTCTTTCTGCAACACCATTTTGTTGGGGTGTTCTGGCAGCAGAGAGTTGATGAAATGTGCCATTCTGATCACAGAAGTCCTTGATCACCTTGTTGACAAATTCAGTTCCTCTGTCAGATCTGATTGTCCTGACCTTCATGTTCTTCTCAGTTTGAAGTTGCTTTAACAGAGATGGCAACTTCTGAAGAGTTTCATTCTTCTTGGTTAGAAACACAGTCCAAGTATATCTTGAGCAGTCATCAACCATAACAAGAGTGTATCTTTTTCCACCAACACTGGGAGTTTCAACTGGTCCAAATAAATCCATGTGAATCAGATTTAGAGGACAAGTAGAAAGATCTCTAGCTATGGGTTTGAATGAGGTCTTCACTTGTTTGCCCTTCTGACAAGCACTGCAGAGGGTCTCCTTCTTGTAAACAATGTCAGGCAGACCATCTACAATGTGTTCCCTTGCCAGTTTGTTGATGGTTTTGAAATTCAGGTGGCTAAGCTTCTTGTGCCAGTCCCAGCTTAGCTTTGAATTGTCTTTGGCTATCAAGCAGGTTCCATCTTTTGCTGTTTGCCAGTCAACAACATAGATGTTCTTTCTTCTTTTGGCTGTAAGAACCACTTCCTTGGTTGTCTCATGCTTGACATAGCATAAGGTCTTGGTGAATTCAACTGTGTAGCCTTTGTCACAGAACTGGCTAGCACTCAGGAGGTTGAACTTCAGACCCTTGACATATGAGACATCTTCAATAATTATCTGGTTCTTGATCAGCTTTCCTCTTCCTTTTGTTTGACCATCCTTGTCATTTCCCCCAAAGGTGACTCGGGGTCCATTGATTTTCTGGAATTCTGATAGGCAACTCTTGTCACCTGTCATGTGTCTGGAGCATCCACTATCTATAAACCATTCTTGCTCTGAGATGGCTCCAGCACACAGCTCCTGCAAAATTAAAAGGAAGATTTAGGTACCCAAGCAATGTTGGGTCCTGGGGGGTAATGCAATCTTGGTAGTTGGTACCATTTTGGTCTCATCAACTGAAACCTTGGTGGATGGTACCCATTGTCCACCTGGTAGTCGTAGTAAACAGATGTATGATTCACTTTGGGCAGATGCTTGTGAGGATCATGCTTTCTGTTTGCATACTTTTGCATAGCCTTCTTAGTTGGAAAGAAGTCCCATATACTATCAAGATCAGAGGAGCGCTTAACTTTAGGTTTCTGAGGTTGACCAGACAACCTTTTCTGCCTATAGTTAATCTTCTCTTGATATCTGCCTCTCAGATAGCAGTTTCTGATACCATTGTCATGAGATTGTCTGATAGGATTAGGCCTTTGATTATTATTTTTCTGAAAACTCTTCCTTTTGTTAGAATTTCTGCCATGTTCATTAGTTTTCAAGATTTGTTTTGGTTTGGCCTTTAGATTTTGCTTCTCTGGTATGACCTTCTCATGTACAACTTTAGTACCAGAAGTACTAGCATGGCAAATGGGGCTGCAAGTCTGTGAAACTATGACCTTTTTGGCTTTAGCAACTTGGGTGCTAGGCCTTACAGAAGATTCACCAGACTTGGGTTCAACATATCCAAGACCAGGGGTAGAGTTGTGAAAGTCATTGATACCCTTCATAGAAGATTGCATCTTCAGAAGGCTATTGTATCTGACTTCAAGATGTTCAATCTCTCTTATTCTCTTTAGAAGAGACTCATTTTCAGTTTTCAGCTTACTGTTCTCTTCTTTAATAAAGGAATAAGATCCTTGGATAGTTTTGAACTCTTCCCAAAATGATGACATTGGATCATCATTTAAGGTTGTGCCTACCGAAGAGGAAATAGAATCAGCTGTAGAACATACCTCATCATCAGATTGTGCCATGAGGCAAAGGTCTTCAGTTTCTGCATCCAAGCAGCAGAATGCTTCATCAGAGTCAGAGTCTGAACTGGACTCTGATTCAGACAGTGGATCTTTCTCAGCTTGCTCTGAGACGGAGGCTCTTCTTCTTCTGTGTTGATCTTCAGCTTTTGTCTCTCCTTCTTGTCCTTGCTTCTTGGACACTCTAGGGAATGGGCAGTTAGCCTTGAAGTGACCAGGCTGTCTGCAGTTGTAGCAGAGATACTCTCCATTGCTTTCAGAAGATTTGGTCTTCTGATGAGGTCTTCTGATGGAAGATGGACTCCTTCCATCTTTCTTCATAAACTTCCTGAATTTTCTGGCAAAGGCAGCCATATACTCATCAGATAAAAAAGTAGAAGGATCAAGGTTACTTACCTTTGAGGTGCTTGCAGTGAGAGCAGTGGTGGTCCTCTCATCAGGAACTTCCTCCTTCTCTTCATGCATCTCAAACTCATAAGCCTTGAGATCAGAAATGAGTTTCTCAGTGGCATAGGTCTTGATGTTCTTGCTTTCCTGGACTGCAATCACCTTCATCTTCCAAGCTGAAGGCAGTCCCCTGAGGATCTTCATGTTGACCTCTTTGATGGTGAGCTCCTTCCCAAGCTCAGAAATCTCACTGATGAGAATCAGCAGTCTCTCATGCATCTTAGCAATGCATTCTTCTGGTAGAAGTTTGAACTCATCAAACTTCTTCATTGCAATGGTCAGCTTGTTGTCTCTCTCTTGTTCATCACCAGCACCTATCTCATCAAGCTTGTCCCAGATTTCCTTAGCAGTCCTGCACTTCTTGATTCTATTGAAATATCTTTCATCAATAGCTTTGTAGAGAATGTCCTTGGCAATGTTGTCAAGGTTGTACTGTCTCTTCTCTTCCTTGGTCCACTCAGACCTGGTCTTCTCAATCATCTGAGGCAGGTTGTTGTCTAAGGTATGGGCAGGGTTGACCTTCATGAATTGGATAAAAGGTCCATTCTCCAAGACTTCCCACATTTCATCATGCAGGGCACAGAGATGAGCTTTCATCCGAATCTTCCAGTCATCATATTTCTGATCTGTGAACATTAGGTGCTTGGCAAGAGAGTTATCCATAATAACAGATAAATAGAGGCTAAGAACAAGTGGATCTTTTGTTCAGAGAGTAACCTAAAAGATTACAAGAACAAGGAGGCTCTGATACCACTTGTTGGTCCCGATTAAATGGTAATCAGTCTAGAGGGGGGGTGAATAGACTGATTGGTTTTTCAAACTTTTCTCTAAGTCCAAACTGACTTATCAGAGAAGGTCTTGCTCTGGTAACAGAGGAAGGCTGGTTCTGATATCAGAACTGGCCTTGGCAGTGGATTCTGATCTGTTCGGGTAGCCTCAGAAACACTAAGGCAAATGCCTTTCTGATAACTCTGAAAACAAGATCTGCTGAACACAGATTCCAAGTCTTAGAGTTAGTCAGTTAATATCCTAAGTGCAGAAATACAAATTGCAGTAAAGTAAATGACACCGGATATTTTTATAGTGGTTCAAGGAACAACGCGTTCCTCTAGTCCACTGTTCCACTAGCTTTGAAGTAGATCAGTTACAAAGCTAATCCCTAGCACTTAAGAAGTTCTCCACGCCTTCTTCAAGCCTAGTTGCCACCCAGGATGCAATTCCACGTCCCGATGGCTGGTCCTTTAACTCAGCTTCCCGGAAGTATCACCACTTCACTACTGCAGTTACTCGGACGCCCTTCTTTTCAGAAGATCCTTTGAAAAACAAAGTTTTTCCTCCAACTTGCTTCGTCACAAATGATGTTTGATGAAGTTCTTGAAGAGTTGAAGAACAGGATGAACTTTGCTCTTGTTGGGGGTGAAAGATTGTGAGGTTGAATCTTCCCAACGTAAGCTTTTTCTTGTATTTGTGTTGTGGAGTTTGAATCTCAAGAAAGCTTGTAGTATGAAGTTCAGAGCAGAAAGTTGTGGCAAAGTCATTTTCCTATTCTTCGGTGAGTAGCTTATATACTGGGGTTGTCTGCCCGTTGGAGGAGGAGACAACTGCATTAAATGCGCGTACTGTGGATTTGACCAGTTGGACCCGCAGTTTTGGCAGGTTTCCATTTTTGTATAATATTCTCCAGGATTCTCGGTCAATCATCTGCAATTAATCCACAGCGTATCAGGCTCATTAAATGAGCATTGAATGCTTTCCTTGGATGAAATATCTCCTAGCCGTTAAAGGATTTCCCGGCCGTTGAAGACAGCTTCGAAATCTTCCAAGTGTAAAACGAAGTCTGATGATCTTCTCTGATGACATTCTGATCTTGGGTTCTGATGGACTTATATGAGAAACTCTGATACTTCTCTGGAGTTGGATTCTGATGAAGCTTTTTCATCGAACTCTGATGTCTTTTCTGATGTAGACTTCTGAAGAGCAACTCTGATGGTTCTCTGATGAGCAACTCTCATGATTTCCGAGAGCGACTCTGAAGGCAGTTCTCATATAGCAGCTCTGATCAGATCCACATAGCAACTCTGATGGTCGATTATACTAGTACTTACAACTGAAAATTCTAATACATAAAATCTAAGTAGGGGTACTCTCAAATTCTAATCCAAATAACCTAGCATCATCAAAATCTAATTACATTTATTCCTTACAATTTCCCCCTTTTTGATGATGCCAAAACCCTTAAACTATTTCCAGAGAAGTGCCTTCCACCATGAAGGAAAATAAGTTAAAAATAAACTTTCATTTAGAATCTTGGTGGGCACTTGACATAGGAAAATAGTAAGAGTAAGATACAATCAATCAGATAAGCAAAATAAGAAATAACACAAGATATCAGAGCAAAAATAAACAGAATGCAAATATTTGAAATTGCCATGTAAAATAGAGGCAAGCTGGTTATCTTATTAATGAAAGATATTTAAAGCAACAAGAGGATAGAGTTTAGATATCTTCCTCTTCTAGTTGAGCTTCCTTCGCCTCAATTTCCTTCAGATCAGCATTTATTCTGGCTCTGATTGTAGCAAGGTTCCTGGGATTCTGATATTCTGACCAAGCAGGTTCAAGCTGGCAATCTAGATAGTTTCTGATGGCTTCTGATAGGTCCTTGCCAGGGATCACTTTCATTCGCCACCAGTCTTCTGCTTCTTGCATGGAGCCACCATGGTTAATGATTATCAGCCCATCTTTATCTAGAATCAGATTCTCCTTTTGATAGGGAGTCATGTGTTTCTTCATTTCTTGGAACTGGGCTGCATCAGGCTTGGCTAGGTCACTGTTGAGCCATTGAGCCAGAGTGAGTGAAGGAGTTTTCTTCTTTCCTTTCTTGGAGCGAGGAGGGGTTGGTCTATGAATACCAGCAGCAATCTGCTTCTGCCTGGTCTTCTCAAAGTATATAGCAGGATCAGGGGTACCAGAGATGGGAGTCAGAGCTCTGGCGCTTGATCCTTCTGCAGTTCTGATAGCTATTGCAGAATCTCTGGTATCTTCCCCCTTTTTGGCATCAGCAAGATCACCAAGTAGGAGTCCAATTTTCGAGAATTCTGTTGCCTGGTTCTCCTTAATGACCTCAAGGGCACTTGGCAGAGTCTGGGTTACAGAGGCCAGCCCTTCAATGATTTCCTTCTGTTTGTCCACTGCAGACTGGATATCTTTTGTAGTAGCTTCAAGGAGAGTCAATTTGTGATCTCTGTCCTTTCCACTATTGATCAATTTGATTGCAAACTCTTTGTTGTCTTTGCACAATCCTTCAACATCTTGCAGAAGTTCTGTATTTTTGTCATGAGACCACTGAAGATCACTTACCGCATCAGAGATATTCTTAATAGCCTTGTCTTGCTCTTCAAGGGCCTTTGTGTGATGAAATAACACGGCAGAGATTCCATCCACCTCCTTGGCAATGTTGCTCAGATTCTCTGTAGTTTTGTCCTTGTGGACCTCAAAAGCTGTGGCAATGATGCCCACATGCTTTAGCAGCATAGAGATCCCTTTGGAGAGATGGTCATGGACTCTGGTGAGATGGCCATCAGTCTCATACTCAGCATCCAGAATCTTCTCCATGCCTTTTGCAATGTGTTGTCCAGCCTGCTCTATGTGTGCCATGAAGGATTGGCTAGGAGGATTGCCCTGGACGAGAGCTTGTACTTGCTTTAGAAGAGGAGATGATTTCTGATGTGGTGAGGATTGGGGTTGAGATGTGGGTTGTTTTGGAGAAGGAGGGGGTGAGGGGGATCGGTTTCTGATGGGTGTAATGGGTTTGCAGGGTGATGATTGTTTAGGTGTGGGCTTCTTTGGGAATGGGGTTTTCTGTGGTGATGGAGTTTGTGACTTTTGTGGAGGTTGAGGAGAGGGTGGTGAAGTGTAACTAGGTGTTGTGGGCTTGGGAGATGGAGATTTGGAAGGTGAGGTATGGGGTTCTGGTGCAATATGAAGAGGTGGAGATGGAGAGTTAGGAATTACCTCATGAACTGTTTCTTCAAACTGAGAGTCTCTCCATTCTCTGATCAGATTCATCATGGCCAGAGGCACATTATTTGCAGTAGAGGGTTCACCTTCTGCACCTGGAATAGGTTTCATCTTTATCAGTGATTCCCTCCTCTTCTTTTCTAATAGCCATTCCTCAAAGTGTGGAATCTCATTCTCGGTTAGAGGTTTGACATGCTCTTCTGATGGTGAAGCACTCATCTTCTCCTTCCCTTTGAGATTTCCCTTCTTCTGCTCCAATACAGAGTGTAGGAGTTGAAGATCGAAGCAGAGAGAGATGTCAGCTACACCTGCCCACTTGAGGACTTCTTCTTCCTCTGATTCAAAAACGGCAGCTTGGGCAAGTATCTGCTGCAGAGGTCCCATCCTCCATTTTCTCCAAGTTAGCACTCTCTGAAATTGTCTTTCTAGGGCAGCATGGGGATCCAGTTCTTGAATGGTGAGATGCTCTGGTGGAGTTAAGATAATGTGTTGATCTGGTGTAGAGATGGGTTGGATCTCTGATTCAGGTTCCCCCTGACCATCAGAGATCACTAGTGCTGCAGCTAACTCTGATGCTGGTTCCCCCCGAGCCTCTGATTCCTTTGGGGGAGAGTTGGTCACTTGCTTCTTCTTCATTCTGATAGGAGAAGTAGAAGCATCAGAATAACTCTGAATTGTGGCTTTTCTTCTCCTCTTTTGGCTCATCTTCTTGACAGGAGTGACTTTGGGAGCCACAACAGGAGTTTCTGGTTCTGATGCATCCTCTTCTGATGCATTTTTAGAGGTAGTCTTAGGCTTTTTCTGAAACTTCTTCTTCTTAGCCTTGGGTTGTTCATCATCAACCTCAACTGTAGTAGCTGATTTCTCCCTCAGTTGCTCATACTTGCTGGTTTTCTTCAGCTCTGCAGCAACAGCAACATGAAGTTTGGGTGAAGCAGTGAGGAAGATGGTCTTGTTGTGATTGACTTCATTGGCTTCTCTGAGCGCTATGTTGACATTGGATATAAGTCTAGAAATCAGAAGGCCATGGCCCATCTTGGTTGTGAACATCCCTGTCTTTTTGTCCTTCTTAGCAACAGACTCAGAGATGGACTGGAAAAGCACCTTTCCCCAGTTGATGTTCATGCCCCTGTGAACTGCATAGATGGCCTTGGAGTTGGCATTGTTCATCTGGTCAGTTGACCCAGTTTTGCACCATAAGCATCTGTGCATGATGCTCATCAGTCTTTCAAAGTCCTTCTTGAGCTGGTTCTTCTTCATGTAGAGTTTATCTACTCCGGTTGCATCATTCCGGCAGTAGGTGTCCACAAATGTCTCCACAGAGACTTCGACTGACTCCAAGTCGATGAGTGTAGGGGTGTCGATGTCCTGAGAGTCGAGTTTGATGCCGAAGAACTCATTGAGAGAGTCAGCATCGATCTTCAGGTTCTTTCCCTGAACCTGGGAGAGGATGGCATTGTCAGAGATGTAGGCGTTGAGGTAGAACTCGGCCACATCTAGATTACTGAAGTGCTCATAAGGGTGAGCCACTATTTTGGTCAGTTGCGAGTCATTCATCCCGGCAATGACCGCTTTCATCACTTTAGAATTTTCGGCCAACAATGGTAAGGAGGTCATGTCAACCTTCATCCCTGTGGCTATGTTAGCCACAAGTACCTTAGCTTCAGATTCTGAGAGATCTGTGATGTTGATGAACTTCATTGTGAGATTCTTGAAAGGATTTGAGAGATTTGAAGGTTGGAGATTTAAAGAGATAAAAGCTTGAAGACAAAGAGTGAAATTGCAGTAGCGATTTAGGTTTCAGAAATAGTATATATGAATTTGGGTTAGTGGACGTTTGATATAATTTACGGTTTCGAGGTCGCATTAAATGGATTGTGGGCGGAAAGCCGTTTTCCAAAAATGGTTAAAACTACCGGGGGTAAAATAGTAACTTCCGGTTTATTGAAAAGTCTCGCCCGAAATTTAGAAAATTTTGCTAAGTCCACAGCCACTCTGATAAATATTAGCCCTTGTATCAGAGATAGAGACGTTCTGATACGAGGACCTCTGAAGAATACTAAGTCTGATCCTTTCTGCAACCCTGACTTTTGCGAGTCTGATCTTCGCAATTCTGATTCAAGCTTCCGATGGATAAGAGCTCGGGTACCAGAGATGGGGTGTTCTGATGAATCCACATCTGGTACTTCTGCAACTCTGATTCATGTATCTCTGGGAAGATCATCCATCATTCCCAATTCTTCTCTCAACTTATTAAACCTAGCCTCTGAAAGAGGTTTGGTTAGGATATCCGCAAGCTGATCTTCAGTTGGAACATGCTCAATTGAGATGTGCTTCTTCTCCACATGATCTCTGATGAAGTGATGTCTGATCTCAATGTGTTTAGTCCTTGAATGCAGCACAGGATTCTGAGTGATGGCAATAGCACTTGTATTGTCACACAGCAGCTTGATCTCCTTAGCTTGAACTCCATAATCCTTGAGTTGTTGCTTCATCCAGAGTAATTGAGCACAGCAGCTTCCAGCAGCAATATACTCAGCTTCAGCAGTGCTAGTTGAGATTGAATTCTGCTTCTTGCTAAACTAGGAGACAAGTCTTCCACCTAGCATTTGGCAATGACCAGAAGTGCTCTTCCTGTCCAATCTACAACCTGCAAAATCTGAGTCAGAGTAACCAATTAGTTCAAAGTTACCTCCCTTAGGATACCATAGTCCTGCATTTGGATTTCCTTTGATATATCTGATAATCTTCTTAGCAGCAACTAGATGGCTCTCCTTGGGCTTTGATTGGTATCTGGCACAGATTCCTACTGCAAAAGCTATGTCTGGTCTGCTTGCAGTCAGATAGAGGAGAGATCCAATGATTCCTCTATACGTTGTAGCATCAACATCTTTTCCTTCATCATCTGGTCCAATTCCTTGAGATGCATTCATTGGAATTTTGACTGAAGATTTTCCATCAATTCCAAATTTCTTGATAAGATCTCTGGTGTACTTCCCTTGGTTGATGAAGATGCCTTCTGGAACTTGTTTTACTTGCAATCCAAGGAAATAACTTAGTTCTCCCATCATGCTCATTTCAAACTTGTTCTGCATAACTTGAGAAAATTTCTTGCTTAATTCTGGATTAGTGCTTCCAAATATAATGTCATCAACATAAATTTGCACTAATAGGATATGATTAGCAACAGAAATTTGAAATAGAGTTTTGTCCACCTTTCCTTTAGTAAACCCATGGTTCACTAAGAATAGGGACAATGTGTCATACCAAGCTCTGGGAGCTTGCTTAAGACCATAAAGAGCCTTTCTGAGCTTGTAGACACAAGAAGATTGAGTAGGAATGACAAAACCTGGCGGTTGTTCAACATAAACTTCCTCTTCAAGTTCTCCATTCAGGAATGCACTCTTGACATCCATCTGGTAGACTTTGATGTCATTGTAGGCAGCATAGGCTAGGAATATCCTGATTGCTTCCAGTCTGGCAACAGGTGCAAAGGTCTCATATACTATCAAGATCAGAGGAGCGCTTAACTTTAGGTTTCTGAGGTTGACCAGACAACCTTTTCTGCCTATAGTTAATCTTCTCTTGATATCTGCCTCTCAGATAGCAGTTTCTGATACCATTGTCATGAGATTGTCTGATAGGATTAGGCCTTTGGTTATTATTTTTCTGAAAACTCTTCCTTTTGTTAGAATTTCTGCCAGGTTCATTAGTTTTCAAGATTTGTTTTGGTTTGGCCTTTAGATTTTGCTTCTCTGGTATGACCTTCTCATGTACAACTTTAGTACCAGAAGTACTAGCATGGCAAATGGGGCTGCAAGTCTGTGAAACTATGACCTTTTTGGCTTTAGCAACTTGGGTGCTAGGCCTTACAGAAGATTCACCAGACTTGGGTTCAACATATCCAAGACCAGGGGTAGAGTTGTGAAAGTCATTGATACCCTTCATAGAAGATTGCATCTTCAGAAGGCTATTGTATCTGACTTCAAGATGTTCAATCTCTCTTATTCTCTTTAGAAGAGACTCATTTTCAGTTTTCAGCTTACTGTTCTCTTCTTTAATAAAGGAATAAGATCCTTGGATAGTTTTGAACTCTTCCCAAAATGATGACATTGGATCATCATTTAAGGTTGTGCCTACCGAAGAGGAAATAGAATCAGCTGTAGAACATACCTCATCATCAGATTGTGCCATGAGGCAAAGGTCTTCAGTTTCTGCATCCAAGCAGCAGAATGCTTCATCAGAGTCAGAGTCTGAACTGGACTCTGATTCAGACAGTGGATCTTTCTCAGCTTGCTCTGAGACGAAGGCTCTTCTTCTTCTGTGTTGATCTTCAGCTTTTGTCTCTCCTTCTTGTCCTTGCTTCTTGGACACTCTAGGGAATGGGCAGTTAGCCTTGAAGTGACCAGGCTGTCTGCAGTTGTAGCAGAGATACTCTCCATTGCTTTCAGAAGATTTGGTCTTCTGATGAGGTCTTCTGATGGAAGATGGACTCCTTCCATCTTTCTTCATAAACTTCCTGAATTTTCTGGCAAAGGCAGCCATATACTCATCAGATAAAAAAGTAGAAGGATCAAGGTTACTTACCTTTGAGGTGCTTGCAGTGAGAGCAGTGGTGGTCCTCTCATCAGGAACTTCCTCCTTCTCTTCATGCATCTCAAACTCATAAGCCTTGAGATCAGAAATGAGTTTCTCAGTGGCATAGGTCTTGATGTTCTTGCTTTCCTGGACTGCAATCACCTTCATCTTCCAAGCTGAAGGCAGTCCCCTGAGGATCTTCATGTTGACCTCTTTGATGGTGAGCTCCTTCCCAAGCTCAGAAATCTCACTGATGAGAATCAGCAGTCTCTCATGCATCTTAGCAATGCATTCTTCTGGTAGAAGTTTGAAGTCATCAAACTTCTTCATTGCAATGGTCAGCTTGTTGTCTCTCTCTTGTTCATCACCAGCACCTATCTCATCAAGCTTGTCCCAGATTTCCTTAGCAGTCCTGCACTTCTTGATTCTATTGAAATATCTTTCATCAATAGCTTTGTAGAGAATGTCCTTGGCAATGTTGTCAAGGTTGTACTGTCTCTTCTCTTCCTTGGTCCACTCAGACCTGGTCTTCTCAATCATCTGAGGCAGGTTGTTGTCTAAGGTATGGGCAGGGTTGACCTTCATGAATTGGATAAAAGGTCCATTCTCCAAGACTTCCCACATTTCATCATGCAGGGCACAGAGATGAGCTTTCATCCGAATCTTCCAGTCATCATATTTCTGATCTGTGAACATTAGGTGCTTGGCAAGAGAGTTATCCATAATAACAGATAAATAGAGGCTAAGAACAAGTGGATCTTTTGTTCAGAGAGTAACCTAAAAGATTACAAGAACAAGGAGGCTCTGATACCACTTGTTGGTCCCGATTAAATGGTAATCAGTCTAGAGGGGGGTGAATAGACTGATTGGTTTTTCAAACTTTTCTCTAAGTCCAAACTGACTTATCAGAGAAGGTCTTGCTCTGGTAACAGAGGAAGGCTGGTTCTGATATCAGAACTGGCCTTGGCAGTGGATTCTGATCTGTTCGGGTAGCCTCAGAAACACTAAGGCAAATGCCTTTCTGATAACTCTGAAAACAAGATCTGCTGAACACAGATTCCAAGTCTTAGAGTTAGTCAGTTAATATCCTAAGTGCAGAAATACAAATTGCAGTAAAGTAAATGACACCGGATATTTTTATAGTGGTTCAAGGAACAACGCGTTCCTCTAGTCCACTGTTCCACTAGCTTTGAAGTAGATCAGTTACAAAGCTAATCCCTAGCACTTAAGAAGTTCTCCACGCCTTCTTCAAGCCTAGTTGCCACCCAGGATGCAATTCCACGTCCCGATGGCTGGTCCTTTAACTCAGCTTCCCGGAAGTATCACCACTTCACTACTGCAGTTACTCGGACGCCCTTCTTTTCAGAAGATCCTTTGAAAAACAAAGTTTTTCCTCCAACTTGCTTCGTCACAAATGATGTTTGATGAAGTTCTTGAAGAGTTGAAGAACAGGATGAACTTTGCTCTTGTTGGGGGTGAAAGATTGTGAGGTTGAATCTTCCCAACGTAAGCTTTTTCTTGTATTTGTGTTGTGGAGTTTGAATCTCAAGAAAGCTTGTAGTATGAAGTTCAGAGCAGAAAGTTGTGGCAAAGTCATTTTCCTATTCTTCGGTGAGTAGCTTATATACTGGGGTTGTCTGCCCGTTGGAGGAGGAGACAACTGCATTAAATGCGCGTACTGTGGATTTGACCAGTTGGACCCGCAGTTTTGGCAGGTTTCCATTTTTGTATAATATTCTCCAGGATTCTCGGTCAATCATCTGCAATTAATCCACAGCGTATCAGGCTCATTAAATGAGCATTGAATGCTTTCCTTGGATGAAATATCTCCTAGCCGTTAAAGGATTTCCCGGCCGTTGAAGACAGCTTCGAAATCTTCCAAGTGTAAAACGAAGTCTGATGATCTTCTCTGATGACATTCTGATCTTGGGTTCTGATGGACTTATATGAGAAACTCTGATACTTCTCTGGAGTTGGATTCTGATGAAGCTTTTTCATCGAACTCTGATGTCTTTTCTGATGTAGACTTCTGAAGAGCAACTCTGATGGTTCTCTGATGAGCAACTCTCATGATTTCCGAGAGCGACTCTGAAGGCAGTTCTCATATAGCAGCTCTGATCAGATCCACATAGCAACTCTGATGGTCGATTATACTAGTACTTACAACTGAAAATTCTAATACATAAAATCTAAGTAGGGGTACTCTCAAATTCTAATCCAAATAACCTAGCATCATCAAAATCTAATTACATTTATTCCTTACAATTATGGTTATTATTACTATTAGGGCTTTTTACCTAAATAGGAGTAAATAAATCTTTAATTGCCAAAACAGGACTGAAATTAAAAAATTCCCTAAATAAGAGTTATTAGTTATAATTAGACAAAAACACCCTTGAAGCTTGGAAACAACCGCCTGTTGGGATTGGAAAATTCTTCTATTCAATATCAAGAACAGAATTACAATAAGAGGAGCAAACTCTCACACTCAACTATTACAAAAAACCAATCCTCACCAATACACTTCTACTTTAAGTGTATTTTCACTCTTCACACACTTTTCTCACTTTCTAAACTGATGATATGAACAACAATAGAACACTCTATTTTTAGGCTAGTTTGGAGACAAGAGGAAGTTGCATCCAAGCTTCCATAGTTATCTCCATATCTTCACCATGTTCATATGTTGGATACCTCCTTCCAAGAAGGTGTGAGATGCCTCTTGGCAACTTCCAAGAAAGAAGGTGGAAGAATCCTACAAATCTCCCCCTCCACCTTTTTCTTTGTTTCTCTCATTCTTGCGATGCTCGTTGGCTCCCCCTTGCTGGCAACAAGTATCCATTCGGATGTGGAGAATTTTCTCTGTGGAACTATGCCTCGCATAGAACGTCGAACATGAATACCTTCAGCTTCGTCTTCAGATGAAGGCTCCCCCTGCTGAGGAATATCATCACCGTGAGTATCATCATCACCTGCTGAACCATCACTCTCTTGTTCAGTAGAATCATGCATCTCCTCGTCGCTGAGAGAAATGTTTGATGATACAGGCACTTCGTCTCCTAGAGTATGTTGTTGGCGAATTATTAGAGCACACTCATGAAACTCGTTTTCATGAAATACAACATCTCTGCTTCGTACAACTTTCTTCAATTCGGGATCCCACAACTGGTATCTGAATTCTTCATCACCATACCCGATGAAGATGCATGGGTTTGACTTGAGATCAAGCTTCTGTCTCAACTCCTTGGACACATGTGCAAATGCCTTGCACCCGAACACTTTCAAGTGAGAGTAAGAAACATCTCTTCTTGACCATTTCTTTTCTGGCACTTCAAAGTTTAAAGGAACAGAAGGTGACCTGTTTATAAGATAACAAGCTGTCAGTACAGCTTCACCCCAGAATGGCTTAGGTAGTTTAGCCATACTCAGCATGCAACGAACTTTCTCCATAATGGTCCGATTCATTCTTTCGGCTACACCATTGTGTTGCGGAGTTCGTGGAACCGTCTTCTCATGTCTGATTCCATATGCGGCGCAATATGTTGAGAACTCTCGAGAAGTGTACTCTCCTCCATTGTCTGAACGCAGGCACTTCAGCTTCTTCCCTGTTTCTCTTTCTACCATCGCAAGAAATAATTTGAAGCGATCAAACACTTGATCCTTACTCTTCAAACAATAGGCTCATACCTTTTGTGATGCATCATCAATGAATGTCACGAAATATCTGCTTCCTCCAAGTGACTCCTCTTCAATGGGTCCGCATACATCAGAGTGTACAAGACTGAGTAACTCTGAATGGTTCTTCCTGGTAGAACTGAAGGAAACCCTGTGTTGTTTCCCGAATAGACAGTGTTCGCATGGATCTAGGGCAACACCTTTGCCCATGGAAATGACTTCCTTCTTTGCAAGAGTTGTCAATCCCTTCACGCTCAAGTGGCCTAGCCTCCGGTGCCACAAGTTTGGTGATATCTCTTCTTCAACAGCATTAAGACTTGGATGACACAACTTTGCATGAGTTTTATAAAGAGTACCACAAATATGGCCTCTTGCAACAACCAAGGAACCTTTAGATAACTTCCACGTACCTTCTTTGAATCGGTTAAGATATCCTTGCTGATCCAGAGCTGTACCGGAGATAAGATTCAATCTAAGATCCGGAACATGTTGAACATCTTTCAACACAAGTGCGCATCCAACATTGGTTGTTATGTGCACATCACCAATGCCAACAATCTTCGAGAAACTGGTGTTTCCCATCTTCACAGCTCCAAAGTCCCCGGACTTATAAGATGTGAATAAATTCTGGTGTGGAGTGGCGTGAAATGATGCGGCTGTATCAATCACCCACTCATTATCATGAGTACCTACATGTAAACATTCTTGTTCACCATGTGTAACAAGACATACGTCTGATGACAAACTAACCATGGTCTCACCATCTTCTTGGCTAGTATTTTGACTCGTCTGTGGCTGCTCTCGTAGAAACTTTCTACAATCTCTTTTTCTGTGCCCATAATTACTACAGTAATTGCAATATCCTTCAAACCAAGTACTGTTTTCAAAGGACATACCTCTCTCTTGTGATCTGCCGCGAACTTGAGAATTTCCTCTATTTTGACCTTGGCCTCTACCTCGACCTTGACTTCTTCCTCCATTTCTGCCTCCCCCTCGTCTGCTGGTTTCTGACACGAAGGCATATGATTGTTCAGTCCCGGCTTCTTTTCTTCGGGCTTCTTCGTTCATAAGGGCATCTGTGACCATCTGCATAGTCACTTTGCCATTGGGAGTAGAATTGCTTAGAGTGACAACAAGAGTCTCCCAGCTGTCAGGTAGAGAGCTCAAGAGTAGTATCGCCTGCTCTTCATCTTTGAGAACCCATCCTGTGGTGCTCAACTGATTCACAAGATCCTGGAATTGACTGGTGTGTTCTGACACCGAAATACCTCCTCGTAACTTGTGGTTTACTAATCTCCTCATTAGTAACGTCTTATTTCGGGCGGTTTTTGCTTGATACATGCTACCAAGCTTCTCCCATAGTGTGTAAGCACTTTGTTCATGCGCAACATGGTGGAACACACTATGATCTATCCAGTGTCGAATTTGTGCGACAATTTTTCTATTCATTTTTGTCCATTCTTCATCCGTCTTTTTATCCGGTTTCACGCCATTATTATCAAGAGGATCGGCTAAATCCCTCAAATTTAGCAAATCCTCCATCCGAGGCTTCCACATATTGTAATTTGTGAGAGTGAGCGCAATCATGGTGTCCGATGATGATTTATCCATAATAAAACGCTCAAAATATCTCGTACCTTATTTTCGGAGCCGAATTTGGACAAACGGAGCTCACCGTTGGATCCGGAATGGCCGAAAATGGTCAGAACCGGTCTGACCTCGTTCAAAACCGGTCTGGAAATGGGTGAACCGGCCTCCACAACTTCAAACCGGTTCGGTCCGGTTCAAGCAGCAAACCAGTGGGCATACCAGCAGGCGGATGACGTGGCAACAGCTGGACTGCACTGACGTGGCGCCACGTGGCCGATGACGTGGCGACAGGAGGACGAATAAGTGGCTGACGTGGACGATGACTCAGCACGACGTGGCGATGACGTAGGCTGACATGGCGCTGACACGTCGCTGACGTGGCTCGTCTTCTTCCTCTGGACTGCGTGATGACGCAGTGATGATGCAGGCAGTTTCAGGCGGCGTTTGGGCGGCGCGTACGGCCTCTTCCGGTGGCCAAACAATTCGCAAAAAATACCAGATTTCTCGTCTCGACGAGACGAATCTAACGGTATGATCAGATCGTGATTCCGAGCAACCTGAAAAATCACGATTTTCTAACATGTAGAAATTTATCTGAAAATGAGAAAACAGTGTATGGAAACTCAACCTCGCTCTGATACCACTTGTTGGGATTGGAAAATTCTTCTATTCAATATCAAGAACAGAATTACAATAGGAGGAGCAAACTCTCACACTCAACTATTACAAAAAACCAATCCTCACCAATACACTTCTACTCTAAGTGTATTTTCACTCTTCACACCGCCGCTAACAGTACGTCGGACCACCGCTGGACCGCCGCCCGTCTCCTGTTGCCACCGGCCGCCGTGCGCCGCCGCCTCATGAAAGCTGATCGTCGCAATAGATCCGGCCACCGCCGCCACAGATCTGACCACCGCCGGTACAGATCTGGCCACCTCCGACGTAGATCTGGCCGTCGTCAACTCGCCGGTAGCCAGCCCTGTAGATCCGACCACTGCCACCGCAAATCCTGCCTCCGCCGCGGTAGATCGGACCTCATCCGGTGCAGATCCAACCTCCGCCACCTTTGATGCCAACATTTTACTTAAATTCCAAGCATGGATTCAGAATGTCATCCTAATGGCATTTTCAATGGACAGAATGCTAACATAAATCGAGATTGCCATTTTAATGGCATTTTGTAAGAAAAATGTGAAATTTTTAAAGAGTGAAAATGCCAATATTATGGCATTTAAAAAATGGAAATTGTAATAGCCTAATTGTATTTACTCGAGCCATTAGAGTCCGCCCAGAAGCCAAGTGAACCGCCACAGCAGTTTGAATCCTTCAAGAGCAATTAGAAATCCCAGATGAGGAAGAAGGAGAAGCAAAGATACAACACAAGTATAGATCGACGGAAAAGAAGAAGAAGAAGAAGGAGGAGGAGGAGGAGGAGGAGGAGGAGGAGGAGGAGGAGGAGGAGGAGGAGGAGGAGGAGGAGGAGGAGGAGGAGGAGGAGGAGGAGGAGGAGGAGGAGGAGGAGGAGGAGGAGGAGGAGAAGAAGAAGAAGAGGAGGAGTGACAGGAAGAGGAGACCTGGCGGTTGCTGCCACTGCTTGGCAGCGCACGTTGCCGCTGGCCGCTGCTATCCAGCGCACGTTGCCTCTGTTCGTCGGGGCTTGCCGCTGCTGTTTGCCGGGGCTCACTGCTGCTCGCGATTGAAGCCCTGCTATCTGCTGTGCACAAAGATGTGGCCAGGTTGAATTGAAATAAGACGTGCAAATAAGATGGCAAGTAGGTTGTGAGCTGGGTTTAAATGAATAAGAGGGGTAAAATTGGAAGAACATTATGCTACTCCTATTTTGGAATTTCAGCATCAATTTACTCCTATTTGGGGCTATTACTCTTATTATTACTATTGTTGTTGTTTTGTTTTTGTTATTATTATTATTATTATTATGATTATGATTATTATTATTATTATTATTATTATTATTATTATTATTATGAAAGGGCATTTTATTAGGATAGGGAAAGTTGAAGATTACAAATGACAAGTAGGGAGCCTCGCAACAAGTTGAGCTCCAACACCTTTCTGAATAGCTAAGCCTATCCTAATAAAAAGAAAATTGCCAACTTTTAAAGTAGCATCATCTCTAGAAATGTGATTCTTGACACGCTTAAGAAACAAAACAGCCTCTGCTCCAATCTCCCCCAAGGTTGTAAAGCCTAAGGTGCTAAAACTGTACCCATTAGTTTTACAAATATTAGCATACTTGTGCTGCTTCCTCTCTACAGCCTTTGCAAGCGCATACCCAGTTTTGAAATGATCCAGGTTCACATCTCCAGCAAAGGGGGACACAATTGTGACATCCAAGCAGGCATCCACACCTTTATCCCACCCATATAATAGAATATCAGCTGGTTTTGCCCCCAAACCTTGCTGCGTAAGAAATCCCAAGGGAGCCTCAATTCTGTGTGCAATACCAGCCCGAAAACACATGTCAGCAACTATATCACGAACAAGATTATGCCTAAATTTGGGACCAAGCAAACTGGAACAATAGAGTGCATAATCCCCCCAGATATCCATATTTCCAAGGCAACAAGAACAAATAGAACCTTCTTGAAAAAGAGGAATACCAAGCCTATAAGCCAGAACAACAGTAAATTGTCTAGGACTAATAGTTTGTCCTAAACCTTCAGCAGGAATGGCCAAAAGAAAGTCTAAAGCATGTTTCAGTTTATTACTTTTCCAAAGAGCAAGATCTCTGCCACTCATATTAAACTTAGAAGCCAAATTCTTAGCAATACATGAGAAATACTGTAAAGATGAAGTTTCAATGACAGTAACTTCTTGAGTATCAGGAAGGCCACAAGCTTGATTAAAGATGGTTTGAGCTTGCTGCAGAGGTGGAAAATCAATAGGAAGTGAAGAATAACTAAGAATGTGGGCCTGCAAGTCCTTAGTCTGAATGTGAGAAGCTAAAAAACAGTAAGAAAGAGTATCTTGTAAACAATATATACCTAGGCCACCATCATGAATAGGCAAAGTAGACAGTCTGTATTGTAAAGGACCAAACCCAACACCTTCTCCTAGAATCAGATTATGCAAATACTTGTAGAGGTGATTATCAAAAAGTGATTGAGCAGGCACAATATACTCAGGGTTAATGGTCCTCATAGTAAAATACAGTTTGGAGACACCAACACAATTTCTCAAAAGAAGCAATTCACATTGAGGGTCTTTAATAGAACTTACAGCCTCCATAAGATTTAGAGCTTTATGGGTTCTACCAAGGACCATCTTCACACAAAAATCAGGATTATTACTAACCGGAGCCCCAAGAAGCTTAACACCTGCCACTGGATTACTAATATTATCTGGAAAGACACCCTTAAGTAACCTACGAGGATCAGGAGAAGGCCAATAAACTTCAGTCTTCTCAACATTCAATTTAAGACCCCTGGCATTACCTTCATTTTGGATGATGTGGAAAGCCTTAGAAATTTCAAGAGTATCTCCAATTAAAGTGCCATCATCCAAGTACCATGCTTCGAGGTCAAGCTGGCAATCATGTGATACTTTAAGTAAAATTGGGTGTAGAGTGAGAGCAAATAAAAGAGGTCCAAGTGGGTCTCCCTGTTGCACACCTTGAGAGGAAGCAAGGATATGTGTATTGTAATATAACCTGGGAGGAGAACAATAGCAAAAGTGTACCCAGTGATAGATGCTAGGACATATATTAAGGACTTCTTGGAGCATAGCAGATCTATCAATCATATTAAAAGCATTCTGAAAATCAACCAAAAGCATGGATTTGGTATTATCTTTACCATAATAAAAAACAAAACGATTGACAGAGTGTAGGATAGCTTCACCACCACACTTAACCCCAACACCAAACTGAAATTTACCCAAATAAGCAGCCATGTCCTTGTTAACCAAAGAAGCAGCAACTTTAGACACTAACCTCCTCCATATAGTGCCAACTGCAATAGGTCTGACACCTCCATCTGGTTTAAGCAAAGGGGTCAGAGGAGCACTAGCAATATATTCACCCAGTTGTAGAGGACATTTTCCTGACAATAAGAGATTGACAATGGCAGTAATAGAATGAAGAACCTCGTTAGCAATAGCAGCAGCAGGTCCTGTGAGTGCATCAAGCATATGCTTGGACAACCTGCCCTTGGGGAAACTGCACAACCTGCTGAAAACCATATCAGAGTCAGAAGTAAGAGGTATCACATCATAGGCCTCAGAATAAAAAGCAGGGGGAGGAGCATAGGGATGCTTGGACTGAAGGGTGGCTAGAGTAATATCATTAGATGGGGCAACCCCATTTGAAGTCAAGACTCTTATAGCAGCAGTGTAGGCTCCAGAAGCCAATTTCCTTTTGCATAGCTGAATGTTAACATTGGCTTGATCCTTCACAGTGTTAGAAACTGGCCTAACCCGAACCTTGTGATCATCCAGCAATTCTTGTACAAGGTCAAGACACCCGTCACCAGTCCCCCATTTATGCAGGGCTTGGTGAATAGCTCTTACCTGTAACTTCCTCCTATTGCATGACCTCTGTTCAGCACAGGTTTTAGGAGAGTAAACCCTCAAAATGCAGATCGGGAAAAGAAGCATTCTGACCCAACTAGCAATATCCATAGGGTTAAGTAAAACTCTATCCATAACATATTGAAAAGCTCTAGAGAAGGCAAGTCTACATTGTGGAGGTATATGTCTAGCAGTGTGAGTTTGGGTAGAAAAAACAAGATCAAGCAATTCCACATTAAGGTGTAAAGAGATACCAGAACTAGACTCTCCCTGCTCTGAATAAGGACAAGTGGAAGGCCTGGGCACACCATGAATGAGGAAATCCAGAATGCCAAGTTTAAGAGGTGCTTCAATGTCATGTTTATTGCAGTTTTTACCCCATGAATGAAGCTTCATACACTGAGTACAAAGCCAGCATTTCATCTGTTGTAAAACTGATTCCCAAGCTACCCAAATAACTGGATCAGTACTAAGTCTCTCCCTGTAGGTGTCATGGCCATCACCATGGGCAAAATGGAAATCCTCAAGATGCCTGACAAACGAAGTAAACTTCAAACCCCTACCATTAACACCATCCGTGCAATTATCAAGACCACGAAATGGGCAATGGACAGTTTTTCCACCAAGATTATTATCCCCAAATTGAGAATTAGGGACCGGAACAACCCTAGAACCAGGGGAGACCAAAACATTCGCAACCTTCGCTTCCTGAATGCCGGACATCTTTAAAATTGAAAACAGACCGAGTAGCGAAGGAGGCGTGAGGCCGTGAGGGGCAGACTGGCAGAGGGCCTGGACGGCTGGCGAGCCGCAGAGACGCAGCGCCTGCGAGTGCAGAGGCGCAGAGCCGAAGATGGACTGGACGGCTGAACTGCTGGATCTGGAGGCGGGCCGCGGTGGCGGGATGGCGGTGAAAGAGGCGTCGGCGCTACTTATAATTATGATTATAATTATAATTATAATTACAATTAAAAATGTTATTACAGTCATAATTATAGCTATAATTAGAATTAGTGTAACAGGTTTAATTATTATAATTATAATTTTATTTTTAGTTACAATTTTTTTATTATAATTTCAATAATTTTATGGTTATGATTATGATTATGATTATAATTATATTTAAATTGTGTTTATAATTACAATTATAATTATAATAATTTTAATTATAATTATAGAAATATTCAAATCAAATCAGATCAGAAAGATTTAGATCAGATTTGATTCAGATCAGAACTTAAAAAGTTCAGATCAAAAACATTGAGATCAGGTGTAGAGAACAGATTCTAGTCAATAAGCGTGATTAAAGGCGTGTGGGCCTGCAAAATACAAAAAAAAAATTAACTATTATTAAAAGCCCAAGGGAGTGTAATAGATGCTGACGGCTCACGCTTTACAAATGGAAGCTCATAAGCAATATATATACGGAGTAACATTTTATAAGGCCCCGTACTATAAGCTGATATAAGCTTTTCGGTTGGTAAGTAACCAGTTTCTCGGTTAAATGTAACTCGTTTCCCGGCAGCCTCTATTGCTGAGGTTTGAGCACATCATCACCGTCGTCTCCGTTTAACTGGGGAACCAGTTACTTACCGACCAAAAGGGCTTAATTGAACGTTTATAATTTTTCGAGGACGTAATTGAGTGTTTGTAAAGTACGAGGGCCTAATCGACTTTTTCAGCATAGTATGGGGGCTTATTTGATCGTTTTCCCTTTTATGTTTGATCAAGTTGCCATTACTATTATAAAATCGTTATTTTATTATCATTATTACAATTATTATATCATTATTATGTTATCCTTATTACTATTATTATAAGATTATTATTATTATTATATAATGATTATTACAAATAATTTTAACTTTATTTTACCAGCTCTTACTTTTTATATACTAGATCACTAGATGCATAAACTAGGTGTTGTTTTTGGATTTGGATCCTCTGCCGCATGGCAGAGGTACCTTGCACAATCGAACAGGCAAGAGCAATAAGGCAGGAGAGTTTGGGAAGAGGAAGTGTAGATCGTGCATCTGTAATCAGCCAGGCACCCTACCTGGCTGCAAAGCCAGGCAGAGAATCTTGATCCATTGTTTTTAGTAATTTGGAAGTTTATTTTGTTGGAAAATGAAATAGGATTATACTTTGCATGATATTTTATAATATACATTTACTAACATACCTATGAAAATAAGAACAAAATGGTAAAAAACTAAAACTCCTTTTTATGCCTCAGTCCCGCCTAAACTCGCCTAGGCTTCAAAGGCCTAAGGCCCGGGCATGCCGCCTCATCACGCCTCACGCCTTTTAGAACACTGCCTCCGTCCCTTAAAACATTGCCATTTTTTTGGGATGTCCCAAAAAACTTTGCCACTTTCCCTTTTAGGTGCTGTTCTGTTCGTCTTATTCTTATTACTTATTGCTTATTCTTATTTTATTCAGATCAGATCAGAAAAATTCAGATCAGATCAGATCAGATCAGAAAAATTCAGATCAGATCAGATCAGAAAGATTCAGATCAGATCAGATCAGATCAGAAAGATTTAAATCAGATCAGAAAGATTCAGACCAGATCAGACCAGATCAGAAACATTCAGATCAGATCAGAAACATTCAGATCAGATCAGAAAAGTTCAAACATGATTTATCATTTTTATTATTATATTAAATATTAATTATTTTATTAATATTGTTATTACTATTATGATTATTATTATATAATTATTATTAATAATATTAATAATAATATGATAAAAAAAGATATTAATAATAGTTATAATATTTTAATATAATAATAGTAATATAAATGCAATTGTTAAGAAGACTATTATTATTATTACAATATTATAATAATAATAATATGATTAATATTATTATAATATTATATTATAATTATATGTAATTATAATTATAATTACAATTATAATTCTTATAATTATAAGTATAATCAATTGTAATTATTATAATTATATCTATAATTAATTATAAATATAATTGTAATTAATTATAATTATAATAATTATAATTATAATTACAATCATAATTATAATTATGAATATAATTATAATTATAATTATTATATTATAATAATATAATACTAATTATAATAATAATCATATTATTATATTATTGTAATAATAATATTATTATATTATTGTAATAATAATATTATTATATTATTGTAATAATAATATTAATATAATAATATCGTTATAATAATATTAATCGTATTTATATTACTATTATTAAATTATAATATTATAATTAATGTTAATATAATTATAATTATTATTAATTATAATTATAATAATTATAATTATACTTATAATTATATTATAATTATAATTTATGATTATAATTATTATTTTTATTATAATTATTAATATTATTATTATTATTATTATTATTGTAATTATTTTACGGAGTAATTATAATAATATTGATAACTATAGTTACAATTATAGAGATAAATATTGTAATTATAATTACAATTATAATTATAATTTTATTTAAATTATATTTGTAATTGAAATTATAATAATTATAATTATAATTATAATTATAATTATAATTATAATCATAGAAATATTCGAATCAGATCAGATCAGAAAGATTCAGATCAGATCAGAAGGATTCAGATCAAATCAGAAACATTCAGATCAGATCAGAAAGATTCAGATCAGATCAGATCAGATCAGAAAGATTCAGATCAGATCAGATCAGATCAGATCATACAGATTCAGATCAGATCAGATCAGAAAAATTCAGATCAGATCAGATCAGAACTTATAAAATTCAGATCAGAAACATTCAGATCAGGCGAAGAGAACTTAATCAATTATTTTGTTTTTCCTGTTATTTCTCTCTCCTCTGCACAAATCTCAACCACACAGTATTTACTTTAATATTCTCCGTGCCGGTCAACTTTGGCAAAGTTTTAAGGGACAGAGGTAGTATGTAAAAACAGTAAAAATAACTAAAATGGTCATCGACAATAACTTCAGCCAATACAGCCGGAAAAGTAACTCCAACCTTACTTTTTCTGCTTATTACACTATTTAACGCGCAAGAGCAAAAATTATGTGTTTGGTGAAAAAGTTTTCTGATAAGCCTGATAAACCGAAAAAACAGTGTTACCAAACGGTCTCTAAAACTAAGTAGTAAGTACTTCCTCCGTAACTTAAAGATGTTCCCACTTTCCTTTTTCGTCCGTAACAAAAAAATCTTCTCAATTCTAAATTTTGTTATCATACCCTCAATAATTCTGAAAATAATGCACTATTACAATTACTTTTTTTGGATTTATCCTACGTTACATCACATTGTTCCAGTTTCTTCCCATCATACCCTCAATAATCCATATCCTCTTTCACTATTCTTAATTTATCTACTTTTGAAATAAGAAGATCTTTAAGTTAGGGAGGGAGTGCCTTTTCTTGAATTTCTTTTTACCTTAGCTCCAAACGGATTTGTAGGAGACTGACGACTCAAGGAAAGGGATTCAGTGCCCCAAGCCATTTCAACGGGCCCAACCCTTTGTTAACTTTCAACTCACTATCAATTTTTTTTACCGCGATTGTGACACTTTTGAATGGGAAAATATAAAGCTTTTATTTGTGCACTAGTTCAACTAGTAATTCACTTTACCAGAAAAAGTATTATTTGCGTCCAAAGTTTTTGCATTGACACATGTGGACACAAATAAATAGCCTTTTGCGTCACCATATGGACGCAAGAAAACATACTAAAAATTATCCGTGAAAAAACGCTTGTGTTGACGCTAATACTCCCTTTCGTGTGAAAAGTCCCTAGCACTATCTATTTACGAAGAATTAGACTTTTGGCAGCCCAAAACAAACCATAGCGTTTACGTATGAGAAATTGGCAAATTGCCGCAGCATAGGAATTTGTGGGAATCCCTCGCAAGCTATAGAGGCCCTCCGGCACCGACAACATCGGGAGCATGCTTGTATGACCAGTGAGAAGTCAAGACGTCGCGGGCTTCCATTACAAAATGCCGAGCAGATGGAAGATCATCGATAAACATCGGCCGTAGTAGGAACAACACGACACCGACCAGCGATTCGGACACCACTTTGCTTCGAGCTGGGAGAAAACATGCCTCTAGAGATCCTCGCGAGGTTCATATCGCTCTCAAAGAAGACAGACCTCAGACCTCTATGGTTCCATCAGAAAATGCATTAGTTTAAAATCCACTAGACTGACCTCAACATAATGTCTTCTCCTCCATTTGGTATGTTTTAACTAATTTCTTACATTTTTCTTATGAATTAAACAGGTTCGAGAATTGATTTAATTTTTCTGCCATATTTTTGAAATTGATTTCAGTAGTTAATATAATACAATGCAGAGGAAGAAGTATGATGTTTGTTTATTGTTGGAGTGGTAGTTAAGATCTAAATCACCCTAATAAGCAGAAAGAGGTCGAAGGAGAACTCAATAATTGATCCCCATAGATATTTACTTACCCAAGGATAGGGAGCCAAATCTCATCCCCCCTTGAACCGCTCACACTATAAATATGTTAGGATCATTCTTGGTGTACACAAGTTGTACACAAAATGTGTACATTACCTGTGTACACAGACGATTTGATATGAAGTCTTGCCCTTGTTTATACGAATTGCCTGTGCACAGGCAACTAGAGGGGTTTTGTGTACAATTTGTGTACAAATCATGTACACTAAGAATTTTCCAATATGTTTTGGCAGTTTTGACTTTTTCTGAGCGTCTAGAGTTTTTTTTTTTTTAATTTTATTGCCATTAAACCTTTTTATCAATGAAATCTTATTGATCAACAAGACAATAAGATGATTTCTTTCTGTCTATGGCACTACACTCTCTTAGTTTTTGTGACCTATTTGATATTTGTAGCTATTAGCAAGTGCATATTAGGAAATTGATTTAACGTACCTCAAAAGTACAACAACGGAAGTTTAAAATTTTCTCAAACATATTTTCCCTGATTATGACAAAACAACCAATAACAATAATAACAGATCTAACTTAGAACTTACAGATCTTCCGGCCTAGCGGTAATAATTCTTGACCTTAGGTAACCACGTGATTTCTCCTTTCCGAAAGAACGGTTAGATCTCCCATAGAAAAAGGCTAGGAAATCTCTTCGCAGGTAAATAAACTGGTAATACTGAATCTAGAAAACTGGTCATCTGAATTATGAAGGCGGAGCATGTATTTATACTAGTTCTAAACTAGTTTCCCAATCACAATGAAAGTCTTTCTCATTAATGGGTTCTAGTCCTAACAGGACCAATAATTATTAATGATTTCATTGATTAAATAAACAAAACAAAATAAACTAATAATAACAACAAAGTCGCTGCACGTCACTTTACTTGTTATTATTATTACTATTATTTATTTAATTTACTATTTTCTTTTAAATCTAAATTATAAAAGAAAATATCAACTTTATTTAAATAAAAATACATCTTAATTAAGTATAATAAATCTAATTTATCACACTTAATTACTCCTATCAAATAGAACTCTCCTTCAACATCATGAATTAAATATGTTTAATCTAATTAATATTTAATCTATTTCAGCATTACGAATTGATTATTTAATCCAACTAATAATATTTAATTCCTTCTAACAATTCAATCGGAAGGTATAATCACTTGTTGTGTGACCCATAGGACCTTATATATTAAGCACTAATCAAATTAAGGTCTTAGCAGAATCCCTAGACGATTTACCCGACAAACTTAATATATAAGGATGTTTGCGAGGACTATTCAAACTCCGTGTAATATAGAGCTCATAGTGATATTGTCCTTTCATTCAACGAACATTCAACTAAGTCTAGAACTTGATATTGTTTCTATTCAAATAACTTGGTCTCTGTCTCTCCATCTTTCTAGATGATCCATAACGATCATATTCGATATCCAAAACAAATATATCTTTGCATTGGCCAATGATTCATGATCCATCTAGATATGAGAAGAAGAATGTTCTCTCTTAATCTATTATGAGGACTGAATCTTTTCCTGGGTCAACTACTACTCTGTGTGCTTCATGATGTACCCAACACATGCCTTGTCTACCCTTATAAGAGTGCAAGCGTTGGTCATGGTCAAAGTACATCACTTCGCACGTACATGTAGTACGTATTGACCTCAAGTCGGGGGACTAATTGTCACGCCCCGGACCGCATCCGTGCCACGTAGACAACGGCCGTACAACCCAATAAGAACAACGTAGTTCATTCTCATTAAATCATACAAGGCGTCCGTTAAGTTCTATTGCCAAACCGATTAGTAAACCCATACAATCAACATCAATATATATTAGTCAAACAAATGCGGAAAATAAGAGATGTTTGATACTTAGCCACACGTGGCAAATACAGGCACGCAGGCCCCCAAATGTTTTGATAGAAAACATTGTTAAAAATATCCATGAGCAGTTTATCAGTTTTGAAGGAGAATGGAAGCACGAACCACGTCTTCCTTCTTGATCAATCACCCTAGGCAAAGGTGCAGGTAGTAGGACTCTAGCCTTAACCTGAAAAATGTGAGGCCCCCCGAAGGGGTCAGTACTCCATAGAAGTACTAGTGACAAGCAGGCTATATGAGGAATAACTAATGTTTCAGACACGAGACCCAAAAATAGGGTGATACATAAATATATAGGTGTAACCATTGTTACCCCATTCCCAAGATAATACATACTGTATATACTTGTAAAATACTTGACCCGTAGGTCGTTTCCTCACCAAAAAGTCTTTTAGAGATAAGGTACTTACCCAACCTTTCCCCTTTCATCCTGAATGCCTAGCTCACAAGCTACATTCTACCTTCATAATATCCTACCGAGTTTCGGGAGTGTTTACCGTCCCGGGGATGCTCAACCCCACCGAGTTTTAGGACTGTTTACCGTCCTGAGGATACTCAACCTCACCGAGTTTCTGGGATTGTTTACCGTCCCGAGGATACTCAACCTCACCGAGTTTCTGGGATTGTTTACCGTCCCGAGGATACTCAACCTCACCGAGTTTCTGGGATTGTTTACCGTCCCGAGGCTACTCAACCTCACCGAGTTTCTGGGATTGTTTACCGTCCCGAGGATACTCAACCTCACCGAGTTTTGGGATCGTTAACCGTCCCGAGGGTACTCAACCTCAACCTTATTCCTTACCAACCCTAACTTGGATATGGCTAACCTTTCGTTCACTTAACTATGGACAATACCTAGTCCTATAGTCATGTAACAATCCTTAGTAACCAACGTGGGCGGGTCCCACTTGAACAACCCACGTTAACCTGCTCAAAACTGCCTGTTTTGGGCCTAGTCCAATACCCGGTCGGGTATCCAACCTTACCCGGTCGGGTAGGTCGGGGCAGAAGCCCCTGGAACTGATTTTACTTGAGACCCGGTCGGGTCCATGCCCTTACCCGGTCGGGTCTAGTAAGGCAGTGGCTTCTGGAGCCATTTCTAACCAATACCCGGTCGGGTATATACCCATACCCGGTCGGGTATCACTTTTGTCTCGGCGGTCAACGCCCGTTTGACCGCCCAAACGAAGTCCGATTAACGCGAAATTTTATACGCATGTACTCCTTGTCGTCCTTGATCCAAAAATACCATTTTGGATCCCTGGAGCATTGTACATAATAAGTTATCACATTTTTAATCACCAAACATACAAAACATGCTTTTCAACTATGTTTTATATATAATCATGGCATAAGCCAATACTTGATTGACTTTAATCATTCCATAAAACATATTCTTGATTACTTTAGGTAATCTCATGCCTCAATCAAAAGTTATAAAGCATATAGCCGTCTTCTCACCTTAATGAAGCTTATGGAGTTCTAGCCCTTCCCGATTGAGCTCCGGTGAAACTCCGGTGAACTTCAATGAACTCCGGCGACAACTCCGGCGACCCTTTCAACTCCGTGAAAGTTCTTGAAACACCTTATACAAGTTATTAACAAGGTTTTATCATCATAAAACCCATATCAATACAAGTAACCTAAAAAAGGTTATTTTCCGGAGAAACGGTCAACTTTGTTCTCTAAATCCGTTTTGGATATGAATCAACCTTCCAACCCTTCATTCTTCACATATAACATGTAGAATGATCCTAGGGGTATGAAATATGATTACATAATCATATTTGGAAGATTAAAGAAGAGGGATGAGATTAATGGAGTTATTACCTTGTTGATCCTCAAGTTTTTCTCCTTCTTTCTCTTCTCTTTCCCTTCCTTCTTCTCCTTAAGCTTTGGTTCGAAAATGGATGTAGAGTAAGGTGATTTGCAGAGCTTATCTCACCTAGGTTGATGCCTAATTCGAATGGATGGCTGTAGGGGGGTGATGGGAGTCTATTTTGGCTCATTAGACAATGATGAGGGGTGAGGGGTCCTCTTGGAGTCCATTCTTGTCTCAAACCTCCCCCTTAGCTCGCCTCCATCATCTTAAGTCAACATTTGCACACTCCCCTCATCAGTCAAGAGCTGGAAAAAACGTGGGGTGGCCCCCACTCATGTGGGAGGTCATCCCTATATGTCCTCAAGTGTGCACTTGGTCCCGAAAGTTGTATTTTCCGGACTGTTTTAACTATATTTCATTTTATCGGTTAAGATGAAATATCTATCGTTCTTCCCATTATTATTGGCTATAAGAATGAATGTATATTCCCCAACTTTTAATTTGGTGGTCTCCATAATTTATTATGGCCTTTTATCTGTTAGTGCGTCGATACCGATAAATGAGCTTCATATGCCCTATTGGTTACTCACATAATTTTTATGGTCCAACAAGGACACCCACCATTATACACATATTATCTTGACCCAAAAGAATATAATATGTGGTCTCGATAATATTGGGCGGCCCCCACTTCCGGTGTGGGCCCCGCGTGAATTTTACTATTCACATAAAAGAAATGATAAAAATTCACAATCACGTAAAATGCGTTTATTCATTTCTTGGGGTTCAATACGTAATTTGATAAATTACAAATACTTGGGGGCGGTGTTACAAGTTCTACCCCCCTTATTTGGGATTTCGTCCCCGAAATCCACGTGTCTAGTCAAACAGAAATGGATACTGTTCCCTCATCAGGGTCTCCACTTCCCAAGTTTGCTCTTCGACACGATCACTCTTCCAAAGCACCTTCACCATCAGTACCTCTTTACTCCTTAGCTTCTTTACCTGTCGGTCCATGATCTCTACCGGCTGCACCGCATAGTGAAGGTCTTCCCGGATTTCTACCGGTGGTTTCTCAAGAATGTGTGACGGGTCCCGTACATACTTCTTGAGCATGGAAACATGAAATACGTTATGAATCTTTTCCAATTCTGGAGTTAACTGAAGCCGATACGCTACAACCCCAATTCTTTCAATGATTTTGAATGGGCCGATGTAACGTGGGTTAAGCTTACCCCGGCTGAGGAACCTGATGATCCCTTTCCACGGTGACACCCTTAGAAACACCTCATCACCGACCTCAAACTCCAACGTCCTCTGACGTTTATCAGCATAGCTCTTATGTCGATCTTGGGCAGCCTTGAGTCTACCCTGAATAACTTTCACCTTCTCCTTGGTGATCTCAACTAGCTCAGTACCCTCAAGCTTGGCCTCGCCAACCTCATCCCAACACAAAGGTGTCCGACATTTCCTCCCATACAATGCCTCGTATGGAGGCATGCCTATACTTGCCTGATAACTGTTGTTATAGGCGAATTCTACTAAAGCCAGCTGGTTATCCCAACTTCCTTGGAACTCCAAGGCACATGCCCTCAACATGTCCTCCAAAATCTGAATCACCCGTTCAGATTGCCCATCCGTCTGAGGATGGAATGCCGTGCTGAACCTCAACTTCGTCCCCATGGATTCCTGGAACTTAGGCCAAAACCGTGATGTGAACCGTGGGTCTCTATCCGACACTATAGTGACCGGAACCCCATGTATTCACACGATCTCATTAGTATACAACTTGGCCAGTCGCTCAAGCGTATAAGTAGTGTTGATAGGTAGAAAATGGGCACTCTTGGTCAACCTATCAACCACCACCCACACCGCATCAAAGTTCCTAACCGTCCGTGGCAAACCTACCACGAAGTCCATAGTAACATGCTCCCACTTCCATTCTGGGATGGTAAGTGGCTGTAATAACCCTGCTGGGTGTTGGTGCTCTGCCTTAACCTGCTGACAGGTAAGGCAACGACTCACATAATCAGCAATCTCTCTCTTCATCCCCGACCACCAGTAACTTTCTTTCAAGTCCCGGTACATCTTTGTTCCACCTGGGTGCATGGCATATGCAGATGAGTGAGCCTCCTCAAGAATAGATTTTCGGAGCTCCTCATCTGACGGCACACACACTCGCTCCTTGAATAGTAGGAGTCCATCTTCTCTCTCACGGAAACCCTCGACGGGTCCCACCAGCATCCGTTCCCGGATTTTCTGAATTTCCTCGTCATTGCCCTGACGCGTTCTGATTTCGTCTAATAAGGTGGGTCTCACCTCAAATCTGGCCAATAAGGCCCCATTCATGGATACCTCCACGTGTGCCCTCAATGCTCGTAAGCATGTGAGTAAAACCCCTGATGAACTTTTCCTACTGAGAGCATCAGCAACCACGTTAGCCTTACCTGGATGATAGTCAATAATCAAGTTGTAATCCTTGATTAACTCCATCCATCTTCTTTGCCTCATGTTCAACTCTTTCTGAGTGAACACGTACTTCAAACTCTTGTGATCAGTATAGATGTGACACACCTCACCGTAGAGGTAATGCCTCCAAATCTTCAAGGAAAACACCACAGCCCCTAGCTCAAGGTCATGAGTGGGGTAGTTCACTTCATGCTTCCTCAATTGCCGAGAAGCATAAGCGATTACTTTACCTGATTGCATCAGTACGCACCCAAGCCCCTGGATGCTAGCATCGCTATAAATGTCATATCCCATCCCTTGCACGAGTAGAGCAAGTACTGGTGCTTCAGTCAACCATTTCTTCAGTTCAAGAAACCCCTTCTCACACTTGTCATCCCACACAAACTTAGCTCCCTTTTTAGTGAGCTTCGTGAGTGGAGATGCTATTACCGAGAACTTCTCCACGAATTTGTGGTAATACCCCGCTAAACCGAGGAAACTCCGTATTTCCTTCACATTCTTGGGCCTCTCCCAATTAGTGACCGCTTCAATCTTCGAGTTATCAACTGAAATGCCCGAACCTGATACCACGTGCCCGAGAAAACCGATCTCCCCAAGCCAAAATTCACATTTAGAGAATTTGGCAAAGAGTTGCTTCTCCCGCAGTGTTTCAAGCACGAGCCGTAGATGTTTCTCGTGTTCCTCTTCGTTCTTGGAGTATATCAAAATGTCATCAATGAACACTATGACGAATTGGTCCAAGTATTGATGAAATACTCGGTTCATGAGGTCCATGAATGCCGCAGGGGAATTTGTAAGCCCAAACGACATCACTAGGAACTCATAGTGACCATACCTTGTACGGAATGCACTTTTGGGTATGTCACTCTCTTTGATCTTTAGTTGATGGTAGCCCGACCTCAAGTCGACCTTGGAGAACACGGTTGCCCCCCGCAATTGATCAAACAAGTCATCAATCCTTGGCAAAGGATATTTGTTCTTTATTGTGACCTTGTTCAATTGACGGTAGTCGATACACATTCTCATTGTGCCATCCTTCTTCTTTACAAAGAGTACAGGTGCTCCCCATGGTGAATGACTCGGTCTGATGAACCCGTTATCTAGTAGCTCTTCCAATTGAACTTTCAACTCTTGAAGTTCAACTGGTGCCATTCGATACGGAGGAATTGAGATGGGTTTGGTGCCTGGTTCAACCTCGATCTCGAACTCGATCTCCCGATCGGGTGGAAGTCCCGGTAGTTCTTCAGGGAACACCTCTGGATACTCGCTCACCACTCTCACTTCTGTGAGGCTCTTCCCCTTGCCTTCCTTGCCTATGACATAGGCTAAGTAAGCTTGACATCCCTTCCTCATCATACGCCTTGCTCTTATGGCCGATATGATGCAAGGATTGAATTTTCCTCTATCTCCCTCGAAACATAGTGTATTTCCTTCGCCATCCTTGAGTTCTAACACTTTAGTGTAGCAATCTACCCTTGCATGGTGCTTTTCAAGCCAGTCCATGCCAAGTATGGCATCAAACTCAAGCATGGCTAACGGTACGAAGTCACCCTTTAGACAGTGCTCCCCTATCTCCACATCACATGATGGATAGTAGTCATTTCGTTCAACGTCATCCCCTAGAGGCGTAGATACCAAAAGGATTTGCGTCATTGGTACTAAAGGTGTGCCTAGTCCCACGGCAAACACCTCACTAACGAATGAACGTTGTGCTCCCGTATCGATAAGGACTCTCGCCTCCCTTCCGTTAATCTTTAACGTTTCTACATTTATAAGTCATGTGAGGTACTTTCCCTACCAAAATTAGACTGTAAGCCCCTGGAACAATGTACTTTGAAACATATAGCAATACCCGGTCGGGTACACCTTTGTACCCGGGCGGGTATCCAATCCAGAACAAAGGGAATTTGGCATACCCGGTCGGGTAAACTGTTGTACCCGGTCGGGTAAACTGTTGTACCCGGTCGGGTATCCATTCCAGAAGCCATCCTGCTTCCTTACCCGACCTGGTTGCCCCAGCGGGTATAAAATTCCACCATACCCGGTCGGGTAACCTTCTATACCCGGTCGGGTAACCGTTCCAGTGGGTTTACCGGGCCAAAATCTCAGTATACCCGGTCGGGTGACCTGCCTTACCCGGTCGGGTATCAGCCTGGTTTCGTTGAATTTCCCCCGATTCGACCCTAAGTCAGCTTGCAATTGACCCCTTAGGACTTATAACTTTAGTATAAGCCTAGAAACATATAAAATTTTAGTATATTACCTGCAACGGAGTCCAGGTTTGCTCGCGCATCCGCCTCGGTCATTGCATAAACTCGTGCCTGGGTCCTACCTTGGTTAACGGACGCGGCATTGCTTGCCGTAGGTCCGCCCCTTCCCGTGCCGGTCTGTGATGGTCCCGCACGTCCCTTACTAGATGTAGGTGCTTCCGAGGTTCCCGATGGCCCTCCTCTGTTCAACATTGGGCATGAGAGTTTGAGATGGCTTGTGCTACCGCATTTGTAACACCGGGGTGGTGCATTGCACTTCCCGGAATGGTTCCTGTTACAGTTTGGACACCTCGGTGGCCTCATGCTCCCCGAGCTGTGCCCTTGCCCTCCCGGACCCTTACTCTTCTTTGTCGGTGGTTCCGGCGCCCTAAATGAACTTCCATTCCTGGCGTGATGCTTCCGAGAATGGTCTTGGGGTCCAGAATTTCCCCATTTTCTCTTCTTCGCCTCTTCGGCGTCTCTCTTCTTCCTTTCATTCCATTTGGCTTCCCCAAGTAGCCCCTGATCCACAATCTCACTAAAGGTCATGTGATGATTGTAGGTGGCCCTATCACAGATATCCAACTGTAGGGTATCCCAAAAGTGATTAGCCATGCGGTTCTCATCCATGGCGTACTCAGGTATGTATCGAAGTCCCGGAACCTCTGCTCCAATTGCCTTACCGAGCACCCATCCTCCTGTGTCAAGGTCATGTACTCCTTTCTCTTCTGATTCTTCTCAAATTCCGAGTAGTACTGGTTATAAAATTCTACCTCGAATTTGTCCCAGGTGGTCTCACCGTGGAACTTTCCTTCCACGCCTTCCCACCATACCGCGGCAACTCCCTCCAGTAACCTGGTAGCAACTGTCAGCTTTATATCAAGCCCGATCTGCATATCCCTAGCCGCCTCATTTAGCTTCTTGATCCAGTCGGCAGCCACAGATATGTCACCCTTGCCATCAAATGACTTGCACCCCAAGGCCCTAGCCTCCTTGAGGTATTTGGAGATTCTTACACAAAAACCTCCTCCATGCATTCCCTGTGACGCCACAGGTGGAGCCACTGATGCTCCCCGGCTTCCGTGACCTGAAGCCCCCTGAGAGGCACGCCTAGCCTGGCGCCTAAGATCTCGCCTTAGCTTCTCTTTTTGATACCATTCAAACAATTCGCCCATCTGGGCGAACTTGGCATCACTCTCATCGTTGTCATCATCGGTATACGTATCACCCCCATCGTATGGGGTCTCCTCATGTTCCGTCTCGGCAACATATGTAGAGTCATAATCCTCGGTGTGAGTTCCGTGCACCGAGCTAGCATGGCCATCGCTCGCGGTTTGAGCCCGATGACCTCCACGACCTCCACGGCCTCCACGGCCTCTCCTACCGCCTCTCGAGCCCCGAGATGCAACCTGGCTAGCCCCTTCGGACGTGACCGGTGTTTGCCCTCTCGGGTTGTTCCTCGTAGCCATGCGTCTACCCTCCATTTCTGAAAGAAATTTGGAATGAGCCATTAGACTCGTATCAATGTCAATTGACGGAATGGTACAAAAGACACCACTTGGCCCAACATTATGGCCAACAAACTGTTAAGGGTACCGTCTTAACAATAAGAGGTCAATAACTTGGTTTCCAACGGTTCCTTAAGTACAAAAACTTTTGCTCATGGTTTTGTTCAAAACTTTTTGATGATACTATATTGAGAGGTTAATTATATAATTTAGAAATCGATGGCTCTGATACCATTTAATTGTCACGCCCCGGACCGCATCCGTGCCACGTAGACAACCGCCGTACAACCCAATAAGAACAACGTAGTTCATTCTCATTAAATCATACAAGGCGTCCGTTAAGTTCTATTGCCAAACCGATTAGTAAACCCATACAATCAACATCAATATATATTAGTCAAACAAATGCGGAAAATAAGAGATGTTTGATACTTAGCCACACGTGGCAAATACAGGCACGCAGGCCCGCAAATGTTTTGATAGAAAACATTGTTAAAAATATCCATGAGCAGTTTATCAGTTTTGAAGGAGAATGGAAGCACGAACCACGTCTTCCTTCTTGATCAATCACCCTAGGCAAAGGTGCAGGTAGTAGGACTCTAGCCTTAACCTGAAAAATGTGAGGCCCCCCGAAGGGGTCAGTACTCCATAGAAGTACTAGTGACAAGCAGGCTATATGAGGAATAACTAATGTTTCAGACACGAGACCCAAAAATAGGGTGATACATAAATATATAGGTGTAACCATTGTTACCCCCATTCCCAAGATAATACATACTGTATATACTTGTAAAATACTTGACCCGTAGGTCGTTTCCTCACCAAAAAGTCTTTTAGAGATAAGGTACTTACCCAACCTTTCCCCTTTCATCCTGAATGCCTAGCTCACAAGCTACATTCTACCTTCATAATATCCTACCGAGTTTCGGGAGTGTTTACCGTCCCGGGGATGCTCAACCCCACCGAGTTTTAGGACTGTTTACCGTCCTGAGGATACTCAACCTCACCGAGTTTCTGGGATTGTTTACCGTCCCGAGGATACTCAACCTCACCGAGTTTCTGGGATTGTTTACCGTCCCGAGGATACTCAACCTCACCGAGTTTCTGGGATTGTTTACCGTCCCGAGGCTACTCAACCTCACCGAGTTTCTGGGATTGTTTACCGTCCCGAGGATACTCAACCTCACCGAGTTTTGGGATCGTTAACCGTCTCGAGGGTACTCAACCTCAACCTTATTCCTTACCAACCCTAACTTGGATATGGCTAACCTTTCGTTCACTTAACTATGGACAATACCTAGTCCTATAGTCATGTAACAATCCTTAGTAACCAACGTGGGCGGGTCCCACTTGAACAACCCACGTTAACCTGCTCAAAACTGCCTGTTTTGGGCCTAGTCCAATACCCGGTCGGGTATCCAACCTTACCCGGTCGGGTAGGTCGGGGCAGAAGCCCCTGGAACTGATTTTACTTGAGACCCGGTCGGGTCCATGCCCTTACCCGGTCGGGTCTAGTAAGGCAGTGGCTTCTGGAGCCATTTCTAACCAATACCCGGTCGGGTATATACCCATACCCGGTCGGGTATCACTTTTGTCTCGGCGGTCAACGCCCGTTTGACCGCCCAAACGAAGTCCGATTAACGCGAAATTTTATATGCATGTACTCCTTGTCGTCCTTGATCCAAAAACACCATTTTGGATCCCTGGAGCATTGTACATAATAAGTTATCACATTTTAATCACCAAACATACAAAACATGCTTTTCAACTATGTTTTATATATAATCATGGCATAAGCCAATACTTGATTGACTTTAATCATTCCATAAAACATATTCTTGATTACTTTAGGTAATCTCATGCCTCAATCAAAAGTTATAAAGCATATAGCCGTCTTCTCACCTTAATGAAGCTTATGGAGTTCTAGCCCTTCCCGATTGAGCTCCGGTGAAACTCCGGTGAACTTCAATGAACTCCGGCGACAACTCCGGCGACCCTTTCAACTCCGTGAAAGTTCTTGAAACACCTTATACAAGTTATTAACAAGGTTTTATCATCATAAAACCCATATCAATACAAGTAACCTAAAAAAGGTTATTTTCCGGAGAAACGGTCAACTTTGTTCTCTAAATCCGTTTTGGATATGAATCAACCTTCCAACCCTTCATTCTTCACATATAACATGTAGAATGATCCTAGGGGTATGAAATATGATTACATAATCATATTTGGAAGATTAAAGAAGAGGGATGAGATTAATGGAGTTATTACCTTGTTGATCCTCAAGTTTTTCTCCTTCTTTCTCTTCTCTTTCCCTTCCTTCTTCTCCTTAAGCTTTGGTTCGAAAATGGATGTAGAGTAAGGTGATTTGCAGAGCTTATCTCACCTAGGTTGATGCCTAATTCGAATGGATGGCTGTAGGGGGGTGATGGGAGTCTATTTTGGCTCATTACACAATGATGAGGGGTGAGGGGTCCTCTTGGAGTCCATTCTTGTCTCAAACCTCCCCCTTAGCTCGCCTCCATCATCTTAAGTCAACATTTGCACACTCCCCTCATCAGTCAAGAGCTGGAAAAAACGTGGGGTGGCCCCCACTCATGTGGGAGGTCATCCCTATATGTCCTCAAGTGTGCACTTGGTCCCGAAAGTTGTATTTTCCGGACTGTTTTAACTATATTTCATTTTATCGGGTAAGATGAAATATCTATCGTTCTTCCCATTATTATTGGCTATAAGAATGAATGTATATTCCCCAACTTTTAATTTGGTGGTCTCCATAATTTATTATGGCCTTTTATCTGTTAGTGCGTCGATACCGATAAATGAGCTTCATATGCCCTATTGGTTACTCACATAATTTTTATGGTCCAACAAGGACACCCACCATTATACACATATTATCTTGACCTAAACGAATATAATATGTGGTCTCGATAATATTGGGCGGCCCCCACTTCCGGTGTGGGCCACGCGTGAATTTTACTATTCACATAAAAGAAATGATAAAAATTCACAATCACGTAAAATGCGTTTATTCATTTCTTGGGCTTCAATACGTAATTTGATAAATTACAAATACTTGGGGGCGGTGTTAGCACGTTAGAAATTGTTATCACGATAATATCCCAAACAAGTACATATGCTTATATAGTTATATCTTGTCTTTACAGAACAACATATATCACTCAAAATATTCTCTTTCTGATTGAAACTCTTATAATCAACCAACATCATAAAATTTCAATAGCAATTAGCATCATAAACTTTTGAAATAGTAGACATCTCATAATCAATTCATAATTTTCAAACAAATTTCAGTTTAAGGGGGTGTTTGGATCTGATTCTCAAAACTGATTCTGCTCCTTCAGGGAGCAGAAGCAGAAGCTGGAGTGTTTGGTTGAAATTCGAAAATGCTCTACTTTACCCTCAGAATCAGTTTTTTTAGAAGCTGGGGGTACCTGTTGGAAAATGTGTTAGTAAATTGCATTAAATGGTCATTTTGGGGCAATTTTTTGAGTGGGGACGACTTCCGATTTGGGTCGGGTCAAAGCGGTTTTGGATTGTCCTTGCTTAGGGCTACAATTCGATATATGGTACACTCAAAACAGATAACGGGTAAATGAGAAATTAATTCTTGAAGTTCACTCATTGGAATGGTGAAAACTAGGAAAATAATGGATTTCTAGTGTGGTTTTTCCCACACCGGAAAATCCAAGGGAATTTGAACCCTTTGTAAAGGGAAACCCCCTTAAGAAGTTAAGATTCCTTAAGGTAAAGGCTCTCTCCACGCGGGGGGGGGGGGGGGGGTGCGGATCATCGTTTTTCTAAAGGTAAACGATGATTTTTTGTTCCTCCGTAAAGTTCCTATTTTTGCTCCAGGTTAGAGCAGGCTGCTCCGCAGGAGGATACTGCTCTAGCAGTTCCCTGCGCAGGAGAGTACTGCTCCAGCAGTTCCCTGCGCAGCAGGCTACTGCTCCATGGGTGTTGAACGGCCAGAAGCAGCCTGCTGCTGGGACGTTACAACACCATAAATATCCAACGTTCCTTTGCAATAAATGGACGGCTTTCTAGACAAATCAATGCCAACGATCTGGACATTGATTACCAACGTTCATATCCGTTAAACCTCCATTAACACACCTCCAAATCCTTCCTATAAGTAGCTGGCAGGTGATTTACAACAAGAAACAACTCACAAACGAACTCACACACTTTTGAGCTCTCGAAAACCACTGGTAGTATTCTGAAAATTCCTTCTGTGTTCTGCCTTTGTTCATGTTCACCGGAACAATCGTTTAAGTGCTCAAACGGTTGCTCGTTAGTCATCGTATCCTGGGAAACGATTCTTGCAAAGCTCCTAGCACCCCGGGAGGCAACAAATATGTTTTAAGAAAATCGTGCGTTGCACGAGCTTTGACTTTTTTCTGCTTCATCTCTTTTCTTGTTTTTCTTCTGTCATTTTATTAATTAATTTATTTTAATTAATTTTCTTTATTTTCCGAAACACACCCAACAGTACCAGCTTCTGAAAACTGATTCTGATCCTGCTTCTGCTTTAAAAAAGAAGCAGAAGCAGAAGCAGTTCTAAACACCCCTAAGAATGACATGACTGATAGAAGAGGACTAAAAAACACATGAGAATGAGCAAATAGGAGTTCCTGCTATTCTATCACTTAAGTAGGTATATGAGAGGAAGTGTAACACCCCCGCCCCATCGGACCCGAGGTAGTTACTTCGGACCAATAGTACTGTCCTCACAAACCACCACAAGCCTTTACCGCGCACTTTGTCCTCACTCATGCGCGCCCTGAGAAACTTCCCAGGGGGTCACCCATCCCAAGACTACTCCCGTGCGAGCACGCTTAACTTTGGAGTTCTTGGGTAATGAGCTCCCTTAAAAGGAGATGCACCTCTGTTGGTATGAGTAGTACTATTAATCCATTTATATTAAATCTCGGGTATTACAATCACCCCCACTTAGGATCGCAACGTCCTCGTTGCGCCCTTGAACCAATCTCAAATCTCAATCAAATCCCAGAATCTTCCCCCGCTAAGTGCCCGCCCGATATCCAACGGGTCAGCACACTGTCGCAGGGTTGCTCTGATACCATTTGTATTAAATCTCAAGTGTTACAATCATTTGTATTAAATCTCAAGTGTTACAATCACCCCCAATTAGGATCGCAACGTCCTCGTTGCGCCCTTAAACCAATCTCAATCAAACCCCAGAATCTTTTCCCCTGCTAGGTGTCTGCCCGATATCCAACAGATCAGCACACTGTCGCAGGGTTGCTCTGATACCACCTGTAACACCCCCGCCCCATCGGACCCGAGGTAGTTACTTCGGACCAATAGTACCGTCCTCACAAACCACCACAAGCCTTTACCGCGCACTTTGTCCTCACTCATGCGCGCCCTGAGAAACTTCCCAGGGGGTCACCCATCCCAAGACTACTCCCGTGCGAGCACGCTTAACTTTGGAGTTCTTGGGTAATGAGCTCCCTTAAAAGGAGATGCACCTCTGTTGGTATGAGTAGTACTATTAATCCATCTATATTAAATCTCGGGTATTACAGGAAGAGTTTAAGTTGGTAAGTTAATCTTGGTCAGTCTTGTTGAGATGGTTGCGGAGGTCGTCAGCTGGGTTCTCGGCCTCCAAGACGTTCCCCTTCTCAGCCACGAAGTTGTCATCAACAATGTCTCCTAGTCCCTCTCGGTTCTCCTGAGTATCGGGGACGATCTTGCCGACAATGTTCTTAGACTTGGTTCTTCCCATTTTGGTTAGTTGCGTCTGGTAGCGACGAAGGGTCTCACTTGATTTGTTCTAGCTCTCAACGAGAACACCAAATGATAGAGTATTTAATTCTAGAGAGAAGTGAGAGCTAGAGAGAGAAAGTGAGTGATTAATATTTCTCAACCCCCAATAACTACACTACCCCTTAGGGGAGCATTTATAGGGAAAATGTGGACATAGGCTCCTAGCCTTAGGCTTAGCAGTCCCATTACAATAATCATGCCTTCTTTGGGCGAAATAAGGCCACTAACGGGCTTGGTACAATACTTAGTAAATAAAGTATGAAAGTACATTCTGCCAGGGTAAGTCCTGGCCGATGCGGTGCTTTCTGGGCGACACGGTCCATGGCTGATGCAGCCCATGGCCGACGCGAACCACTTGACCTCCAGGCGGTATTCCGGGTTTGATACGGTTCTGGTCGTTGCGGACCCACTGGGCCGAAAGGCACCATGTGGATGCTATTCTGGTGTTGTTGATCTTCTGAGTATGTGGGCCATGGGGTCCAAGCCCATATACTCTATCAATGACTTATTTGATCACATTAAGATAAACAAAATATCTAAGTTCATTAACTGGAAACGATACATTTATGCAGGCCTTTTAATTTTAAAAATAATCTAAGTTCATCCCAACAATATTAAAATATTCAAAATAAAAAAAATCTTAGAAAATAAATAACTGCATTAAAAAATACAAAAAAATTATGCACCCCAAATCCATATTCCCAACTTAACTCCATTTGTCAGTGAGATGAATAGTGAAACCGTCCCTCATTGTCAGACAAATCCAAATGCTATATTAAAGTTCTACCAGAATGTAGCAAAATTGATGTGAGCAATTCAGTGTTATTTATCTTCAGCTAAAAATTCGAAGATTGGGGTTAGAATGCTCATGTAAGAACACTGTCTCGATCAACAAATGCTTTGTCAAAAACATAAATTTACACAGGGCGATCATCAAAACAACATATAAGTCACGACTCTTTAAACAATTTGTATTGGTATGAAAGATAATAGGTTATAATACCTTCCCGTCTTCAGTTACAAAATCTGAACTTGTGTGTTTTGGGTTATTTGAGTCTTGCCATCACATGATATCTTTAGATTGATCTGCATCCAAGAAATGATAATACGTGTTGGGGTATATCACGTAGGGGTATATACGTGTAAGTTCACTTTCCGAATTGATATTTCTCCCCTATGCCTGGGTTACAAGAAATTCAATCTAGTATAATCCTTAAGGACACTCTAGAGCTTAGGCACAAGAACTAGAGCCAAACTAGTCGAGTATATGGATTGTTATCTTTAATTGGAGTGCCAAAGTGATGAAGATATGTTGGATATTATTCCTCTACCTCCTCTGTACGAAATATGGTGGTATATATCCATATTCATCGTCCTAGGCAGTTGTAACACGATTAAGAATAACCGCAACAGTTTTTGGGAAACTGCTGAAAACTGCCTAACCGTTCTAGAACTCGGTCTAGAACCACAGAGCTGGTCTACTGAAAGTTATACCTCAAGTTCTACCTCGAGTTCCACTAACGTAGACACTTTGGAACTAAATTAGTTCTTATATACAAGTGTGCACTCCACACCTACTAACTTGTATTAGATCATATTTCTAATTCCCATTAGCACTCATGTCATTTCCAATTACACAAAATGGCCGGTGACACTAAAATCACCAACAATCCTCCCCCATTTTAGTGTAACCCATGAAATGACATAACAAAGCTTACAAACCAAAACTTGCACATAAATGAAAATGTCGATACGATTGAATTTCCATCTTAGTATTTTACACATTCAAAATATTCGAGAATCGGGGTGTCCTACGGATTGAACCCTTCAACCCATTTGAATACCTCAAGATAAAATACATACAAGTTTCAATACTCAACTAGAATACAAACTTGACACAATTATAAAGCCATGTCCTAATCCCATTCATGATCGTATAAAAGCCAAGTCCCCCGCGCCCCCCCTTAGATCCGTCCCTGCCCCGGACAAAATAGTTAAAGCTTTTAGCACGTTAGAAATTGTTATCACGATAATATCCCAAACAAGTACATATGCTTATATAGTTATATCTTGTCTTTACAGAACAACATATATCACTCAAAATATTCTCTTTCTGATTGAAACTCTTATAATCAACCAACATCATAAAATTTCAATAGCAATTAGCATCATAAACTTTTGAAATAGTAGACATCTCATAATCAATTCATAATTTTCAAACAAATTTCAGTTTAAGGGGGTGTTTGGATCTGATTCTCAAAACTGATTCTGCTCCTTCAGGGAGCAGAAGCAGAAGCTGGAGTGTTTGGTTGAAATTAGAAAATGCTCTACTTTACCCTCAGAATCAGTTTTTTTAGAAGCTGGGGGTACCTGTTGGAAAATGTGTTAGTAAATTGCATTAAATGGTCATTTTGGGGCAATTTTTTGAGTGGGGACGACTTCCGATTTGGGTCGGGTCAAAGCGGTTTTGGATTGTCCTTGCTTAGGGCTACAATTCGATATATGGTACACTCAAAACAGATAACGGGTAAATGAGAAATTGATTCTTGAAGTTCACTCATTGGAATGGTGAAAACTAGGAAAATAATGGATTTCTAGTGTGGTTTTTCCCACACCGGAAAATCCAAGGGAATTTGAACCCTTTGTAAAGGGAAACCCCCTTAAGAAGTTAAGATTCCTTAAGGTAAAGGCTCTCTCCACGCGGGGGGGGGGGGGTGCGGATCATCGTTTTTCTAAAGATAAACGATGATTTTTTGTTCCTCCGTAAAGTTCCTATTTTTGCTCCAGGTTAGAGCAGGCTGCTCCGCAGGAGGATACTGCTCTAGCAGTTCCCTGCGCAGGAGAGTACTGCTCCAGCAGTTCCCTGCGCAGCAGGCTACTGCTCCATGGGTGTTGAACGGCCAGAAGCAGCCTGCTGCTGGGACGTTACAACACCATAAATGTCCAACGTTCCTTTGCAATAAATGGACGGCTTTCTAGACAAATCAATGCCAACGATCTGGACATTGATTACCAACGTTCATATCCGTTAAACCTCCATTAACACACCTCCAAATCCTTCCTATAAGTAGCTGGCAGGTGATTTACAACAAGAAACAACTCACAAACGAACTCACACACTTTTGAGCTCTCGAAAACCACTGGTAGTATTCTGAAAATTCCTTCTGTGTTCTGCCTTTGTTCATGTTCACCGGAACAATCGTTTAAGTGCTCAAACGGTTGCTCGTTAGTCATCGTATCCTGGGAAACGATTCTTGCAAAGCTCCTAGCACCCCGGGAGGCAACAAATATGTTTTAAGAAAATCGTGCGTTGCACGAGCTTTGACTTTTTTCTGCTTCATCTCTTTTCTTGTTTTTCTTCTGTCATTTTATTAATTAATTTATTTTAATTAATTTTCTTTATTTTCCGAAACACACCCAACAGTACCAGCTTCTGAAAACTGATTCTGATCCTGCTTCTGCTTTAAAAAAGAAGCAGAAGCAGAATCAGTTCTAAACACCCCTAAGAATGACATGACTGATAGAAGAGGACTAAAAAACACATGAGAATGAGCAAATAGGAGTTCCTGCTATTCTATCACTTAAGTAGGTATATGAGAGGAAGAGTTTAAGTTGGTAAGTTAATCTTGGTCAGTCTTGTTGAGATGGTTGCGGAGGTCGTCAGCTGGGTTCTCGGCCTCCAAGACGTTCCCCTTCTCAGCCACGAAGTTGTCCTCAACAATGTCTCCTAGTCCCTCTCGGTTCTCCTGAGTATCGGGGACGATCTTGCCGACAACGTTCTTAGACTTGGTTCTTCCCATTTTGGTTAGTTGCGTCTGGTAGCGACGAAGGGTCTCACTTGATTTGTTCTAGCTCTCAACGAGAACACCAAATGATAGAGTATTTAATTCTAGAGAGAAGTGAGAGCTAGAGAGAGAAAGTGAGTAATTAATATTTCTCAACCCCCAATAACTACACTACCCCTTAGGGGAGCATTTATAGGGAAAATGTGGACATAGGCTCCTAGCCTTAGGCTTAGCAGTCCCATTACAATAATCATGCCTTCTTTGGGCGAAATAAGGCCACTAACGGGCTTGGTACAATACTTAGTAAATAAAGTATGAAAGTACATTCTGCCAGGGTAAGTCCTGGCCGATGCGGTGCTTTCTGGGCGACACGGTCCATGGCTGATGCGGCCCATGGCCGACGCGAACCACTTGACCTCCAGGCGGTATTCCGGGTTTGATACGGTTCTGGTCGTTGCGGACCCACTGGGCCGAAAGGCACCATGTGGATGCTATTCTGGTGTTGTTGATCTTCTGAGTATGTGGGCCATGGGGTCCAAGCCCATATACTCTATCAATGACTTATTTGATCCCATTAAGATAAACAAAATATCTAAGTTCATTAACTGGAAACGATACATTTATGCAGGCCTTTTAATTTTAAAAATAATCTAAGTTCATCCCAACAATATTAAAATATTCAAAATAAAAAAAAAAATCTTAAAAAATAAAAAACTGCATTAAAAAATACAAAAAAATTATGCACCCCAAATCCATATTCCCAACTTAACTCCATTTGTCAGTGAGATGAAGAAAAAATGAGGAGCTAGGATGAAAACCTGAAAAGGTTTCCTAGGTAAAATGAGAGAAAACGAGATAAATTTTAATTTTTGTAGGAGAAAATTTCGTGTGTAAATTCAAACAACAAGATACCGGGTCGGGTATAGGCCATACTCGTTCGGGGCTTTTCAAAGAACTTCTTGAAATATTCAAAGGAGGCTAGCACAAAAAGCTTAGAATGGGGGAGCATGAACAGATAAAACCTTGGGAGAAGAAACCGATTTTAAATGTGAGAAGAAACGTGACACTCCTAAGCATTGAACTTAATCGAATTGCACTTTACTCGAGGATGAGTAAAAGATTAAGCATGGGGGTATTTAATGCGTAATATTTAGTAGTACATAAACACCACATTTTAGAATGGTTTTACATTATGTTTACTTAGCTTTTGTACAATTACAGTGTAATCTCTATCTTCTAAAATTAAAGAAGAATTAGAAGATATTAAGATATTTTGACATGTAAGCAAAAACATGATGAAAAGAAGAGGAAGGAGCTTGGAGCATAAGGAAGGAGCATTGGAGACAAGAGAAAGCTTCATGAAGGACAAAGATGTGTGAAAAATCGGATATGATTCGACCCGGAGATCATAAGAGATCAAATAAAGCAAGTGAACATGGGAAAATTAGATTATGTCTTAGACCCAATCACCTCACATCTCCGATAAAAACACCTCTTTACTTCCTATTTTAGACACCAATTTAATCCCCTCTTTCATATACACTTTATTCTTGTAATTTAGGTAGTCTTTCCATCTTGATTTTGCTACTTTGAAGCTTAATGAATTGTAAGTTGTGAGTTATTTTCTTTAATCTTCTTCCTTGAATATTAATTTTTCCGTTAATACTATCTCTATATTAATGTTGGGGAGCTTTACTAAGATGACAATTAGTTAACATCTCGACATTAGTTAGAGTAGTATTTATTTTCTTCCTCTATATTAATGTTGGGGAGTGTTACTAAAATGACAATTAGTTAACATTTTGACATTAGCTATAGTAGGATTTATATCTTCTTTAATATTCTTCCTTGAATATTTATTAATTCCTGTTCATATTTCATTTTAATATTTTGAGCATTACTTAAAGGATCAACTAGTTTTGTCTCATATATTAATTATTAGTAGAATCGATCGACGAATACGCTTATTAATCGTTCGATCTTTTCACGGTAGTAAACTTCGATTATTAATGCATGCATCGTCTCATGGTTAATAATCTAAGGGGAATTAATTATATTGATTAAACCAATAAACTGCTTGTGTTGAGGTTATCAATTTCAATCGTTTTCATCTTGAATTTATTGCTACTATCGAGTAAATAATATACGGCGCGTGTTCTATATTAATTCGGTAGTAAGTTTTATTAATGAACGTGTCTCGTTATTAATATCTACCCTCGATGAACTGGATATACTCCTCCATTGAGTATTCGAGAGGAAGATGGTTAAAGATATAACCGAGATCGACGAACATTTCATTAAGTGGATAAAAGCAAAACCAAGACTAATTGCCTTTGATATTTTATTTCACTCATTTAAGTATTTTATTTGCTTTCTCAATTATCAAAATATCCAATTCCCCCTTCCGTTTACTTTTATTTATTACGCTTAGACATACGCGGAAAGCTCCTTTCCCTGTGGATACGAACCCTACTACGCTATACTACGATATTAGCCCTTAGTAGTGAATTTAATTTGAGGCACACTACGACAAAGTGCTTGTCAGACATTGACGTCAATGCGTTGATAAAGAAGATCGAGCCGTACATTTTTTGGCCAAGTTTTCTTGCGACGTCAAGTTCTTAACCATGGACAATTGTTAATCATAGTTTCAAAGGTGACAAGTCTATCTGGTTTGAAGTTTGTGATACACGACGATGAAGGAAAATCAGAAAAGAAACTGCAAATGGGTGCTTAGTAGTTAGTACATAGTATACTTCTAATATTTGTTATGCAGTATTATTTATTACTACCTCTGTCCTCTCCTCTTTATATTGGGATGAAAGGGAGTGATAACCAAATGTAGAATTATATGGTTGATAATGAGGTAATAAAGTGGAATAAAGTAAGAATGAATTAGAATTACACAAATGTTACCAAATATGATATGAGACAATAATAGGAAGACATCCAAAAATGAAAGAATGGGACAATTATAGAGGAATGGAGGGAGTAATAGTTACTCTCAATATATATGATAAAAAAATAGGGAAAACTAACAAATAAGCCCCCGTACTATGTCGCAAAAGTCGATTAGGCCAAAAGGGCTTAATTGAACGTTTTTTAATAGTTCGAGGAATTAATTGAATGTTTGTAAAGTACGAGGGCCTAATCGACTTTTTCGGCATAATACGGGGGCTTATTTGATAGTTTTCCCTAAAAAAATATGATCACTAATTACGTTTATAGGTTAATATTTGTAATATCTTCATTTTAAATCCCGTGCAACGCACGGGTGGAATACTAGTTTGTTATAAAGTAAATAATTATGTATGACTCTCCCACCACCATGAATTTGTCAATCCTTTATGATACAAAAAGGACTTCATTACAGTAATGAACAAAATCAATATATATATATAAAAGAGGAACTTTTTAAGAGCATACAGAGTGCCACGTAACCTTGCCATGTCATCATATATATAACTATTATTAATAACTCTTATTAGTATAAAATTTGATTTTATTCGGCACTCTTATTTGGTAACTCTTAAGCTACGTAATCTTTGGAGTAAACCTATACGGCTATACTATAACTATTGTTAATAACTCTTATATTAGTATAAGATATAAGATCTGATTTTATTCGGCACTAGCTATTATTCGGTAACTCTTAAGCTACGTATTCTTTGGAGTAAATCTATAGTATATTTTTTTTGTTTCTTATTATGTTTCTTATAAAATTTTAGTATATTTTATTCGGCACATTTATTATGTTTCTTATAAACTTTAAGTATATTTTATCTAATTGAACACTTTTTTTTATAAACTTTCAGTATAATTTTTCATTCGGCACTCTTATAAAACACTTTTAATATGTTTCTTAATAAAAGTGTTTTTATCTATAACACTTTTATTATGTTTCTAAATTTAAAGCTACGTAATTTTGGAGTAGACTTTTAGTATATTTTATGCTTCTACATTTAGAATTAGAAACATAAAAACTACCTATAGTGCATATGTAGGCTACTATAAATACAAAGAGAATGTAAACAAAAGTGTATTTTCACTATTGGCTTTCTCATTAGTTTGAAAAATTCTATTGTTCAGTGTTCTTACATCAAGAATGTTATCACAGTAAGTTTCTATAGCATTTTAGTGATATATTATTGAATACTATGTACATATGATACATCATATTATTATGCATTATACCTGATCGATTAATATTCCATAAAATGCAGAAGTTATTCTCTAATACGTCAACTTGATACATCCAAGTCCGACTGGACAATCAAAGTTCGTGTTACACGCCTTTGTGATATCATCAACCACAAAAGGCAAGGAAGCTTAGTTTGTCTAGACATGGTTCTGGTCGATGAAGAGGTATACTTTTTTTTTTATTTTGAATTTTTAATGCATTTCTTTTACACAAAAATCTAATTATATGTTTGATGATTGCAAGGTGATTATGTTCATGCATCTATAAAAAGTGGATATGTTCATACATTACGTCCCAAAATAAAGGAAGGAGGGATACACATCATAAAAAATTTCTCAATGGTTCCAAATAAAGAAGAGTATCGTGTTGTAGCCGATAATAAAATTATGATACAATTCTTTCATAACACTATCATCAAAGAAGTCAAAGGAGAAGCAATTGAAGTGTCAAAGTATAAATTTGACTTCCTATCTTTCAACATTTAAAGAACCGTCTCGGAAGTAAATATCTTTTGACTGGTATGACAAAACATTATTACTAATTATTATATCAGTACTATATCTCCATAACAAAATAATGCCACTAAATATTGTTCTTGCAGATGTGGTTGGCATGGTTGTTAACGATGATCCTAATGGATGTACATCTATTGAAATAGAAGACCAATGGTATGTTTTATATCTACTTACGAATTATATAGATTTGTCTCCTACAAAATTCTAAGTAACCTGAATGCAATTTTTTGTTTCTAGATTTTACATAACTTCTGTCAACCCGAATGAGACCATAAGAGTTTAATAATTAACATAGATTAGACATAGTTAAATTAAAAACCGAATTTAGAACAATTGAAATCACGGCTACAATTTTTGTTTCTAGAATTAATGTTTATTTTAGTATTGAAAAATGTAAACTTAATTACGTACACATATTTCACCAAATTATTTATTACCTGAACCAAAAAAATTTAATGGAGGAGCAACTTCAAACTGAAATGCAATAATATGTGTTTGATTGTTTAAAATATATCAATTTTGTTATATTAAATGTTATTTAAATGTATGTACTAACTTTTGTTATCATGCAAGGCTAGAATTTAATCAATTGTAGTAAAATAAGCCAATTCCACCAATTGAAGTGTTATTAAACGAACTCTATATTTAAATTGAGTCTATTTACTTTTGCATCACATTATATATGATTCCGAAAAAAATAAAATTCAAAAATTAACTAAATTATGTACTGCCCGTGCATCGCACGGGCTTGAAACCTAGTATTTATATAAAAAACAATTGGGACATCCATGAATCAAGTAAAATATCGGGCCGGGGTGGTTGTTGTACATTGTAATTACCTTTTGGGAGGGCAATCTTTCTTAAGTACTTGACAATTTTCATATTTATCACAAAAATCTTCAACATGCGCTAACTCACTAGATGTAATAGGCCCATTGTATGGATAAGCGATGTACATAGATAGCCAATCAGCAATACAAAAATGTTTTTCATCAGCAAGATGGTTTGCAGCTTCATCAGCAAAATCTTTTGCACATGTTAACCAAGGCAAAAGAATAGCCAATGCAAACACCAAAGTAATGTTCTTGCTATAAACCATATTTTATTATTCTTATTTTGCTTTATGTTATTTTGGGCTTTTATGTTATGGTGTTTCTCTGGTCATATACGGCCATATTTATATGAACTATGAAGCTTTATATACTGTACGTAATAACGGTTGTTGATCATGTGTATCTGAGTGTATTCTTCATATACGAAGTATAAAATATTAATGCCGGTTATTAACTGCATGTTTATTAATTAATATGGATTAATTAAACCCATCTTTATTAATTATGATGAGTAACATATTTTTCTTTTTTCTTCTTTTTTTTCTCTCTCTCAATATTATGTGTTTTAAGTTAATTTCATTTAAGGCTAAATTACTACGTTAGATTGCACCTTTGACCTAAAACCGGAGAACCCGGCACATCTGCCGGTGACACATCCGGATACAACAAAAACATTGAATAACTAGTCAAACATGGTTAAAATGAATAGGGACAACTGTCAAACAGGTTCATGTATTTATACGAAAAAGTCAATTGAGTCATTGTACTTTTTGGTGAATCAATTACGAAGTGATAAAAAATGATCAAATTGGCCATTTTTCAGGTAATTGTCTGGTTTAATTTCCAGTTGACGGGCTATATAAATGTCCACATGGCATTTTATTTTATAATTTTCTAATTTTTAAATCAATTTCTTTTCATTTTTCTTTTCTCCTTTCTTTCTCCCAACCCTTTTCTTTCTTCTCCTGTTCTGCATCTCCTTTCATTTTCTTTCTTCTCTGCCGACGAAATATTCTGGCCGCCGCCACCCTCTCCATTTCCGTGGCACATGGCTCTATAGCCACCACCTCTGCTACTAGACTTCAATTGCCACCAACTAGGACTGGGACTTTGGAACCAAGAACCGGAGAACTGAATCAGACCGAACCATTATGATCCGGTTTGGTTCGGTTCCAACATTTATTAGTTATGTGTTAAAGGTTCGGTTCCTATTTTTTATTAACGGTTTGGTTCTCGGTTCCTGAAAAAAATATGTACCAGGAACCGTTAAGAAACCGTTATATATAATAATTAAAATTATATATATTTCTTATGAGAATATGTATTTTAATGTATATTTACTTATTTATTTTTATATAACATTCATTATTTTAGTATCACTTTTCCAACTCTTGATATGGGGGTCACATTTGAGCTTAAATCTGGGCTCATTCATCTACTTCCCTCTTTCCATGCCTACGGGGGGAAGACCCAAACAAACACCTCTCGGAATTCCATATTGTGTGCACGAGCATGTGCCCCAATGGCGTGTCCGAGGAACAAATCAAGTTAAGGGCTTTCCCTTTCTCCTTAAAAGACACCGCGAAGGATTGGCTTTTCTATCTTCCTTCGGGTAGCATCAACACATGGGCTCAAATGAAAAAGAGCTTCCTCGACTGGTATTATCCCGCATCTATCTCTTCAAGTCTCAAAAAGCAAATTAGCAACATTGAGCAAGCAGATGATGAGACCTTGTACGAATATTGGGAGCGCTTTAAAAAATTATGCGCTAGTTGCCCATATCATGGGTATTCGGAACAAGATCTCATCCTCTACTTCTATGATGGGCTTGTTGATCAAGATAGACGCATGGTGAATGCGGCATGCGGAGGGGGTATTGTTAACAAAACCCCTTCCCAAGCAAGAGATCTCATTTCGGAATTAGCCGAAAACTCAAGACACTACAATGGGAGGTCATCATCAAAAAGAGTTATGGCAGCAGAATCCAACAACTCGTTGGAAAGTCAAGTGGCCGGCTTGACTTCTTTGGTTAAAGATTTTCTTTTGAATCCAAAAACCCAAAAAGTCAAGGTCTGCGGCATATGCTCGACACAAGGGCATCCCACCGATTCCTGCCCAACACTTCAAGAGGAGAACCCCGAGCAAGTCAATGCTTTGGGTTTCCAAGGTCAAAGAAGATATGATCCTCACGGCAACACTTACAATCCGGGGTGGAGGGATCATCCCAACTTAAGGTACGGAAACTCTCAACCTCCTCAACAATCAAACCCTCCCCCTCAACAATATAAACAACAAGGTCAAACATCGAACTCGAGCATGTCCACCGAAGACATGATTCGATCACTTGCCATGAACATGGCTACGATGCAACAAAGTGTGACCCAATTCCAAGAAACGACCAAATCAAGCATCCACAATTTGGAAAACCAAATGAGCCAAATCTCAAATGCCGTGAGTAGGCTTGAAGCTAAGGATTCGGCAAAACTCCCATCTCAAACGGAGCCGAATCCAAGGCAACAAGCTCACGCGGTCACTTTGAGAAGTGGCAAAGAATTGGTTATGGCTAAGGCAAAAGCAAAGAGCCATGTTGGAGAGGAAGAGGAGGATATCTTTGTGCCAAGCACAAATCCTCAAAATGAAGAGGAGAAGGAGGAGGAAATCACACCTCAAAGAAAGTTTCCACCGCTCAACTCATACGAGCCGGTGCCACCTTTCCCGGAGGCTCTCAAGGACAACCGCAAATACAACAATGACAAGGACATCTATGAGCCCTTCAGAAAATGTGAGGTAAATATCCCTCTTCTCAATTTGATTAAAGGTGTTCCTAGATTTGCAAAGTTTTTAAAAGAGCTTTGTACAATTAAACGGAAACACAAATTAAATGGAAAGCATAAAATCCAAGTGAGTGAAAGAGTATCGGCCGTTTTTCAAAAGAAATTGCCTAAAAAGTATAGTGACCCGGGAATGTTCACTATACCATGTAAACTTGGAAATTCTAGTTTTTCTAGGGCTATGTTAGATTTGGGAGCATCAATCAATGTCATCCCATATTTTCTATATAAGTCCCTAGAACTAGACCCCTTACATGAAACGGGGGTTGTTATCCAACTTGCTGATAGATCCAATGCTTACCCGAAAGGTGTAGTAGAGGATGTACTCGTCATGGTGGATAATTTAATTTTTCCCGCTGATTTTTACGTTCTCGAAATGGAGAACGATAAAAATGCAGTCCCTATTTTACTAGGAAGACCCTTTTTAAAGACGGCCAAAGCAAAAATTGATGTTTTTAGTGGAATACTAACCATGGAGTTCGATGGTGAGAAAGTTGATTTTAATATCTATGACTCCATGAAATATCCCACCGATAATCACTCTCTTTTTGCCATTGATACTTGTGACACTTGGGTCCAAGATGTATTTGAAATTGAGGGAAAAGATGAAATATTAAGCTCAATTGAGAATGATGTAGAGGATTTCACTTTGGAATACTCTATGTCAAATAACATGAAAGTTATAGTGGCGGAGTTAAATCAACTCCCACTTTTGCCACCGGGCTCTAAAGCCCTCCCACTAACCATCCCAAGCGAGAAGCCGCTACCATCTGTTTTGCAGGCACCGGAGGTGGAATTAAAACCACTCCCTAAAAATTTGAAACATGTGTTCTTGGGAGAAAATCACACTCTACCGGTGATTATCTCAAATGCCTTGGCCCAAGAACAAGAGGAAAGATTGATTGCGGTCCTCAAGGAGTACAAGTTGGCCATTGGATGGTCTATAGGAATCGAGAATCCTACTCTTCTCGGTCTGTCAATCAAATTAGATCCCTGCGAGCGGGGCAGAGAAAGTGGTGATTACCCTACGAAGTAGAGGACGCTGTGCCAGTCAAGGTAACCGCAAAGAAGATTGAACCCACCCATGATGGAGGTGGTGAAAAAGGAGGTGATCAAGTTGCTTCAAATGGGAATCATCTTTCCCATTTCTGATAGCAAATGGGTGAGTCCAACCCAAGTGGTGCCAAAGAAGACCGGAGTGACGGTCATTGAGAACAAAGAAGGCGAGATGGTACCCACCCGAATTCAAAACGGGTGGCGAGTTTGCATTGACTACCGAAGGCTCAATTCGGTAACTAGAAAAGACTTCTTTCCATTGCCCTTCATTGATCAAATGCTAGAGAGACTAGCGGGGCACAAGTTCTTTTGTTTTCTTGATGGTTACTCCGGGTATTTCCAAATACCAATAGCCCCGGAGGACCAAGAGAAAACAACCTTCACATGTCCATTTGGCACTTTTGCCTACCGACGAATGCCCTTTGGATTATGCAACGCACCGGGCACCTTTCAAAGGTGTATGATGAGCATCTTCTCCGAATTTGTGGAGGTATTCATGGAGGTCTTTATGGATGATTTTACAATTCATGGGGACTCTTTTGACACTTGCCTCTACCATCTCACTCTTGTGCTAAAAAGTTGCATTGAATCCAACCTTGTCCTAAATTCTGAAAAATGCCACTTTATGGTGGAACAAGGGATTGTTCTTGGGCATGTGATCTCTTCAAAAGGCATTGAAGTAGACAAGGCCAAGATTGATGTCATCCAAACACTCCCGTACCCAACAAATGTACGGGACATTCGCTCTTTCCTTGGACATGCCGGTTTCTACAGAAGGTTCATCAAAGACTTCTCCAAAATCTCATCTCCCTTATGCAAACTTTTGCAAAAGGAGGTGGAATTTGATCTCAATGCCGAATGTAAGGAAGCTTTTGACACTTTGAAGGCAAGGTTGGTAACCGCCCCCATCATACAAGCCCCCGATTGGTCTCTTCCTTTTGAGATCATGTGTGACGCAAGTGATTATGCGGTGGGGGCTGTTTTAGGCCAAAAAGTCGGGAGGGCTTCTCATGTAATCTACTATGCCACCTCGACTTTAAATGAAGCTCAAAAGAACTACTCCACCACCGAGAAAGAAATGCTAGCGGTAGTCTTTGCTTTGGAAAAATTTCGTTCCTACCTTCTTGGAACGAAAGTTATTGTTTACACCGACCATGCCGCCCTCCGTTTCGTCATGACAAAGAAAGAGGCCAAACCAAGACTCATTCGATGGGTCCTTCTATTAAGTGAGTTTGATTTGGAGATAAAAGACAAGAAAGGAGCAGAGAACTTGGTGGCCGATCATTTAAGCCGACTCATTCCTCACAAAGACATTGAAGATCTTCACACAAATCTCATCAAAGGCGAATTCCCGGACGAACCCCTTTTCTCCATCAAAGTCATACAGCCATGGTACGCTAACATTGTAAACTTCCTCGTTTCCGGCAAATTTCCTCCACAATTCTCAAAAACTCAAAAAGAAAAATTAAAAATGGACTCAAGACTCTATGTGTGGGATGACCCATATTTGTGGAAACATTGTAAGGACCAAATAATCCGAAGATGTGTCCCCGAATATGAGATAGCTCACATTATAGAGTTTTGCCATTCTTATGCTTGTGGAGGACATTTCGGCCCGAAACGGACGACAATGAAAATTCTTGAAAGTGGTTTTTGGTGGCCGAGTCTATTCCGGGATGCACATGGCTTTTTTCAACCTTGTGACAATTGCCAAAGAGCGGGCAACATTTCAAGGAGGAACGAGATGCCACAAAACCCCATGCTTTTCTGTGAGATTTTCGATGCATGGGGTATTGACTTCATGGGACCTTTCCCAAACTCTCAAGGTAACATCTACATCCTACTTGCGGTAGATTACGTCTCCAAATGGATGGAGGCAAAAGCAACAAAAACTAATGATGCCAAGATAGTAGCAAGTTTCCTCAAATCACACATATTTTCAAGGTTCGGGGTCCCTCGAATTTTAATAAGTGATCGAGGCACACATTTTTGTAATAAAATTGTGGGATTCTTACTCAAGAAATATGGTGTGACTCACAAGATCTCCACCGCTTACCACCCTCAAACCAATGGCCAAGCGGAAACCTCGAATAGGGAGTTGAAATCCATACTCCAGAAAACAGTGAACCCGAACAGGAAGGATTGGAGTATTCGCATTGATGATGCACTTTGGGCATACCGAACCGCCTACAAAATCCCAATCGGTATGTCACCTTATAGACTTGTGTTCGGAAAAGCTTGTCACCTTCCCGTAGAGCTTGAACACAAGTCATATTGGGCGGTGAAAGAATTCAACCTCAATCTTGACGAGGCCGGTACACACAGGAAGCTCCAATTACAAGAATTGGAAGAGCTCCGCCTGGATTCTTATGACAATGCGGAGATTTACAAAAGAAAGACGAAGGAATGGCATGATAAAATGATCATAAGGAAGGATTTTAAACTTGATGACAAAGTCCTCCTATTCCAATCACGCCTTCGTCTATTCCCGGGGAAGTTGAGATCCCGTTGGACCGGACCATACAAAGTGGTCAAAATCTATCCACACGGGGCGGTGGAAATTGAAGACCCGGAGACGGGAGAAGTGCTCAAAGTGAACGGACAGAGACTAAAACCCTTCTTTGAGGGTTTTCAACCCAAGAACGTGGAGATCATAGACCTTTCTGCACCGGTCTATGAATAAAGAAGAAACGAAGATATCGTCGAGCCACGACGTTAAACAAAGCGCTTCTTGGGAGGCAACCCAAGCAAGGTATGTTTTCTGTACCATTTTATCAAGTAGAGTGTGTGAGTTTAAAAAAAAAATGATACCTGGGGATATACCCGGTCGAGTATAGATACATACTCGGGCGGGTATTACTGAAAAGAAGAACCCGAGTTCAGTACTCGATCGAATTTTCCAAATTTTTTGATAAAAAGAGGCATACTCGATCGGGTATATTACTGTACCCGGTCAAGTATGAGCTGAAATGAGAAGATAAAAAAGCCTGTCTCCAGTACTCGATCGAGTACATGTTCATACTCGGTCGAGTATACTCAGAAAAACCACTTGCCCAACCCCTGTCTCCGGTACCCGATCGGGTATACGGGGATACTCGATCGGGTACCCCTGCGGATATAACCCCAAAAACACCCCAAAAACACTTCATCTTCCCCAACTCTCCCTAAAATTTCGAACACCCTCTCCCCCAAACTCCATTTTCAACCCTTCTCTCTACCATATCTCTCTCAATTCTCCACCAAATCAACCCATTCCTCCACCAAAATACTCCCCTCACTCTCCTCTCCATATCTATACCCAAAAATTCCCTTTTTCCCGAAATATCCACCAAATCCAAAATACCCTACCCCCATTCAAATTTTTGGATTTCAAGCTCAAAATCATCAACAATGGCTCCAAGGAAGGACAAAGGGCAGAGTTCTAGAGCTATGGTACCCGTCCCGGGCTTCGAGGACCTCATTGTGAGTTTTCCTTACCTTTTAATTTTCGAATCTATCCATCCCTGCTAAAAAGCGAACGACGACTTTTCCACGACCTGTGAGAAATCTCCGGCGAGTGATTAAACACAAAGTGCTCGATTTCCGGCACTACTCACGTACAAAAGGCGGCCTTTTCCCGGTCAATTAATAGGATTACTATATTGGTTTTTTTTTAACTTTCAATTTACTTAGGGTTCCCTCTCCAGAGCCGGCACATGTTGGGATGAGTCTGCGCTTGGCTTTCTTGATGGATTCACACTTTCAAACTTTCATCGATTCATAGGTTTCTGGTATTCTTCTTGGATTCGTTGAGTCTCCAGTTCTTCTTGGATTGGCTAGTTCTCTAATTTGTCTCTAATTCGCAGCTTCTCAGATTCATGTTCGGCATGACTAATTGATACCTAGGTTTCACATCCTTATGCTTTTATCAATTTTTACCCTTCTCTTAAGCATATAATATTTTCAGAGTTTGATTAAGCTTCTCTTGTTGTTGACTTATCTTAAAATTAAATTTCTATTGGATTTTAAATGTTGTGAAATTTATTTTAATGACCAATTATGATTTTGACATTGAAAATGAAAATGAAATTGATTTACACTTTCAGTATGAAGTTTATGTATGTTATGGAATTTATTTTGCATGTTCTGAAACTTAAATTTTGTATGTAAACTTTATGGGCACAATAGTAAGCTGTTGTAAATTATAAACTTCTAATTTTCATGGTGAGCATTTTGTATTTTGTAAAGCAAATCTTTGGATTCTAGTTCTGGTTTATCAATAATTTTAAACAACACATGAACTTGGTCACACAGTACAAGAAAACAATATTCAAGAGCAAATTCATTATTATATACTCCGTATTACATTTAACATAGAGCTGACATTTATTTTTTTAACCTTGCACATACACAGTAAGCCTTGTTATGGCGTAACACACCCTTGTATATATAATATAACACAGAAAGTTCAGAACTATATTTGACCAATGAAAACTGCATAATAATTCTGGGCTTATTCCTACTTAGTAGTTCAAATTTGTCTAAGTCTGTTTCCTATTATTTGTTTACCACTATATGTTGTAGTATAGTAATGTTTCCTATTAATTGAACTTAACCTTTTGCAGTTCTAACTTTTAAAGAGCAGTCATGGAAAAAGGGTGAAAAACAAACAAACAAGAAGCTTCCTTGTTAGGCATCAGCCTAATCAGTAGTTTTAAATAAGGGGGTTAGGGGAGTTAAATAGCTTATTAAGTGCCTCTAGCTTATTTAGTTGTCTATTTAGTCCCTGCGTGGACTTTTGCTATAAATAGAAGCGGGGGTAGCCATAATAGGCAGACTGTCATTTGATTAAATGTTGCCTTGTTGCCTTGTTGCCTAAGAAGTCCCTGTCCCTGAGTTACCTACGGTTTATCTACGTTTATCAATAAACCCTATTTCTCTATCCTTCATCAGATTCCTGCTGATTATTTTACTGTAATTGCTCAGATCTGTCCAGGTACCTATCATTGGTATCAGAGCATTCGCTCCTGAGAATCGGATTGAAGTGGCGACCAGAAATGGAAGAAATCTGGACTCCAGAAATGGAGGCTCGCATGGATAAGCTCGAACTGGAGATGAAGACGGCTATGGCAGACTTCGTGACAACGATGAAGGAACAGATTCAGAGCAACATCGAAGCATCTATAGCAGCCATGATGGAACAAGTTCCGTCCAGGAGAAATTCACGACCACAACAGCATCATCATTCGCGATCATCACGTTGTCCAGTTTCTAATAGTTCGCAGATGCGAACTAAATCTCCTGTAGCATCGCAGATGCGAACTTCTACATCGCAACTTTTTCCATCGCAGGTTGTATCTCCCAGTGCGTCGCGAACTTCCGCTCTCAGTTCTGCACAGACTGTGTCGCACGTTGAAGTTCCCAAATCGCAATCAACAACTTCGTCGCTATCAGTTGTTCTGAGTTCGCAGGATTCTTCTGAGTCTCCAGCCGCGTCTCAGAGATCCAGTTCGTCTTCGCTACTCCTATTTCACCAATCGTCATCCCAAAAGGCTTCTAACAGTTCGCAGAGGGCATGTGAAATCAAGTCGCACAGTGTTCTCGCCTATTCTTCCTCTTCGCAAATTGATTCGCACTCAGACTCTCCAGGTTTGCAGAAGGAGTCGGTTAACCTGCTGCAACCTTCCTATGTTGATAGAAGTGTTTCACGAGCCAGAGCAAATGCAAAGAAGCTCAACGAGGACAACGATGAAAACCAGGAGAAATGGCCAGCTGATTCTCTTACTTGGCAAGCTTCCCAGCTCACTTTCGAATTCATTAATCAGCCACGACCTATTTCTGAAGATAGATTCATTGAGGATGAGGAAAGACAAGAGGAGAAGTCTTATGTGGTAACTCAAGCCTCTAGTGCCATTGAATATGAATTAACTGAAGATTCCAATACTACTGTCACAGTACAAGTAGACGGGCATCAAGCGACCTCAAATACTGATGTTATTAATGGGCTTAATAGCAAAGAGGGTGATGCAGTACTCCATAGAGTCATAGAGAATGGACTATCATCAGACATTATACATGAAGCCACCACAGTGCACCGGTCAGTACTTGATATTGCCATATATCAGAAAGAGGCACCATTAGGGAACATTTTGAGAACCATTTCTCTGGATTTGGGTGCTTGGACTACCTGTATAAAAAATATAGCAGAGGTGAACATTATGAAGAAGTATGCAGATCTAGAGAAAAGTATTGCTTCTAGGGATAAAGTTGTGGAGGTTCTGGGAATTCCAAATCAACAGTTAGATCGCTACTTTGAAGATTCCAAGGTGTTGGTTGGCAGGAGGCCACTATCACAATGGCAAACTGATGAAGAAAAGGAATCTGCTGCTGTGTATGCTAGATCGGGAACTACCATTGATGCCAGAATGGTTGCTAAGAATGCTAGGGGAAGGACACCAGTTTATATTCTTTTGTTAAATGGGGGTGTAGGTTTTGAAAACATGGTTCACATACTGACTAATAGAAGAGGGATGGAGAAGAGTGTTGCTTATACTGACAATCAGGACCAAGCTATTGTGTTTGAAGGTGTTGTATTATTTTGGGATGCTTTCGCTAGGCAATTGGGGAAGAATGACTTAAAGAGGAGTGCAATTGAAGAATCAGTCTTCATTCGCTTAAATGTCAAATCTGGGACGACAGTTAAGGGTTTCAGTTTGATACTATCTGCAATGTGGGACTCCTCTAATGCTGAACTGAGATGGACTGACGAGTTGGGTCTCAAATACCATTTGGGTAGAATCAGAGTGGACTTGGACCCTAATATTCAGGCTGCTGTTAACGGACTGGAAGCTGAAGCAAAATGTCAACCTTACAAAATGGTCTTATGCTCCAATGATTTAGAAGAGAACTTTTCCAGTGGTGTTCTTTTAATGGAAACCAAGCCAGGGGAAGATGTTGGAATTATGAAAGTGGAACCTTACTTGCAGGGAAGAATCGTTATGGCTTCATTCTCCATACTTGGGTTAATTAAGTTGGATGCAGAACCAGTCAGGGAAGCAAAGAGGTTTCAGGAATTCTCCTCTAATGGTCTGTTTGGAAAATTGTTTACACGCGCATCAGACCTGAAGGAAAAAGGAGCTGAGCTTTCACTAGCACCGGGTATAGTAAAAGGTGCTGATAATGATGAGCTTCATGGATTCTGCAACCTTGGAGTTATGTATCTGAATGTGCTTGAGGATATCTTTGTTGGGCCCAAAGGTATAGTCAAGGAGGTTTTTCAACCCACAATTCTGGAAGTCCTAAAGAGATCTACTGATAGAACAGCTGAAGTATGGATGGGTGTCCTTGTAAAGGTTAAAGCTGGTTTGCTCTGTGATTCCTTCAGTGATGAAACCCCTCAGATTCTTTCTATTTTAGAGAAGATACTGCGCAATTATGAGGGAGATCTGGGTAATCAAGTTGCTGCGGTTCTCTACGATGTGGCAGCTGAAATTACTACAAGGGCAGCTGGGTTTTATCTTGCAGAACCTTTATATGATGAAATTGGTTACAAAGGAGAGGTTTCAAGTGTAATTCCAGGGAGTTCTTATATGCAGTTTCCGCTCCTGTTTGCTTTGAAAGATGTGAAGATGAAAAGTCAAGCAATGAAGTTCAGGGGAAAGCAAGCTGGGAGGTATTGGGAAGGGAGAGGTGCAAGAATCAAGTCCAAGCGGAAGATCATGGCTGACTCCTATCACCCACCTTGAGGGCAAGGTGGTTGTTTAGGGGGGGAGTAATGTTAGGCATCAGCCTAATCAGTAGTTTTAAATAAGGGGGTTAGGGGAGTTAAATAGCTTATTAAGTGCCTCTAGCTTATTTAGTTGTCTATTTAGTCCCTGCGTGGACTTTTGCTATAAATAGAAGCGGGGGTAGCCATAATAGGCAGACTGTCATTTGATTAAATGTTGCCTTGTTGCCTTGTTGCCTAAGAAGTCCCTGTCCCTGAGTTACCTACGGTTTATCTACGTTTATCAATAAACCCTATTTCTCTATCCTTCATCAGATTCCTGCTGATTATTTTACTGTAATTGCTCAGATCTGTCCAGGTACCTATCATTCCTAAATTGTTAGCACCTAGAGCTCAAATGAGTGGAAACATTGCCCAGTGCCCACATCCGCTAACCATTAACATAATTCATCTATATTTTGCCGGTTCTCATATTATTCTCTGACTTTTCTAGTTAATCACTAGGTTTCACATTCCTAGCTTAGTTTTTATCCATTTTACACTGTTATGCATAAATTGTTTTTTGAGTTTGATTTAGGTTCTGAAAGACTGAAAGTAGTGCTTGAATGACTACAATTTCTGCTGTTCTTGACACTTCACTTAGAATTTCTATTGGATTTTGTATGTTATGAATTTCTTTCTATTGGGAGTAAAGGCTGAAATTTATTTCTATGAAAATCTTGAGCTGTATTCTGCCTTCCTGCTTTAAAATATGCATCAAACAGACTGTAAAGTATACTTTTGGAATGGTATATTAATATATTATTATTATTAGATTACTACTTTTAATTTTGTATTTGGTTTTTACTAACAAGTTCTCAAGTACAAATCTGTGTGTATTTTCCTTTCTATTTTTATATTTTTACTATAGATATTTCATTAACTTCCCCTCATGGACTCTGTTTTTGTAATTCATCTTTGATCAGATTTAGTTGTTCTTTGGGAAGATCTGTTAGAATCTGCAATTGTAGTCTAACAGATCACAGAATTGATTCAAGAACTCAAGGCAACTTTTATTACTTAAGCAACAAGATAGAGATACACTCTGATCTTCCCAGAACCAATTACAAGTCAAAAACAGCCTACTAACAACTTCCAAATGTATTCTATTCATAGTAAGTAAAGCTAACCACCGGCAGTTATTAGCTCATAACAGACTATACTAATAACAACCCTACTTCCTTCTAGAATACACTTTATTAGAGTATTTATCTCCTCTCTTCAAATTAGTAAAGTCTCTATCAAATCTCCCCTCCTGAAAATCCAACTTGCCCTCAAGTTGGAAAGATATGAACCACGTTTGGGATTCAGCTTCCTCCTGGTGCCTCTCCCTTCCCAGTACTTAGTTGATGGTGGTATCATATGTTCCCATACTTCTAGTCCTCTAGATAAAAGACTCCTGACCAGCCTCAGCCTAGCATTTGCTTCTGACTTCACCCTATCTTTTGACTTAAACTTCACACTGAATAGCTCATGCAGAACTTCATTCTCCCATATGTCAGAAGTAAGTTTAAGAGAACTTGAATCATAATGAGTTTCTCCTTCTGAATTTAAGAATTCAGCTATTCCCAACTGTATTCCCCAATCATGAACCCGAAGCATCATTGGATCCACTATACTGCACACCCTGCTGTCAAAATTGAGAATAGGTTTATTTCCCTTGTATAATGCACCTGTCTGCTGAAAATCAGAGAGCTCCACTGCAGCATTAAAGGAAGTAACAATTGCCAAATGATCATAAGTCCAGTGAAATCCCTGGCTTTTCTTTCCCAAATGAATTTCTGGCATTCCAATCGACCTTGCCATAAAATGGACCGGATTGCCATAGAAATTTTCTAAAATATTTGGTGCAACAACAACTTCGCTTAGAGCTTGCTGGTAACTCTTAAGAGTCGCCCTCTGTAATACCCTCGCAATTATGTCCACAACATCAGGGAGTGCATGGGTTGATAGGCTATGACCTGTCTTGTCAGAATTGTCTCCCACTCTTAGATATCTTTCTGATGCTTTCCATGGGTTAAGTAGGCCAAACTTGGGGCAGCTTCTCATACTTTCAACAATTGGCTGCAATTCCATCCCTCGAACTTCTGCAACTTGTATAAGTGATTCTTCAGTTATGTGATCCAATATGGTATCATAGCAGGAAAACTTTACCCCCTTTCCTTGCACAAATTTGAACTCCTCAGCAAGTAAAGAACCTGATAAGTTTGTGACACTTAGGGTTGCAAGTTGCAATGAATTTCTGCCAAGATGTTGGAAATGACTAAACTGCCAAGTTGCAATGAATTTCTGCCAAAAATGATAGCAGATTCTCCTGAAACAAGCTCAACCTCCTCCTTTTGATCCTCTATACCAGATATCCTTTTACCAATGCATAAATTTTCTGAAAACATTTCCTTTGGTTGTGAAGTTAGTTGATTTTTGACAAGAACAATTTCAGAAACAATTAGGACTCTACTTCCAAAGGGACATGGGTGGATAACCAGATCCTTAATATAAACTTGGCTGGTATTTAAACCCACATCATCTGTAAGATTAGGAGAAACGCAATCTGACCAGGGAATAACCTGCCCTTGCTCCTCGACTTCGTCCTGCTTATTTATTTTCTTGAATACAGATTTAGTTGGCTCTTTCTCAGTCTTCTTTATGGACGGGGGAAAATCTTGAGCAGGGGAAAAACCATCTCGCGACAATACTTGCGAACAGAGAGAAACCTCTTGAGAAGAAGGCGAACAGTAAAAATCGAATTGCGATGAAAATGGAGATTTTTCTCTCAATCGATTCTTTCTTGGACGTGAAGTATAAGCCGCTGAGTCAGTCTGCGAAGGTGAATACTCTGTTCGCGACTGCGTAGGGTGCGAAGAAGTTCGCGATTGCAAACTAAGATAAACAGTGCGCGACTCCTTTTGCGAACTTGTGTGCGTTGGCGACGAACTTAGTTTGTCAGATCGCGGAAGATGTCTCTTGTTCCTCGATCGGTTTTCCGATCCATCTGAACTCTCGTCAGGTCGCGCAGAGTGATGATGCGAAGTGTGGGAGGTATTTGACCTGTTTCGCGATCGACTCTCGACTCGCGTTTCCAACCTCGCCGTATTTTGTTGCTGATATCTTTCCAGTTTCTCATCAAGCTTGTTCATCCTCAAATCCATCTTTGTCCTCGTCAATACCATCCACAAAGATCGACGTGCTCTGATACCAATGTTAGAATCTGCAATTCTAGTCTAACAGATCACAAAATTGATTCAAGAACTCAAGGCAGCTTTTATTACTTAGGCAACAAGATAGAGATACACTCGGATCTTCCCAGAACCGATTACAAGTCAAAAACAGCCTACTAACAACTTCCAAATATATTCTATTTATAGTAAGTAAAGCTAACCACCGGCAGTTATTAGCTCATAACAGACTATACTAATAACAACCCTACTTCCTTCTAGAATACACTTTATTAGAGTATTTATCTCCTCTCTTCAAATTAGTAAAGTCTCTATCAAGATCACATGTAGGCAGATCTCTATCTATTATCTACTGCTTTTTGGTAAGGGATTAATAAGCAAAATACAAAAGAACCTAAAACTAGAATGTAATGTAAGTTAAATAAAAGCGCATTCCAGTTGCTAATTTTATTAATACCAAAGGATTTTCAGGTTCAAAATAAAGGTAATATTATCAATAAATATACTTTTACAAGAAAGGCTATACTTTGTTGTCCTGCATATCTTCTAGCTACTTTTGTTGTTGCTTACTCCTCATTACTTATTTTTAAAGAAGGTTAATGGCTTCAACTTACACTCTGCAGGGAGAAGTAGCTAACGGAGCACCTATTTCCCTTGCTTAGGAACTGCTATCACTTCTTTGAATCATCACTGAGGTAAACACTAATATGTAAGATCTTTAAATGACCAATAAACTAGTTGTGAGTGCTTTTATGTAAAAATCAAGGTGTTTGTTATATGTAACAATTATAATGCAGTTTGTAGTTGACCAAGTTCATATGATATGTTAGTTTATTGCTCCAAATAACTAATCAGTTTTAATTTCGTCCAAATAATTCAATCTTTTAGTGCAGTTTGATCCGAATAATAAATCAGTGTTGTGTTATTAATCTTATTCACATCTATTGAATCTGTTCTAATTCGACTTTACATTTGTTTGATGAGGCTTATTTGTCTACAAAATCACAATTTTCTTATTTTAAGAAAGGAAACCCATTTGGCTAAAAAACACAACCTGAGGAAGGCGGTGGCTGAGTTCCAGGGGGGGGAGTGGAATATCTTATTGTCATATTGTAATTTGAATTGTTATAGTATAAAATAGAAATGGATGTGCAACTCTCTATCACGTTTGCTATACTTTTTCTTAGTTAAGATATATTTTTTACTTAAAATCGGATGACGTGGAATTAGTAGGTGATTTGGAATTAGATGAGGTGACTACTCACGATAATAATGAGATGACATGGCAAAAAACACCTTATTTTGGGAAATAAGTTTAGAAGTACCTTAATTTGGGAAATAAGATTCAAAAATACACCTCTTTGGTAAAAAACTCGGAGATGCATAATATTATATATAATATGAGAGTACATTTTTGTCATTAGTATTCTTAATAATAATAATAATAATAATAATAATAATAATAATAATATTAATAATAATGAGAGTGCATTTTTGTTATTAAATAACTCTATTAATGACGGTATTTTTGGTCATGGAAATGAGACAAAAAAGGAAAAAAAATGGTTGTTACTATTTGTATTAATGACAGGGATTTCTGTCATAAGAGATGACATTTAATGATGGTAAATACACTCTCATTACATATTAAAGACACACAGTCATTATTTTAACCCCCACTATCCAAGCATTTCACTTTTTATTTTGTGGACCAGAAAGCCATTTAATTATTTGATATTTGGCACTTTATAAATAGAGCATACATTAGAGCATTGTGGATTCTCTATGTAAAAAAAAAATCCATATGGAATGTGGATTCTGACTAAGTTTAAGAAAAATCCTAATATGTACTATCGGAATACCTCTTTTTGAATCTCATTTTATTAAAAATCTAATAAAACTCTCATATTTTGCACTCACTGTTAGTTTTCCCGTATTTTGAGAAAACACCCTATATCCGGCGGCGTTTAGGACATAATAACAAAAAATACTCAGTAATTGTTACAAGAAATAATACTCAATAACTTACGCCATAACATAGTTGTTGGGATATATTATCCCGGCCTATTACTGTTCAGGAGCCCAAGACATTAACCAGTACGGAGCCCGAGCAGCTAGGCCCATTTCGGCCCATCCGGCCCACTTTAGCCAGTTGGGCCCACTCCGGCCCGTGCGGCCCATTAGGGTGGAGAGCATCCCCATCCCCTTTCTCTATAAATAGGGAGCTTAGCCTCCATGTAAAGGATCGGCTTCTTCTTCTTCTCCCTCCTTAGTTAGCTTACAAGACTCCATTAATGGGAGCTCAAAATGTATTATGTAATGGTGAGGAGAGTCCTAATGAGAATGAGAGGGCTTGGACATTAGCCTAAAAAGTCCCGTAGTTTTCTCCCTTTCCGGGTTTCCACGTAAAAATAGTTTGTTCATACACATTTATACATATATTTACCATCCCCGACGACACATTTATACATATATTTACTATATCGTGTTGGGATATATTATCCCGGCCTATTACTGTTCAGGAGTCCAAGGCTTACGTAGTACGGAGCCCGAGCAGCTAGGCCCATTTCGGCCCATCCGGCCCACTTTAGTCATTTGGGCCCACTCCGGCCCATGCGGCCCATTAGGGTGGAGAGCATCCCCTTCTCCTATTCTCTATAAATATGGGAGTTTCCCTCCATATTATGGATGACTTTTCCTTCTTCCTCATTCTCACGAGAATAGCTAGAACTCCATTAATGGGAGCTTCAATACTTGTACTATGTAATGGTGAGGAGAGATTAATGAGAATGAGAGGGCTTGGACATTAGCCTAAAAAGTCCCGTGGTTTTCTCCCTTTCGGGTTTCCACGTAAAAACTGAGTGTTCATACATATATTTACTATATCGTGTTGGATTAAACTCAACACTGGCACCGTCTGTGGGAATCTGTCCAAAAAGATTCACGTTGTTCTTTGTTTCTAAGAAAAATTCATACGAAAATGCACTGATTACAAAAAAAAAAACATCCTGGAAAAATGATTATGAGAAGTTCTGGATCTGGGGAGAAGAAAAAATTCGATGCTGGAGGTTTTGGATTTCAGCAGCAGGAGGGAGCTACTGATTCAAGCAAAAACAGGAAGAGGCTACGGATTTGGAAATCCAAATCTGGAATTTTTCCAGACCTTGGTTGAGGTCGCCAGAAGCCACCGCCGCGCCGCCGCCCGCCTTCAGCGGCCCGCCGTATACCGCTCCCCGTCTGGTTGGCCTCTGCTCGAGCCGCCACCAGCCACTCCACCGATGCGGCCTGAGAGGTATCCCTCCTGGGATTCCTTGGTTTCCGCCATTAATGGAGGTTGGGAGGCCGGGGAGGGTATGTCATGAAGTTCAGCCGATCCTACACCGGAGATTACCCCCTCTGGACATCCTCGCGCCGCGGCGACCTCCTTGACCACCGCCAGTAGGCGGGCAACCCGCGGCCGGCAAGCGGAAGTGACGCCGGTTGTCTTGCTTCGATCTTTCCGATAGACACTCCATGTCTGGCTCCTTGGCTCACAGAGGGCCACGTCCAGGAAGTTGAAGACAGCCTGCCATGCTCTGGGTTGGATGGGTGAGGCCCTCTCATATTTTGAGCGGTCAACCAGCCTCCAACACTCTTGGTAGAAGATTTCAACCCCAAAAGCTAAGTATCATACGAACTCCCTCATTTACATATTAAAGTGTTACTCCTTGTTTGCAATAGTGATGTCGGACACTTAGATTGCTGTTACTGTTATGTTGGAATTTTTATCACCATTATTTATTAGGGAATAAAACTTCCCGAAATTAAATAATGTCGAGCGATGCTCTAAGTGATAATTAGCTTCACCGTCATTTAAATTTAATGACTGGTTGTTGTGGGCCTGTCGGCCCGCTCCTGATCGGCTTTAATTAGCGGGCGGAGCATACCGGAATGGCTTTTGATAGGATAACATCATTGTTATTGCCTGTTATATCCCTATTATTTATTAGGGATAAAATGTGCCGAATTAAATAATGTGGAGCGAAGCTCTGGTGATGGTTGGTTCAGCCAACATTTTATTGAATATTTAATTTCTCGTGGGCCTGTTGGCCCACTCTCGATCAGCTTGATTAAGTGATCCGAGCGTCTCCAGAAGGGCGACGCCCCGACGATGCATTTTAATTTGAGGGTTGCGCATTAGTCCGCATGGCACTACGTGCCCGATTGACGATCATACCCCAATGTAGTCTACGCCATTAGGCGCGAAGTGGCTATTGCCAGACGCGGCCTGTGGGGCCCCGAGGGCGCCAAAGCGCTCGGCCTCGTGTTTCCGAGGGCGGTGCGACCAACTTGGTCTGAGTTGAAAACTCACAGACAAATGATTATTTTTATGAGACGTTCGGCAGGCTGCTAAGTGGCCCTGCCGCGAGTTGTTACGTCCAGTAACCCCGCACGATGAGCCAGGCCGAGGGTCACAATAACCCATAGGCCGGTAATCGTGGGCGTTAGAGAGAAGGCCATGCAGATGGTTGTGTGTGTATGCATATTGTCGGGCCGTGCGGCCCGTTACCGTGCTTATTGCGCAGCTGAAGCCACTCGACGTGCTCGAGCGAAATGATTAAAAGACGCTCAGCCCGAGTTTTGAAGACGTCCAGGGCCAGCTAAAGTGGAGACCATCACGGCTGAGAGCCGATGAACGAACATCTCCACCCAGAGGTCGAGGGCCTAGAGGAGACCACCACGGTTGAGAACCGTGGGACGAGCATCTCCACCCCAGAGACCGATGGCCTAGGAGAGAACACCTAGAGGCCGAGGGTCTAGAGTGGACTACCACGGCGGAGGACCGTGAGACGATCATCCATCATTCAGAGGCCGAGGGCCTAGAGGAGACCATCACGGCTGAGGGCCGTGAGACCATCCTGATTTTCAAGTCGGCCTCTCATCGCCGACATCATCATACCATGACCGGCCCCTCGGCACGGCATGCTCATCATATTTGAAGACCGGCCTCGTCCCCGCACTGCGCGGATGAGGACCGTTGTTTGGATTTCAGGTCGGCCTATCATTGCCGACATCATTACATCACGACCGGCCTCCCGGCTCGGCGTGATTATCTTATTTGAAGACCGGCCTCGTCCCCGCGATGCGCGGATGAGGACCGTTGCTTGATTTCAGATCGGCCTCCCATTGCCGACATCATTATATCATGACCGGCCTCTTGGCACGACGTCTTATCTTTTGAAGACCGGACTCATCCCTGCTCCTCGCGGATGAGGACCGTTGCTTGGTTCTTTCTGATCGGCCCCCAGGCCGACACTCTTACATGGCCACCGACCCCCCTGGTACGGTGCCATTATCTTTCGAAGACCGGCCTCATCCTTGCTCCTCGTCGATGAGGACCGTTGCTTGCTATCTCAGATCGGCCTCACATTGCCGATATCGTTATATCACGACCAGCCTCCTGGCTTGGCGTGTTTTCCACATTTGAAGACCGGACTCATCCCCGCTCCTCGCGGATGAGGGCCGTTGCTTGATTCTTTCAGGTCGGCCCCTCATTGCCGACACTGTCACATCATGATCGGCCTCTCATCGCCGACATCATCATACCACGACCGGCCTCTCGGCTTGGCGTGCTTATCTTTTGAAGACCGGCCTCGTCCCCGCCACCTCGCGGACGAGGACCGTTGTTTGATTCTTTCAGGTCGGCCTCTCACTGCCGACACTATCATGTTATGTTCGGCCTCTCGGCACGACATGTTTATCTTTTGAAGACCGGTTTCATCCCCGCGCTGCGTTGGATGAGAGCCGTTGCTCGGATATATCGGCCTGACCGGACACTATTGCCATCTCCATTATCAGGACCGACTGCTCAGCGACATTATGATCATTGTATATCGGCTCCCAATGCCGACCTTCTTGAGTTAGCGATCGGGCTCACCCCTCCCTTCAGGAGGGTGACCATCGCCTTCGCATGGCGACAAGCATTTCCATCGCCTCGTCATTCTATTCATTTTGATATCCCACCACCATCATGTGTGACATCACTTGTGGTTATTCTTGGAACCGACAAACGTATTTTCCTCCCTTAAAAAAAAAAGAAAAAGAAAAAGAAAAAAAAAGAGAAAAGATGGGGAGAAGGGGAGAGAGAAGCTCCTATGAGAGAGGGAGTCTTGACGAGGTATGCCTGATCTTCCTTCGCCGCGTATGACGAACGTCTCCCGACGCAGAGGTTAGTAGGAACGTGGGGGAGGCTAGACGTACCAAAGGGAACCTCGGCAGGATAAACCAGTTCCTCCCATTTCCCGTGGATCGATGAACACCTTCTGCCAAAGCAGAAGGCTAGTAGGGCCACGAGCATGGGACGACGAAGCAGGGAACCCGCAATAGGGTAAACCAGTTCCTCCTTGCGATCGGTGAATGACCGAACGTCTTCTTCGAGGGAAGAAGGTTAGTAGGATCACGACAGGGACGAACGAAGAAACGGGAACCCTGACAGGGTGTACCGGTTCCTCCCCCTTATGGACGGATGACGAACGTCTTCTGCGAAGCCAGAAGACTAGTAACTCACGACTAGGGACGAACAGAGATAGGGAATCCCGACGTGGATAAACCTGTTTCTTCTCATAGTTGGGATGGCGAACGTCTCCTGCGAAACCAGGAGACCAGTACTCACGAGACTTGGGAAGAATGAAGAACCAGTTCTTTACCGGAGTCTGTTGCGTGCCGAGTGTACACCGCTTAGCGGTCCATACATAGGACCACAGATACGGTAGACGAACGAAGACCAGCTCCATGGATCAGACATGAAGAACCAGTTCTCCACCGGAGTCTGTTGCGTACCGAGTGTACACCGCTTAGCGGTCCGTACATAGGACCACGGATACGGTAGACGAACGAAGACCAGCTCCATGGATCAGACACGAAGGACCAGTTCTCCACCGGAGTCTGTTGCGTACCGAGTGTACACCGCTCAGCGGTCCGTACATAGGACCACGGATACGGTAGACGAACGACGATCAGCTCCCCAGATCAGGTAGGAGGGACATCGCCCAGATTTATTTCAGGCTCACCATTCCTTCCCGGATGGAGTCCTGGCAGACGATCGGTTTCTCACAGCCAATCAGGAGAGAGACTTGACACATCACCAGCACGGCCGAGGGCCGCGAGACGATTACCACTCACCGACAGGCCGAGGGCCATAAGAGGATCATCACCGTCTTATGCAGTACGATCGGCCCCTCAGCGCCATCGTACCCAGCTCACGTTCAGCTCGTCCATCCCTTCTAGGGTGGCGACGAACGTCTTATGCATCACGATCGGCCCCCTCAGCGCCATCGTGTCCAGACTCACGGTTCGGCTTGCCCAGTCCCTCCAGGACGGCGACGACCGTCTTATGCAGTACGATCGGCCCCTCAGCGCCATCGTACCCAGCTCACGTTCAGCTCGTCCATCCCTTCCAGGGTGGCGACGAACGTCTTATGCATCACGATCGGCCCCTCAGCGCCATCGTGTCCAGATTCACGGTTCGGCTCACCCATTCCCTCCTGGATGGCGACGACCGTCTTATGCAGTACGATCGGCCCCTCAGCGCCATCGTACCCAGCTCACGTTCAGCTCGTCCATCCCTTCCAGGGTGGCGACGAACGTCTTATGCATCACGATCGGCCCCTCAGCGCCATCGTGTCCAGATTCACGGTTCGGCTCGCCTATTCCCTCCAGGATGGCGACGACCTTCTTATGCAGTACGATCGGCCCCTCAGCGCCATCGTACCCAGCTCACGTTCAGCTCGTCCATCCCTTCCAGGGTGGCGACGAACGTCTTATGCATCACGATCGGCCCCTCAGCGCCATCGTGTCCAGATTCACGGTTCGGCTCGCCCATTCCCTCCAGGATGGCAACGACCGTCTTATGCAGTACGATCGGCCCCTCAGCGCCATCGTACCCAGCTCACGTTCAGCTCGTCCATCCCTTCCAGGGTGGCGACGAACGTCTCATATGCAGCGCGATCAGCGCCTCTGTGCCATCGTGTCTGGCTCATGTTCGACTCGCCCATCCCCTCCAGGATGACGACGAACATCTCTTATGCAGCACAATCGGCCCCTTCGTGCCATTGTGTCAAGTTCATCTCCGGATCGCCCATTCCTTCTAGGATGGCGATAACCGTCTTATGCAGCACGTCTGCCTCCCGGCGCTGACATGCCCGATTTATCGATGAGAGCCACCGCTTTCTATCACATCTCACATTCCTTCTCTCATACATTGCACCCATACATTACATGCATTCATGCATTCATGCATCATACCTCATACATTCATACATACACACGTGCATCATGTTTTGACAGTACCGTGACGTCGGTTTTTAGATGCATGGACCTCTAAGCTTCTCCGATTGGAAAGCTCGAGTCAGAGTGCTTTACTCCCGCCTGATGCATTCAGGCGGAGTGTGCCCGTGGAGGAGCACCCTTCGCCCGACCCTGTCGGGAAGGGGGGTGCCTCACTGGTAGATTACGTTCAGGAGTGCAGACACTCACTCATATATTATGATTATGTGAAGACACAGTTTCCAGCAAGACAGAGGAAGAGCGCAGACAGAGTATATTTTCTCGAGCAGATTCGCGAGCTCACTACTCAAGAAACTGGGGGACTTGTGTTGGGATATATTATCCCGGCCTATTACTGTTCAGGAGTCCAAGGCTTTACGTAGTACGGAGCCCGAGCAGCTAGGCCCATTTCGGCCCATCCGGCCCACTTTAGCCATTTGGGCCCACTCCGGCCCATGCGGCCCATTAGGGTGGAGAGCATCCCCTTCCCCTATTCTCTATAAATATGGGAGTTTCCCTCCATATTATGGATGACTTTTCCTTCTTCCTCCTTCTCACGAGAATAGCTAGAACTCCGTTAATGGGAGCTTCAATACTTGTACTATGTAATGGTGAGGAGAGATTAATGGGAATGAGAGGGCTTGGACATTAGCCTAAAAAGTCCCGTGGTTTTCTCCCTTTCGGGTTTCCACGTAAAAACTGAGTGTTCATACATATATTTACTATATCGTGTTGGATTAAACTCAACAATAGTAATGACAATTCAAACTTAATATAGATTATTAGTTTGCAACATGAACCTAGCTAGTGGTTTTGGGGGAGGTTCAAATTGTAAATATTTTATGGGACGAAAAATCTTTCTTAGTTATGTACATCATCAATTGCAGATCCTCCACATATATCTTCAAGGTGTTTTATGTTTTCAAGAGTAATAGGACTGTACGGATAATCAATGTACAGAGTTAGAGTAGCCATAATACAAAGATGCCTCTTTTCAGCACGATCATTTGCAACGTCATCTGGGGTTGGAGACGATGGTGAATCTCGTGCGAATGTTAACAAAGGCAGAAAAATAGCCAACACAAACACCGTAGTTATGTGCTTATTATAAGCCATATATACTTTATTACTGGTCCTATTTTCCTTCGTTATAATCGTATAATTATTTGCCTTTATGTTGGCTCCTTTGTTAAGATATGACCATATGTGTCGGGAACTTTATATATAAAGTACTTACTAACCGTTGACTACGTCGTCGGTGTACGAAGTTTATATACAAAGTATTCAATAACGGTTCTTATTAACTACAGGTGTTTTCTTGCAAAAAAATTAATGCGGATTAATTATAGCCATCTTTATAGTCCGTATGTAACATACATTTTTTTTAGTTATGGCGTTTTAAACCACAATTGCCATTTATTTCGAAAGACAATTAATTAATACTCCCTTCATTCCAAATAAAATTTACAAATTGCAAATTTAATAATTTTGGTCAACTAATTTTAAAGTTAAAAATCTTCCTTATTGATAATTAGTTCAATTTTTAATGACTAAAATTTACAAATTCAGAAAGAGTTTTTGCCGTTTTTGGCCCCCGACTAGTCATGGACCCGGGCCGGGCCGGTTCCGGGCCGGGCCCGGCCGGGCTTTTTTTTGGGAAGGAAGGCCCGGGACCGGCCCGGGTAGCCACCGGGTCCGGTCCGGGTCCGGGCCGGGCCGGGCCGGGCCTCCGGTTCGGTTATAATTTTTTTTTTTTTTTGCTTTCCTAACCCCCCCACTCACCCCCCAACCCCCCCCAAACCCCCAAACCCCTCCTAACCAACAAGCCCAACCCAACTAACCCCAAAAAATGAAAAAAAATGAAAAAAAATCAATTCGGCCCGGGCCCGACCCGGCCGGGCCGGTTCGCCAAATACTACGCCCGAGCCCGGACCTGCCCCCCCCACCGGGCCTAGGCCCGACCCGGACCCGGACCCGAGAACCGGGCCGGTTCCGGGCCCGCACAGTGGTGGGCCGGGCCGGTCCCGGGCCGGGCGGCCCGAACCGGGTCCATGCCTACCCCCGACTATTATGTCAATGACATTTTTGGTACTCGACTTCTAATTTTTCCATTTTTAGTCCTTTACTATTGTGTTAGAGATACTTTTAGTCCCCGACTTTAAGATTTCTCACATTTAGTCCCTGAGTATTGTCAAATTGACACTTTTAGTCATCTCACTATGATTTCGACACAATAAATGGAGGACTAAAAATGTCACTGTTGTAACAGTTGAAAGACCAAATATGTCACTTTTATGAAAGTTGAAGGACTAAATATGGAATTTTCAAAGAAGGGTACCAAAAGTGTCTCTAACGCAATAGACAAGGACTAAAAATGGAAAAAATCAAAGTCGAGTACCAAAAGTGTCAATGACATAATAGTCGGAGGACTAAAAATGGAAAAAACTCAATTCAGAAACTACATTAAAATTATTTCAAAGTTGCAAAGTCCAACTTAGAACATATTCCCTCCGTCCCGCTAAGATTGTTCTAGACACTATTCACATAGTCACCACATTTTATTTTGATTCTAATTTTTTGGGACTTTTTGGGACTTTCTAAATATGTATCTTTTTTTTCTAAAAATAATTTGTGCGAATAGGGATCTATTTGTTTTATCGTCGGTCAAAAATCATAAACTAAATTGTCCCAAATTTAGTGGGACGAAGGTAGTAATTAAAATTAACATCCCAATTAGAAGAATAAAGTTAAAATGTTTCACCAAGAAAAATTAATGTTTCACTGAGAGTTGGGATGAACAAAATTGGACTCCCTGGACGCGCGCAAACGGCAAACCAATCCCCAATAGAGAACATGGCCGGCAACACAAGTACAGAGTACAATAGGTAAATCATTCCCTCGCCCACTCCTGCGTCCTCTGAAAAGCAACTCTATCAATTACTGAGTATTCAATTCAGCGAAAGTAGTGCTACAACAAAAAAAGAGTTCTTTCCTTTTTAATGTCATGGACATGACCTGCTGCTGGTATCACCATTGACGACGATGGGCGTCCACTAATTTTTAACCACTTTATCAGCCTGTGAAGTGTGATCATGCCTGTTGACTCCGTAACCAATCTTTATGAGATTGACCTCTTGTGCAATTATATACTCCCTCCATTTCTAAAAGAAAGTCACGGTTTGACTTCACGATTATTAAAGAAATAAATTGACTTTACTGTAGAAAAAACTGTTTAGACACTGTTTGGCACGGTTTCGCACTGTTTGGATGTAGATTTCTTTACCAAATAAGGAAATAAGAGAAGTGTGACTTTGTTTTTGAAACATCCCAAAAAGGAAAGTGTGAGTTTCTTTTAGAAACGGAGGGAGTAATTAATAAAGTGGGTTTTATACTTCATTCTTCATGTAACATTGAAATTGTTGCATTAATCACATATTTTATCTTGATCATGATTTTTTTTTACTAAAAATACTCTGTATAATCAAATCATTATTTATAAAATATTAACTTTTTCATAATGTTTTCTAATACCTAATTAAAATAATTATAATCAAAATTATACGTTGACAAATGTGAAAGTCAAACTGTTGACCTAAACTTTTCAGTATATTTCGAATTTCAATGACAATATTTATTTGAGGATTGGAATATAACAAGGTGAAATTTGTAAATTGCTATTGTACCTTATGCTAAAGAAAGATTTTATAGATCATCAGCCATATATTTAATTCCAACATTCTTTGGCCTTTAAATATCTGAATCCATCTTTATTTAATTTCGCAATTTATTTCATGTAGTGCCCATATGTTCTCTAATCTCATGTGATTTGTAAAATTATATTTTAATATGTTAGATTCCAAATTAAGAAATTTTATCAATTCAGGACCCGAAATAGATGAATTATCAATCCAGGACCTGAAAGATGAAATGTATCAATATAGGACTCAGATGATGAAAAACTATCAATTTAGGATCCGAATGAGTGAAAATTAACAATCTAGCCCGTTTGGAGATCATGTTTGTTGGCTTATCAGCCTTATCAATTCAACCAACTTTTTTACCAAACACTGAAACACATAACGTAACATTTAATTTTACGCTTTGAATGATGTAATAAGCAAAATAAGTAAGGTTGTGGTCACTGAATTTGAGATCAAGAAAGTCAACAAATCAATACCAAATGGGCTTTCATGTTGAGTGAGATTCTGCCCGGCATACCAATCCTGCATGTGGTCATTGGCAAAGGAGATGCCAACAAAGATGTTAAACATAAAGGTAAATACCGTACATTTTCCATGATGCAAATGAAACATATATTTGTATGAAATTATAGAAACTAGTATCTTTAGATCCGTTTCTTATATTATAAATTTGACTTTAATCACAAGCTCACAACTGATAGAGAGTGGGATTCTGGCTCTGGTACATGCAGAGGCCCTATACATTTTTAACATCATAATCTCTCATCGTAGTTGGCGGGATCCGCTGTCCAACGCCGCGCTGTCACATTGTATAATACATTTTCATATAATAACATTGTATAGTACATTGTTATATAAAGACATTGTAATTACATTGTTATAGAACGACATTGTGATATAATGTATTTTCGGTAAAGATATTGTAATTCTTATAACACTAACTTATTAACAATGTCATCTTTTATAGCATAGACGTTGTTACGATAGTCATTGACATCAGAATTGACAATGCCATTATCAAAATGTCATTTTTTTATTAATTGCACGCCGTCCAACGCCGTGCCGTCACATTGTATAATACATTGTCATATAATAACATTGTGTTGGGTTAAGGGCCCAAGCCGAGGTCCGGCCCACTAACCCATTCTGCCAGACGAACGTCCAGTTAGAACACTAGGCCAGCCCACAGGCCCATATTCCTTGAGGATGGACGAACGTCTGGTGTTGGGGGGCTCAGGCCCAGCAGCTCATCCCGACGAACGTCTATGCATGGGCAAGGAGCAGAACCACGGGCCACCAGGGATGGCGACGAACGTCCCCAGTGCAAGCCTGTAGTCATCGGAGGAAACCCAGTTCACATGGTGAGTATCTATCAAGGCCAGGAGACGAACAGCCGGTATCATCTGAGGGTCACTCGGAGCAATCCAACTCACTTCCCGGGTGGACGAACGTCCCCACTGATCCGGCGGGAAACCTAGATTCTGGCGGGAAGTGCATTTAATGCTAAAGATTTGGTAGTTGGGACACCAGCGGTCCACAGGCTGCCACGTCAGTACAGCTACCTGCCCATTGGCGGGTATAAATAGGAGCATTTATTTCATTGTAAAGGGTTGGCAACTTTCTATTCTTAGCATACTAGCTTCAGCATTCTTACTTGCAGCATTCCTAACTGCCCTGTAAGACGAACGGCCGACGTGCCTTGTTTAGCAAGTAGATTGTACTTAGGGGAGTTATTACGGAGTTAATAATACCTATTTACATTGCCTGCTATCACTGTTGTCTCCTGATTCATCTAATAGTTGTTGGGCTAGACATCCATACATTCACTCCACTCGAAACCTTTGGGCTTACGTGTTGGGTCCACGGGTTGAAGGAATAAACCTCAACACTGGCGCCGTCTGTGGGAAACTGAGCAAAAAGTTTCCAGAAACTCTCCCAAGCAGCTACTAAGTCTACCTACAGCAAACACGATGTCAGGAAGCAACAACCAGCGTGATCTCTCCGAGCGTCTGGAATCAAGCCGCCGGAATCGCGGCCAGAACTCGGAACTATCCGCAACAATATGGACCTCCGGGGGAAACGGGGGTATCACTGACCTCATTCCTCTGGAGGCCAGGCAGGATCCTCGCCTCATGCGGGAACTCGCAGACACCATGCGTCGCTTGGCAGACGAGAGGGAGGCCCAAAACCAGGTGTACTCTGCAAGTACCCAGCGAACGCCCCTCTCTCCCATACGTCGCATGCAGTCGTATGACGATACGACAGGATCCAGCGACCACCGGCCCTCAGTCCATGAGCGGCTAGGTGGGGGTTCAGGCTCCCGTGGAACGGGAGGGCGAACCAGAGTCAGCATCGCTGCATCCAGGGCTCACACACCATCAGTCCCCCGCCAAATCCCGCGGGGAGACGAGACCCCGAGGATCAACACCGTTGGACGACGTTTCCAACGCCGAGGTGCGCAGATCTTTAGGCGGCCGCACGGTGCTGTGGCCGCCCAGCAGAATGCCGTCCCCGAAGCCGCGCCCCCTGTGTCCCCCGGAAGGGCCGCACAGGATGCAAGGTTGGAGGCCATGGAAAGGCAGATAGCCGAGATGAATAGGCGGGCGGACGTTGGCTCGGCTACACCCTCTTTCTCTCTCACATCTCCCTTTACTCCGCGGGTGATGAGCGTCGAGATTCCCCGGGACTGCAGGCCCCCGGGCAACTTGGTGTACAATGGGGCTGGCGATCCCAAGGCCCATCTGATAAGCTACCAAGGGAACCTATCCATGCTGGGAGCGTCAGACGAGGCCATCTGCAGATTGTTCTTCAGCACCCTCAGGGGGCCGGCGCAAGAATGGTTCGGGCAGTTGAGGCCAGGCACCATCGACTCATACGAACAGCTCTCCCAGCAGTTCATGGCGCAGTTTGCTGCCAGCACCACCCCCAGGAAGGACGTCACGGCTCTGGCCCACATCAAACAAGGGCGGGACGAACCGCTGGCTAGGTTCCTGGTAAGGTGGAGGGACGAGGTCCTGCAGGTCGACGATCTGGACGAACGTCTGGCCACCAACATGTTCACCAGTGCATTGGCCACAGGGGATCTATACCGGGACCTGAGGAGGAATCCCGGCACCAGCTACACCGAGGTTTTGGCTCGGGCACAAAAGTATGCCTCCATCGAGGAGGAGATCAGGCAGCGGGACGGAGTTCCCGCGGCCCACCCACGGAAGATGGCGGACAGGCTCGGACCCGGACCAGGAACCGGGCCCTCCCCCCCAAACAAAAAGAAAAAGGTGGACGGGGCAATGGTCCCTTGGAAGGCTCCGTTCGGAGACAGTCAGACGCGGCCGGACGACCGCTATGTTCCCTTGGCCTATCCAGTGAGCCAAATCTTTGAGGCCATTAAGGACAAGGGCCTCCTAACGGAACCCCAAGATATGAATAAGCATATGGGGCACGACCAATCGGCCTACTGTGAATACCATCAGAGGGCCGGCCACCTGACGGATAATTGCAGCCAATTAAAGAAAGCGATCGACGAGCTGATCCGTCAGGGGTACCTGGGCGAGTTCACCCAGTTGCTGAACAAAAACAGCCAGCAGAAGCCGAACTCAAGGCACAAGACATGGCGCCGCGACGATCGGCGCGAGGCAGAACCTCAGGACGTGGATTATCGGAGTGCAGATAAACGTCCGGAGGGATCCTTCGGCCCGAAGGGCAAGAAGAAGAAATTGGAGATCAAGGTGATCTTCGGGGGCGCTGAGACGGGAGATACACCCGCCGAACGGAAGAAATTTGAGAGATCACTGTATGTGGGTTCCGTATCAGCACCCCCCACCAAGCGCAATGAGACCGAGGCGATTACCTTCGGCCCCGCTGATCTGCCAATGTCACCGGCACCGCACAGGGACGAGCTGGTGATCAGCATGGACGTGAACGATGCCATCGTCCGCCGCGTCCTTGTGGATACCGGGAGCAGTGTAAACGTCCTCTACTGGGAGGCTTTCGAGGGAATGAAGCTCAGGAAGGACATGCTGCACCCACTGCGCACCCCGCTGTCCGGCTTCACTGGGGATTGCATTGACGCTGAGGGCACCATCGTCTTGCCGGTAGAGATCGGCGACGGCCCCCACACCGCCCGGATCGGAATGACGTTCGCCGTAGTCCGCCTGAAGTGCGCCCACAACGCCATTTTGGGCCGACCCGGCCTAGAAGATTTGGGGGCCATATGCTCCGTACGGCACTCGTGCATCAAATTCCCCACCGACACTGGAGTGGGAGTGGCGCGTACGGACCCGCATATGGCCAGGGCCTGCTACACGAAGGCGATGGAGAAGCTCAACGAGCGGGAGGCTCGGGTCAACAGCATCTCCGAAAGGGCCAAACAGGCCGACGTGGATGCTCACCTGGAACCAGCAACTCTGCTGGAGGAAATCGAGCTCGACGACCCGACGGACAGGAAGGTGTCCATCGGTGCAGATCTAGAGCCGGAGATCAGGGCAGGGGTCATAGCCGTCCTGCGGAGGTTCCGAGTCTTGTTCGCCAGAGGACCGGAGGACATGCCGGGCATCGACCCCAACCTCATATGCCACAGACTCGCCGTGCGGCCGGACGCCAAGCCTGTACAGCAAAAGAAAAGATACATGGCGGCCGACCGACGCGACTTCATCAGGAAGGAGACGGCAACTCTCCTCAGCATTAAACACATCCGGCCGGTCATCCACGTGGAGTGGCTGGCCAACGTGGTACTAGCCCCGAAGGGCGACACGTGGCGGATGTGCGTCGATTACTCGGACCTAAACAAAGCTTGTCCGATGGATCCTTACCCCGTTCCAAGGATCGACTTGCTGGTAGATGAAACGGCAGGCTGCGAGCTGCTTAGCTTCATGGACGCATTCAGGGGCTACCATCAGGTGTTCATGCACCCCGATGATGCCGAGAAAACGGCGTTCGTTACGGCGGACGGCGTGTATTGCTACATTGTCATGCCGTTCGGCCTGAGGAACGCCATGGCTACTTTTCAGAGGATGATTGGGATGTTGTTCAAAGACGTACTTGGAAAGTCAATGGAAGCTTACGTGGATGACATCCTGATAAAAAGCAAGAGAAAGGAGGACCATGTCCAGGACATGGAGAAGGTCTTCGGCATCATGGAAAGGGCCAGCATGAGGCTCAATCCGAAGAAATGTGCCTTCGCCGTCCGGGGCGGCAAGTTCCTCGGCTACATGATGAGCGAGCGGGGGATCGAGCCTAACCCGGAGAAAGTGAAGGCAATTGTGGACATGGAGGCCCCGAAGAACCTAAAGGATGTACAGCGACTCACCGGGCGTCTGGCGGCCCTGAGCAGATTCTTGTCCAAACTAGCTGATAAGGCGATCCCTTTTTTCCAGATCATGAAGAAGGCCAATCCCTTCGAGTGGACCCCGGAGTGTCAGGCCGCCTTCGAGGATTTCAAGATGTATCTCTCCTCCCCGCTCGTCCTCACCAAAGCGGATCCCGGGGAGAGATTGTACATGTACCTGGCAGTGGCCGACCTGGCTGTGAGTGCCGTGCTGCTGAAGGAATCTGAAGGCGTTCAGCGGCCGATATACTTTGTGAGTAAGGCGCTGAACGGCCCCGAGACGAGGTACACACTAATGGAGAAGACGATCCTCGCCTTGATTGCATCCATCAAGCGCCTGGCGCCATACTTCCAAGCACACCCGGTGACCGTCTACACAACGCAACCCCTCGCCACCATCCTCAGAAATCCAATGGCAAGCGGGAGGATAACTAAGTGGTCCCTGATGATCGGCCAGTATGACGTGGACTTCAAACCAAGGCCGACGATCAAGGGACAAGCACTGGCAGACTTCATTGCAGAATGCACCGCGCGCACCGAGGACGAAACCCATGACAGCAACGACTTCGATAATTGGTGGGAGATGTACACCGATGGGGCCTCGAGTGCGCGGGGTTGTGGCGGGGGAGCGGTGATCACTTCCCCCGAGGGTTTCAAGGCCTATTACTCTATGAAATTCGAGTTCAAGGTCACCAACAACGAGGCTGAATACGAGGCGCTGATCGCAGGACTAAAATGCGCGAAAGCCCTCGGAGCAGCTCGTCTGAAGGTGAGAATGGACAGCCAGCTGGTGGTAACCCAGATGAACGGCACGGCAGAAACCAGGGAAGAGAGAATGAAGGTCTACAGAGAGCTGGCGGAGGAACAGACCGCACAATTTGAACAGGTGGTGCTTGAGCAGGTGTCGCGGGTGGAGAATGCAGAGGCGGACATACTGTCAAAGCTAAGCAACCCCCCAACCGATGACCCGGCGTCAAGCATCCCCCGACACATCAGAGGCTTCGTTAGGCAGGAGGTGTTCCCAGTACCGGCGACGGACGTCATCCAGGTGGAGGTTATCTCCGTTGCTGAACCTAACTGGGCAAAGGAGATAGCAGATTATCTCAGAGATGGAACACTCCCTGAGCCCGAAGGTGATGGCAGTACGGGAAGAGCCGCGTGGATAAAGAGGCGTGCCCCTAACTTTGAACTTATTGACGGGCAGCTCTACAAGAAGACGTTCGGCGGGCCCTACCTCAGATGCCTCCCGCCGAGCCTAGCGGCGGCGGTAATCGAGGAAATACATGAAGGGATCTGCTCCAGCCACCAGGGCCCCCGGACCTTGGCCAGGAAAATCATCCTGCAAGGCTACTACTGGCCGACCATACAGCAAGATTGCTTCAACCACACTCGGAAGTGCGCAGTATGCCAGCAGTATGCACCTGTCCCCGGCCGCCCAGCTAGTTTCTACACCCCGATGACCATCGCGCTACCTTTTGCTAGGTGGGGGATAGACCTGCTGGGTCCTCTGCCAACGGCTGCTGGTGGAAGGAAGTTCGTCATCGTGGCGATTGATTATTTCACGAAGTGGGTCGAGGCCGAACCATTGGCCTCCATCACTGAATTCCAGTGCCAGAAGTTCGTCTGGCAGAACATCATTTGCCGCTTCGGGATCCCGGAGCAGATCATCACAGACAACGGCCGGCAGTTTGTCGGCAGAGGCTTTGAGGCATACTTGGCGAAGTGGGGCATCAGGCACTCTAAGGCCTCGGTGGCCTACCCACAGGCCAACGGCCAAGTGGAGAACATGAACCGGACCATCATGGACGGGATCAAGAAGAAGTTGGAAGACTACACTTCCACCTGGCCGGAGCAGCTGAATTATGTCTTGTGGACGTACAGGACGACGCCAAGAACGGCGACTGGGGAAACCCCTTTTGCCTTGGCTTACGGATTCCAAGCTAAGGTACCAACGGAGGTGCTGGTGCCTACCCATCGCACCAAGCACTTCCAACCGGAGGACAACGAGATCAACCTACGAGCAGAGCTCCATTTCATCGAGGAACGGAGGGACCTGGCGGCTCGTCGCATGGAAGAGTATCACAGGGCCACCCAGAGATACTTCAACAAGGCCGTGAAATTCCGCGAAATAGAGGCCGGGGACCTCGTACTCAGGAAAAGAGAGAAGAGCAGGCCGCTCGAAGGCGGCAAAATGGCGAAGAACTGGGAAGGACCTTACCGGGTCATCAGAAGATATAACCAGGGGACGTTCCTCCTCCACACCCTGGAGGGGAACCATGCCGGGATGTGGAACGTAGAACACTTGAAGAAGTTCTATCAATAGTTAGGGGCTGTTGTCCTTGTATTATTTCCACTACATGTAAAATGGCCGGACGTCGTCAATAATAAGGCCCCTGTTTTCATCAATTCTGTTCTTGCCAACGACCGTTAAAGAAGGGAATCTCGATGTAGATAAACCTGTTCCTCCTTGTGATGTCGGCGGACACCGGACGTCTCCTCGAAGTAGGGACGCCGGTGGGACCAGGGACCAAGGACGAACGAAGCACCAGGGAATCTCGATGTAGATAAACCTGTTCCTCCTTGTGATGTCGGCGGACACCGGACGTCTCCTCGAAGTAGGGACGCCGGTGGGACCAGGGACCAAGGGCGAACGAAGCACCAGGGAATCTCGATGTAGATAAACCTGTTCCTCCTTGTGATGTCGGCGGACACCGGACGTCTCCTCGAAGTAGGGACGCCGGTGGGACCAGGGACCAAGGACGAACGAAGCACCAGGGAATCTCGATGTAGATAAACCTGTTCCTCCTTGCGATGTCGGCGGACACCGGACGTCTCCTCGAAGTAGGGACGCCGGTGGGACCAGGGACCAAGGACGAACGAAGAGTATGGATTGCCTCCACCCAAAAAAAAAAAAAAAAAAAAAAAATGGGGAGAAGAGGAGAGGAGCTCCTATGTAGAAGGGAATCTTGCCCCGGGTGTGCCAGATCTTCTCCAACCGCCGAAGACGAACGCCTCTCGGCGTAGAGGTTAGTAGAGACGCGGAGGGGGCTAGACGAACCAAGGGAGCCCGCCAAGATAAACCTGTTTATCCCACAAATGACCATGGATCGATGGACGTGGGGTAACAAAGTCGGGGGACCCGTGAGGGTAGACCTGTTCGTCCCTGCGAGTCCTTGGGTACCGAACGTCCTCTTCGAAGCAAGAGACGTCGGTAAGGCTAAAAGGACCACGGACGAACGAAAAGGGGGGAATCTCGAAGTAGATAAACCTGTTCATCCTTGCGATGTCGGCGGACACCGAACGTCTCCTCGAAGTAGGGACGCCGGTGGGACCAGGGACCAAGGATGAACGAAGACTAAAAGACTCCAAAAAAAAAAAAAAAAAAAAAAAAAAAATGCCAGAAGAGCAAGGAGCAAAGAATGATTCCTTTTTATTCTTCGGCACTATTGGCCGGAAGATTACAAGACGATGAAAATAATGGGAAAAATTGTACAAGTACAAGGTCATGAACAGAGAATCACGGTCGATCGACGTCCGGAGCTGGAGCTTTAGAAAGAGCCTGCCTGCACTCTTCGCTAGCTCTGGCTTCCGCCTGCTCTCTCAGCAGCTCAAGGGCTCCCGCATGGGCATCAGCCATCAGGACGTCAAAGCCAGCCGCCTCCGGATCGAAAGGAGCCCCGAAATGACGCTCGAACGTAGGGAGATTCTCCGCTACGAGCCCAACCATGCCCTTGCGATAGGTATCATCGGCGAGATCATCAAGGAAACGCCGTCCGGTGGGGGTGGCCTGGAGCAATTTGACCCCATCCAGGTAGGCATCCGGGCAGGTGGCTAGAAATTCTCCGACGAGCCTCGGGAGAAACTTCATGGCCATGGTGTGGATGGCACCAGTGTAAGCCTTAGATTTCTGGAAGGCAATGGAACCAGACTCCTTGATTTTGGCAACATCGGCCTCATAAATAGGGACATGGTTGTCCATGCCCGTCTGGCGAATCTCCACCTTAGCCTGCTCTACGGCCCACATCCGGCTGCGGAGATCCACGAGCTCGGCCTCCTGTTTCTTGAGAAGCTCCTTCTGAGAGGCATTTTCCTGAACAAGCTTGTCATAGGCATCGGCCTTCTCTTGAAGAGTGCCAGCCCTGCCTTTTGCATTCCTCAGAAGGGCGTCGCATTCGGCTCGCACCCTGGCCATCTCCCTGCCTTGGTGCTCGAAAGCCATCCGAGCCCTGTGAAAATAAAGCCCGGCCTTATCCAAGGTGCTCTGACCGCACTCCAAGAGATCCTCAGGGGCCTCCTGAGCAGCGAAATCTTGCGGGACTTTGAGATTCAGCCCGCACCAGATGGAGGACGCTGTCTGGCCGAAGAGCATCATTGACTCTTTGCGGGGACCAACCCCGGAGAACTCAATCAGGCCAAGAGAAGACCCACTGGCTTCGGGGGGAGAGGTTGGACGGGCGTCGTCAGAACCTCCGGCGGTCGTGGCATCATCATCCCGGAGACGGCGGACGTCGGAATTCCTCGGAGGAGAGGCACGGAGATTGGCCCGAGAAATGCGCTTCCGTTTGAGGGGGCTCCCGGGCTCCCCATCAGAGTCATCGGCTACTATAATGGCCTTGGAGGCAGTACCCTCGGCACGCAGCCTCTTGGAGGAGCCAGCTCCCGAATCATCCTCCGCCCGTGCCCTGGTCACCCGAGTCTCGACCTTAGGGACGAGCGGAGCCCCGGACTTATCACGCCCCTTGTGCTCACGGCCGGTGGCGGTCGAAATGGTGTTAACTCGGGTCATGGCGGACGTAGATGGAAAAACTCCTGCACAAAGGGAACCAAGACGTTCAGAACCGTAACAGTAGAGGGATGTTAAAACAATACAAGTACAAACGGACGCACCTAATCCAGCCTGAGCCTTAAAGGGCTCGGCCACCAGCAACCGGAGGTTCTGGATGCCAAGTCCGGCTATGCGCTTGGCATGCCCAAGCTCCTCGTCCGTCATGGGCGGCGGAATCGTCTTCACAGGGTAGGCATTCCACCGATCATAAAATGGCAGCGGTGAGCCTACTCCGGCCAGGAAGAAGCGTTCTTCCCAACCGTCTGGGTTCCCGGCGTTGTTCGAGAAGAGAACCATGGACGGACGGGCGATCAGGGTCAGATACCCCGTACGCCCGAAGGTGGACAGACGGAAGAAGTGGTGCAGCAGGTCCACGGTGGGGGTCACACCGACGCTGTGGCATCTAATGATGAAGCCAGCGACTACCCTATAAGCGGCAGGGACGAGCTGCGCAGGCACAATCTCGAGGGCCCTGAAAAGTTCCAAGTGGAAGCTGTGCAGGGGGAAGTTCAGCCCGGCTATCACCGAATCTAGGTGAACCACCACGTAGCCGGGCAAATGGCGCATGGGGTTCCGAAGACGCCGATCGTCGTAGGTCCTTGGTGGGTAGAACCATTGACTGATCAATCGCTTGTCAGCGTTCGTCAGGCGTTGAACTTGACGCCGGACGCATGAGAAGTTGAGGCTATAACGGGGGGGCCTGGGTGGCATTCCCCGCTCATAATACTCCAAGTCATCACCGGAAGAACATCCATCATCAAGACGACTTTCGGAAGACATGACAACGAACGGTACCTTGGGGTCCGAGATTTAGTCTTCGATCAAAGAGAAGTCTAGAGAGAGAAGGCAATTGTGCAGCGTAAGGAGAAATGTGAGTGGATCACTTGGATCCTGAGTATTTATAGGCAACACCGCGGAATTGCCCCAACCGAAGCAGGACACATGGCGTCTGGGTACCGGTACCTACCACGGTATTTAAGGCGTCTCGATTTGGTCGCCGCATAACCAACACGAGGACGTCCGGGTCCGTACCACGAACGTCCCTTGAGGAGGGCTCACCGGCTCGGAGGAAATTGAAGACATTCGCCTTCCCTTGCTTCCTTAGCTCACCGGCTGACCATAGCGTCGGCGGATGATGAGGGCACACGCACCAACTGGCGACGTCCCTCTTGCAGTACACCAGTTTTTCATAGCATGCAAACAAGGACGAACGTCGCCACCAAGCGCTGTTCCAGGGAAATACGCCCGTATGTCCATGCTCAAAACGCGTACTGACAAGGCATTTACCGACGAACGTCTTCCCACTGCCAAGATACCGCGTGGGCGGTAAAGATGCGTCGAGACGCCGAAAGGATCCCTTATGCTACAGACGATGGACACGAAAAAGGTGAAGTGAAAAACAGGCCCATTAAGGGTGCACGGAGGACGAACGTCGCCTTTCCACACTTCGTGCCTGATGAAAACGCAGGACAGGCGTTCATGCCACGCGACGATAGAAGAACGTCGGTAGCAAGCATTGAGGCAATCTCGGATGTGCGTATGACCACACTTGCAAAGCGTGCTATTTGGTCAACCCCCGACGAGCGTCGTTTTGCCATCGGAATGAGGTTGCAGGGGGGGGCAGCCAGTATCGGCGCCGGATGTCGCCGTCCGGAGACGGACCTTAACACTGGCGCCACGCACTGAATATGTACAGGGTTTTGGCAGAGGGACGCCCCTGCCCCCAAGCCAAGTGGGGAACAAAGATGAACGTCCACGCAGACGAGGCAACAGAGAATGTCCCCAGAGCAAAGAGGGAGTTTCCATACAACAAAGGACAAAGGAAATGAAAATAACAAGGCAGAAATCATGAACATGGAGCAATTATGGGCAAAAGGATGTATATTCCTCGGCTCTAACGGCCGGATATTACAGAAGCTAGAATAGAAAACTACAGTTTACATTACACAAAGAAGGGGGATCCTGGCCGGCTGCCTCCCGGGGTCTGCTCTTCCTCCTCGGCCTCGGGCTCAGGGGAGGGGGGTTCTGGAACCTCCCCTCTGGCGTTTGCTTCCGCCCGCCGTTGGTCCCTCGCTAGCTTCCCTAAAGCCTGGAGCAGCAGATCATCGTCTGTATGCGCTGCCAGCTCGAAGTCGGCCCCCAGCAGCCTCGAAAAGATGGGGAGGGTGGCCTTAACCCCTTCGTTATACCCGGCTGAGAAGGTGCTGTCGCCGACCTCGTACAGGAACTTGCGGGACAGAGGAGAACCCTCAAGTAGTCGGACGCCGCGGGCCAGACGCTGGCGGGGCGGTATCTTCTCCAGAGCAGCGGCAAACAAGTCGGCGAAGACTCCGACACAATAGTCTTTGGCAGAGTCCATGAACTCCCCAGTGTTCCGATAGCCGGAGGTATCGACCAGCCACTCCGGACTGGCATCCTTTGCAGTAGGGTGCACCGGGACAAGCTTGAAGCCAGCTTTCTCAAGGCTGGCCAGCTGCTGGCGGGATTCTGCCCGCAGGGCGGCGATCTCCTTCTCCTTGGCGGCCGCCTCCGCCTCCGCTCGACGAGCGGCCTCCCGGGCCGCAACGATGACCGCGTCGGCTTTGGCCTTGGCCTCCCTCAGGTCGGCCTCCCGGGCAGCTTCAGCCTGAAGGACTAGAAGCCCAGACTGGATGACAGAAGGAAAAATAAGGATCAGAGGACGAACGTCAAGGAGAATAAGAGGTATACTCAGATCTAGCACGGAATTACCTGAAGAGCGGCTGCCAGGGCAGCGCTTGTCGCCTCAGAAGACGAACGGCTGGGCAGCTCTAGACCAGCCTTGAGGGCCATCTCCCTCCAGAGCTCTTCAGCCGGGCGGCTCAATGGCAAGGAGCCGGCGTCTTCGAGCAGGGGCCCGGTGGAGCCTGCTTCGCGGCCCCTCTTCTGTCTCTTCTCCGGGGCTTTCTCCGTCCCCTTCTGAGGAGCCGTCTTCGTGGGGACGACCGACAGGGGAAGGGCGGCTTCGAGAGCAGGGGCCCCGGAACCCTGAGCCAGCACAGTGGCAATCAGATGCTGCTCACCCTCGGCAGTTCGCCGGGGCAGCGTCAGAAGCCGAGGAGTTGGACGCCGAGGCGGGGGCATTCTTGGCCTTCTCCATCGCAGCTTTAGCAGCGGCCGCCTTGGCCTTCCTGGTCTTCAGGCACTCGGCATGATTCATTTGATCTCTGTCTGGCGGAGGACCTGCAAAAAATAACAAAGGATTAGAAGACGAGCGGGGAATAGAATAAGACACTCACCTCGAAGGACAGGACCGCCCGGCGCCCCGAGACGAGCGTCGAAGGGTAGAAAAAGTCCAGGGACACGGGCGGTACCTATGCCTGCCCCAGAGAGTGCCTCGAAGGTCAGAAATCCGGCTATAGGACGGACGCCACCCTCCAACACCTTCTCCGCATCCAGAAGCAGATCGTCGGACGGCTCCGGTGACTCAATCTTTGGGGGGTACCCATTCCACCGGAGAGGGAGAGGAGGCCCGTCGTATCGAAGGAAGAAAAACCGGTTCTTCCAGTCGTGGATGGACGAAGGGTAGTTCTTGAACAGGCGCCTCCCAGGACGTGCGGCCACGCTCAGATACCCGTCGGCGTTCTGAGGAGTGACACGGTAGAAATAATGGAAGAGCTCCAGAGTGGTATCGACCCCCGCAAGTTTGCAGCGCACCAGGAAGGCCGATATGAATCTGTAAGAATTTGGCATGAACTGCGCCGGGGCCACCTGGAAGCAATGGAAGAACTCCACATAGAACGCATGAAGTGGAAACCGCAGCCCGGCTTCAACGGAGTCCAGGTGAAGCATGATCATCCCCGGACGTCTCCTCATCACATGCTCAGCACCTCTCACACTCCAGACGAACGGCGGGGGAAGGAAGGTACGGATTTTATTAAGGGCCACGCGGGAGAGGACTTGGTCATGGTCAAGTGCACTCCTGATCGGGCAGATGTGGCGCTCCCTATCCGTGGGGATGCCCAGATCATACACCTCCACATCAGAACCAGATTCGGCTTCCTCTCCGGAATCATAATCAGCAGGACGCTCATTCAGGGGGACTGCGTCAATAACATCTACTGCCCCGTCAGCGCCCCCGCCCCCGGCGTTGCTCCTACTATCTTGGGACACATCATCCGGCTCGCCATCAGCCCGAATGGTTCCCACCGTCGTGGCCGAACCCGAGTTTCCAGAAACACTAGTTTTGCCCAGGGAGCGTGCGTTCGCATTTTCAGAAGAGGAACCCGAGGAGGAACCCGACGAACTGGAATCAGAACTTGAGGAGATCTCCATCGAAGTCATTCCGACTAGAAACCGGAGTAAAGAAAAGAAGCAAAGGGGGGAAATTACCTTACAAAGGTATGGTTGGCCGAATTCAGGAAACTTGAAGAGCCGCGGAAAATCGAGAGCAAGAGAGCAGAAATTGGGAACCCTAATTCAGAGGGCAAACCCAGCATTTATAGGGGAAACACCGATGGAGAAACCAACGAAGGACTGACACGTGGCAAGGGGCGTATTCCGGCCCACGCGCTATGCGTGGGATAGGAACGTAATGATGACACTTCCTCGGGAAAATGCGCCGCCGCAACATCAGCCATCACCTCGTTTCCTGAACCGTCAACAGCTGTCAAGCACCAGGACCACGAACGTACGCTTCCACCAGGTGAGATAAACACAAGTACCAAGATACGGACGTCTGCTTCGGGGAGGTTCATACTTCCTTATGTCCTGCGCATGCTCAGAACATCAGAAGTGGGGGACTTGTGTTGGGTTAAGGGCCCAAGCCGAGGTCCGGCCCACTAACCCATTCTGCCAGACGAACGTCCAGTTAGAACACTAGGCCAGCCCACAGGCCCATATTCCTTGAGGATGGACGAACGTCTGGTGTTGGGGGGCTCAGGCCCAGCAGCTCATCCCGACGAACGTCTATGCATGGGCAAGGAGCAGAACCACGGGCCACCAGGGATGGCGACGAACGTCCCCAGTGCAAGCCTGTAGTCATCGGAGGAAACCCAGTTCACATGGTGAGTATCTATCAAGGCCAGGAGACGAACAGCCGGTATCATCTGAGGGTCACTCGGAGCAATCCAACTCACTTCCCGGGTGGACGAACGTCCCCACTGATCCGGCGGGAAACCTAGATTCTGGCGGGAAGTGCATTTAATGCTAAAGATTTGGTAGTTGGGACACCAGCGGTCCACAGGCTGCCACGTCAGTACAGCTACCTGCCCATTGGCGGGTATAAATAGGAGCATTTATTTCATTGTAAAGGGTTGGCAACTTTCTATTCTTAGCATACTAGCTTCAGCATTCTTACTTGCAGCATTCCTAACTGCCCTGTAAGACGAACGGCCGACGTGCCTTGTTTAGCAAGTAGATTGTACTTAGGGGAGTTATTACGGAGTTAATAATACCTATTTACATTGCCTGCTATCACTGTTGTCTCCTGATTCATCTAATAGTTGTTGGGCTAGACATCCATACATTCACTCCACTCGAAACCTTTGGGCTTACGTGTTGGGTCCACGGGTTGAAGGAATAAACCTCAACACATTGTATAGTACATTGTCATATAAAGACATTGTAATTACATTGTTATAGAACGACATTGTGATATAATGTGTTTTCGGTAAAGATATTGTAATTCTTATAACACTGACTTATTAACAATGTCATCTTTTATAGCATAGACGTTGTTACGATAGTCATTGACATCAGAATTGACAATGTCATTTTCAAAATGTCATTTTTTATTGCATTGCTAGTTTCATTGTCATTATTTGACATTGTGACAGTTTTCCAACATTTTGATAGTTTTCTGGCATTGTCAACTTTTTACAATGACATGACAATGTTACAGTATGTCAATGTCACATTTTTAGTTTTTATTTTTAAACTTCATTTTTATATTTCTGTCACACAATGGCATTAATTTTTTAAATAATGATATCATTACATTGTCATATAAAGACATTGTATATTAAATTGTCGCATAGCCACAGTGTATATATATTGCATTGTTATATACTAACATTATTATCACTTTGTTAATTTATTTAATGACATGATAATGTTATAATTTTGTAAAAAAGGTGATTATAATATATCTCAATGACAATGTCATTGACATTGTACTAATGTCATTGTTATGCCGCCATTGACATTGCTATGTATGTCATTATCATTGATATTTAATTATTGACAGTGTAATTTTAAAAAACTTTGTGATAAATGTCATTGTGTATAGACTATTCCAATCACAATGTCAATAAGGATGTAATTGCCATTGTCATAACAATTTTATAATATAATGGTTACAATGATGTCAATGTCATCAACTAACGCAATATAACTTCTTTACAATGAAACAATGTTAATATCAATAATGTCACATGACAATGTTTTTGATAAAAATAATGTCACTTTTTAATAATGTCAAATATTATTACACAATATCATATTGTTATCAATGAAAATAATGTCACCCCTTAACCATGTGACAATATCATAATATTATAAATTAACAAAAATATGATACATGTCACAATTATATTACACAATAATGTCGCAATGTCAATGTCAATTATATTAATCATTCATTGTAGAATTAAATTGCTAGTGCTATAAAACAATTATCACATTCTAGAGATAACTTCAAATTTTGTTAAAATAATATTACCTTGTACTACGTAGATCATGTTGTCAATGTGAAGATCTACCTTTTTAATTCAATGTTCCACTTGTTACTAAGATATTATTATGACTAGCATTGTCATAATTTAATTATAATATATCATGTTTCTAAGGAAATTAAGTATAAACAAATCTAGAATTTGCTACAATATGCTAAAAGAAAATAGAAAAAGTGAACAACAGAGAAAGGAAAACCAAATGAGAATTGAGAAAAACAAAGAATGGAAAGTCGAAACAACAGCAAAAAACAAAACGGAAATTTAAAAAGCGAAGAAGAAAGCAAATAGATCTGGGCAAGTACAATTCATGCGAAGAAAGGAAAATAAAAGAAGAAGAAGAAAGCAAACAGATCTGGGCAGGGGTCACCTTAGGGGTGCAGCAGGGGCGACCGCCCTAGGCTCGGGAAAATAGGGGAAAAAATAGACCCAAAAATATTTCTTTATATGTAGTGTGAGTAGACTTCTTTTTTTAATTTTAAAGCTCAATTGATTGGCTCAATGTTTAATTTTTAAAATAAATGTAAAGTGGCACGTCTTTCTTAATTCTTTTCACATCTCTAAGTTTTATAATCCTTTTAATTACAAAATTACCAAGTTATGTTAGGCCTCCCAAGTCCAAAACTCCCCAAAGCCCATCCAAATTGATTTGTTGTTTCCAAATTCCAATATCAACAAGAATAAAGAACGTTGCAAAGCGGTGAGTGTCTCAGCGGTTTGTTAAGAATGGAAGCTAGACCAATCGAGGAGTCCATAAAAAAAGTTTGGCATATTAAAAATAGTAAAAATCCATAAAAAATAAAACAAAATATGGATTCCTTTCCCACTGCCTTTATTGCCTCCCTCCGACCCGTGTAAAAGAATGTCATTTTTTTTGTAAAACAACCATTTTTCTCAAAATGTCAAAAAATGACATATTACTCTTTAAGAATGCCAAAATTTTTATTGAATCTGCCATGAATATTACATTCCTAATGCATGTGGCGTTTCCCCCTGGTGACCAAAGGTGGTGCCGTGGTGGTGCTGGGGTGGCAAAGGCGGTGGAGTTGTTTTTTACGTTTTTTTAAAGTTTTTTATTGTTATAAAAAAATAAATTTTTTAAATCAGTTTTTTTATTATTATATTTTTATATATTTTATTTTTTTTTATTTTTTTACGAATGTTTTTTATTTTTTGTGATTTTATTATGAATTAAAACATTTCAATAACTCCAATGATATATTTGTCCAAACACACATAATTAGGCCTACTAGTGAGTAAAAAAATAACGTAGTCTTATTTGTGATTATCAACAACCGTTTACTCTTATTTGGGTAATTAATTCGATTTACTAATGTATGAATTCATTAGGATATCAATATAGGTTTAATTCGAGCAAATTGAAAATGTGCAACAGAAGAGATCCATTGTGCACCACATTATTTTAAATATGAGTGTTCTCACGTTAAACACTGTTCTCATTAGAACGCACCATATATATGTGTGTGTGTATTAAGATGTGGGAATAATGTAAAATTGTGTTAGAAATGATAACAAATACGGAGTACATTGAGTTTATTTGGAACAATGAACAAAGTTCGAAACGCGTAGCAACCGTGTGGAGGTTACAGATCCTGCGTGTTAGATTTTATCTCTGATGCACACGGGTATAAGGTCTAACACCATTGGCTCGACTGAGTCACCATTACTTAGTATTTAACCATCTTGTCGGGTAGGTGTGTGGGACTCCTGAGGTGGGAGATTTCACCGTTTGGAACAACGATATAAACAAACCCTTACTTAATTAGAGCCCAACATTGAAATTATGTCATACTCGTATATATGCAGGGCTCCGGATCCATGAATAATGTGCACTATATGTACATTAATTTAATGACCGTATTCACCTATCATTTTACGGAGTAATTTTTAACCTCCAATTTTAGTTGACTGGAAACCCATATATAGTCTATACACAAGTACAAAATGTCTTTATTTCACATAACTTTTTATATGTGCGTAACATATTTTGCTTAATGCAAAAAATTAATATTCGTATACAAACAACTTATGTTTGTGTAAATACTGAGACATAACCGGGGGACAAATTAGGTGTTCCGGCCCATCCCAAATTTAAAAATGCCCATTTTTAATCTAAAAATTCTGTGTAATTTTTTCCCCAAATATATTCTTTGTACCGATTCTGTTCGGCCTAGTGTCTTGGACTCTTGGCTCCACTGCTATGTACAGAGTACATGCAATGAATTCCATTCAACATAACTTTACTTCTCTGTAAAAAAAGAAAACAAGTTGATGTAAATGGCATGCAAATCACTACTTACATACAAACATTGTTTTTGGGTGACACAACTTAAAAAATGAGAACATGGTCAGATAGGACATCAAACTTACATAAAAATGTCAAATAAGACCTTATAAAAGATTTTTGTCCGGCCGACGCCATTTGGGGCGGTTCCAAGTGAAATTTTACGATGAATTGTTTTGAGCATCTTATTCATTAAGTCTAGTTTACTCATACCAAATTTCAGCTAACAATTCAACCGGGGAGGCATTCAAATGAACGCTTGAAGATAACTGCGCTATTAACTAAAATGTGCATGCATTTTTATGCAGGAAAAAATATTAAAGAGAAATGGAATTTTATTAATTCAGGACTCGAAAGATAGATGAATTATCAATTTGGGACCTGAAAGATGAAATGTATCTGTATAAGACCTGAATGATGGAAAACTATCAATCTGGGACCTACCATTTCATAGGTTTTGATTTATTTAATTTTTTATTAACTCCATTGATAATTTTTGATAAAGTTTTCTTCACAAAAGTTTATTAGTTCAATAAAACTAAATACTACCTCTATCCCATTTATATTGTCCCGTTTTACCTTTTCGGAAAGTCCCACTTAAATTGTCTCATATCATATTTGGCAAAGTTTGTGTGGCTCTAAACCATTCTTACTTTATTCTTACTTTATCAATTAATATCAATCACACAAACCCACTTTTCTTGATAACCGTGCCACCCTCTTCTGGGACAATATAAATTGGACGGAGGTAGTAATATTTAAAATTTTCAAAAATAAAAAAAATCAATAAAATTCATGATAACTTAGGTCCCAGATTGATAATTTTCAATCATTCGGGTCCTAAATTGATAGTTTTTCATCATCTGGGTCCTATATTGATACATTTCATCTTTCAGGTCTCAGATTGATAATTCATCTATCTTTCGGGTCGTGAATTGATAAAATTCCAGAAATAGAATGTGTAGAAATGTAGAGAAAAATTATATTCACGGAGTTGACAATATTTTCACAACGACAGAGTCCATATATATAAGTTTTCTAGTGATGAAAAACGATGTCTTAAATCCTTTTCGATCCTATACTCCATTTTCATACTTGAGCATCTCCAATGGTAAAATGCGCACGGTGCACACGTGGCATGAGAAATAGCCACATAAATATTAATAAATAAATTCTTTCTCTCCTTATTTGAATGATTTTATATAGTTTTGGTAAGTTTTTCTCTACAATGTCAAGGAGACCGTCTAGATGTTGACATTGTTGTTGACATTGCAGGGAAAAACTTACCAAAATTGTATGAAATCATTCAAATAAGGAGAGAGATAATTTATTTGCTAATATTTATGTGGCCATCACTCATGCCACATGTGCACCGTGCACATTATAGCATTGGAGATGCTCTTCAAGGCTGTGGAAATCTTCCGGCATAGAATTTTTTTAGAAAAGTGTCACAAATTTTAAATAAAACTATATATAGGAGTTTCTGTCTGACCATCGCGATTTAGTAAAAAGTTGCCATAAAAATGTTATCGAGAAATATTTACCTTGGATGCCACAACTGAAACTTGTTTGACAGCCTCCCGTTCAAGAGTGTAATTATGTTCACTCCCTCCTTTGACGGTGAACATAACCTCCCTCCCTATTTGCTTGCCATGTGGCAAAAAAAGAAATGAAATGTCAAACGACAACATTTGAGCTATGGGGTGATGTTCACCCTCTAGAGTGAACAAAATTGCACTCCCCATCAAGGGTCCCACGACTTGTTCGGACAAGACATATGGATGGGTTCGTTCCATTCCTCCGTGCGTTCAATTAATGTACTTTTGGTTTCCCATCAATTAATGTACGTCCGGACAAGAGGCTTTTACATGAATTTACCTTTTTTTCCCATCCCTGTACTCTCCATTCCTTATCTCCCATTAATGTCACTAATGTACGTAACAATTTAAAGTCCAAAATGTCCATTTTAAACATTCAGACGTCTAATGTTGTGAGACAATTTAAAGCTTTTAATACTAATCATGTGCCAAATATGTTTTGACAACTGTAAAAGCTAAACACTTCTGCTTCAAGATTGGATATTGAAACAAATATTTTCCGATTTTTTAATTTATGTTTTGACAACTGTAAAAGCTAAGCACTTCTGTTTGCATTTTGATGTTTTTATCTCCAATTTTTGTTTTCATTTTTTAGTATTCATTTTCAAATCTGAAAATGTGTTCATACAAAATTTTCACCCAGTTCTCTGACTGATTGAAAGACCGAAAGTACGGTCCTAGTCCGAACAGGGCAGGCCTCAGTGAATTTGTGGCCCTAGGCCTAAGAGAACCACAATATTTACGCAAAAGATATAAACATAATAGTTACGTTACAAGACATATTTTCCCTCATGCCGATAAAATATTTCATATTAAATTTTCTTAGTCAATGATGATCTTGATCCATGATATTTTTCAATAATAAATTATTTAAGAAATGAAGGTCATATGGAAAAAGTATTTCTTAAAATTACATTCATTAAAATATAAAATTTATAAATTCTACACAAATGTAATAACTCAAGTCATCGGAGTTATCAAAAATTGACTATCATTGACAAAAAGATCGACAATTTGACTAAATTTTGTGGGGTGGAGATTATAATTTTATATGTACTTAAAATACCTCTTTCTTCAATAGAAACATTATCTATTTGTTTACGGTCTATATAAAATTTCATTTCTAAACAATGAACACACATGAATAAGAATAAATAATACAATATTTATTTGAAGTTCCAAGATAGATTCAATTATTTTAAGAAAAAATAAATATCCCATTTAGAAATGAAGAACTTTTTATAATCAATTATAAGAACTTTAGTACATTACATTGTAATCACTTTCCTAAAAATTAATAAAAGCATAAAGAATTTTTTTATAACAATATATGGTAGCATTACTTAGGAATAAATTTAATAATACTTAAACATAAATTCAGACCTTTTCACGTGCCTTTAGAAAATTTAGTGTTTTTCAAAAATGTTACTAAACTAACACTTATTTACACAAATATGATTAATAATTACTACATTATAGTGTCGTGGTCACTTAGCTTACGCTTAAAACTTGAACATAAGTTACAATGATTAAGTTACTACTATAGTCACTAGTCACATTTTTATAAACAATTCTCATTTTGGTCTTACATATGTAATTATGTAAAAAATGCATAACAAATCACTTGGTTGAAAAAGTTAACAAACATTCAGAGGTAGTACATATTAATTTTCATTTATGCCATTATTGATTTCATTAGTATCTATTTATTTAGTTATTCATTTATTTATGTATTATTTTTGCAAAAGAAATTAATAAATTGAGGCCCCTTTAGAAGTGGAGGCCCTAGGCAATTGCCTAGGGTAACTCCCCCCAAAGCCGGCTCTGAGTCCGAAACCGAACCTGGTCCAACCCAAGTAGGGTACTAGGTCCCATGTATAAGAAAGTTGAGACTGAAATTGGCCAGTCCTATTCAATCTCAACAGTTAGTTTGATTAATTCTTTCACCATTTTCCTAATGATTAACTACTCAACGACTCTATTAAAACTTTTCACATTAAAAAATGATTTCGAAAAATCGAGACTGAACCGCCGAGTCATTGACCAGCCTGGACAGGGACCGTCGGGTCGTTTACGGGACTTGACCAGAACCGCCCGGTTGTCGATCGAACCGAACACAGACCGTCAGATCATTTGCCCGACAGGATGGGGACCGTCAGGTCGTTGATCAGACAGGACAGGATCGGAACTGCCGGGTGGTTGACCGAACATGACGGGGACCGTCAGGTCATTGACCTGACTGAACAGGGACCGGTGAGTCATTGAATGGACCGAATACGAACATGACTGCTCGATTGTCGATCGGATTGAACAAATACCGCCCGGTCATGGATCAGATCGAACAGAACAGGGGCTATTGGGTCATGGACCGGATCGGGCAGAGAACTGTCGGGCCGTCCACCGAACTGGGACCTTCAGGTTGTCAATCGGACTGGACCGGGATTGCTTGACTGTCGAGCGGACCAAACATGGACCGCCGAGTCAATGACCACACCGGACCACCGAGTCATTGAATTGACAAGACCAAATAGGGACCGTCGGGTCGTTGACTGGACCGGGCTGAAACTGACACCGGAGCGGGACCGGATCCAACACTAGGCATGAGTATGCACATTTATTACAACGGCATTGCAACATCTGCGTTTTTCAAATTTGGAAAACTAGTAAAAGTCACTTCTCTAATTTATTAAGGAAAACATAGACATATCTCTTTTTTGTTTTGGAAAATGATTTGGTTAATGCAATTTTTTGTTTTCTTTCCCCTTGTTTTCCAGTAATATTTGTTTACTAAACACGTTTTCTGTTTTCTTTTTTTGTCGTTATTCAATTTTTTGAAAAAGTGGAAAATATATGCGTTAATAAACAAGCCCTAAACTTTTGAATTTAGAAAAAGAATGTGAAGGTACAACAGTACAAGCCATGGCCAGAGGCCGAGAAAATAATTAAATATACAGTCGCATAATACTAATTACTACTCACTACGTACTACGTAACTCGTTTGAGCAAAATTAAAGGGTAATGAACACTATATACTTTCATATTAAGTACGTAGTACTTCCTCCGTTCCCTTTTAATTGTAACAGTCAACATTTCACGTTTGCCAACGCACAAGTTTGACCATTAATATCTTTCATTTCTTATTACTAAAAATTTAAAAAAATCATATTTTGAAAATTTAGAATAAGAAGAATTTAATAGTATTTTTTTAAAAATTAATTTATAATACATTAATGAATAAAATATAGTCAAAGTAGAATATATAAATAGTGCAAAAAGTCCAATGTTGCGATTAAAAGAGAACGGAGGATACTATTATATTAACATTTATTAAATTGATATATTCATATTAATACTCATATTTATATTTATATTTATATTTATACTTATATTTATATGTATATTTATATGTATATTTGTCAAATGTCATTATACATTCACAAGTATAATTAATTTACAGAACTCGTTTTCCTCTAACTTGTCAAAAACGATTTATAAGGAGTAAATTTATTTGGATTGTTTTCAGTCCGAAACCAGACCAGACAAACCAGTTCAAACTAGACCAGACTTAAACAGATCAAATCAGAACAGACTTAATTACAGACCAGACCTGACTAAACTTTCTTAGTTATAAAATACACCTAGATCAGATATTTACCAGACCGACCAGAAGTCCAGAACAAACAAGACTTAAACAGATCATACCAGATCAGAATAGATCTGACTTGAAAATTTGAGTCCAACTAAAAACATCCTAAGTAAAAGTAGAATAGAAATATATTTGGACCTTGACTCAAACAATCTATATATGGAGTATGTTCCTTGTGTTCGATGAAAGAGCAAAACCATCTAAAAGGCAGGACCGTCTAATGAATTTGGAGGCTCCCGTTCCAAAGGACAAATTGAGAACCCCTAAAATATGATAAAAACAAAATTTGACGTGAAATACAAATATATTAGACAATTCAAAACTTTTTTTTGGACAATTCTTTCTAATCTATATAGTATCTGCTCATAGACAGTTCAAAACTTATGATGTTATATATATAACGTAAAATACAAATTAATGCACACAAATTGAAGAATTTAAAAGTTATACTAGTATATCTTTTGAAATTTTTGAATAATTAATGCATAACATCTAGAAAAATCCACCTATAATTAGTATTACATTCTAAATTTTTGGAGTCCCAAAACAAGAGTTGGTCCAGATGTCAAACATGAAACACCTATTGCACCATCTAAAAGGCGGTTATATTAAAAGGGAGATACAAATTGGCCAATAAATCAATAATGTGGAATGTATGGGTTGTAATCAAGACAATGAGTTATGCTAGAGGTACAAAAAAAATCTACAAAAAAATCTTACAAAAGGGATATGTTGCATAATTACCTCATTTAACACACATTACCTTTACCATAATAATTAGAATAGCCACATCACTTTTTAATTTATAGTTGTTTTGTAAGTATTCGTGTACTTGTAACATTTTTCTAACACAATAGAGCCATGTGGCTGTGGAATATTATATTGAAAGAGTACGGGGTAAGAAAATGCAACATAAATAGATCTGCCAGACTGCCACCCTCAAAATTTAATTGATCTCAACAAAACATATACGGGAGTAAATAAATAGAGTAAGGGGCGCCATCCATCCTTATATTACAATCTGATTCGACCAGAAAATTAGGTGAACCGGAAAACATCACTGCGCTACTTATACCGGCGAAGCGGCAGCCTCGTCATATATATACACTTATATAGGCTAGTGCAGTAGTGCTGGCATGCAGCAGGCTGTTAGTGGAGTGGAGGAAAGCTAGCTACGATCGCTGAACTTGTAAGCTCCGCCTCAAAGCGCATCCCCGCCGGTCGGCCGCCGCCGCCTACCAGTGGTTGCCAGAGGCTTTAATTTTCACCGGAGCTTCATAGGATCACAGGTAATTTATTTGCGATTTCAATTCGGGACAAGTTTCTTTTCATGTATGCTCACGTCCCGGTTGTTTTATTCCAATTATAACACCATTTTTGCTACTTGAGCCTGCACTGTTTAGTTTAGAGATCTTATAAAATATTGAGACCGAACCATAAACAGTATTGAGAGTGCTCGATCTTGTATATAATTATATTCCTCCTCCTTACAAAGAACTTCTGCCAAATTAAACAACTTTCCACTTTCACTTTTATCACAACTCCTAGACTCTTTTTTACTAGTACATTTAATATGTTCACGTATAAAGTTTTCTTTGACTTTTACACGTGGGTTTATTGTATTTCTTTTAAGGAAAAATAATTAAAATACCCTAAACTTTAAATTGGTGTGAGATAACATCCCAAACTTGCATATGTAATTTAAACCCCTCAAATTTTATATAGAAAGTTATTTTAGCACCATGGTCATGTATTATTTCTTTCAAAATTGTTAATTTTTTGTGCTAATTTTATAATTTAAAATATTTTAGCATTCTTGAAGATACAATTAACATTCTAAACTTCCATTGTAAAATAAATAATACTATCCCCATTCTATATATTTGCATCATTTTTAATTTGCTATTCTAAATTATACAATTAACACCATAAATTTACATTTTGGAAAGAAATACTATAAGACCATGGTGCTAAAATAAATTTTTATATAAAGTTTGGGGGTACGTAAATTACATAAAAATTATTTTTATCTCACACTTCTTCAAAGGTTGGGGTATTTTAATTATTTTTAATTAAAAATTTCTTTTAATGCTTTTACCAAAACGTTAGATTTATTTTAAAATATTTAAAATTATGACTATAAAACGGTTGAAATGAAATGTAATCCAAGATCAAATCAAATATTATACTATCTCCGTCTAAAATTGATTTGCACAGTCAACATTTTTTGATCAATCAAGTTAATTTTGTTCACTTATTTAGGATATCAATTTATAATTACTCCGTATATTTTAATTTGGATTTTGTAATTTTGTACAGATTCTAATGTAGCTTATGAATAGGTAAATTTTAAATCTTAAAATTGATTTTGAGAAAAAAACCAATTATGCAAAAGATATTGATTTTGCAAATCTATTTAGGAGGGAGGGAGTGCCACTTTATAGTGATCTCAATTTTTTTATGAATTTCAGCCTTTCAGGTAAATATATACCTACTCTTTAATACGGAGTACTCTACATTATATGTATAGTCTCGAAATAAGTTTTAGAACTAAAAAAGATATACTACGTAGAATGTTTGACATGATCCTTTTTCTTTTCTTTTTTGAGCCTTTCAACTTCCTCTTTCTCCTGCCTGAGTGTCTTAAGCTCAACTTTGTCTTTGCTCAGTCGACGAGCAGCTTGCATAACCTTCTGATTGGCCCATTCCGTCCAGTCTTGAAGCTGATTCTGCAATTCCCGCACTCTTGGGACAAGTTTGAGAATCATTTCTTCTTTCTTGTCACGTGCAGCCCATTGAGTAATATGTTTTTCATCTCCTGCAGTATTCCCACAGTTAAGTTCTTCATTGCTACTGCTGATAGTACGTATATCGATTAATTAATGTGGCAAAATCTTCAAAGTTAGTTCTCACACTACATTTTTAACTTCAGAATACATCATTTGTATGTGAGTGAAAGCTTGGACTTGTTCAACCCATTTTTTTAGGAGAATAAAGATACGTGTATGAGTGGTTTATGCCATACACATATTCACCTGCTATTTGCTTGTTTTCATCCGTATTTGCAGGCTTCGTGGAGTCTTAATAGGAGCAGTTAGTTATTTCCATTTCATCTATAAATTTGATGTATTATCAGTCCGTAATATATACATATTTTCCTGCAAAACTATCAGTTCAAATTCAATCCATCTTGAGTGAACACACCATGTGTTTGATATTATTTCTTCAGTATGTTATTCATATACTTTGCTAATTTTATATCCCCTGTTCAGTAAACCAACATTTGGTATCAGAGCCACAGGAGAGAAATGTCTGTACCAGGTCAGAACAAGAACGGAATGACACTCCAGTACCCGATGCTCACACGGAGCAATTATCCAGCATGGGCCTTGAAGATGCGGGTAAACTTGAAGGCTCAAGGTGTGTGGGATGTCATTGAAACTAGAGCCACCGATGAACGAAAAAACATGACTGCTCTTGCTCTAATCTATCAAGCAATCCCTGAAGACATTCTTCTCATGTTGGCTGACAAGGACTCTGCTAAGGAAGCGTGGGAGGCGCTGAAAACAATGCATATTGGCGACGAACGAGTCAAGGAAGCAAAAGTGCAGACCTTGAGGAGTGAGTTCGAGGCACTCTCTATGAAAGAAGGTGAGTCGGTGGATGACTTTGCCATGAAACTGACAAAAATTGTCAACGGCATCCGGACATTGGGTGACACGATTGAGGAAACATCTGTTGTTAAGAAATTTCTTCGGGCCGTCCCGCCACAATTTCTGCAGATTGTTTCATCGATTGAACAGTTTGGAGATCTCAAGACCATGACTATGGAGGAGGTGACAGGTCGTCTGAAGCTTTATGAGGAGAGAACCCGGGGCAGCAGCGAAAAGAATGAGGAAAATCTATTGCTCACATACTCAGAATGGATGATGCGACAGAAGGGGAGTAACAACGACGACGAGAAAAGAAATGGTGAGAGTAGCAATAACAATCGTGGTCAGGGACGTGGTAGAGGTGGACGACCTTACACTGGAGAACGGAGTCGTAATAGTGGCAGCAGCCGCGACAAAAGCAAGATTAAGTGCTTTAATTGCGATATATACGGACACTATGCCTCTGAGTGTCGTAAACCGCGTCGAAGTCGAGATGATGAGGTCCATTTCACACAGACCCAAGATGAGGAACCAGCCTTGTTGCTATCTGAACAGGAAAAAAGGACGAGTGATATGGTTTTACTAAATGAAGGAAAGGTTGTACCAAAGCTGCGAGATGGTGCAACCAGCCACGGCGAATCTGATGTATGGTACCTTGACAATGGGGCCAGTAATCACATGACGGGTCAACGATCAAAGTTCAAAGATCTCGATGAGAGCGTTCAAGGACACGTGAAGTTTGGCGATGGTTCCACTGTGCAGATCTTGGGAAAAGGATCAATACTACTGAAATGCAAGAATGGTGAGCACCGATTACTGACTGATGTATATTACATACCAAGCTTGTGTAGTAATATTATTAGTCTTGGCCAATTATCGGAGGATGGAAATAAGATTGTGCTGCACGGAACATTCTTGTGGATACATGATAGGTTCGGAAAGCTTCTTATGAAGGTGAAAAGAACACAAAATCGTCTCTATAAGGTGTTGCTTGAAACAACACAACCAGTATGCCTAACTGCAAGCACCCATGATCTGTCATGGCTCTGGCATACACGACTGGGGCATGTGAACTTCCAAGCACTGAAAGAAATGAATGAAAAGGGGATGGTACGAGGTTTGCCTAACATTACACACCCTACACAACTATGTGAAGGCTGTGTGATTGCTAAGCACGGAAGGGCACCCTTTCCAGGTCAAACAACCTTTCGGGCGGATCAACCATTGCAGCTGATTCATGCAGATTTGTGTGGCCCGATAACCCCACAAACACAAGCTGGGAATAGGTATTTTCTCCTTCTTGTTGATGATTACAGTAGGATGATGTGGGTATACATGCTCAAACAAAAGAATGATGCCTTTTCTGCCTTTAGGAAGTATAAGGCTTTGGTTGAAAACCAAACTGGATACAATATGAAGATTTTAAGGACTGACCGAGGAGGGGAATTCCAGTCAAAGGAATTTACATCATTCTGTGAAAAGGAGGGAATCGAGAGACATCTCACGGCACCATATACACCACAACAAAATGGTGTCGTGGAACGCAGGAATCGTACTGTGGTGGCAATGGCTAGGAGCCTTTTGAAAACTATGCAGCTACCTGGAGAATTATGGGGGGAGGCAGTAAGGCATGCTGTGTACATCTTGAACCGTGTGTCGACTAAATCACTCACGGATACTACTCCCCATGAGATGTGGACTGGAAGGAAGCCAAATTTGGAACACCTAAGGGTGTTCGGTTGCATCGCTCACATGAAGCAATCTGGTGTGCACATTAAAAAGCTAGATGATCGTAGTAAAATCGTGGTATACCTTGGCGTGGAGGAAGGTTGTAAAGCATACCGTCTTTTCAATCCTCATGATGGTAAGCTTTACATTAGTAGGGATGTTATTTTCGAAGAAGATAAAAAGTGGGACTGGTATAGTGATGGTGAAACGAATGATAAAAAAACTATGGAATTCACAATTCTTCCACACGAGGGAGGCATAGTCGAGCCAGATTATCCACCAACAGACTTCACAACAGTTCAGGAACAAGAGAGCTCAAGCAGTGAATCAGAAGATGGTGGTCCCAGAAGGTTCCGTTCTCTTGCTGAGATATACGCAGATGCACCTGAAGCAGATATGGATGCTAATGAGTTGATGTTAGTTGCCATTGAGGAGCCAACTTGTTACCGAGAGGCAGTAACTGAAAAGGAGTGGCAAGATGCTATGGAAAGAGAAATGGAGGCTATTGAAAAAAATAAGACCTGGACACTGACTGATTTACCATCTGGACACAAACCTATTGGATTGAAGTGGGTGTTTAAACTGAAAAAGGATAGTGAAGGGAATGTTATCAAGCATAAAGCCAGACTTGTAGCAAAGGGATATGTGCAACGTCGGGGAATTGATTTTGAAGAAGTTTTCGCACCAGTGGCAAGACTTGACACTATAAGGATGTTGATTGCTCTTGCAGCCCATCGTGAGTGGAAAATTCACCATCTGGATGTCAAGTCAGCGTTTCTTAATGGTGACCTTCAAGAAGAAGTATATGTTTCTCAACCAGAAGGGTTTTGTGTAAAAAACGAGGAACATAAGGTATATAAGTTGTCCAAAGCCCTCTACGGTTTACGTCAAGCACCAAGGGCATGGAATACACGCCTTGACAGAAGTATGAAGAGTCTCGGGTTCGTGAAGTGTTCTCAGGAGCAAGCTGTATACACAAAAATTTATGAGGAAGAAATTCTAGTTGTTGGTGTGTACGTGGATGACCTGATTATAACCGGAACAAGCCTGGACTGTATAGAGAGATTCAAAATGCAAATGATGAAAGAATTTGAAATGAGTGACCTTGGGTTACTTTCATATTATCTTGGCATTGAGGTAGACCAGAAGAAAGGCTGCATTACCCTGAAACAGTCTGCCTATGCAAGAAGGGTTTTACAACAATTCGGGATGGAAGACTGCAACTCAAGCAAATGTCCCATGGAAGCAAGGCAGCAGCTTGGAATAGATGTTGGGGGAGTTCATGTGGATCCTACCGAGTATAGAAGCCTCATCGGGAACCTAAGGTATTTAACTCATACTCGGCCAGATATTTCATATGCAGTTGGAATCATAAGCAGGTACATGGAGAAGCCTACCACAGTTCATCAGGTGGCGGCTAAACGTATTCTTCGCTACGTGAAGGGGACAATTAACTATGGAATTCAATATGAGAGAGGGCAAGGCGTTGAAGAACTAGTGGGTTTCACTGACAGTGATCTGGCCAGCGATGTTGACGACAGGAAAAGCACCGGAGGAATGGCATTTTATCTCAATGGAAACCTGATCACTTGGCAATCGCAGAAGCAACAAACTGTGGCCCTATCTTCTTGTGAGGCTGAGTATATGGCAGCAACTCTAGCATCGTGCCAAGCTCTGTGGCTAAGAAATTTATTGAGTGAACTAACTGGGAGGAAGCCTAAACCAGTAACTCTCTACATTGATAACAAATCTGCAATTGCATTGATAAAGAACCCGGTATTTCACAAACGCAGCAAGCACATTGACACTCGCTTTCACTTTATAAGAGAGTGTGTTGAGAAGGGGCAAATGGTTGTGGAGTTCATCTCGACCAAAGAGCAGCGTGCAGACATTCTTACAAAGGCCTTAGCAAGGATAAGGTTTGCTGAAATGCGGGACTTACTTGGAGTGAAGAATCTTGAACAAAGTCAAGCTTACGGGGGGGAATGTGAGTGAAAGCTTGGACTTGTTCAACCCATTTTTTTAGGAGAATAAAGATACGTGTATGAGTGGTTTATGCCATACACATATTCACCTGCTATTTGCTTGTTTTCATCCGTATTTGCAGGCTTCGTGGAGTCTTAATAGGAGCAGTTAGTTATTTCCATTTCATCTATAAATTTGATGTATTATCAGTCCGTAATATATACATATTTTCCTGCAAAACTATCAGTTCAAATTCAATCCATCTTGAGTGAACACACCATGTGTTTGATATTATTTCTTCAGTATGTTATTCATATACTTTGCTAATTTTATATCCCCTGTTCAGTAAACCAACATTGTAAACATAAAAAAGATTCATTTTGAACTTACGTAGTACGAAGTACTACTTAGTACTTACCAACACAATTTATTGATTTATTAGCACTGTTAAACTTTTAAAAGTAAAATCCCAAACCTTTGTTAAATTAAAGATGGCATCTAATTTAAAACATTCATCCCCTCCCCCGTTCTCTGTTCTCAGTTCTGGCGGCTTCTCTTCCATTTGTCGCTGAATATTTCAAAGTCTCTCTCGTACTGGACTCCGAAGACATGACGAGCACGCTTTTATCCCATTCAAGCGCCTGAAACTACTGAACCGCTCTATGCTCTTTGGTCAGTCTGCACATTTTATTTCATGTTAATTACCGCTTGCAAACCGTTTTTAAAATTTGTTACTTAAATATTGATTTAAATTCTTGGTCCGACAATCGTTTTGCAATTTTATTTACTAAAGCATCATTTTCTATTTAGTGTGAAGCTTTTCCTTATCATGCTTTTCAATTTACATCTGTTTCTTCAGATCTGTGAGTCAGTCCCTCTGATTTTTTTCTAAATCCAATTAGTGCTCTGTTTATTTGACTGGTCATACGTCTGAAAGTAGATTACTAGATTAGAACACCCCTATTCCAAAAGTAAAATATGTCTCTTTTTTTCTGAATAAACATGGTCCCACATATTTTTATTTGCATAGCAACGTAATAAAAACATAAATGATCCTTAAGCTCGTTCGATGACTTTGAAATTGAGTAAATTAGTGAAAGTTTAGCCGAAACAGTTGAATAGACCGAATATGCTAATATTTGGAAAAGTGTTTGTAAAATACTCCGTATATTTTTATAAATACAATAAATAAAAGGTAGTTTCTGTGGTACCCATAAGGTACCATGCCTTTGTCCACGTGGACCAATGAAAAGGTAGCAGTTGAATTATTTAAATCTAAATTAAAATTGATAAAGTGATGTGGTCCAATCAAATGAATTATAAGTACGGTACTCCTATTTTTAGAAAGGCACCAGAGTTGTCATCTAAATAAAATATTATATGAAAAATACTTGACATGTTACTTTACAGTAACTTACTCTTTTTGGAGTTTTACCAAGATTTTTCTATTAGGTAGGCCTCATCTTTGTATTAAACAAAGCCATCACTTCAACTGCATACTTACGCGAATATGAGAAACATAGAGAGGCAAAGCGACCAAACGGCCAAATCAAAGATGGGGCCTACGTATTTGAAAAATTGTCTTTAATTTAAACGGCTATAACATTTTTATTTTTGCTCTAATTTGTATAAATAATGTATAAATAATGTATCCAAATTCATATCTTTTTATAAGCATTCATATGACACCAATATTGCATTTGTAATTTTAAAAATTGATTTGAAGACCATAAGGTATCTAGATGAAATATCATTATTAAGTATCAATATTTCGAATCGACATTATGTATCAATATCTAAATAGAAAAATAATTAAAATACCCCAAATTTTGAAGGGGTGTGAGAGGTGCACCCCAAACTTGCATATATAATTTAAATACCTCAAACTTTGTATAAAAAGTTATTTTAACACCATATTCAAGTATTATTTTTTTCAAAAGTGTAAATTTATGATGTTAATTGCATAATTTAAAATACTTTAGAATTCATAAAGACACAATCAACATTCTAAACTTCCATTGCAAAATAAATAATGTTACCCCCAATCTATATAGTTGCAACACTTTTGATTTGCTATTTTAAATAATGCAATTAACCCCATAAATTTACATTTTGAAAGAAATAATACATGACGATGGTGCAAAAATAACTTTTTATATAAATTTTGGGGTATTTAAATTACATATGCAAGTTTAGGGTGTTTACTTCACATACATTCAAAGTTTGGGGTACTATTTTCTTATTTTTCCCATATTTAAATACATATGTATCGATAAATAATTCACATTATGTATCAATAATACTCCGTATTTCTAATCTTAATCCATATAAAATCAACACTACTGAGACATGCCTGGGCCATTACACTATTTTTTTGTCTATAATCACAAAAATTTAGTGTAAACTAAACACTTAAACAGGTACGGTGCTATGGTGTTCCCCTAGCTGATGAGTAATGCTAAGATGAGAATATTGTGTGTGACATTTCAGCCTTTTTTCTTTTCATATTTGTGAGATTTGGAGTCTTATCTTCCGAAGTACTTTCAAAAGTAGTTTTTTTCCAAAAATAATATTAAAATAAAATTTATTTACACAAATATGACTAATAGTTGCTACAATAATGTGGTGTCATGGTAACTTAAGTTTAAAAGTTGAACATAAATTATTATTATTTCCTTACTACTTTAGTCACTAATTATATTTTTGTAAATAATCTTTATTTTAGTTATAAATATGTAATTATGTTTTATTATACATCATAGATTACGTATAAATATGTAAATACGGAGTATGTTTTATTAGCTTTAACAGAATTCTAGCATTCCCTCTCATCACATCTTGTAAGATATATTTTGCTTTTTTTATTGCCAAAAATTAATGCTGTCCTCAATTAAATTCCACTTCTATTTTAATTTCTCACTTTTCATTTTATCTAGCATTTCACCTTTTACGTTTGTAGACTCATACATAGTAGTATTAGTTTTTGAATGTCAAAATTATAAAATAATCAGTTTATTCTTTTTCACGCGTGATATGTATATATAAATGTATCGAGCTTATATTGTGGGTGGGAAGAAGTATGTTTTACATAAAGTTGTTTTTTTGGGAAAATGTTTTACATAAAGTTAAAAGTTCATTTTAAGCATAATTAGTTAATATCTCATTTGTAATGACTTTATCTACACTTAATTTTGTGTTTTATACAAGTAGTTACTGGAGTTCATTTGGCATTGGGAATTTATGATAGGAGATTTAGTTTAATTTGATATATTGAGTTGAAGTTTTCTTTAAACAATATAGGGCGTTTGCACTTTCTTTATATCAGGTAAGAAGTTCTAATTTGTGTAAACATGATAGATTGAGATCCTTTTTCTTCTGTTGGCATGTGTAGATGACCAAGTGTCAGCACATATCTCTTCAAAGCCTTCTGCATTCAGAGTTCACAATCTTTTGGCGATTCAGATTTTAGTCCTCAATTGTCGTAGGTCTTGTTTATTGATAAGGTAAACTCCCCTCACTCCATTAGACTCTAAGTCTCTCTTCTGCCTTCTTCTTCTCCATATGCTTCCGGCATCTTCAGTCCCTTTTTCTTCCGCTCCTGTTATCCGTCCAGGTATGTTTTTTGTTTGATCTCTTATACTCTCTGTTCTCTTTTACGTAGTATCTTGAATTTTTAAATTTATAAAATAATTTAAATTATTTAAATACATAACCATATTAACATCAGCCTAAACCCTTATCACAATCAGAAAATTTAACAATTTAAAATAATGATAAAAGATTGTTTGTCCAATCAGACCGTTTAAATTTGTACTTTTAACAATTGAATAAAATTAAATATTAAATTGTGTATTAACTGATAGTTTACAAGTTTATAAGTTTGTGACAACTTGTTATTAATTATTAATAAATTTTTTTTATGTAAAAGTTTATTGAACATATACTATTAATAGGTTAGAATAAGTATTAACAATATAATCGACTGTAAAACAACTTGTTAAATTAAAAACTACTATTACTTTGTAATATTTTAGAGTTTACTATAGAATACTCTTATGTGCAGTGGCGGAGCCAGAAAAACGAGTCAGGGGATCAAAAATCAACTAAATGCAAAATGAAAATGGTAGATCGTTTTAGAGTTTAGACAATGTCTCGTTTGAATGTTTCATTTGTAATTTAGATAAATAGACAATCGTAAACAATAAGATAGATTGTAATCAATACTCCCACCGGTTCTAAAACAAGTTCTGGTTTTGACTTCACACATATTAAGAAAATAAACTTGACTTTACTGTGGAATGCACTGTTTGGCACTGTTTGACACTGTTTGGACACTGTTTGGCACTGTTTGACACTGTTCTGCACTGTTTTGATGTAGATAACTTGCCATATTAAATAAAGAAATGTTTGAAAGTGGAACTTAATTTTGGTAATGCCCAAAATAAGTTAGCGGGTTGCGAGAAGTGTTTGATAATTTAGCCATTAGGCCACTTGACCCTATACAAGTGTTTTCAGACCACTCACTCCTATACGCGCCTATACTACATTCCCCTCTGAAGGTAAGGCCATTTAGGGGACCTCTGTGCTACCTCCTCCAGAGCCTCGTAAGCTTCCCTGGTTCGGTATACACCCTTTGTGTGATCACAGCACGAGTGTGTGCCACCCAATCACACTCTCTAGAGTCGTGCTAGGTCACGGTCTTTATCAATGTGCAAACAGTACACTAGGTAGCTAATCATCTCAAATATTCCTATTTTAATTATGAAGAGCCTCAGGGCCTGCCCAGACACAAATAGTTTAATCTAGCCCACAGGTTCGTTCCAAGCACGTTTTTATCTTCGCAAATCTTGTTCGGGCATGGCCGGCGTACTGTGAGTTGTATCCGTATCAAACCTATTTAATCACATCTATTATTTCGTAATAGGTTCACATAAGTACATTACATCACTAGCACCATAAGTAACTAATTCTATCAAATTCTCCTACAGAAAAGGTATATGTGGTTTGAGCCGTTTTCAGATAGGGGCACATGTTTCATTTTTTGACAAAGTGGGACATGTGTTTCAATTCCGTTATCACACCAGGGGCATGACGTCTAACGCCGTTAGAAAATTTAACCCCGATTTCCAAAAGTCTTCGATACATTAAAAGAAAAATACTGGGAGGTGCGTCTCGTCACGGAGACCAACAAACTATCGTTCTCTTTGAATTTTTGTCGGCTCTATTTGGATTAATTTTTAAAAATGAATTTGTTAGTATCACTTTTTCGGTTTTTTTTTTGGCGATATGGTGGCTGGAAACAAAAAAAGAAAGATTGTGACACCGCACCCGAACGTCCTTGAAAATTCGATTTAAAAATTCCAAAGTGATGTATTGAATTTCCGATTTCAAAACAATGGAAGAAACGATTAATATTTTACGAAGTATATGATTGAATATTGTATTGTTCAAACCCGCATTCGTTTGTAATTTTCATAATGTAAATTATTGGGATGAGCCTACACATATTGGAGATCAATAATGTGATTTAGGAAGTTGACTTGTTCTAAATAAATTAGGAGGAGTACAAAAAGACATCTTTTGACAAAGATAAAACAATAGGACCCATTTTCCCCATTTTTGGAAGTATTGGTAGATAATTTGGATCCCAAATTAATTGGGATCAATTGGGAACCACTCCACATGATTAGAGTACCTACAAAACAAGAAAATTAAGTGAGGAGACTTACCTTGGCCGCACCAGCTGGAGGAGGGCTGCACAAGACTTGATTGGAATCAACCTTGAGACCCACCTTGTCAATTTCCGCACAAAATGGTGTGCTGTTTGTCTCCACTCATTATGGGAGTTATACTCGACCAAACAACGTGTATAAGGTGTCTTTGGATAGCTTTTGAAGTCTATTTTCATATTTGAGTGGCCACAGTTCGAGAGGAGAAGTCAATCATCCAAAAATCGATCTGGAACGAGAAGAGGTCTGTGAACTCGAGCTGTGAGAGTGCTGAGACTGTTTGGCCGATATCTCGAGTTTTACCAATCCAATTAAGGCGTGTGAGATACCAAAAGAAAGCTCTCAAGACGAGGAATCCGTGAAGGTCTGGTTTGCATCAATCGGAGTAGAGGAAGGCTTCCAAATCGTCCGAGCAGAACGAGACCTCGCAGGGACGGATTTACTCTTCTAAGTGAGTTGTTAATCCCAAAACCTTTCCATTCATTTTCCAAATGATATGAACGATTGGTGGGACTATTATACACTACTCCAAGTGTATAAAACATCCCTATTAAGTTATTTTATTGATGTAAAGGTTAGATACTAACCTAGGTGCAAACATTGGAAAACTAGGAATCGAGTTAGCCGGAAAACACCCGTTCTAGGGGCTGTTTTAGTATCAACGACTCGGGGTTGAAATAGCAACTTGAGGAGGCTGTTTAGAACCCATTTTCAAGCAAGGAACTAGTTCCCAATCTTCCTTGGCCGAGGCTTTAGCCATTGGATCGAGAAGGAAGGTTTTAAAGCTCATTTGAGGTGAGGATCGACATCTAGTTGCTTACAACTTGTAGGTTAAGCATGAGATTACCTAAATGCTTAAATAATGTTTTCCATGGATTATGATGATAACCTATTGATGGAATATTGATCTATTTTCCAAAGAATGAAATAAGAAATGATTTGGTAAAGTATTGATGAAAATGGAGTTAAATGAACTATTGTGTGAAATAGGCATTTTACTCATGTGTGAATTGTGTAGATACATAAATGATTATTTATGTATTACATTGAATGATTAAGTTGCTGCTACATATCTCTAAATATGTAGGGTTTTACAAATGGAATATATGATTGATAAGAATAATCTTAATAGTATTGAAATACTAGTTAATGATTGTTGAAATTGTTGAAGAATTGAATCTAAGGATTTGATTGTAATTGATGAACTTGATTGTGATGCAAGTGACTAAATTGATGTAATGTGATGCTAAGACCATGGTTGGGCAGTCCGTAGGGATGTCCCAAGATAGATTATTGATATTACAATTCTAGGCCTAGTGAGTGCTTAGGAATTGGGGTCTATGCCAATGTAAGGAGATGTACTTGAGCCCGTGCTCATAGAATTGCATTGGGTAGACATGATGAGGTGATTGTGTGCATGGGGATGTAGTCGAGTTGGACTCGAGAATGCACGGTGGAGTAGTTAGCTTATGTTAATAAAGGTGCATGGTGATGTAGTCGAGTTGGACTCGAGAATGCAAACATATGTGTTAGGGTTGGACCCTATGTATTGTTGTGACTAGGGGTCACGGGATTTTGGGGTATGTTTGATAAACAAACCTTGGGCCTACGGGCCGACTACTTGACTTTATATATAAAGTAAGTATATTTTAAAACGGGGTAACTTGGGGTTACGGCCTAGATTATATTATCACCCTATTTGAGGGTCTTGTGTTTGAAATACTTGTTGTATATCTATTAGATGCCATCCACACCAGCACTTTATAGCCCTATAGAGTGCTGACCCCTTCGGGGGCGTCCCACCACCATTTTTCAGGTTGAGGCTAGAGCTTGCTTCCTGTGCTCGTTGCTCGAGAGATTCATCTAGGAGGGAAGACTTGGTTCGTGCTTCCTCCATTCTGTTTTTAAACATTAATAAACATGCTCATGGATATTTTACTATAGAGCCTGCGTGCTCATGAATAGCCATGTGTGGCCCTTGTGTTTTAAACAATGTTTTCCGCTGCGTTATGAATTACTTATTATGTTTGTTTATGGATGTATATGTGTGAATGATATTCAAGACGCCTTGTATAATATGAATGTGTTGGACTGCGGTTGACTATTCGTATTGTACGGCGGGTTGTTGACGTGCCCGGATAGGTCCGGGGCGTGACAATTAAGTTGGTATCAGAGCCTTAGTCCATAAACTTCATAATGAAGTCTCAAAATTCTCTTTTTGAAAAAGATTTTGAAAACCATGAGCATAGGAGTTTTGTACTTGGAGAGCTTTTGGTACTTGGGTTGCAAGGTCTCTAATTGTTAAGATGGTACCCTTAGCAATTGGTATGGCGGTGACTCGAGCCAAAATGTGTCTTAAGTACCTATCCGTCAATTGACATTTGATACGAGTCTAATGACTCTTTCCAAATTTCTTTCAGAAATGGACGGTGGTGGCAGGATTACTAGGAGAAACCCGACGGGCCGTGTACCAGTGGAGACTGGACAGGGCAGTCGAAGGACCTCTAGGGCGTCTAGGGGAGCTGGCCGTGGAGGCCGATCACAGACCGTGAGTGACGGTCATGTTGACACAGAAAGTGAAACCTACTGGTCCTATGAGGACTCAACTTACCAACCGGAGACCGAGCCGGTTGAGACCCCTTACGAAGGGGATGACGATGATATAAGTGATGAAGAAGGGGAGAATGACTCCCTAGCCAGAATCGAGGCGCTGCTCCAACAATATCAGCGGGAGCGCGAAGAAAGGAGGGAACGCCGAAGGCGCCGGGGAGGGCGAACTTTGGGTGGGGCTTCAAGAGGAAGAAGCCAAGGCGACTCTAGGGCCCACATTGAACCACATGGGGGCCGGGGTGATGGAGGTCCGATCATAAGGATCTCAAAATTTCTCAAAGAGGCGAGAGACTTGGGGTGCAAACCCTTCAACGGAGCAGGTGACATCTCGGTTGCCGCGGAATGGATCAAGAGGCTGAACGAAGCAGCCCTTGATATGCAACTCACCCCCGAGTTTAAGCTAAGGGTGGCGGTGAGGTTGCTTGAAGGGATGGCATCCACATGGTGGGACGGAGCCAAGGGAAAGTATGGCAACACGGTGACTTGGGAGAATTTCCGACAGGAGTTCTTTGCCCAATATTATTCTGATTTTGAGGTGAACGCCAAGAGGAGAGAGTATACCCTCCTGACCCAAGGGGGCAAAATGACGGTGAGGCAACTTGAACACAAATTCAGGGAGCTCGCGGAGTTCATACCGGAGTATGTGTGTGACGAGAACCGGATGGTAAATCACTTCTGGGATGCCTTAGACCTGGAGGTGCGTGAGAGGGCAACACAGTTGCCTAACATGACTTTTAGCCAAGTGGTCGAGCAAGGGTTAAAAGGAGAGAAAGAATGGGAGGAAAGAAAGTTGAAGAACGCCGAAGAGGCAAAGAAGAGGAAGTGGGAGAACCATGGGCATCAAGGTCCTAGCAAAAAGGGGAACCATGGGGGAGGGGGATCTTTTCGGACACCCCCACTGCCACCTAGGGGAAGTCATGGCCCGGGCGGGCAATCACAAGCCTCGGGGGTGACTCGTTGTAAGAATTGCAAGAGGAACCACCCGGGGAAATGTCGTGACCCTCCTAGATGCTACCAATGCGGGAGCACCGGTCACATGAAGATGAGCTGCCCACAACTGGGCGGGACGAGGGCATCAGGGCCAAGTAGTGGTAATACCGGGACACGGAATCAAGCCGGGACTTCACAAGCGTCCAGGGGGCAAGGGGGAGCAAGCGCAAGCAACGCGCCGTCCGTGAATCAAGGAAGGACTCAAGCTAGGGTCTACGCGATGACGGAGGCGGATGCTCAAGCTAACCCGGATTCCGTTGCAGGTATTGCCTCTCGTATACTAGTGTTTTATCCTTAATTAGTCCATAAATTGAAGTTATAAATCCTAGAATCCAGGTGGGAGCAGACGTAAGATTGAAATGGGAAAGGAGAGCAAAACCATGCTACTACCCGATCGGGTAGGGCAATAAACCCTACCGGGTGGGACGAGTTTTTGCCCTCGTAAACCTTCTGGATCGCATACCCGATCGGGTTTGGTAATGAACCCGACCGGGTAGGACAAGTTTTTGCACTCATAAGTCCACTGGAACACATACCCGACCGGGTATGGTGGTATACCCGACCGGGTTTGTCAAAAATTTCTGCCCGACACCTTCTGGAACACATACCCGACCGGGTATGGTGGTATACCCGACCGGGTTTGTCAAAAATATCTTCCAGACACTTTCTGGAACACATACCCGACCGGGTATGGTGGTAAACCCGACCGGGTTTGTCAAAAAATTCTGCCCGAACCCACTGGAACTTATACCCGATCGGGTATAGTATGTTACCCGACCGGGTACACCTCGAAGTGTTCGTCAAATGAAAAAGTTGTCTTCATGAAAGTTGTAGATATTTTCATTGTCTAAATGATGGAATTTGAATCGAACAATTTGGTTAAGTATGTGAAGAGTTATGATCAAAACGGTGAGACAGTGTCAATCTATATCTCAACTGCGAACGTCAACCATAATTGGGGGATTTTGCCCACTTTAAGGACATGATTTCGCATTATGTTCTTCGTAGGATTGGTCGGTATGTTAGAGAGGTATCTTACATGGTTTATAAATGTAGGAACACTAAAGATTAATGGGAGATGTGCGAGAATCCTCATCGATACCGGGGCGCAACGATCATTTGTGAGTGAGGCATTCGCCGGGGGATTCAACGCACCCCTGGTACCGATGGCTCAAGCCCTATTGGTATCCACACCCCTAGGGGAAGACATCGAGAGAGATAGCCACTATCCATCGTGTGAGGTGGAAGTGGAGGGCCAAAACTTGTCGTGTGATTTCGTGCCGCTGAGTATGATTGAGTTCGATGCAATCCTGGGGATGGATTGGCTTGAGAAGCATCATGCTAGGGTCGATTGTTACACGAAAGTACTTGAACTCGAAGGCAATGAAGGGGTAACCTTACGCTTCGAGGGGGATAGGGCAAAATCCAATAGTTGTATCATATCCGCCGTGAGGGCTAAGAATATGATGAGGAAGGGGTGTCACGCATATCTAGCGTATGTGGTGGACAAAACCAAAGAAGATACGAGCATTGATGATGTTAGGGTAGTATGCAAGTATCGGGACGTCTTTCCTAAAGACTTACCGGGACTTCCACCCGATAGGGAGATTGAGTTCGTGATCGAGGTCGAGCCCGGCACCAAACCAATCTCCATACCGCCATACCGTATGGCACCCGCTGAACTTAACGAGTTGAAAACCCAATTGCAAGAGCTTTTGGATAATGGTTTCATTAGACCAAGCCACTCCCCGTGGGGAGCACCAGTTCTTTTTGTGAAAAAGAAAGATGGGACACTTCGAATGTGTATTGACTATCGTCAACTGAACAAGGTCACAATCAAGAATAGGTATCCTTTGCCTAGAATTGATGACTTGTTTGACCAACTACGAGGGGCAACCGTGTTTTCAAAGATCGATTTGAGGTCGGGTTACCATCAATTGAAGATTAAGGAAGACGACATACCAAAGAGTGCTTTCCGCACAAGGTATGGACATTTTGAGTTCCTTGTTATGTCGTTTGGGTTAACAAACGCCCCAGCGGCATTCATGGACTTGATGAACCGAGTATTCCATAAATACTTGGATCGATTCGTGATTGTGTTCATAGACGACATTTTGATTTACTCAAAGAGTGAGGAAGAGCATGAAGAGCACTTGATACTCGTTCTTGAGACACTACGGGAGAAGCAACTTTATGCCAAATTTTCTAAATGTGAATTTTGGCTAAAGGAAATTGGCTTTCTCGGGCATGTGGTTTCGGGATCGGGAATTGCTGTTGATAATAAGAAGATAGAGGCCATTACCGAATGGGAGAGACCAAGGAATGTCAAGGAGATTCGTAGTTTCCTTGGATTGGCAGGCTATTACAGAAAGTTCGTGGAAAAGTTCTCTGTTTTGGCGTCGCCGTTGACGAAGCTCACTCGAAAGGGAGCTAAGTTTATATGGGATGACAAATGTGAGAAAGGATTCATCGAACTAAAGAAGAGATTGACCGAGGCACCGGTACTTGCATTACCCAAACAGGGTGTGGGGTACGATGTCTATAGTGACGCGAGCATCCAAGGGTTTGGGTGTGTGTTGATGCAGGAAGGGAGGGTAATTGCCTATGCTTCACGACAGTTGAAGAAGCATGAGGTAAATTATCCTACCCATGATCTGGAGCTGGGAGCAGTGGTGTTTGCACTGAAGATATGGAGACATTATCTCTACGGGGAGACATGTCACATATACACTGATCACAAGAGCTTGAAGTACGTGTTTACTCAGAAAGAGCTAAACATGAGACAGAGACGGTGGATGGAGCTGATAAAAGACTACCATCTAGTGATAGAGTACCACCCAGGCAAGGCAAATGTGGTGGCAGATGCTTTGAGCCGGAAGAGCTCGTCTGGGGCATTGCTAGCTAATTTGAGGGCATTAAGAGCCCAACTGGAGGTATCCAGCGATGGTGCCTTATTGGCACGATTTGAGGTGAGACCTACTTTACTTGATGAGATCAAGAAGGGTCAGGAAACCGACGAAGAAATTATGAAGATCCGGGAACGCATGCAAGTGGGACCGGTGGAGGACTTCAGAGAAAGAGATGACGGTCTCTTATTATTTCGTGACCGAGTGTGTGTACCGGCAGATGAGGAGCTCCGAAAGTCCATCTTAGAGGAGGCTCATTCATCGGCGTATGCCATGCACCCGGGGGGCACGAAAATGTACCGTGACTTGAAAGAAAGTTACTGGTGGTCTGGGATGAAGAGGGAAATAGCCGAATACATTAGTCGATGCCTTACTTGTCAACAAGTTAAGGCGGAACATCAGCATCCAGCAGGCTTATTGCAGCCACTTTCCATTCCTGAATGGAAGTGGGAACACGTGACTATGGATTTCGTGGTAGGTTTACCACGGACAATCAGGAACTATGATGCAGTTTGGGTCGTTGTGGATAGGCTCACAAAGAGTGCACACTTCTTGCCTATCAACACTACCTACCCACTTGAGAGGTTAGCCAAATTGTATACGGATGAGATCGTGAGGCTGCATGGGGTCCCAGTGACCATTGTATCCGATAGAGACCCACGATTCACATCACGTTTTTGGCCGAAATTTCAGGAGTCTATGGGAACGAGGTTGAAGTTCAGTACTGCTTTCCACCCACAGACGGATGGACAGTCTGAAAGAGTCATACAGATCTTGGAAGACATGTTGAGGGCTTGTGCATTGGAGTTCCAAGGAAGTTGGGACAACCACTTAGCACTTGTGGAGTTTGCCTATAACAACAGTTATCAGGCAAGCATCGGCATGCCTCCATACGAGGCATTGTATGGGAGAAGGTGTCGTACACCGTTATGCTGGGACGAGGTTGGCATGGCCAAACTCGAGGGTACTGAGTTGGTTGAGGTCACCAAATCAAAGGTGAAGTTGATTCGAGAGAGACTCAAGGCGGCTCAGGATAGACAAAAGAGTTATGCAGATAAGCGTCGAAGAACCTTAGAGTTTAAGGTTGATGACGAGGTATTCTTGAAAGTTTCTCCTTGGAAAGGGATCATTCGGTTCCAAACCCGAGGAAAACTTAACCCACGATATATAGGTCCATTCAGAATTATAGAGAGGATTGGGGCCGTTGCATATCGTCTACAGTTGACTCCTGAATTAGAGAAGATACATAATGTGTTTCATGTATCCATGCTTAAGAAGTATGTGCACGATCCCTCTCACGTATTGGAGAAGCCACCTGTAGAGGTACGTGAGGATTTGAACTACGCTGTTCAACCTATCAAGGTCACCGATAGAAAGGTGAAGAAGCTGAGGAGCAAAGAAGTCCCAATGGTTAAAGTCCTGTGGAAGAGCGATCGGGTCGAGGAAGAGACATGGGAAACAGAGGCTTTGATGAGGAAGCAGTATGCTTTCTTATTCGAGTAGAGCTGTGAATTTCGGGGACGAAATTCCTGTTAAGGGGGGGTGAACTTGTGACACCGCACCCGAACGTCCTTGAAAATTCGATTTAAAAATTCCAAAGTGATGTATTGAATTTCCGATTTCAAAACAATGGAAGAAACGATTAATATTTTACGAAGTATATGATTGAATATTGTATTGTTCAAACCCGCATTCGTTTGTAATTTTCATAATGTAAATTATTGGGATGAGCCTACACATATTGGAGATCAATAATGTGATTTAGGAAGTTGACTTGTTCTAAATAAATTAGGAGGAGTACAAAAAGACATCTTTTGACAAAGATAAAACAATAGGACCCATTTTCCCCATTTTTGGAAGTATTGGTAGATAATTTGGATCCCAAATTAATTGGGATCAATTGGGAACCACTCCACATGATTAGAGTACCTACAAAACAAGAAAATTAAGTGAGGAGACTTACCTTGGCCGCACCAGCTGGAGGAGGGCTGCACAAGACTTGATTGGAATCAACCTTGAGACCCACCTTGTCAATTTCCGCACAAAATGGTGTGCTGTTTGTCTCCACTCATTATGGGAGTTATACTCGACCAAACAACGTGTATAAGGTGTCTTTGGATAGCTTTTGAAGTCTATTTTCATATTTGAGTGGCCACAGTTCGAGAGGAGAAGTCAATCATCCAAAAATCGATCTGGAACGAGAAGAGGTCTGTGAACTCGAGCTGTGAGAGTGCTGAGACTGTTTGGCCGATATCTCGAGTTTTACCAATCCAATTAAGGCGTGTGAGATACCAAAAGAAAGCTCTCAAGACGAGGAATCCGTGAAGGTCTGGTTTGCATCAATCGGAGTAGAGGAAGGCTTCCAAATCGTCCGAGCAGAACGAGACCTCGCAGGGACGGATTTACTCTTCTAAGTGAGTTGTTAATCCCAAAACCTTTCCATTCATTTTCCAAATGATATGAACGATTGGTGGGACTATTATACACTACTCCAAGTGTATAAAACATCCCTATTAAGTTATTTTATTGATGTAAAGGTTAGATACTAACCTAGGTGCAAACATTGGAAAACTAGGAATCGAGTTAGCCGGAAAACACCCGTTCTAGGGGCTGTTTTAGTATCAACGACTCGGGGTTGAAATAGCAACTTGAGGAGGCTGTTTAGCACCCATTTTCAAGCAAGGAACTAGTTCCCAATCTTCCTTGGCCGAGGCTTTAGCCATTGGATCGAGAAGGAAGGTTTTAAAGCTCATTTGAGGTGAGGATCGACATCTAGTTGCTTACAACTTGTAGGTTAAGCATGAGATTACCTAAATGCTTAAATAATGTTTTCCATGGATTATGATGATAACCTATTGATGGAATATTGATCTATTTTCCAAAGAATGAAATAAGAAATGATTTGGTAAAGTATTGATGAAAATGGAGTTAAATGAACTATTGTGTGAAATAGGCATTTTACTCATGTGTGAATTGTGTAGATACATAAATGATTATTTATGTATTACATTGAATGATTAAGTTGCTGCTACATATCTCTAAATATGTAGGGTTTTACAAATGGAATATATGATTGATAAGAATAATCTTAATAGTATTGAAATACTAGTTAATGATTGTTGAAATTGTTGAAGAATTGAATCTAAGGATTTGATTGTAATTGATGAACTTGATTGTGATGCAAGTGACTAAATTGATGTAATGTGATGCTAAGACCATGGTTGGGCAGTCCGTAGGGATGTCCCAAGATAGATTATTGATATTACAATTCTAGGCCTAGTGAGTGCTTAGGAATTGGGGTCTATGCCAATGTAAGGAGATGTACTTGAGCCCGTGCTCATAGAATTGCATTGGGTAGACATGATGAGGTGATTGTGTGCATGGGGATGTAGTCGAGTTGGACTCGAGAATGCACGGTGGAGTAGTTAGCTTATGTTAATAAAGGTGCATGGTGATGTAGTCGAGTTGGACTCGAGAATGCAAACATATGTGTTAGGGTTGGACCCTATGTATTGTTGTGACTAGGGGTCACGGGATTTTGGGGTATGTTTGATAAACAAACCTTGGGCCTACGGGCCGACTACTTGACTTTATATATAAAGTAAGTATATTTTAAAACGGGGTAACTTGGGGTTACGGCCTAGATTATATTATCACCCTATTTGAGGGTCTTGTGTTTGAAATACTTGTTGTATATCTATTAGATGCCATCCACACCAGCACTTTATAGCCCTATAGAGTGCTGACCCCTTCGGGGGCGTCCCACCACCATTTTTCAGGTTGAGGCTAGAGCTTGCTTCCTGTGCTCGTTGCTCGAGAGATTCATCTAGGAGGGAAGACTTGGTTCGTGCTTCCTCCATTCTGTTTTTAAACATTAATAAACATGCTCATGGATATTTTACTATAGAGCCTGCGTGCTCATGAATAGCCATGTGTGGCCCTTGTGTTTTAAACAATGTTTTCCGCTGCGTTATGAATTACTTATTATGTTTGTTTATGGATGTATATGTGTGAATGATATTCAAGACGCCTTGTATAATATGAATGTGTTGGACTGCGGTTGACTATTCGTATTGTACGGCGGGTTGTTGACGTGCCCGGATAGGTCCGGGGCGTGACAAAGATAGTTTGTTGGTCTTCTTGACGAGGCGCACCTCCTAATATTTTTCTTTTAATGTTTCAGAGACTTTTGAAAATCGGGGTTAGATTTTCTAACGACGTTAGACGTCATGCTCCTGATATGATAACGGAATTGAAACACATGTCCCATTTTGTTAAAAAATGAAACACGTGCCCTTATCTGAAAACGGTCCAAATCACAAGTACATTTCCTGTGCTTTTCCCTTGAAATTTTCTGAAAATGATATTTTGTCAGGTAATCATAGGTACAAGTACAAGTTATAAGCGTATAGTGTTCCAATCATTCATCTGAGATTTAAAGCGTCAATTGTTTATGAATTGCTCCTGCTCCCACCTTGGTTACTCGCGATAATGGCCCGGTCAACTGCAGTTCAATAATGCAGTCAATCCTAAAGTAATCCAGCCCAAATGAAGTATTCTGTCCAAACTCACTGTGAAGCTCAACCCCGACCTTATTTCCAGCCCAAGTAAAATATCCAATCAAGCACGCACACTCAATTGGTACATATGGGGTGTTTGGAACTGATTCTGCTTCTGCTTCTTTTTTAAAAGTAGAAGCAGAACCAGAATCAGTTTTCAGAAGCTAGTACCCCCCAGCTTCTAAAAAAACTGATTCTGAGAGTAAATTAGAGCTCCAGAAGTGCTTCTGGAATTTCACCTAAACACTTCAGCTTCTGCTTCTGCTCCATGAAGGAGCAGAATCAGTTTTGAGAATCAGATCCAAACAACCCCATAGTTACATACTGTCTCTCTTCTCTGTTTCACTTTCACATAGACACTTTGAATACAACCAAAATCTGACGGCTGGATGGCGATGCTCCTCCAGCGACCGTTATGGATAATGCAGCGAAAATCACCGGCTCCTTCAACGAGCACCAGCGACCCAAGGCTTCGGTCAACATTACCCAGCCCTTCTTATTCGTGGCATCTGCCAGTCCGGCGGTTCTCTCTCCTCTTGGCGATCGTAGCTTTCCCCAACGTCAATTTCATGTGTTTATTAAGATTGTTTAATAATTTTGAAATATTTTTGTGATGTTATCACTTTTGGGATTGTAATAATTTTGAAGTATTTTTGTGATGTTATCACTTTTTGGGAAGAGTGTTTTAGGCAAAAGGAGTATAAATATATTTGGCCAAAGTTATAGGGTTAAGTTACGTGAGGCGCGCACCTCCGCCTCGCGCGTTGCCTAAATTAATTGAGAACGCCTCATGCTGCCTCACGAAATTAAGGTTGATACCTTTCGGGCACCTCATGTCATAATTCAGTTGGCAAATGTAACATCCATAGGGCTTTCAGACAACAACACAAGTATCACATGGCTCTTTGCGGCAAAACTCTGATCTCTTGTCCTATCAGGCTCTGTTGGTGCCTTGGAAACATCAAGACAAGACGGTTCAAGGATTTACTCTCCTGACTTTGATCAAGCCCTCTTACAAGAATGACTTGATCTGAATCCATGACCAGTTTCAGTGCATCGTTAGCCATCACATAGATGAAATTAGTATTATTACAGTCCATCATGCAAATTTGTGTTTCCCCGACATGGCACGCCATGATAGTTCCCTAGAAGGATCTCTACATTATTTGCACTGTCCCAATCACCACAAGATATATAACTATTCCTTTTCTAGTTGCCTCTAGAGATAGGTTCTGATGTTCTTGACTCCAAACATCATTAGAACCGTAGTTTCTATAAGTCATGTTGTTGGGGTTTCCATTAAATAACCAAAATCTCATTCTAGTCTTGAAAAGGTTGTGGAGGGCTCTGTCGAGTATTTCTTATTGAGTGCTAGTTTTGTACTATTTAATAGGTGAAAACCACACTCAAGGTCCACCCTTGTGTATTAGCAATTTTAAACATTCAAGTCATTGTTAAGTGTTATTATTAATTACTTTACTTAGTTAAAATGTATTGTGGATAATGACCAAACCCATCTAAGTTTTGATTAATAAAAATTCATTTGAGTAATTATTCATACTTCGTAAATTTTACGAGTGAGTAGTACGTAGCTTGGCTGTTATAAATAACTTGAGATTTTAGTATTGCCTTCAAAATTCTTTGAAGTAATAAGAGAGGGATCATTAATAACAACTTTGAGTGAATCTGTCGGTACTTCCTCGAATGGCTTTGTGTAGTTGTGCGCATCCAAGATTCGATGCACCACATTACATTCTGAGGCAATGTACCTAAAGCATGGAAACATGATATGAGCATTTTAAAATTAAAAGAAATATGCACAAGTGTTTGAAAGAAAAGAAGGAAAGAAAATTACCTCTAAAACCCCCATTGTTGCCTAAGAGTTTTATAAGAAGATCCTTATTTGCACAGTTTGGAATGTCATTAATGTTGTTATACACACACCTAACCCCATTAGCTAGAGCCTTTTGTCCGCAAGCTTTGAATGGTGGCTGAAAGGTATCAACCTTGTCTTGCTTGGTCAGCTACACACGTCAATAGAAGAAAAAGACTCCGAATATATAACTTTTACACAAACTAGATTTTCTTACCTCCTATAAGTATATGTATTAAACCAATATATTATGTAATGTATAAAGAAATTGCAAATGCCCTGAAATTAAAGAGATCACAAAACAAACAAATTAAAGTAAAATCCTACAATATTTGAAATGAGAGTGCAAAATCTTATTTTTTATTATGAATTAAATTAGTTCATTTATATAAAGCAAACATGTCATGCAAGTGACATTAAACATTAAAAAAATCCTTTCATTTTAGCTAAACATTTAAACACAATGTTGGTCCCACCCTCCATCAAAAGACTATATTTTGATTATTTCACAAAACATTTTAGAAGACGCTTTTTCAAAATTTAAAAACTTGGGCATTGTGTAAACTGAGTTATTGTGTATGAGTTTAGAATTAGAAGAGATATTAAATTTGATAAGATATAGAAAGTGTATTTCCTAGTGATTGTAAGTGTATTTATATTTACGAATCATTGTTACCAAAATGACTAGTCAGAATGAAGAGTTATGAAATGATATTACGGGAGACACTTTCTAATAGAAATATCATTGGGTTTAATATAGAAATACTACAAAGTACTATTAGGAATTTACTATTGAAACTTCGGATGCACTTTCAAGTTTCAACACTGAAAGCATATATACACAAATAAATGAGATTTTTTATATGGTGTTTTTGAGTTTAGAAAATGTAAAACTGATTTTAGAGACATTAGGTGTGCGATCTTTCATTGGGAGCAAAGAGGGTGATAGTTAAAGTTAGGACCCGAGGGCCTAAGATCTATCATCCTAGAGAAATACTCCAAACATAGCACAAGTAGTAATGGAGACATGGGATCCCCTTGCCGTAGCCCCCTCTTCCCTTCAAACCATCCGTGTAGAACACCATTGATGGAGATGGAGAAAGATGAGGTTGTGACACAATCCATTATTCAATTGAAAAAGAGTATGGGGATCCCAATATCTTTCAAGACATTTTCCAAGAACTCCCAAGACACGGTATCATATGTTTTTCTAACATCCACCTTGATCATACATCTAGGTGTAACTCTTTTCCTAGTATACCCATTTCTTAACTCTTGTGCAAGGAAGATGTTGTCGGTCATCAATCTTCCATCAACAAAAGCTCCTTGTGAGGGGTGGATAACCGTAGGAAGGAGAGGCTCTAGACGAGATGCTAAAATATTTGTAATTACCTTATACGTAACATTTGTACACGAGATTGGTCTAAAATCTGACACAGAGGGAGAGTGGGTTGTCTTAGGGATCAATGCTACATCTGTATGGTTAACCGGTCTAAGAATAGTTCCCGAAACAAAGAACTCTCTAACTACCTCACATATGTCTTCCCCAACTAAACTCCAATTGGATTTGAAGAAAGCTGAAGAATATCCATCAGGACAAGGTGATTTATCACTACCAATGTCAAGGAGAGCTTGTTTGATTTCCAAATCAGTAACTGGACTAATAAGGCTATCAACATCTGTTTGGTCTATGGTCACACCTGAAGCAATGACATGGCAATCATAGTCAACCGAATGTACATAGGTTCCAAATAAACCTTTGAAGAATGTAACAAACTCAGTAGCAACTTGATCCATAGATTGGGTTAGACTTCCATCTTCCAATCTAAGGGGGGCTATAGAGTTTTTTTTGCATTCTTCTTCTTAACAATGGAATGAAAATACCTAGTACACCTATGTAACACCCCGGCCCCACCGGAACCGAGGTAGTTACTCCGGACCAATAGTATTCTCCCCACAAACCACCACGAGCCTTTACCGCGCACTTTGTCCTCACTCATGCGCGCCCTGAGAAACTTCCCAGGGGGTCACCCATCCCAAGACTACTCCTGTGCAAGCACGCTTAACTTTGGAGTTCTTGGGTGATGAGCTCCCTTAAAAGGAGTTGCACCTATGTTGGTATGAGTAGTACTATTAATCCATTTATATTAAATCTCAAGTGTTACAATCACCCCCACTTAGGATCGCAACGTCCTCGTTGCGCCCTTGAACCAATCTCAAATCTCAATCAAATCCCAGAATCTTCCCCCGCTAAGTGCCCGCCCGATATCCAACGGATCAGCACACTGTCGCAGAGTTGCTCTGATACCACCTGTAACACCCCGGCCCCACCGGAACCGAGGTAGTTACTCCGGACCAATAGTATTCTCCCCACAAACCACCACGAGCCTTTACCGCGCACTTTGTCCTCACTCATGCGCGCCCTGAGAAACTTCCCAGGGGGTCACCCATCCCAAGACTACTCCCGTGCAAGCACGCTTAACTTTGGAGTTCTTGGGTGATGAGCTCCCTTAAAAGGAGATGCACCTCTGTTGGTATGAGTAGTACTATTAATCCATTTATATTAAATCTCAAGTGTTACAACCTATCCGTTTGAAAGCGGTGAACAGCCTTGGCCTTCTGTTTGAGATAGGCTTCCTCGGCTTCCTTAAGAAAGAGAAACCTCTTTTTTGCAACAAAAAGTTCTTGTTTTAGAGCATCATCTAAAGGAGACAAGAGGGCTAATTGATATATCCTCTTATACTCCTTTTTGGACTCCTTTGCTCTGGCTGTGATATGGCTAAACTCTTTTTTGTTTAGTTGCTTAAGAGGTTGCTTTAACAGCTTTAGTTTTCGAGCAAGTCTAAATTGAGTTGTTCCAACAACACTCCTAAGCCACACATTTTCTAAAATCTCCTTAAATTTATTATGCTTTAACCACATATTGAAAAACTTAAATAGTTTAGAACCCATACTTATCATTCGTCCAATCCTGACAAGTAATGCCACAGGTCAAACTCATGCCCCATCTCAAAGAAGTGAGCTTGACATGTCACACTTTGGGCACTCAAAGAGGGTTTAACAACACCCTATCTAGTTTAGCCCAAATGGAACCTCTATGCCAAGTGAAGAACTCACCTGTAGAGGGGGGGGGGGGGGGAGACCCTCTCCTCTCACACGAGTCACACGCACAATTGAAATACCCCAAAACAACCCATGGAGCAAGGGTATTAGTCCCTAGGCCGTATACATGCCGCCATAGAGCCCTTCTCTCCACAACCATATACAATGCATGCATAGATAAAAGTCATATAGAACCTAAATTGGGTTACCCTACAAGTGAATCGGGCATGAATATGTTGTTTGTCAACCTCCATAATCATCCCATCCACAATAGAGGAATCCCACATTATAGCCATTCTACCCCTCATCAATATTATCAAAGTATGTTTTAGGCAACCAATTAGGAAGCCTAAATTGCATAAAATTATCAAACGTACTATTAGATAACTTAGTTTCAATTAGGAAAAATTACGTACCTTGTTAATCCGAATAAAATTAAGTATAAAATTTTGTTTTGAGGCTTCATTCAGCCCCTTCACATTCCAAGAAACTATAAACATTAAAAATGTTTATCCTTCCCCTTCTCCCTCTTGTAAAACTTGTTCCTTTCTCTTTCTTGTTGTACCCATTCTCTATAGTTATCACATCCTTTGTACCTATCAAGAAAGAAAGGATAAACTTTAAGCGGATGCAAAAGTAATGCCATATCTTTTTACCCCATCAATGGCTAGGTAGTTTTCAAGTCTTGTCATCATCTCCTTCACATGTCCCCCATGCATCAAGTGTAGCTTATATGCCCCATCTTCCCTCAAACTCAATGTAACACTTGAGATTTAATATAAACAGATTAATAGTACTACTCATACCAATAGAGGTGCATCTCCTTTTAAGGGAGCTCATCACCCAAGAACTCCAAAGTTAAGCGTGCTTGCACGGGAGTAGTCTTGGGATGGGTGACCCCCTGGGAAGTTTCTCAGGGCGCGCATGAGTGAGGACAAAGTGCGCGGTAAAGGCTCGTGGTGGTTTGTGGGGACAGTACTATTGGTCCGGAGTAACTACCTCGGGTCCGGTGGGGCCGGGGTGTTACAGGTGGTATCAGAGCAACCCTGCGACAGTGTGCTGACCCGTTGGATATCGGGCGGGCACTTAGCGGGGGAAGATTCTGGGATTTGATTGAGATTTGAGATTGGTTCAAGGGCGCAACGAGGACGTTGCGATCCTAAGTGGGGGTGATTGTAACACTTGAGATTTAATATAAACGGATTAATAGTACTACTCATACCAATAGAGGTGCATCTCTTTTTAAGGGAGCTCATCACCCAAGAACTCCAAAGTTAAGCGTGCTTGCACGGGAGTAGTCTTGGGATGGGTGACCCCCTGGGAAGTTTCTCAGGGCGCGCATGAGTGAGGACAAAGTGCGCGGTAAAGGCTCGTGGTGGTTTGTGGGGACAGTACTATTGGTCCGGAGTAACTACCTCGGGTCCGGTGGGGCCGGGGTGTTACACTCAACTTTGGTGATCAGTGATCACATCATCTAGGTATGTTTCCCTTATCTCATCCATCACACAACTTTCTTTCTTTCTTTTTTTTTTTATCAAATTTGGGTGCATGAGTTTTCTTCCATTACCCATAGGATGCCCATCCTCAAAGTATCTATCAAGGAAGTGTTTATAGACACATCTCATGAAGATGGCCAAAAAGGCATAGAACCTCTTTGTCTTCTTTACTGCGGGTAAACTCTCTAGACAAGCTTTGGTAAACCATACCCGGGTATGTTGGCTTCAACCACTTTTAGAAGATGGTTAAGCCGTATGATAGGTTCACTCACCTCATCCAAATGTTTAACTTGAATGGTAGGTGTGAGAACCTCATCTGTATGCATGGTTACAATGACTTCATCATTGAATACTTCCTTAAAATCTTTAATCACCCTAGGGTCACCCTCCTCCTCTTCCTTTGTCTCATAACCGGATGAGATTTCACCATCTTCTTTGTTTTTCTTCTTTAACCTCTTTCTTTTGGTCAACCTTACCGTTTTTAGGAAACGATGGTGGTCTTTCTTCTTTGGTAATGTAAAGCCCTCGGCCGCCTCCTTGGTCCTTCTTTTCATATGCCGCGCGGCCTTAGACTTTGTGTTGGATTTGTTTGCGGAATTAGGCTTTACCTTTGGTTTGGCCGCGACTTTAGGCTCAGCCACACCCAAACTCTTAGTCTTGCCCTCACCCTTAGGTTCTTCCAATGTAGGTTGTGGATCACCTTCTTCCATAGCTTTCTTCCTCTTTACCCTTTTCTTTTTCCTCCATCTCGGCTATGACCTTGCAAGTGAAAGCGTGGTGGCCGTATACCTTGCATTGGAAGCAAAAGTTTGGGAATGTCTCATATATCACCTTTTGGCTATGAAACTTTTGGTTTGGCATCTTAACCTTCACTTTTAGAGGGGGAGCCTTGGATGCATCCACTTCAATGAGAACACTAGCAAAGTTTGATCTTGCTTTCTCTTGGGTTATCCTATCGGTTGTCAATGGTGTTCCCACCCGTGAGGCAATCTCACTTATCACTTCCTCATCCCACACTTGCATAGGGAGGAAAGGGAACTTGACCCAAATAGGCACCTTCAAGAACTCATCACAATTAAAGGAAAAGTCTTCCGAAAGAGTCTTTAGGTACAAAGATTTCCCAAATAGTGAGTATGGACCCTCCATGAGAACCTTAGCTCTTGCCTCTTCAATCTTAAATTTGAAGATCACCCATCTTTGCTCATGTTGCCTCACATTATATTGGACTCCCCACTTTACAACAAGTTCAGTATGGGCTTCAATCCGGGATACCTGCCCGCAAAGTATCCGCGGGTTCCCCCTCTTCTTTCTCCACCTCCAATACCGTGGCTTCCCCCTCTTCACTTTCGGGTACTTTCTTTGTAGTAGGAGTAGGAGTAAAAGTGCTACTCCCATCCCCTTCCTTAGCTCTCAAAGCTTGAATTCTCAAAGACGATTTCTTCTCGGGTGGAGTCCCCATGAGCTTGGAACTTCGGTTAGTTACTCTACCCATCAAAGAAGATGATGAATAGTGACTTGAAAAGTGAAAGTTCTCGGATGAATATAAAAAATATGCTTAGAGGTTCGCCTAGGTGAGGCGACCCCATACATATCTTGAAAACCTTCCCCAAGCTATAGATTGTTGTAGATCTTCCAAAAACAAAAAGTCAACTACGAATAGTGTTCTTGAGCTCTTCCTCGGATGTGTGGTACGACAGCTAGGGATGAGGCTCAAACTTGAGATTCAAGGTCACCAAAGCAAGAGAACTTCACACCAAGAAAAGAGTTTGCATCCAACAAGCCGTTTAGAAGTTATGGACAACAGTTTTTCTCGTGAATAGTGTTTATGCGAACGTTTTTGGGTGTGGAAAGAGCTCAGAATCCCAAGATACTACTCAACCAAAACGATGGAAAGGTAGTATAGAAGATGTCCTAGCTCCGGGAGGTGGTGGTGGGTGGTGGTGGGTGATGGTGGTTGACGTTGGGCGTGCGAGAGAAAGGAGATGACCGTTGGTGGTGGCCGAACTCCTTGACAGATTAGCTCACAACTCTCACTAGACCGTTTGCTGCTTTTAAAATTTTGTGCAATCTCACCTTTTAATATCTTCATATCACTTGGACTCACCGTATGAATTTTTATACGATTGTATAAATCTTCAAAAGTAATTCCTTATCTTTTGAAATAAAAATCAAAATTTTAGAGTATTAGTTTTACAACAGTAAAAAATTAAACCCATCGAGCAATATAATATACTACATATAATAAATATAAAAGCAATAAGGTGCAAGGAGCTAGCTAACCTGATATGAGTCGAAGGCGAAATTCAAAATGTAAATGGGAGTTTTAATGCATGTACTTCACCAAGATTTTAGGAAAGAAGCATTGCGCATATAAAGAATTAGTATTACTATTTTTTAAAGAACAATTGATATTATATCATCACTTATATATATTCGAGGGATTAGTTTGATTATATAAAAATTATAAATAAATACTACGTAATATTAATATAATGTACCGATGTTGCACTTCTTTCCGATGTATATTCTTGGGGAAGTGACTTGACACTTTCCTGCAGTGCATGTAATATTTCAAAATTTAATTAGTTTTATTGTATAAAAATACTGGTTTGAGTGCATAACCACGCCATTAATTCCTTTAATAAACCATGCCATTAATTTATTAATTACCTGCAATTTAACAACCATGCCAAAAACTGTTTTGAAGAACTTGGCATCCTTGGGGTTGTTCCTGCCAATATGAATTAGAAAACACAATTAAATTAACTAACTAATAAATCTTGTTCTTAAATTATAAATACAAAAAATCTACACTAGCTTACAATTTCAGGAAAAGTGAGCTATCAATGTAACACTTGACATTGACGTTCGGGTGAAAGAGGCTTCGGAAATGATCACAGTGAATCATTGTACCTATTCCCCTGGCAGAACCTCCGGCAAGAATCACCTATTAATTTTACACCAAAAAACGGAGCATGTGGAAATAATCATAAATTCATTTATCGTTAATTTAATAAAGGACCTGAAGTTTAGAAATTTTACATTTTAGGCATCTTTCATGTCTTTAGTCATCAACTCCTTCGCCACCGCTCTATAGATTCTTGCTCCCCTATAGAAAAGCTTGGTTGCCAAATAGTAGTAAAAGACAAAACGTCATACATCAAATTTAAATGGTTGCATATTACGAAGAAATATTATTTAAGATATATATCATTCCAAGACGTGAAAAGCATACATACCGGGTCGGGTTGATCCACATCTCCGGAGAATGACCCGTTGTCGTGGTATCTTACTACTACACGGTTCCAATTGCAGAAGTAAGATTCATTCTTTTGGTCGCTGAAAATCCCCTTAAACTGAAAATAATCATCCATGTGGAAAGAATATACGTCCTGGGATCCGGCACGGCCAGTGCAGTTCGCGGCATATGCGGGCTACCCGTTGTTGTAGATGGTGCTATTTATACACCACCCTCCTCCCTATGGTAGGCACGGGAAAAATCTCAATTCAAGCTAATAGTTAGGACTTCTGAGATGCATATCAATCTATAAGCTTTAACAGAAATTAATTAAATGACGTTGACTTAATTGAACCAAAAGTGCGTCCAAAACCATTTATAAGTGTAGTCCAAAATAAAATTTCGTTGACTACGACTTTATAGTAGATATCTTAAAATATTTAAATGATGCATGTTGACTTCTTTTATATTAAAGTCACGTACCTCGAGGTGAACCAACCAGTTGTGGGCACCAGAATCTTTTCCGGCATCCCAGTTGTACGCTGGCGGGCTTCTATCCAAACAGACTACAATTATAACAATTGATAAACACAATTAAATAAGCATAGAAATCGAGTGTTAAGCCTCTAATTAAAAGATTTATGCACATGATCTAGAAAAGATTAATTAAGAAGTTTACCGCCCCCCTCGGCCACAGCGCTGTTAAGTAGAATGGTGGTGACATTGTTCTCGGCCTTTGATGGGCCAACGACCAAAGCCGCACAAAGAAGGAAACAGTAGAGCATCGTGGTTGATATCTCCATTTTAGCTGCAAGGGTAAAAAGGGGAAAAAATCAAAAAGAAGAGGAAAATTTTGAAATGGAGAAGAACCTAATCAAAAGATGTAAAAGATGAGGAAACATTAAAAAGAAAAAAAATAAAGATGTTACCTTTCCAGAAATCGAAAATGGCAATCGAATGAAAACACAAAAACTGAACTGAAGAAATGTTAGAATTGCTGCAAAGGCAGAAAGCTGGAGTTTTGTTTAGCAGCTGCTGGTCTGCGTGAAATGTCTGGGCTTTTAATATATACATAAATGAAGACGTGTCGAACTATACGGATTGATAACTCATGAGCTGATCGTTTCATGAGTATCCAATAATATACAGAGTACGCACTAATGATAAAATTACATTTATTACTTTGGTTTATTTTAGACAGAACATGTTATCAATTTAGCCATGTTATTTGAGTGACAGACAGTTGGCAATTCAGCCATGCATGTCATACCATTGTACGTTCATATATATCATACTACACTTATTACTTTGCTTTATTTTAGACAGAACATGTTATCAAATAAAGTTATGATTAGTTTATATTTAGGCTGAAAAAGTTATCTGATGAATTAAAGTTGCAATTGTACGTATATATGGATAAAGTACGTATGGTGGCCATCATCAAGTAATTGTTGTACGGTAATTCGAGCATTCAACTCCTAGTTTATAGCTCAGTTCTTTTCGAGCTAAAGAAAATTAAATCCAGAACGTGGGTTGCTTATTTCATGACTTCAAGTTAAATAATTCGGATCCTTTTTGGGTGAGATGAGTTGTAAGAGTATATGACATGATATTCCATTATGAGAAACTTCTTAATAATAGATGTGCAATGTTTCACACCATGTCACTATACGAAGTATTAAATAAACTTCATAACTCTTCTTTAGTTGTTATATATACTCTTACTCAATCCCTTTGTCCTCATTAAAATTCACTTTTTACTTCGCTCTCTCAAAATAAATTTAGTAATTTACCTTTCCTTTTACCACATGTGAAAACTAAAAGTAAATCATCTTTCATCGATATTTTTTTCTCTATTATATTTTGAGAAAATCATATTTGAAAAATCAATAACAATTGTGAGTTGAATTAGAAACTTAAGTGCAATATATAAATTGAGAATACTATTTTGCCAAAACATTATAAAAGAAAAGAGAAATAACATATGTGCCAAAAAACCTAACAAAGTAGCAAATCAGATAGAAAAGCAGTCATTCGGTGATCAACTTCATTGTGTCAGAGTATAGGGGCATTCTCCTTGAGAATTGAAGGAAAGGATATGGGGATAACTTGGGCATGGAACTCATTGACTGATCCTAAACGCTTCGATTTTATCATTGAGTATCAGTCAAAAAGTAGGAGAAGCACCTTTAGAAGATATGATGCAGGAGTCTCAATTGTGGTGGTGTGGTCTTATGCCTAGAAGACCGAGTTGAGTGATACACCTGTTGGACGACTTGAATTGAGATGTGGGGAGAAGAAGCGGGATGATAGAGAGATAGAGGAAGTCCCGAATAGATTAGGATTAGAGGAATCCAAACTAATATGCTTCTTCTTGGGTTGGATGAGAGTATGACTCTAGAGAGAGCAAAGTGGATGACCGACATTCGTGTGGATAATTGATCTGTTAGCTTTTCTTTATTTTCTCTTGCCTTTTTTTATCGGTTATCTTTTTATCAATCTACATTTTTTATCATCAACTTTCTTATGTTCTCTTATTTTTTATCTTTGAACTTCCTTATGTTCTTATGTTATTTTTATCTTCTATTTATCTATATCTTATTTATTTTATCTTACTTTATCTTTTTATTCTTCTTATCTTTCTTCTCTATTTTTTTGGCTTTGATATCATGAATCGTTTCACGTTAACTGATCCCAAAATCTTTTAAGAATATAGCTTGAATGTTGTTGTTAGCTTGAATGATCAGATTTATATATGCACATAATCTGCAAAAGATTATTATATATAAATAAGTGCGTAGTTTACCAGCCCCTCGACCATAACGCTGTTAAGTAGAATGGTGGTGACATTTTTCTCGGCCTTTGACGGGCCAACAACCAAAGCAGCACAATGAAGGAAGCAGTAGAGCATTGTGGTTGATATCTCCATTTAAGCTACAAGGGTTAAAAGGAAAAACAAGAACACTCAAAAAAAGAGGAAAATTTTGAAATGGAGAAAAGCTTAGTCAAAAGATGTTAAAAATGATTATTACATGCAAGAAAAAACTCAAAAAGAAGATATGGAAGTTACCCTTCGAAGGAAACAAGTTGAAGATCGATGGTGCCCGGAAATAGCAACTAAACTCAACTCGGGAAATAAATTAAACGTTCGAAGGAGGAGATCCAGAAAGAGTTTGGATTAGTAGGTTTTTTTGCGTGTATGAAATTGGGCGTTGGCAGCTGCTTTAATTATAGGAGTACGTTAGACGTGATATGATGGGTCATTTAAACTGGTAGATCAGGACGTACATATTGATATATACCACGCACGGGAATATGGGGTAATGGGATGGGAGGTGAGTTGCTTTAGTAGTGAAGTATTTTATATTTAAGAGCTAATAAATACGGGGTATGTCATTATCAATTTATGGCAATCTCATTAAATATTCGGTTTGCTTTTATTATTTATGAGAAAACTATAGAGAGAATTCTTTAAATGAAAGTAAAAATGTTTTGAAATTTACTCCTATTCAGGGAATAAAAAAGATGATAGTCGTATTTTGAAATTTTAAAACGTTTTTACTCCCATATAAAGAATTCTCTCTATACTTTTCTCATCGTATCATATATAATAAAAGCAAACAGAATATTTAATGAGATTGCCATAAATTGATAATGACATACTCCGTATAATACCAGCTCGTAAATATAAAATACTCCACTACTAAAGCAGCTCAGCTCCACTCCCATTACCCCATATTCCCATGCATGATATATATCAGTATGTATGTCTCTCTGATCTACCAGTTTAAATGACCCATCATATCACGTCCAACGTACTTCTATGATTAAAGGAGCCGCCAATGTCCAATTTCATTCACGCAAACAAACCTGCTAATTCAAACTCTTTCCTGATCTCCTCCTTCTAACGTTTAATTTATTTCCTGAGTTGAGTTTAATTGCTGTTTCCGACCGCCATCGATCTTCAACTTGTTTGCTTCGCAGGGTATCTTTTATATCTTCTTTTTGAAATTTTTCTTGCATGTAATACTCATCTTTAACATATTTATTTTGACTAGACTTTTCTCCATTTCAAAATTTTCCTCTTTTTTTCAGTGTTTTTGTGTTTCGTTTTTACCCTTGCAGCTTAAATGGAGATATCAACCACAATGCTCTACTTCTTCCTTCATTGTGCTGCTTTGGTTGTTGGCCCGTCAAAGGCCGAGAAAAATGTCACCACCAATCTACTTAATTAACAGCGTTGTGGTCGAGGGGCTGGTAAACTACGCACTTAATTATATATATTAATCTTTTGCATATTATGTGCATATATAAATCTGATCATTCAAGCTAACAACAACATTCAAACTATATTCTCAAAAGATTTTGAGATCAGTAAACGTGAAAAGATTCATGATATCAAAGCAAAAAAATAGAGAAGAAAGATAAGAAGAATAAAAAGATAAAGTAAGATAAAATAAATAAGATATAGATAAATAGAAGATAAAAATAACATAAGAACATAAGGAAGTTCAAAGATAAAAAGATAAGAGAACATAAGAAAGATGATGATAAAAAATGTAGATTGATAAAAAGATAACTGATAAAAGAAAAGGCGAGAGAAAATAAAGAAAAGCTAACAGATCAATTATCTACACCACGAATGTCGGTCATCCACTTTGCTCTCTCTAGAGTCATACTCTCATCCAACCCAAGAAGAAGCATATTAGTTTGGATTCCTCTAATTCTAATCTATTTGGGACTTCCTCTCTCTCATCCCGCTTCTTCTCCCCACATCTCAATTCAAGTCGTCCAACAGGTGCATCACTCAACTCAGTCTTCTAGGCATAAGATCACACCACCACAATTGAGACTCCTGCATCATATCTTCTAAAGGTGCTTCTCCTACTTTTTGTCTGATAGTCTCAATGATAAAATCGAAGCGTTTATGTTCAGTCAATGAGTTCCATGCCCAAGTTATCCCCATATCCTTTCCTTCTCAAGCAGAATGCCCCTATACTCTGACACAATGGAGTTGATCACCGAATGACCGCTTTTCTATCTGATATGCTACTTTGTTAGGTTTTTTTGGCACATATGTTATTTCTCTTTTCTTTTAAATTTTTTTTGGCAAAATAGTATTCTCAATTTATATATTGCAATTAAGTTTCTAATTCAACTCAAAATTGTTATTGATTTTTCAAATATGCTTTTCTCAAAATATAATAGAGAAAAAATATCTATGAAAGATAATTAATTTACTTTTAGATTTCATAGGTGGTTAAAGGAAAGGTAAATTACTAAATTTAATTTTGAGAGAGCGAAGTAAAAAGTGAAATTTAATAGGGACGAAGGGATTGAGTAAGAGTATATATAACAACTACAGAAGAGTTATGAAGTATATTTAATACTCCGTATAGTGACATGGTGTGAAACATTGCACATCTATTGTTAAGAAGTTTCTCATAATGGAATATTATGTCATATACTCTTACAACTCATCTCACCAAAAAAGGATCAGAATTATTTAACTTGAAGTCATGAAATATGCAACCCACGTTCTGGATTTAATTTTCTTGAGCTCGAAAAGAATTGAGCTATAAACTAGGAGTTGAATGCTCGAATTACCGTACAACAATTACTTGATGTTGGGCACCATACGTACTTTATCCTTATATACGTACAATTGCAACTTTAATTCATCAGATAACTTTTTCAGCCTAAATGTAAGATAATCATAACTTTATTTGATAACATGTTCTGTCTAAAATAAAGCAAAGTAATAAGTGTAGTATGATATATATGAACGTACAATGGTATGACATGCATGGCTGAATTGCCAAATGTCTGTCACTCAAACAACATGGCTGAATTGATAACACGTTCTGTCTGAAACTATTTCCTATTTTCGACCAGGCGAGCTTCCTATTTTGGTCCGAAAATCCATCTTGACAGATAAATTGCAGCTTTCTTATATTAAACGTTGTTACTTTTGTTTAATTTTTTCTCACTGTTGTATCTAGGGGTAAGGTTTGATCCCTATGGTTATTTTCATTTTCATAAAAAAAAAAATTAAAAGCCTCGACCTTTCACGCAGACCAGCAGCCGCTAACCAAAACTCCAGCTTTCTGTCTTTTCTCCAATTCTAACGTTTCTTCAGTTCAGTTTTGTGTTTTCAGTCGATCGCCTTTTTTCGATTTCTGGAAAGGTAACATCTTTAATTTTTTTTTCTTTTTAATGTTTCCTCATCTTTTACATCTTTTGATTAGGTTCTTCTCCATTTCAAAATTTTCCTCTTCTTTTTGATTTTTTTCCTTTTTACCCTTGCAACTAAAATGGAGATATCAACCACGATGCTCTATTGTTTCCTTCTTTGTGCGGCTTTGGTCGTTGGCCCATCAAAGGCCGAGAACAATGTCACCACCATTCTACTTACTAACGCTGTGGCCGAGGGGGCCGGTAAACTTCTTAATTAATCTTTTGTAGATCATGTGCATAAATCTTTTAATTAGAGGCTTAACACTCGATTTTCTATGCTTATTTAATTGTGTTTATCAATTGTTATAATTGTAGTCTGTTTGGATAGAAGCCCACCAGCGTACAACTGGGATGCCGGAAAAGGTTCTGGTGCCCACAACTGGCTGGTTCACCTCGAGGTACGTGACTTTAATACAAAAGAAGTCAACATGCATCATTTAAATATTTTAAGATATCTACTATAAAGTCGTAGTCAACGAAATTTTGTTTTGGACTACACTTATAAATGGTTTTGGACGCACTTTTGGTTCAATTAAGTCAACGTCATTTAATTAATTTCTGTTAAAGCTTATAGATTGATATGCATCTCAGAAGTCCTAACTATTAGCTTGAATTGAGATTTTTCTCGTGCCTACCATAGGGAGGAGGGTGGTGTATAAATAGCACCATCTACGACAACGGGCAGCCCGCATATGCCACGAACTGCACTGGCCGTGCTGGATCCCAGGACGTATCTTCTTTCCACATGGATGATTATTTTCAGTTTAAGGGGATTTTCAGCGACCTAAAGAATGAATCTTACTTCTGCAATTGGAGTAAGATACTGCGACAACGGGTCATTCTCCGGAGATGTGGATCAACCCGACCCGGTATGTTTGCTTTTCACGTCTTGGAATGATATATATCTTAAATAATATTTGTTCGTAATATGCAACCATTTAAATTTGATGTATAACGTTTTGTCTCTTACTACTATTTGGCAACCAAGCTTTTCTATAGGGGAGCAAGAATCTATAGAGCGGTGGCGAAGGAGTTGATGACTAAAGACATGAAAGATGCCAAAAATGTAAAATTTCTAAACTTTAGGTCCTTTATTAAATTAACGATAAATGAATTTATGATTATTTCCACATGCTCCGTTTTTTGGTGTAAAATTAACAGGTGATTCTTGCCGGAGGTTCTGCCGGGGGAATAGGTACAATGATTCACTGTGATCATTTCCAAAGCCTCTTTCACCCGAACGTGAATGTCAAGTGTTACATTGATAGCTCACTTTTCCTGAAATTGTAAGTCAGTGTAGATTTTTTTTTTTGTATTTATGATTTAAGAACAAGATTTATTAGTTATTTAATTTAATTGTGTTTTCGAATTCATATTGGTAGGAACAACCCCAAGGATGCCAAGTTCTTCAAAACCGTTTTTGGCATGGTTGTTAAATTGCAGGTAATTAATAAATTAATTGCATTGTTTTTTAAAGGAATTAATGGCGTGGTTATGCAGTTAGACCCGTATTTTTATACAATAAAACTAATTAAATTTTGAAATATTACATGCACTGCAGAAAAGTGTTAAGTCACTTACCCAAGAATGTGCATCGGAAAGAAGTGCAACATCAGTACATTATATTAATATTGCGTAGTATTTATTTATAATTTTTATATAATCAAATTAATCCCTCGAGTATATATAAGTGATAAAGTAATATCAATTATTCTATAAAAAAAGTAATACTAATTCTATATATGTGCAGTGCTTCTTTTCTAAGATCTTGGTAAAGTACATTAAAACTCCCATTTACATGTTGATTGATTCCGCCTTCGACTCAATATTAGGTTAGCTAGCTCCTTGCACCTTATTGCTTTTATATTTATTATACATAGTATATTATATTGCTTGATGGGTTTAATTTTTTACTGTTGTAAAACTAATACTATAAAATTTTTATTTTTATTTCAAAAGATAAGGAATTACTTTTCTGAAGATTTATACAATCGTATAAAAAATCATACGGTGTTCCAAGTGATATTTAGATATTAAAAGGTGAGATTGCACAAAATTTTATAAATAGCAAACGGTATAGTGAGAGTTGAGAGCTAATCTATCAAGGAGTTCGGCCACCACCAATGGTCATCTCCTTTCTCTCACGCCCACCCACCACCACCACCCACCACCACCTCCTGGATCTAGGACATCTTCTATACTACCTTTTCCATCATTTTGGTTGAGTAGTATCTTGGGTTTATGAGCTCTTTTCACAACAAAAAATGTTTGCATAAACACTACTCACGAGAAAAACTTTTTTCCATAGCTTTTAAACGGCTTGTTGGATGCAAACTCTTTTCTTGGTGTGAAGTTCTCTTGCTTTGGTGGCATTGAATCTCAAGTTTGAGCCTTATCCCTAGCTGTTGTACAACACATTCGAGGAAGAGCTCAAAAACACTATTCATAGTTGATGTAAGGAATAAATGTATTTAGATCTTGATGATGCTAGAACTAGTTAGAACATTAGAGTACCCCCCACTAGAATTGATGTATTAGAATTTTTCTAAGTGTAAGCATTCTAGAGTAGTCGACTGACAGAAGACCTACATGCCCTATGTTGGCTGCTTACCTGACAGAAGTGCCATTGCCCCTCTGTTGGACTTCTGTTGAACAGAAGAGCTCGAGGCCCTCTGTGTGTGCCTCTCTATGCAACGCAGCAGAAGATCACATACTTGGGAAGTTTTGCAAACTACCTGCGCCGATGTACCCAACGGAAGATTCCCTCAACGGCTAGGAGTCACTCAACGGAAATGCTACAGGACATCATTTAATGCTCATTTAATGAGCTCTACACTCCAAAGAGTTAAAGCTGATGATTGACCGAGATTTCTGGAAAGCCTATCCCAAAATAGAAAGCCGCCAAACTTGCGGGCCCAACTGGTCAACTCAACAGTACGCGCATTTAATGCAGTTGTCTCCTCTTGCAACGGGAAAACAACCCTAGTATAAAAGATACATGATGAAGAACAACCAGATAACTTTTTGCTCGCTCTACAACATTCAAAAGCTAACATGAGATTCAAACTTCATCTCCATCAACAAGAAAAGCTTACGTTGGAAGGATAATATTTTCCCATAATCTTCATACTCCAACAAGAGCAAAGTTCCTACGGTTCTTCAACAACTTCAAGCACTTCATTTTACAAACCTTTTGTGACGAAGCAAGTTGGAGAAAAACTCTGTTTTTCTACAGATCATCTTCTGCAAAGAAGGACGTCTTAAAGTAGCTGGAGTAGTGAAGTGGTGATACTTCAAGGAGACTCAGTGAAACGAGACCAATCTTAAAGGAAGCAAGGAAGTGCATCCCAGGAGACATCTACACTTGAAGAAGACGTGGAGAGCTTCTTAAGTGATAGGACTAAGGCTTTGTAACTGTTTACTTGAAAGCTTAGTGGAACAGTGGATTAGAGGAACGAGTTGTTTTTTGAACCACTATAAAAATTCCTAGTGTCATTTACTTACTGCTTTTTATTTTAAACTGATTAACTCCACAGAAGTGGTATCTGTGTTCAGCAGAACACCTTTGCTCCTCTGTGAGGCTATCCCGACAGAACCCCTACCAAAAGACCTCCGCTGCCAGTCTGTTCTCAATAGAACAGGCTATTCCGTTAACCTTGGTATTTAGCTTGAAAAAGTTAAAAACCATAAGAATCTATTCACCCCCTCCCCTCTAGACTGTTACCTCAATAACCGGGACCAACAATTGACTTTTTGTTTTTGGAAGATCTACAACAATCTATAACTTGGGGAAGGTTTTCAAGATATGTATGGGGCCAGGGTCACCTCACCTAGGCGAACCTCTAGGCATATTTTTCAATATCATCCAAGCACTTTCACTTTTCAAGTTACTATTCATCATCTTCTTTGATGGGTAGGGTAACTAACCAAAGTTCCAAGCTCAAGGGGACTCCACCCGAGAAGAAATCATCTTTGAGAATTCAAAGTTTGAGAGCTAAGGAATGGGAGGGGAGTAACACTTTTACTCCTACCCCTACTACAAAGAAGGTACCTGAAACTAAGAAAGAAGAGGTGGAAGGCACGATATTGGAGGTTGAAAATAGCAACTCAACAATGGAAGAGGAAGATACAACATCAAAGGACGTGGGGAAAGTCTTGAAGGATACACCTAAGGTTGTTCCAATTGTTGAAGCCGTGGGTGTCCATGAGGTAAATGTACCTATTGATTAAGCTACTTTGCATGTTGCAAATGATGTAGGAGACACTCCTATTATGACTCCTATTGTTGAACAAAATGTGGAACCTATTGTGGAGCAAAGTGTGTAACCACCTAAACAACCTATTGTACAAGAGGAACCAACTATTGAGGAAGATTCTTCCTCTCATGCTATTGAAAAAATTGACTTCAAAAAGACCAAAGTTTGGAAGTCACCTTGGACTTCACTTTTCAAGGACAATAGGGAACCAAGCAAAGGGATGAAATTGAAGTACATACAATCCGTAGGGGACTATGTAGATCTATCCAAAAGAGTTACGCCCTCCATTATTAACATATGGGGGTATTGTTTGGTTGGATACTTTGCGGGCAGGTTCCCTGGATTGAAGCCCATACATGAACTTGTTGCAAAGTGGGGAGTCCAATGTAATGTGAGGCAACATGACCAAAGATGGGTGATCTTCAAATTCAAGAGTGAAGAGGCAAGAGCTAAGGTTCTCATGGAGGGTCCATACTCACTATTTGGGAAATCTTTGTACCTAAAGACTCTTTCGGAAAATGTTTCCTTTAATTGCGATGAGTTCCGGAAGGTGCCTATTTGGGTCAAGTTCCCTTTCCTCCCTATGCAAGTGTGGGCTGAGGAAGTGATAAGTGATACTGCCTCACGGGTGGGAACACCATTGACAACCGATAGGATAACCCAAGAGAAAGCAAGATCAAACTTTGCCAGGGTTCTCATTGAAGTGGATGCATCCAAGGCTCCCCCTCTAAAAGTGAAGGTTAAGATGCTGATAAGTCCGTATTTAGATGCGTATTGGGATCGGCTTTTAATGGTTTCCTAGCTTTAAGGTGTCGCAAGTCTCAATTTTATCTCAAGTTATGTTTACCGGGCGTTAGGTCGAGTTTTATGCCGTTTGGAGTCAAAATCAGGAATTTAGAGTCCGGCACCGGCACTTGAGGAGCAATTGGGATGATTTTAGAATAATTAGAGAGTGAATTGAGAGCTTTGGAGGTCACCGGGAGGTTCGTGATGAAGGTTTGAAGGCAAAAGAGCTCTAGGATTGGCTACGGGATCAAAAGAAGACGTATAGAGCTTGAAAGCGGCGATCAGGATGACCTTCTGTTAATCGTTCAAGCATATCTCTTTGTAGAAGAATCCAAAGGACACGATTCAAGTTTCATATGAAAGCCAACTTCAAGGCATACAAATCATATGAAGAGACCATTCCAAGAATCTGAGAGGAGGAAGGCGCAAAAAGACGATAAAGTCAGATGACCTCTGTTGCGATTTCAGAATGCCACCTTCCACCATTTTATTCATATCTCTTGATTGGAGGATTCAAATCGAATTCCGAAAATTGTGGTGGATAGAGGACTTCATTATATACAACTTTGGTGAAGGAAGCATTTTCTAATTCGAAGAGCAAGCACGCGCGACGTGTAACACCGGACCCGAATTTTACCTAGATAAATTTTTTTCGTAAAGTATTTGGTTAAAGAAGGTAAATCAAGACTAAGAGTAGTCTCGATAAATGAGAAAGTAAAATTTTGTCCTAAACTAATAAAGGGTTATTAATTTAGACGTGGGACCACACGTGGTATTTCAAGTTTATAAAATATTACTATTTTCCAAAACGATACTATTATGATAGTAGGAATGGGTCGTGGACCCCATTGTTATAAAGAGCAACCACTGCACGGCCGAGCGGGCCAGGGCCACTATTCGATAGTGGGGAGTCCTTAATTATCGGACTGTCAATAATTCGTAGGACTACGAATTTATAACAGAAGAAATATAGACATTTTAAGAAACCAAAATAATGGGATGAATAATATTGATTAACTTGGTATATTAAAGGAGGGTACTTTTGGAGGACCCTACCTTAAAGATATTTTATTTTGAGAACAAACAGATAAGATTTTATCTGTTTTTACATTTGGGATCACTTAAAAAGATGTGTAACATCTTATTAAGATGTCACAAAATATCAATACACATATTGAGTCATGAGAAATTGCTAATGAATTTACGAGATGACGTGTTCTCATTTTTACCGTTACTTGAACAGTAAAATGCACGTTGAGCCCACACATGGGCGGGGACCATCCGATAATTACGGACCACATATTATATTCATCTTGGTCTAGATAATATTTATATGAGGTTGTAAATAAATGTTGAGCCATAAAGTGGGCCTTTCGATCAAACGGAGTCCCATTACCGGTATAGGTAATTAAACAGATAACAGCCCGAAATTAATTTCGGCGACCACGAAATTAAGGTGGGATAATATATATTCATTCTAAAGGCCAATATTAATTGGAAGAATGATATATATTTTATTTGACCCGATAAAATAAAATTTAATTAAAACAGTCCAGAAAATACAACTTTCGGGGCCGAATGTACACTTCGGGGCTTAAAGGGATGACCTCCCACATGGGTGGGGGCCACCCCACGATTTTGTCAATCAAATAACTCTGGATTGACTCATGTTGGGGCTGTGAGACAAAGGAAAATGGGGGAAGGACCAAACATAATGTGCAATGGGACCATTTCCCATATAATTGAAGAACAAAGCCAAAAAGATTATCATCTCACCCAACCACTCCCAAAATTTCGGCCACACACTCTCAAGGAGGAGGAGCTCTGAAAATATCATCCTCCATATCCATGAACCGAGCTCATGTTTGAAGGAGGTTCGAGGAAGAAGAAAAGCTTGGAAAAGAAGAGAAAAACTTAGTAAAATTAAGGTAATGACTTCATTAGTATTTTCCTCCTTCATTTTAATCTCATATGATTTTATAAATCATATGATAGACTTTTAAACTTGTTCTACACTTCTAGAGGTGTAGAATGAGGGTTTGAAAGATTAAGTTTAACCACGAACGGAGTTATGACCGGAGTAAGACCGGTTCACCGGAAAACACCTTCTTGGAAGGTTTTGACGTTTATACCACTTTTGGTTGTGAAACCTTGTTAGGAATTTTACCAAGGTATTCTAGACTTCTCAAGGAACCTAGGAGTGGCCGGAAAGTCGCCGGAGCCGCCGGAGTTTTCGCCGGAAAATTCAAAAGTCACCGGAGTTCAAACAAAGAAGATAAAAGCTTGCTAGCGTCATTTCAAGGTGAGTGGACGACTACGTGTCTTGTAACTCTTGGGTCAAACGTGGGATTACCTAAATAAAATCCTTATCATGATTTGAGGAAAGATTAAATGGACGAAAATGCATGATTAGTCATGGTGAATATGAATTATGGAAATATTACATGTTTAATGAATAAGAGATTTATTTGTGGATTAATCATGAATATATCATTGTCAAATGTATAAAAATGCATACATGGACTATGTATGATGTAACTAGAGTAATCTAGTGTGTGAACATGTATAGAAATGTTTAAAAGTGTTTAAACATGTGATTAACTATAATGATTATAAGTTATGTGAAAATGGCATGATTAGTGAGTAAAAGAATTATTAATATTTTTGATAAAGGATAATCATGGATGATCTAACTAAGGTAATTCAAGATGGTATTCTTGAAGGATTCAAGTACTTAATCATACATGTCATTAAATTAAATCTAGTTATGAAGAATAAACTAGAACGAAATACATAAACGATTAATAAGTATGAAGTACTTAATAATAGTTGTGAGAAGATGGCTTTATGCTTTATAACTCTTGAGTGAGGCATAGATTACCTAAAGTAATCAAGAATATATTTTATTGAATGATTAAAGATAATCAAGTATGTGTTATGCCATGATTATATTTAAATTATGGTTGAAAAGCATGTTAAGTAAGCTTGATGATTTAAAATGTGATATTAATTATGTATGATGTTCCAAGGACCCAAAAATGTATTTTTGGATTGAGGAAGTCAAGAAGTACATGTGTATAAAATTTCATGTAAATCGGACTTCGTTTGTGCGGTCAAACGGGCGTTGATCGCCAAGTCAAAGGCTATACCCGACCGGGTATAAGTAAATACCCGACCGGGTATTAGCTAAAATCAGTTCCAGAGGCACTGCCTCACCATACCCGACCGGGTATGGGTAAATACCCGACCGGGTATTAATTGGAAATGGTTTCAGGGGCTACTGTCTCACCATACCCGACCGGGTATGGGTAATACCCGACCGGGTATTGGGTTATACACCCAATATGCAGTTTTTGAGTAAGTTTATGTGGGCCGTTCGGGTGGGACCCGTCCACATTGGTTGCTAAGGCTTCAAATACGGTTTAAACGCTAAGACTTGGACTAGTCGTTAGTAAAGAAATTATAGACCACGACCGGGCGAGGTATGTGGTAGATTATACATGGCGGGTGAATACCCGGGACCGAGTAAGGTTGGGTAAAACTCTGTAGGACCAGGAGGAGTCCTTTATACTCAAATGTTAACAAGGGCCCGTGTAGTCCTTGAGGTGTGTTAACCTCCAGCAAATTACACATAGGTAACAAGGGCAAATGCAGTCCTTGAGGTGTGTTAACCTCCATCAAATTGCATATAGGTAACAAGGGCCCGTGTAGTCCTTGAGGTGTGTTAACCTCCAGCAAATTACACATAGGTAACAAGGGCAAATGCAGTCCTTGAGGTGTGTTAACCTCCATCAAATTGCATATAGGTAACAAGGGCCCGTGTAGTCCTTGAGGTGTGTTAACCTCCAGCAAATTACACATAGGTAACAAGGGCAAATGCAGTCCTTGAGGTGTGGTATCCTCCATCAAATTGCATATAGGTAACAAGGGCCCGTGTAGTCCTTGAGGTGTGGTATCCTCCAGCAAATTACACATAGGTAACAAGGGCAAGTGCAGTCCTTGAGGTGTGGTATCCTCCATCAAATAGCACATAGGTAACAAGGGCACGTGTAGTCCTTGAGGTGTGTTAACCTCCAGCAAATTACACGTAGGATGAGGGTGTATGCGTACTCCTCAAGGCGGGGTTAGCCCCGGGAATGTAAACTATGATTGTAAGGACGGATAGTCCTCGAGGTAGGTGAACCTCAAGGTAATGATTTTAAATGATTAAACGTGCTTGATCGGGAATGAGTTTCCGATAGGATATTTTCCTTGGTCTAGGAATTGATTTAAACCATGTCCGTGATATGGGAGTCCGAAGGGCCCCCACAGTAATTATATTTTGATATCGGGTGAGTCAGCCTGCGGGTGACTCCACTCGAGGGTAAGACATTGGAAGGGTGAATTTAATGAGGCTGTTACGCCTAAATGATTTGAAAGACAAATGGGCCCACGGGCCGGATATTTTACTCATATGTATATATGTATACATTTTGTTTTGAAAAGGGGTAGCTAAGAGTTATGCCCATAATTATACTATCACCCTATTTTGAGGGTCTCACGTGAGAAACGTTAGTTACATTACATACAGTTTGCCCTCACCAGTACTTTTCTGTAGTACTGATCCCTCGGGGGAACCACCCTTTCAGGTTGAAGCTAGAGCTTACTTCCTGCACCCGTTGCTCGGGAGATCGATGGAGAGAAGACGTGGTTCGTGCTTCCTCTGGTTCTATTTCTAAATAATTAAATAATGCTCATGGAACTATTTTGACTTATAAATTAATGGAGCCTGCGAGCTCTTGTTTTACCCCTGTGTGGGTTCTTATTAAACACTTATATTCCTCTATGTGTTTGATTGTATGTTGATGTTGTTATGTATGTTTACTAATCGGTTTTGGCATATGTATCTATCGGACGTCTTGTGCAATTCGGTAAGGATGAACTGCGGTTATTCTTAGGGTATGTTTGGCACAACTAGCTGAAAAGGTATTTCTATAAGCTTTTTTGTAACTGTTAGCTTTTAGTGACTGATAAGATCTTAAAAGAAAAAGGTAGTAGCTGTTTGATAAAAAGTTGTCTGTTTGATACTTTGATTTAATCCTGTTTGGTATACAATCTGTTGGGAGTAATTGATGTTAAAATCTACAGATTTATCTGCGATGCTACGCACTGTAACATCTCAACAAAGATCTTTTATTTTTATAGAAGCTATTAAAAATTGACATGTCAAACATACAACTAGAAGCTTTTAAAGACTTTTTAAATAGTAAAAAAACTAGAAGGCAGAGACTTATGCGTGCCAAACATAGCCTTAATCGTTCGCTAAGAGATTAGTAGTGATTAAGGGGCCGTAAGCTCGCTCGTCTTGGCAATAATTTAGGATCCTGTTGCATGAGAGATCAGCCTGGTCCCTTAAATTATTGTACTCTATGCCGCGAGAGCGGTAAGAACTTAGTAATGATTAGCTATGCTCAATTAAATCAATTCCATGTAATTAGGTTTGATCTGCCAGAGGTTACCGCAGAATCAATCCCTGTTCCCTTCGTCGTTAATTAGAGAGAAACCAACCTTTTATTTTAATCACTCATTCGCATTAGTTAATTTTCATACCAACCATATCTCGCACGACGCATTTTTTTAATTTCTTTTTAATCGCTGAATTTAATTAATTCTTGATTCCTTTTTGTACGTCCTTGTGGAGACGATACTCGTACTTACACCACTATATTACGATCTATTTTAAGTGCGGGAAAACTCACATCAGATGCCAAACCAAAAGTTCCATAACCAAAAGGTGATATATGAGACATTCCCAAACTTTTGCTTCCAATGCAAGGTATATGGCCACCATGCTTTCACTTGCAAGGTCATAGCCGAGATGGAGGAAAAAGAAAGGGGCAAAGAGGAAGAAAGCTATGGAAGAAGGTGAGCCACAACCTACATCGGAAGAACCTAAGGGTGAGGGCAAGACTAAGAGTTTGGGTGTGGCTGAGCCTAAAGTCGCGGCCAAACCAAAGGTAAAGCCTAATTCCGCAAACAAATCCAACACAAAGCCTAAGGCCGCGGCATATGAAGAGAAGGTAACCAAGGAGGCGGGCGAGGGCTCTACATTACTAAAGAAGAAATACCATCATCCTTTCCTAAAAACAGTAAGGTTGAACAAAAGAAAGAGGTTAAAGGAGAAAAACAAAGAAGATGGTGAAATCACATCCGGTTATGAGACAAAGGAAGAAGAGGAGGGTGACCATAGGGTGATTAAAGCTTGTAAGGATATATTCAATGATGAAGTCATTATAACCGTGCATACGGATGAGGTGCTCACACCTACCATTCAAGTCAAACATTTGGATAAGGTGAGTGAACCTATCATACGGCTTAACCATCTTCTAAAAGTGGTTGAAGCCAACATACCTGGGGTATGGTTTACCAAAGCTTGTCTAGAGAGTTACCCGGAGTAAAGAAGACAAAGAGGTTCTATGTGTAACACCCCGGCCCCGTGGGACCCGAGGTAGTTACTCCGGACCAATAGTACTGTCCTCACAAACCGCCACTAGCCTTTTACGCGCACTTTGTCCTCACTCGTGCGCGCCCTGAGAAACTTCCCAGGGGGTCACCCATCCCAAGACTACTCCCGTGCAAGCACGCTTAACTTTGGAGTTCTTGGTGATGAGCTCCCTTAAAAGGAGATGCATCTTGTTGGTATGAGTAGTACTATTAATCCTCTTATATTAAACTCGGGTATTACAATCACCCCCACTTAGGATCGCAACGTCCTCGTTGCGCCCTTAAACCAATCTCAAATCTCTATCAAATCCCAGAATCTTTTCCCCCGCTAAGTGCCCGCCCGATATCCAACAGGTCATCACACTGTCGCGGGGTTGCTCTGATACCACTTGTAACACCCCGGCCCCGCAGGGTCCAAGGTAGTTACTCCGGACCAATAGTACTGTCCTCACAAACCGCCACTAGCCTTTTACGCGCACTTTGTCCTCACTCGTGCGCGCCCTGAGAAACTTCCCAGGGGGTCACCCATCCCAAGACTACTCCCGTGCAAGCACGCTTAACTTTGGAGTTCTTGGTGATGAGCTCCCTTAAAAGGAGATGCATCTTGTTGGTATGAGTAGTACTATTAATCCTCTTATATTAAACTCGGGTATTACACTATGCCTTCTCGGCCATATTCATGAGATGTGCCTATAAATACTTCCTTGATAGATACTTTGGGGATGGGCATCCTATGTTCAATGGAAGCAAAGTCATGCACCCAAATTTGATAAAAAAAAAAAGAAAGAAAGAAAGCTGTGTGGTGGATGATTTAAGGGAAGCATACTCAGATGATGTGATCACCAAAGTTGAGTTTGAGGAAGATGGGGCATATAAGCTACACTTGATGCATGGGGGACATGTGAAGGAGATAATGACAAGACTTGACAACTACTTAGTCATTGATGAGGGCAAAAGAGATGGCATTACTTTTACATCCGCATGTTTGGACTCACGCTCGGGAGCTACTAACATGGATGAAGGGTATGATTTCTCCTACCCTTTTATGCTTAAAGTTTAGCCTCTCTTTCTTGATAGGTACAAAGGATGTGATAGCTATAGAGAATGAGTATAACAAGAAAGAGAAAGGAACAAGTTTTACAAGAGGGTGAAGGGGAAGGATAAACATTTTTAATGTTTATAGCTTCTTGGCGCGCACGAGTGAGGACAAAGTGAACGACTTCGGAAACCCAAGGAAGGAACCACCGTCGTGCACTGTTCACCACCGTCAAACGAACCGCCCTCGTGAAGGTTTTAAGGTCCATTGTTCAAGCTTAACACATATGGCTGAAAGGTATGTAATTTTTTCAATTTTTTTTTTGGATTTTTTGAATTGATACTATCTTGGTGTGTAAATTTTGTGTTGTTTGTCATTGTGTTTGTCTGAACACTTTGAACTTGTCTGTGCATGGTTGTTTGGTTGTGTGTGTCACTGCATTTTGAATTCTTGAAAGTTGTCTGTGATGTCATTAGAGTTGTCTGGTCAGGCGTATGAGATGTCTGTCATTTGAAATGAATTGTCTGGCAAGCCATTTGTAGTTGTTTATCATGTGAACATAGTTGTCTGGCAAACCATTAAAATTATTGTGTAGTTGTCTGTTAGGTGAACATAGTTGTCTGGAAAATTATTGTGTAGTTGTCTGTTAGGTGAACATATATAGTTGTCGGGAAAGCTTCCACAGTTGAAAGTATGAACACCCTCAGAGTCTGGCAAGTTTTGTTAATGAGATGTTTTAAATGTAAATTTTGTTAGCTATGAATGCTTTATAATCTATGACCCTTGAATGTAATTTTTGAGTTAAGAATGGTTTAAAAACTAAGTAATGTGTCAAACTGTCAAATCATACCCTTTGGTATGATTTCAACTTTCTGAAATATGAAACTTGGTTTATAAGGTTTCTGGTTTTAAGTATGAACTCCAAGTGTAAAATATCATTCTTACCAGATAACCTTCTTTTACTTATCAGTTTTTCTTGCATTAATGTCTAACAAATTTAAACATTAATTTGTTCAACCGTATAACCTTGTTATGAAATATTCAACACAAATTTAAACATTAATATGTTCAACTATATAACCTTCTTACTAAGGACACACATAATTTTCTGGCAAACCATTAAAGTTGTCTGGCTCCTCATTTTGACATAGACTTGTTGTGCATGTGATTTGAAATTGCTTATATTGTTGTGGACGTTGTCTGTCCTGTGAACATACTTGTCTGTCAAGTGATATAAAATGTCTGTCCTTCCTTCTGAGTTGTCTGAAATGTTTGATTTGTATTTGTGTTAATTATACAGGTCATTTGAAGTACAAATTTCATTTCGCAAGCACTTTCCAGCCTAGTTATCTATGTGCTCATATTTCAGAGAGGCTGTAAGCTTGGTCAAAGCTGCGCTGACAAAGGACCAATTAGAAGAATTTAAGAAATTGCCATGGGGCCACCTAGTATCCGTGTCAGACATGCAATTTTCTGGCCAAATCATCCATTCTCTACTGCTGAGGCTAGTCAAGGACCAACCTAAAGATGAGCTGTGGTTCTTGATTCAAGGGAGGCTGTTGAAGTTTACGTATGCTGATTTCTGTCGCATATCCGGTCTCAAATCATCAGCGGAAAATCCTGTCTTTAATGATGATGAAGAAGTGCATGGGACGCTAATTGATTTGTACTTTCGTGGATCCACGAACATCACGTACAAAATGTTGAAGGACAAGTTGAAGTCATTTAGGCGTACAAAAAAAGGAGATCCTGTGAAGTTAGTGTCTGTTTGTTACATTATGACGGCCTTAATTGCTCGGGATAACAAAACCAAGATAAATTTGGACTATTTCAAGTGGGCTGATGAGTTCGAGAAGTTTAAGATGTATCCATGGGGTTTGGAGTCCTATAACACCATGATTGACAACTTCAAAAGTATCATGAAAGAGCAGCCCACCAGGTTCAGGCAAAGCAAGGCCTCATGTGCTAAGTTCACTCTATATGGATGTCCTTTTATTCTACAGGTATTTTTCTCATTCATTTGTAGTTTAATGTTGAGACAGACATTTGTATGTGCACACAAATGACTTAGTAATGAAGACGGACATATTAATTTTATAAATTTTTTTAGGTTTGGGCGTATGAAAATGTGCCTAACCTAGGCGAACAATGCGCTGAACGTATTGGTAATGAAGAAATTCCTATGCTGAACTGGAAGGCCGATGGATTCTTTCATGCACGCAAGTTGAACGAATTGGTTTTCAAGGACAATGATGATGTATTATATCTTATTTTGCTGATTTTTGCATTCAAATAACATCGTATTTTAGTCTTTAAATTTCTGTATAGGTGGAAGATGAATCTGAGAATGACAACTTGGATGAAGAAGTTCAGGACAGGGGTTTCAAAGCCAAAGTGATTGATGAGATTCAAGCGCTCCAGGAGCATGTGGCAGCTTTGGAAAGCAGGTTGAAGTTGATGGAAGACAGATTCAGAGAACAGGGTGGGGTGCCAGAGAAGGAGACTGAGGTAAATAATATTTGATGCCACCACATTCTTTCTGATTTTTTCATTCAGAGTGGTGGTGTTAATACAATGGGTGTGTAGGTTGGTCCGGAGCATGTGACTTTGGACATGGAAGTTGATGGTCATGAGCAGGAGGCTGATGTACTTTGATGTCTTCTTGTGTGTATATTTTGGACATTGTGTGTTAATACAAAGCTTCTGCAGGTTGGTTCTCAACATAAAGACGAAGTTGACTGTAGCATAGGTGTTCATGCAGAAGCAGGAGTACAGGAGGTTGAAGATGAGCCAGCGCCCACCGAAGAAGTAAGTGAAAATTCATATCCCATTGAAAGTGATATTGTCTGTCTACAGACATGTTAAAAGTGTCATGCACTTCATGGTGGATTTAATGTAGGTGGGTGCAGCTGTGGGTGAACCACCTGACCCAATGACCGTAGTACATGATACTACAAATTCAAATGAGATAATATCATCCATCCTTATTGAAGTAAGTGCATACCTATGTGTGATACGAAAATTATTTTAAAGTGACCAATCATTTTAACACTCAAGCATTTGGTTGATTTAATGTAGGTTACTGACGTTGTGACTGAACCATCTGCACCCATAGCCGTGGTAGATGATGAAAATAATGTTAAGGAGTGTGATGCTACTACTGCTTCGAATCATATGATCTCACCTGCTCTTCTTGAAGTAAGTCAATATGTCTGTCTTTACAACATTAAAATGTCTGTTTACAGACATTTTGACAAAGCCTTGCAAGTTATGGTAAAATGTAGGTGGCTGCTGCTGAGTTAACTCCATGTCGCCCAGCTGAAGATGGTTTTTGGGATGATGTTGTGCACGACTTCCAGACCCTTCCCATTCAGATTCCCACGTCAAGAAATATCCATGGAATTACTTATGAAACGGCCAAGATACCCATCCAAATACGTGGTCAGCCCTTTTACAGACCCAAGAGCAAAGCGGAGGAAAGCCATCACTGAACCGAGTCACACCATCAACCCAATCTTCATCCATGAAAGCCTGGAGGACTGGAATGAACTGAAGGATTGGATAGAAGCAGATGACAGTCAGCCTCCTTACTCTGTGGTTTTACTTATTCCTGATGAATTTGAAGTGAGTAGAGGCTTTTTTCAAGACCTTGTGACATGCAACTTGTGGTTGGCAACCTATGTAAGTTCATGTACACCTTTTTATGATGATATAGTGTGCAATTTGAAGTACTTGACATTGTTTTTTTTTGTAGCATGTTGATGCCCTAACATTCATTTTGAATAGAGACAATGCGCCGGATAACACTACAATACGTTACAAATAAGATTGTAATTTGCCCTATCTTGTGGTACGTATAAGATTACATAGGTGTAATTTGCAGTATGAATAGGGTAAACCAACTAATACATAAAGCATTTTGTAGGAACAAATAATGAGGAAGTCCAAAGGCAATGTCAAAGATTGGGCTGCAAACAAACTTTTAACCAAACAAGATTGGCGATCATTGGAAAGGGTAAAATATAAATTGTTAACACAACGTTACAAATACTTTAAATGATTAATCCAATTTTATTTTTTGGGGCCAGGTTTTAATTCCTTTGAACATTGAAAACAAGCATTGGATTTTGGCTGAAGTTGTCATTGATAAGAAGCGGGTTAGGGTTTATGACTCAATGAAGACGGCAAGAAGTGTATTTTATGTTAGGGAACTGTGTGAACGCCTGCCCTACCTCCATCGGGTGTTTACGATGTCACTGGAAGAGGGTGAAGCACAACCATGGGTTGCTGAGTTAGTTGAGGGTGTTCCCCAACAGGGTGGAGGGTATTACATTAAACTTTATTTACATTACATATATTGTCTGTCTGCATATGGTAAATGTCTGTCTTCTTTGTAATTGTCTGTCTACAGGTCAGGAGAGTGCGGAGTGATGATTGCAGCCTTTGCAGAGCATCTTTTAATGGGAAAGGACTTGCTTCCAGGTTGTGAGTATGCCAACATGTGGAACAAGAGATGCCAATATGCTGTTCGATTGTGGGGAGTGAAGAAGGTGGAGGAATCATAGGAATTCTTCATTAGCTTGGGAAGCCTATTTTTGTGGGTTAATAGTCCAGCTTTGCAAACATTATGAATTTCCCTGTACGATGTGTGTGGAACATTATGTTTTCTTTTTGTGTTTGTTGCAAACTATACAAAGGTGGCATTTGAGAAAAAGCGGTTACATGAACATAATTTCAGCAAATGCAATTAAGTTTTTTATGTTAATATGTCTGGCAGGGAATTCAATTTTGTCTGTGTCGGTATGTTAATATGTCTGGCAGGGTATTCATTTTTGTCTGTCTCGGTATGTGAATATGTCTGGCAGAGTATTCATTTTTGTCTGTCTCGGAAGTTTCATTCCAACTACAAATCAATCAAAACACAAACGAGGGAGTTTCAATGACAAGTCATTTCAAATTCCAACTAAAAATTCATTCTTAACTACATACAACGGTCATTCATAATAAGCGTAGATTCAAATCCAACCCCTTATCATTCACACAGGGTGTTAATACGCTCAATTCATAAATTTCATTTGAGGCGTCAGTTGTGTGCATTCCACTAGGCTTCTTCCTTGTTTTATTTGGTTTTGGATCCGCCTGAAAATTTCATTACAAACTATACTTAATAAATTAAAAGACCAAACCTAAAACACTATAATAAAATGTATATGTAATTGCATTAAACCTTCTGATTCTTCTTTGATTTTTCAAGAGGGCCCTTTATGCGGTTTTTCCTCGGTGCACCCTTCCTTTTTGTGATCTTCGGATCTTGAATTGGACCCGACGCCTCCCCATGCACATTTGTATGTAATTGTGGAAGTTGTGTCATGACACCACAAATGGAATAAGTTGTAGTTGACCCAGCACACTTATGCAATTGGTTTTGCATCCATTGCATAACGCTTTTATTGTAACACTTGAGATTTAATATAAACGGATTAATAGTACTACTCATACCAACAGAGGTGCATCTCCTTTTAAGGGAGCTCATTACCTAAGAACTCCAAAGTTAAGCGTGCTTGCTCGGGAGTAGTCTTGGGATGGGTGACCCCCTGGGAAGTTTCTCAGGGCGCGCATGAGTGAGGACAAAGTGCGCGGTAAAGGCTCGTGGTGGTTTGTGGGGACAGTACTAGAGGTCCGGAGTAACTACCTCGGGTCTGGTGGGGCCGGGGTGTTACAGGTGGTATCAGAGCAACCCCGCGACAGTGTGATGACCCGTTGGATATCGGGCAAGCACTTAGCGGGGGAAGATTCTGGGATTTGATTGAGATTTGAGATTGGTTCAAGGGCGCAACGAGGACGTTGCGATCCTAAGTGGGGGTGATTGTAACACTTGAGATTTAATATAAATGGATTAATAGTACTACTCATACCAACAGAGGTGCATCTCCTTTTAAGGGAGCTCATTACCTAAGAACTCCAAAGTTAAGCGTGCTTGCTCGGGAGTAGTCTTGGGATGGGTGACCCCCTGGGAAGTTTCTCAGGGCGCGCATGAGTGAGGACAAAGTGCGCGGTAAAGGCTCGTGGTGGTTTGTGGTGACAGTACTATTGGTCCGGAGTAACTACCTCGGGTCTGGTGGGGCCGGGGTGTTACATTTATACTTTTCCTCATCATCGGCAATGACATTTGCAAGATCTTCAAAAGTCTTACACAACTTGTCATACCGTTGTTGCTCCACTGTTGTGATCCACCCATCATAGTTTATTTTCACTCGTGTGTAAGGGCGCTTTACATCTTGCCTCCATCTCCGCATGATGTACACCTCAGGCAAGATTTTTACATCGTTGCGCTGTAGAACCATAAACATATGTCTACACACAATGCCTCTAAATTCAAACAAATGACAACTACATTTGCATTCACACAAGCCAGAATCATATTCCACTATGAAGTAAACAGTCTTGTAAAAGTCCTCTGTTATTTTAACTTCTTCTTTGACATGATAAATTTTACCGCCATCCCATTGAATGATGTCACAATAAAGCTTGCCAACCACTTCATCTCGAAACTCCTTGAACTTCGCCATTGTGTATATTCCTTGCATTTGTTTCTCCATAGGAAATTTCGAAACACACAGTACCAATTTTGAAAATGACTCAGCGTCCGCTTGAAACTCTTTTTCAGCCTTAAATTTTAAGGCACAACCATATTGCTCCACGAATTGTTTTAGACTTGTTTTAGAATGCACAAAATGGTCGAAGAAAGCGTTGATGCTCTCACTTCGTTGAGTTGTGGACATACCTGCCCAGAATGAAGTTTTCAAGTAACAAGGTACCCACCTTTGGCGTTCTTCAAACATGACCTTAAGCCATTCATCATCTTGAAGTGAATACCTATAATGAATACACAACTCATTAGTTACAACCAATTTGTCTAGCACAGACAAATTTTTTTTGTCAGTTGGACATACACAAGCATTATGTCCCAGACTACTAATGTCTGGCACAGACAAATTTTGTCTGTCAGTTTGATATACACAAGCATTATGTCCCAGACTACTATTGTCTGGCACAGACAAATTTTGTCTGTCAGTTTGACATACAAGCATTATGTCCCAGACTACTAATGTCTGGCACAGACAAATTTTGTATGGCAGTTTGACATATAAGCATTATGTCCCAGACTACTAATGTCTAGCACAGACAAATTTTGTCTGTCAGTTTGACATTCAAGCATTATTCCCAGACTACTAATGTCTAGCACAGACTAATTTTGTCTGTCAGTTTGACATATAAACATTATGTCCCAGACTACTAATGTCTGGCACAAACAAATTTTGTCTGTCAGTTTGACATACAAGCATTATGTCCCAGACTACTAATGTCTGGCACAGACAAATTATGTCTGTCAGTTTGACATACAAGCATCATTATGTCCCAGACTATTGATGTCTGGCACAGACAAATGTTGTCTGTCAGTTTGACATATAAGCATTATGTCCCAGACTACTAATGTCTATCACCTTTCCAAATGTGAATTCCAACCAACTTCAAAGTCAACAGGGAATTGAGAGTCATATACTGCATCATGTATACCGGCCATAATTTCATCTTTATGGGTAAACCCACCCAACTTCTCCGGAAGCTTCTTCATTATGTGCCATAAACACCATCGGTGTCGTGTATTTGGAAACACTATTTGGATGGCATTTTGCATAGCACGATCTTGGTCGGTAATAATTCCGTGAGGGGCAATACCGTCCATACACTCAAGCCAAGCTCTAAAAAGCCACACAAACGTTTGCGTATCTTCACTCGAGATGAGGCCACAACCAAGCAAGATTGATTGTCTGTGGTGATTCACTCCTACAAATGGCGCGAATGGCATGTCATAACGATTGGTAAGATATGTCGTGTCAAAAGTATGTAATAACATCACCAAAATCTTTGTAAGCATATCGACATCGATTGTCCGCCCAAAATACATTCCGTAAGCGTGACTCTTCATCCAAATCAAGCATAAAGAAGAACCCGGAGCATTGTGCTTGCATTTTAAAAAAAAAAATCTTGCAATGCAACTGCATCACCAACCCCCAACCTAAGTTGACGCACCTTATCTATATAGTTCCGACAATCCTTTTCAATGAATGGAAGTTGATCATATCCACCCGCTTCTACGACCTGTGAGTGGAAACTCTTATTAAGTCGTATACCCGCGACATCATTGATTGCAATTTGCTTCATAGCTTTTGGTGTCAACCTCCTATAACACCGAAATAGTCTAGCCTTCGTTGGACTCATAGGGTGGTTATGATCTAAACAACACGTTGAAATGACCCATGCTCCTTCATAATTTATACGTGCTCTAATTTTAGCCAAGCAACCAAATTGCATTGAAGGTTGAGGTTTAAAAACATTTTGTGCCCGACTTTGTCTATTTCCCGCACGCCCGCACTGTAATGCAATTGCAATTGTGCTTCCTTCTGCGTCTTTCCTTGAATTTCGTATTCTAACAGGAAACCCTACTCTTCTCCCGTATTCCTTGTAAAAATCATGCACTGCATCTTTACTTGGGAACTCCATGCCAACAAAGGGAACTTTATTACAAATCTCTTCTTCCTCTTCATCTGTTATTTAATCAAAGGATACATGTTCACTTAAACACACACTTAATATAATGCATCACTTTTAAAGAGAATTACCATAATAGAACTATACATGTTCACTGCATCATTTTACTTAAAATACTTACTCAAGTAAAACAACACAAATGTGCAGTAGAATACATACATGCTTATACATAGTCATATACATTTTCCCCATGCGAATACAGACATTTCCGCACGCAGACAAACATTTTAAGTTGTCTGGCCGCACACACATTTTATGTACCACTCTACCAATTACGAAACCATGTTCAGTTGAAAGCAAGTATGAAACCACGTTGAGTTTAGGCTAGACAGACGCTACAAATGCAAGTTGTCTGTCTAACCAACGAAATACCAAAAAATGAGGAAAAATCAACATAGCCTTCTCCAAACAGTCCAAAGCTTCAACTTCCACACCTTCTTCAACTTCTTCCCTTGAAGTCGCATTCAGTTCAACACCCACCGGAGCTGGGAGATTACCACCGTCACCCACGGCGTCACCCACGTCATCTCCCCATGTCAAACCATTCAGTTGACCTTCTTCCCCACTCAACTCGTCCAAATGCACCTCAGTCCCCATGATATCCATCCAAGAAGATGAAGGAGGAAGGTTTGTGGAGCTTGGCTTGAGTACTGTAGCAGCCTCGAACAAAGGAAGGGGGTGTGTGTTTTTGACGGAAAAGAAGAGAGTGGGTAGAGTAGGAGAGATGTGAGAGAAAAGGGGGTAAAAAGGATGGTAAAAAGGGGAGGTTTTATATGGGGTATGAAATGGGGTATACTTGGGGTACCCATAGCAATTTTGTTCCGTATATATTTTGCATACATAGCTGTTTGTTACGATCAGGGGCGGATCTACGATTAGGAATTATACTAGGCTTAAATATTAGAGGAGTGGGACAAATGTGAAAAAAGAAAAAATTTACACTAAGAAAATTAAAAATTTCTCAATTGCCCTGGGCTTCAGCCTACCATAGCCCGTACATAGATCCTCCCCTGGTTACGATAGAGAGCTTAGCCGGTAAAATAGCCATTGGTTAGCAACACAAATATAATCTCCGGTTTGTGGATTAATATTTTAGATAGATAATTGTATATCGGACCATAGCCCTATTTTGCTTAAGTGCTTCTCTGAGGAAAGATCTGGTCCTAAATCTTTCAAGTTACAGAACATGTGGCTTAATCATCCTACTTTTATGACTACTGTCAAGAACAGTTGGGAATCACATTCTAGTGGGGGTGGTATGAGAGGCCTGGTCTATAAACTTAAATGCCTTAAAGCTGACCTCAAAATCTGGAATAAGAATCACTTTGGGAACATCTTTGAAGATGTCAAGGCTTGTGAATCTCTTGTAATGCAGGCTGAGCATGAGTTTGAAATTTGTCCTTCTGAAGAAAATAGAGCAAAGTGGAACCACTTAAGGGCTTTGTTAGTTGCTAAACACAAACTTGAGAGGAAGTATTGGAAGCAAAAAGTTCACATTAATTGGTTGAAGGATGGAGACTCTAATACCAATTTCTTTCATAATTATGTAAAGATTAGACACAGGAAGCAGGGAATATCTTCTATTTTAAATGAGCAGGGTCAGAATGTTACATCGCTACCTGAGATTGGGGAGGCAGCCATTTCATTCTTTTCAAATCTTTACGCAGTTGATCCAGACATTGATGATGAGGCAATCCTACAGTTCATACCACAATTAGTTTCTGAAGAGGACAATTATATGCTCATGCAGCTACCGCAGGAGGCGGAGATTAAACAAGCTGTATGGAATCTAAACCAAAATGGTGCCTCAGGGCCAGATGGTTTCAATGGTAAGTTTTTCAAAAAATGTTGGCATATTGTGGGGCTTGACCTTGTGAAAGCTGTGCAGGAATTTTTCTTAGGTATTGATATTCCTCAAGGGGTTTCCAGCTCTCTGGTAGTTTTAATTCCTAAAGTTGATAATCCTACTTCTTTTGGAGACTTCAGACCTATCTGTTTGTCTAATTTCGTTAGCAAGGTGTGTACAAAGGTGTTGGCAGACAGGCTTTCCATAATTCTTCCTAAAATTATATCTCCTGAGCAGATTGGTTTTATGAAGAATAAGGATTTGGTTGATCATATCTTAATTGCTCAGGAGATGATTCATTCCTTGGAAAAGAAGGTCAGGGGTTCTAATGTTATTGTCAAACTTGATATGGCCAAAGCTTTTGACAAGCTATCCTGGCAGTTTATTGATGGGGTGTTGCAGAAGTTTGGCTTTTCTCAACACTTTATTAAAGTCATTATGAACTCTTTGCACTCTACTCATCTCTCTATCTTGGTAAATGGTGTACCCACTGGATTCTTTAAACCTAAGAGGGGTGTTAAACAGGGTGACCCTATTTCACCTTTTCTTTTTATTCTGGCTTCTGAAGCTTTTTCTAGGGGTTTAAAGTGGTACATGGATAATGGGCTTATTAAGAAATTCTGGATGGGTTCATTTGGCTACCCTTTATCTCATTTAGGGTTTGCTGATGACCTGCTTATCTTTCTTAATGGAGATACCAGATCTTTATTAAACTTCAAAAGATTTTTAAATGCCTACCAATTAGCTTCTGGCCAGTCAGTTAATCTTCAGAAGAGCTCTTTTGTTTGTGGCAGGAAGGCCAGGGCTGGGATCATCTCCAACTTGTTGAATATGCAGGAGGCTGAGTTACCGGTTAAATATTTGGGGGTTCCTCTGCACAAAGGAATGAACAGAGCACATTACTGTATGGATTTAATTAAGAAATTTGATGCTAAGCTCACAACTTGGAAACAAAAACATCTTTCTATGGGGGGCAGACTTATTTTAATAAAGCATGTTTTAAATACTGTTCCATTGCATACTTTAGCAGCTGACAGACTTCCTAAGAAAATTATTTCCATACTTGAAAGCAAGATGGCTGCTTTCTTGTGGGGCTCCAGCAATAACCAGCCTAATTATCATTGGATCAGATGGAGTAATTTATGTTATCCTACTGATGAGGGAGGATTAGGGATAAGAAATCTCACTGACATTGAAAAGGCATTCTCCATCAAACTTTGGTGGAAATGGAAAGCTGGAAACTCTATTTGGGTTGATTTCATTAAAGCAAGATATCCTAGAGGTCAGGACATGACTCCAAAGGTTACTGATTCTCCAGTGTGGAGGAGAATTTGTTTTATTGATGACTTTGCAAAATCACTATGTGGGACTAATTCTGATGGCTCTATTTTTTGGGAGCCTGAATTGGACGGAAAGTTTTCCTTCAAATCAGCCTTTGAATCCATAAGAGAGGAGCAGCCTACTTCTTTCTCCTATACTCAGATTTGGCAGTCTAGTCTACCTCTAACGGTCAAAATTTTTCAATGGAGGTTATTGAAAGGAATACTTCCTATGCCTGACAATTTAAGCAGGTTTAATATTGTTCTCAACCCAACGATGTGCCCATTTTGTAGAGCTCAGTCAGATTCTGTAGATCACATTTTTCTAACCTGTGTGAAGATTAAACCAGTTTGGGAGTATTTTATGGGAATCTTTAGCATTCCAACTCTCTATCAATCGGGTTCAATCAGAAACATTTTCATCACTTGGTGGCTTAAAGCTGGTGTTAAAAAATTGGAAGATATCTTTAAACTCTGCCTACCTGGTATAATTACCTGGCATATTTGGAAGCTTTATGCAAACCTCATTTGGGGCTCGGCTACTTCTATTTCAACGAATGGTTTAATCTGTCAAATTAAATCTTATACTCAATCTTGGATTACAGTCTGCCCGACTAAGAAAATTCTGACTTTGGATGATATGCTGTATGAGGAACACATCATTCCGAGGGATTTCAAGCTGGCTAAGCCATTCATCCTAGCTGTTAAGTGGAAAAAGCCAAAGCAACACTACAAATTGAATATAGATGCGAGATTCTTACCATCTTCTCAGGCAGGTGGAGCGGTTTTAAGAAATGCAGATGGCCGGTTGGTCCTGGCAATTTCTTTTCCGTTAGTAGCTTCCTCGCCTTTGGAAGCCGAAATTAGGGCGGTGATTATAGCAACGACTTGGGCTCTCAACAAGGGGTTCTCGGATATGCAGGTCGAAATGGATTCTGCGTTGGCTTTGAAATATATTACGGACGGAGGATCTGGCAGATGGAGCGATGAGGTTGCTGAATTGTTGGTTTTGTCTGAAGGTAGAAGACTTTCCTTTTCTCATGTTTGGCGTGAAATGAATTGGGTTGCCCATTTTCTGGCTTCTCAGCATACGGGCCCAGAGATTTCATATTATCGGGTCGGCCTTCTTCCGGCCCAAGCAAAATGTGCATACTACATGGATCTTTTTGGATTGCCTTCTCTTAGACTCTCACATTAATTGTTATTATTTTGGAGCTGGTTTTTTCTTTGATTTATTTCCTTTCAGATGTAATTTTCTCGGAGAGGTTTTTGGTCTAGTCCCCCTCTCGTTGTTGTTTCACTCTTTCTTATTAATAATAATTAGGTAAATGTACTCCGGCATTTACCCCACTGATTTTGGTGGTTTACCTTCCGGAGAACAAAAAAAAAAAAAAAATTGTATAGGGGCCGTTTGTTTTTTGGCAGTTGGCAGCAAAACGGCTAGAAGACTCAGTGTTTTCTTTTGTAAAACATTTGGCGGTTTGGCCAATCCGCCGGTTTCCAAACGGAGCCTATAGTGTGTATCTCTTACGATGTATAGTACTCTATTTAAACGAAAGCAGTGAATGATAATCAACACGTACGGTTTGATTTCTAACTATCGCCATGTCATTGCTTCGGGTGTGACCATAGACCAAGCAGATGTTGATAGCCTTATCGGTCCAGTTACTGATTTGGAAATCAAACAATTGAAAGGAATTGTTTTAGTGAAAATTGTTGTACATTGTATTTCCAGTGGTACCCATGTGCAAGAAAAGAGAACATACGTAGGTATGGTGTGGTCAGGGGCGGACCCAGGAAGTTTATCTTGGGAGGGCGGTAACTTAAAAAAATATTTTTTGGGAGGGCGAAAATTATTTTTTGGTATATATATACATTAAAAAAAATTGTTGGAGGGGTTACTGCCCCCTGGGTCTCTACTACGGTCCGCCCCTGGGTGTGGTTGAATATATTAAAACTTTCATCCCCTCCCACATTGTGACTTCTCATCGCTCTGTCCCTCTCACTTCTAGCCGCTCTTCTTTCATTTTTCTCATTGCTATGTCCCTCTAAAGATCTATTTTGTTTAAAAATCTTTTGAATTGTGTTCATAATAATTCTTTAGTTTAAAGATCTTTATAATCACTATTTATTCTTTAATTTTTATAATCTTAAAGAAGTATTCAAAATACTTTTATTAAATTAAGTAATCATTCATTCAAATAAACAGATTTATGTTAAACATTATTAATGGTATAACTGTTAAAGAAGGAAAAGAAAAATTCCATTCCTATTGTGTATTTGTGTGCCCACTAGAAATATTTTCCTTGTCTTTTTTGAAGCGCGATTTCACTTTATATTTGATTCTTGTAAACTCGGAATAGAGTTTAAAACAAGTGTAAAGTTTTTCCTTATCATGCTCCTAGTTTAGTCCCACGGAATTTGTTTACAACTCTGTTTTGTGCTCTGTTTATTTAATTTCTAATTTCTAATGGTTCATACGAGTGGTCCCCTGTTGCAAAAGTAAAACATGTTTCTATTTTTTCCTAAATAAACGTGCACCCACATCCACCGTAGGTGGGACCTTTGTGACATTGGGTGATGATGATGATGATGAAATGTGCACCCATATATTTGAAATGAGTATTAGGGTTTTTTTTTTATAAAATATGTTTCTCTTTCACCTGTAATATTGCAATTGCGGCACTGCCAGTGGTGTGTCTAGGATTTTTCGTCAGTGGGGGCAAATTTACATTAGCTATCTCGCACATATCATAAACAATGACCACATTAATAAAAAAAATAGTGTAAATCAATTTAAAATAAAAAAATATTTGTAGGACAAAAATATTACGATATCATACTTAAAAATTGCACGCCAGATAAATTTTTACTTGGATAAAAAAAATTACTCACATACTCCGTAGTTTATAGTGTATTCAAATACTACGTATATGTTAGTAATAAGAATCAAATAAGAAATGAATCTAATATTTATTTAGAATTAACTTAAGTTGTGAATGCACAAGCTATGTAAAAACTCAATGTGTTTTAAATGCTAAAATGTAATCGTTAAAATTCACAAATTATATGCGAAAATTAGTTTAAAGTAGCTCAATTGTCCAAACTTTAAAGTAGCTTTAAATTAGTTTAGTGCTAAAAAATGCAAAAGTAAAACAAAATGACAAAAGACTAAGGGTGATAATTGACGGCAACTTAGAAATGCATAAATAACATAACTTGGAAAGAAAAGATTGCAGGGGAGGCTCGAACCCACACCAACTTGGAAACTCTTGAAATACACAGAGCACCAACTCCACTCAGCCATCACTGCAAATTGTTCATATACATGTTTAGAGAAGTGATCAGGTCCAGCCGGAGGGACGGGAGGCGCCGTCCGAACTCCGCCGTTTGGGGCGGTTCCCGGTGGAATTTTTTGATGAAATTTTTTGAGCATGTTCTTCATCAAGTCTAGTTTGTTCATACCAAATTTCAGTTCACAATTCGACCGGGAAGGCATTCAAATCATTTTTTGAAGTTGACTGCGCCAAAATATACATATAAAAATGCAGTCAACTTCAAAAAATGATTTGAATGCCTTCCCGGTCGAATTTTGAGCTGAAATTTGGTATGAACAAACTAGACTTGATGAAGAACATGCTCAAAAAATTTCATCAAAATATTCCACCGGGAACCGCCCCAAACGGCGGAGTTCGGACGGCGGCTGGACCGGGGAGGGCTGGACCTGATCTTTTTTGTACATGTTTATATTATATATGTTACTTATATTTAACATCTAACTACACAAATAATTTAATATTTAATATATATAGGGGTTGAGTGGGGGAAGCTGCCCTCCCTGCCCCCACACTGGATCCGCCATTGGGCACTGCAATGGCACAACCGCATCAGGCTGCAATGGTGGTATTTTTTTGAATTCAGTAATTCATAGCCGAAACTGCAATGCAACTGCAACACTGCAACCGCAACGTAATGACAAAAAAAAAAGAATTCATTTCTTGTGTTAAGTTTTTTATATCATTAAAAATTGCGGGCAGTGAGCTAGCTACAGTTGTCTTCCACATCACAGTGGTAATCACAGTCTTTTCTGCGGAGGCTACTCATTCGACACAGTTCTCATGCAATGAGCGAAATCTCCTCACATCTCCATACATGACTGAACAAAGGACCTCGTCTCAAGGGTCACCTTAGATGAGAAAATATCTCTCCTTGTTCACAATGCATCCGCCATTAGCCGCCTGGATATCCCGGCCTTCAACTGGTGGTCGGAGGCTCTACACGGCCTAGCAAGGGGCCTTTTAGTCAACGGTACCATCACCTCTGCCACCAACTTCCCTCAACTCATTCTTACAGCTGCATATTTTTATAAAACATTATATTATGGTATCACATAGGACAGGTAATGATTTATGAATCACCATTAAGTATAAATTTGTGACATCTAATGATTTATGGCTTGCTGATTATTTTTTGTTTGTGTGAAGGTGATTGGAAGAGAGGCTAGGGGTATGTACAATGAAGGTCAAGCAACCGGCATGACATTTTGGACTCCTTACATATACGGAGTATACTTTTAGGGACTCAAGATGGGGAAGAGGGCAGCAGACCCAAGATTGTATACTATATACAGCTGGTTGTACGGTGCTCACCGTACAACCAGGTTTTCCTGCAAAGGTAAGTACCTTATTTGAATTGACTGAGTGGTGGCATAACAAATACTAATGATAATAAATATGTAAGGGCATGAAAAAGATATTTGTAGAGTACAGTGTGTGGAGTACTATTATTGTTCATTTGTAAGGGCATGAATGTGGTCTTTGCTGACCGCCATCAAAACAAATAAGAAAAACAGTAGAGAGATATATAGAAAGGAGAAAGAAGAATGGACATTAGAGCACATTTCTTATTGGGGTTATTAAATTATTATTATGTGCAATGAGGTTTTCATGTGCTATTACTATACATGAGGATGAGGTAAATTCAGGATCTTCCCAAGCTACCAATTGAGAAATTTTCAAATTGTTTTAGTTAACCGCAACCTTCTAATGAATGTCGACACATAATTTTACTCCCAACCATAATGCAGATGTCATGTTCTTTTGGTGAGGAAGGAATCACACCTGAGTGCTGCTCAATCACAAGTAAGAAGTTTGGGAGAGGACTGCTATTACACCTGGACAGGCAACGAATACTACAAGGACTATTCCAAGGATGATGACAAAGATGTGGTGGTGAAATCGTTTGAAGCTATGGTATGGGTCCGCATGTCAATCCTAAACACTTCAGTTTAGTTTTAGTTATGTATCAAACCTTAGCTTACGATTATTTTGTAATATCTGGAATTATTTGACATCAATATTAATGATCGAGTTAATCAAGTTTACCTTTGTATGCTGTGTTAGGATTGGAAAATTTTTCTATTCATAACCAGAACAGAATTACAATAGGAGGAGCAACTCTCTCACTCAACTATTACAAAAAACCAACCCTTTCATACACTCACACTCTATGTGTATTGCTCTCTATATTTCACTCCGATTTTTGATTCATTTGATCAAGCTAGAACCACCCTATTTATAGGGAAATGCTGGGAGACAATTGCATGCAGCCCATATAGCATCCCATGCCTTCCCATGCCTTCCCATACCTTTTAATTGATGGAGGATGGAGCTTCATGCCATGGAGTGTGTGACACCGCACCCGAACGTCCTTGAAAAAAACTCAATAAAAAAAAAAATTAATTTCTATGTATTGAATTTTCGGTTTCCAAACAATTGTAAAACGATTAATGTTTTACGTAGCGCATGATTGATTTTTGTATTGTTCAAACTCGTATATTAGTATCGGGTTTGCAAATACTTATTTGGGCCTTAATAATGAACATAAGAGCCCAACATTATCTAAATAATGTTACATAATCTTTCAAGACAATTTGAGGAAGGTCGGGCGGCCCAAACATTAATTTGGGCCCAACCTGCTAAAAATAGCAAGTATTCGAGAATGGCGTCCTAGACCCACTCGGGAGTGACCCACACGGTTAGTAGCCCAATAATATGTATGAAAAATGTCAAAATAAGTGATAGAATGACTAAGGAAGAATACAAATGCCTATAGCCCCATCTTTGACATTATTGAGCTAAATAATGGGAGTAGGTTTTTCTTCTATAGTATTCATCATGTAAATTATTGGGATGATCCTACACATGGTTGAGACCAATAAAATGATGTAGGGAGTTGACTTGGTCTATATAAATTATAAGGAGTACAAAAAGACATCTCATGACAAGGATAAAACAATAGGGTCCATCTTTTCATTTTGGAAGTATTGGTAGGTATTTTGGACCCCAAATTGAATGGGATCATTTGGGAACCATCCCACATGACCTTGGTACCTGCAAGACAAAGAAAAATGGGTGAGACAACTATGTGGGGCGGACATTTGACTTGAGAGCTACAACATTACAAAAAGGAAATAAAAGAGGAGGTCCACACCATGTTTAATTGCAATCAAACACCCTACCCTTTCTTTTTGTGAACCACATGCTTAGATATCATTTTGAGAGCTCCTAAACACCTCCCCCTCACCCCTCATTCGAACTCCCAAGGATAAGGGAGAAGGAGAGAGCCACACAACCAAGAGAGCAAGAGAAAGGGGAAGCTGCCGCAGGTCCATTTTCCAGTGCGTTGGGTTGCTTGTTTGGTTCATATCTCGAGCTATACTTATCCAAATAAGGCTTGTGAGGTGCCCAAAGAAAGCTCTCAAGAAGAGGAATCCGTGAAGGCGTGGTTTGCAGAAAACGGAGTAGTGGAAGACCTCCAAATCGTCCGAACAAAACGCAACCTCGCAGATTACGTTTTTGTATTCAAAGTAAGTTTGAATCCAAAACCTTCCTCTCTATTGTCTAAATCATATGGATGATTGAAGAGCTATTATAAACTTGTTGAAGTGTATAATATGTTATTATATAGTGACTTTATTTGTTGGAAAGGTTAGATACTAACCTAGACAAAACCTTGAAAGGCTAGGGAACGAATTCGCCGGAAAAGCGCCCGTTCTAGGGGCTGTTTTTGTATCGACATTTAGGGGTTGAGATAGCACTTTGAAGAGGCTGTTTAACAATCATATTTAAGCAAGGAATCAGTTCTTAACCCACCTTGACCGAAGCTTTGACCATTGGATCAAGAAGGAAGAGTTTAAAGCTCAATTGAGGTGAGGATCGACATCTAATTGCTTACAACTTGTAGGTTAAGCATGAGATTACCTAAATGCCTAAATCATAATTTTTCATGGATTATGATGATTAAATATTGATGAAATATTGATATGGTTCCCAAAGAATGAAATTGGAAATGATTTGAGGATGTATGTATAATATGAGATTAAATGAGTTATAAATGAACTATTTTGTGAAATAGGAATTTTACTCATGTATTAAACATGTGGATACATAAATGGATATTATGTATTGAAGTGGAATATTTAAGTTGATGCTACATACTTATAAATATGTAGAGAATTACAAAATGAAGATATTTGTATAATGGCAATAATCTTAATAGTATTGAAAATACTAATTAGTGATTATTTGAAATTGTTGATAGAATTGATCCTAAGTATTGGATTGTATGGAATGAACTTGAATGTACTTCAAGTGTATAAAATGACTTAGTATGAAACTAAGGGCATGTTATGGGCGGTCATTGAGAATGACCCGAGGTAGATTATTGAGATGTCAATTCTAGGCATAGGGTTGCTTAGGAATTGGACTATAATGAAGAATTAGAGCCGGACTTTGTGATTTGCATGGAAATGTAGTTGGTCCGAGACCTTGCCATGTAAATTGTGATTTGCATAGAAATGTAGTTGGTCCGAGACCTTGCTATGCAAATGTGATAGGATGTAATTGCGATTTGCATGGAAATGTAGTTGGTCCGAGACCTTGCCATGTAAATTGTGATTTGCATAGAAATGTAGTTGGTCTGAGACCTTGCTATGCAAATGTGATAGAATGTAAATTGTGATTTGCATAGAAATGTAGTTGGTCCGAGACCTTGCTATGCAAATGTGATAGGATGTAATTGCGATTTGCATGGAAATGTAGTTGGTCCGAGACCTTGCCATGTAAATTGTGATTTGCATAGAAATGTAGTTGGTCTGAGACCTTGCTATGCAAATGTGATAGAATGTAAATTGTGATTTGCATAGAAATGTAGTTGGTCCGAGACCTTGCTATGCAAATGTGATAGGACGCAAATGTAATATAACGAACTTGACATAAAGGATTGCATAGAAATGTAGTTGGGCCGAGCCCTTGCTATGCGATGGTAATGTAATGAACTCTATGAATTGTCGTGGCTCATGGTCACGGGGAATGGGAATGGCGATTTCTAAATGAACATGGGCCCACGGGCCGACTACTTGACTTTTATATAAAGTAAGTATATTTTCAAACGAGGTAACTTGGGGTTACCACTATATTGTATTATCACCCTATTTGAGGGTCTTGTGTTTGAAATACTTGTTGTATATCCCTTAGATGCCATCCACACCAGCACTTTATAGCCCTATAGAGTGCTGACCCCTTCGGGGGCGTCCCACCACCATTTTTCAGGTTGAGGCTAGAGCTTGCTTCCTGTGCCCGTTGCTCGGGTGATCCTTTGGAGAGAAGACGTGGTTCGTGCTTTCTCCATTCCGTTTTGAACAATATTAAACATGCTCATGGATATTTTACTTTAGAGCCTGCGTGCTCATGAATAGCCCTGTGTGGCCCTTTTGTTTTAAACAATGTTTTCCGCTGCGTTATGAATTACTTATTATGTTTGTTTATGGATGTTATACGTGTGAATGATATTCAAGACGCCTTGTATAATATGAATGTGTTGGACTGCGGTTGACTATTCGTATTGTACGGCGGGTTGTTGACGTGTCCGGGGAGGTCCGGGGCGTGACAATTAAGTTGGTATCAGAGCCTTAGTCCATAAACTTCATAATGAAGTCTCAAAATTCTCTTTTTGAAAAGATTTTGAAAACCATGAGCATAGAAGTTTTGTACTTGGAGAGCTTTTGGTATTTGGGTTGCAAGGTCTCTAATTGTTAAGATGGTACCCTTAGCAATTGGTATGGCGGTGACTCGAGCCAAAATGTGTCTTAAGTACCTATCCGTCAATTGACATTTCATGCGAGTCTAACGACTCTTTCCAAAATTCTTTCAGAAATGGACCGTGGTGGCAGGATTACTAGGAGGAACCCGACCGGCCGTGTACCAGTGGAGACTGGACAGGGCAGTCGAAGGACCTCTAGGGCATCTAGAGGGGCTGGCCGTGGAGGCCGATCACAGACCGTGAGTGACGGTCATGTCGACACAGAAAGTGAAACCTACTGGTCCTATGAGGACTCGACTTACCAACCGGAAACCGAGCCGGTTGAGACCCCTTACGAAGGGGATGACGATGATGTGAGTGATGAAGAAGGGGAGAATGACTCCCTAGCAAGAATTGAGGCGCTGCTCCAGCAATATCAGCGGGAGCGGGAGGAAAGGAGGGAACGCCGAAGGCGCCGAGGAGGGCGAACTTTGGGAGGGGCTTCAAGGGGAAGAAGCCATGGCGACTCTAGGGCCCACGTTGAACCACGTGGGGGCCGGGGTGATGGAGGTCCAATCATAAGGATCTCCAAGTACATCAAAGAGGCACGAGACTTGGGGTGCAAACCGTTCGATGGAACGGGTGACATCTCCATTTCGGCGCAGTGGATCAAGAGGCTGAATGAGGCGGCCCTGGACATGCAACTCACCCCCGAATATAAGCTAAGGGTTGCGGTGAGGTTACTTGAAGGTATGGCGTCCAAGTGGTGGGATGGGACCAAAAGCAAATATGGTGAGACCGTCACTTGGGAGAATTTCCGAGAGGAATTCTTCGCACAATACTACTCGGATTTCGAGGTGAACAAGAAGGTGAGGGAATACACCCTTCTAACCCAAGGGGGTAACATGACGGTGAGGGAACTTGAGTTCAAGTTCAGGGATCTTGCCGACTACATACCTGAGTATGCTTGTGATGAGAATCGGATGGTGAACCACTTCTGGGATGCTCTAGACTTGGAAATACGCGATAGGGCAACACAATTGCCAAACATGACGTTTGCTCAAGTGGTTGACCAAGGGTTGAAAGGGGAGAAACAGTGGGAGGAGAGGAAGAGGAGAGATGCCGAAGAGGCGAAAAAGAGAAAGGGGGAGAGTCATGGCCCTCAAGGTTCCAATAAAAAGGGAAACCATGGAGGAGGATCTTTCCGAACACCACCGCCCCCACCTAAGGGGAACCAAGGCCCGAATGGACAAGGATCACGGACCTCGGGGGTAGCTCGGTGCAATAATTGCAAAAGGAGCCACTTTGGCAAGTGTCGTGACCCTCCTAAATGCTTCCAATGTGGGGATGCCGGGCATTTGAAGATGAATTGCCCACAATTGGGTGGGTCAAGGTCATCGGGACCAAGTAGCGGGGCTACGGGAACAAAAAACCAAGCCCGGGGTTCCCAATTAACAAGGGGACATGGGGGAGCAAACACGAGCAACGCGCCATCCATGAACCAAGGGAGGACCCAGGCTAGGGTCTATGCGATGACGGAGGCGGATGCTCAAGCTAACCCGGACTCCGTCGCAGGTATTGCCTCTCATATACTAGTGTTTTATCCTTAATTAGTCCATAAATTGAGGATACTAATCGCTAGGATCATTGCACGAGGTTTTGGGGTCGAACCGGGGGATTTCGGGCAACTTCAGGCGGCTGGGACCCAGGCACGATCGTGCCTAAGGCAGACACGATCGTGCCTCCAAGTCAGTAGCTGCCCAGGAATATTCCCAGCCCAGGCACGATCGTGCCTAAGGCAGACACGATCGTGCCTACAAGGCAGTAGCTGCCCAGGGCTTTTCTCCAAACCAGGCACGATCGTGCCTAAGGCAGACACGATCGTGCCTCCAAGTCAGTGGTTCCCAGGATTTTTCCAACCCAGGCACGATCGTGCCTAAGGCAGACACGATCGTGCCTCCAAGGCAGTAGCCCCAGGGCGTTTTCCTGAGCCAGGCACGATCGTGCCTACCCCGGGCACGCCGTGCCTGGCACCCAGATTGCCGAAACCCGATTTTTTCGCATCGTTTTGCGACGTTAAGGCCTCTTCTTGATCCCTAACGTGCGTGTGAACATTGCAACCTTCTATAAATAAGTAGGGAGGGTAGGAAAGATGCCTTACATGGTTCATGAATGTAGGGACACTAAAGATTAACGGGAAGGATGCACGAATCCTTATCGATACCGGAGCGCAACGTTCATTCGTGAGTGAGGCGTTTGCCGAGAGCTTAGAGATGCAATCAATACCAATGACACAAACCTTAGTGGTATCAACCCCACTAGGGGAAGACGTTGAAAGAAACAATTACTATCCATCTTGTATGGTGGAAATCGGGGGCCAAACCTTGACGTGTGATTTCGTACCGCTGAGTATGATGGAGTTCGATGCAATCCTAGGGATGGATTGGCTAGAAAAGCATCATGCTAGGGTACATTGCTACACAAAGGTGTTGGAACTCGAAGGCACACAGGGGGACACCCTACGCTTCGAGGGGGACCGCGGCAAATCAAATAGTTGTATCATATCCGCCGTGAGAGCGAGAAATATGATGAGAAAAGGATGCCACGCATATCTAGCATACGTGGTTGATAAAACCAAAGAGGAAACGAACATCGATGATGTGAGGGTGGTTTGTAAATATCCGGATGTCTTCCCTAAAGACCTACCGGGGCTTCCACCTGACAGGGAGATTGAATTTGTGATCGAGGTCGAGCCTGGTACCAAACAAATCTCCATACCGCCATACCGTATGGCACCCGCTGAACTTAACGAGTTGAAAACCCAATTGCAAGAGCTTTTGGATAATGGTTTCATTAGACCCAGCCACTCCCCGTGGGGAGCACCAGTTCTTTTTGTGAAAAAGAAAGACGGGACGCTTCGAATGTGCATTGACTATCGTCAACTGAATAAGGTCACAATCAAGAATAGGTATCCGTTGCCTAGGATTGATGACCTGTTTGATCAACTACGAGGAGCAACCGTGTTTTCAAAGATTGACTTGAGATCGGGGTACCATCAATTGAAGATTAAGGAAGATGACATACCAAAGAGTGCTTTCCGCACAAGGTATGGGCATTTCGAGTTCCTCGTTATGTCGTTTGGGTTAACAAACGCCCCAGCGGCATTCATGGACTTGATGAACCGAGTATTCCATAAATACTTGGATCGATTCGTGAATGTGTTCATAGACGACATCTTGATTTACTCAAAGAGTGAAGAAGAGCATGAGGAGCACTTGATACTTGTTCTTGAGACACTACGGGAGAAGCAACTCTATGCCAAATTTTCTAAATGTAAATTTTGGCTAAAGGAGATTGGCTTCCTCGGGCACGTGGTTTCAGGATCGGGAATTGCTGTTGATAACAAGAAGATAGAAGCCATTACTGAATGGGAGAGGCCAAAGAACGTCAAGGAAATTCGAAGTTTCCTTGGATTGGCAGGCTACTATAGAAAGTTCGTGGAGAAGTTCTCTGTTTTGGCATCGCCATTGACGAAGCTCACTCGTAAAGGAGCTAAGTTTGTATGGGATGACAAATGTGAGAAAGGGTTCATGGAACTAAATAAGAGATTGACTGAGGCACCGGTACTTGCATTACCCAAACAAGGTGTGGGGTACGATGTCTATAGCGATGCGAGCATCCAAGGGCTCGGATGTGTACTGATGCAGAATGGGAGGGTAATCGCCTATGCTTCACGACAATTGAAGAAGCATGAGGTAAACTATCCTACTCATGATTTAGAGCTGGAAGCAGTGGTGTTTGCATTGAAGATTTGGAGACACTATCCCTACGGAGAGCCGTGTCACATATACGCTGATCATAAGAGCTTGAAATACGTGTGTACTCAAAGGGGTTAAACATGAGACGACGACGGTGGATGGAGTTGATAAAGGACTACCATCTAGTTAGTGAGTACCATCCAGGTAAGGCAAACGTTGTAGCAGATGCCCTCAGTCAGAAGAGTTCGTCTGAGGCATTGCTGACTAGTTTGAGGGCATTGAGAGCCCAATTGGATGTATATCCGCCTGTAGAGGTACGTGAGGATGTGAACTACGCTGTGCAACCGATTAAGGTCATTGATAGAAAGGTGAAGAAACTGAGGAGTAAAGAAGTCCCAATGGTTAAAGTCCTTGGAAGAGCGATCGCGTCGAATAAGAGACATAGGAAATAGAGGCTTTGATGAGGGAGTAGTATGCTTCCCTATTTGAGTAGAGTTGCGAATTTCGGGGACGAAATTCCTGTTAAGGGGGGGTGAACTTGTGACACCGCACCCGAACGTCCTTGAAAAAAACTCAATAAAAAAAAAAATTAATTTCTATGTATTGAATTTTCGGTTTCCAAACAATTGTAAAACGATTAATGTTTTACGTAGCGCATGATTGATTTTTGTATTGTTCAAACTCGTATATTAGTATCGGGTTTGCAAATACTTATTTGGGCCTTAATAATGAACATAAGAGCCCAACATTATCTAAATAATGTTACATAATCTTTCAAGACAATTTGAGGAAGGTCGGGCGGCCCAAACATTAATTTGGGCCCAACCTGCTAAAAATAGCAAGTATTCGAGAATGGCGTCCTAGACCCACTCGGGAGTGACCCACACGGTTAGTAGCCCAATAATATGTATGAAAAATGTCAAAATAAGTGATAGAATGACTAAGGAAGAATACAAATGCCTATAGCCCCATCTTTGACATTATTGAGCTAAATAATGGGAGTAGGTTTTTCTTCTATAGTATTCATCATGTAAATTATTGGGATGATCCTACACATGGTTGAGACCAATAAAATGATGTAGGGAGTTGACTTGGTCTATATAAATTATAAGGAGTACAAAAAGACATCTCATGACAAGGATAAAACAATAGGGTCCATCTTTTCATTTTGGAAGTATTGGTAGGTATTTTGGACCCCAAATTGAATGGGATCATTTGGGAACCATCCCACATGACCTTGGTACCTGCAAGACAAAGAAAAATGGGTGAGACAACTATGTGGGGCGGACATTTGACTTGAGAGCTACAACATTACAAAAAGGAAATAAAAGAGGAGGTCCACACCATGTTTAATTGCAATCAAACACCCTACCCTTTCTTTTTGTGAACCACATGCTTAGATATCATTTTGAGAGCTCCTAAACACCTCCCCCTCACCCCTCATTCGAACTCCCAAGGATAAGGGAGAAGGAGAGAGCCACACAACCAAGAGAGCAAGAGAAAGGGGAAGCTGCCGCAGGTCCATTTTCCAGTGCGTTGGGTTGCTTGTTTGGTTCATATCTCGAGCTATACTTATCCAAATAAGGCGTGTGAGGTGCCCAAAGAAAGCTCTCAAGAAGAGGAATCCGTGAAGGCGTGGTTTGCAGAAAACGGAGTAGTGGAAGACCTCCAAATCGTCCGAACAAAACGCAACCTCGCAGATTACGTTTTTGTATTCAAAGTAAGTTTGAATCCAAAACCTTCCTCTCTATTGTCTAAATCATATGGATGATTGAAGAGCTATTATAAACTTGTTGAAGTGTATAATATGTTATTATATAGTGACTTTATTTGTTGGAAAGGTTAGATACTAACCTAGACAAAACCTTGAAAGGCTAGGGAACGAATTCGCCGGAAAAGCGCCCGTTCTAGGGGCTGTTTTTGTATCGACATTTAGGGGTTGAGATAGCACTTTGAAGAGGCTGTTTAACAATCATATTTAAGCAAGGAATCAGTTCTTAACCCACCTTGACCGAAGCTTTGACCATTGGATCAAGAAGGAAGAGTTTAAAGCTCAATTGAGGTGAGGATCGACATCTAATTGCTTACAACTTGTAGGTTAAGCATGAGATTACCTAAATGCCTAAATCATAATTTTTCATGGATTATGATGATTAAATATTGATGAAATATTGATATGGTTCCCAAAGAATGAAATTGGAAATGATTTGAGGATGTATGTATAATATGAGATTAAATGAGTTATAAATGAACTATTTTGTGAAATAGGAATTTTACTCATGTATTAAACATGTGGATACATAAATGGATATTATGTATTGAAGTGGAATATTTAAGTTGATGCTACATACTTATAAATATGTAGAGAATTACAAAATGAAGATATTTGTATAATGGCAATAATCTTAATAGTATTGAAAATACTAATTAGTGATTATTTGAAATTGTTGATAGAATTGATCCTAAGTATTGGATTGTATGGAATGAACTTGAATGTACTTCAAGTGTATAAAATGACTTAGTATGAAACTAAGGGCATGTTATGGGCGGTCATTGAGAATGACCCGAGGTAGATTATTGAGATGTCAATTCTAGGCATAGGGTTGCTTAGGAATTGGACTATAATGAAGAATTAGAGCCGGACTTTGTGATTTGCATGGAAATGTAGTTGGTCCGAGACCTTGCCATGTAAATTGTGATTTGCATAGAAATGTAGTTGGTCCGAGACCTTGCTATGCAAATGTGATAGGATGTAATTGCGATTTGCATGGAAATGTAGTTGGTCCGAGACCTTGCCATGTAAATTGTGATTTGCATAGAAATGTAGTTGGTCTGAGACCTTGCTATGCAAATGTGATAGAATGTAAATTGTGATTTGCATAGAAATGTAGTTGGTCCGAGACCTTGCTATGCAAATGTGATAGGATGTAATTGCGATTTGCATGGAAATGTAGTTGGTCCGAGACCTTGCCATGTAAATTGTGATTTGCATAGAAATGTAGTTGGTCTGAGACCTTGCTATGCAAATGTGATAGAATGTAAATTGTGATTTGCATAGAAATGTAGTTGGTCCGAGACCTTGCTATGCAAATGTGATAGGACGCAAATGTAATATAACGAACTTGACATAAAGGATTGCATAGAAATGTAGTTGGGCCGAGCCCTTGCTATGCGATGGTAATGTAATGAACTCTATGAATTGTCGTGGCTCATGGTCACGGGGAATGGGAATGGCGATTTCTAAATGAACATGGGCCCACGGGCCGACTACTTGACTTTTATATAAAGTAAGTATATTTTCAAACGAGGTAACTTGGGGTTACCACTATATTGTATTATCACCCTATTTGAGGGTCTTGTGTTTGAAATACTTGTTGTATATCCCTTAGATGCCATCCACACCAGCACTTTATAGCCCTATAGAGTGCTGACCCCTTCGGGGGCGTCCCACCACCATTTTTCAGGTTGAGGCTAGAGCTTGCTTCCTGTGCCTGTTGCTCGGGTGATCCTTTGGAGAGAAGACGTGGTTCGTGCTTTCTCCATTCCGTTTTGAACAATATTAAACATGCTCATGGATATTTTACTTTAGAGCCTGCGTGCTCATGAATAGCCCTGTGTGGCCCTTTTGTTTTAAACAATGTTTTCCGCTGCGTTATGAATTACTTATTATGTTTGTTTATGGATGTTATACGTGTGAATGATATTCAAGACGCCTTGTATAATATGAATGTGTTGGACTGCGGTTGACTATTCGTATTGTACGGCGGGTTGTTGACGTGTCCGGGGAGGTCCGGGGCGTGACAGAGTGGGTGTGTGTATGGGAGCTGCAGAAATCCTACAAATCTCCCCCTCTAGCTTTTTCCGTAATTCTCTCATTCCAATGATGGTTGTACATAGCTTGTGCTTCTCGTGTGGCACCACTTTAGTTAGCATGTCTGCCGCATTTTTGTTTGTGTGTATCTTGGAGAGCTTTAGTTCATCTTCCTCAATTGCTTCTCTAAGCCAGTGATATCGAACATCGATATGTTTTGTGCGAGAATGATACATCGAGTTCTTGCTAAGATCCATAGCACTCTGACTATCACAATGAATGATGTACTCCTCTTGAGGAAAGCCCAACTCTTGGAGAAAACGTTTCAGCCACTTGAGCTCCTTCCCGGCTTCAACAGCGGCAATGTATTCAGCTTCTATCGTAGACAATGCTACACACCTCTGCAACTTGGACTGCCATGAGACGGCTCCCCCTGCTAATGTGAATATGTAACTTGAAGTAGATTTTCTACTATCAAGGTCTCCAGCCATATCAGCATCTGTATAACCTTCCAAGATTAGTTTCGCTCCCCCGTAGCACAAACATAACTTTGATGTACCCTTCAAATACCTGAGTATCCATTTGACAGCTTCCCAATGTTCTCTTCCTGGATTTGACAAGTACCTGCTTACAACACCAATAGCGTGAGCAATATCTGTTAGTGCCCAACGATTGATAGATTTTGATGATGCCACTATACCAATAAATGAACACCTCCACCACCTAATAAGTCATGACTAATAAAATGTATCAAATAAAGTATACTGGAAACTTAAAAAACATTTAGGTAATTTTTGTTACCTTAAAAAGGACATTCAAATCCTACCAGTATAACTTTATTTGATACACAAATAAAACTAAGAAGTGGGAAGTGTTGAACAAATGCTCCAAATAAATTTTTGCTGGAAATTCACCAGGGTAATTGTTTTTACCTCCAGTACATAATTTACTTGGTGCACAGTGACATGCAGGGATAAGCCGTATAACAAAGGCGTAAGGCTAAAAAGCATTTAATGCAAGAATTGTACATGGGTCCCAAAAGGTGATGATGATACACAAGAAGTGATCTCTCGAAGAAGAACTGATCGGCAAAAATTATCTCCTTATCTTGCTCCAACACATGAAGACAAAGAGTACAACTCTTTCAGCGACTACGATCAACTCCTCTCAACCAACGGAGGAGATTGATCTGCTCAAAAGGCCTATAAAATAGGCAGAAGCATGAGTGATAAAATCAAGTTTTTGAGTCATCTAAGTAGAGTATTCACTTCAAACATTCAAGAGATATCTAGCAAAAGAGAAAGTGCACGTTAAACTTTGCTCTCTGCTTAGACTCATGCTTCACTAAGCTCTTAGACTAGATCATACTCGATTACACTTTTAGAGCTTAGTTTCTAGTTGGAGGTTAGAAATTTTCTTGTAAACAAATTATTGTAAACACTTAGGAGAACAGTTGTTCGGATCCTATAGTGTGGTTAGATAGATAGAGTACCTTTTGATCCCCACTGGATCAATCGAGAAAAGTCTAAGGTTTGAGTAACTTGGAGTGGTGTTATACTCCTCGTGAAACGCCTTCAATCTAGGCCAGAGTTGTCAAGGCTAGATTGGCACTAATTGTATTGGGCTGAATACTTTAGTGGAAATCCATCTGAAATAGGGTGGGACTGGATGTAGGAGGATTACACCACCTCTGAACCAGGATATATTGTGTGTTGATTTACTTTCATACATGCAGAGCACACACCAAACACATCTCACTAAAGGATTGTAGTTTGCCAGCAGCATCCTAAGCAGTAGTCTTCATCGACTGTACTGCTTATCCTACTGCTTAATAACTCACTCTTCTTGAGAGTGTTCTCCACTAGAAGTTATCTTACACTCAGAAGGTGCCTCAGCAGTACCCTGGTCTTCACCCTCCTGCTGAGCCCACTGCCCATCCATATGTGTCTTTCCAAACGCCATAACAAGCCAGAACAAAAAGCCATCCAAGAGTCATCCTGTTCTTAACAGTTGCCTCAGCAGTAACCTGCCTACCAGCCTACTGCCAACTCAGCAGTTGCCTGCTAGTCAGCAAACTGCCTGTGCAGCAGTAGCCTAAGCAGTTACCTGCTCACCAGTCTACTGCCAAGCGTACTTCCTCTTGTAACCAGTCTAAACATCATCTAAACTAGAAAGTCATCTCACACTAAGTATAAAGAGGTTAAAGACTTCCGCTGTGCATCTATTAATCTCTTAAAAGATTATAGATCAACTCATCTAGAGGGAAAACTTCATAAAATTGAAAAAGATTTAAAAGTCTATTCACCCCCCCTCTAGACTTTTACCTCTATCCGGGACCATCAAGTGGTATCAGAGCGGTGTGTTCCTAGAGTCAGTTTCTGACTACTTTTGAACTAAAGATCCAAATCCACATATATCCCATAAACTTTCTAGTCATGGACAACCAACTTTCCAAAAATCTCTTGTTCAATTTAAATAAGTTTGATGACTGGAAAATCAGGATGAAGGCACATCTAAGTGCTCTGCACGATGAGATGCTGGAAGTAATCACTGATGGACCTATCAAAATTATGAAGGTCATCACTTCCAGAATAGAAGGAGCTGAAGATGTGTACATTCCAAAACCAAAAATGGAATGGACAACTGAAGATAGGAAGAGAAACAATCTTGACAAAATCGCCAGAGACACTCTCTTCAAGGCAGTAGATGAATCTATATTTCCTAGAATAAGGAAATATGAAAATGCCAAAGATGTCTGGGATGCACTAACCAGAATTGGAGAAGGAGATGAGCAAGAAAAGGACAACAAACTGACCATTGCCCTCAAAAAGTTTGAAGACTTTAAGATGCTTCCAAATGAATCTATCCATGAGATGGAGTCTAGATTCCTAAAAATTATAGAAGAGGTCTCCGACCTAGGTAAAGTTCTCTCTCAAAAGGAAATCTCTCTCAAAATTTTGAGAGGACTGCCATCCACATGGGATATGAAAGTCACTGCTATGAGAGATAGCAGAGACCTAAGAATCCTGTCAACTGACAAACTGTTCAGTGATCTTAAAGCCTATGAATTTGAGATGAAGGACATCAGAGAAGAAAAGGAAGAAGAAACAAAGACTCTAGCCTTGGTATCTGCACCAAGTACATCAAGATCCTCTGAGAAATCACTCAACAATCTTCTCACAGATGAGCAGTTTGCAATGTTCGTAAAAAAATTTAAAAGGTTCATGAAAAGAGAAGGATCAGCCACAAAGAAGCCTTTCATTAACTCTTACAGAAGACATGGAAAAGCTCAATCACATGAGAACACCATTTTATGCTACAACTGTAGACAGCCAGGACACTACAAAAATGAGTGTCCTCTCCCATTGGCTCACAAGTATCAAGGGCAGCAGTCTACTGCTCAAAAGAATGGATACAAAGACTTCAAAGGCAAGCGCCAAGCTTTTGTAAGTGAAAAGAAAAAGGAGGAACCCCAATCTGAAGATGAAAGCAACTCAAGTAATGAAACCTCTTCATCTGAAAGCTCAGAGGAAGCACTTCTATGCCTGGGATCCTGGCAGGTGGCTGAAAAAGGCGGCAGCTGGCTCACTGGAGAAAACAGCAGATGGCTCAGTGAAGATGATGAATGCAGCTCCCCTAAATGCCTAATGGCCAAAGACCACTACAATGATGTTGAGGTAACATCCTGCTCTTCTTATAGCTCTAGTGATTCTGGACCAACCAATATTACACTGGAATCTTTATTACAAGATTTCCAAAAAGTCCAAAATCACCATGTTCTCTTAAGATCAGAAAATGATAGATTAAAACAAGACATTAAGGCTATTCATACTAAATTATTAGATGCCTTAACCAAAAACAATGTCTTAGAAGAAGAGAACAAAGAGCTGAAAGACAAAATGAATAACTTCAACATGAACAGTAAAACCTGTGACTGTACTGCTGAAGTTGTTCTAAATAGGAAGAGAAGAGGGCTCGGATATGTATCCCCCACCAGACTCACTCAAAACTCACCCTCCACAAGCCACCAACAAAATACAAGAAAGCTAATCTACCAAAAATCCCATTCTCAAAATATTCCCATAAGAAGGAACCTGCCTGCTCCCAAATCAAAATCCAATCTCCTGAATAATCAAAAACTTCCCTACCATCAAAACCCAAGAACCCGTTGGCAATCAACCAATAAGACCAACCACAGTCAAAACATTAAGCAGTCTCCTCCAAAAGCCAATAATCCATTTTCCACTTCAAGAAGAAAAAGGATTAACAAATACATAGACATCCCCTATGATTATAATACTTCAAATGGCTATAGACCAATCTGCTTAGAACTAAGTGGTTCTAGATGGGCATGGATGCCCAAACTTATACAAAGGAAGTTGCCCACTAACTTGTGGGCTACTGCTCAACAATGATGAATACAGGAAGGTGCTGGAGCAGTTGACTCACAAACATGGTACATAGATTCAGGCTGCTCCAGGCACATGACAGGCAGCAGACGGCTCTTGTCCAACTTTATGGCAAGAGAAGGACCCAAAGTGACTTTTGGGAATGTGGAAAAACAAGGAGAGACCAAAGGAGCTGGAGACCTATCCATCAATGGACTTACAATCCAAAACATATCTTATGTTAAAGGATTAAAGTTCAATCTCATAAGCACAAGCCAGCTCTGTGACAATGGCTATAATGCTACATTCTCCAAAGACATCTGTTTGATTAGAGATGTCAAAAATGACAAAATTGTGCTCACTGGTAGAAGGAAGAAGGACATGTACATTGTTGATTGGAGCTCAGCAAAGGAAGGGATCTGCTTGGTGACAAAGGCAGACTCAAATTTGAGTTGGGAATGGCACAACAAATTAAGCCATCTCAACTTCAAAACAATCAACAAATTGTCCAGAAAAGGATTGGTGAAAGGTCTTCCTGAGATCAACTTCAAAAAGGACCATCTCTGTGATGCTTGCCAAAAAGGGAAACAAACCAAGGTATCATTCAAATCAAAGGAACTGGAATCATCAACTAGGCCCTTAAGCCTACTACACCTTGACTTATTTGGACCAGTTGAACCAACAAGTATAAGTGGTAAAAGATACACCCTGGTAATAGTTGATGATTACTCTAGATACACTTGGACCATATTCCTAAAGAAAAAGAATGAAACAGAGAAGAAACTTCCAGAACTGATGAAACTAATTCAAAATGAGAAAAGTCTCTCAATCCAGAAGATCCGATCAGACAGAGGTACTGAATTCCTCAACTCTATAGTAATTCAGTACTGTAAAGAAAATGGAATCCATCACCAAACTTCAGCTGCAAGAACACCTCAACAAAATGGTGTTGCTGAGAGAAGAAATAGGACTCTCAAGGAAGCCGGAAGGACAATCTTAGAAGCAGCTAACTTACCCAAAAGATTTTGGGCAGAAGCAATCAACACTGCTTGCTACACCCAGAATAGAAGTCTCATTCATAAGACTTACAAAAAGACTCCATATGAACTATGGAAAGAAAGGAAGCCTAATGTTAGTCATTTCCATGTGTTTGGATCCAAATGCTTCATTCTAAACAATGGAAAAGACTATCTCAAGCCATTTGATCCCAAATCTGATGAAGGAATCTTCCTGGGATACTCAGCAACAAGCAAGGCATTCCGGATCCTCAACAAAAGAACTCTGGTGGTAGAAGAATCAATCCATGTGGTTTTTGAAAACCACTCCACTGCTCAATCAATAGATAAAGGTGAGTCATCCAAATCAAAGAAGGACACAGGAAAGGCTCCAAGCTGCCTTCCAAATGATTATGCTAAAAAGGATGGAATGATGGTGGAAGCAGTTAACTCCAAAGGCAGCCCACTGCCAGCAGTTGCCTCTGACTATAGAACACTGCCAGCAAATGGCTCACCAACAGACCCCCATTCAGGAACTCATGAAATTCCTAAGTATCCTATTCTACCAGAGGACAGTGAAGAAGATGAGGAGGATGACCAACAAATGAAAACTAACTCTAATCAGACATCTGATATTAGATGGCTGAATCAACATCCACCACAACAGATTATTGGAAACATCCATGAAGGGGTTCGTACCAGATCATCAATCCAAAGAGAAGCACTGTTCTCATGTTTCATCTCACAATCTGAACCCAAGAAAATTGAAGAAGCCCTACTTGACTCTGACTGGATACAAGCCATGCAAGAAGAACTCAACCAATTTGAAAGAAACAATGTGTGGGAGCTTGTGACCAGACCCTATCATCAACATGTGATAGGAACCAAATGGGTGTTCAGAAACAAGATGGATGAGGAAGGCACAATTATCAAGAACAAGGCAAGACTAGTAGCCAAAGGCTACTGCCAGGAGGAAGGGATAGATTTTGACGAAACCTTTGCTCCGGTTGCCAGACTTGAGGCTATAAGAATTTTCTTGGCTTATGCTGCCCATAAGCAATTCACTGTCTATCAAATGGACGTGAAAAGTGCATTCCTAAATGGCTTACTCGAAGAAGAAGTCTATGTAGAGCAGCCACCTGGATTTGAGGTAAACAGAGAGAAAGATCAAGTCTACAAACTAAAGAAGGCTCTCTATGGACTCAGACAAGCTCCAAGAGCATGGTATGAAACTCTCTCTCAATATTTGGTGAACAATGGATTCAATAAAGGCAAAATAGACAAAACTCTCTTCAAAATTGAAGACGGTCCAGACTTACTGCTTGTCCAAATTTATGTTGATGACATAATATTTGGAAGCTCAAACCAAGCACTATGCGAGAAATTTTCAGCTCTCATGCAAAGCAAATTTGAAATGAGCATGATGGGAGAATTGAACTATTTCCTGGGACTACAAATTAAACAGACTTCTCAAGGTATCTTCATCAATCAAGCCAAATACACAAGAGATCTCATGAAGAAATTCAAGGTTGAGAACAAGTCCACGGTGAAGATTCCTATGAACACCTCGCAAGGCCTAACTCCAGATGAAGAAGGTAAAGATGTTGATCCTACACTATACAGAGGATTGATCGGATCCTTGTTATATCTTACTACGAGTAGACCAGACATATCCTATTCTGTAGGAGTATGTGCAAGGTATCAATCAAAACCAAAAGAAAGTCATCTTCTAGCAACAAAGAAAATATTGAGATACCTCAAGGGTAATCCTAATTCTGGATTATGGTATCCAACAAATGGAGGCTTTGATCTATATGGATACTCAGACTCAGACTTCGCTGGGTGCAAAATTGACAGAAAAAGCACCTCTGGAACCTGTCAATTGATTGGAGGAAGACTTGTCTCATGGTTCAGCAAAAAGCAAAACTCAATTGCGACTAGCACAGCTGAAGCAGAATACATAGCAGCTGGCAGCTGTTGTGCACAAATACTATGGATGAAGCAACAATTGAAGGATTATGGAGAAGAGACTAAAGAAATTAGCATTTTGTGTGATAACACAAGTGCAATTGCGATCACTCATAATCCTGTATTTCACTCAAGAACCAAACATATTGAAATCAGGCACCATTTCATCAGAGAGCATGTTGAGAAGAAAACCATCAAATTGGAGTACATCCCCACTGTAACACCGCTCCCAATTGAAACTTGGATTTATTAATCCATTGATATTAAAATTTGAGTGAAAGTACAGATACTAATTTCAACGAGGAAAATTAGTTAAAGTCATAAATGTATATTCACTTGAAAAACTAGTTACAAGTATATTGATCATACTAGAAATGATTAATTGACTAAATTAATACCGATTAATTAAATTGTAAGTCGGACCTCAAACATGGGGAGGGACTCACTAATATATATTCTTGGACCAAGATAAGTTAAATAAAAAGCCCAAGGATAAGGAAGTATGTAATATATAATTGTTCGGACCGAATAAAAGATAAATAAATAATATGAGAGATCATTCGAGCCCACTTGCTAATAATAGAAATAAATGAGTAAAGTATTATACGGGGTGTGTAAGCCCTACACAAACTAAGAATATACGGGATGTGTAAGCCCTAAATGAATCAAAGATATAATGCTGGGGGTGTAAGCCCAAAATGAATGAATACACTCGTAGGGTGGGTAAGTCCAACGTGGACGGGTACAAATGATAAATTGTGTAACCCTCTCGATGGAGTTGGGTTTAGACTAGGGGTGGGATAACCTCTCGATATTGCTATATGCAAGAATAGGCCAAGGGCTGTACAAGGGGAATTGTTTTGAAATACAAATGGACCTACGGGTCGGCTATTTGACTTGGTATATATATTCTATACAAGTGATTTGAAATGGGGTAGCTGTAGGTTATGCCCATAATATAGTATCACCCTATTTTGAGGGTCTTGTGTTTGAAACATGAATTATATTCAGTATAGTTGTCATTGTACTTGTCAAATGCTTCCAAGTACTGACCTCCCCTTCACGGGGGAGGCCACCTCACAGTTTCAGGTAGAAGCTAGAGCTTGCTTCCTGTTCCCGTTGCTTCGGGTGATCCATGGAGAGAAGACGTGGTTCGTGCTTCTTCCAGTTCTATTTTGATATAAATAAAATAATGCTCATGGACTATTTTTAAATTATAAATGATTCGGGAGCCTGCGTGCTCATGTTCTCCCTGTGTGGCCTTTTACTTTTAAAAAGTATTTGTATTCCGCTGCGTATATTTGAAATGCTTTATTTATGATTGTTTATGGATGTACTAGTGTGAATGGTATTCATGTACGCCTTGCATGGTTCGAGTAGGGTGAACTGCGGTTGCCTTAATCGGATTATGCGGCGGTTGTTAGCGCGTCCGGCCAGGCCGAGGCGTGACAATTAAATGGTATCAGAGCCTTAGTCCATAAACTTCATAATGAAGTTCCTCAAAAGTGTTTTCTTCAAAATGATTTTTGAAACCATGAGCATAAAAGTTTTGTGCTGAAAGAGCCTTTGGTACTTGAGTTGCAAAGTCTCTAATTGTTAAGACGGGCCCCTTAACAATTGGTATGGCGGTGATTTGAGCCAAGTGGTGTCTTAAGTACTTATCTGTCAGTTGACATTGAAGCGAGTCTGATGACTCATTCCAAAAATTTCTTTCAGAAATGCGAGGTGGAGGCATGATGACTAGGAATGATCGGATAGGGCGTGCACCGGGAGAAACTGGGCATGTCAACCGGGGAAACTCTAGAATATCTAGAGGAAAAGGGAGAGGCCGAGGAGGCCAAGGGATCCAAATGAGGGACAACGCACAATTTGAGACCGAGTATAGGTCTTGGGAGTCCGAAGAAGACTCAACGTATAAACCCGAAACAGAACCTTCTGAAACTTCATATGATGAGAGTGATGAATCTATTGGTGAGGAGGACAATGATGTCTCCTTGGATGAAATTAGTCAGGTATTCGAAAAATACCAACGTGAACGGGAACAAAGAAAGAAACAACGCCAAGAGAGGCGAATTGGGCAAGTGGCTTCCAAGAGGGGGAGTCGTGACGCGTGCGGGGCACGTAGAGAGGGTACTAGAAATCCAAGTACCGAGAGTCCTATTATAAGGGTCTCTAAATATCTTAAGGAGGCAAGGGCGCTTGGATGTAAACCGTTCGATGGAACGGGGGATATATCTGAGGCCGATGAATGGGTTAAGAGGCTTAATGAGGCAGCCGATGATATGCAATTGACGCCTAACCTAAAGATGAGTGTAACACCGTCCCCAAATATATTTACTTTTATGTAAATAATGTATCGAACCTTATTAAAGGATTAATGAATTTACGAAGTTGTAAATTTTTATTATTCCTTTCGCGTGAATAGTAAATTGCACGTGGGACCCACACCGGGAGCGGGGCCGCCCGACACTCCCGAGACCACATATTTTATTCATCATGGTCAAGATAATATTTATATAGTGGTGGGTATTTCATTTGGGTCGTGGAAAGGCGCAGAGTTGACCGATTGGGAAAAAGAGGTCCAATTACCGGTACCGACAATTTAACAGATAACAGCCCGAAAATGAATTTCGGAGGCTTATAAATTAAAGTTGGGGAATGTACATTCATTATACATGTCATAATGAGTAAGAGCACATAATATATTTTATTTGAACCGATAAAATAAAATATATTTAAAGCAGTCCGAAAAAATACAACTTTCGGGACAAATTGTACACTTCGGGACAAAAAGGGTTGACCTCCCACATGAGTGGGGGCCAACCCACGATTTTTGCCACTCAAATTGAGGGCTGGGTCGGTTGGAATAGAGAGGAGAACATGGGGGGGGATGGTGATGTGATCAATTTAGCATCAAACAAAGATGAGGTGGCCCCATCCACACTCATTTGCTCTATGAGACAAATGAGTATACCTCACCCCTTCCCCTCCCTCATTTTCGGACAAGGAGCACCAGGGAGAGCAAAAATCCACCCAACCTCCTTCCTCCATTGTTGAAGAGAGCTCATCAAAGAAGAATCACCCAAAAAGGAGCTAAAGTGCTAAAAGTGTGAAATAATTAAGGTAATGACCTTATTATAACTTTTCTTTATTTTTCTTCTACCATATGAGATACATATCATGTGGAGAACCCTTAAGAGGGTTCTACATGGTATAAGTATGGATTAATGGGATGGAAAGTGATTCTATGTCCAAGAACGGGCTTAGAAGCCAAAACGACCGGTTCACCGGAAAATAACCTTTTTTGAGGTTATTTGTATTAATATGGGTTTTATGATTATAAAACCTTGTTAGGGACTTGTGAAAGGTATTTCAAGTGATTTCACAAAGTTGGGAAAGTCGCCGGAGTTGTCGCCGGAGTTGACCAAAAGTCGCCGGAGTTTCACCGGAGTTCAACCAAGAAGGGTAGAACTTCTTAACGCTAGTTCAAGGTGAGTGGACGGCTTAATATCTTATAACTTTTGGGTTAATTATGAGATTACCTAAATAAAGGTTATATGAGTTCATAATGATGTTTAAAAGATATTTAAACATGTGATTAGCCAATAGGGTTAAGTTTGTATGAAAGAAATTAATTGTTGATGCATGGAATATGATATGAAGAATTATATGAAATGCATATTTGTTTGAAGTGTATTAGAGGCACAAAGGAATATTATTAACTTAATTATATGATGATTAAGTTGATACACACAAGGCATGAAATGGCGGTCAACGAAAACGTTGACCGATGGACAAAGAATTTAATTAATACCGGTTGGTATTAATTAATTATAAATTTATTTACATGCATGGCTTTGCATGGATTGTGATACATAAGATTATGTATTGGATTAGTTATGAGTAACTAAGAATGATATAGACTCTATCTAGGTTGATAGGAGGTTGATCATAGGAAAACTTGGTGGAGGACCCTAGTACTTAAAAAGTACTTAACACTCAAAACTTGGTGGAGGACCCTAGTACTTAAAAGTACTTAACACTCAAACTTGGTGGAGGACCCTAGTACTTAAAAAGTACTTAACACTCAAAACTTGGTGGAGGACCCTAGTACTTAAAAGTACTTAACACTCAAAACTTGGTGGAGGACCCTAGGACTTATGAGGCCTTAACACTCACAAACCGGTGGAGTATCCAAGGATTATGATCCTAAAACTCATAGATTATGATATACAAATAGGGACAAGGAGGAGTCCTATACACTCATAGGCATATGGGTGGGTTGGGGTTTTTAGTCAAGGATATTGACTATTACTATTTTTCCCAAATAAAAACGGTGATCTACGGATCAGATATTTTCCAAGCATATATATATATATATATATATATATATATATATATATATATATATATATATATATATATATATATATATATATACTAATAAGTATTTCATAACTTGGGGGAAAGACTATTTATTTAAGTATCACCCTATGTTTGGGTCTTATACTTGAAACGCTAGTTATTCTATATTTAGCCTGCTACTCGCTCGGTACTTGTACTGACCCCTTCGGGGGGCCCCACCATTTTCAGGTTGAAGCTAGGGCTTGCTACCTGCACCTTTCTACGGGTGACATCAAGTCAAGGAAGACGTGGTTCGTGCTTCCTCATTTCCTTTCAAATTACTAAACATTGCTCATGGATATTTTTATTTGTTATAAACTACTTTAGGGGCTTGCATGCCCATGTTGTTGGCCGGTTGTGGCTTATGACTTACCGTTGAATATTTCCGCTATTCATTGGTTTAAATGTGATGTTGTTATGTATGTTTACTACTGAGTATGGATGGATTGTTTTCTCAAACGCCTTGTGTAAATAAGTGAGGTTGACTCGCGGGTGACGTCACTTAATTATACGGCGGTTGTACACGTGCTTGGATTGCGGTCCGGGGCGTGACAATGAGAGTTGCCACTAGAATGTTGGAGGGATTAGCTTCAACATGGTGGGAGGGTGTCAAGGGGAAATATCACGGAGACGTCACATGGGACAACTTCGAGCTTGAATTCTATAGACAATACTACTCTTCCTTTGAAGTAAATCAAAAGAGGAGGGAGTACACTACCATCAAACAAGGTGATGAGTACACCGTCAAACAATTGGAGCAAAAGTTTCGAGACTTGGCTAGATATCTTCCCGAATATGGAGAGAATGAGAACCGAATGGTCGACCACTTCTGGAACGCGTTGAAATTGGAAGTGCGTGAGAGGGCGGCGTACCAAAATAACATGACTTTTAATGAGGTGGTGACACGAGGCCTTATTGGGGAAGAGTTGTGGGAAGAAAGAAAGGCTAAAGATGCCGAGGAGGCTAGAAAGAGGATGTGGGAAATCAATGATTCCCATGATCGAAGCAAAAGACAAAATATCGGTGTGGATGGAAGCTTTAAAATGCCTATGCCACCGTCAACGTACAATCAAGGGTCCGTGACCCAAGGAGGAAAATCCTTTAGTTCTAGGGTGCGAAGATGTGATAATTGCGATAAGTACCACTACGGGACTTGTCGTGAACCAAAGAGGTGTTTCTTTTGTGGGGATACGGGACACATGAAGTTCCATTGTCCTCAACGGGGGAGTAACACTACTTCGGGAGCTAATGAAGGAACCATGGGGGATATGAACCTAGCGGGGCCGTCTCAAGCGAGCACACGACATAGAGGAGATAATGTGATCAGCATACACTCCGGGAATCAAGGAAGGACTCAACGATGAGTTCACACGGGGAAGGAGACAAATTCTTGCATGGGCGCGTCCACCATTACAGGTACTCCTTCTTAAAAGCTAGACTTCAATACATGTTTCAGTTACAAAGGTTCCAGGGGTCAATTGCCGGCCGGCCTAGGGGAAAACCGGTCGGTTTTGGCAAGGAAAACTAAAAACATTTTTTTGAATGGCAAAAACCGGGCGGCTTGGGTGAAACCCGGCCGGCTTTGGGATTAAATAAAGTGGAATTAAGCTACGGCGCCGAAACCCGGCCGGCTTTTGTAAAGACCGGCCGGCTTACGGGGTTTGTGAAGTTTTGTAAACACTCAAAACCGCACGGCTTTGGCAAAGCCCGGCCGGTTTTGAGGATGAATAAAAACGAATTAAGCTGCGGCAAGGAAAAAACCGGCCGGCTTTTGACGAAGACCGGCCGGCTTTTGGATTGAATAAGTTTAATTAAACTTCGGGGGATGAAAACCGGCCGGCTTTCACAGAAACCGGCCGGCTTTTGGATTAAATTTTGGGATTTAAGCTACGCTGCCAAACCCCGGCCGGCTTTCATGGAAACCGGCCGGCTTACGGGGAAACAAATCGGAGACCTGGAATTGGGTACGAGAACCGGCCGGCTTTCATGGAAACCGGCCGGCATTTGGGTAATTGTTGGTAAATTAGTCTCCAAGCTAGAAAACCGGGCAGTTTATGGAAAGGTCGGATGGTTTTCGTATATCTCGAGCCCGGTACATCTTTGGGCCTTGAAATGAACCATTACAGGGTAAGTGGGTCTTGCATTGATTTGTGGTGTAAGAACGCTAGAGTTGAACGGGAAGGATGGTAAAATCATCCTTAATGAGGAGACGTATTAGGCAAGTGTGAGAAGGGCACTTGTAGATTGAACGATATGGCGGCAAGAACACACTATTACATAACGATAGTAGCGAATGAAGGAAATTAAAAGTAAGGTCTAACATCGTTGAGTACGATTGGACCCCATAGGATACAACCGTGATGAAGAATGATTTGAGAAGCATGGTGCAAGAGTGGTTATTAAATGGGAGATTGAGAACTCGGGGAAATAAGGGCATGGCCTACGCCCCGAGTTGTAAACAAGCAAGTAGAGCAGACTTGTGTTATATTAAAGAGGGCAAGATCATCGGTAAGAAGAACCGTAAATCGTATATAACATAGGAATGGAGCATTTGAAGCTTGACGTAATTAATTGTTAATGAGGAGTCTATGTAAGGCTTAAACAATGGGTGAGACCGGTGAATGACTATCACCGAGGAATATAGTTCGACACAAGTAAGACCAATATGATGGTACTTGACACGCGAGAGCCTCTCTTGTAGCAATAGCTACCGGGCAAGTATGGGGCCGCTTCCACGTGAAGCGCGGTGTGAGAGGAGACAGTTCACACTACTGTAAGGAAATGAAATTCGGGTCATGCTCCGGGCAGTCCTTAAGGGAGGACCCGAGGTGACTAGACCGATGTATTGGTCATAGACTAAGGCTCGTCTATGGTTTGTATCGTGATGAGGTATTGGAAGACGACATGAATTGGGGACTCGATTATCCTTGATCTACCCAACTAGTATGAAAATACTAGCCATGAGGTAAATATGAATAATAGTAGGATTGATCCTAAGGAATTCGATTGTGAGACAGTGAACCTTAAGTAGTCTTAAGAGACGCTAAGGTGAACTTGTGCAAACTTTAAGTATATTAGGGGTAGGCCTTAAGGGATACCCAAGATAAAGTAAATATGATAAATTGATCCTAGATATAGGATTGGTCTACGGGTGCATTCGGTAGTCTTTGAGGATTAGCCGATTAAGTATTGGTAATGAGTAAGGACCATGGCCCTTCCCGACTCTAGAGAGCGGGGTTGGATAGCATGGACTTGCAACGTGATCACGGGTTAGGGTGGAATCCGAACCGGAGACCTTATGAGGCTCCCGACAGCGGTAACACTTCATATAGGACCCCAAATGGACCTTACCTTCCTACGGGGCGATGGGTATGAGTTCGGGGGCGGGATGTTGGACTCCGGCCCGAGGACCTTATAAGGCCTCGGATGGCGGTGACAAGTCTCGTATGAATAATAAGACCTACGGGTTGTGTCGTGCTAACAATGAATGAAATGAAATATGAACACGGGCCCACGGGCCAACCACATAACGGTAGGTGAGTAAGCTTTACAGCGGGGTATGCTGTCTAGTATACTAGGGAACCTTCAAGTTGGAGGTTAGAGAAAAATGTTATTAAGGACTTTGGGTGTGAATTGTCAGATTCACATGCCAAAGAACTAAACCCAAACTGGTTAAGGCCACTTGGGAATTCTAGAAAGAATTGACGCCCAAGTGGGGAAGGACTTGTTATTCCGTAGTTAGATGGAGTAGCATCTAAATGAAATAAACCAAAAAGGGTACGTCAATATGAATGAAAATGTCTAAGGACAACAAGGATAAAATGGTTAAGCTATGTTATAAAATAGTCAAGTCAGCGAAGAGACTTGAAAAAGTATGTACTCTAAAAATAGAGTGGCGCCGGTTAAAATGAAACTGCGACGTGAATTTCGGGGACGAAATTCCTGTTAAGGGGGGGTGAACTTGTAACACCGTTCCCAATTGAAACTTGGATTTATTAATCCATTGATATTAAAATTTGAGTGAAAGTACAGATACTAATTTCAACGAGGAAAATTAGTTAAAGTCATAAATGTATATTCACTTGAAAAACTAGTTACAAGTATATTGATCATACTAGAAATGATTAATTGACTAAATTAATACCGATTAATTAAATTGTAAGTCGGACCTCAAACATGGGGAGGGACTCACTGATATATATTCTTGGACCAAGATAAGTTAAATAAAAAGCCCAAGGATAAGGAAGTATGTAATATATAATTGTTCGGACCGAATAAAAGATAAATAAATAATATGAGAGATCATTCGAGCCCACTTGCTAATTAAAGAAATAAATGAGTAAAGTATTATACGGGGTGTGTAAGCCCTACACAAACTAAGAATATACGGGGTGTGTAAGCCCTAAATGAATCAAAGATATAATGCTGGGGGTGTAAGCCCAAAATGAATGAATACACTCGTAGGGTGGGTAAGTCCAACGTGGACGGGTACAAATGATAAATTGTGTAACCCTCTCGATGGAGTTGGGTTTAGACTAGGGGTGGGATAACCTCTCGATATTGCTATATGCAAGAATAGGCCAAGGGCTGTACAAGGGGAATTGTTTTGAAATACAAATGGACCTACGGGTCGGCTATTTGACTTGGTATATATATTCTATACAAGTGATTTGAAATGGGGTAGCTGTAGGTTATGCCCATAATATAGTATCACCCTATTTTGAGGGTCTTGTGTTTGAAACATGAATTATATTCAGTATAGTTGTCATTGTACTTGTCAAATGCTTCCAAGTACTGACCTCCCCTTCACGGGGGAGGCCACCTCACAGTTTCAGGTAGAAGCTAGAGCTTGCTTCCTGTTCCCGTTGCTTCGGGTGATCCATGGAGAGAAGACGTGGTTCGTGCTTCTTCCAGTTCTATTTTGATATAAATAAAATAATGCTCATGGACTATTTTTAAATTATAAATGATTCGGGAGCCTGCGTGCTCATGTTCGCCCTGTGTGGCCTTTTACTTTTAAAAAGTATTTGTATTCCGCTGCGTATATTTGAAATGCTTTATTTATGATTGTTTATGGATGTACTAGTGTGAATGGTATTCATGTACGCCTTGCATGGTTCGAGTAGGGTGAACTGCGGTTGCCTTAATCGGATTATGCGGCGGTTGTTAGCGCGTCCGGCCAGGCCGGGGCGTGACACCCACAGAAAAACAACTAGCTGATATCTTCACCAAGCCTCTCAGTGAAGCACGGTTCAATTCCCTAAGGCAGGAGCTTGGAATGCTCGATGATCTTGAACAACTTAAAGATTGATGTTGCATCAACTCAGGGGGAACCTATCTATTTTAATCATAAGGAGCATCATCTAAGGGGGAATGATACTCAAAAACAAGGGATTGAAGCAACAAGGTCCGAAACAAAAGAAAAAGAAGAAGGCTCAACAGAGGTCCCTGCCACAAGACACTTCTAGCAGCAGGAGACTGGGGACACTACAGCAGACTCACAGACCACAAGAAAAGAGTTCCCTGCCATGCTGGACTTCACACTCAAAATTACCCAGTGGACAACAAGCACATGCTCAGTCCTGTGAGTCACTTACTCAAAACACCGCTAAGAGCTTCATCACACTTCAGAAGAGTACTCAAGAAACCTTCTGAAAGCAGGGCGATGATTTCTAAAGGCTGGCTCACGAGTCAGAACAATCCAAGGAGAGAAAAGTTTGTTCAAAAGAAGAGGTTGAAGAGATCTTCAAAAAAGGCCCAACCGGAAGATGCTGCCAAAAAGGGGGAAGACACCTCAGCAGGACCCTCCTCAAGAAGACAGATAGCAGCAAAGAAGACAGCTGCAAATAGTCTGAAAGTGACTAAAAACTACTGTAAAACATTGCATTATTCTCCTTTTAAACTAAAGGAGATCTGTCCTGCTTGGTATAGTTTTGGCATCATCAAAAAGGGGGAAATTGTTAGTGCCCAACGATTGATAGATTTTGATGATGCCACTATACCAATAAATGAACACCTCCACCACCTAATAAGTCATGACTAATAAAATGTATCAAATAAAGTATACTGGAAACTTAAAAAACATTTAGGTAATTTTTGTTACCTTAAAAAGGACATTCAAATCCTACCAGTATAACTTTATTTGATACACAAATAAAACTAAGAAGTGGGAAGTGTTGAACAAATGCTCCAAATAAATTTTTGCTGGAAATTCACCAGGGTAATTGTTTTTACCTCCAGTACATAATTTACTTGGTGCACAGTGACATGCAGGGATAAGCCGTATAACAAAGGCGTAAGGCTAAAAAGCATTTAATGCAAGAATTGTACATGGGTCCCAAAAGGTGATGATGATACACAAGAAGTGATCTCTCGAAGAAGAACTGATCGGCAAAAATTATCTCCTTATCTTGCTCCAACACATGAAGACAAAGAGTACAACTCTTTCAGCGACTACGATCAACTCCTCTCAACCAACGGAGGAGATTGATCTGCTCAAAAGGCCTATAAAATAGGCAGAAGCATGAGTGATAAAATCAAGTTTTTGAGTCATCTAAGTAGAGTATTCACTTCAAACATTCAAGAGATATCTAGCAAAAGAGAAAGTGCACGTTAAACTTTGCTCTCTGCTTAGACTCATGCTTCACTAAGCTCTTAGACTAGATCATACTCGATTACACTTTTAGAGCTTAGTTTCTAGTTGGAGGTTAGAAATTTTCTTGTAAACAAATTATTGCAAACACTTAGGAGAACAGTTGTTCGGATCCTATAGTGTGGTTAGATAGATAGAGTACCTTTTGATCCCCACTGGATCAATCGAGAAAAGTCTAAGGTTTGAGTAACTTGGAGTGGTGTTATACTCCTCGTGAAACGCCTTCAATCTAGGCCAGAGTTGTCAAGGCTAGATTGGCACTAATTGTATTGGGCTGAATACTTTAGTGGAAATCCATCTGAAATAGGGTGGGACTGGATGTAGGAGGATTACACCACCTCTGAACCAGGATATATTGTGTGTTGATTTACTTTCATACATGCAGAGCACACACCAAACACATCTCACTAAAGGATTGTAGTTTGCCAGCAGCATCCTAAGCAGTAGTCTTCATCGACTGTACTGCTTATCCTACTGCTTAATAACTCACTCTTCTTGAGAGTGTTCTCCACTAGAAGTTATCTTACACTCAGAAGGTGCCTCAGCAGTACCCTGGTCTTCACCCTCCTGCTGAGCCCACTGCCCATCCATATGTGTCTTTCCAAACGCCATAACAAGCCAGAACAAAAAGCCATCCAAGAGTCATCCTGTTCTTAACAGTTGCCTCAGCAGTAACCTGCCTACCAGCCTACTGCCAACTCAGCAGTTGCCTGCTAGTCAGCAAACTGCCTGTGCAGCAGTAGCCTAAGCAGTTACCTGCTCACCAGTCTACTGCCAAGCGTACTTCCTCTTGTAACCAGTCTAAACATCATCTAAACTAGAAAGTCATCTCACACTAAGTATAAAGAGGTTAAAGACTTCCACTGTGCATCTATTAATCTCTTAAAAGATTATAGATCAACTCATCTAGAGGGAAAACTTCATAAAATTGAAAAAGATTTAAAAGTCTATTCACCCCCCCTCTAGACTTTTACCTCTATCCGGGACCATCAATATCAGGTCTTGTACACACCATTGCATACATCAAACTTCCAACGGCTGAAGAGTAGGGCACCGCTTTCATTATCTCCTTTTCTTTCTCAGAAGAAGGACAACTTTCCTTACTCAACTTGAAGTGATTGGCTAGTGGAGTGCCTACAGGCTTGGCACTATCCATGTTGAACCTTTTGATCACGCGTTCAACATACTCCTCTTGTGATAAGAACAACTTCCTTGCCTTCCGATCACGAACAATTTTCATACCCAAAATTTGTTGCGCCGGACCCAAGTCTTTCATATCGAAAAACTTAGACAAATCTTGCTTCAAGTTGTTGATGAGAGACACATCTTGGCCTACTATCAGCATATCATCCACATAGAGCAAAAGGATGATAAATTTTCCATCTGGGAACTTCTTCAGGTACACGTAGTGGTCTGCAACTGTTCTCCTATATTGGTGTTTCACCATGAATGAGTCGAACTTCTTGTACTATTGTCGTGGGGCTTGTTTGAGACCGTAGAGGCTCTTCTTTAACCTGCAAACAAGATGTTCTTTCTTTGGAACTTTGAAACCTTCGGGTTGTTCCATGTATATTTCCTCTTTCAGATCACCATGGAGAAATGCTGTTTTCACATCCATTTGTTCAAGTTCAAGATTTAGACTGGCAACCAACCCGAGTACCACTCGGATCGACATCATCTTCACAACCGGCGAAAAGATCTCATCAAAATCAATTCCCTGTTTTTGTTGGAATCCTTTGACCACGAGTCTTGCCTTGTGCTTCACAATATTTCCCTTGACATCTTTCTTCACCTTAAAAACCCATTTGTTTTTCAAGGCTTTCTTTCCTTTGGGAAGTGGCACCAAGTCATAAGTTTGGTTCTTCTGCAAGGATTTCATCTCATCTCCCATGGCTTCCCACCAATTGGACTTGTCTTGATGAGATTGAGCTTCTCGAAAGCTCTCTGGCTCCCCCTCGCTGGTAAGAAGGATCCATTCAGATGTCGGGTACCTTCTTTGTGGAACAGTACCTCGCGTAGAACGTCGAAGTTGTGTGTTGTCAGTGTGGCCTTCAGATGAATGCTCCCACTGCTCAGGAATTCCTCCATCTTGAACATCATCAACAACTACTGGGCCATCATTCACTGGTTCAGTAATATCACTCATTTCCTCGTTATTGAGAGGAACGTGTAATACTACAGGAACGTTTTCAGGAGCATGAGAGAGATGTTGTTTGTTGTGTGTTGGAGTAAAATCATGAAATTGGGATTCATGAAACACTACATCTCTGCTTCGAATAACTTTCTTCATTTCGGGATCCCACAACCGGTATCCAAATTCTTGATCTCCATAGCCGATGAAGATGCATGGGTTCGACTTAAGATCAAGTTTTTGCCTCAACTCCTTGGAAACATGTGCAAATGCCTTGCACCCGAACACTTTCAAGTGAGAGTAAGAAATGTCTTTTCCTGACCATTTCTTCTTAGGAACTTCAAAGTTTAAGGGAACTGAGGGTGACCTGTTTATAAGATAGCAAGCTGTCAACACAGCTTCGCCCCAGAATGGCTTTGGTAATGTAGCCATACTGAGCATGCACCGAACTTTCTCCACAATAGTTTGATTCATTCTTTCGGCTACACCGTTGTGTTGTGGGGTCCGTGGCACCGACTTCTCATGCCTGATTCCATGTTCAGCACAATATGCTGAGAACTCCCGGGAAGTGTACTCGCCTCCGTTGTCAGAACGAAGGCACTTCAGCTTCTTTCCTGTCTCTCTTTCTACCATAGTATGAAATATTTTAAAGCGATCAAATACTTGATCCTTAGATTTGAGACAATAAGCCCATACCTTTCGTGACGCATCATCAATGAATGTCACAAAATATCTGCTGCCTCCAAGTGACTCCTCTTCAATGGGTCCACATACATCAGTGTGGATAAGATCGAGTATTTCAGAATGATTCTTTCTAGTGGAACTGAAAGAAACTCGATGTTGTTTCCCAAATAGACAGTGCTCGTAGGGATCCAGAGTGACATCTTTATCAACAAAGATTGCTTCCTTCTTTGCAAGAGTTGTCAGTCCTTTCACGCTCATGTGGCCTAACCTCCGGTGACACAGATTTGGTGATGTCTCACAGATTTGGAGGATACAACTTTACATGGGTTTTGTAAAGAGTACCACAGATATGACCTCTTGCAATAATCATAGAACCTTTAGATAATTTCCACGTACCTTCTTTGAACTGACTTTCATACCCCTGCTGATCTAGAGCAACTCCTGAGATAAGATTCAATCTCAGATCTGGAACATGCCGAACATCTTTCAACACAAGTGTGCAGCCAACACTTGTTTGAATGTGCACATCTCCAATGCCAACAATGTTTGAGAAACTCGTATTTCCCATCTTCACAGCACCATGGTCTCCGGAATTATAAGTTGCAAATAGACTTTGGTGCGGAGTGGCGTGAAATGATGCAGCGGTATCAATCACCCACTCAATATCATGCGTACCTACGTGTAGGCATGCTTCTTCTCCGCAAGTAACAAGTGCAATGTCCGGTGCCATGGTGACCATGGTCTCACCATCTTCCTTGCTTGAACTTTGACTCGTCTGAGGCTGCTCCCGTAGAAACTTTTGGCATTCCCTCTTTCTGTGCCCGTAATGACCACAATGGTTGCAATAGCCCTCGAACCAAGTATTGGTATCGATGGACTTTCCCCGCTCTTGTGATCTTCCTTGAGTTTGAGATCTCCCTCTACTTTGACCTCGAGCTCTGCCTCTGCCTCGACCTCGTCCTCTACCTCCATTTCTGCCTCCCCTCGCCTGCTGGTTTCTGAGACGAGAGCATAAGACTGATCAGTCCCAGCTTCCTTCCTTCGTGCTTCCTCATTCATCAAGGCGTCCGTGACCATCTGCATAGTCACGGTACCATTTGGGGCAGAATTACTGAGAGTAACAACAAGAGTCTCCCAATTATCAGGTAGAGAGCTAAGCAAAAGTATTGCTTGTTCTTCATCTTTGAGAACCCATCCGGTGGTGCTCAATTGGTTCACAAGATCCTGGAACTGGCTCGTGTGTTCAGACACAGAAATGCCACCACGTAACTAAGTTTTATTCCGAGCAGTTTTTGCTTGGTACATGCTACTAAGTTTCTCCCATAGTGTGTGAGCACTTTGCTCTTGAGAAACATGATGGAACACGCTATGATCAATCCACTGTCGGATTTGTGCGACAGTTTTTCTGTTCATCTTAGCCCATTCTTCATCCGTCTTTTTATCTGGTTTGACGCCATTATTATCAAGAGGATCTGCTAAATCTTTCAAATTTAACAAATCCTCCATCCGTGGTTTCCACATGTTGTAATTTGTGGAAGTGAGCGCAATCATCGTATCCGAAGATGATATTTCCATGATAAAAATGTACACTTATTCTCGTACCTCAATTTGGAAGCTGAATTAGGCCAAACGGAGCACACCGTTGAATCCGGAATGGCCGAAAGTGGTGTGTACCGGTCTCACCTCTTCAAGAACCGGCCGGGAAGAGCGTGAACCGGAGTATTGAACCACAAGCCGAACCAGACCGGTTCTGGCCCAAACCAGTGGGCAGCCAACCGGGCTGATGACGTGGCACCACTTGGGCAGTGACATGTTGCTGACGTGGCAGATGACGTGGCAGATGACGTGGCACAGCTGGTGGTCCAATAGGTCGCCGTCGGTGACGTGGCGGATGATTGGGCGCTGACGTGGCGATGACGTGGCGATGACGTCGCGTGCTGACTGGTCGTCTTCTCCGGCGAGTCTGCTGGCGGACTGCAGTATTGCAGCGGCAATAATTTGCAGGAGAGAGAAACTTTGACCGGGCGTTTGGAGGCCTTCCGGTGGTCAACAAATTCCGAAAAATATATTTTTGGAATCCTCATAACGAGAGCTTTCTAATGGGGGCCTCAAAACAAGATTCTGGAACAAAAAAAATTTGACCAAAAATTCGGGCAGAATGAAGAAATCTGGGTTTCTGGATTAAACTAGCTCTGATACCACTTGTTAGGATTGGAAGATTTTCTATTCATAACCAGAACAGAATTACAATAGGAGGAACAACTCTCTCACTCAACTATTACAAAAACCAACCCTTTCATACACTCACACTCTATGTGTATTGCTCTCTATATTTCACTCCGATTTTTGATATATTTGATCAAGCTAGAACCACCCTATTTATAGGGAAATGCTGGGAGACAATTGCATGCAGCCCATATAGCATCCCATGCCTTCCCATGCCTTCCCATACCTTTTAATTGATGGAGGATGGAGCTTCATGCCATGGAGTGGGTGTGTGTATGGGAGCTGCAGTAATCCTACATGCTATTGTAAGAGATTGATTTTTTTTAAAGGAACCTACCATGTTTTAAACAAATACGTATTGTGGAGTATAAATAATTGATTGCTACTCTATCTAAGTTCACGTACAATGCAATTGTTTGAGTGAGTATGTTAAGCATGTTGTTAGAGTCCATTGGCTTTTGGGATCGTTTCCGTCTCCGGCCCAGGTCTTTGTACACAAGACTCACATACACCACACTAGGGGAGGCTATAGCACAACTCTTATCTTTACTCTCTTCTTCTAACCACAAAGGAACTCTCAAGGAAGAAGAAGGAAGACAATGCTCTCAAGTATATTTCTCGCAGGCTTATCTCACAAAGAAGGAGGAGTGTTGACTTTATAATAGGCTTTCAGCCTATAGCAAAGTCACGGGAAAACAAAAGAGCACTCACGGGTTTGGCAAGGACACTCACGGGTTTCGAAAACAGTAGGATGAGACATTATCCTACGAAGAAAAACCCATAGAGATTCTCGATACTAAGACCCGAGAGACAAGGAAGAAGACAGTTAAGATGGTAAAAGTACTTTGGTCAAACCATTTGACCGAGAATGCAACATGGGAGACAGAAGAGGATATGCGTAAACGGTATCCTGAACTTTTCAATTAAGGTAAATATTCGGTTACGAGGACGTAACCTTTCTTTTAGGGGGGGCATGTTGTAATATCTTATAAACCTATAATACTTCATCTTCATACTTAATTCTCGTCTTAGTTTATGCTTCGAGGACGAAGCATTCTTTAAGGAGGGTAGAATGTGATACCTTGAAAATTTGAAATAAAAATAAATAAATAAATCAGATAAGTTATATCTGATAAATCAAATGAAAGTAAGATCAAAATATTTTTTTTATAATACTTGGTGTATAAAAATATACGCACACTACATGCAATAGAATTAAACACTTATGTAGCATCGGAAAAAAGTAAAAAATAAAATAAAAATAAAATGGAAATAAATCAGATAAAATATAGGTGACATAATAAATAAATAAATAAACAAATAAATAAATAAATAAATAAATAAATAAATAAATAAATAAATGAAAATAGTAAGAATATTATAAATTACTAATAATAGCATCAAATTAATAAATGAAAATATCATATCATAAGACAATGACACATGCTAAGATCACCTACCAAATAATGTATATACATTATGTACATATATTTAAATATATATATATTTATATGTAAAACTCAAAATACATTTAAGTAATTAAAAATAATAATAATAAAATAAAATAAAATGAAACATCAATATAAATGGGAATCAAATCGGGATCAATACACATGCCATGTTCATCAACTACCAACCTATCATTATGTATAGACATTATTTATTATTATTATTATTATTATTATTATTATTATTATTATTATTATTATTATTATTATTATTATTATTATTATTATTATTATTATTATTATTATTATTATTATTATTATTATTATTATTATTATTATTATTATTATTATTATTATTATTATTATTATTATTATTATTATTATTATTATTATTATTATTATTATTATTATTATTATTATTATTATTATTATTATTATTATTATTATTATTATTATTATTATTATTATTATTATTATTATTATTATTATTATTATTATTATTATTATTATTATTATTATTATTATTATTATTATTATTATTATTATTATTATTATTATTATTATTATTATTATTATTATTATTATTATTATTATTATTATTATTATTATTATTATTATTATTATTATTATTATTATTATTATTATTATTATTATTATTATTATTATTATTATTATTATTATTATTATTATTATTATTATTATTATTATTATTATTATTATTATTATTATTATTATTATTATTATTATTATTATTATTATTATTATTATTATTATTATTATTATTATTATTATTATTATTATTATTATTATTATTATTATTATTATTATTATTATTATTATTATTATTATTATTATTATTATTATTATTATTATTATTATTATTATTATTATTATTATTATTATTATTATTATTATTATTATTATTATTATTATTATTATTATTATTATTATTATTATTATTATTATTATTATTATTATTATTATTATTATTATTATTATTATTATTATTATTATTATTATTATTATTATTATTATTATTATTATTATTATTATTATTATTATTATTATTATTATTATTATTATTATTATTATTATTATTATTATTATTATTATTATTATTATTATTATTATTATTCATACAATTATCAAATAAATAAAATAAACCATAAGGACCATCTAGACCTATAAATACACCCTCTTAGCCATCCTAAACACTGCAAATCGGAGAGATAGTAGCTATATATACATATACATATATATACATAATCTCGCCGGAAAATTTATGCCTATAATATTTTACGTATCAAACTTCGTAAAAACGATAGAGGAGGGTCGTGAGAGGTCTAGGAATACTTCCCAATAAATTCCAGACCGATTCGTAGTCACCGGAGCATCCTAGAGGTCGCCGGAGTTGCAAACCATGGAAACGGGTCTTCATCAAAAGCGGAGAATTGGCCGTAGATAGGGGTGGAGGAGCTTCGTCTCGACGTGAGGATCATTTTGCAACTTGAATCGTCGAAATCCGTTACGTGTAAGTAAAGTTATCGCTCGCCGGAGTTTTCGGGATTCCGGTCGCCGGAATCACAACCTGGAGAAGAGCTGGGAAGAAGACAACCCAGTCTTCTTGGGCCGGGTCGCGTATTTGGGCCGGTTTGGCCCGTTTTCAATAAAAAATTAAAAATAAAATAGTAAATGAAATAAATAAAATCTGGAAAAATATAAATTAAATAACTATTATAACAATACATATTCGGACCAAGAATAATTGAAAAATAATATTTGTAGCTATTTTTAATTGATTTAATTGTAATTGGGCCAAGTTGTACACATTTAGTAAATAATTAACTAAATGACGAAAATAATTATGAAATAAATATGGGAGCAAGCTAGATTAAATATATGACTAACTAGGACATTTGGGACCATTTATAATTAATAAAAATTATAATTAGCATATTTAATTGTAATTAAACCGGTTAATAGATATATGAAATTAAGTGAATAAATAAAGGAAATAATTCTAAAATAAATATCTGGACAACCTAGGTCAAGTATAGACCCAAACTATAGTTATGGATGATTAGTAATTTATAAAAGTGATGATTAAGTTATTTAATTTAATTGAGCCATATAAACTAGTTAAGTAATTAAATAAGGAAATTTTGATATTAATGGTGAAATAAATAAATCACTAAGATTGAAAATAATGTTCTGGACTAAAAATGATGTTTGTAATAAAATAAGGAAAATAAAATAAAGTTGGGTTATCTAGTATAAATGAATGACTATATTTGGACTTAATAAATAAATTATTGAATTAGTTGACTAATTAAATTAGTGTGATTAAATTAATAATTATTATCCTCGATTATTAGTGATTTGGACTCTATATAAATTATTAAACTATTTGAACTCATAAAAATTAGTTGATGAATATAAACAAATTAATTAAGTAATGTGTACTTAATAAGTTAGTTAATTGACCTCATTGGACTAGTTTAACTAAATCAATTAGTTTAATGGATAAATTAGTTAATTTATAGACTTGATAACATTTCTGGACTTTATATTAAAAATAGAAAATTAAAACGAGATTAGAATTTGATTATTGGACTTAATTGAATTAGATTAACGTATTTAGCTATATTGATATAATTAAACTTATTTATTTGATTTAGTTAGTTCAATTAAATTAGTGAGTCAAATAAATAAAACTGGAGGATTGGATAAATTAATTTAATTGGGTTAGTTAGTATAAATAAACTATTGAACTAATTAAAGTTGTTATTGAGATTAGATTATCATTAATGATTATTATTTCGAATTATTGCCTAAGTCAAGTTATTATTAAAAGGGTTATTAAATAAATTATATAAATTATGTAAACTGAATTATGAACTGAAATTGATTATTTAAATTCGAAATAATGAAATTATTATGTAGTTAATATAATTGGACTAGTAAACTATTTAACCAAACAAATTAAGAAAAACCGAGTTGGGTTATTATAATTAAAGAAAATAATAAGAATGAACTGGAAATAAACAGTTAGTAAGATTTATTAATTTAATATTTATATTTAAAGAAGGAATTATGAAGTTAAAGTAATTAAAGGTTGGATATAAAAGAAATAACGAAATAATAGAATAGTTATTGATTTAGAATTTTGATCAATATTAGAAGGAGAATTCAAGTGAAGATCAAGCTAGAGATTTTATTAAGGAGATTATCGCAATTTAAGGTAAGTTCTATGTCAACCAAAATGTTTTGCCTCGTACTTATATGTATGCAATATTTGCACTATGTGAATTATTTATGAATTGGAAATTATATGTTTGACATGGATCGAATATTTTGACTATATGAATATTGGTGGATTATTACCTTTTATGGATGATTAAATGTATATTCTTTTTATTAAAGAATATTGGTGGATTTATATTTATTACAAAGGATATTTTGAGAAAATGTGACAATAATGATTTGGGGAAAACTTAAAGTTTTCATAATATATATTCTTACGTCTCGAGAGAAACACGAGGCGTGGGTGGTTAGGGCTACTACTACTTTTGGTGAAATTTATTTGGGTCGATAACCAGTCCGGCAATGACATACTCCGGTAGACATCCCGGGCTTTTATTTGAGGATCAAAGATCCTCTCGTGGTCGTAGTAGTAGTTACCTCATTTACCCTTGGACAATGTCCCTTGTGAGTAGGTGGTAGAAAACATCCTGCCTACTTGGGTTTCTTACTACTCGGAGGGCTTGGAATCCCTTTTAGAGGGTGTGCACACTTAAGGTAGAAATTCAGCTTCCAATTGGTGGTCGGTGGGAGCCGGAATTCCGGGATGAGTCGTAGATAACAACGACTCATTGGGCTCGAGGAATCTTGAGTTTCGCCCACTCTTAAAAGAATCTAAAGTATTACTTTTGGAGAAATTGAAGGATGATCTTATCTATTGTGGAAATTATTTTATGACATTAAACCATTTTGGAAATATGAGAGACTACTTTTCGATATATATACATATATACAAACCTATTTTCCAAATTATATTATTTTACGGGTTCGGGTGGAATCTTACTTAGCTCTAAAGCTAATTTCTGTCTCTTTTCTCTTTTTCTCTTTGCTCTATTGTACAGATGATTATGATTATGAAGATTGATGTACTTGCTGCCCGAGTGTTCCGCTAGTTGCACACGTTTGATTAATTATTGTTGTTTAAAATTGTAATCCATAAACTTGTTTTAAGTTTTATCCGATGGCTACTTGAATTTATGGTGGATAGCATGTGCACTCAATCATGTTTAGGTTGAGTGTGGCGGTGACACACCTGTTTTTCCATTAAAGACTTCCGCTGTACTCTAAATATGTTTTATAGTAAAGATGTTTTCATTTCAAAATGTTATTTTATTTTGGTGGGAAAAATGGGGGTGTTACAACAAGTGTTTCTCAGCAGAAAGGCACTTGGTACCCATATCCGCGGGATTAAACTCGGACGGGATTTTGCACAGCTTGACTCCACCTGCATCAACAACATCACGTATGAAATGGAACCTAACATCAATATGCTTAGTTCTATCATGAAATATAGGATTTTTGCAAAGTTGGATAGCCGATTGGCTATCCGAGAAAATGGTAACTCCCTGTTTGAGAAACCCAATTTCGGAGACAAGGCATTTGAGCCAGATGACTTCCTTAAACGCTTCTGTGGCTGCAACATACTCAGAGTCAGTGGTAGAAAGGGCCACAATGGGCTATAGTTGAGACTTCCAACTTATGCAAGAGCCACACAAAGTTATCTCTATCATTTGCATAGTTAGAATCAACATAACCAATCAATTCAATACCACTAGCACACTTAGAGAAAATTAATTCATGCTTCACAGTATATATCAAATATCTAAGCAACCACTTAAGAGCATTCCAATGGGGCAAACCGGGGTTGGACATATATCTACTCAAGCAACTAACCGCATATGCAATATCAGGCAGAAGCGAACCCAGTAAGGGTCCCACGGGGTCCTGGGACCCCGTGCACCTCGAAAAAAATACCTATATATTATATATATATATATTATATAAAATTAATTAGTAAGGGTATATTTACATACAAAATGACCTTAGAACTAGAAGAATGTAGCAGGGGAACGGGAGCACATATGGGATTTAGGTTTCGATGTTGCAGGAGGTACCATGTTCGAATCCCCCGGGCTATTTTTTTGTTTTCTAAAACTATTTTAATTAAATAGACCAAAACTACGTCGTTTTGACCTATTTTAATTAAATAGACCAAAACTATTAGTAATGATTCTAGAAACAATGGCCTAAATATTATTACTAGAGTTTTGGTTTACCAAAATATGACTGCTTTCCATCGCTACTTCTCCTTTACATCGTTGCTTCTCTTTAGTGTTTCCATCGCTGCTTCTCCTTTCCAACAAACATTTTTTGTTTTCCAAAACTATTTTAATTAAATAGACCAAAACTACGTCGTTTTGGCCTATTTTAATTAAATAGACCAAAACTATTAGTGATGATTCTATTATAGAATATTTCCAACAAATGAAGCTTAGGAGGGTACATCTGTAGAATTGTTGAATGTTTTTTATATGTAATTTTTTCTTTATAATAATACCTTAATGTTTTGATGGTGTACGTTAACTATGAAGTGTTATGCTTCTTTAATATTTTTTTATTAGTTTTATATCAATTAGAGATTAGAGATATAAAAGGGTAGGGACCCCGCGGCTCCGACTTTCTGGGTCCGCCACCGAAAAGGGTAACCATAAGATACATAACCGACCCTATTGCACTGGAGTAGGGCACAAATTTTATTTTCTCAATTTCAGGAGCAGTCTTGGGAGACTGGTCCTTACTTAACACAAAGTGAGATGCCATAGGGACATTAACAGGAGAAGCAGATAACATATTGAATTTACTCAAAACTTTTTCTATGTAAGAAATCTTATTTAAAGTAAGAGTACACTTACTCCTATCCCTAACAATGTTTATGCCTAGGATCCTCTTGGCATTACCTAGTTCTATCATGGCAAAATTTGCACAAAGGCATTTTTGCACATCTTTAATAGCATTCAAAAAAGGACTAAATATCAGCATGTCATCCACATAGAGTAACAAAAATACAGGCACAGAAGAAGTATTTTTGAAATACAGGCAATGATCACAAACAAATTTTTGGAACTTTAAAGATATCATACATTTATCAAATTTAATGTTCCACTGCCTAGGGGATTGCTTCAGGCCATACAAAGCCTTCCTAAGCAAACAGACATGCTCACTTCTCTTAGGATCCACAAGCCCTCAGGCTGGGTCATATAAACCGTTTTGTCCAATTCACCATGCAAAAATGCAGTAATTACATCCATTTGCTTCATTTCCCAGTCATGGTGAGCAACTAAAGCAAGCATCATACGAATAGTGGTGAATTTAACAACATGAGCAAAGATTTCTGCATAATTTACCCCCTCTTTTTTATTAAACCCTTTCGCAACCAACCTAGCCTTAAATCTAACATCACTAGGTTCTTCCTTAACCTTACAGAACCACTTACACTCAACTACCGAACAGTTGGGAGGTCTAGGTACAAGGGTCCAAGTCTTGTTCACTCTCAAAGAGTTCATCTCACTTTTCATGGCACTAATCCATTTCTTAGTCTCTTTGGAACCTAAGGCTTCACGGTAGGTCTTGGGTTCATTCAGCTCTAGGGATTCAAACACAGAAAATGCAAACAAACATATAAGTATCATGCACAATGAAAGCATAATCAGGCATACTATCAGCAGTTCTGCTGATGGTCCTTCTACTTTTATCTCTAGCAAGTTGATAATCATGCAAATCATCACTACTAGGCTCCATACGCAACTCATGCAAATTATTGTTATCATGAAAATCGGATTCAGCACCCATATCATGCAAATTGTGCTCACCATCATGCGAATGCTCCACCTCACTAGAGGTGATGAGACTATCATGCTCAGAGGAATCAGAATCATGCATAACAATTTCATCAGTAATAACAGGATCAACAGATAAAAGACTAGCAGCAACAGGGACAGACTCCACCTCACTAGGAGTACTATCAAACCTAGACTCAGGATTAGAAACAGACTTGGTCAAGCAAGGAAAATCAGTTTCATTAAACACCACAGTTCTGCTAAGGACCACCTTAAAGCCTACCTAGTTCATATCCCATAACCTGTAACCCTTTACGCCCTCTGGATAACCTAAGAAGACACATTTCTTAGACCTAGGATCCAACTTGTCAACCTGTTCATGTGCATATGCTGCACAACCAAACACCCGAAGGTTAGACAGATCAAGAGGCTTACCGATAAAGACGGTTTTAGGACACTTACCGCCAAGAGGGATAGACGGGGACCTATTTACCAAATAGGCATCAGTGGTAACTGCTTCACCCCAGAATTTCTTAGACAAACCAGAGGTAGCTAACATGTTTCTAACCTTATCCAACAGAGTCCTATTCATTATTTCTGCTATCCCATTCTGTTGGGGAGTATAAAGCGTAGTTTTGTGCCTTTTTATCCCATAATCCACACACAGCTTATCCATCTCCTTATTACAGAACTCTAACCCGCTATCAGTCCTAAGGGTTTTAACCTTCCTACCAGTTTGGTTTTCAATTAGGGTTTTCCACTCCCTAAACCTCACAAACACATCAGACTTGTGTTCTAAAAAGCAAACCCACACCTTCTTAGAAAAGTCATCAATAATAGAAAGGAAATATTTCCTACCCTCGTGGGTAGGAACACTGGCAGGACCCCAAACATCGGCATGAACATATTTAAGCACAGACGAACACTTAGACAGATTAGGGTAAGAGGATGGAGGGAAGCTGACTCTAATCACTCTATGTTGCTTGCCTAACACACATGATTCACAGAAAGGCACATAAGTCACAGAGTCCTTACCAAAATAACCCGACCTACGCATGACATCTAAACCTTTATTGCTCATATGTCCTAGCCTATTATGCCACAAAGAGGTCTTATCAGATCATACAACATTCACAGAATCAGCAAAAGGTTTAGCATGACACACATAAAGGTTATTCACCTTCTAAGCTTTAAACAAGATAAGAGAATTTTTCAGAATTTTCATACAATCATTCCCTCACTTTCCCTGTAAACCACTACTCTTCAAAGCAGCAACAGATAACAAGTTATGACACAAATCAGGGACATGTCTCACATTCTTAATAGTAAACACAGAGCCACAACAAAGTTTCAGACATATATCACCAACACCAAGCACATTGCATCTCTTATTTCAGCTAAGGAAACATAGCCACTATCACATAATTCATATGTAGAAAACAAATATCTAAATGGGGACATGTGATAGGTAAAACCAGAGTCAATCAACCACTCGTGCTTAGACAGGGAATTTCGCACAGAATTAACATGGTCACAAACCATTAAAATGTCACCAAGGTCACATCTATCAACAGCTACACTAGCATGCTCGGTCTTCTTAGGGTTAGGGCAATCCTTAATGAAATGCCTAGTGTTACCACAATTGTAACACACTCTCTTCCTAGATTTGCTTCTCTTTCTCCCAGGCTGACTAGTGTTCTTACTTTGACTATTTTGCTTAAAGTTCTTAGATCTACCTCTAACAAATATAGCCTCACCGGAGTCCCTGGACTGACTAGTACGACCCCTAGCATGCTTCAGGTCTAATTCCTTACTCCTTAACCCATTAACAACAATATCTAACGAAATCTCATCCCTACCATACTTAATAGCGGACTTAACATCATTATAAGAGTCGGGAATGGCATTAAGTAATACTATGTGAGTATAATCGTCTATGTGTTTATCACCTGCCTGTTTGATGTTCTGTATCAGTTTATTAAACACATCCAGTTTCTCATCTATATCCTTAGTCAGGTGAAGCCTAAACCTAACGAATTTCTCAAGTAAAAGCAACTTCCCGCGCAAAGAGATATCAGTATAGAGACACAAATTTCTCCCACAACTCCTTAGCGGGCTCAAGAATACCCACTTTCCTAAGCACAGAATCAGACAGATTCAAGTAAATAGTAGAACAAGCAGTTTCGTTCATTTCAATTTGCTTAGCCTTATCTTCTGATTCAAGGAAAATACCAGTGACAGCTCTGAAAACTTTTTGTTGTATTAAAACACACCTAATTTTCTGTTTCCAAATATCAAAATCAGTTTTTTCATTAAATGGAAGCATGCCATACTGATTAGCAGCCATGATATCAACCACAAAACAACACAAAGCTAAACAAACAAATTTGACAGAAAATAATCCAACCCGGGCTATAAAGTATTCACTTTAATAACCCTGGGCAGCATGCAACACATAGCAAATATGTTGCAGTTTATTAAACACATCCAGTTTCTCATCTATATCCTTAGTCAGGTGAAGCCTAAACCTAACGAATTTCTCAAGTAAAAGCAACTTCCCGCGCAAAGAGGTATCAGTATAGAGACTATCAAATTTCTCCCACAACTCCTTAGCGGGCTCAAGAATACCCACTTTCCTAAGCACAGAATCAGACAGATTCAAGTAAATAGTAGAACAAGCAGTTTCGTTCATTTCAATTTGCTTAGCCTTATCTTCTGATTCAAGGAAAATACCAGTGACAGCTCTGAAAACTTTTTGTTGTATTAAAACACACCTAATTTTCTGTTTCCAAATATCAAAATCTGTTTTTTCATTAAATGGAAGCATGCCATACTGATTAGCAGCCATGATATCAACCACAAAACAACACAAAGCTAAACAGACAAATTTGACAGAAAATAATCCAACCCGGACTATAAAGTATTCACTTTAATAACCCTGGGCAGCATGCAACACATAGCAAATATGTTGCAGTTTATTAAACACATCCAGTTTCTCATCTATATCCTTAGTCAGGTGAAGCCTAAACCTAAAGTGTAAGGAATAAATGTATTTAGATTTTGATGATGCTATAGGATTAGAATTTTAAAGTACCCCCAAATTAGATTTTATGTATTAGAACTTTCAATTGTAAGTATTAGTGTAGTCGACGATCAGAGTTGCTCTATTTTGGATCAGATCAGAAGTGCATCAGAACTGCTCGACCAGACTTGCTCTATGAGAACTGCTCCATCAGAGTTCTCTTAGCAGAAGTCCATCAGAGTTGCACTATGAGAGTTGCTGATAAACTTGGACATCTGATAACCGATGAGAACTACAGATCAGAGGTACTCATCAGCGGACCTATCAGAGCCAGAGTTAGAGTTTTATCAGAGATCAGAAAGCCATCAGAACTCAACTCATCAGAAGGCCATCAGAATCCAACACATCAGAAGAGCCTGATCAGAGCCCGACTAACACTTAGAAGATTTCAAGCAACATCCAACGGCTAGAAGACTGTGCATGAAAGGAAAGCATTTAATGCACATTAAATGAGCCTGATACGCTGAAGGATTGATTGCAAATGATTGACCAAGGAATCCGGGAAGATATATTATAAAAATAGAAACCTTCCAAAACGGCGGTCAAGTCAACTGTACGCGCATTTAATGCAGTTGTCTCCTCCTCCAACGGGCAGACAACCCCAGTATATAAGCTACTCACCGAAGAACAGGGATACAACTTTGCTACAACTTTTACACATCATCATTCAAGCTCTCTTGAGATTCAAATTCTACAACCTTCAACAAGACAAGCTTACGTTGGGAAGATTCAAACTCCAAATCTCTCATCCCCAACAAACAAGCAAAGTTCATCCTGTTCTTCAACACTTCAAGAACTTCTTCAAACATCCTTTGTAACGAAGCAAGTTGGAGGAAAAACTCTGTTTTTCAAAAGGATCTTCTGAAAAGAAGGGCGTCCAAGTAACTGCAGTAGTGAAGTGGTGATACTTCCGGGAAGCTGAGTGAAAGGACCAGCCATCAGGACGTGGAACTGCATCCTGGGTGGCAGCTAGACTTGAAGAAGGCGTGGAGAACTTCTTAAGTGCTAGGAACTAAGCTTTGTAACCGATCTACTTCAAAGCTAGTGGAACAGTGGACTAGAGGAACGAGTTGTTCCTTGAACCACTATAAAATATCCGGTGTCATTTACTTTACTGTATTTTATATTTCTGCACTTAGGATATTAACTGAGTAACTCTAAGACTTGGAATCTGTGTTCAGCAGATCTTGTTTTCAGAGTTATCAGAAAGGCATTTGCCTTAGTGTTTCTGAGGCTACCCGGACAGATCAGAATCCGCTGCCAAGGCCAGTTCTGATATCAGAACCAGCCTCTCTCTGTCATCAGAATCAGACCTTCTCTGATAAGTCACTTTTGACTTTGAGAAAATTTGATAAACCAATCAGTCTATTCACCCCCCCCTCTAGACTGATTACCATATTTAACGGGACCAACAAGTGGTATCAGAGCCGTCTTGTTCTTGTAATCTTTCAGGTTACTCTCTGATATGTTTGTAATTTCCGTGTGTTTATTTACGTTTTTAGATAGTTTTGGTTGTTTAATATTTCGGAAATTACACACTTTCGGTGTAATAGTTTAGTTGGTTAAATTCTTGTAATTTGTTTAGATTAGGTTTATTCTGAGCTTAAACAGGTCCAAGATCAATCAAATGATCAATGGTGAAGGAAGGTGCAAGAATACAAGACAAAAAGAAGGAAAAATCCTGATTTTGGTCTATACTCGGTCGAGTATATACATATACTCGATCGGGTATCTGGTTGACATTTCAAATCGGATCGGATCCGAAAACAAAGGAACATGCAGGAGAAGATTTTCCCACGTTCGAGTGTCTATACCCGATCGGGTATACTTATATACTCGATCGGGTATAGCTATAAAAACTACCCGAGTATTGATCGAGTATAGGTCGAATTCTGATTTCTACACATACTCGATCGAGTATATGTATATACTCGATCGAGTACCCGACCTACACCTCAAAAAGCCTATAAATACACCTCCTTTCCTTCACAATAGAACACCAATTCCTATACACTCTTAAGCTCAGTTTAGAATAGCATTTCTTTATATTTCTTTTAGCATGTTTAGTCTCCAAATGAGGAGCTAAACCCTTCCATCTTGGTTTTGCTCTTTTGAAGCTTAATGAATTTGTAAGTTGTGAGTTATTATCTTTAATCTTCTTCCTTGAGTATTAATTCTCCCTTTAAATACTATTTCTATATCAATGTTGGGGAGTGTTACTAAGATGACAATTGGTTAACATCTTGACATTAGTTATAATAATAGTTATTTCTTCCTCTATGTTAATATTGGGGAGTGTTACTAAGATGACAATTAGTTAACATCTTGATATTAACTATAGTAGGATTCATCTTCTTTAATATTCTTCATTGAGTATTAATTAATTCCTATTCATATTTCATATTAATATTTTGAACATTACTTAAAGTTTCAACTAGTCTTGTTCTATATATTAATTATTACTAGAATCGGTCGGTTAATACGCTTGTTATTAATTCGGCCCTTTCACGGTAGTAAACTTGGGTTGTTAATGCATGCTTCTCATGGTTAATAAGCCAAGGGGAATTAATTATATTGATTAAACCAATAAACCGCTTGTGTTGAGGTTATCAATCTCAATCGTTTTCATCTTGATTTTATTGCTACTATCAAGTTAATATACGGCGCTTGTTCTATATTGACTCGGTAGTAAGTTTTATTAATGAACGCTTCTCGTTATTAATAACTACCCTCGATGAACTGGATATACTCCTCGATTGAGTATTCGAGAGGAAGATAGTTAAAGATATAACCGGGATCGACGAACTTTTCATTAAGTGGATAAAAGCAAAGCCAAGTCTTCTTCTCATTAATTAAACCACATAACTCGTTCATCTTCGTGTTTAAATACAATTTAAGTTCATATACTCAACCTAAACCCCCCTTGTTACTAGTTTATAAAGAGAGAAGTATTCCTTTCCCTGTGGATACGAACCTTACTTCATTATACTACGTATAATTGTTGTATTGTATTATTATTTTGAGTGCACACCACGACAAAGTGCACGTCAAATTTGGCGCCGTTGCCGGGGAAAGGCAATTTATTTTTTCTTTTTATTTCATTTAAAAAAAAAAAAAAAAAATATAATTGAAGTATAAAGATTTCAATTTCTTCTGAGCTTTGTTTGAGTATATGGTAAGAACCCGATCTATAAACGAAATCATCTACCAAACAACCCCCCAAACGGAACAAGCCTTCGAAAGGTTTGGGAATTTATTTCCGAATACTTCTTCGGAGGAATCATCAAGTGCTAGTTCTCAATCTAGCGAGACCGAAGAGCCAATCACTATGGCTCTTGAGACGAGAACATTGAGGGAGCTCACAGCTCCGAATCTAAACCAACAACCCCTATGTATCACTTTTCCAACTCTTGATACGGGGGTCACATTTGAGCTAAAATCTGGGCTCATTCATCTCCTTCCATCATTCCATGGTTTACGAGGGGAGGATCCGAACAAACACTTGTCGGAATTCCATATTGTGTGCACAAGCATGTGCCCCAATGGTGTGTCCGAGGAGCAAATCAAACTGAGGGCCTTCCCATTCTCTCTGAAGGATACTGCAAAGGACTGGCTTTTCTATCTTCCTTCGGGAAGTATCACTACATGGCCACAAATGAAGAAGGCCTTTCTTGACAGGTACTACCCCGCTTCTATTTCATCATCACTCAAGAAGCAAATAAGTAACATCGAACAAAAAGATGATGAATCCCTATATGAATATTGGGAGAGATTCAAGAAACTATGTGCAAGTTGCCCCTATCACGGATACACCGAACAAGACCTCATCCTCTACTTCTACGATGGTCTTGTGGATCAAGATCGCCGCATGGTGAATGCGGCGTGTGGAGGGGGCATTGTCAACAAAACCCCTTCACAAGCGAGAGAACTCATCTCGGAATTAGCCGAGAACTCCAGACAATATAACGGGCGGCCCTCAACTCGGAGAGTTATGGCAGCGGAATCCAACAACACGTTGGAAAATCAAGTGAACGGCTTGACAAGTCAAGTGACCGGCTTGACTTCTTTGGTTAAGGATTTCCTTTTAAAATCCAAGACCCAAGAAGTCAAGGTCTGCGGTATCTGTACACAACACGGGCATCCCACGGACTCATGCCCAACTCTTCAAGAAGACACCACAGAGCATGTCAACGCCTTGGGTTTCCAAAGCCATCAACAAAGGAGGTATGACCCGTTCTCAAATTCTTACAATCCCGGATTGAGGGATCATCCCAACTTGAGGTATGGAAACCCTCAACAAGCCAACCCACCTTCTCAATCGAGTATGTCTACGGAAGACATGATTCGAACTCTTGCTACTACCATGGGCACCTTACAACAAAACGTGGTGCAATTTCAACAAGAAACAAAGTCAAGCATTCAAAATTTGGAAACTCAAGTTAGCCAAATTTCGAATGCTGTAAATCGACTTGAAGCAAGAGATTCGGGTAGGCTCCCGTCCCAAACTGAGCAAAACCCAAGACAACAAGTCAATGCCATCATGCTAAGGAGTAGCCCGGAATCACAAGCAAAGGAAAGTGAAAAAGAGGAGATTGACCACAAGGAGGAGGAGCCAACGAAGAGAAAATTTCCTCCACTATCATCATATGAACCAATCCCCCCATTCCCTGAGGCGTTGAAAGATACAAGGAAGCTAGAGAGTGATCGGGACATCTATAAGACCTTCGCCGATTGTGAGGTAAATACCCCACTCTTTAAACTAATCCAAAGTGTTCCCCGTTATGCAAAGTTTTTGAAAGAACTATGTGTAATTAAAAGAAAAGATAAATTAAAGGGAAAACCAAAGGTTGAAGTTAGTGAGCATGTCTCGGCCGTCTTTCAGAAAAAATTTCCAAAAAAATGTGACGACCCGGGCATGTTCACTATTCCTTGCACGATAGGAAACACCACATTTCCTAAGGCCTTACTAGATTTGGGGGCATCTATAAACGTCATTCCTTATTCCGTTTATAAAACCCTACAACTTGGCCCACTACATCAAACCGGTGTAGTGATTCAACTAGCAGATCGTTCTAGTACCTACCCGAAGGGTGTATTAGAAGATGTGCTGGTAGAAGTAGAGAATATGGTTTTTCCCGTCGACTTCTACGTCCTCGAAATGGGGAATGATGACCAAACAGCGCCCATCCTTTTGGGAAGGCCCTTCTTAAAAACCGCAAAAACAAAAATCGACGTGTCTAGTGGTTCATTAACTTTAGAGTTCAATGACCAAAAAGTAGAGTTTAATATCTTTGACTCTACGAAAAAACAAATTAAAGATCAATCTCTTTGCTCTTTAAATGTTTTTGAACCACCAACGCCAAATGCTTTAACTGAGTCGGGAACAAAGAAGAAACGTCGGCCTTACTGGAAAAGGCTTAAGAAAAAAAATGAAGGAAGGGATGCTCACGATCCCACATAAAATAAAAATAAAAATAAATAAAAACGTCGTGCCACGACGTTAAATAAGGCGCTTCTTGGGGGGCAACCCAAGTCAATTAGTTAGATTTTATTTCCTTTTTTGTGTAAATTTGAGAGAAAAGAGAGAGAGGGAACTAATCACATGTTTGTTTTGAAGAAGAAGAAAATGCAGGTTTTGAAGTGTCTAGGGACATACTCGATCGAGTACCATCTCATACTCGGTCGGGTATTGTCTAAAAAGAGGAACCGAGGCACTACTCGATCGAAGTAGCCATATATTCCTAAAAATGGAAGCATACTCGATCGGGTATACCTTTTTACCCGGTCGAGTATGAACTGAAATAAGAAGATGAGAAAAATCTGTCTCCTGTACTCGATCGAGTACAGGTTGATACTCGATCGAGTATTGGTGGAAAAATGAAAGCAATAAGCCCCTGCCTCCTATACCCGATCGAGTACATATCAATACTCGGTCGAGTATGCTCAGAAAAGCCAGTTTTTCCAGCCCCTGTCTCCGGTACCCGATCGGGTATACAGGGATACTCGATCGGGTACCCCTGCGATTAATACCCAAACAACACCCATTTTCACTTCATCTTCTCCAAAACACTCCCAACTTCGAACCCCTCTCCCCCAAAACTCCATTTTTCCACCTTCTCTCTACCAAAACTCCCTCATTTCTCCACCAAATCAACTCATTCTTCCACCAAAATACTCCCCTTCCTCTCCTCTCCATATCTATACCCAAAAATCCCATTTTCCCCAAACTTCCACCAAATTCCAAAAAAACCCTACCCCATTCGAATTTTTGCCTCTTCAAGCTCAAATTCATCAACAATGGCACCAAGGAAGAGTAGGGGAGAGAGCTCAATCACCATAGCACCCATCCCGGGCTTTGAAGACATCATTCCCGCCGACGCCGAACACCGAACTAGACTCCTAGCAACAACAAAAAGGCAAGTAAAACCTTCCCGTTTTCTTTGCCATGATGCTCTACGGGAATTAGGAGTCTATAAGAGTTGTAGAAAATTCTTTCATGCATTAGATATGGACCGTATTTTCAATATGAAATACAATTCTAATGAACGGATTATCTACGAATTCTTGAGCTCGGTGAAATTTGAAAGTGATGAAGCGGATTTTAGGGATGATAGACTCGAGTTTCGTTTGTTTAACCGGAACTACTCAATAACGAAACTCGAGTTTGCTGAACATTTTGGCATCCCGGTGCCCTACGAGAGATCCATCTCGGATAACACCATTTTTGGGCACTCTCTATGGACAAAGATGACCGGGGAAGTGAGCTTTAACTCCTCCCAAATGTATATTAGTCATGTCCAACACCCCGTCCTCCGGTTATTCTTGAAATTCTTAGCCAATTGCTTGCTTGGCCGTCCCAACAACCATCACACTAGAATTGGGGACGTTTGTTTGATGTCCGTGGCCCTATTCCGTCGTCACGTAGACTTTAATCTGTGCAATCTCATGTGGGCACATCTGAAAAAAGAAAGCGTAGCCAAAGGAGCAATTGTTTTGGGAGGGGTAATTATGCACTTGGCCGGTAAATTCGGGTATACGGATAACTCTCCTATACCCGAATATTGTTTGATGGACATAGGTTGGTTAGGCCGATCAGGCTGCACCTCTTTTTCTCATACAGTGTACATTGGAGACCAACCAAAACACATGTACAACTGGATCATACACGTCCAACCGGTCCAATACTTCCTTTTACCAAACCCCGACACTCCCAAAATCATCTACAGGCCGGAGTTCGAGGTGCCCCACTACTTATTCCCTCACGCCCTACCACCACATCTCCAAGAACCACAGGCCCAAGATCTCCCCGAAGACCAACCCGACCAAGAGCCTCAACACGAGAACCAAGAACCCGAGGTTGAACATCACCACATGCCCGCACCTAACCAAGCTTACCCACCTCCCGATTACTTCCAACAACTGCTTGACGGATTTAATAGAGTTACCAATGAAGTTGGTAAGTATCGGGAGGAACAAAGGGCGGGGTTTCAAAGGCTAGAGGAGCAACGGGCCGAAGACAACCGAAGATATGAAGAAGATCAACGTAGGTTCTATGGACCTATGTATTCCTACATGGCTCATCAAGGCCAATTCCACACCATGGCTCAACCACCACCACCTCCCTCTTGGTATGACCCCACTCAATGGGGTAATTTTGGAGGATCTAGCTCCGGGGGTGGAGGTCTTGATGGAGGGGATGATGGCGGCGACACCCACATGGGCGATGGGAGCTTTGGAGGAGGCTTTGGAAGCGGCTTTGGAGGCGGCTTCTACGGCGGAGAAGGCGGGCACTAGGGACAGTGCTTAAAATAAGTGTGGGGGAGGAGACTCATCATGGTATGTAATTTTTATTTTCACACTTTACTATGCATGAATTTCTTTTACTCTTTGTAAACAAAAAAAAAATAGAAATAAATAAAAGAATTGAAATGCTAGTTAGGTTGAAAACCCAAGAATGGGCAATCTAAGCAAAAATGGCTTATAAAAAAAATGAGTGAGTTAGTAAGGATGGAAAAACAAAAAGAGATGCTAGGATGAAAACCTGAAAAGGCTCCTAGGCAAAATGAGAGATATGAGAGAAATATTTTTTCTGTGTGCAGGAACTCATTTGATCTCTAAGAGGAAGAAGAAGAAGAAGAAAAAGGAGAAGAGGAAGAGAAGATGAACACTAGAAGACCATAAAACCCAAGATGATATTTAGCATTAAAACTCATATTTTATCCTTGGTGGTCTTTGTGTTTTTATCTTGTTGAATCTTTTGGAACTCGGGAATCTTTACACTTGTAAACATTGAACTTTACTCGAGGACGAGTAAAGAACTAAGTGTGGGGGAGTTGATATGTTTGTAATTTCCGTGTGTTTATTTACGTTTTTAGATAGTTTTGGTTGTTTAATATTTCGGAAATTACACACTTTCGGTGTAATAGTTTAGTTGGTTAAATTCTTGTAATTTGTTTAGATTAGGTTTATTCTGAGCTTAAACAGGTCCAAGATCAATCAAATGATCAATGGTGAAGGAAGGTGCAAGAATACAAGACAAAAAGAAGGAAAAATCCTGATTTTGGTCTATACTCGGTCGAGTATATACATATACTCGATCGGGTATCTGGTTGACATTTCAAATCGGATCGGATCCGAAAACAAAGGAACATGCAGGAGAAGATTTTCCCACGTTCGAGTGTCTATACCCGATCGGGTATACTTATATACTCGATCGGGTATAGCTATAAAAACTACCCGAGTATTGATCGAGTATAGGTCGAATTCTGATTTCTACACATACTCGATCGAGTATATGTATATACTCGATCGAGTACCCGACCTACACCTCAAAAAGCCTATAAATACACCTCCTTTCCTTCACAATAGAACACCAATTCCTATACACTCTTAAGCTCAGTTTAGAATAGCATTTCTTTATATTTCTTTTAGCATGTTTAGTCTCCAAATGAGGAGCTAAACCCTTCCATCTTGGTTTTGCTCTTTTGAAGCTTAATGAATTTGTAAGTTGTGAGTTATTATCTTTAATCTTCTTCCTTGAGTATTAATTCTCCCTTTAAATACTATTTCTATATCAATGTTGGGGAGTGTTACTAAGATGACAATTGGTTAACATCTTGACATTAGTTATAATAATAGTTATTTCTTCCTCTATGTTAATATTGGGGAGTGTTACTAAGATGACAATTAGTTAACATCTTGATATTAACTATAGTAGGATTCATCTTCTTTAATATTCTTCATTGAGTATTAATTAATTCCTATTCATATTTCATATTAATATTTTGAACATTACTTAAAGTTTCAACTAGTCTTGTTCTATATATTAATTATTACTAGAATCGGTCGGTTAATACGCTTGTTATTAATTCGGCCCTTTCACGGTAGTAAACTTGGGTTGTTAATGCATGCTTCTCATGGTTAATAAGCCAAGGGGAATTAATTATATTGATTAAACCAATAAACCGCTTGTGTTGAGGTTATCAATCTCAATCGTTTTCATCTTGATTTTATTGCTACTATCAAGTTAATATACGGCGCTTGTTCTATATTGACTCGGTAGTAAGTTTTATTAATGAACGCTTCTCGTTATTAATAACTACCCTCGATGAACTGGATATACTCCTCGATTGAGTATTCGAGAGGAAGATAGTTAAAGATATAACCGGGATCGACGAACTTTTCATTAAGTGGATAAAAGCAAAGCCAAGTCTTCTTCTCATTAATTAAACCACATAACTCGTTCATCTTCGTGTTTAAATACAATTTAAGTTCATATACTCAACCTAAACCCCCCTTGTTACTAGTTTATAAAGAGAGAAGTATTCCTTTCCCTGTGGATACGAACCTTACTTCATTATACTACGTATAATTGTTGTATTGTATTATTATTTTGAGTGCACACCACGACAAAGTGCACGTCACTCTCTGAACAAAGATCCACTTGTTCTTAGCCTCTCTTTATTTATTATAATGGATAATTCTCTTGCAAAGCATCTTATGTTCACAGATCAAAAGTATGATGATTGGAAGATCAGAATGAAGGCACATCTATGTGCCCTACATGATGAAATGTGGGAAGTCTTGGAGAATGGACCCTTTATCCAGTTCATGAAGATCAATCCTGCTCACTCTATTGATAACTCTCAGCCCCAGATGATTGAGAAAGCCCGGTCAGAATGGACCAAGGAAGAGAAAAGGCAGTACAACCTGGATAATATAGCCAAGGACATCCTTTACAAGGCTATTGATGAAAGATACTTCAACAGAATCAAGAAGTGCAGAACTGCCAAAGAAATCTGGGATAAGCTGGATGAGATTGGAGCAGGAGATGAACAAGAAAGAGATAACAAGTTGACCATTGCTATGAAAAAGTTTGATGATTTCAAGCTTCTGCCAGAAGAATGCATTGCTAAGATGCATGAGAGACTGCTGATTCTCATTAGTGAGATTTCTGAGCTTGGGAAGGAGCTCACCATCAAAGAGGTCAACATGAAGATCCTCAGGGGACTGCCTTCAGCTTGGAAGATGAAAGTGATTGCAGTCCAGGAAAGCAAGAACATCAAGACTTATGCCACTGAAAGACTCATCTCTGATCTCAAGGCTTATGAGTTTGAGATGCATGAAGAGAAGGAAGAAGTTCCTGATGAGAGGACCACCACTGCTCTCACTGCTAGCACCTCAAAGGTAAGTGACTTTGACCCTTCTACTCTGTTATCTGATGAGTATATGGCTGCTTTTGCCAGAAAGTTTAAGAAGTTTATGAAGAAAGATGGAAGGAGTCCATCTTCCATCAGAAGACCACATCAGAAGACCAAATCTTCTGAAAGCAATGGAGAGTACCTCTGCTACAACTGCAGACAGCCTGGGCATTTCAAAGCAAATTGCCCCTATCCAAGAGTGTCCAAGAAGCAAGGACATGAAGAAGAAAAGAAACCAGATGATCAACACAGAAGAAGAAGAGCATTTGTATCAGAACAAGCTGAGAGAGATCCACTCTCTGAATCAGAGTCCAGCTCAGACTCCGACTCTGATGAAGCATTCTGCTGCTTGGATGCAGAAACTGAAGACCTCTGCCTCATGGCACAATCAGATGATGAGGTATGCTCTACTTCTAATTCTATTTCCTCTTCGGTAGGCACAGCCTTAAATGATGATCCAATGTCATCATTCTGGGAAGAGTTCCAAACTATCCAAGCCACTTATTCTTTTGTTAAAGAAGAGAACAGTAGACTGAAAGTTGATATCTCTGATCTAAGGAAAGAGACTGAGTATAAACTTAATCTCTTAACTGAGGAAAGAGATAGACTGAAAGCTGAAAATGAGTCTCTTCTGAAAAGAATAAGAGACATTGAGGAACTTGAGAGTAGATATAATAGCCTTCTGAAGATGCAATCTTCCATGAAGAATATTGGTGACTCTCATAACTTCACCTCTGGTCTTGGATATGTTGAACCAGAGTCTGGTGAGCCTTCTGTAAGGCCTAGCACCCGAGTTGCTAAGGCTAAAAAGGTCATAGCGCCACAGACTCTGAGCCCCAATTGCCATGCTAGTACTTCTGGTACTAAAGTTGTTCATGAGAAGGTCATACCAGAGAAACAAACTCTAAAGGCCAAACCAAAACAAAGTTTGAAAACTAATGAGCCTGGCAGACACTCTAACAAAAGGAAAAGTTTTCAGAACAATAATAATCAAAGGCCTAACCCTATCAGACAATCTCATGACAATGGTATCAGAAACTGCTATCAGAAAGGCAGATATCAAGAGAAGATTAACTATAGGCAGAAGAGGTTGTCTGGTCAACCTCAGAAGTCTAAAGTTAAGCGCTCCTCTGATCTTGATAGTATATGGGACTTCTTTCCAACAAAGAAGGCTATGCAAAAGTATGCAAACAGAAAGCATGATCCTCACAAGCATCTGCCCAAAGTGAATCATACATCTGTTTACTACAACTACCAGGTGGACAATGGGTACCATCCACCAAGGTTTCAGTTGATGAGACCAAAATGGTACCAACTACCAAGACTGCATTACCCCCCAGGACCCAACATTGCTTGGGTACCTAAATCCTCCTTTTGATCTTGCAGGAACAGTGTGCTGGAGCTATCTCAGAACAAGAATGGTATATTGATAGTGGATGCTCCAGACACATGACAGGTGACAAGAGTTGCCTATCAGAGTTCCAGAAAATCAATGGACCCAGAGTCACTTTCGGTGGAAATGACAAGGAAGGGCAAACAAAAGGAAGAGGGAGGCTGATCAAGAACCAGATAACCATTGAAGATGTCTCATATGTCAAAGGTCTAAAATTCAACTTGCTGAGTGCTAGCCAATTCTGTGACAAAGGCTACACAGTTGAATTCACCAAGACCTTATGCTATGTCAAGCATGAGACAACCAAAGAAGTGGTTCTTACAGCCAAGAGAAGGAAGAACATCTATGTTGTTGACTGGCAAACAGCAAAAGTTGGAACCTGTCTGATAGCAAAAGACAATTCAAAGCTAAGCTGGGACTGGCACAAGAAGCTTAGCCATCTGAATTTCAAAACCATCAACAAACTGGCAAGAGAACACATTGTAGATGGTCTGCCTGACATTGTCTACAAGAAGGAGACCCTCTGCAGTGCTTGTCTGAAAGGCAAACAAGTAAAGACCTCATTCAAACCCATAGCTGGAGATCTTTCTACTTGTCCTCTAAATCTGATCCACATGGATTTATTTGGACCAGTTGAAACTCCCAGTGTTGGTGGAAAAAGATATACTCTTGTTATGGTTGATGACTACTCAAGATACACTTGGACTGTGTTCCTAACCAAGAAGAATGAAACTCTTCAGAAGTTGCCATCTCTGCTAAAGCAACTCCAAACTGAGAAAAATATGAAGGTCAGAACAATCAGATCTGACAGAGGAACTGAATTTGTCAACAAAGTGATCAAAGATTTCTGTGATCAGAATGGTACATTCCATCAACTTTCTGCTGCCAGAACACCCCAACAAAATGGTGTTGCAGAAAGAAGGAACAGAACTCTGAAGGAAGCTGCAAGAACTATGATTGCAGAATCAGGACTGCCCATCAGATACTGGGCTGAAGCTATCAACACTGCATGCTACACTCAGAATAGAAGCATTATCCACAAGAATCATCAGAAGACCCCCTACGAGCTGTGGAAAGGAAGAAAACCAAACATCAGCTACTTCCATGTGTTTGGATGCAAGTGCTACATTCTAAACAATGGAAAGGATAATCTGAAGGTATTTCAAGAAAAGGCTGATGAAGGTGTGTTCCTAGGCTACTCAAGTTCAAGCAAAGCCTATAGAATACTCAACAGAAGATCTCTACAAGTTGAAGAATCCATCCATGTCAAGTTTGATGACAGCACCTCTGCAGAAGAACTATCAGAGACCTTGCAGAAGATCAATCTTGAAGATAAGGGTTCAGAACCATCAGAAGAAGTCATCATCAATCCTGTATTATCAATTCCTCCTGTCAATCCAATCCTGATAGACAAAGATGAAGATGAAGATGATGTATCAGAAGATGAACCATCAGAGTTGCCTAGACAGCAACTGTCAGAACCTGATCTAACTTGGTTGAGAGATCATCCTCCTAATCAAGTGATAGGTCAAGTCACCAGTGGTGTTAGGACCAGATCTGCATCAAGAAGAGAAGCCATGTTCACCTGCTGCATATCCCAGATGGAACCAATGTGTGTAGAAGAAGCTCTAGAAGATTCAGATTGGATCAATGCAATGCAAGAAGAGCTGACACAGTTTGAAAGGAATGAAGTATGGAAACTTGTTCCCAGACCAAAGCATCAGAATGTCATTGGAACCAAGTGGGTATTCAAGAACAAAGCAGATGAAGAAGGCAACATTGTAAGGAATAAAGCAAGGCTTGTAGCAAAGGGATATTGTCAAGAAGAAGGAATAGATTTTGATGAGACCTTTGCACCTGTAGCAAGACTGGAAGCAATCAGGATATTTCTAGCCTATGCTGCTTACAACGACATCAAGGTCTACCAGATGGATGTCAAGAGTGCATTTCTGAATGGAGAACTTGAAGAGGAAGTTTATGTTGAACAACCTCCAGGTTTTGTTATTCCTACTCAATCTTCTTGTGTCTACAAGCTCAGAAAGGCCCTTTATGGTCTTAAGCAAGCTCCCAGAGCTTGGTATGACACATTGTCCCTATTCTTAGTGAACCATGGGTTTACTAAAGGAAAGGTGGACAAAACTCTATTTCAAATTTCTGTTGCTAATCATATTCTGTTAGTGCAAATTTATGTTGATGACATTATATTTGGAAGCACTAATCCAGAATTATGCAAGAAATTTTCTCAAGTTATGCAGAAGAAGTTTGAAATGAGCATGATGGGAGAACTCAGTTACTTTCTTGGATTACAAGTCAAACAAGTACCAGAAGGCATCTTTATCAACCAAGGAAAGTACACCAGAGATCTCATCAAGAAGTTTGGAATAGATGGAAAATCTTCAGTCAAAATTCCAATGAATGCCTCTCAAGGCATTGGACCAGATGATGAAGGCAAAGATGTTGATGCAACAACTTATAGAGGAATCATTGGATCTCTCCTCTATCTGACTGCAAGCAGACCAGACATAGCTTTTGCAGTAGGAATCTGTGCCAGATACCAATCAAAGCCCAAGGAGAGCCATCTAGTAGCTGCTAAGAAAATTATCAGATATATCAAAGGAAATCCAAATGCAGGACTATGGTATCCCAAGGGAGGTAATTTTGAACTAATTGGTTATTCTGATTCAGATTTTGCAGGTTGTAGATTGGACAGGAAAAGTACTTCTGGTCACTGCCAATTGCTAGGTGGGAGACTTGTCTCCTGGTTTAGCAAGAAGCAGAATTCAATCTCAACTAGCACTGCTGAAGCTGAATACATTGCTGCTGGAAGCTGCTGTGCTCAATTGCTCTGGATGAAGCAACAACTCAAGGATTATGGAGTGCAAGCAAAGGAGATCAAGCTGTTATGTGATAACACAAGTGCCATTGCCATCACTCAGAATCCTGTGCTGCATTCAAGAACCAAGCATATTGAGATCAGACATCACTTCATCAGAGATCATGTGGAGAAGAAGCACATCTCAATTGAGCATGTCCCAACTGAAGACCAGCTTGCAGATATCTTGACCAAACCTCTCTCTGAGGCAAGGTTTAACAAGTTGAGAGAAGAATTGGGAATGATGGATGATCTTCCCAGAGAAACATGAATCAGAGTTGCAGAAGTATCAGATGTAGATTCATCAGAACATCCCATCTCTGATACCTAAGCTCTTATCCATCAGAAGCTTGAATCAGAATTGCAAGGTTCAGACTTGCAAAAGTCAGAATTGCAGGAAGGATCAGACTTGGTATTCATCAGAGGTCCTCATATCAGAACATCTCTATCTCTGATACAAGGGCTAATACCTATCAGAGTGGCTGTGGACTTAGAAAATTTTTCTAAATTTCGGACGAGACTATTCAATAAACCGGAAGTTACTATTTTACCCCCGGTAGTTATTACCACTTTTGGAAAACGGCTTTCCGCCCGCATTCCATTAAATGCAACCTCGAAACCGTAAATTATATCAAACGTCCACTAACCCAAATTCATATATACTCGTTCTGAAAACCTAAATTGCTACTGCAATTTTATTCCTCGTCTTCAAGCTTTATCTCTCTAAACTCTCAAATCTCAGACCTCTCAAACTCTTCACTAAACAAAAATGAAGTTCATCAACATCAACGAACTCTCCAAGGAGGAAATCAAGACTCTTGTGAACAACATCGTCACTGGCATGCGCGTTGACATATCCTCACTGCCTCTATTGGCAGAAAATCAGAAGCGGATGAAGAAAATCATCCAAGGAATGCATGATTCCCAGCTGAGCAAGATTGTTGCTCATCCTTATGAACAATACAGCACGAAGGACGTTGCTGAGTTCTACTTGAATGCCATCATTACCACTGAGGCCATCCACTCGCAGGTTCAGGGCAAGGACCTGAAAATAGATGCTGATGCTCTCAATGAGTTCTTCAACATCAAACTCGATCCTCAAGAAGAGGATACTACCAGCCTCATTGAGCTTGACGATGTGAATATCTCTGTCCAAACTTTTGCTGAAACCTACTGCCGGGAGGATGCAACCGGAGTAGATAAGCTCTACATGAAGAAAAACCAGCTGAAGAAGGACTATGAACGTCTGATGAGCATAATGCACCGGTGCCTGTGGTGCAAAACCGGCTCAACTGATCAGATGAACAACATAAATGCTAAGGCCATCTATGCTGTTCATCGGGGCATGAACATCAACTGGGGAAGAGTACTATTCCAATCCCTCTCTGAGTCTGTGGCTAAGAAAGACAAAAAGACTGGCCAATTCTCAACCAAGATGGGTCATGGACTTCTCATTTCAAGACTGATTTCCAATATCAACATATCGCTCCGAGAAGCTGCTGATGTCAATCACACAAAGACCATCTTCCTCACAGCCTCTCCCAAATTCAATGTAGCCATTGCTGCAGAATTAAAGAAAGCCAAGAAACAAGAACAACTGAGGGAGAAACCAGCTACCGCAATTGAGGTTGATGATGAACAACCCAAGGGCAAGAAGAAGAAACATCAGAAGAAGCTTGAAACCACCACTGAGGAGGTTGCATCAGAGGTGGAAGCATCAGAGGAGGATGCACCCGCTATGGCCCCTGTCAAAGTGTTGAGACAGAAGAGGAGAAGAAGAGCTGTCATTCAGAGTGACTCTGATAGCTCCCAATCTCATATCAAAGTCCAGAAGAAGAAGAAGCAGACCAACTCTCCCCCCAAGGAATCAGAACCTCAGGGGGAACCAGCACCAGAGCTGGCTACTGCACTGGTGATCTCTGATGCTCAGGGGGAACCTGAATCAGAGATCCAGCCCATCTCTGAATCAGCACTGCAAGTCACCATCTCTCCACAAGAGCACCCAACTTCCTCAACTGGGATTCCTGAAGTAGATCCCATCTCTGCTCTTGAGAGACAATTTCAAAGGGTGCTAACATGGAGAAAGTGGAGAATGGGACCACTGCAACAGATTCTTGCTCAGGCTGCCACTTTTGAATCTGAGGAAGCTGAAGTCCTCAAATGGGCAGACACTGATGATATCTCCTTGTGCTTTGACCTCCAATATCTGCACTCTATCCTTGAAAAGAAGAAGGAAATCTACAAAGGAAAGGAGAAGGTATCTACAACCTCACCAGAGAGACCTGTCAAGGCTCTAGAAGATCATGAGAGGGATGCCTTTGATGCCTGGCTGATGGAGAAGAAAAGGAGGGAGTCTCTAATCAAGATGAAACCGATTCCAGGTACAGAGGGAGAGCCATCAACTGCCAATGACCTATCTCTGGCAATGATGAACCTTATCAGAGAATGGAGAGACTCTCAGTTTGAAGAAACTGTTCTTGAGGTAATTCCTAACTCTCCTGTCCCAATCCCATCACCTCCCAAATCCCCCTCACCTAAACCAGTCACACCAACCACAACTCCACCCCCATCTCCTCCTCAACCTCAGCAAATCCCATCTCCAACACCCAAGAAATCCTCCACACCAAAACAACCCTCACCCTGCCATCAGATAACCCCCATCAGAAGCCGATCACCCTCACCTCCTCCTCCATCACATCATCAGAGAACCCCTATCCCTCAGACTTCACCCCATCAGAGCCCCAACCATCAGAAATCCAAATCTCCCTCTCCTCAGCAGAAGCCTACATCTAACTGTCCCTCCCCTCAGCATTCTGCTGCCTCAGCACAAAAGAGAGAGCCAGTTGTAAGGATTCTTTCCTCAACTGAAGATAATGATGGGTTTCTCACAGCTTCAATGGCTGGTGATCTTCAATCTGCAAAGAGAAAGACTCCTACTCCTCCTCTATCTCCTGCTCAGCCTCAACCGCAGGTCAATCAAGTACCTCAGCCAGAACCACCCAAAGCTGTCCTCATTCCCTTCCAGGAATTTGTGGAATCAGCAGAGGACTTTGGAGATCAGATGGTGGCTGGCCTGAACAAGCTACTTGTACTAAATCAGAAGCATGATGCTCATCTGGATTTGGTACAGTACAACATTGAGTCAGGACTTGAGAAAATCGCCAACGCCCTCTCACAACTGTCGACTACCTTCTTCAGCTACATGAAGACATCCAATGAGAAGGTTGATAACATTGCTTCTGAGGTTGCCAGTCTACACACAGTCCTGTTCTCACAATCTCAGACTCTCTCTGCTCAAGACAAGGCTATTCAAGACCTATCTGATGCTGTGGATGATCTTCAATGGTCCTCTGATAAGCATGCTGAGCAGCTCACAGATGTAGAGGACATCTGCAAAACCTTGAAGGAATTTGACATCAAATTGATAAACAGTGGAAAGGACAGAGATCACAAGTTGACCCTTCTTGAAGCTACTACCAAGGATATTCAGTCGACTGTGGGCAAGCAAAAGGAGCTGATAGAAGGGCTGGCTTCTGTAACTCAGACACTCCCAGGTACCCTTGAAGCTATCAAAGAGAACAATGCCACAGAATTCTCGAAAATTGGACTCCTGCTTGGTGATCTTGTTGATGCCAAAAAGGGGGAAGATAGCAGAGAACCTGTCCCACCTCCCAGAGAAGCAGAAGGCCCAAGCTCCAGAGCCATTAACCCTGCTAGGTACTTTGAAAGAGCAAGGCAAAAGAGGCTAGCTGCTGGCATTCAAAGACCCCCTCCTCCTCGGTCTAAGAAAGGGAAGAAGACAGCCTCTACTTTCACTTTGGCCCAATGGCTCAACAGTGACTTGGCTAAACCTGATGCTGCTCAATTCAGAGAGATGAAGAAGCATATGACCCCTACTCAACAAGAGAATCTCATTCAGGATAAAGATGGGCTAATAATAATCAACCATGGTGGGTCTATGCAAGAAGCAGAAGACTGGTGGCGTTTGAAAGTGATCCCTGGCAAGGACCTATCTGAAGCCATCAGAAACTATCTAGATTGCCAACTTGAACCTGCCTGGTCAGAATATCAGAATCCCAGGAATCTTGCTACAATTAGAGCTAGGGTCAATGCTGATCTGAAGGAAATTGAGGCAAAGGAAGCTGATCTAGAAGAGGAAGATATCTAAAACTCTATCCTCTTGTTGCTTTAAATATCCTTCCTTAATAAGATGACCTGCTTGCCTCTATTTTGCATGGCAATTTCAAATTATTTCTGATTATTTATGCTCTGATATCTTGTGTTATTTCTTATCTTATTTATCTGATTGATTGTATCTTACTCTTACTATTCTCCTATGCCAAGTGCCCACCAAGATTTTAAATGAAAGTTTATTTTTTCTTCTTATTTTCTTTATGGTGAAAGGCACTTCTCTGGAGATAGTTTAAGGGTTTTGGCATCATCAAAAAGGGGGAAATTGTAAGGAATAAATGTATTTAGATTTTGATGATGCTATAGGATTAGAATTTTAAAGTACCCCCAAATTAGATTTTATGTATTAGAACTTTCAATTGTAAGTATTAGTGTAGTCGACGATCAGAGTTGCTCTATTTTGGATCAGATCAGAAGTGCATCAGAACTGCTCGACCAGACTTGCTCTATGAGAACTGCTCCATCAGAGTTCTCTTAGCAGAAGTCCATCAGAGTTGCACTATGAGAGTTGCTGATAAACTTGGACATCTGATAACCGATGAGAACTACAGATCAGAGGTACTCATCAGCGGACCTATCAGAGCCAGAGTTAGAGTTTTATCAGAGATCAGAAAGCCATCAGAACTCAACTCATCAGAAGGCCATCAGAATCCAACACATCAGAAGAGCCTGATCAGAGCCCGACTAACACTTAGAAGATTTCAAGCAACATCCAACGGCTAGAAGACTGTGCATGAAAGGAAAGCATTTAATGCACATTAAATGAGCCTGATACGCTGAAGGATTGATTGCAAATGATTGACCAAGGAATCCGGGAAGATATATTATAAAAATAGAAACCTTCCAAAACGGCGGTCAAGTCAACTGTACGCGCATTTAATGCAGTTGTCTCCTCCTCCAACGGGCAGACAACCCCAGTATATAAGCTACTCACCGAAGAACAGGGATACAACTTTGCTACAACTTTTACACATCATCATTCAAGCTCTCTTGAGATTCAAATTCTACAACCTTCAACAAGACAAGCTTACGTTGGGAAGATTCAAACTCCAAATCTCTCATCCCCAACAAACAAGCAAAGTTCATCCTGTTCTTCAACACTTCAAGAACTTCTTCAAACATCCTTTGTAACGAAGCAAGTTGGAGGAAAAACTCTGTTTTTCAAAAGGATCTTCTGAAAAGAAGGGCGTCCAAGTAACTGCAGTAGTGAAGTGGTGATACTTCCGGGAAGCTGAGTGAAAGGACCAGCCATCAGGACGTGGAACTGCATCCTGGGTGGCAGCTAGACTTGAAGAAGGCGTGGAGAACTTCTTAAGTGCTAGGAACTAAGCTTTGTAACCGATCTACTTCAAAGCTAGTGGAACAGTGGACTAGAGGAACGAGTTGTTCCTTGAACCACTATAAAATATCCGGTGTCATTTACTTTACTGTATTTTATATTTCTGCACTTAGGATATTAACTGAGTAACTCTAAGACTTGGAATCTGTGTTCAGCAGATCTTGTTTTCAGAGTTATCAGAAAGGCATTTGCCTTAGTGTTTCTGAGGCTACCCGGACAGATCAGAATCCGCTGCCAGGGCCAGTTCTGATATCAGAACCAGCCTCTCTCTGTCATCAGAATCAGACCTTCTCTGATAAGTCACTTTTGACTTTGAGAAAATTTGATAAACCAATCAGTCTATTCACCCCCCCTCTAGACTGATTACCATATTTAACGGGACCAACATAAAGAATTTCTCAAGTAAAAGCAATGTCACGCCCCGGACCTACCGGACACGTCAACAACCCGCCGTACAGTACGAATAGTCAACCGCAGTCCAACTCATCCATACTATACTAGGCGTCTTGAATATCATTCACAATAGTACATCCATAAACAAACATAATGTAAAATAATCATTTAAATCAGCGGAAACGTTTAATACAAGTGTTTACGCCACACTTCGGCAAACATGGGCATACAAGCCCCAAATAATTATTCAAAATAATATCCATGAGCATCGATTTTAAATGTTTAAAAAAAAAACAGAGGCGGAGGAAGCACGAACCACGTCTTCCCTCCTGAATCTTCCCGAAACAACGGGCACCGGTAGCAAGCTCAACTCCTACCTGAAACTGTGAGGTGGCCTCCCCCGTGAAGGGGAGGTCAGTACTTGGAAGCATTTGACAAGTACAATGACAACTATACTAAGTATAATCAATGTTTCAATTTCCAAGACCCTCAAATAGGGTGATATAATAATATAGGTCGTAACCCGTGGTTACCCTCTTTGAAAATATACTTACTTTATATAAAGTCAAGTAGTCGGCCCGAAGACCCGTATGCATTTTGTAAGTCCATCCCCCTTTTCCCCCGTGACTATTTGTCACGAATGTCATAAACCTCTGGTAAATTTACTCATAGTCATTTGGGCATTTCCCTATTACATGGCATAAACATCACCGAGCCTCGCCCGGTTATACTATTGGATCATGCTAGAGCCATGCTCTTAGTCTCCCTACATCGTGCTAGAGCCTTGCTCCTAGTCTCCCTACATCATACTAGAGCCCCGCTCCTAATTTGTCTACATTGGATAGAGCCCCGCTCTTAGTCCGTTTACATCATACTAGAGCCCCGCTCTTAGTTAATTTACATTGGCTAGAGCCCCGCTCTTAGTCCATCTACAGTATACTAGAGCCCCGCTCTTAGTTAACTCACATTGGCTAGAGCCCCGCTCTTAGTCCATCTACATTATGCTAGAGCCCCGCTCTTAGTCACCATCCCTACATGCTAGAGCCCCGCTCTTAGTCATCATTTCAACATGCTAGAGCCCCGCTCGTAGTCGCGTTAATCAATCCCTAAGCAATTCCTATGCCTAGAATCGGTTTAGATTGAGTAGCCTTTAGGGCCTACTCCTATTATACTTAGAGCTTACACGTCTCGACCTTAAAGTATCTCTTAGGACTACTCAAGGTATAATTTCCTCACAACCCAACTCATTGGATTAATCTATTGTTTCTCATATTAACATCTCGGCTAGTATTTCAATACTAGTTGAATAAATTTTGAACAACCAAGTTCTTAACCCATAGACACATAGTGTATTTCAATTTATCTTCCAATTCAAATATAATTACTTCCCAATATCAAAATATCACTTTTACCCATTCATGAATTCTCTACATGACGCAAAGTATATTTTATCTCCATATTCTTAGTTCACTCAACTATCATTCCATCATATTCATAATCACGTATCCATACACACTTCCTTCGCAATTCGCATATAATACTTCAATTACTCATAAGCAATTGTATTTTCATTTAGGCATTATTACTCATTAATAATCCATGAAAATCACATTTAAATACTTTAGGTAATCTTATGAAATTAACCCAAAGATTATAAACAACATAGTCAGCCATCCTCACCTTATGAAGTGCTGAAGTGGTTGCCTTTGTTAAGCCCTTCGATCAATCCCCGTTCCAAACCGATTGGAGATGAAATTTCTGGACAGCAGCCAAAAGCCGGGCGGCTTTCACAAAAGCCGGGCGGCTTTCGTGGTCTGCAGCTACGAACAGCCTCCTTCAAGTGGCGGTTTCCGATGGTTTTGGCTCCTATCGATTCCCCAATTCTTCTAAGTTAATTACCACCACTTTATGTCAATATTATACACTTTTAAACGTGTATAAACTCATGTTTAATCCACCCAATGATTTCTTAAAAATCATACTCGATAAATACTAGTTAAAGGATGATTGTTGAGTTCTTACCTCAAACACCACCTTTTTCTTCTTGGATTTCCCCTGTTCTTGCTTCCTTCAAGCTTGAGCCTTGTGAGTGGTGTTGCCTAGAGCTCTCTCTTCCCTTTGGTCTGCTCGTATGGCTCAAAATGAGAGGGGGATTTCTATCCTCAACTAATGCCTCATTTTGAGGTGTAGATAGGACATAGGGAGTGTGATTGTGTCTCCAATCACTCCCTCCTCCATAAGTCCGAATTTGCCACCTCCTCTTGTCTCCACTTCATTATTTAGAGACCACAAATCATGTAGGAAAATCCCCAAGTGGGTGTGTGAAGTTTCTCCCGATTATTATTGCTATTTCTGGCCGGTTGGGTCAAAATAGTACTCAGGTTGTCCAAATATTTTTGTCAACATCGGTTGGCACTTTATTGGACTTCTAAAATTATTACGATATCCCGACTCAATATTTGGTAGCCCATTCGCATTATTATGGGCCCGATAAAAATTTAATTAATCGCTCATTAATTAAACACGGCAACCCGTTACACGGTTTTATTCGCTAGGAAAAATTCAAATGCATATTAAATTTCAAATTCAAGTACATCCGGGTGCGGTGTCACAAGCAACTTCCCGCGCAAAGAGGTATCAGTATAGAGACTATCAAATTTCTTCCACAACTCCTTAGCGGGCTCAAGAATACCCACTTTCCTAAGCACAGAATTAGACAGATTCAAGTAAATAGTAGAACAAGCAGTTTCGTTCATTTCAATTTGCTTAGCCTTATCTTCTGATTCAAGGAAAATACCAGTGACAGCTCTGAAAACTTTTTGTTGTATTAAAACACACCTAATTTTCTGTTTCCAAATATCAAAATCTGTTTTTTCATTAAATGGAAGCATGCCATACTGATTAGCAGCCATGATATCAACCACAAAACAACACAAAGCTAAACAGACAAATTTGACAGAAAATAATCCAACCCGGACTATAAAGTATTCAGTTTAATAACCCTAGGCAGCATGCAACACATAGCAAATATGGACATTGTTGGCATTTAAACAATTCCGGACAGAAATTAGAATTAATCAATTCTACCCCTAACACCCAATAAACCACCCATACACACAAAAACTGAATTAAACAACACTAAGCAATTCAATTAATACTTTAAAAATAGGAGTGGACACGGGTCGGGCCAACCGGCCCGGTCCGGTACTATTTATACCCGGCCCGGCCCAGAAACCGGTCTAGGTGCCGGTTCGGGCCTGCGAAAAGTTGAACCGGCCCGGCCGGTCTGGGCCCGGTTCAGGCCACAACAGCCATTTTTTTTTAAAAAAAAAAATATTTAAAGGCTCCTAGCTGTTGGGACTGTTCCCAAACGGCTCTATAGCCGTTGGAGGCATAGGAGGGGGGGGTCCGGGGGGTTTGGGGGGTGGGGTGGGGTGGGGGTGGGGGTGGGGGTGGGGGATACAAAAAAAACCTATTTATACTCCTATTTTCTATACATTTTTTACACTTCTCCTACACTTCTTCCTACTCTCTAATTCTCTATTCTCTCATATTCAATCATCTTCATCTTCTCCAAATTCTTTCTACATATATATTATTTATATAATTATTATATCTACTTATATATTAATTATCTACTTATAAATACATATATTGTATTACTACTATTTATTATCTACTTAATATATACTTGTCATCTACTTAATATTTACTTGATATTTAGTTATTATCTATACTTATTGTTATTTACTTATATTTACATATTACATTTAGTTAATATGTACTTATATATATATATATATGTATATATATATATATATAAGTATTAAGTATAATATAGTAATATACTTATATATTTTATACTATAAACATTAATATTATATATTACTTATAATATATTTACACATTATACATACTATATATACTTATACACATTCATATTTACTTGATATTTAGTTATTATCTATACTATTGTTATTTACTTATATTTACATATTACATTTAGTTAATATATACTTATATATATATATATATATATATATATATATATATATATATATATATATATTAAAGTGTTAGGTATAGGTGTATTACTCATCTTATAGTAATATACTTTTATATTATATACTATAAACATTATATTATATATTACTTATAATACATTTACACATTATATAAATTAAACTATATATACTTATACACATTCATACATTTTATGAAAGTAGTTAATTGTTAGACTTCTCATTTTTTATTAAATTAGTTAATTGTTACATTACTCTACATTTCTCTTTAAAGAAAAAAAAATAGTTACTTGTTACATACTACAGTATTGTTCTTTTTTACATACATTAATTCAATTACTACATTACTCTACAGTATAGAGTATCACATATTAATATTAGTTCATTTTTCTACATTTATCTTTAAACTATAAAAAGTAGTTAATTGTTACATTTGTCATTTTTCTATTAGTTAATTGGTACATTTCTCATTAAAGTAAAAAAAAAAACTAGTTAATTGTTACATTTCTCTTTAAAGAAAAAAAAACTAGTTAATTGTTACATTTCTCATATTAATATTAGTTAATTGGTACATTTCTCATTAAAGAAAAAAACTAGTTAATTGTTACATTTAATATTAATATTAGTTAATTGGTACATTTCTCATTAAAGTTAAAAAAACTAGTTAATTGTTACATTTCTCATATTAATATTAGTTAATTGGTACATTTCTCATTAAAGTACAACAACTAGTTACTTATTACAGTTCTCTACATTTCTCTTTAAAGTAAAAATAAAAAAACTAGTTAATTGTTACATTTCTCATATTAATATTAGTTAATTGGTACATTTGTTATTAATGTATTAATTAGAAGCTCTTATTCCTTTGTTAATTATCATTACAGACTAATTAAGTTATATAGTGATGTGAGACTTGTGACTTTTAAATATGGAGATAATGTGACTCTTGATATTGTTGTTAATGACCTCAAACGCTAAGAATTGGATTTAAACATTGTACATGAAGTAAACTGAAAGAGAGAAAAGTATGGAAATGTACATGTGGTTTGGCCAAATTTCAAATAGTGGAATGTGTTATTTTTTAACAAAGTAGGACATCTGCTCAAATTCCGTTATCACAAGAGGGACATGACGTATAATGCCCTTGGAAATCGCCAGAGGATCATGATGAATAGTAACTCCAATTTTCAAGAATACCCAAAAAGTTCAAAGAAAAATACTGGGAGGTACGCCTCGTCAAAACGCGCGACCTTCGGGGCATTTTCTTGTCTTGTGTCCATCCACCCTAGTCCCCCAAAGCTCCATCGGAAAAGTGATATTAGCGAATTGGTTTTTAAAAAATAATCGAAACAGATCTGAAAAAGCCAAAGAGCTTGATGGTTTAATTTGGAGGTCTCTTTGACGAGGTGCAGCTCTCAATATTTTTCTTTTATTTTTTTGGACACTTTTGAAAATTGGCGTTACTGTTTACCGTCTTCCTCCAATGATTTCTAACGGCGTAAGGCGTCATGCCCCTCTTATGATAACGGAATATAAACACATGTTCTACTTTGTTAAAAAATGAAACACATGCCCCTATAAACGGGTCAAACTACGTACAAGTCTTAAAAATTTATTGAAAAGGAAGGATAGATATATGTCCAGATCTAAGATTAAAAAATGCTATAATTACCACTTCGTTAAAGGTTGTCTGATCCTAAGCCTAAGAAACATCCTAATGAGCATGTTAATGTGGCTTTTGGTGAAGGAAATTAGAATGGCTGACATTTGTATGGTCAATAAAATAGACTATTTAGCATACACAATTTAATTTAATTTTTATCATCAAAATATGTCTCTATTCATATCAAAAGTTTCAGCATCATTACATCCAGGGGCGGACCAAAGTACAGACTCAAGGGGTTACCTCCCCTCCTACAATTTTTTTAGTGTATATATATACAAAAAATAATTTTCACCCCTCAAAAAATAACTTTCGCCCACCAAAAAATATATTGAACCCCCCCTCCAAGAAGAATTTTTTGGGTCTGTCCAAGATTACATCAAGCAAAGGGAAAATAAAACTGACACTAATTGTATGGAGTATAAAACATACACAATTTCATAGAATTGGAAAATTTGTGTTTTTTTAAAAAATTACCTCGGATACCTGAGTGTGAAATAATTTGTAAGGAGTACTTAAAATTAGCTCCGATCCATTTGCTGCTAATACGGAGTATAGTTTCTTTTTCTGCAATGTTATATCATAAAATTTGTACCTTTTGTTCAATACATTTTTGCTTTTCAGTACATTGATGCCTACTGACGAATTTAAGTTTTTTTGCGTATGTTTTATGCTACTTTTTAGTTTATGGGCGGGTTTAACTTTTAAGTGTTTTTTGTTCACTTTGTACAGCTATAGCATGACATTTTGTTAATTCTATCCGATCTTTTTTCAGTTTTTATTTAGAATATTATTTCGGAATATATTACGGAGTATTGTTTAACTGATTTTTTATAAGTAGTACTCATAGTCTCGTATTGTTTAAGAGTGTATTTACTTGATTATGGCTACTTTGCTTGCGTAGGAAAAAATGTTTTGGCGAATAAAAATCAGTTAATGGAAATTGATATATGTTGGGCTAGGCATGGAGCCGGGCCGGGTCAGGCCCGGTCAGGCCTTTTGTGGTTGGGGGAAGGCCCGCGACCGGCCCGGGTTTCCACCGGGTCCGGGTCGGGCTGGGCCGGGCCGGGCCGGGCCGAGCCTCGGTCCAGTTTCTATTTTTTTTTCCTTTTTCTAATTAATCCCCGACCCCCCCCCCCCCCCTCACCCCCCACCCCCCAAACCACCCCAAATGGCCCAAAATACCCAACCCAACCCGGGAAATTAGAAAAATGAAAAAAAAAAGAATAAGGCCCGAACCGGGCCGGGCCGGTTCCATATTAAGCTGACCCGAGCCCGCACCGTAAACCCCCGGGTCGGGCCTACCCGGACCGGTCCCTGGCCGGGCCACCGGTTCGGGTCGGTTCCAACAGTGTCGGGCCTGGTCCGGTTCCGGGTCGGGCCACCCGGCCCGAGTCCATGCCTATGTTGGGCCCAAAGATTTACTATATAGATGGGCCTGTGAATCGACACTAGTAAAAAACAGGCTTATAGTGACACTTTGTTAGTGACACTTTTTAATATAGTGTCATTAATATTTGACATATATTTTTTATGATGTAAATGTGTCATTAATTTCTCACACAATAGTATCAATATCTGATAGTGACACTAAGACCACATTTTATTTCTTTTTAACATTATTTTGTCATATTTTAACACCTCCAATTTATTTTCTATCTTCTAAATTAACCTTAACACAACTCTTTCTCTCATCATTCCTAGAACCCTAACCAGATCGAGAGTCTTCACGAGCGATTCTCCCGCTGGAGGGAGTTTCTTTGTCTGGTCAAATCATCTTCCAGAATGATTCTCGTCGGGCCCCTTCTCCTACTAAGAAACCGACGACACGGGATCCTCTCAAAGCAACAAACAACACGAGATCTTCTCGTTGGGCCCCATCTCTAGCGACCAATCGATCGGCGAATCGATTGTTATTTGGCATCCTGGCTTCATCCCCCGCGTTCCTTACTTCTGAGACTTCCTATTTCAGGTTGTGATTATTCCAAGTTTCTCTTATCTTCTTTTTATGATTACAACTTTGATTTTCCCCTATTTCTGAGACGTTTTTTATGGATACAACTAGCGAAACCCATCGAGGTAACTCAGATGTGTGTATTTATATTTCTCATTTTCTTCTGTTTATTCATTTTGCTGACCTGTATTGTTGTAGGGAGTCAGCGTGTGGAAAGGGGCGGAGGGATACAACCGAACAATGGTGGACAGCGGCATAGAACCTTAGACTTAGAGATACAGGTAAAATTCAAATTCAACACTGAGAACATATATGAATCAGTAATTTAGATTTCAGATTAATTTTAATTTTGACTTTTATTTTTTGTTTAAGAGTAAAATTTAGATCTGACACGTTAAAATTACTTGGAATGGATTTTGGTTAGCTGGAGGTAAATTACTAAAGAATCAATCGTTGAAGGGAGAACCGCCTAAATGAATCAATCCGGAACTCTATCCTTCAATTCTTCTCTATTTCTTCCCGAGAACAGTTTGAGCAGCGATGTGGATTTGCTGGTAGGAGTTGGCTAGCCTATGTCACAGTTGAATGAATTTGCCAGTAAGCTGTGATGTGATGCGTCGGCTTGGACTATTTAATTTGATGCTTATAGGAGTAATTTACCTGTCAATTATCTCAAATCCTAGATTGCTATAATTTGCTCAATATGTCTTGAAGTTAAAGTGGTGTGTTCTTTCTTCTTCTCATAGATATGACTTAAGTCTATTTTGTTGATTATGGCCAGATTATGGGGCAGGGATACAAAGAGCTTTGGTGCTTTATGGCACAAACACACAATAGCGTTCCTTAGAGGTATTCACTTACTTTTTTGATAATATTTGCTGCTTATTGTGTGCCTGCAACTTAGCATTAAGAAGTAGCTAGTTTATGTTTTTTTATGAATGTTCTATTATTTGGGACTATGATGGTTGATTTTACCAATTTTGCTTCAAATCGAGAGGTAGGTTTACCAATCTTGTTGTAAGTTTTGTAGGTTTAATCTGATAAGTTTCTTGGACACAAATGAAAAATATGCTTGTTATTTAAAGGAAGAGTTACTTTAATAGGAGAAAACATGATTTAATTTTTCCTACTCTGTACTTCGTTTAGTTATTCTCTATTTTTGTCCTCAACAAAACAGAGCAATAGTATCTAGTGATCAGGAAGTATGGGACATATTCATACACTTATAAACCAATTACTTCAGCTTCTAACTTTGAGTTTAAAATTGATATATTTGTTATGTTAGTCGTATAATAATTTCAATTTCAAAAGATACGTTACGAGCCTTATTTGTTTAATTTGGTAAGTTGAGCTACCCATGAACTAGTTTTAGACATGTCTGGTGTAATCCCATCTGCTATTTCTAGCCTTCTAGGAAGATTTACTTTTTTTAGTAAAATGGTTATCATATCTACGGAGTTCTGATTCATGATGTCTTTTTATTGAATTCTGAATTTAGAATAAAACCAAGTTATGAGTAGGTGACTAGTCTTCAACTTTATGAGAGTTTGTTTGCTAAGGCTACTAGCAAGCTGATAGCTAAAGAGCAGTTGACATCAAAACTTAATTATTTTTAAAATAAAATAATTATATACAATAGTATTTTTTAAAAATGTATATGTTAACTTAAAATTGTATCTGAAAAGTTCATTGATCTTATTAACCTATATTTGAGATGTGCTGAAATAAGCTTGAAATTCGTTTCCTGAACCGCCTTTGCGTGTCTTCCAGGTACCTAATTCTGTATTCTTTGTGTATTATGAACTAAAATTCACATGCTAGATTAGGTGTTTGATAAAATGATTGTACTAGGTTGAACTGTAAGTTTGTATATTTGAAGTTCAGGTTGGGCAGAAATATAATAAACACTAATTAAGGAACTGTTAGAACCCGGAGAAGAGAAGCATTATTAATCTAACTGAATATTTGGGTGTCAAGCTAGTGTCTTTTGGTTTTTCTGGACAAGGGCGTGCAATAATGCGACGTCCAATAGTGTATGGGGTCATCAACCAAGTACTTACTACTACTGAATGGTATTATGATGTACTTCTCTCTGTTTACAATGGATTGGTTTGGGATACCCATTAAGATCTTGTTTTTTTAGAGGACTTGGGAGAAGGGAAGGGTAGCAGAGGATTCCTCCAAATTCATCACATTCCTCCAATTTGGGGTTTTCTGAGGAGTTTCTTTACTAATTTCTGTTTCAAACATTTAACAAAACCGTTCTACATTATTATTGTTATACACCTAGGCTTCTATAGTTTTTATTTCAACGAAAATCATTTCAAATACTGTTTTTTTAGATTTTTCTAATGTTTAAAATGTTTTTAAACTCTTTTATTTTCTTCTCATCCCCTCTTATGAGCAAAACTAAGGCTAGCTTGTTGTGTTTTGTAATTCCATTCTTTGCTTAGTTATTTTATTTTGTAGTTTAAAGTTGAAATTTTACTTATTTATAGGAAAGATGTACTAAGTTCAACTAGTGTGTGATTACTGTAATGTCCACTTTGCAGGTGAAGTATGATATATAGAAGCAAGCGCTGTTTCAAACGATGAAGTTGGTAGCATAATAACTGGTATCATTCTATGCAAGTCTGCAAAAGAAGATATGTGAAGGCCCTAGGAAGTATGGTGTAAAAGTTAGACTTGTTAGTGTTTTGTTCTTGTATATCAGATTATTAGTTGTTGTTTCAGGGTGTGCCCCCATGAATTATGTAGTATGTACATTCACATTTTATGTGAGAAATTGAGATATAAATAAATATCTTTGAATTTTGGTTATTTATTAGTATTAAATTATATTACATATATATATATATATATATTGAAATACATATATATACTTATGATACTAATGTATCATATATCTTTATGATACCAGAGTGTCAATAAAAGTTATGATATTATAACATCATAATTTTAAGTGATATTTTATTGTCATAATTTTATGACACTGATCTGTTTAGTAACCAGTGACACTAAATTTTGTGTCACTTGCCCCCTTTGTCTGTGACACTTTCAGAGTGTCACTAAATCGTTTACTAACACTAATTTAGTGTCACTATAAGCCCTTTTTTTACTAGTGCGATATGTGCAAATAGATGTGTCGGCCCAAGTCTTAGGGAAGCATTCGCACAAAGGATAAAAAAGATTGATTAAATCAATAAGAGGGAAAGTCCAAAGAGGACTAGAGGAGAAGCATTCTAACAGAAAGTCAATTCAGTTGGAAGTGGAGACAAAATAGCCGGAAGATTGGAAGGCTTGGGAAAGAAGAAAATTTTCTAAAAATATACTACGTACTAGATAGGGAATAATGTAATTATGTAACACACGATCAGTTAGCTTGGTCATACACATTCATATTTGCTCGATTCCTGTTCAAGGGTATTGGTTCTCAGAGTGCTCTTCTCATCAGGCCGGCCTGACGGGCTGCCCCGTCCGGCCGAGCCCGTTTGAGCACCTTCCCGGTGGAATGTTTTGATGAAATTTTTTGAGCATGTTCCTCATCAAGTCTAGTTTGTCTATACCAAATTTCAGCTCAAAATTCGATCGGGAAGGTCGTCAAATGATTTTTGCAAGTTAACTGGTCCGGAATATGTATTTTCCAGACCAGTTAACTTGCAAAAATCATTTGACGACCTTCCCGATCGAATTTTGAGCTGAAATTTGGTATGGACAAACTAGACTTGATGAGGAACATGCTCAAAAAATTTCATCAAAAAATTCCACCGGGAAGGTGCTCAAACGGGCTCGGCCGGACGGGGCAGCCCGTCAGGCCGGCCTGATGAGATGATTTCTCTTGGTTCTCAACCTTAAATGTTACTCCTCCAACTCACTAACAATGGGACAAGAGAGTGACACACAAATCAATAAAAATTATTTATGTGATTGACATTGAATTGAAGAAGTGGGAATGATTTAGGGTTGGTTTGCAACCACTTTAAAAAAAGCACTTCTCAGCTTTTGGCTTTAAAAAAACACTTCTTTTACCAAACAGCATTAAAAAAAGCATTTTTTTAAAAGCAGAAGTTATTGCAAACACACCCTTAGAATCACACAAAATTTACCAAATTTGATATGAGACAATCTTAGTGAGACGTACCAAAAAGGAAAAATGAGACAATTTTAGCCGGACGGAAAGAATATTTCTATTCTTCATAGTGGGAAGTTTAAATTTTGAGTAATTAATAAGAAGCAGTTACAAGTCCATCTTCATAAATTCTGCTCTAACTAATTTTATATCAAAAACATGCAACGCGGCCCTCCAAACTGACCAACAAATAGATACATCTGATTTAGTTTGGGTTACGTTTAATTGAATGCCAACATTAATTAAATACATAAATTTACTAGTCATGCATGTATAATTAATAAGGGGATTTAGTTCTACCAAAGGTTCCTTGAGCGCCTGATCCCGTTAGCTTTGTTAGACTACAAGAATCCTAATACCTAAATTATCACTCAATTGGACAAGAGTGTTGGTTCAAAACCTTAAATGATACCGTTCTACTGACAATGTAATAAGAGAGAGTGACTCGCAAACCAATAAAAAATTATTTATATGATTGAAATTGAATTGATAAGGTAATAATGATTTTGAATCACACAAAATTTACCAAAATTTTTATCACAATCTTAGGCTTAGGGAGACGTAACAAAAAGGTAAAATGAAACAATCTTTTTGTGAAGGAAAGAGTATTTCTGTTGTACATAATGGGGAGCTTAAATTTTAAGTAATTAATAAGGAGTTAAATCTTAAAAGTCAAACTTCATAAATTCTTCTTTATAAAAAACATGCAACGAGGCCCTGGAAACTGACCATCAAATGGATCAGATACACCCGTTTTAGTTTAGGTTAAGTTTAATTGAATGTCAACATTAATCAAATATTCAAATACATAAATTTACTAGTCATGCATGTATATAACTAAGGAAAAATTGATACTAATAATCCCAACTATTGGCGGTCCGCTCATAAGAATCCCTACTATTGATTATTACAGAATAATCCCAACTTTAGGGACCTTCCGCCAATAATGGTCCATATGAATAACTTCTTGTATTTTCTAAAGTGGATGAGATGAGATATAAGAAGTAATACCTATAAATAATCTCATCTTTTAATTTGTACGCTTAATTTCTATTTAAAATTCACTTTTTATAGAGGTAATATATGGCTATGGACCATTATTGGCGGATAGTCTATATAGTTGGGATTATACAAAAATAATCAATAGTTGGGATTATTTTCAGCGGACCAGCAATAGTTGGGATTATTATTTTCAATTTTTCCTATAACTAATAACCCCAAGTCCCAACGATTTATTTCTAACTCATCACCTAATCTTAATATCTATATAAACAGCTGGCTTAATGAGGTGAGAGCATGTATCCCAAATACAACAAAATTTAGTGTTCCTAACTAATAATCTTGTAGTGCCAAAGGACCTGAAGAAATGGCAATTGCCTCAAATAATATTGTATATGTAAGTTTTACTTTGATGTTATTGATGATGGTCCATGCACGTGACACTACATTATTCCGAAGCGCCAAGGGTGCCATCTCACCTAAAGCCTCGAACTCGATCGACTGGGACAACGTAGGCGAGTGTGCGAACAATTGTATTGCTGATACATGCCGCTCATCCATTATATATGCCGAACAATGTATCAACGATTGTTACGTAATCTGTCTCAGTACCCCACCCAAGCATAAGTGATTTCTGGAAAATTTTAAGCTATACTACGTATTTATTTAAAGTTTAATTCCACTTTTAATTTCATATTTAGTCTTTTTCTCTCACTCAATTTATTGTATTTATTTGACTAATGTTTTAAGTCATTTGTGGTTGTTCCGTCCAGTATTCTGACACTTCTCCAGTGATTTTAACTATAGGAACTATCGATTGAAGGTCCTTATATAGACAAAAAACAATAATAATTTACAAAAGAAGATGATCAAAATCAAAGACATATACGACATGCATGTGGAATTGGAGCGATCGTTTTCCGTGGGACCAAAAGTGTAATCTATTCTTATTAAATATAGAGAACGATGAATTTAAAAGAATTACCTTTCATAAAGGCAATTTTTGGAAATTATACTAGACGACTTTGTTCTTTATAATTTTTTTTTATCTCCATTCTTTCTACTTTTTTTTCTAATAAATAAATTCATTCCATTTATTCATAAAATCAGAAAATTACAGTGCGAAAAGATAAATAAAGGAAAAAAAATTACATAAAAGAAATGAAAAGTAAAGACAAAAACTAGACCCAAGGGAAATCTCTAGCTTGTGATCTGGTCGTCATGCTATGCCGTCTTTTATTCTTCTGAGATTTCCTGTAGATCTTGAGTTGCGTATTCAGGTTTTCTGTTGGCAGACAGTTTTCGGATGTGACCAGCTTTAATTTGATTTACTGCAAATCATCCTATTGAATTTGGAGTTCCTAATTTCTTCCTTGTTTGATAGAGGGGGACGACGATCACTTTCTGTTGCATGTCCTAGAAAGTCGTCTGAAAAGAAAGAGTCACCAGAATGATCATAGCTGTCTGAGGCATCAGAGTAAGCCTGGAGGAGTGGGATTTGTGGTTTATAAATTCGAATACAGGCTCGGCCCTGGGCATGGACAACCCGGACTTTTGGCCCACGATTATATAATGTTAAATATATGACACCCTCTGTGTCATTTTATCTGTCTTACTTTCTTTTTAGGATTGTTCCAAAATAAGTGTCATCTTTCCGTTTTTGAAAAGAAATATGTGATTTACAACATTTCACTTTACTATACTCGAATCTATAATTTTTACCGAAAAAATGAGACTTGGGGTAAGAGAGTATTAATATGAGAAATTTATCAAGCGTAAGACTAAAACTACTAGCTTTTCTCAATGTATGACCATAGGAGTTTCTTCCCCCAAATAATACTTATTACGTAATACTTAAAGAGAACTTTTAATAAATAAATAAATAAATACTTTATGGTGACTAAAATGCCCCTAACCTATCATTATTAAACCCTAATAATCCCCTCATTCTAACGTCGTATCCATATTCATGGTGCATCGCCTCCATCGTTCTACATCGCCTTCATCTAGGTACATCCATCTCTTTCAGCAAATAGCGTGGGATTAATCCATGTCTCTTCCGGCTAAATTAAATCAGGCCATAGTCACTAATTACCCTCATAAATGAAAGCGGCCGCCGTTGCCGTTAGTTGGAGGACGTTGATGCGTTGAGAGAAGCTTGTGTCGCCGGTCATCTCTGGAATTCACCTGACCTAGAGCCTTGATTGAGAGTTCGTTGTTTGCAACAGAAAAAAATTAAATCGGATTGAAGGATCTGAAGCTATAAAAGCTTGGTTGCAAGGAATGGTCACATGATGCCAATGACCGATATCATGGAGATGAGTTATGGGATTACAGGGAGAAAGATTGAACGTGGGATTGGTAGGCCCCAACTTCTGCCTTCGTTCTCATTTTTATTTGTTCCATTTTTTAGATTGGGGTTTGTTGAATTTAGGGTGTATGGACATTGAACATGGGCATTGAACGTTGGCAGTAAACATAACAATAAATGTTGATTATGGCCGGTGAATATGGCAATAAATAATATTGTACATAATAGTGAATGATTGCATTGAAAACGTTTGTTGTGCATTGATTAGTAAGGCAATAACCCAGAGCAATATTGTCACCATGAAATGCGAAAAAAATTAATATAAAAACTATAAATAAATTTCTAAAGTGAATAAGAAGAGAATTAATTTTGACGGAAGTGCAGTGATTATTATCAGATGTGCAGTAATGAAGTGCAGTAACTGCAATATAAAATGCAGTAATTTTAATTGGACGATTGAGAAAAAATAAAAAATAAAAACTAAAAATAAATTCCTCAAGTAAATGAGAAGGGAATTAATTTTGGCGGAAGTGCAGTGATTATTACCGGATGTGCAGTAAAGTCGTGCATTAGTGTTGTGCAGTAACATCAATATAAAGTGCAGTAATTTTAACTGGACGACATTTGTACAAAATGCACATATTTTAAATTAGGGTATTTTCGTCATTTAACCGTTAAATATAAACGAATTCTTTTTTATTTTTTTGAATTTTGGTCATAGAAAAGTCTTAAAATTAATTAGGTCATAGATTGAGAAACTCGTTGGGTTTTAGTCATATTCTACTAAATTTCCCTATTAATATACTACGTATATCAAATATACGGAGTATTAAATAAACCGCATCCACCCACGCAACCAACTGACCAAGCATATCATTGACTCACTCATCAAAACCATACACATGTAATTATGACAAATACAACCGGTCAGTTTGTATCAATTTATTATTGCCTTTTGCGAATTATAAATTTCGTTTTGTATCACATTTAGCCATTTAATTTGTCCTGCGCTATTTGTTCAATTGTTTGATTTTTAAGTTTCAGTCTTTAGACTTTGGTTCGGTTTAGCAATCATCCCTTGAGTTGAATCAACTCTCATCATTTTCTAGTGATAATGTCCTAATTTCTAAATTTCAATTTAAGAGGAAATTCTCTGTGTCTCTAACTTTAATAAAAAAAAATCTTAACAGTTTTTATATTTAACATAAGATGATTTGACTACATCAGACTCGTGTAGCGACGATTATTCCATCCCTTTTAGTGATTATTGAATGCATTTGTATTGTGTGTATGTGTGAAGGGGTTTGAATTTCCTTCGCGATCAACAATAACGTGTTGTTGTTTTCAATTTCTTTTACTTAAAGATTTTTATAATATTATGTTTCCCAAAAAATACATGTCTGGTAACGAACAGGAACAATACAAAATTAGAAGAGTTGATAAATTCTCAGTAGGCCGTGTTTTAACTAGAAATTAACTAACCAAAAACTATTTAATGAAGAGGGAATCAAACAAATAAGAATCAAAGATGAACCGGTCGAGTACAGTGGCGGATCTGGCCTTTATCTTTCGGGTGTTCGAAACCAAATAAAAATAGAAATTATCAAAATACTTTTGTGTGATGTAAAAGTTCAACAATTTGTTTCCATCCTAATCTCCTTTCATATAGATTTTCCAAAAAAGTTTATATAAATGGTACCCATACTCATTACTAATTTAATTTCATAAATTACTAATGGTTTCCCTAAACAAATCTTTCCTAGTAACTAATCGTTAATATAAATTAGGAATCTTGTGTATTTTGGAAACTCTTGTTTTATTATAAATATACCTGCTAGGGCTCCTATTGGGGTCATGCTTTCCCATTATTTTCACATGGTATCAAGAGCCCAGACCTATTTTTTTTTCTCCCTTCACGTTTACCGCCGCCTCCCCTCATGAGCTCGACCGCTGCATCTTCTTCTGCGGCAATGTCATCTGCCACCTTGGCTTCTTCTGCCATAAGTTCGGCCGCCGCAACAGCCTCCACAGTAGCGTCGGCATCCTTTTCTACTCCTATTCGGTTGATGGAACCGTACAGCTTTTCAACACCGATCTCTGCTGCCTCGATTCCTAGCGCGAGCGGTTCACCGGTGCTAACAACGTCATCCTCAACGTTGTTTACAAACTTTCCTCCACCACCAATTTTTCCGACCACTGAACAACATCCGTTGTTTCAGTCCTTACCGCCACACTTCCCTTGGCAGCAACATCAATTTCAGCACCAGTACATCCAGCCTCGACCGCAACAACCTCAGGTCCAGCCACAGCAGCTTCCTTTCCGTTCTCAGGTGCCCGCATCTTCCTTCTTCGGGTCAACATTCTCTGGTTCTCCAGGTGTGGTTCGCCCGGTGGATCAACCGGGCTTTGGTTCTCCGATGACGGCTCTTGCTCAATCTGTGTCGCATATTACCACGGTGTCTCAAATTGTCACCATTAAATTGAAGGCCGTGGAAGACTATCTCACCTGGCGCACGCAATTTGAGTCATTCTTGGTTTCCCAAGGTTTGTTTGGCATTGTTGACGGATCCATTCAGGTACCTCCTCCGTATACCGTTGATTTTGCAAATCGTCAAGTTCCTAATTCCGAGTATCATTATTGGCTCCGAGTAGATCAAACAATTCGTTGTTGGTTATTCGCTACGTTAACTCGTGATGTGCTAGTTGATGTTCATGACTTAAAACATTCAGTTGATATCTGGGCTAGACTTCAGACAAGATTTATGTCTGCCAGTTTACCCCGATGCATGGAACTTAAACGAATATTGTCCACCATAAAGAAGAAAGAAAATCAGTCTATGGAAGCCTGTTTGCGAGAAATCAAGAATGTTGTAGATCCCCTTGCTGCATGTAATTCCCTTGTCTCGGATAAAGAGCTTCTTCAAACTGTTCTGGCCGGATTGGGACCGGACCATCGCTCTCTTGTTACTACGATCTCATTATTTCCTCAGAATTTTCCCTTTGATATTTTACAACCACGTCTCATGGAGGAAGAGCAGCGAGTCCTAACCGAGCGTCAACAAATTACCACTACTCACCAGGCCTTTGCAGCAGCCGCTGCAGTTGGACAGCAACCCGGTGGTTATCCCAACCTCAGCAGGGGTGGCCGTGGAAGGGGTGGTCGCGGCAGACCTGGCCGTGGCCGTGGCAGAGGTCTGCCATATCAGTACGGTGCACAGCAGTACCTGGGACAGCAGGGGTACGCCGGGCAGCAGGGGTTCGGACAGCAGCAGCCGGCTGGAATGCAGTCACCGTTCGCCGGGCAGCAGGCTGCCGGTTCTGGACAACAGGGGCAGCAAGCCTCGTCTCCGGGGGTGTTTCCATCTCGTTCGCCCACTTCAGGTTCTGCATGTAATTCGGACTTGTCAACTTTAAATATTACTCCCTATAATATTTATGATACTCACACTAGCACTGCAGGTTTTCCGTCAATTGAGGGCATTCTTGGGTCAGTTCCTCCACCTGTTGTATGTCAGCTATGTTTTTCTGCAGGTCATGCTGCCCTTCAGTGTCCTTCTCGTTATGGTCAACCGTCTGCTCCTGCACTGCTAACCTCCAATCCTGGCGAATCAAATGCTGCTTTGTGGTATCCTGACTCTAGGGCTTCGGCTCACATGACTCCTTCGGAAGGTATTTTAGTTCATAAATTACCTTATACTGGACCACTTTCCGTTAGTGTTGCTAATGGCTCTAAACTTCCTATTGTTAATATTGGGGATGTGCATTTAAATTCTTCTAACCGTACTCTCACATTAAAATCAGTTTTTCATGTGCCTCACATACAATTTAATTTATTATCTATTCAAAAACTATGTGCAGATAACAACTGTGTTGTGATTTTTGATAAAACTCTTTTTCTTGTTAAGGACAAAATTTCGGGGAATCTCCTTCTTCAAGCGCCTAGCCATGGTCACCTCTATCCAGTCCGCCTCCGTCCCCAGACTCCATTAGCATTATCCTCTCTTACTTCATCTGGCCCTGTTTGGCACCGTAGATTAGGCCATTGCGGCACTTCTATTTTACGTAGTTTACATAGCCAGCGACATATCTGTAGTAGCTCTAGTTTTTCTCATGACTGTATTTCTTGTCTCTTAGGCAAATCTCAACGTTTACCTTTCACGGATGCTAGTCATAACTCTACTATGCCTTTGCAATTAATACATTCTGATGTTTGGCAGTCACCTGTTTTATCTAATCTGGGATTTAAATATTATGTGTGTTTTATTGATGATTTTTCCCGATATACTTGGTTGTACCCCATGCGCACAAAGGCGGAAGTTTTTCATCACTTTCAAAATTTTAAAGCCTTAGTCGAAAATCTGTTCAATACTAGAATTAAAATTTTTCAAAGTGATGGAGGGGGTGAGTTTGTTAATTCTAATATGCAGCAATTTTTTGAAACTCATGGAATTTATTTTCGAAAATCCTGTCGTGACACTCCTCAACAAAATGGGGTTGCTGAACGCAAACATCGGCATCTTCTAGAACTCACTAGGACTATGCTTCTTGAAGCCTCTATTCCAAGTCAATTTTGGGTTGATGCCATTTTTACTGCTGCATTTATTATTAATCGGTTACCCTCTCCGTTACTTTGTGGTTCTTCTCCATATGAAAAACTTTTTCACAAATCTCCTGATTATGCCTTTATGCGTGTGTTTGGGTGCTCCTGTTTTCCTAATATTACTGCCTCTTCATCTAATAAACTGTCTGCCCGTTCTGTCCATTGTGTTTTTATTGGCTATGCATCTGGTTATAAAGGGTATCGTTGTCTTGACCCTAAGTCTGGCAGAGTATATGTCAGTCGTCATGTTCGGTTTTTTGAAAACAATTTTCCCTTTTCTTGTCTAAATTCTTCCTCTTCTAAGTCCTCTTCCACTGAGAATGAATATGAGTCTATTTTGACAAACACCCTTAGGCCACCGTCCAGCCCCCAACCTACAAACCCACCTCAACCAGACACCTCCCAGACCTCCCCTTCGGTATCACACCAAAACAGCCTGCAACCAACTCCCAGTCCACTATCACAAGTGTCTCCTGTCCCCACCAGCTCCTTATCTTCAGCCAGCTCCTCGGCCAGCAAACCCATCCATGATTTCTCATCCTCGGCCAGTCCTCCCACCTGCAACTCTTCAGCCACGGCCTGTCCCCCCACCATTACAGCCTCATCTTCGGCCAGCAGATGCTCTTCCACATCTACGGTCAACCCGTCCTCATGCACCTCCAGCTCAGTTTCAGTCCCTTTTCCTCACACCATGGTTCCCCGAGATAATGTTCATCCTATGCAAACCCGGGCCAAGTCCGGTATTTTTAAACCCAAATCAATGTTCACATTAAACACAGTTGTTAATACTGCGGATCCTACTTGTTATTCTGAGGCACAAAAACATTTAATTTGGCGAGAGGCTATGGCGGATGAATTTAATGCACTTATTTCTAATAATACTTGGGATTTGGTTCCATTTGATAGCACTAAAAATGTGGTTGGGTCTAAGTGGATTTATAAAACTAAATTTCATTCTGATGGATCCATTGAGCGCCATAAAGCATGTTTAGTAGCTCAAGGTTTTAATCAGCAGGCTGGGGTAGATTTTTCAGAAACATTTAGTCTGGTTGTCAAACCCACCACAGTCCGTACTGTTCTTACTCTTGTTATTTCTTTTGGGTGGGTTATGCGTCAATTAGATGTGAAAATGCATTCCTTCATGGTTATCTTACTGAAGAAGTCTATATGCGTCAGCCGCGGGGTTTTGTACATCCTCTTTTTCCTCATCATGTGTGTCGTTTACGAAAGGCCATTTATGGTCTAAAGCAAGCCCCGCGGGCATGGTTTCACCGGTTTAGTAGTTTTCTACTTACTCATAATTTTGTGTGTAGTAAGTCTGATAATTCCTTATTTATATATCGTCAGGATCAGTCTGTTATTTATTTATTATTATATGTGGATGATATTATTATTACTGGTAATTCTTCATCTCTTGTATCCTCTTTCATTGGTTGTATTGCATCCCATTTTGCCATGAAAGACCTTGGTGATCTTCATTATTTTCTGAGAGTTCAGGCCACTCGAAATTCTCAAGGCGTGTTCCTGTCTCAACAAAAATATGTGTCTGATCTTCTCCTTCGCTTTCACTTACACACTCTCAAGTCTGTTCGTACTCCTGTTGCTACTCATACCACTCTCTCCCTCACTGATGGTGAACTTCTTGTTGATGCTACTGAGTATCGTAGTATGGTAGGTGCATTGCAGTTTTTAACTTTGACAAGACCTGATATTACTTATGCAGTTCATTTAGTGTCTCAGTTCATGCATGCCCCACGCACTACTCACATGCTTGCTGTCAAGCGCATATTTCGTTATTTACAGGGAACTATTGACCATGGACTATGGCTACAGCGATATGGTCAACCCATTCGCATTTTGGCCTACTCTGATGCTGATTGGGCAGGATGTCCGGATACCTCTCGCTCCACTACATGTTTTGCTATTTTTTGGGGTCCTAATCTTGTGTCTTGGAAGTCCAAGAAGCAGCCTACAGTCTCTAAATCGTCTACGGAGGCAGAATATCGCGCTATTGCTTATACAGTTCAGGACACCCTTCATATCCGCTCCATTCTGTTCGAACTCGGTTTTGCAGTTCAGGATCCCGTCCAGCTTTTTTGTGACAATATCTCTGCATCTTATTTGACAGCTAATCCAGTTCAGCATGCTCGCAGCAAACATATTCACATTGACTATCATTTTGTTCGAGAGAGAGTTGCTCATGGTGATCTAGTAGTAAAATATGTCCCTACACGTCTTCAGCTAGCAGACATTTTTACTAAAAGTCTATCTAGTCGGCAGTTTCATTTTTTAAAAGACAACCTGCGCGTTGTATCTCCCGCACAGCTTGAGGGGGTGTAATCGTTAATATAAATTAGGAATCTTGTGTATTTTGGAAACTCTTGTTTTATTATAAATATACCTGCTAGGGCTCCTATTGGGGTCATGCTTTCCCATTATTTTCACAGTAACACAAATTCATCCAATACAAACCATACAAGTGAAACAAATCCAACTGGCAATCACTACAAAAAAACACGGGCGTAGTCACGGATTTAGTCACGGACTGCAGTGTAAAAATTCCGTGACTAAAAAGGTTAGTCACGGTCATCCGCCGTGACTAAATCTGTGTCTTAATTGGCGTGACTAAATGAAGTCACCGTCACATAACCGTGACTAAATTTAGTCACGGATTAGTCACGGTCATGAACCGTGACTATTTTCATGCCGGAAACCCCACTCCGACGTGTTAGTCACGGCTTGTGACCGTGACTAAAATTTTTTTTAAAAAAAATAAATATTAGTCACGGCTGTGGGCCGTGACTAATTTTTCAAATTTTCAAAATTTTCAAAAGACCGCCCGCGGGTGTAATCTAAATTTTTGAAATTAGTCACGGTTGTCGACCGTGACTAAGCTATTTTTTAAAAAAAAAATAATGTTTTTTATTAAAAACAAATAATAATTTCGAATTAACTGTAGTCACGGATTAGGCCGTGACTACTATTTTTGTTTTTTAAAAAAAAATTACATTTTTTTTAAAGTTGTTTTTAAAAATTACTTTTTAATACGTATTTTTACAAATTAAATTTAAAAATGTTATTTTGATTTTTATCCATGTTTTTATACTATTGAGTTATTGAAAATATTATTCTAGTTTTTTAAATTTAAAATTACATTTAAAAGACATACAACAAACTTAATAAATATTGCGACAAACTTTTAAATGTTTTGACAAACAACAAAGTACAAATGTATGATGATTACATGTCCCTTCGTGGGACTCCATTATGAAAAAAATTAGGATTTTCTTCTTCTTCATCATCATCATCAACAAGAAACTCATCTGGGTTCACGGGGGGTCTTCGGGGTCAGGTCGGGTTCCTCCTCGGGGTGCTCCTCGGGGTCCTCCTCGGGGCGCTCCTCGGGCTCCATGGCTCGGTGTGCCACTACCTCCTCCGCATGACCTTGCAAAATCAAAGGACATAGATCCGAAATTCGGGGAGATCATAGGCATGCCACCATATCCGGAGTTGGGGAAAAATCCCATACCGCCCATGTGCGGAACTTGAGGAGTTTGCTCAGGGTGGAAGACGTACGGGGGGGAGGAAAAGGCTGTTGCGGAGGCTGGAATCCGGCACGCATGTACTGTTCCATCTCCTCCAACCGGGCTTTTGTGGCCTCATCTGCTTTCCGCTGCTCCTCCCATCGCCGTTCATGCTCCTCCAGTTCACGCTGCAGTGTAGCAATACGAGGATCTTCTCCCCGCCTTGACCGAGAAGAGGAAGCGCCGGTGCTTCGATCATACAAAATCTGTTGCCCCTCGGCCCCCAAGCACGGAACTCGGCCCTTGTAAACCCCGGCCGCCTCAATGGCCGCCTCATCATCCGCATCGGAATCGAGGTCGTCTTCCTGGGTCAAGCCTCGTGCCGCACGCTGCCTGTCAACGGATTCGTTGTACTTCGTCTGCATTTTCAAAAAATATTTTTTAAATGCTACATACTTAGATTTGATATGTTACTAAATAACAAAATATGATGCCACATACTTCGAAGTCAGCGAGGCGGGGGTGGCAGATCGGCTTCAGATTCCTCGCCGTGCTTCGTCCAGCAATGCTTGACGAGCCGGAGAACACCAACCCTCTTCTTCTCAGGACCAGCCTAAATGGTGTGAAAAAGACTTAAGTAAATTTTTTATAATGAAGGATTGTGATGGTGTAAGGTTTTTTGAATAGCACTTACAAGAGTTTCTTTATGGGCATTCTGAGATTTGCGACCCCCGTGCCACTGCATCTCCAAGGCCTTCTCGGACATCCGGTTTTTCTTACCGGATTCACTTCTGGCCAAGAATTTCGGATCAGAAGACCCGTGGCGACAAAGGTTGGACCACACTTCATCCGAAACCCATTTAGGCTTTTTCGAACTTTTTCGCGCACGTTTAAAAGTGGCGCGAAGCCAGGACGAAATCCTAGCATTGTAGGCTTTGAGAATATCGGCACCGTTTGCGTGAGTCCAACGATAGCGACCCTATTAGTTTAATAATAAGTTCTTCTATAGCATATTAAACTATCTATTAGTTTAATATGAGGGGTCCATATTTTTTCCCAATAAGTTCTTCTATAATTTGGCAATAAATTGCCCTTGGAGGTAACATGTTAAACTTTTTGCAAAGTTTACATGAGAGGAGATCATTTTTTTATGTTTTAGATATATCATTTTAAAATAAATTTAAAACAGTTTGTTAAATCAAGTTTTACAAAAAACTATTTTTAACAATAATCTGTTTAATAAAAGAGTTTTTAAAACAGTTGTTATTAAAACAGTTTTTATTAAAACAGTTTTTATAAAAACAGTTATTATAAATACAGTTTTTATAAAAACACTTTTTATTAAAACAGTTTTTATAAAAACTGTTTTTTACAAAAATCTGTTTAATAAAACATTTTATATAAAACAGTTTATATATAAAATTTTTTGTAAAAACAGTTTTTTTAGCTAAATTATAAAAACAGTTTATATGAAAACAGTTTGTATAAAAACAGTTTTTATTAAAACAGTTTTTATTAAAACTATTTTTTACAAAAATCTGTTTAATAAAACAGTTTTTAATTAACAGTTTTTATAAGAACAGTTTTTATAAAAACAGTTTTTTTAGATTAATTAAAAAAACAGTTTATATAAAAACAGTTTGTATAAAAACAGTTTTTATAAACACAGTTTTTATAAAAACAGTTTTTATAAAAACAGTTTTTCTAAAAACACTTTTTATTAAAACAGTTTTTATAAAAACTGTTTTTTACAAAAATCTGTTTAATAAAACAGTTTTTAATTAACAGTTTTTATAAAAACAGATTTTTTTAGATAAATTATAAAAAACAGTTTATATAAAAACAGTTTGTATAAAAACAGTTTTTGGAAAAACAGTTTATCTAAAAACAGTTTATCCCAGCCGCACATTTCGTGGCTCCATAGCAAACTGAGGATGACAGCGGTCAAAGTGTCTCCAGGCTTCACAGTCCGAAGGGTGAGCCATCATACCCTCGTTGGTTTCGTGCTCAACATGCCATGTCATGTGTTTCGCAGTAGCAGTCGAAGCGTACATCCTTTGCAGTCGAGGAGCTATTGGGAGGTAATACAGTTTAGACAGTGCAGACCTATGTCGTGGTTTCTTTTTACCTTGACGAACAGGTTTGTATCTGTCTCCACCACAGAACTTGCAGAACTCAAGTGCCTCATCCTCTTTCCAAAACAACATATATCCTTCCGGGCACGCATCAATTTCAACACAAGGTAGCCCCAACTTAGACATTAACTGCTTCATGTGGTAATATGAATCCGGAAGGGTATGATCTCGCGGTAGCATCCCTCCTACTGACTGCAAGACTCTATTCATTCAAGTTTCAGGGAGACTGTATTTGGCTTTTATGTTCATGAACTCAGTAACAGCGGATAGCTGAGAGTATCCCTCACAATCAGCATACAGAGGTTGGTCGGCAGCTTTTAGAACATCCTGAAATCTCTCAGCCAAACCTTCATCCACATAAGGTTGATAAAATGTCGGATTTTCATCCGCATCTGGTTGATACGAGGTTGAGGCTTCAGGGGGGTCGTTAGGTGGTTGTGAGGGGTTGAACTGAGACGGTACACCGTATGCGTCATATACCATTTGTTGGTCCCACCTCATTTCAGCACGATCTCCCCACGCACTCATCTCTGGAGGGACGTAACGAGACGAACTGTAAGGAATAAATGTAATTAGATTTTGATGATGCTATAGGATTAGAAAGTTAGAGTACCCCCAATTAGATTTTATGTATTAGAGTTTTCAATTGTAAGTATTAGTGTAGTCGACGATCAGAGTTGCTCTGTTTTGGATCAGATCAGAAGTGCATCAGAAGTGTTCGACCAGACTTGCTCTATGAGAACTGCTCCATCAGAGTTCTCTTATCAGAAGTCCATCAGAGTTGCACCATGAGAGTTGCTGATAAATTTGGACATCTGATAACCGATGAGAGTTACAGATCAGAGGTACTCATCAGCGGACCTATCAGAGTCAGAGTTAGAGTTCAGTCAGAGATCAGAAAGCCATCAGAACTCAACTCATCAGAAAGCCATCAGAACTCAGAAAGCCATCAGAATCCAACACATCAGAAGATCCTGATCAGAGCCCGACTAACACTTAGAAGATTTCATGCAACATCCAACAGCTATGAATCCAACGGGTAAAACATCCAACGGCTAGAAGACTGTGCATGAAAGGAAAGCATTTAATGCACATTAAATGAGCCTGATACGCTGAAGGATTGATTGCAAATGATTGACCAAGGAATCCGGGAAGATATATTATAAAAATAGAAACCTTCCAAAACGGCGGTCAAGTCAACAGTACGCGCATTTAATGCAGTTGTCTCCTCCTCCAACGGGCAGACAACCTCCGTATATAAGCTACACGAAGAAGAACAAGGAAGACAACTTTGCTACAACTTTTGCTCCATTCACTAAACATACTTCTTGAGATTCAATCCTCATAACACTCTACAAGAAAAGTCCTACGTTGGGAAGATTCAAACTCCAAATCTTTCATCCCCAACAACGAGCAAAGTTCATCCTGTTCTTCAACACTTCAAGAACTTCATCAAACATCATTTGTAACGAAGCAAGTTGGAGGAAAAACTCTGTTTTTCAAAGGATCTTCTGAAAAGAAGGGCGTCCAAGTAACTGCAGTAGTGAAGTGGTGATACTTCCGGGAAGCTGAGTGAAAGGATCAGCCATCAGGACGTGGAACTGCATCCTGGGTGGCATCTAGGCTTGAAGAAGACGTGGAGTGCTTCTTGAGTGCTAGGAATTAGCTTTGTAACTGATCTACTTCAAAGCTAGTGGAACAGTGGACTAGAGGAACGAGTTGTTCCTTGAACCACTATAAAATATCCGGTGTCATCTACTTTACTGCAATTTATATTTCTGCACTTAGGATATTAACTGATTAACTCTAAGACTTGAAATCTGTGTACAGCAGATCTTGCTTTCAGAGTTATCAGAAAGGCATTTGCCTTAGTATTTTTCTGAGGCTACCCGGACAGATCAGAATCCGCTGCCAAGGCCAGTTCTGATATCAGAACCAGCCTTTCTCTGACATCAGAATCAGACCTTCTCTGATGAGTCAGTTTTGACTTTGAAAAAAAAAAATAGAAAAACCAATCAGTCTATTCACCCCCCCCCCCTCTAGACTGATTACCATATTAAACGGGACCAACAAGTGGTATCAGAGCCTCTTTGTTCTTGTAATCTTTTAGGTTACTCTCTGAACAAAAGATCCACTTGTTCTTAGCCTCTATTTACTTACTATTATGGATAACTCTCTTGCAAAGCACCTCATGTTTTCAGATCAGAAGTATGATGACTGGAAGATCAGAATGAAAGCACACCTCTGCGCTCTTCATGATGAAATGTGGGAAGTCCTTGAAGAAGGACCTTTCACCAAATTTATGAAGGTGAATACTGAACATACTATTGACAGGACTCAGCCTGAGATGATTGAGAAAGCCAGATCAGAATGGACAAAGGAAGAGAGGAGACAGTACAATCTTGACAATATTGCCAAAGATATCCTCTACAAAGCCATCGACAACAGATACTTCAACAGAATCAAGAAGTGTCGAACTGCCAAAGAAATATGGGACAAACTTGATCTCATAGGAGCAGGTGATGAACAAGAGAGAGACAACAAACTGACAATAGCTATGAAGAAGTTTGATGACTTCAAACTTCTACCTGAGGAATGCATAGCTGAGATGCATGCCAGACTTCTGATTCTTACCAGTGAGATATCCGAGCTTGGGAAGGAGCTCACAGTTAAAGAAGTCAACCTGAAGATTCTCAGAGGACTGCCCCCAGTCTGGAAGATGAAGGTTATTGCTGTCCAAGAAAGCAAGGACATCAAAACCTATCCCACAGAGAAACTGATATCTGATCTCAAAGCTTATGAGTTTGAGATGCATGATGAGAAAGAAGAAGTGCCAGATGAGAGAACCACAACTGCTCTTACTGCCAGCACTTCTAAGGCTACAAATTTTGATCCTTCAACTCTTCTATCTGATGAATATATGGCTGCCTTTGCCAGAAAATTCAGAAAATTTATGAAGAAAGATGGAAGGAGTCCATCTTCCATCAGAAGACCACATCAGAAGACCAAATCTTCTGAAAACAATGGAGAGTACCTCTGCTACAATTGCAGACAGCCTGGTCACTTCAAGGCTAACTGCCCCTTCCCCAGAGTGTCCAAGAAGCAAGGACACGAAGAAGAAAAGAAGCCTGAAGATCAACACAGAAGAAGAAGAGCATTCGTCTCAGAGCAAGCTGAGAGAGATCCACTCTCTGAATCAGAGTCCAGTTCAGACTCTGACTCTGATGAAGCTTTCTGCTGCTTGGATGCAGAAACTGAAGATCTTTGCCTCATGGCACAATCAGATGATGAGGTATGTTCTACAGCTGACTCTATTTCCTCTTCGGTAGGCACAGCCTTAAATGATGATCCAATGTCATCATTTTGGGAAGAATTCCAGACTATCCAAGCCACTCATTCTTTTGTTAAAGATGAGAACAGTAGGCTGAAAGTTGATATCTCTGATCTAAGGAAAGAGACTGAGTGTAAACTTAATCTCTTAACTGAGGAAAGAGATAGACTGAAAGCTGAAAATGAGTCTCTTCTGAAAAGAATAAGAGACATTGAGGAACTTGAGAGTAAATATAATAGTCTTCTGAAGATGCAATCTTCCATGAAGAATATTGGTGACTCTCATAACTTCACCTCTGGTCTTGGATATGTTGAACCAGAGTCTGGTGAGCCTTCTGTAAGGCCTAGCACCAAAGTTGCTAAGGTTAAAAAGGTCATAGTGCCACAGACTCTGAGCCCCAATTGTCATGCTAGTACTTCTGGTACTAAAGTTGTTCATGAGAAGGTCATACCAGAGAAACAAACTCTAAAGGCCAAACCAAAACACAGTTTGAAAACTAATGAACCTGGCAGAAATTCTAACAAAAGGAAGAGTTTTCAGAAAAATAATAATCAAAGGCCTAATCCTATCAGACAATCTCATGACAATGGTATCAGAAACTGCTATCAGAGAGGCAGATATCAAGAGAAGATTAACTATAGGCAGAAGAGGTTGTCTGGTCAACATCAGAAGCCTAAAGTTAAGCGCTCCTCTGATCTTGATAGTATATGGGACTTCTTTCCAACAAAGAAGGCTATGCAAAAGTATGCAAACAGAAAGCATGATCCTCACAAGCATCTGCCCAAAGTGAATCATACATCTGTTTACTACGACTACCAGGTGGATAATGGGTACCATCCACCAAGGTTTCAGTTGATGAGACCAAAATGGTACCAACTTCCAAGACTGCATTACCCCCCAGGACCCAACATTGCTTGGGTACCTAAATCTTCCTTTTAATCTTGCAGGAACTGTGTGCTGGAGCTATCTCAGAACAAGAATGGTTTATAGATAGTGGATGCTCCAGACACATGACAGGTGACAAGAGTTGCCTATCAGAGTTCCAGAAATACAATGGACCCCGAGTCACCTTTGGAGGAAATGACAAGGATGGTCAAACAAAAGGAAGAGGAAAGATGATCAAGAACCAGATAATCATTGATGATGTCTCATATGTCAAAGGTCTGAAGTTCAACCTCTTGAGTGCTAGCCAATTTTGTGACAAAGGCTACACTGTTGAATTCACCAAGACCCTATGCTATGTCAAGCATGAGACAACCAAGGAAGTGATTCTTACAGCCAAGAGAAGAAAGAACATCTATGTTGTTGACTGGCAAACAGCAAAAGATGGAACCTGCTTGATAGCAAAGGACAATTCAAAGCTAAGCTGGGACTGGCACAAGAAGCTTAGTCACTTGAATTTCAAAACCATCAACAAACTGGCAAGAGAACACATTGTAGATGGTCTGCCTGACATTGTGTACAAAAAGGAGACTCTCTGCAGTGCTTGTCAGAAAGGCAAGCAAGTGAAGACCTCATTCAAACCCATAGCTGAAGATCTTTCCACTTGCCCTCTAAATCTGATTCACATGGATTTATTTGGACCAGTTGAAACTCCCAGTGTTGGTGGAAAAAGATATACTCTTGTTATGGTTGATGACTACTCAAGATACACTTGGACTGTGTTCCTAACAAAGAAAAATGAAACTCTTCAGAAGTTGCCATCTCTGTTAAAGCAACTTCAGACTGAGAAGAATATGAAGGTCAGGACAATCAGATCTGACAGAGGAACTGAATTTGTCAACAAAGTGATCAAGGACTTCTGTGATCAGAATGGCACATTCCATCAACTCTCTGCTGCCAGAACACCCCAACAAAATGGTGTTGCAGAAAGAAGGAACAGAACATTGAAAGAAGCCGCAAGGACCATGATTGCTGAATCAGGACTGCCCATCAGATACTGGGCTGAAGCAATCAACACTGCATGCTACACTCAGAATAGAAGCATGATCCACAAGAACCATCAGAAGACACCCTATGAGCTGTGGAAAGGAAGAAAGCCAAACATCAGCTACTTCCATGTGTTTGGATGCAAGTGCTATATTCTAAACAATGGAAAGGAAAATCTGAAAGTATTTCAAGAAAAAGCTGATGAAGGTGTACTCTTAGGCTATTCAAGCTCAAGCAAAGCCTATAGAGTACTCAACAGGAGAACTATACAAGTTGAAGAATCCATTCATGTCAAGTTTGATGACAGCACCTCTGCTGAAGAAATATCAGAAACCCTGCAGAAGATCAATCTTGATGACAAAAGTTCAGAACCATCCGAAGAGGTCACCATCAATCCTGTTTTATCAATCCCTCCTGCTAATCCAATTCTGATAGACAAAGATGAAGATGAAGAATCAGAAGATGAACCATCAGAGTTGCCTAGACAGCAACTATCAGAACCTGATCTAACTTGGTTAAGAGACCATCCTCCTAATCAAGTGATTGGTCAAGTTACCAGTGGAGTAAGGACCAGATCTGCATCAAGAAGAGAAGCCATGTTCACTTGCTGTATTTCCCAGATGGAACCAATGTGTGTGGAAGAAGCTCTAGAAGATTCAGACTGGATCAATGCAATGCAAGAAGAGCTGACACAGTTTGAAAGGAATGAAGTATGGAAACTTGTTCCTCGACCAAAGCATCAGAATGTCATTGGAACCAAGTGGGTATTCAAGAACAAAGCAGATGAAGAAGGCAACATTGTAAGGAATAAAGCAAGGCTTGTAGCAAAGGGATACTGTCAAGAAGAAGGCATAGATTTTGATGAGACCTTTGCACCTGTTGCAAGACTAGAAGCAATCAGGATATTTCTAGCCTATGCTGCCTACAAGGACATCAAAGTCTACCAGATGGATGTCAAGAGTGCATTTCTGAATGGAGAACTTGAAGAGGAAGTTTATGTTGAACAACCTCCAGGTTTTGTCATTCCTACTCAATCTTCTTGTGTCTATAAGCTGAGAAAGGCTCTTTATGGTCTTAAGCAAGCTCCCAGAGCTTGGTATGACACATTGTCCCTATTCTTAGTGAACCATGGGTTTACTAAAGGAAAGGTTGACAAGACTCTATTTCAAATTTCTGTTGCTAATCATATTCTATTAGTGCAAATCTATGTTGATGATATTATATTTGGAAGCACTAATCCAGAATTATGCAAGAAGTTCTCTAAAGTTATGCAGAAGAAATTTGAAATGAGTATGATGGGAGAACTCAGTTACTTTCTTGGATTACAAGTCAAACAAGTACCAGAAGGCATCTTTATCAACCAAGGAAAGTACACCAGAGATCTCATCAAGAAGTTTGGAATTGATGGAAAAACTTCAGTCAAAATTCCTATGAATGCATCTCAAGGAATTGGACCAGATGATGAAGGAAAGGATGTTGATGCAACAACTTATAGAGGAATCATTGGATCTCTCCTCTATCTGACTGCAAGCAGACCAGACATAGCTTTTGCAGTAGGAATCTGTGCCAGATACCAATCAAAGCCCAAGGAGAGCCATCTAGTTGCTGCTAAGAAGATTATCAGATATATCAAGGGAAATCCAAATGCAGGCCTATGGTATCCTAAGGGAGGTAATTTTGAACTAATTGGTTATTCTGATTCAGATTTTGCAGGTTGTAGATTGGACAGGAAGAGCACTTCCGGTCACTGTCAATTGCTAGGTGGGAGACTTGTCTCCTGGTTTAGCAAGAAGCAGAATTCAATCTCAACAAGTACAGCTGAAGCTGAGTATATTGCTGCTGGAAGTTGCTGTGCTCAATTGCTCTGGATGAAGCAACAACTCAAGGATTATGGAGTACAAGCAAAGGAGATCAAGCTGCTGTGTGACAATACAAGTGCTATTGCCATCACTCAGAATCCTGTGCTGCATTCAAGGACCAAACACATTGAGATCAGACATCACTTCATCAGAGATCATGTGGAGAAGAAGCACATCTCAATTGAGCATGTTCCAACTGAAGATCAGCTTGCGGATATCCTAACCAAACCTCTTTCAGAGGCTAGGTTTAATAAGTTGAGAGAAGAATTGGGAATGATGGATGATCTTCCCAGAGATTCATGAATCAGAGTTACAGAAGTATCAGATGTGGATTCATCAGAACACCCCATCTCTGATACCTGAGCTTTTATCCGTCAGAAGCTTGAATCAGAGTTGCAGAAGCATCAGACGTGGATCAATCAGAACTCTCCACCTCTGATACGCTTATCCATCAGAGAACCCTATGTCAGAATACCCCCTCTCTGATATATGGAATGTTATTCATCAGAGTGGCTGTGGACTTAGAAAATTCTCTGAATTTCGGGCGAGACTGTTCAATAAACCGGAAGTTACCATTTTACCCCCGGTAGTTATTACCATATTTGGAAAACGGCTTTCCGCCCACAATCCATTTAATGCAACCTCGAAACCGCAAATTATATCAAACGTCCACTAACCCAAATTCATATATACCCCTTCTGAAAACCTAAGTCGCTACTGCAATTTTATTCTTCGTCCTCAAGCTTTATCTCTCTAAACTTTAAACTTTCAGACCTCTCAACCTCTTCACTAAACTGAAAATGAAGTTCATCAACATCAACGATCTTTCCAAGGAGGAAGTCAAGGCTCTTGTGAACAATATTGTTACAGGCATGCGAGTTGACATGTCCGCTTTGCCCTTGTTGGCAGAAAATCAGAAGCGGATGAAGAAAATCATCCAGGGAATGCACGATTCCCAACTAAGCAAGATTGTTGCTCATCCATATGAAGAATTCAGCACCATGGATGTAGCCGAGTTCTATCTGAACGCCACTATCACCGGAGAAGCCATTCACTCTCAAGTTCAAGGCAAGGACTTGAAGATTGACGCCGATGCTCTAAACGAGTTCTTTGGTGTTCAACTCGATTCTCAAGATCCGGATACTCCAACCCTGATTGATCTAGACACAGTGGACATCGCTGTAGAGACCTTTGTTGACACCTACTGCAGGACAGAAGTCACTGGAGTAGAAAAACTATATATGAAGAAATGTCTACTGAAGAAGGACTATGAAAAGCTAGTCAGCATTATGCACAGATGCTTGTGGTGCAAGACCGGATCCACAGATGAGATGAACAATGCAAATGCCAAGGCGATTTATGCAGTTCATCGGGGTATGAATGTTGACTGGGGAAAGGTGATTCTCAGATCCATCTCTGAATCTGTGAAGAAGAAGGACAAGGAGACTGGTCTATTCTCAACCAAGATGGGGCATGGTCTCCTCATCTCTCAAGTCATCAAAAATCAAGGATTGAAGCTCAGGAATCCTTCCAAAGTTGACCACTCCAAACTTGTCTTTCTCACTGCCTCACCAAAGCTCCATGTAGCTGTTGCTGCAGAACTGAAAAGGGAGCAGAAACTAGATGAGAAAAGAGAAAAATTGGCTGCCCTGTCCAAAGCTGTTTCCAAGAAGAAGCCTCAGAAGCAGCAGGAGACAACACCTGAGAAACCTGCATCAGAGGAGGAAGCATCAGAGAAGGATGCACCAGCTGTGGCTCCTGTCAAAAAGTTGAGACAAAAGAGGAGAAGAAGAGCTGTCATTCAAAGTGACTCTGATAGCTCAAAATCTCCTATCAGATTGAAGAAGAAGAAGAAGAAGACCAACTCTCCCCCCAAGGAATCAGAACCCCAGGGGGAACCAGCACCAGCGTTGGATGCTGCACAGGAACCAGCACCAGAGTTGGTTGCTGCACAGGAACCAGCACCAGAGTTGGTTGCTGCACAAGAACTAGCGCCAGAGAAGGCTGATGCTCAGGGGGAACCTGCATCAGAAGCCCAACCCTCCACAGGACAAGACTTGCATATATCTATCTCTCCAGTACTTCCAACTCCAGAGGATGAAGTTCAAGATGACATCCTTGCTGCTCTGAACAAGCAGTTCACCAGAGTCCTAGAATGGAGGAAGTGGAGATTGGGACCACTCTCCAACATTTTGCAACAGTTTGGTTACTACTCTACTGAAGAAAAGGAAGTTTTCAACTGGACAGGCACTGATGATGTGATCAAGTGCACTGACTTAAACTTTCTGGAATCTGTTCTAGCAGAGAAAAAGAGAGCCTTCAAAGGCAAGGGACGTCTTTCAGTCTCAATTGCAGTGGAGCATGCTGCATCAGATGTTCCACCTCTCACTGAGCAAGAGGTACCACTTTTTGAAGCTTGGCTGGTGGAGAAGACCATGAGGGACTCTATGACACCTCAACAACCAGCTGGAGGACCCTCTGATGCAAACCTCATCCTTGCCAATCTGATTGCTGATTGGAGGAAAGCTCAGAACCAGGAGATTGAGGTAATTCCTAACTCTCTTGTCCCCCTACCATCACCTCCCACATCCCCTTCACCCAAACCAATCACACCAACCACAAATCCACCTCCATCCCCTCAACCTCTCCCAAATTCACCAATAGCCTCACCCAAGAAAACTCCATCACCTAAGAAATCCTCACCTAAACAGCCCTCACCCTGCCGTCAGATAACCCCCATCAGAAGCCGATCACCCTCACCTCCTCCTTCACCCCAACATCAGAGAACCCCCGCTCTGCAACCATCACCTCATCAGAGCTCAGCCAATCAGAAATCCAAATCAGCAACTCCATCTCCACATCAGAAACCATCATCAGTACCCCGCTCTCCTCAGCAATCTGCTGCCTCGGCACAAAAGAGAGAACCAGTTGTGAGGATTCTCTCCTCAACTGAAGATAATGATGGATTTCTTCCATCCTCATTGGCTGGAGATCTTCAATCAGCCAGAAGGAAGACCCCTACACCTCCTCCATCTCCCGTACAACCTCAACCTCAGGCCAATGAATTGCCTCAGCCGACGCCTCCAAAAGCTGTCCTCATCCCCTTCCAGGAGTTTGTGGAATCAGCTGAAGAATTTGGAGACCAGATGATTGCTGGGCTCAACAAAATGCTTGTACTAAATCAGAAGCATGATGCTCATCTGGATTTAGTTCAGTACAACATTGAGTCTGAACTTACCAAGATTTCCACTACCCTTTCTACACTGGCAACTACCTTCCTCAGCTACATGAAGACATCAAATGAGAAGGTTGATAACATAGCTTCAGAGGTTGCTAGTCTACACACAGTCTTGTTCTCACAATCTCAGACTCTGACAGCACAGGACAAATCCATTCAAGAATTATCTGATGCTGTTGACACTCTACAATGGTCTCATGACAAAAATGCAGAGCATCTGACAGATGTGGAGGAAATCTGCAAGACCAACAAAGAGTTTAGTCTCAAATTGATCAACACTGGCAAGGACAGAGATCACAAGTTGACTCTCCTTGAGGCTACTACTAAGGATATCCAATCTGCAGTTGATAAGCAGAAAGAGCTGATAGAAGGGCTGGCCTCGGTGACTCAGACACTCCCAGGTGCCCTAGAAGCGATCAAAGACAATAATGCTACAGAGTTCTCCAAAATTGGACTCCTGCTTGGCGATCTTGTTGATGCCAAAAAGGGGGAAGAAATCAGAGAACCTGCTAGAGCCATCAGAGCTGCAGAAGGAACTAGCACCAGAGCTGTTAATCCTGCTGTATACTTTGAAAGGGCAAGACAAAAGAGGATTGCTGCTGGTACTCAGAGACCACCTCTTCCAAGATCAAAGAAAGGAAAGAAGTCAACTTTCACACTTGCTCAATGGCTTAAAAGTGATCTAGCTAAACCTGATGCTGCTCAGTTTCAAGAAATGAAGAAGCACATGACACCTCTCCAACAGGAAAATCTTATTCTGGATAGAGATGGGACGATCATCATAAATCATGGTGGCTCCATGCAAGAAGCAGAGGATTGGTGGCACATGAAAGTGATCCCTGGCAAGGACATCTCTGAAGCCATCAGAAACTACCTTGATTGCAAGCTTGAACCTGCCTGGTCAGAGTGTCAGAACCCAAGGAACTTGGCCTCCATCAGAGCAAAGGTAAATGCTGATCTGAAAGAAATTGAAGCAAAGGAAGCTGAACTAGAAGAGGAAGATATCTAAACCTTATCCTCTTGTTACTTTTAATACTCTTCCTTAATAAAGTAACCAGCTTGCCTCTATTTTGCATGGCAATTTCAAATTATTTCTATTTTGCACTCTGATTATTTATGCTCTGATACCTTGTGTTATTTCTTATCGTTGTTTATTTGGTTGATTGTATCTTACTCTTACTATTTTTCTATGCCAAGTGCCCACCAAGATTCTAAATGAAAGTTTTTTTTTTTTTCTCTTATGGTGAAAGGCACTTCTCTGGAAATAGTTTAAGGGTTTTTGGCATCATCAAAAAGGGGGAAATTGTAAGGAATAAATGTAATTAGATTTTGATGATGCTATAGGATTAGAAAGTTAGAGTACCCCCAATTAGATTTTATGTATTAGAGTTTTCAATTGTAAGTATTAGTGTAGTCGACGATCAGAGTTGCTCTGTTTTGGATCAGATCAGAAGTGCATCAGAAGTGTTCGACCAGACTTGCTCTATGAGAACTGCTCCATCAGAGTTCTCTTATCAGAAGTCCATCAGAGTTGCACCATGAGAGTTGCTGATAAATTTGGACATTTGATAACCGATGAGAGTTACAGATCAGAGGTACTCATCAGCGGACCTATCAGAGTCAGAGTTAGAGTTCAGTCAGAGATCAGAAAGCCATCAGAACTCAACTCATCAGAAAGCCATCAGAACTCAGAAAGCCATCAGAATCCAACACATCAGAAGATCCTGATCAGAGCCCGACTAACACTTAGAAGATTTCATGCAACATCCAACAGCTATGAATCCAACGGGTAAAACATCCAACGGCTAGAAGACTGTGCATGAAAGGAAAGCATTTAATGCACATTAAATGAGCCTGATACGCTGAAGGATTGATTGCAAATGATTGACCAAGGAATCCGGGAAGATATATTATAAAAATAGAAACCTTCCAAAACGGCGGTCAAGTCAACAGTACGCGCATTTAATGCAGTTGTCTCCTCCTCCAACGGGCAGACAACCTCCGTATATAAGCTACACGAAGAAGAACAAGGAAGACAACTTTGCTACAACTTTTGCTCCATTCACTAAACATACTTCTTGAGATTCAATCCTCATAACACTCTACAAGAAAAGTCCTACGTTGGGAAGATTCAAACTCCAAATCTTTCATCCCCAACAACGAGCAAAGTTCATCCTGTTCTTCAACACTTCAAGAACTTCATCAAACATCATTTGTAACGAAGCAAGTTGGAGGAAAAACTCTGTTTTTCAAAGGATCTTCTGAAAAGAAGGGCGTCCAAGTAACTGCAGTAGTGAAGTGGTGATACTTCCGGGAAGCTGAGTGAAAGGATCAGCCATCAGGACGTGGAACTGCATCCTGGGTGGCATCTAGGCTTGAAGAAGACGTGGAGTGCTTCTTGAGTGCTAGGAATTAGCTTTGTAACTGATCTACTTCAAAGCTAGTGGAACAGTGGACTAGAGGAACGAGTTGTTCCTTGAACCACTATAAAATATCCGGTGTCATCTACTTTACTGCAATTTATATTTCTGCACTTAGGATATTAACTGATTAACTCTAAGACTTGAAATCTGTGTACAGCAGATCTTGCTTTCAGAGTTATCAGAAAGGCATTTGCCTTAGTATTTTTCTGAGGCTACCCGGACAGATCAGAATCCGCTGCCAAGGCCAGTTCTGATATCAGAACCAGCCTTTCTCTGACATCAGAATCAGACCTTCTCTGATGAGTCAGTTTTGACTTTGAAAAAAAAAAATAGAAAAACCAATCAGTCTATTCACCCCCCCCTCTAGACTGATTACCATATTAAACGGGACCAACACGAACCTACCGTTTGTGGTATAACAGATGGATCCAAAGGTTCGCCGTGAGAAGTCCAATTATAATAATTGGGAACAAAACCGACCGCGTACAAATCATACCCAACTTCGTGTGGGTCTTTAAATTTGAGATTTTTACACTTTGAACATGGACATCTTATTTTATCACCACTCATATAAGCCGGATGTTCAAGTGCAAATTCAATAAATTCCCCGACTCCCTCGAGAAAATTTGATTGCATTCCGTACAATACCGCATCTTTATCATACATCCAACTTCTATTTTGTTTATACATTATGCCTGAATATTATAATAAAAAATTATATGAAATGCAATGCACACAATTTTAAGTAATTTATTTCACTAAATATAATCAACTAATTTTCACTAAATTAAATGAAATGCACAGAATTCACAACAATAATGCACAAAATATACGTCCCCTTATGCACAAAATGCACATAATTTCACTAAATTAAACATACGTTTAATTAAATTTAACTAATTCATTTAGCTAAATTTAACTAAATTTAACTAGTTCATTCCGTACCCTTTTAGTGCATCACTACGTATAAACCTACGTTTAGCTAACTAATTTAACTTAATTAACACATCAATAGCTACGTTCAAACTTAACCTACGTTTAGCAAACGAATTTGAATTAAATTATTTTTGTAAACCTACGTTTAAACCTACAATAAATTATTACGTTAATGACATTTAATCTTATTAGTAATACACAATTAACAATTCACTAAATTAAATAATATGACCAAATTCAACCCAATAATTTGAACATGTATATAAAGTCATTTGAATTAATAAGCAATACACAATTCACAATAACAATTCACAATTCACTTAATTAACACATTACTAACGTACGTTATTTGAACTAATTTCACTTAACATAAACATCATTACGTTTTAAACTACATTTAGCTAACTAATTTTAAATAAATTATTTTATAAACCTAAAAGTTTAACTAATTCTAATTTATGACATTACTACGCTTATAGTTAAAACATGTTGTTAATTAATTAACAACCTCACTAATTTAATAGGCTAGTTTTAATAATTTAAATTGAACCAACTAATTCTAAATAAAAATTATAATTCAAATAACATACCTTATCTGCATAACCAGGGAAAATGATAGAAGATAGACTACATCCTTCGATTTTTCAAACGGATACTGTATATACTGGGAATGAATTGGTGTGGTTCTGCTGAATGAGCTGCTCCTGCATATATAAAAAATGTAGTCACGGACTTAGTCACGGATTTGTCCGTCACTAAGCAAAACCGTGTCCAATACGCGTCAAACACGTGTTAATGACGTGTAAATGACGTGTTAATCAAAGTAGTCACGGAACTAGTCACGGACGTGGCCGTGACTAAAGTTATCCGTACATAATACCGTTGCGCATTAAGTTAAGGGAGGGGAGAAATAAAATTTTAATCATAGTCACGGGTATAGTCACGGCCACATCCGTGACTAAGACGTCGGAATCAAATAAACTTCGCCGGAAACGGAAACGGGCCTATCGGAGGACTTAAGTCACGGGCCAAGACCGTGACTAATTGTAGTCACGGCCATAGTCACGGTCAAGACCGTGACTATTTTTTTTTTTAAAATTTCCGTGACTAGTCCGTGACTAAACTAGTCACGGACAAAATCCGTGACTACGGTCCGTGACTAAACGCGTGTTTTTTTGTAGTGAATTGCCAAATATCAAAATATTAAAGGTGAGAACTCCGGTACCCATTTAAAAAATGGGGTACCGTACCGGTCCACAAAGATATATCATTTTTAATTTAGACTTAAATAATTCAACTGCAACATTATGATTGATTCAATATTAAATATTTGTTAAGATTAAGTTTACGAACCCCATTACCCCACTCACAAATCCGATCAATAGGTAAATAATAAATACTACGTATTTAAAAAGCTTTACCCCATCAGTTTTTATACCGAGTAAAGAACATCCTACTTTCATTCCAAAATATAGAATTGGGAAAACATGGATATATGACCCATCAGGTAGATTGTTTGTATTGGATGACCCAGTCAACTTCAAAAAATTATATATATATCGAAGGCATTCAAATAATTTTTTTGAAGTTGACTACGTCAAAGTATACATATAAAAACCCAGTCAACTTCAAAAAATTATTTGAATGCCTTCCCGATCGAATTTTGAGCTGAAATTTGGTATAGATAAACTAGACTTCATGAAGAACATACTCAAAAAATTTCATCAAAAAATTCCATCGGGAAGTGCCCGAAATGCCCTCGGCCGGACGGCGGTTCCCGTCAGGCCGGCTGGACACGAAAAGGACTCTCTCTCTCTCTCTCTATATATATATATATATATATATATATATATATATATATATATATATATATAACCATCTGCGATCAATTAAAGGGCATTTTCGTATAACACTAGTTGACATTTAATACATCCGATTGTTCTACATTTCTACCAATGGAAAGATTAATTTCTGTATCCCTTAAATATTTCTTTTTAATACTCACATGATTTGACATACGTAACTATAGAAATAGTTTCTTTTTGAAAATCCCTTGGGTTTTCCGGTGTGGGAAATTAACACACTACAAATCCATCCTTTTTCCCAGTTTTTCCATTCTAACGGGTCAACTTCGAAAAGCGATTTCTCATTCACCCGTTATCCGTTTTGAGCGTACCATATATCGAATTGTAGCCCTTAACAAGGAAAATCCGAAACCACTTTAACCCGACCCAAATCGGAAGTGGACCCCACTCAAAAAATTGCCCCAAAATAGCCATTTAATGCAATTTTTCACACATTTTTCCAACACTCCGTAATGTAGTGGGCCGGTGCTTGGAATGGACTGGTGAGTTCCGGCTCATACAGAAGCCAGTCCAGTCTTTCCAGTTGATGCAGGTAGCATAGGTGATTGGACTAAAGTGATTTTAGGTGTGAGAGCTGGTTGCGAGGCCTCAATCCGCGATCACAGGTGCCAAAGTCGTTTGGGATCGAACATCGATCAAATTTGCGATGTGGGTGGATCCTCTTGCGTTGCCCAGTGAGACGACGGGGATGAAATGGTTCAAACCCATTGAATCTGTGGTCAATCAAATGAAAGTCAGGATTCCGGCATTCTGAGTCGTGCCGGTAATCCATTTCAGATCCAGTTCGCTGGAATTTTAGAGAAAAATGGGAGTTTTTCTCTTATCTTTCATACGATCTCCTAAACTCATATTAGTAATTAACACAAAATATTTAATAACTAATAAATATTTATCTTAAAATAAGAAATAGAAAAATAAAACATTAATAGCTAAAATGTTTTATAATGCAAAAATTAAAAAGACTTATTAAGTTAGAATGTTAATTGAAAAAAGAAAAAAAATCGAACATTGGAATGTTTATATTATACATTTACATGATAATTGAACAAGAAATCAAAACAATGGTTTTTGAATAAAAAAGTATAGAAAACCAAAGAAAGAAAACGAAAGAAAGAAACCAACAACTAAAAGCTAAAAGCAAGCATGAAACTTACGTAACAAAAAAGGAATATAGAAAAAGAAAGTAAAACAAAAAACAGCAGTGGGGTGGTGGCGGCACAAAGGAAACAATGGAGAGACCTGTAGTCCCAAACCGTGGAAAAAATGGAAGCCAGAAAAAACGGAAATTAGAAGGAAATACCCTGCTGGAAGTTGTCTTTAATTTCAAAAATACCCGGCTGTACGGTGCTCACCGTACAACCGGCTGTACGAAACAATTAGCAAGGTATTATGTCTAACAATAAATGTTGATCGTAAATTTGTGGATCTACGTAGAGCTATCAAAATGGGTCGAAAGGCCCGAAACCCGCGGACTAGCCCGTTTAAACTCCTTTATTGGTGGGTTAGGGTTGTGAATTTCTGACTCATTTAGTTCGCGGGTTTAAGTGGGTTGACCCATGGATTGCGGGTTTAAGTGGGTTGGCCCAACGGGTTGCGGGTTGGCCCGCGGGCCAATATACAAACATATAGTTTTGACTTTTATTATCTTCAACTAGCGGCACACGCACTTCGTGCGATGTTTGCCCAATTTAAAAAACTAGTGACTAAAATTGATCATGTGGATTGATTTATATGATTATGTGCAATGTATTCTATATTGAATGTGTTGATATAAAAAGAAATATGGGATTTTGTTTAAGGTTAATATGGGAGTTGTGAATTAGTAGGAGAAATAATAATTATTTCAAGCACGTAAAAATGCAAATTTGGAATGAATTAACCAAACCATTTTTTTAAATGTGTATCTGCATGCATTTATTACATGAAACACACTTCAGTAGATTGTGAAGTTTGATTAAGGGATAACTCAATACATACGAAGTATAAATATTAGATATTGTAGTATAAACATAGTATAATTCTATAAGGTTGAGGTTTTATATTTGACTTGTAATAAAACTTGAATATGTGGAATGATATTAAGGTAACTACAGTACTCCCTAGAAATGAATGATTTCTATTTGATATCTTAGGGGGTGTCCCCAATATGGATTCTGAATATTTTAATGGAGTTTAGAATTCCGTCATAATTTAGGTGTCTCCGAGTTGGATATCTATGGAATCTATGAAAATAATGATATTCTTAAACATGATGTGATTTCTATTATTACTTATTTGGATGGGGTTTAATGGATTTTAATGGATTTTAATGGATTTGAAAGGAATTTAGAATTCCATCAGAATCCGGTGTCTTCAACTTGGATTTTATAAAATCCTTTAAAATCTGGGTGTCCCCAATTATTCCATGGATTTCTTTCATTTGGATTTCAACTGATTTTAATGGAATTGAAATAGGAAAATAACCCCAATCCGCTCCACCTATTCTCTCGCCCTCACCCCTCGGATTTTAATGGATTGCTGCCAGCCTTTTCTTCCCAAACTCTTCAAACGCCTCTCCCAACTCTTCTCCCCAACTCCCCAATAAATTATTTTCTACTTGTTCAAACCTCCCTCTTGAAATGGTGAGAGCAGATCTTTGACAATCAAACCACCACAAATATATGACGGCAAGCACCAGCGAATGGACTTCCTTAGGCCGTGAGTAGTGAAAGGTAGCATATCTCACCATAAAAGCAGTATCCAATTGTTCACAAGGTACTGCTTCACAATTTGGATACACCTCTGCAGCTGATTCACTATAGGCACTTCTCATCCCCTCAATAAGCAAGCAAGCAATGTTCATAATAGGAACAATGTCAATAATCAATCATCCAATTAATAGATAGACATACATCTGATAAGCCACTCGAAGATGAGATCTTTGGGGGTGCCATATTTGACAAATCAACCGATGTCAAAGCCCTGAGGTTCCCACAGTTCAAAAACCAAAATCAATCTCCGATGAAAATAAAATTTTACAACATTCCATTAAAATCCATGAAATTCTATTCTCTTAAAATTCATGGAATTCCATTAAAATCTATGGATTCTTGAAATTCCACTAAAATCCTATGAAATTCACAATCCTTAAAAATCTTTTAAAATCTAAGTTGGGGACACCCCTTAAATGATTTTGATAAATTGTATACACAAAACAAATGTATAAGAAATCTTGTCAAAACCCATCGGATTTCTAAGGATTTCTAATTAATCAAGAAACATACACAAAATTAGATAGCATATGAACACTATCATAGTGCGGCCAGAAGTGCTAAAGTGCTATGCCAAAAAATACACTATCATTTGTTGCTATGCCAAAAAATACAACTCTTCAAGTGCTAAAGTCCATTAAAATCCAAATGATTCCATCAAAGTGAATTGAAATCCAATGAATTCTATGTAAAATTTGTAAACTTCCCATAGAATATGTAAAATTCCATTAAATCCTAAATCTATAAAACTTAATTAAAATCCAGATTGAACTTCACTAAGAAAATATTGTGAAAAGCAACGTACGTGTAGAAACTTTTACATTTTACACGTACAAGGTCAAGTATGAAATGAAAATTGTTGGTAGAGTAAGTTAAATGTATGGCTTGTTTGTGAAATTGCTCAACTACCTCTCGCATCTAAAGTCATTTTCTAAATACAAGATCAACTATCAAACAAAAAGCAAATTTTTTGATGTTTTTCTGAAAACTATGTTTCAAGGTTTGACTATTTGAGTAAATATTTAATTTGTCTGTGTTCCTAAATATTAATAGGGCCAAACAACAGGGTGATATGAGGAGAACTATATTTATATAATGATAGGGAAAAATAAATAAATAAAAAATAGAAATTCTACGTTTCAATAATACGCCATTCTTAATGTTTTTTTTTTGAAAAAAATTGTGAAATGAATGAAATGTAAAACCAAATATGGAATAATAACGCATTTTAAATGTAGCTAAACATCAGTGTTATTGTGTATAAGTGAAATAATGGACTGGAGGGATGGCCGGTCCTAGGGGGAGGGCAACAAGGGCGACCGCCCTAGGCCCAAAAAAAAAGTATAAAGAAAATTAGGCCCAAGTTTTTTTTAATAAGTAATCTGAGTAGACTTCTTTTTCTATTTATAATTTCAATTAATTAATTACGCCTAATGTGTAATTTTTGAGAATTTAAAACATAACTAAAAAGTCTTGAACGGAGCTAGACAAATTTTAAAAAAGAATATAAGTTTAGTTTTGATTTTTAGATAGATTTGGCGGTAAGTCAACACATTTGTTGTTGAATCAATAAAAGCACGTCTCTTCACATCCTTTTAGCCTTTAAGAGTTTTTACTCTTTTAATTACAAAATTACCAATTTATATTATTGTCTTTGGGCTGCGGGTGTCTCCCAATTCTCAAACATCATCCCAACTAAACACTGTCATGTTCGGAAAAATACTACCATGTGTAAAATATGATACTGTCAAAATATGACAGTAATTACTTCTATTTTGAGAATAAAAACATGATAATCTTAGTTTGACGTATACAAACGTTTTTAGAGTAATTTATCATAGTTTTATTATACTCCTTTTAATTTTTACTTTAAGTAAGCACTCCGTATAATTTACTGTTTATCTTGGAAATAAGGCCAAATTAAAATAGTATATCACCCATAGGCCCAAAATTGGACAGGACCGACCCTGACTGGAGGCCAAGAATAAGAACCAGAACCGGATTGAAAAAAACGTAAGAAGTTGTTAATAATGAATAAGGGTTCCCTAGTACTCGCCTTAGTAAAAATTTTGAAGTTATTGAAAGTAGTGTGATGTAAATATTTATCCTTTTCACTGCCAACAATTGGTGTGATGAACTTAAATTTAATAAAATTACAGTTATGGGGGTGTGTATGAGAAGTACTTAGCCAGAAGTTATGAAATTGGCGTTTTAGTGAACATAATGTAGGCATTATTTGAGGACATTGAGTGTGGGCATGTTTGAAATGATTTAAACCGTAATATGTGTATATGTGATCAAACATTGAAATTCCGGATTGGACTGCTATGGTCATGCACTCTGTATAAAAAACAACCAATTTATATACAATTGATCACACATTCACACATGCACCCAGTAAGTTGTTTTTTTGTTGTTGGTTGCGATTGATGCTTCTGAAATACTCCCTCCGTCCCATTTATATTGTTCCAATTCCTATTTAGTTGGTCAACACAAATCACTCTTAATTTCTTACTTTATATATAAAAAAATTATCAAATTTGATTCAAGTTTTTTGCGACTTTGTAAAGCTTTAAATGTAGTTTCTAAATATGTAATTTGTTTTCCTAAAAATAATTTGAGTGCGGACAAGGATCTGTTGGCTTTATCGCCGGTCAAACATCGTAAACCGTAAAAAGACAATATAAATGGGACGGAGGTAGTACCAGATTTCTTTTCCTAAACTGCACGGCAATTGTCTCTTTACAAGTTGTCAGATCAGTTTTTTGAATAATAAATCTAAGCATATAATTAAGTGTGGTGATGGTTGAGAATATGAAGCCACGATTTGAAAAAATTGACATTTACTTCGTAATACACAATGAAGTTGTTTAAATGTAGTAAATGCAGACCATGAGAAGGAACAAATGAATGTTAAAGTGGAAGTTATTGAAAATACCTTATCCGTCTTGCTTGTCGTTGGCAGAGAGAAGGATTAAATGAGTAGGAAGAGACTGGACTCTGAATCTCTGCGTATGGATTGATACATTATTTAGCAATTACTAGTCATGATTCACAAATAATCAATCGAAAGGTTTAAATAGATCTTTACTTTTGTACAATGAATATTTTTGTTATATACCTTCTTATACTATGTTGTGAATTTCTTATATTTCCCTCATTACTACTTACTACGAGTAATATAAATATATACTCCAAGGTAATTAGTTTAAAAAATCATATGTTCTTTTACACTGGCCCGCGGGCTAACCCGTTTAACTCACGGGTTAGGTGGATCCGGTTAGGGTTGTAGAAATTCTGGCTTGTCACTAAACGGGTTGGCCCGACCCAACCCACATAAAGCATAACCCGTCACGGGTTGGGTCGGATTGGGGCGGGTTTACCCGTTTGACAGCTCTAGATCTACGAAACAAATTATGCATGTGCCAATTAGGTAATTGCTATGTGAAATTCTTTGTACAATTTAGATCGTTATTTTTTTTTTTTTGAGAGGAAACAAAAATATTCAATTAATCTAAAGAACCATTAGCCAAAAAGGCTTACAATAGAATCAAGAGGAAAGTCAAAACTATCCCTACAACCTGGCAAAGAAACTGCCGCCCGTGCAATTGCATGAGCAACACGATTCGCAGATCGTGAACACCAACCGATGCATAAATTAAGATTGTCACTTATTAAGTGTCTAATATCATCAAAAATAAGATCATTATAAGCTGATCCCGACTCCCCATTTACTCTTGAAACCACCAATGTTGTGTCTGACTCAATCACTACTTTCTTCAGCCCATCAACATAGCCCATTTGACCGCTTCCCGCACCCCTAAGGCCTCAGTTACTATGGGTTCCCATTATGCAAAGACAGCCTCCCTTTTGGCCAAAACAAACTGTCCTTCCTCTCCTCGAGCAATCCATCCCCACGCTCGTACCCCGTTTTCTTGGTTCACCGCCGCATCAACATTATTTTTAATCCACCCCACCTCCGGTTTCTTCCATTTATCCTTCACCTTGCCTTGTGCCCGGCCTGCTACATTGCCCGAGATTTGAGCAGCCCGCCAACTTTCTAACATGGCTGCCCCTCCTGTCAAAACGCCTCTCACTATACACTGGCAGCCCTTCCATACGAGCTGATTTCTCTGTTTCCATAAGCTCCAGCAAGTCATAACAAGTTTGCACAACTCCTCTTGCTCCAAGGCTGAAAACATAGCCACAAACCAACCCCGAGGGACTGATTTCCAGCGAGAAAACGAGGCCCAAGAAGAGCCCAGACCTCCTTTGCAAACCTGCAACTTTTAAACAAGTGTGAGGCAGACTCTTTGATACGTTTTTAATTTCCATGTGTTTATTTACGTTTTTAGTTAGTTTTGGTTGTTTAGTATTTCGGAAATTACACACTTTCGGTGTAATAGTTTAGTTTGTTAAATTCTTGTAAATTGTTTAGATTAGGTTTATTCTGAGCTCAAACAGGTCTACCATCACTCAAAAGACAGTTGGTGAACCCCAAAAGTGGAAGGAAGGTGCAAAATCACAAGACAAACAGGGAAGATCCTGATTTTGCTCTATACTCGGTCGAGTATTACCTATACTCGATCGGGTATCTTGTTGAAATTTCAAATCGGATCGGATCCGAAAACAAAGGAACATGCATGCAGGGAAGATTTTACCATGATCGAGTGTCTATACCCGATCGGGTACACCGACATACTCGATCGGGTATAGCTATGAATTCTACTTGAATATCGATCGAGTATACATCGAATTCGAGTTTCTACACACACTCGATCGAGTATATGTATATACTCGATCGAGTACTCGACCTGCACCCCAAAAAAGCCTATAAATACACCTCCTTTCCTTCATTTTTAGATACCAATTCACATATACTTCTTAGCTCAGTTTAGACAAGTTCTTTCTTTATATTTTTCATCATGTTTGGTCTCCAAATGAGGAGCTAAACTCTTCCATCTTGGTTTTGCTACTTTGAAGCTTAATGATTTGAAAGTTGTGAGTTATTCTCTTTAATCTTCTTCCTTGAATATTAATTACTTCCTATTCATATCCCATATTAATATATTGAGCATTACTTAAAGTATCAACTAGTTTTGTTCCATATATTAATTATTACTAGAACCAATCGATTAATACGCTTGTTATTAATTCGATTCTTTCAATGGTAGTAAACTTTGATTGTTAATGCATGCTTCTCATGGTTAATAAGCCAAGGAGAATTAATTATATTGATTAAACCAATAAACCGCTTGTGTTGAGGTTATCAACCTCAATCGTTTTCATCTTAAGTTTATTGCTACTATCAAGTTAATATATGGCGCTTGTTCTATATTAACTCGATAGTAAGTTTTATTAATGAACGCATCTCGTTATTACTAACTACCCTCGATGAACTGGATATACTCCTCGATTGAGTATTCGAGAGGAAGATAGTTGATGGAGTATATGGCCCAGGAACCCCCGGCCCATAGACTCCTACTTCTCCTACACAAGCCCATTGAGCCCAGGGAGCATCTCAGGCCCAAATGATGCGGCCCAAGCCTCAAAGGGGCCCAGAATACACGCTGGGGTGCCTTCGGCCTTCTTGGCCGAAGGCTCCAAATTACACAGGGCATCCAGTTTCGAGCATACGAAGCTACTGGGGAAAAACGGCAGAAACGGGAACCATCGGCAGTATAAGCCCTCGGCATGAAGGGAAGCCTTCGGCTACACAGGCCTTCTGCTACACGAAGCCCTCGGTAGGACGAAGCCCTCGACCCCACGAGGAGCCTTCGGCCAAAACAGCTCAATCATCGAAGATTCCCTTTGGAGACAGCCAACCACCGCATTTAATGCGACGTCACATCCACCCACCGCATTCAATGCGGTGAACGTGCCGCTGCCAGTGCCACCCGATTGATGTGACCCTTCGGCCGTTGGATTGTTGACACGTGTATTCTCATCGCATTTATTGCTGCTATAAATAGCAGCCCCTTTCTCCTTGTAAACGATCCCAGATCCCATCTCTCACACTTTGAGTTCATTTAATAAAATCAACTCTCTCTCCTCCTATTTGCTCTGACTTCTCTCTAAGTTATTTCCGCAATAACCCCTCGGATAAGATACCCCCCGGGTAGACTATCCATCATTAGGTGCTCTCGTTGAGAGGTCTGAACAATCAAGTAAGAAACCCTCCCCTTCACCAAACAAAAACACCTACTAACATGGGGAGAACAACTCGTGCTCAATACAAAACCCTCGAGGAAAACCATGTACCCATCGGCGAGACGAACGGGGCTGAGGCCTCCAACCGTATTCCCGAGGGCAACACTATCACTGAGATAGAGCAGGCCGCCGCTGACCTCCGTCTCAAACTCCAAAAGGCTGCTCCTGATGCCCGCATAGGGCTTGATAATCGAAAGAGGGATCGGAGTGAGAACCAAGTTCCCCCTCCGGCCCCGACTATCGATCTTCAGGCTGCCTTTGCGGCCTTCGTCCAAAACATGGCTCTCAACTCAGGAGCCTTCGCCACTCAGGCATCCCTCCAGCCTCAAGTTGGAGGGAACTTTATACACTTCCCTCCGCCTCCTCCATTCAACAATCCCATCATGGGGATTGGAAATGCCGAGGGGGTGGTGGCGCAACACACCGCCTCCCAAGAGGCCCAATCCAAAGACAAGCGCCCCATCAACAAGGAGAAGCCCCGGACCTCCGCACTTGAGAGGCTGGGGGGAGCTCCCGGGCACCGAGGGGTCCAAGACCGCCTCGGTAAGCAGGCATTCAGCAGGCCCCAGGAGAGTGGAGCCTCCGCTTCGGGTGCCGAGGGCATGCCTCCCCCTCGGCGCAAAGGCAAAGCCCTCCTCCATGCCGATGACGCCAGGCACCAAATCAACCACGTCCAATCCATCCGGGCCAACTCTCAGGGGATTCCTCCGAAGGACCCCAAGGACGAAATCATTGAAGCCCTCCTTCGTCAACTCAGGAGACACGACAGGCGCCTCCTCCCCAGGGCCCCCCTCATCACCAAGGGCCTCCGCCGAAGGCTAATAAGTGGGTGAACCCCAACACCATCCCCTTGGGAAACCCACAGGGGAAGAAGCGTGAAATTAGGGGTCGGGATGACGAGGGAGAGGGCTCCCATCAGCAGTACAAGCGCCACATCCACATGATCAATGGTGGCAACACTGGTGGAGACTCCACCAGCCAACGAAAGAAATGGGCTCAATCCCTCTACGTTGGGGAAGTCAGCCACATGCCCACAACTAAGAGGCCGAAGGGAGAGCCCATCTTCTTCACAGATGCGGACCTCCCCTCGGGCTCTCTGCCTCATAGGGATGCCCTCGTCATCCGCACGGAGATCAATGAATCCATCATCCTTCGGACTTACGTTGACACGGGGAGTTCTGTCAACGTTATGTACCTCAGCACTTTCCAAGAGTTGGGACTCGACAGGGGGTCCCTTCGGCACATCAACACCCCCCTCTCCAGGTTCACGGGGGGCAACATAGACTCCGAGGGCGTCATCACCCTCATGGTTGAATTCGGCGACGGGTCCCATAGAGCCAAGCTCGAAGTGGAATTCGTCGTCGTCAACCTTGACTGCGCACACAACATCATCCTCGGCCGGCCTGCCCTCGAGGACTTGGAAGCCGTCGTCTCTATGAGGCATCTTTGCCTCAAGTTCCCCACACCCATCGGCATCGGCTACTCTAGGGGGAACCAGAAGCTTTCCAGGGCATGCTACCTTCAACTCACCAAGAAGGTTAGTAAAACTGAGCTCCGAATTGATACGATTACCGCCAAGACCCTGGAAGAAGAAGAAGGCAGGCCGAGGGTTGAACCTGCCGAGGACACCGAAGATTTCGTACTCGATCCGGCCAAGCCGGAGAGAGTCCTGAAGATTGGAGCCAAGCTCCCCGAAGACCTGAAGACCGACATCACCAAAGCCCTCCGCGCCTACTCCATTGTTTTTGCATGGGGGCCGGAGGATATGCCGGGAATTGACCGAAGGGTCATCACCCACCGCCTGGCGGTGGACCCTTCGGCCAAACCAGTTCAACAGCGGAGAAGACCCACCGAGAGAAGGGAGTTCGTAAAAAAGGAGGTAGCCATGCTCCTCTCCATCAGGCACATCAAGGAGGTGAAATACCCTTCTTGGTTGGCGAACGTAGTCCTCGCACAAAAGCCTCCCACTTTCCGCATGTGTGTGGACTACACGGATCTGAATAAGGCATGCCCTATGGACCCCTTCCCCCTGCCAAACATTGATCAGCTGGTAGATGAGACCGCGGGATGCGAAATTATGTCATTCCTCGACGCATTCCGCGGATATCATCATATCTACATGCATGAGGAAGACGCTGAAAAAATTGCCTTCATGACACCCGAAGGTATCTTCTGCTATCTTGTGATGGCCTTCGGCCTCAAGAATTCAGGCGCCACCTACACCCGCATGGTGGCCAGGGTCTTTCAAGTCGTCCTAGGGCGCACCATGGATGCCTATGTCGACGATATGATCGTCAAAAGCAAACAATAGAGCACTCATGCTGAGGACCTCCGGGAAATTTTTGCCATCATGCAAAAATTCAATCTTCGTTTGAATCTAAAGAAGTGCACCTTCGGCGTACAAGGGGGAAAATTTCTTGGCTACATGGTCAGCCGAAGGGGTATTGAGGCCAACCCCGAGAAAATTCAGGCCATCATCAACATGGAGCCTCCGCGCAACGTGAAGGAGGTCCAACGGCTGACGGGTCGCCTGGCAGCCCTCAACCGCTTCCTCTCCAAATCTGCTGAGAAGTCCCTCCCCTTCTTCCAAATCATGAGGAAGACGACTGGCTTCCAATGGACATCTGAATGTCAGGAGGCCTTCGACGAACTAAAGATGTACCTCTCTTCCCCACCGGTACTCTTCAAGCCTAAGGTGGGGGAGACTTTGTACTTATACCTCAGTGTTAGCCCCGCGGCCATCAGCTCAGTGCTAATCCGAGAGGAAGACGGCATCCAACATGCCATCTTCTATGTCAGCAAGACCCTCCGGGAGGCCGAACTCAGGTACTCTTGTTGGTCCCGTTTGAGTTGGTAATCAGTCTAGAGGGGGGGGGGTGAATAGACTGATTCAAGTTTTTCAACTTTTCTCTAAGTCAGAGTTGACTTATCAGAGAGGGTCGAGTTCTGATGATCAGAACTGGTCTTGCAGCGGATAAGAGTTCCGGGTAGCCTCAAGAGAAACTATGGCAAATGCCTTTCTGATAACTCTGAGAACACGATCTGCTGAACACAGAGTCCAAGTTCTATGGAGTTAAACAGTTTAGTCCTAAGTGCAGAAATTAAAGTGCAGTATAGTAAATGACACCGGGGTTTTTATAGTGGTTCAAGGAACAACGCATTCCTCTAGTCCACTGTTCCACTAAGTTTGTAAAGCGTCAGTTACAAAGCCTTAGTTCCCTAGCACTTAAGAAGTTCTTCACGCCTTCTTCAAGTCTAGTTGTCACCCGGGATGCAGTCCTGCTTCCTGATGACTGGTCCTTTCACTCAGCTTCCCGGAAGTATCACCACTTCACTATTGCAGTTACTTGGACGCCCTTCTTTGCAGAAGTTGTTCTGAAAAATGGAAGTTTTTCTCCAACTGGCTTCGTCACAAATGATATTTGATGAAGTTCTTGAAGAGTTGAAGAACTGGATGAACTTAGCTGTGTGTTGGGATTAAAGGATATGGATATTTGAATCTTCCCAACGTAAGCTTGTCTTGTTGATGATTGTAGAGTTTGAATCTCAAGAGAGCTTTTTGAATGTTGAGGTGAGCAAAGTTATCTTCCTGTTCTTCAGCGTGTAGCTTATATACTGGGGTTGTCTGCCCGTTGGAGGAGGAGACAACTACATTGAATGCGCATACTGTGGATTTGACCGGTTGGACCCGCAATTTTGGCAGGTTTTTATTTTTGTATAATATTCTCCAGGAATCTCGGTCAATCATCTGCAACTTCGAAATCTTCTAAGTGTTCGTCCAAGTCTGATGAGATTCTCTGATGGTATTCTGATCTTGGATTCTGATGAACTTAGATAAGTCACTCTGATACTTCTCTGAAATTGGATTCTGATGAAGCTTTTTCATCGAACTCTGATGGCTTTCTGATGTAGACTTTTGATGAGTCTCTGAAGAGCAACTCTGATGGTTCTCTGATGAGCAACTCTCATGACTTCCGAGAGCGACTCTGAAAGCAGTTCTCATATAGCAGCTCTGATCAAATCCACATAGCAGCTCTGATAGTCGACTATACTAATACTTACAACTGAAAATTCTAATACATAAAATCTAAGTAGGGGTACTCTCAAGTTCTAATCTAATTATCCTAGCATCATCAAAATCTAATTACATTTATTCCTTACAACTCTCCCATCGAGAAGACGGTGCTAGCCATCGTCTGGACCGTCAAGAAGCTTGGACATTACTTTCAAGCTCATCCGGTCCAAGTACTCACACATCAACCCCTCGGCGCACTCATGAGGAGCCCCACGAGCTCCTCCCGGATGGTGAAATGGGCCATCTTCCTCAGCCAATACAACATAGACATTCGTCTGAGGCCTGCCATCAAGGGCCAAGCCCTGGCAGACTTCGTGACAGAATGCACGGCAAGATCAGCAGCAGACGAGGAGCCCTCGGCCCCTCTTGACGAATGGTGGACACTCTATACCGATGGCTCCTCGGCCGCCAAAGCCTGCGGAGGAGGGATAGTTCTCATCACACCCGAAGGCTTCCGCGCCTACTATGCCATTCGCTTCTCCTTCAAAGTTTCCAACAACGAAGCCGAATACGAAGCCCTCCTCTGTGGCCTTCGGCTGGCAGCAAATCTGAAGGCTAAAATGATCCACGTCAAGTGTGACTCCAAACTTGTCGTGGGTCAGATTTCCGGGGAATACGAAGCCAAAGAAGGGAGGATGAAACAATACAAGGAACCGGCTAAGGAGTTGCTTAAGGTGTTTGAGGCACATTCTCTCACAAAAATACCAAGGGCTCAAAACTCCGAGGCCGATATTCTATCCAAGCTCTCGGATGAATCCCCCGAACACCTCTCTAAAATTGCAAGGATTGAGGAACTTAGCCTCTCAAGCATCCATGCGAGCCCCGTCATGGATATTCATCTCAGGCCGGAGGACTGGATCTCCGACATTACCGCCTTCATCACCACGGGCCAACTCCCCGAGGATGAGGCCCGCGCTAAGTTAGCAAAGCTTAGGGCTCCCAGCTACACCCTCGAGAATGGAAGGCTCTACTAAAGATCCTACAATGGCACCCTCCTTAGGTGCCTCCATCGAGACGAAGCCGAGATCGCTATGGAAGAGGTACATAGTGGCACTTGCTTGGCTCACCAGGGACCCTTCTCCATGTCCCGAAGGCTTATAGTTCAAGGCTACTTCTGGCCCACGATGGCTCGGGATTGTGCAAATCTAGCCCGAAGGTGTATCGCATGCCAACATTTTCAGAAGGCCCCCGGCAGGCCAGCGGTCAACTATGCCCCCATCGGCACCGCTATACCCTTCTCCAGATGGGGGATTGACTTGGTAGGCCATCTGCCGAGGGGTACCTCCAACAACAGATACATCATCGTTGCTATTGACTACTTCACCAAATGGGTAGAGGCCGAACCCCTCGCCAGCATCACTGAGGACCGGTGCCGCCACTTTGTTCTCAAGAATATCCTCACATGGTTTGGCGTCCCCCAACAAATCATCTCCGACAACGGCACTCAATTTGAGGCAGCCCCCTTCTGTGCCCTCCTTGAGGCATGGGGCATCAGGCACACATTCTCTTCTGTTGCCTACCCTCAAGGCAACGGACAAGTAGAGAACGCCAACCGAACCCTACTTGAAGGACTGAAGAAGAAGCTGGAAGCCGAAGGGGGAGGCTGGGTAGAAGAACTCCACAACATCTTATGGGCCTACCGCACCACCCCTCGGCGAGCAACGGGTGAAACAACTTTCTCACTATGCTATGGCTTTGAAGCTAAGGCTCCAACGGAGGTAACTCTTCCTACCCGAAGGGTAGAGCAATATGAACCCGTAGCCAATGATGCCAACATGGCCCTCGACCTTCACCTCATCTCAGAACACCGGGAGCAAGCCTTCCTCCGGGCTGAGAAATACAGGCGCCAAGTCAAGGGTTACATCGACGCCAAAGTTCGCTCCCGAGAATTTCAGGTGGGGGACTACGTCCTCCAACGAAGGGAGGCCAGCCTACCCACCGAAGGAGGAAAAATGGCGCCTAAGTTTGATGGCCGCTACATCATCTCAGCCATCATCAAACCGGGGACATACAAACTGAAACGCCCTATCAGGACAGAGGTCCCTAGACATTGGAATGTGCACCACCTGGTCAAATTCTATCAGTAAAACTTGAGCGGCCAAGCCCTCATCCTCAACAAGTGTAAATGATCTATGGCCCAAGGCCTCATTCATTTTGAAAGAATAAAAGGCCAAGCCTTCATCACCAATATGTCACACAAGCGGCCCAAGGCCCCCTTCTCTCCGAAAATGAGTGGCCAAGCCCTCATCTCCTCACCAGAATAGGCCCAAGGCCTCTCCCTCTCATGAGGGGAAACACCAATTTAGGTACCAAGTACCAAGTGTATGGGTCACCCCCATCACTCTTTGAAAACACCAAGTGTTTTTTGAGCCGCACTCCGTGAGGGCGCACTCATGCATACTTTATGCATATTTATACACACTCCAAAAAAAAACCGGGGGGTGCAACACCCCTCGGGTCCGGCTGGTACCAAGTGCCCCTGGCTATTTGTGTTCCACACACAAATAAAACCCTTCCCAGGAACGCTTTCTGCGCCATCCCCCAAGGGGAGGCAGGCAACGGACCATGTCCCAGGCCCAGGATTCGACTTCCACAAACGAAACGTTCCCCGCGCTATCTCCCAAGGGGAAGCAGGCAACAGACCATGTCTCGGGCTGAGGGGACGACTTTCAAAACCGAGGCGCTTTCCGTGCTATCTCCCAAGGGGAAGCAGGCAACAGACGATGTCTCGGGTCGAGGAAGCGACCCTCAAACCCTTCGGGATATCGGAAGGTCATTCCCGAAGGGGGAGCCAACGGTTTGTCCCGTTGCCTCCCATAGACCAAGCCTTTCCTAGAAACCAAGTTTCTAGACGCCTCTCCTACACCATCTTAAAAAAAAAAGATGCGTAGGGGGGAAGGAACTCCCCGGATACTATTCTCCCCGGAGGCTCTACAACGATTTGGATACATATTCCCGAAGGCTCCCTCAAACATACAAAGGGACCTATCAACACAAAGTCATTCGGTTATTTGCCCGAAGGCTCCATCACGTGAAGGATCTCCAGAAAAAAAAAAAACTCGAAGCAAAGGCTCAAAGCAAAACCTCTCCAAAATTTGTCTAAGTCCTAATTAAAGTCAACTATGCTACACGCCGAAGGCGACACAAAAGTCTGAGACAAGCTAAATCTCTATCTACCACGTACCGGGGGCTTCATGCCGAAGGCGGACTATTACCAAACCCAGTCAATGATGAAGAGATTTCTAAGTCCACATATTCGCACCCTTCGGAGAACACTCATCAAACCGGAGGCTACTCGGAAGGTCTATTGGTAACAAATATCAAAATAACACAAGTCCATGAACCTGGATCCCCTCGGCCAGTTATGCACCGAAGGCTCAAGAACTTCTCACGTTCGAAGGCTCACTACAACATCTATTGAAACTTGGTGTAAAATTAACTAAGTCCACAGTAGGGGACCCTTCGACGTGCATACGTGGACTACATTCTTGCCAACAAGGGCCTAAAGCTACAGTGGTAATCGAAGGCTCAGCATTTCGGGGGCAGAATATGCATTTTCGCTGGGAAATATGTCCTAAGTCTGATTCATTATAGCCCTCGGTCCCACTACTACAACCCAGAGGCAATCCCAAGGGTTCATTACCGGAAGCATACAATGGAATCTTACTTAGAAAATATTCTAAGTCCACAACTGTATGCCCCCGGCTGTCCTACTCTACAGGCGAAGGCTTTTGGTCAAAGTTTCACTTAGAAAAGATCCTAAGTCCATAATCATGGCCCCCGGTGATTCAACACTACACCCGAAGGGTTCTGATCAAGGATTTTACTTGGGAAATCCTCTAAATCCACAACAACAAGCCCCCGGCGATCCCGGTATACAACTGAGGGCTCATGGCTGGGTTTTTTACTTAGAAAGTTTTCTAAGTCCACAACAACGACCCCCGGTGAAGCTACTACTGCAACCGGGGGCGATGACAATGGTTCGTTGCCGAGGGCACACAACGGAATCTCACTTCAAAAACTTCCTAAATCCACAACTACAAGCCCCCGGTGGCTCCACACCACAACCGAGGGCTTGTCGCCAAGTTTTACTTAGAAAATTTTCTAAGTCCACAAAACCTTGGCCCTTTGACAAAGATACGAAGGGAAAGAAAACATACAATCATACATCCAAATTCAAAAAGGAGAAGGCGGCGACACATGCATATATGTATATCGGAAAGCCCGAAGGCGCGTCATCATTCGAATATTCGATGTACAAAAGTATGTTCGTTTTACAGAATAATCAAAGCCGGAGGCATGCTAATCTATTACAAAATATTTGCAAGCGCGAGACCCTCAAGATTCAGCTTCCTTGTCATCATCCTTCGACTTCGAGGCTGCATCATCCTCGTCATCATCATCATCATCATCATCATCATCGGCACACTTCGCCAGCTCAGAGTCCTCGAGCAGCTGCCTTTCCTCACCTTCGGGGAGAGGGATCCTAACGTCAGGCAGCAGAGGGGGGAGGCCGTGGTCTTCTGGCTTGAGGTCCTTCGGATCAACGCCATGGTGCCGAGCCAACCTCCGGTATAGCATAGCCTGGGTAAAATATTGGCCGCCCTCGTAGAAACTCTTCTCCTTCAGGGCAAGCCACATTGCCCCTGGGCCCTTTACCCAAGCATCCGCTCTGGACTCAACCACCGAGGCCACCCACTGCTCGTGGTCCTCGGCCTTCCACCCCCCGGCGGTAAAGGCGGCAACAGCTTTCTTCTCGGCCTCCTCCACGACAATGGCCCTCGCTTTCTCAGCCTCCTCGGCGGCTATCTTAGCGGCCTCAGCAGCGGCCCAAGGCCTTCCCCAAGGCCCGAGCTTCCTCCTTGGCAGCCTCCAACTTCTGCTCGGCCTGCCGAAGGGCCTCCTCCAGACTGGCCAGCTGCTGGATGGCCTCAGTGTTATTGGCGACCAGTTTCCTGGTGACCTCGTCGGATTTGGCCTTCTCGAGGCAGTGCTGTTCCGCCCTCCTCACAAGCTCCCCGAAGGCCAAGCTAGCCTGCAAGCAAACAAGGGTACACCTAGGATCAGATTATGCGAAGGAAAAAGAACACTAAGACTAAAAGTTCAGAGGATCTGAGCACTTTCAGTGGCCGAGGCTTGGAGAGCCTTGAGCTCGAGGGCTTCATCCCCAAATCGGCCGAGGGTGGACCGGTCAAGGGGAGGAGTGGCACCCCTCAGGAAATCCCTCGGATCGAGGGTGCCGTGCATGATAGCAGTCCCTTTCTTGATGGGGAACTGCACCTTCTCGAGGGGCCAAGCCCCCTCGTCCAAATCCATCAACGGAAGGGAGTCCGAAGGCTTCCCGGAAGGGAGGTCGTCAATGATCACTACCGGGGGAGCCTTCTGTTCGGCGTCCCCCCTCTTCTGCTTTTTCTCCGGAAGCTTGATGCCCTTCCCGACGTTCTTTCTTTTAAGCTCCGGGACATGGGAGCCTTCGGTGACAGCACCGGCATCAGCATTCTTCGAGGGCCCCTCGCCCTCGGGTTTCTTTTAAGCCTTCGGCTTTTGGAAGAACTCCTCCACAGCTCTCTGATTGGAAGGCCCCTCAGCCTTCTTCTTCTCTTTAGCCAACTTGTTGGAAAGCTTAGCGAAGGCTTTCGGATCCATAATGTCGCCTGCAAGAAAACAAAGAGAAAGTTAGAATCAAAACAGATTAGAAAATTTCTAAGTACCGAAACAAGAGCCCTCGGAAATAACCTCCGACGCTTTGGTAGCCTCGGTCAATGAGGGGGTACTTCTCATCCTTCTCCCCGGTAAGGCGAAACCGCCGGAAGCCCAACAGATACAAATCCTCCGGCAGGGTGGCCTCCTTTATAGTAATCACTTTATCAGAACCCGCGGGCTTCTCAGTAAGCTTCATACCGGCTTTCTGTCAGGCCGCACTACCTACCTTCGGGTGTCTCCGGAAATGATTGCGTAAAGCCCCCGGGAATGGGTTATCAGCCACTCGGACATAGCAGAACTTCTCCTTCCAATCCTTATGTGAAGAAGGGGTCTCAGAAAATAGCTTCCAGGCCGGCACCTGCTGCAAATTGGCATACCCCCCGGCGTGCGAATGCCCCCCCCCCCCCCCCCCCCCCGCCGGCACAAGTTGAAGGAGAGGAAGAACTGGTCTAACGTGGCCTCCACCTTCCGGCTTCGGCAAAGAGCCAGGAACCCAGCCAGGTAGTAATGGCTATTCGGCGTGAGTTGGCAGGGGGCTAACCTCATGAATCTTAGGTATTCCACGATGAAGGGATGGAGTGGGAACCGAAGTCCTAGCTCCACCGAAAGCATATGCACAGAAAAACACCCCTCTGGGGGGTGGGAAAGCAAAGCATCAGGCCCCGGCTCCACCACCTGCGCCGAAGGCCCCACCAGGATCTGGAGAGCATTATAATCGGCACCCGAAGCCGTAGTCTTCACCTCGAGAGCGGTGGTGTCCAGATAAGAGTGCCCCTCGGGGATCCCAACCGGCTGCCCGGCGTCAACGGCTGCTTGCTTTCTCTTTGGAGCGGCCTTCGGCTTCTTCTTCTTTTTCCCCTCAGCTACCCGAAGGGGTTGAACATCCAAAGGCCGAGAGGTGCTCGCCTCACCGGCACCTCGAGAGGGCATAACTGCGATTGTCACCTGGCGGCGCTCTTTTTCTTCTTCTTCTTCAGCCACTTGGACAGCGATGGCCATCTCCTCATCAGCGACCACTTGCTTAAACTCTTCCGCCTCCATCTCAGTCCGGAGGGTGTCCTGAACCTCCTCAGCTACAGCGGAGTCATTAGCAGAATCGTCAACCGAGAGCTGCTCACTGGAGGACTCCACGTCGGAGATACTCTCTGAAGCCACCGAAGCCTCCCTGGAAATGTCCTGAGAGTCGCTGGCAGAAGACATAGCTTGCGGATGATTGCCGAAGGGTTTTTCGAGGAGGAGGGAATTTCTTAGGGCTCTAAGGTTTCCCTAACACTAAATTAAGGTGGAGAAGCAAAATACGCTAAGGGAAACAAGAACGGAGGAAGAACTGACCTCAAAAATTACGTTTGGTCGAAGGTTGGACTTTCTGTCACTAGAACTTTTGGCAGAGCTTCGCTAGAGAGAATGAATGCGCAAATGAAATGAGCTCCACCCTGGGGTATTTATAGGCAACTGGGCCTCGAGAACTGGGCCTCGGTTTGAAAAGCCCATCATTACGGGCCGCCGGTTCAACCAATGGGCGACTCCCGCCCCCTTCGACCAACAAGCGCACGCCACGTGGCTCCCTCCTCCAACGGCTATATCGCAACGGCTCTATTTTAGAAAGTCTTGAGGCAACCTCAGACGATAGCCTCTTGCTATTTCTGAGTAGAGCCTCCGGTGAACACATGTCACCAAGTACCTTCGAGCAAGCGGCAATATAAGCTTTCGGCTTATCAATGTTACCACCCCCGGGAGTTCATCAACACATCATGACTCCTTCAACCCGAACTTGCCTTCGGCCTAAAGGAGTGGGGGACTGGCATACACCCCTCGGGAATCACGCAGAACAAAAAAATTCCACATGCAAAATTTATAAGCAACGCATGCAGCCTTCGGGCAACCAGCAGGGGAGAACCCCCTCGATTACATACATCATTACACCCTTCGGCAGAAGCGAAATGTCAAAAGGATTCCACAAGTCACTTGTGGCAATGAAGCAGCCTTCACCACAACACATGCAGACAATACCCCTATGCTTCCCTCAGAAAACCCTCGACATGTGGGGGACTGAGGGAAAGCCCCCGGCAAACACCGCTAAAACTCTCCGGTAAAGCGTATGCCTTCGGCAGAGCCAACACATCAACGCAATTACTCCTTTTCCCTCAAGTACCTTTCGGCAAAAGGAGTGGGGGACTCCTGATGGAGTATATGGCCCAGGAACCCCCGGCCCATAGACTCCTAGTTCTCCTACACAAGCACATTGAGCCTAGGGAGCATCTCATGCCCAAATGATGCGGCCCAAGCCTCAAAGGGGACCAGAATACACGCTGGGGTGCCTTCGGCCTCCTTGGCCGAAGGCTCCAAATTACACAGGGCAGCCAATTTCGAGCATACAAAGCTACTGGGGAAAAACGGCAAAAACGGGAGCCCTCGGCAGTATAAGCCCTCGGCATGAAGGGAAGCCTTCGGCTACACAGGCCTTCTGCTACACGAAGCCCTCGGTAGGACGAAGCCCTCAACCCCACGAGGAGCCTTCGGCCAAAACAGCTCAATCATCGAAGATTCCCTTTGGAGACAGCCAACCACCGCATTTAATGCGACGTCACATCCACCCACCGCATTCAATGCGGTGAACGTGCCAGTGCCACCCGATTGATGTGACCCTTCGGCCGTTGGATTGTTGACACGTGTATTCTCATCGCATTTATTGCTGCTATAAATAGCAGCCCCTTTCTCCTTGTAAACGATCCCAGATCCCATCTCTCACACTTTGAGTTCATTTAATAAAATCAACTCTTTCTCCTCCTATTTGCTCTGACTTCTCTCTAAGTTATTTCCGCAATAACCCCTCGGATAAGATACCCCCCGGGTAGACTATCCATCAATAGTTAAAGATATAACCGGGATCGACGAACATTTCATTAAGTGGATAAAAGCAAAACCAAGTCTTCATCTCTATTAATTAAACCACATAAGTCGTTCATCTTTGTGTTTAAATATAATTTAAGTTCAACAAACCAAACATAAAAACCCCCCTTTGTTACTTATCTATTTCTATATAAAGAGAAGTGTTCCTTTCCCTGTGGATACGAACCTTACTTCACTATACTACGTACTAGTGTTGTATTGTATTTATTTTGAGTGCACCTCACGACAAGTGCACGCCAAATTTGGCGCCATTGCCGGGGAAAGGCAATTATTTTTCTTTTATTTCAAGAAAATAAAAAAATATAATTAAATAAAATATAAAGAGTTCTTATTTTTTCTATTTCTGAGCTTTTGAGAAGTATATGGTCCGATATCGTTCCATCAACGAAATCACTTATCAAGCAAACCCCGAAATAGAACAAGCCTTCGAGAGGTTGAGAAATTTATTTCCGCACACACCCTCGCAGGAATCCTCAAACGCTAGCTCTAGTTCTAGCGAATCTGAAGAGTCAATCACTATGGCTCAAGAAACAAGAACTTTGAGGGAGCTCACAGCTCCGAACTTGAATCAACAACCGTTATGTATTACCTTCCCTACACTCAACGAGGGTAATACATTTGAGCTGAAATCTGGGCTCATTCATATTTTGCCATCCTTCCATGGCCTAAGAGGGGAGGATCCGAATAAACACCTCTCGGAGTTCCATGTTGTATGCACAAGCATGTGTCCTAATGGAGTCACCGAGGAGCAAATCAAATTGCGGGCTTTCCCATTCTCACTTAAGGACACCGCAAAGGATTGGCTATTCTATCTTCCTTCGGGAAGTATAGACACATGGGCGGCAATGAAAAAAGCTTTCCTTGAAAGGTACTATCCCGCCTCTGTCTCCTCATCTCTCAAAAAGCAAATCAGCAATGTGGAGCAAAATGATGATGAATCATTCTACGAATATTGGGAACGATTCAAGAAACTTTGCGCAAGCTGTCCATACCATGGCTACTCGGAGCAAGACCTTATTCTATACTTTTATGATGGTCTCTGCAATGATGATAGACGAATGATCAACGCCACATGTGGAGGAGGAATCGTCAACAAAACTCCCTCTCGAGCTATGAATCTTATCTCGGAATTGGCCGAGAATTGTAGATATCACAATGGGCGATCATCAACAAAAAGAGTGATGGCAGCAGAATCCAACACCTCGTTGGAGAGTCAAATGGCCGGCTTGACTTCTTTGGTTAAGGATTTTCTTTTAAATTCCAAGGCCCAAGAAGTCAAGGTCTGCGGCATATGCACACAATAAGGGCATCCTACCGACTCATGCCCGACTCTTCAAGAAGACAACCCCGAGCAAGTCAACGCTTTGGGATTCCCAAATCAAAAGAGGTACGATTCTTACGGCAATACTTATCATCCCGGGTTTAGAGACCATCCCAATTTGAGATATGGGAATCCTCAAGGAAACCCACAACAAAATAACCCACCACAAAATCAATTTCCTCAAAAACAACCGTACTCTAAACCCCAAGGCCAAAGCTCAAGTATGTCCACCGAAGACATGGTCCGAGCACTCACTTCAAATATCTCAACCATGCAACAAAACATGGTTCAATTTCAACATGAGACAAAATCAAGCATCCAAAATCTTGAGAACCAAATGAGCCAAATCTCAAGTGCGGTGAGTAGGCTCGAGGCCAAGGATTCGGCCAAACTTCCATCTCAAACGGAATCTAAGTGTGGGGGAGTTGATACGTTTGTAATTTCCGTGTGTTTAGTTACGTTTTTAGTTAGTTTTCGTTGTTTAGTATATTTCGGAAATTACACACTTTCGGTGTAATAGTTTAGTTTGTTAAATTCTTGTAAATTGTTTAGATTAGGTTTATTCTGAGCTCAAACAGGTCTACCATCACTCAAAGGACAGTTGGTGAACCCCAAAAGTGGAAGGAAGATGCAAAATCACAAGACAAAAAGGGAAGATCCTGATTTTGGTCTATACTCGGTCGAGTATTACCTATACTCGATCGGGTATCTTGTTGAAATTTCAAATCGGATCGGATCCGAAAACAAAGGAACATGCAGGGAAGATTTTACCACGATCGAGTGTCTATACCCGATCGGGTACACCGACATACTCGATCGGGTATAGCTATGAATTCTACTTGAATATCGATCGAGTATACATCGAATTCGAGTTTCTACACACACTCGATCGAGTATATGTATATACTCGATCGAGTACTCAACCTGCACCCCAAAAAAGCCTATAAATACACCTCCTTTCCTTCATTTTTAGATACCAATTCACATATACTTCTTATCTCAGTTTAGACAAGTTCTTTCTTTATATTTTTCATCATGTTTAGTCTCCAAATGAGGAGCTAAACTCTTCCATCTTGGTTTTGCTACTTTGAAGCTTAATGATTTGAAAGTTGTGAGTTATTCTCTTTAATCTTCTTCCTTGAATATTAATTACTTCCTATTCATATCCCATATTAATATATTGAGCATTACTTAAAGTATCAACTAGTTTTGTTCCATATATTAATTATTACTAGAACCAATCGATTAATACGCTTGTTATTAATTCGATTCTTTCAATGGTAGTAAACTTGGATTGTTAATGCATGCTTCTCATGGTTAATAAGCCAAGGGGAATTAATTATATTGATTAAACCAATAAACCGCTTGTGTTGAGGTTATCAATGTCAATCGTTTTCATCTTAAGTTTATTGCTACTATCAAGTTAATATATGGCGCTTGTTCTATATTAACTCGATAGTAAGTTTTATTAATGAACGCATCTCGTTATTACTAACTACCCTCGATGAACTGGATATACTCCTCGATTGAGTATTCGAGAGGAAGATAGTTAAAGATATAATCGGGATCGACGAACATTTCATTAAGTGGATAAAAGCAAAACCAAGTCTTCATCTATATTAATTAAACCACATAAGTCGTTCATCTTTGTGTTTAAATATAATTTAAGTTCAACAAACCAAACATAAAAACCCCTCTTTGTTACTTATCTATTTCTATAAAAAGAGAAGTGTTCCTTTCCCTGTGGATACGAACCTTACTTCACTATACTACGTACTAGTGTTGTATTGTATTTATTTTGAGTGCACCTCACGACAAGTGCACGTCACTCTTCCCCCTCCCCACAAATCTGACAAATAGCTGCTACCTCAACCTTCCTTTGTCGCAAATTGTCCACAGTGGGTAGGGTACCTGACATAAGTTGCCAAAAGAATAATTTTACCTTCGGAGGAATGTGTAGCTTCCACATACGAGTCCAGCTGCTATTTATACCATCATTTAATTCCCCGACAAGCTTTCTGTAGCAGCTCCTCACCGAATAGAAACCTTTCTCCTCATAAGCCCACCAGACTCCATCGTGATTATCTCTTAAACTAATCGGTATGCCAAGAATCAAATTCGCTTCCCTGGCACAAAACAGCTTCCGAATCCTATCAGTGTTCCCGTCTTTGCCATTTTCATTTAACAAAGCAACGACTTTCATATCCTTAATACTAGTCGGTCTTTCAGAATGCACTCTTCCATCCCCGGGCCCCGGTAGCCATGCATCACTCCAAACCAAGATCTCTCTCCCGTTTCCAACCCTCTTCCTCGTTCCAGCAGCTACCACTTCCTTGGATGCCATATTGCTTCTCCATATAAATGACGGAATATAAGTTAACAACTGTCTTAAAATTCTTCCACGGGTATTTGCACAAAAATATTAAACGCGGATATGATTTTTTTAGATCGCAATACGGGAAACAAATGTTTCAAGCTTTCAAATATACTAGATTCTCACCCGAGCGATGCACGAGAATTTTTTTAATAAGAAATTATGTACCACGTATTATTATTTGTTATTTTCTTAAATAATAATACGTGATAATTTTGAAACAAATGCAATGTGTAATTGCATTGAAAGAAAGTGTAATAATTTCTTCGTCCCGAAAAAATTCGTTAAATTGACTTTCTTGGTAAATGACAATCAGCTTTGACTGATTATATTTTTTCAAAATACCGTCAGAAAACTAATAAAAAGTGGGATCATCTCTCTTGACTATGTTAAGTCGAAAGAAAATATTGCGGATCCGCTAACCAAACCTCTTTCGAGAGAGTTGGTCGAGACGTCAAGGAGAGCGATGGGGCTACAGCCAATGATCCAATAAAAGTTCATGGGGAAACCCTACCTATTATTGAGAGTGCCTCATAATTAGGTTCAAAGGGAAAACACAACTGTGGACTGGCTCGGGTGGTACTAGCCATGATATAGTACACTCATGCCATGAGCATATAGGGTAAGTTACGCTTTTAATGATCTCTATATCTTGATACGTTCAAGTAAGGTATGGCATGATACCTTCCATAGAGATCACCTATGCTGGTGGAAGAAGGCCGCTTCTATGAGAGTCTATGGCACGAGATAAATTCTCCGGTGCACGATATACTCTCGAAAACACTAGCTGAACCAGGAGGTGTTCAAGGCCGAAACGAACACAAACGTGAGAACCAAAGATGCACTCAAGGCTCTGTGTGTTCTTCATTGTCTAGGTTTACACAATGGCTGAGAGGTCCATGCCGCGGCATCCAGAAAATCCATGTCGCAGTGTACAGTGTGACCATACCGCGGTCTGCTTTACCATTATGCGAACTGCTTTGCCATTTTACTATCACTACCATTACGCGAACTGCTTTACCATTTCACTATCATTCCGGTTTTTCTCTACGCTAACTGCTTTACCATTACAACGTATATAACATTATTTGTACACCTTATGTGATTTTTTTTAAATGAAAGGGCATTTTATTAAAATTAAGGGAAGAAAAAGTACAATCGCCAATAGTGAAAGTAATGAAAGACAAGAGCTAGAGAGGTGGTACAAGATTAAAGCGAAAGAGAAAAAACAAACAAAGAAATAGGCAAGTTGGATAGAGCCTTAGTAAAGCGCTCGAGCTATGGAAATCCGCTCTCCACTTCCTTGTCAGAAGACCCCTGAGAATTCCCATAGAAGTGAGTTTCTAGAAGTGAGTTTCTACGCCCTTTTAGCCTGCTGCCGAGTTTGTATAGTCCTAGTCGAAGAGGCGCTACTATTTTTTTCCTTCCGGGGAACAACAGGAGTGAACCCATCATCTTCTTGTTTAGGCTCAAGTAGTGCATCCCTATAAATGAGAGACACTTTGTAGACAGGGTGATCATTTAGTGACTTGTGCTTTAGAATTTGATGTGGAGCTAAATCGCTCAGAAGTCCCCCGGTCCTAAACTTTTTCCTTGTGAGACCTAGAGTACCCGAGGTCACTTTCTGTAAAATTGTGTAAAGGAATTTGTCCGTAGTGGTGCGATCCGAGAATTTTTCTTCTAGGTAATCTGTTGCAGCATCAAACAGGAAATATTGACCTACCCCATCATTGTCAAGAGCGTGCAAAAAATCCTTCAAAGTATCTTCCCCAATTTTGGAAATGGCTCTTTTGATCGTTCCTTCCTCGATTGTACTAGCAAAAAATTCCTGCAAGAGTAGAAATTCAGGGGATTGAGAATTTGACGAATTCTCCTTTTGTTCAAACACCTTATCAAATGCATCCATAAACATTTCCTCCAAAAGCTTAGGTAGATCACGATGTTCTCATTTGTCATTCAATTTCTGAACTCCCTCATCAATCTGTTGGATATAAGATTGCATTTGTTTGAGCATTCAATTTATGTAAAACATTCTTTTACTAACCATGCTTATGAATAATAAAATATAATTGATGTCTAATTTTATCCCGTGCATCGCACATGTGAGGATCTAGTATAATAGGAAGACAGAGCATACTTTAGTTCTTTTTTGGGAAAAAAATAAAGTAGTCCTATTTATGCATTTAAGAAATACTAGTAATAATTAAGTCCTATTTATACATGGAGTAGTACGATACACAGTATATTCGGTGGACATGCCAGACTGGTAGATCAGTCTGCTCGCCATGTTCTAGGTCAAATAGTTTAGCTTGGTCTGATTCTTAAAAGATGTTATCTCATTCTCACTAACATTAGGAAAAAAGGGTGATTCACTTATTAAAAAAATGAATTTATATCTTTAATACTATCGTATCAAATTGGTAAAGTAAGAATAAAGTACTTATGATTTACAATCACACAAACTTTACTAAATTTGGTATGATACAATCTTAGTGGAACGGACACAAAAGAAAAAGATGAACAATTATTATAGCGAGAGGGAGAGAGTAGATGCAAAGTTAATTGAAAGCATATTCACATTAATGCTAAATAGTGAATTAATCAATGTTTGAAATGTAATGACATGATCTTTTAAACTAAAAGCTAAACAAATGTTTATATATGGCCTCATGTAATAATGTAGCCCTTAATTGAAACTTGTTTAAAACGCAAAATATATATTAAAGAATACATTATACATAATGAATGTAGATGGGTTACCTAATTTACTCGATATTAATTAAAATACGTGTAGTTAATAATAAACATTAATGTACCGTTGTACACTCTGTATATGAAGTATGCATTCAGACGAACATTCTCAACAACCTTTATTATATACGTAGTATATTTTCTATATAAAGCTTTAAATAATACGGAGTACATATTGTCATTTATGACCAAAGGAGCACGATAACATAAAAGCCACACAAAAAGGCATGTAAGAAAAATACTACTTCGTAATATTTTAGTATGGCTTACAGAAACAACACTATCATGGTCTTTGTGTTGGCTATGATGTTTCCTTTGTTAACATTTGCAAAAGTGTCACCGCCAACCCTTACTCCGGATGAAGCTGCCAACCAACTTGCTGCCCAAAAACACCTTTGTCTTGTATCTTGGCTAAATGAGCACTTTGCTTATCCGTACAATTCATTTCTTACATATCGTGAATTAGAGGACAAGGAAGATTATTGTGATAAATATGCAAATTGTAATGTACTTAAGAAAGATTGTCCTCCCACAAACTAATTACAAATAGTATTATGTGCAACCCGTCACTCCCAACTTTTCGCTGCTTCATGTTCCAAAAATAAGTGTAACATAAACAGTCTTCATTACTTGAATCAAGTTTTTTTGTACAATCAAGGAGTGTTCAGAAAGTCATGGTGTTAGGAGATTCATTACTATTTTAATCAAGAGAAGGATGGCCGGACAAAATGGCGTTGTAATATTCAGTGCTATTTATAATACGGAGTAGTAGATTCATGGGTGATGGGTTGGATTAGGAAGTTAGCTAGCATATACGAACTATACATGGAGTAAAATACGCAGTATATATGGCGGAGTATAATACTCCGTATAGAATAAGCAAAGTGCTCATTCAGCCTCTATATAAGAGCTTTTCATGTGTGCAGTTTCAATAAATCAATTGGATTTGTTTTTTAACACACTTAATTCTATAGGTCTTTTAGCATTTGTTACACCATTGCATGCCGCCTTGATGGAATAAATCAATTCTGCAAACTCTGTCACTTGTAACGTTATGTTTTAATTTTCATAAACCTCAGTAATGTTATTTGAACATCTCACGGAGTATAAGCCTAAAAATTTCTAGTTGCATGGCTGATTGATGTGATGTGATCTTTGTAGGTTTTCAAGATTTGAAGTATTGTTCTGCAGAGAAATGCTTCGTGTACACGGCGTTTTACACGCCCGTGTACACGCTATAAAATAGGGCCCAATTTTTACCTTCTTTCATTAACCCTCTCCTTCTCTTTCCAGTTTCCACTCCAATTCCTCCCTCCTCTTCCTCTCTTACGCTAACCCTCTCCCCAGTTGTCTCTATCGTTTTTCCCCTTCTTCTTTCCCTCTGGTTCTTTCTCTTTTCTTTCTCTTGGACTCCCTATCTCAAAACGGCAAGCTCATTCCCTGTTCCGTCTCATTACCGGAGAATCACATGGTATTAAATCTCTTCTATTTCTCTATTGTAAATTTACAGTTTCGAATTTGGATTTTGCATATGAAGTGAAAGGATTTGTGACGTTTCTTTAATTTTTAATTATACTTTTATGCTTAAAATTTGACGTTCCTTTTTTTAATTTTATTTATACAAAATATGTTGTGGTGATGTTGATGAATGTTTATTACAATATAATATTAGTATGTATTTGTTATAATTTAAAATTTTATTCAAGCATTATAGCTCACTTTTATGCCTATTAAGTGTTTGTTGAAATGCTTCAATGAGATGTAACTATGTATAATTGATTTTTAGCTTTAATTCAGCTTATGGTTTTACTGAGATGTCTGTGTAGTGTGTTGTTATATGTCTGTGCATTTTTTAGTTGTCTGTGCGTTTTACCTGAGACGTCTGTGTAGTTTGTTGTTATACGTTTGTGGATTTTATAGTTGTCTTTATGGTTTTCCTGAGACATCTGTGTAGTGTGTTGTTATATGTTTATGCATTTTTTAGTTGTCAGTGCGTTTTACCTGAGACGTCTGTGTAGTTTGTTGTTATACGTTTGTGGATTTTATAGTTGTCTTTATGGTTTTCCTGAGACGTCTGTGTAGTGTGTTGTTATATGTTTATGCATTTTTTAGTTGTCAGTGCGTTTTACCTGAGACGTCTGTGTAGTTTGTTGTTATACGTTTGTGGATTTTATAGTTGTCTTTATGGTTTTCCTGAGACGTCTGTGTAGTGTGTTGTTATATGTTTATGCATTTTTTAGTTGTCTGTGCGTTTTGCGTGAGACGTCTGTGTAGTTTGTTGTTATACGTTTGTGGATTTTATAGTTGTCTTTATGGTTTTCCTGAGACGTCTGTGTAGTGTGTTGTTATATGTTTATGCATTTTTTAGTTGTCTGTGCGTTTTGCGTGAGACGTCTGTGTAGTTTGTTGTTATACGTTTATGGATTTTATAGTTATCTTTATGATTTTCCTGAGACGTCTGTGTAGTGTGTTGTTATATGTCTGTGCATTTTTTAGTTGTCTGTGCGTTTTACCTGAGACGTCTGTGTAGTTTGTTGTTATACGTTTGTGGATTTTATAGTTATCTTTATGGTTTTCCTGAGACGTCTGTGTAGTGTATTGTTATATGTTTATGCATTTTTTAGTTGTCTGTGCGTTTTACCTGAGACGTCTGTGTAGTTTGTTGTTATACGTTTGTGCTTTTTTGAAGTGTCTACACAGACAATGTTTTTGAACGTTTTTGAAAATATGTTGTAAAATGTATGCAAATGAATGGAATTGCGTCTGTTCTTGTGCACGTTCTTTAGGCTTATACGGAGTATAACTTTAAATATAGCTTTATTATGTTTTTAGGTGGCACATATAAGCCTAAATGGATGCACATTCAGGTTTAATAGTTGTAATGATTTTTATTTTCTTGACAGGAACTATTTATGCTCTTTGCATGGCGGGGATAATGAACCTTCGAAACATGTGTTTACATGTTTGCATGAGAGCTTCTAAACAAAGGATGATAAAGGATTTATGTTTGTAATTACTTATATTGTAAATTTAATGTTTTTACATTTGGGATGATATTGTATTTGGAGTAAAGTTAAAGTTTTTACATTTAGAATGATATTGTATTTGGAGTGATTTTATTCTCAATGATGTGTGTTTTTGTCGTGTTAAAAAGCAAACGACTTTCAATATTGGTGAAGTAAATTGTGTTTTTAAACAATGTTGAATTATGAAAGGTGAATTAGTAATCTTACTCTCATTATGGATGTAAATCATGCAAAATATATGTGTATTTGTAACCAAACACTATATATCATGTTCACAGACAACTTCACTTACCACATAAGCCCATTTCTATGACTATTGTATGTGACTGACACATTTGTCTAGTTGACAGACAATTCTACTTAAAACATTAACCCATTCTAGTAAATGTTGTTTGTGACCAAACATGTAATATCATATTCATCTAAACTCTTCATCTAACAGACAAAATACATGAACAGACAATGTTTTAATCGCACACAGACGAAATCTATGAATACACAGACAACAATTATTATCTATGTACAGACAAAACAAACAAACAGACAATGTTTTAATCTTGCACAGACAATATAAACAATGACAGATGATATTTCAATTACACACAGACAAAATAAGGAAACACATAGACAATTGTATGTGTCCAACACAAAACATCCAACTTCATTTTCATAACACAAAACATACATTGTAGACATTAGCAACTTCAATTACACTATCATTCTAAACACAAGAACCTTAATTTTACAATATAGCTAGTTACAAGAATAAAATATTTAGTTATCATGTATTCAAAATCTCTCATTCTTGACTTCCTCAATCCTTTTTCTGCCATCATTCGGTTTATCAAACACATGTATCGAAGGTTCATTATCCCCGCCATGCAAAGAGCATAAATAGTTCCTGTCAAGAAAATAAAAATCATTACAACTATTAAACCTGAATGTGCATCCATTTAGGCTTATATGTGCCGCCTAAAAACATAATAACGCTATATTTATATTTAAAGTTATATAAGCCTAAAGAACGTGCACAAGAACAGACCCAATTGCATACATTTGCATACTTTACAACATATTTGCAAAAAACGTTCAAAAATATTGTCTGCGTAGACACTTCGAAAAAGCACAAACGTATAACAACAAACTACACAGACGTCTCAGGTAAAACGATCAGACAACTAAAAAATGCATAAAAATATAACAACACACTACACAGACGTCTCAGGAAAACCATAAAGACAACTATAAAATCCACAAACGTATAACAACAAACTACACAAACGTCTCAGGTAAAACGCACAGACAACTAAAAAATGCATAAACATATAACAACACACTACACAGATGTCTCAGGAAAACCATAAAGATAACTATAAAATCCACAAACGTATAACAACAAACTACACAGACGTCTCAGGTAAAACGCACAGACAACTAAAAAATGCACAGACATATAACAACACACTACACAGACATCTCAGTAAAACCATAAGTTGAATTAAAGCTAAAAATCAATTATACATAGTTACATCTCATTGAAGCATTTCAACAAACACTTAATAGGCATAAAAGTGAGCTATAATAGTTGAATAAAATTTTAAATTATAACAAATCCATACTAATATTATATTGTAATAAACATTCATCAACATCACCACAACATATTTTGTATAAATAAAATTAAAAAAAGGAACGTCAAATTTTAAGCATAAAAGTATAATTAAAAATTAAAGAAACGTCACAAATCCTTTCACTTCATATGCAAAATCCAAATTCGAAACTGTAAATTTACAATAGACACTACAAAAAAACAACGATTTTGGCACGAATTTGGCACGGAGCTTTGGCACGGATTTACCAAAATTCGTAGTGTATTTGGCACAGATTTGGCACGGATGCGTTAAATCCGTGCCAAATTCCGTGCCAAAGTTGTTTTGTCACCAGCTATTTGGCACGGCGCTGTGCCAAAAATAAGTTACAGTCCGTGCCAAACTCGCCTAATCCGTGCCAAGTCCGTGCCTATTTCAATGTTTTTTTGTAGTGAGAGAAATAGAAGAGATTTAATACCATGTGATTCTCCGGTAATGAGGCGGAACAGGGGATGAGCTTGCCGTTTTGAGATAGGGAGTCCAAGAGAAAGAAAAGAGAAAGAACCAGAGGGAAAGAAGAAGGGGAAAAACGATAGAGACAACTGGGGAGAGGGTTAGGGTAAGAGAGGAAGAGGAGGGAGGAATTGGAGTGGAAACTGGAAAGAGAATTAGAGGGTAAATGAAAGAAGGTAAAAATTGGGCCCTATTTTATAGCGTGTACACGGGCGTGTAAAACGCCGTGTGCACGAAGCATCTCTATTGTTCTGCATATATGGAGCCAATCATACATGGAGAGACAAAACTCGGAAAACAATCTACACATTCTACTTCAAATGCAATCATAGTTCCATTATTATTACTCGACTTGTGTAAAAAGACTTGAATTCCATTATTTATATATTTCTGTAAAAAAAAAATCAGTATTATTACTTCATGCTATTTTTTATGGAGTATGAATGTTATTACGAGTACTTTATAAAAAATGACTCGTATAATTCGTATTAGTAATATTGAATGATTTTTAAATTGAATTTTTATTTTTTCGCAAATTTTAATTCTATTTTGGATTGTGGGTGTTGTGTATGTGAATTAGTATATAATTGTTGTTACATAAAATAGAACAATACTAATGGTATATGTAGTGTTGCTATAGCATGAAATTATATAAAATTGTTTCAAGCCTATACTAACGGTAAATGTAATTACTAACGGTCAATATTTTGTTGGTATAAGGTAATGAGCTATTCTGACGGTAAGAAAATATGTTGGTGTAGGTCTATACATACGAAACGTATATTGACACTCAAAATTCCGTTGGAATTGCATATATTTCAGTTGGTATAGCTGAATGATGTCTATTCCACCGGTTTAGATGTTTATACCGGCCAACAGTTTTCTACCGTTGGTATATGACAATTTGTTTGTAGAGGTGTTTGATTGTTATTATGGATTTTGGTCTTTTCCAATTCGGTGCGCATGCCAGACTGGTAGATCGGTCTGATCGTCAGGTTCTAGATCAAATAGTTTAGCTTGGTTTGATTTTTAAAAAATACTATCTCCATCTCACTAACATTAGGACATAAGGGTGGCACAGTTATTAAAAAAATGAATTTATGTGTTTGATATCAAATTGGTAAAGTAAGTATAAAGTAATTATGATTTAGAATCACACAAATTGTATCAAATTTGGTATGAGACAATCTTAGTGGAACAGATAGATCACAGATATAAACAATTATATCGTGAGGGAGGGACTAGCAGATGCAGGGACGGATCCAGGATTCTGAGTCAAGGGGGGCGAAATTTTTCGTTAGTGTAGGGGTGAATTTTTTTTGTTAGTGTAGCGGGGTGAAATTTTTCCCCCTAGTCTAGCGGGGACAAATTTTTTCGCTACTGTAGGGCTATGCGGCTATTTTTATTCAAAAAAAATGACATTAATACATGCACATTCCGAAGGTCTTTTAAATTTATTACATTCTAAATTTAGACGATGACAAAGACATCAACCAATACATTTTTAATAACTTCTACATTGTTTCACCTCATGAATCGGTTATTGAATTGTAATTTTTGTCCATCAAGGAGTAAGGAGGGTGTTCGTGAGTTATGACTCATGAGAAGTTTTCTTAAAATTACAATAGTAGTATACTAGTATGTATGAGATTGTTATTTTTAGAATAATATGCACCACATACACACACATATATGGTGCATATTATATTTTAATATTTTATTAATTCTATAATAATTTAAAGTTTATTATCCATGCAATAAATAATTTTTAGAAAGCAAGAAGTAAATGAATTATGTAATCTAATGTCTATAAATATTTATATTTTAGATTCATTTCACGTGATCTAAAAATTGTGTAATTAGTGTGTCTGGTATTTAATATAGTTTGATATATGTTTTACAAAATCCAGTACTTACCTTGTTATCTAATAAAGATAATTAAACATTACAAAACTAAGAATTCTTATATAATAAGTATCCTAAATCCTATGTTGTAAAAACCGGACCGGGAAGCGACCCGGTCGAGCGATCGGGTCACGGGTCAGCCCGGACCCGGCGGGTCAACCCGGTCAACACCCGGAAAACCCAGTCAACAAATAAATAGAATTATTATTTTAAAATATACAATTTTTAACTAAACATAAAATATATATTAAATTAGATGGATATTAAATATCAATATGATGCTTATTAAAAAATGAAATATTATACAGAGTATAAACATTTAACTCATAATATTAGTAATCACATATACTGTATTAATGATGTTATGTTTTTATTGTAATTTTATTGTAATTATTAATTAAAAAGTAAGTTTACTCCGGAACAGATACGTAGTATAAGATATACCCCGGAGTATATTAAATATGGTTAAGTAACACATTGTACAAACATTCCAAAGCAGCTTCACGGTTTGACGTCTCTAATCCCTACTTGTACACCCGAGTTCGAATCTCCCTTGGTGCATGTTTTTGATTTAATTCCGGGTTTTAGGAAATTTCCGGGTTTGGGCCGTCGCGGGTTACGGTCCGGGTCTGTCGGGTCAACGGGTTTTTCCGGGTTCAGCCACATTTGCGGGTTGGGGTTCAACCGGACCGGATTGGACTCCGGGTGACCGGGTTCCGGGTCGACCCGCCCGGTCCGGTCCGGTTCTTACAACGTAGCCTAAATCTTAAATTACGAGTTACTCTATTGTTTATTTGTTTAAGTTATGTAAATTATTTTAGATGTTTCATCTTTTAAATCTCTAATTAAGTATTACATTATGTAAGACTATATACTAAGTTTGAAAATTAAAAGCTAAGGGGGGCGAATCTAATTAAACTATGAAATTTTTATGAAAATATTACATATATGGTAAAAAAATTTGAATGTCCAAGGGGGGCGGTCGCGCCCCCGCGCCCCCTAAATCCATCCCTGAGCAGATGTAAAGTTAATTGAAAGAATATTCGCATCAATGCTAAATAGTGAATTAATCAATGTTTGCAATAAAATGTGATGACATGATCTTTTTAAACTAAAAGCTAAACAAATTTAAATATATGGCCTGACGTAATAATGTATCTTTTAGTTGAAACTTGTTTAAAACGCAAAATATTTAAGAATGCATTATACATAATTAATGTAGATGGGTTACCTAATCCATATTATATTATACGGAGTATTAAATAAAATACGTGTAGTTAATAATCAACATTACTGTATACTCCGTATATGAAGTATGCATTTAGACGAACATTATCAACAACCTTTGTTATATACGTAGTACGGAGTATTATTCCATATAAAGCTTTAAATACATATTGTCGTATATGACGACCCAACGAGCACGATAACATAAAAGCCACAAAAAAGACATAGAAGAAAAATACTACTCTGTAATATTATAGTATGGCGTACAGAATCAACACTATCATGGTCTTTGTGTTGGCTATGATGTTTCCTTTGTTAACATTTGCAAAAGATTCACCGCCAACCCTTACTCCGGAAGAAGCTGCCAACCAACTTGCTGCCCAAAAACACCTTTGTCTTGTATCTTATCTAAATGAGCACTTTGCTTATCCGTACAATCCAATTATTACTTATAGTGAATTAGAATACAGGGAAGATTATTGTGATAAATATGCAAATTGTAATGTACTTAATAAAGATTGTCCTCCCACAAACTAATTACAAATAAAGTATTATGTGCAACCCGTCACCCCCAACTTTTCGCTGCTTCATGTTCCAAAAATAAGTGTAACATAAACAGTCTTCATTACTTGAATCAAGTTTTTTGTACAATCAAGGAGTGTTCAGAAAGTCATGGTGTTAGGAGATTCATTACTATTTTTATCAAGAGAAGGATGGACAAAATGGCGTTGTAATATATAGTGCTATTTATAATGAGGGTGTTTGGTAAAGAGTCTATTGATTTGACCATTATTTGGCTTTTTTACCAGAAAAACGGCTAATAAGAGTGTTTGGTTAATTGGCCTTTATAATAGGGCTGGGCATAAATCCCGAACCGAACCCGTACCGAACCGGTCCGTAATGGTACTGAACCGAATACCGGTATTCAAACGGTTCTATAATATTTTATCCCGAACCGAAACCGTACCGTTTGAAACGGGTACGAGACCGGTCCTAGAATTTGAGTACCGAAAAATACCGAACCGAACCGTTCAAAAATAATGCATTGAAATTTTTTATATTTTCCCCATACCAATAAATCTATCTAATAGACCAACAATTTTATAGCTCAAGTAGGTATTCACGCGTCCCTAAAATAGCTAAATGTGTGCTTATATATATTGTTATTTTTCCGTTTTAGATAATTTATATTATATTTTGGTATGTATTAAAAGAATGTTAAAGTTTTAGAAATCATTAATAACTATTCATTTCTAGTAAAGTACTGTATACAACTTTTTGTTGTATCACGTTTGTACAATTTTACAACTGATTTAATATGGTTTAAATCTTAGCTCCCGCGGTTCAACTATTAATTTAAATAAAACTAATACTTAACCTAGAACAATAAAGAACATTGATTTTTTCTGTTATATTCATTAATTTGATGATTTTATTTTTATATTTTTACGTGGACTTTGTAAATTAAAGATGATATGTATCTCGTTTATCGTCATTTTAATTTGCTATACTTTTATTTAGTTGTGCTGCATTATTTGTATATTTGTGAATTGTAGAATTGTAGTACTAAATAAGCAATTTCTTGTAACATTTTATGTGAATTGGTTGGTGTGATGATATCTACTAATTGCAAAATGTTTCCAATTTTTTTAGCATGTGTTTGGCATTGTACCGTACCGTTTTATACCGTTCTGAAATAACATGGTACCGAATGGTTCCATCCTTAGAACCGGACCGTACAGGACCGTTACAAACCTCACAGATACATTACGGGTTTTACTAGTTTACCGGACCGTTCCGGACCGCGTCCACCCCTACTTTATAATTTTCATTTGCCCAAAATTAAAAAGGCTAATAAAACTAGCGTTTTGTGTACGTGTTGGCCGTTTCAATTCTATCGTGAATTCCATTTTTGTCCGCAAGCAAATTATTCTACTCCCTGCTAAGCTATTATTCTCCCTTCACAATAATATTCATTTGGATTTATCTGTCTGAGGACCCAAACGAATAAGAATGGGATTTTGAGAAAGTAAAAACAGGTTGTCAATCAGTTTTGTTTAACAATCCCAACTCTTAATTGTAACCAAAAAAAAAATCCCAACTCTTAATTAAAGTCGTGGTCACATTTTTATCCGCCTTTGATGTGCCAACGGACCAAGCAGCAAAAAGAATGAAGCAGCACATCAGCATTGTCGTCGATGTCTCCATATAATCTACAAAGAGTAAAAAGTAAATCATACGCAGTAAATCTCTCCAATTCAACTGTGTACGTATGTAGTGGAGAGTGAGTTTCCTTTTGTAGTACCAACATGGCAACATGCATGGCTTGTACATTGATCAGGGTATAGTATGGGCAGCGTATTAATTGAACAATTAATATCATCTCATAGTCAAGGTTGTTAAAATCGTATTTTTGAATCGAATCGGTAGATGTTTTTAGAAATCGAATCGTAAAATCGAATTGCAAATCGTAAGATTTTACCAAACGTATGTTAATAATTATAAAATAAATCAATATTAAAATTAAGTTGCAAGTTAATGATATTATATTATTTCATTACATAAAACTATACCTAAAATGTCAAAAGCAAGATTTATAAACTGTTTTTATAAGGTAAATGTATTGAATAATAACATTAAACATATGTAAAACATAAAAATAATTAAGTAACACAAGAATATAATCCATTACTTCTATTGCCTATACTTTAAAAATAAAATACACAAGTATTTTATTTACCATTCTCTCAATTCGGATGAAGCATAGAAATTGTAGTACCAATTCAAGTATGAACTACCAAGTATGGACTATGATTTATGCGCGCATTTAATATAATGAACAAAAACCAAACCGACCTACAAACCATCCCAAACCAAACCGTTTGAAATCGAATCGAATGAATTCGAAAACGTTTAAAATTGACGAACCTCTTAGTGCGCAGTTCAGTTTACATTTATGCATTTGGACTAAAAACTCGACCAAACCATATACTAAAACGCACCGAAATCAACAGAAACGGATCAAAATTAACCTCACTGAAACCAACTGAAATTGACTCAAGTTGTGTGGTTTTATTCTGTTAATTATGCTGAAATCTTTGCTCCTGTAGTTAAATTTACTACGATTAGAATGATGCTTGCTCTTGTTGCTCATAATGATTGGGAAATGAAGCAAATGGACGTCACCACTGCATTCTTGCATGGTGATTTAGATAAGAAAATCTATATGTCGCAGCCTGAGGGCTTTGTGGATCCCATGAAGAGTGATCATGTGTGTTTGCTTAGGAAGGCCTTGTACGGCCTGAAGCAGTCCCCGAGGCAGTGGAATATCAAATTTGACCAATGCATGTCATCTTTGAAATTTCAAAGTCCGAATGTGACCATTGCCTATACTTTAAAAATACTTCTTCTGTGCCTGTATTTTTATTGCTATATGTGGATGATATGCTTATTGTGAGTCCTTCAGGTGACGCCATTAAATGTGTGCAAAAGCGTCTCAGTGAGAACTTTGCTATGAAAGACCTAGGTGATGCCAAAAGGATCCTAGGCATTAACATTGTTAGGGATAGGAGTAAGCGTGTGTTAGTTCTCAATCAGATTTCATACATTGAAAAGATTTTGAGTAAATATAACATGCATTCTGCTACTCCCGTTTCTATCCCGATGGCGTCTCACTTTGTGTTAAGTAAGGATCAGTCTCCCAAGACTGCTCCTGAAATTGCTAAAATGAAATCTGTGCCTTATTCCAATGCTATTGGGTCCGTGATGTATCTCATGGTGAGTACTAGACCCGACATTGCCTATGTTGTTAGTTGCTTGAGTAGGTATATGTCTAACCCCGGTTTAGATCATTGGAATGCTCTTAAGTGGTTGCTTAGGTACTTGAAATCTACTGTTAATCATGGGTTGGTTTTCACTAGGTGTTCTGAGGGAGTTAAGTTGAGTGGGTATGTGGATTCGAATTTTGCTAACGATAGAGACTATAGGAAATTAAATCCACGACCTCTTATGTGTTTACCCTTTGCGGGTCGTGCATTAGTTGGAAGTCTCAACTTCAACCCATAGTTGTCCTATCCACCACTGAGTCTGAGTATGTGGCCGCTACCGAAGCGTTTAAGGAAGCCATTTGGCTTAAACGTCTCCTAACGGAGATTGGTAGTCTCAAGCAGGATATTTGTGAGTTTTCTGATAGTCAATCTGCTATTCAATTGTGTAAAAACCCTGTTTTTCATGATAGAACTAAACACATTGATGTTAGATTTCATTTTATACGTGATATTGTTAGTGCAGGTCATATCAAGTTGATTAAAATTCCATCGGAATTTAATCCTGCTTACATGGGGACTAAATGTCTCTCTGTCGAAAAGTTGTTGTCGTGCAAACGCACGTTAAACATTGATTGCGGATAAGTTGCCTGGTGATCTTACTCCTTTTGCCTGAATATGTCTGTGTGATTATTCGGGCAATCCAGCGATGATGAGTCTCAAATTGTTTTAGAGTGTTGTGCTCTACACCACTATGGTCCAATAAGGTGGAGAATGTGTTGGTATTGGCCCAGCCTATTTCCTTAAGCCCAATTTACCTATGGTTTGTACCCGACCCATACCTTTGCTTAGCCAAATCGCACCGCCTTCTCTGCGATTCTTTCCTTCTCGGCTTAAGCCTTATTCGTACTCGGTGATATCTTCTTCAATTGGTAAGTTTCCATGTCTGTGACTTGTGCTTGGCCTATATAAACCTCTTCCTCTTCTGCCGAGTCGGGTTGGAACGCCTTCTCCCTTTACCCTAGCTGGTTCGCCAATTTGTACTCCTCCATTGGGGAATTCCATAGTTTGGCCGGAAATTGGCGTGTAGGTTGTTGCCCACTCCCCTCCTTGTGACCTAGTGGTGGATTTCATCCTTTGTGGGTGTTAACTGTGGAGACCTGAGATGGAATCGGACACATAATTAACATATTCATATTTATATGAATTTTTATAAGATATGTCAATACTCCTAACTACTTTTTTAATAAATAACCTATTATTCTCGAGTTCAAAATGACTTGATTGATTGTATTTAAAAAATAAACGTAAATATATGATCCTTTCTTAATAAAAAATTGGAAGTAGTAACCCGGACGGATAGCTCAGTTGGTCGAATGGTGGGAAATTTGAGTAAAAGAAATAGAAATAGTAAGAGAAACCTAGACCCTTTTCTCAAGAAAATACTCTGTATTAAAATGTGGAGTGAGCCCCACCTAATATAGCTTGTGGGTTCGCCCTATGCAGCGGTGGCATATCTAGTAACAGTCCGTATACGGTGCAACCGGAGCATGGTGAGCATCATGCTCCCATGCCTATATGGAATGTAACTCGTGTGAATCCACAAGCAACTTCAAGTTTATCAAGATGTAAATTACACTCATTCAAATGTAACTCATTGAAATGTAAACTGATTTGATTCAAATGTAACTTGGGAAACAATCTGATGTAATTTATGAATGTAACTTAAGCCTATTCAAATGTAACTCGGGAACAAGGAGATGTAACTTCTGGAACAATAAGGTTTGATTCATTAATTAACAAGAAAAAAGAAAGGAGAAGGAGGAACAGGTTCCAGGCATAGCAGGTCGCAATCCTGTAGGGGATAGGGGTCTCCATCGGTGGTGATCAAGCTTTGTGGCAGGCAGCCATAAATGCCACTTCCTTGTCTGTCCGCTGCACCTTCGCTTCCTTCTCCGTCTGCAAACTTAGGTTTTTTTTTGTGAAGGGTACGACGTCGTTCAAGGGCCGGTACACCTTGCGCATAGTGTACCGGTTGCACGGTATAAATTGCGCTCCAATAACATGGCACCTATAGATTATAGCTATGGTCACATGACGAGCATTGGCTATAATAGCAAATAATTAAATAAAAGTATATAAACGATTTGTTAGTTCTAATAAGGACTAAAATTTGCCCAAAATTTAACAATAGAGCTACAATCCTTATCTTATCTTATTACAAACTTATAATTGCCAATGAAGATTAGGGCATTTAAGGGATATAAAATATGTTGGTGTAATGCCCTGCTTAATTGATTGGTACACCACGCTTAATCCTCTGCACTCTATCCAAAGATTTTAACTTCCCGTTTTACTTCCGTCTGTGTGATTGCTCCGTCTATCATTGTCACATAGACCATTCGTTTTTTCTCTCAGTGCTTTGAGTCTGGATTGCGCCCTAACTTCACCAGCTGCTCCCATCGTTTCCATGTTGTGCGCTAGCCATCAAGGTATGTCTTTCCATTTTCTCCAGTTCTCAGTGACCTTTTTCTTTGGAGCAATTTGCCCTACAATGAAGTTCAAGCAGTGCAGCGTCTCTGTTTGCTCAACTACAAGGACCCTATAACCCTGCTCTACGTCAGGCACACATGAAAGATAATCGGGATCATCTTTTGTGATTGTCTTCCTTCCGTGAACGTCAATACTCTCACATCTCCGCCTATAAATTTCCTCTCAATGAGGTTAGTAGACAATTGAAGTGTTGAGTCTCAAAGGGAGGGTTGCTTTCGAGTTTTGAGGCCATATTAGTTGCATATCACAATATGGTATGTATATTCTCTCTGATTTAATCATTCAAGTTTTCATTCAATTTGGATCGCAAATTGCCTGTTTTTGAATATATCCTCTATTATCTTGGGCTTTTATTTGTAGCTTCTGTATTATTCTATATTATTTTACCTACTATTATGATTAAGGTTGATAATCATGAACTAGGTTGTAGTAGAATCGAGACTTTGCTTTAATTTAAGGAAGAGTTTTTAAAAATATGCTACTTCCATTTGTGAATAATCCCCACTAACTTTTCTTGTTTGATTTTCATGCATACCCTGGTACTACCCATATGAAGTTGAACTAAACATGGTAGAAAAATTCCAATTCTTTGAAGCATACTAACTTACTAAGTGTTTGTATATATGCCTAGAGGAGTTTTTTTGAATGCTTTATACATTTTGTATAAGGACCATGGATGTATAGATCAAGGAGTAGCAATATACTAAGATACTTTAATTAGAAATAAGAACACTATTATTTTACGATTGTTAATTAGCAAGCCATGTAATTGAATCTGGATTTTTTCCCAAATAGAAGTCGAAACTATGAACAAATTATGTTACACGAGCTAGAACTTATAAGACAATTATTTATTTGAAAATTCAGTTAATTTTAAGTCTATTTCCAAATTAAGTTTAAATAATACTACCTCCGTCCCAGGGAGAAGTTCCCACTTTCCATTTTTGGCAGTCCCAACAAAAAGTTCTCATTTCCTTAAATGGAAAGTTATCCTACATAAAAACAGTGCCAAACAGTGCAAAACAGTGTCAAATAGTGTCGAAACAGTGCCAAACAGTGTCGAAACAGTGCCAAACAGTAAAATTTACCCCTCAGTAACTTTATTTCCTTAATATGTGTGAAAGTCAACCCGGGAACTTCTCTCTGGGACGGAGGGAGTAACAAATACGTAGTATATGAGTGAAATAAAGATTATGGGGAAAAAATGAGACCTATACGTAGTCAGGGGCGGAGCCAGGGCACTAAGTCGGACTAGGTCAATACAAAGAATATTTTTAGAAAAAATTTAGAACATTTTTTTTACTTTAAAATTAAGGCATTTTTTAAATTTGGGGGTGGGTCAGGGCCTAGGTTGGCCCCCCTCGGGCTCCGCCCATGTACGTAGTAACTACACTCACATTCTTAGGGAAAAGCTCAATAAAGTTTACCTAGCCACTAACCAAATAAGAGAAGTAACTCTTTCCTCAAAATTGTACACATATAACATGTGCATTGATAAGTGGGTAGTTTCATATTGATTGTTGCTAGCTATCTGCTATTGTTCCCGTCATGCTATTAGGATTTTTGTTATGGATTACCAATTCATTTGTACTCTATAGCCAGGGAAATCACTTTATGCTACAGTGTAAGAGCTCGGTGAGAATGCTCTTCATTCTGCAGAATCAATATTAGAACTTCTGGCCACTGAGATACCACTGTATGCTAGCCTTCAGAGAAAGAGTGATGTTTCTAGGAAGAAATTAAAAGAAGCAATTGATGAAGAAACCAATAAAAGTCATGAGACTTCATATATTGTGTGGACTGCAAGGTAGGACTTTGTGCCCATTTCGTCAAGCTATTTTTTAGCTGTAATTATCCAAAAAAGTGTTCTTTACAATTAAGGTTAACTGGTTAAGTAAATATCACTTTCATAGTTCTATTCATGATTTCATAATGAGACATGCCTAAACATCACAATTATATAACACACGTAAACTATTAAGAGAACATATAAATCATTACTTTGATAATAGAAATATAAGGTTTCAGATTTACTGAGGTTGGCTATAACAGATTAAGAATGTCATAGCAAGTCTTTACCCTCATCCCTCCTCAAAAGTAAGTTCCCATGACATTCTTAATTTGTTAATGCTCTCCATTATGTATCATGCTTTCTTCCTCTGGCGATGCATGTATCCTTTTAAAGTGTATATTTGGGACTATTGTACTTTCTGACTTTGGCGATGGCGCGATGCAGGTAGTGTTTTAATAATGTTGGGTAATGTGTTGGGATGGGGACAAGGGAGTAAACTGCCAAGAGGAACAGTGACCTGCCTACGCTTAGGAGAGAGGGGGAGGGGACTTCTCGTGGCTGCATCTATCAAGATCATCGGGCATCAATTATCTAGAATGATAGATTCATACAGACAAAGATTATAAATTGGTTTAAAGTTAAAGAGTCAACAAAAATTGACATAAACAGGCTTAAAGAAATTATAGATACTTTAATGTATACAATTCATTGTATTATGTATTTTCTAATCTAACAAAAATTTTGTGTTCGAAGTGCATGACCATCCAAACTCCAAAGCAATAATAGAAACCAGAACATGTCCTGATTATATTTTTGTTGCTTATATGTAAAGTGTGTGCCAGTTTATGGTTGGTTGTGTGGTACATATTCTTTTGAACCATTCTTTTAGCTAGAGTATTTAAAATTTATGGGATAAAGGCTAAAGATTTGGTTGCATTGAATGAATTGATGCACCTGATGAAAAAAAATTGAGGCTTCTTAGTAGATGCTGCTGAATTGATTAGGCAGACTGAAACTCATATTCACCTCTGATGGATTTGATTATTATCTCAGCTCAAATTATTGTTAATATTGTATTTGGAAGTGACATACCACTTTTATACGGAGTATTTGATTTACAGAAGATGCTTTGCCATTTTTTTTTTAATTGTTCGCTTATTGATCGGCGTTGCATATAATAACTCATGTTCAACTCAAGAGATAAGTATATATTGATATACGAGCTAATATTATTTGATGGGTAGCTTTTTTGTTGCAGATTGAAAGTTGGAAGACTTGCATGATGCTTGGTGTAATTAAAGTATAGTTGAATGTTCATTCCTCAAGACTTAAAATGTATACATGGTCTTGAAATCTTGATTGATTCTTAATCCACAAATTTGATGGTAAATTACTAGATTTGTGGAATAGAACCACAAATTAAAAGTAAGACGGAGTAATACTTTTTTTTGAAAGGAAAAGTAATATGTAATACTTAACAAATACAGAGTAGCAAATTAGATGAATAAGAATTATCAATACTTAGAGGTGTACTAGATATTTTACATATTTATTGTTTTATTCTAGTGGAGTTAGAAAATAATGACCAATTGACCAGCCCTCCTCTAGGTTGAGACGTTGAGTAGGTTCCATGTCTTTTTAATTTTGTTTTTGCCTCTTGTCCATGATGATGAAATTTCAAATGCTAAACAAACAAACAATATACAAAATGCATAATTTTTTAAAAAAGTACACATTGGACACTTACTCAAATCGCGCAACGCGCGTGTAAAAACTAGTTCTCAAAATAAGACTAATGTACGTCTCTTCTTCTCATTCTACTATTCTTATAATTTCTAATAGATTTATTTTATTAATAAGAAAATTATAATTTTATTTATAATAATAATATAAAAAAATATTTATAAATTAGTAATAAAAAACGAGAGAAAATAATAACGAATAATAAAAAAATTAAAAACTATAAAAAGTCGAACAAATAAAATAAAATATCAAAAAATATTTACATATTCAGAAACTACATTAGAATCTCTATAAAGTAGTTGTAAAATAAAAATTAGAATATAATTAAATATTGATATCCTAATAAAGTGATTAAAATAAAATTATTTGACAAATAAAAAAGTTCACTTTGAAAATCAATTTGGGATGAAGCATGAAGGAGATGGAGGTAGTAATAAACTAATACTATACAAATCGTACGAAGTAGTTGTCTCCATTATTGAAAGACAATGAACATGTTAATTAAGAAAATTGAGTGACATTTTCACACGTATTCTCACTACCATTAAATGTGTGTATGGCTAGTGGCGGACCTAGGCATCGGAGGACAGTGTATGCACATACGAAGTATGTAATGTCCACTAATGTATTCCGTATGAATTTATTATTACAATAACAAAGGTTAAATAAAACATAAATATATGTTTGTACTTCCACCATCCTGAATTGATTGAAATTTGTGGTTTTTAAAGTTGACCGATAGTAAGGTTAAATTATACCTATGGATAGTTAAATCATTTTTATAAATAAAATTTACATATTTGGAAATACATTGAAAGTTCAATAAAGTCGCAAAGCTCAAATTGAAATATATTAAAATTTTGATTTGTTAAATTAGTAAATAAAATGAAACTGTATCGATATAAAAATAAAATTTACTTTGCAAATCCTTTTCGGAGGGAGAAAGCACTCGGTACGTGGGTTACACACTAACAAATGGAAGAATTAGCTAATAACTATAATTTTTAATAGGGAATAAGTATTTAATTAATAATCCTAAGCCTTTAATTAAAAAACATCATGAGGAGTGAATTTGTTTCTTTTAAAAACCTGGGGCGAACTTGGACAGTTTGACGTGAAGCACTTCCATAGTTCAAAAAAGAGGGTGTAGCCTCACCAGGTTTATGTTCAGAATAAAAAAATTTAAACTATTTTCTTACCACCACCTACGCTAACAGGATGTATTCAGGTGAAGCCTATGCCTACTCTAATTAACATGTACGTCCGCCCCTGGGGTATGGCATATTGGCATTGCCCACGCTTTACGGCCTTTACCCTATACGCATGGGCTTTCTATGCATAGACGAAAGTGTTGTGGGGATTAAAAAGGGAATAAATTAAATCATCACGAGCCACATGCATAACGGCCTATGTAGCACCGATACCGGTACGCGGAAACGCGGAAACGCGGAAACGGGTACGAGGATACGTCAAAACCAAAAAAAGTAGGATACGGATACGGGGCCATATTTATAAATATTAAAAGTTATCGGGGTGTATTTACAATTATTAAAAGTTATAGGGGTCTATTTATAAATGTTAAAAATAGATTTTTTTTTAAAAAAAATATGTATATATACATATAATATCCTATGATGTCTACCCATTCATTGCATTGAAACATTTTCCTTTTTCAAGATACTTAATAATAAATTCATAATATTTCTCATACACACTAGTGCATCTCGAAATATAAATGTAATCAATAAGTCATTAATTTAAAATGAGAAATAAGTCAAACAACTACAATCTTGAAATTAAAAGTGCAAGTACCCAATTCGGAGTATGAGTTAATGACTTAATTCAGATATAGCCATATAGGCCCATTATTTGATTACCAAATAAAATGTAGTTTTATATTTTCATTTTTATTTAGAATTTTATTAAGTAAATTTTGGGATTTTTTTAAAAAAAAGTTGATACGAGTATCCGTCAGGATACGAGTATCGGAAACTTTCAAAAAATTCCAAAAAAAAAAATGGAAACTTTTAAAAATTACAGATACGGCCCGGGAACGTACGGTACGGGTATCCTAGCGTATCGGATACGCCGATACGCTACCCTAGGGAAGTATCTATGAAGGATGGACCGTTATCTATGAAGCACGGATACTTCATAGATAATCTGAAAATGAAAACATTAATAGATTGAGTACTCAAATATATAACTTCTCAAATAGTATACGAGCTATTTAAGTGACTAAAGAACACAAAACCTATGTGAATGATTTTTTTATAACTAAAAAAACTTAATCTTAAGAAAGGAAAGATAAAACATTTTTAACATAGACAATGGGAGGCCAGTCGTCCCAGGCATCTGGTTGGGCACTAGAACGAGGAGCTAAATAAACCTTCAACCTACTTATAAAAGTCTTCCATTTTGGCAGAGTTATTTTTTCCTTAATTTATTTCTCTTTATTCATTCCAAGACTGTTTTTTGGCAGAGCTTTTACTCCCCTTACTTTCTCTTGTTTCATTTTATAACTGTTCTACACTATTACTTCTCTTACTTTTACCAGTGTAATGAAATTTGCATCATTAGTCGTGAAATTGATGCAACGGCGTTGTATCTTTGACGTGCACTTTGTCACGGTGCGTCAAAATAAATTCAATACTAACACTTATACGTAGTATAGGTGAAGTAGAGTTCGTATCCACAGGGAAAGGAATAATTTATCTTTTTAACGAAAGGAGTAAATAAAGGGGGATTTTGGTTTGAATGATTTAATTAAATTAAACACGAAGATGAACGAGTTATATGTGATTTAATTCAAAGATAAAAAGGACTTGGCATTGCTACTTTCCAATTGTTGATATATTTCAGTCGATCATTGTTATATCTATAACTTATCCCCTCTCGAATACTCAATCGAGGAGTATATCCAATTCATCGAGGGTAGTTATTAACAACGACCGTTCATTAATAACCCTTAGTATTAGTCATGTATAGAACACCGCCATATACCGACTTGATAGTAGCATTTAATTTCTTAACTCCCTGATGAAATCAATTGAGATTGATAACCTCAACACAACGGTTTCGGTTTAACCAACAAAATTAATCCCTCTTAAGTTTATTAACCACGACCGTGCATTAATAAACCGAAGTTACTCACTTGTGAAACCATCAACGATTAACCATCGGTTCGTTGAACGTTTCTAGTGGTAATTAATGTTGAGATGTTAACTAATTGTCATCTTAGCAACACTCCCCAACATTAACATAGAGATAGATTAAGGGAAGAATTAATATTCAAGGAAGAAGATTAAATATGAATAATCCTACTATAACTAATGTCAAGATGTTATCTAATTGTCATCTTAGTAACACTCCCCAACATTAATATATAGAGGAAGAAAATAAATACTACTATAATTAGTCAAGATGTTATCTAATTGTCATCTTAGTAACACTCCCCAACATTAATATATAGATAGATTAAGAGAATAATTAATATTCAAGGGAAGAAGTTAAGAAAATAACTCACAACTTTAATAATCAATAAGCTTCAAGAGCAATACCAAGAAATGGAAGTTTAGCTCCTCATTTGGAGACTAAACATGCTATAAAAATATAAAAGAAATACTATTCTAAACTGAACTTAAGAGTATATATGAATTGATTGTTTAAAGTGAAGGAAAGGAGGTGTATTTATAGGCTTTTTGAGGTGCAGGTCGAGTACTCGACCGAGTATGTACATATACTCGATCGAGTATGTGTAGAACTTCGAATTCGATCCATACTCGATCGATATTCGGGTATATTTTATAGCTATACCCGATCGAGTATGTCGGTGTACTCGATCGGGTATGACAATAGAACGTGGCCAAATCTTTCCTTGCATGTTCATTTGTTCCCGGATCGAATCATTGAAAATCAGTATTGGTACTCGATCGAGTATAAGGTATACTCGATCGAGTATAGGTCAAAATCAGGAACTTTCCTTCTTTTTGTCTTGTACTCTTGCACCTTCCTTCACCATTGATCATTTGATTGATCTTGGACCTGTTTAAGCTCAGAATAAACCTAATCTAAACAATTTACAAGAATTTAACAAACTAAACTATTACACTGAAAGTGTGTAATTTCCGAAATATTAAACAACCAAAACTAACTAAAAACGTAAATAAACACACGGAAATTACAGATGTATCAACTCCCCCACACTTAGTTCTTTACTCGTCCTCGAGTAAAGTCAAATGTTTCAAACAGTTTAAGATCATTCCATGAGTTCAAGAAAGAAGGGAACTAAGATCACCAAGAAATAAAAAATGATTTTACAAACAACATTCTTTCTTGGGTTTTATGATCTTCTATGCTCCATCTTCTTGCCTCTTCTTCTCTGCCTTCTCCTCTTTTTTCTCAAGAGATCAAATGAGTTCCTGCACACAACAAATATTTCTCTCATATCTCTCATTTTGCCTAGGAGCCTTTTCAGGTTTTCATCCTAGCATCTCTTTTTGTTTTTCCATCCTTACTAACTCACTCATTTTTTTATAAGCCATTTTTGCTTAGATTGCCCATTCTTGGGTTTTCAACCTAACTAGCATTTCAATTCCTTTATTTATCCATTTTTTTCTTTTTTTCTTTTTGTTTACAAAGAGTAAAAGAGATTCATGCATAGTAAAGTGTGAAAATAAAGATTACATACCCATGATGAGTCTCCTCCCCCACACTTAGTTTAAGCACTGTCCCTAGTGCCCGCCTTCTCCGCCATAGTAACTGCCTTCAAAGCCGCCTCCATAGCTCCCGTCGCCCATGTGAGTATCGCCACCGTCATCCCCGCCATCAAAACCTCCATCCCCGGAGCTAGATCCTCCAAAATTACCCCATTGAGTGGGGTCATACCAAGAGGGGGTGGGGGTGGGTGAGCCATGGTATGGAATTGGCCTTGATGAGCCATGTAAGAGTACATAGGTCCATAGAACCTACGTTGATCTTCTTCATACCTTCGGTTGTCTTCGGCCCGTTGTTCCTCTAGTCTTTGGAATCCCGCTCTTTGTTCCTCCCGATATTTTCCAACTTCATTGGTGACTTTGTTGAACCCTTCAAGGAGTTGTTGGAAGTAATCGGGTGGTGGGAAAGCTTGGTTCTGTTCGGGCATGTGGTGAAGTGCATCCTCGGGTTCGTGTTGCTCGGGTTGAGGTTCTTGGTCGGGTTGATCTTCGGGGGGGTCTTGGGCTTGAGGTTCTTGGAGATGTGGTGGGAGGGCATGTGGGAATATGAAATGGGGCACGTCGAACTCTGGTCTGTAGATGATTTTGGGGGTGTCAGGGTTCGGCAAAAGGAAGTATTGGACCGGTTGGACGTGTATGATCCAGTTGTACATGTGTTTCGGTCGGTCTCCAATATACATCGTATGAGAAAAGGAGGTGCATCCCGAGCGGCCTAACCAACCCATGTCCATCAAACAATAGTCGGGTATAGGAGAGTTATCCGTATACCCGAACTTACCGGCCAAGTGCATAATCACTCCTCCCAAAACAATGGCTCCTTTGGCTACGCTTTCTTTTTTCAGATGTGCCCACATGAGATTGCACAGATTAAAGTCTACGTGACGACGGAATAAAGCCACAGACATCAAACACACGTCCCCAATCCTCGTGTGGTGGTTGTTGGGGCGTCCAAGCAAACAATTTGCTAAAAATTTCAAGAATAACCGGAGGACGGGGTGTTGGACATGACTAATATACATTTGGGAGGAATTAAAGTTCACTTCCCCGGTCATCTTTGTCCATAGGGAGTGCCCAAAATGGTGGTATCCGAGATGGCTCTCTCATAGGGCACGGGGATGCCAAAATGTTCAGCAAACTCGAGTTTCGTTATTGAGTAGTTTCGGTTAAACAGACGAAACTCGAGTCTATCATCCCTAAAATCCGCCTCGTCACTTTCAAACTTTACCGAACTCATGAATTCATAGATAATTTGTTCATTAGAATTGTATTTCATATTGAAAATACGGTCCATATCTAATGCATGAAATAATTTTCTACAACTCTTATAGACTCCTAATTCACGTAGAGCATCATGGCATAGAAAACGGGAAGGTTTTACTTGCCTTTTTGATGTTGATAGGAGTCTAGTTCGGTGTTCAGCGTCGGCGGGAGTGATGTCTTCAAAGCCCGGGATGGGTGCTATGGTGCTTGAGCTCTCTCCCCTATTCTTCCTTGGTGCCATTGTTGATGAATTTGAGCTTGAAATCCAAAAATTCGAATGGGGGTAGGGTTTTTTGGATTTGTTGGATATTTGGGGAAAAGGGGATTTTTGGGTATAGATATAGAGAGGAGAGTGAGGGGAGTATTTTGGTGGTGGAATGGGTTGATTTGGTGAAGTATTGAGTGAGATATGGTAGAGAGAAGGTTGAAAAATGGAGTTTGGGGGGGTTGGTTCGAAGTGGAGATGAGATATTTGGAGAAGATGAAGTGTTTTTGGGTGTTGTTTGGGTATTAATCGCAGGGGTACCCGATCGAGTATCCCTGTATACCCGATCGGGTACCGGAGACAGGTAGGGGTTGGGAAACTGGCTTTTCTGAGCATACTTGACCGAGTATTAACCTGTACTCGATCGAGTACTGAAGGCAGGGATGAAATAAAGTACTTTTTCCCGTTATACTCGATCGAGTATGAGATGGTACTCGATCGAGTACTGGAGACAGGTTTTTTGTTCTTCTTATTTCAGCTCATACTCGACCGGGTAAAGAAATATACCCGATCGAGTATGCCTCCATTTTTGGAATATATGGCTACTTCGATCGAGTAGTGCCTCGGTTCCTCTTTTTAAACGATACCCGACCGAGTATGATATGGTACTCGATCGAGTATGTCCCCAGACACTTCAAAACCTTCATTTTCTTCTTCTTCAAAACAAACATGTGATTAGTTCCCTCTCTCTCTTTTCTCTCAAATTCACACAAAAAGGAAATAAAATCTAACTACCTGACTTGGGTTGCCTCCCAAGAAGCGCCTTATTTAACGTCGTGGCACGACGTTTTATTTATTTTTATTTTTATTTTATGTGGGATCGTGAGCATCCCTTCCTTCATTTCTTTTCTTTAGCCTTTTCCAGTAAGGCCGACCTTTCTTCTTTGTTCCCAACTCAATTAAAACATTTGTTGTTGGTGGTTCAAAAACGTTTAAAGAACAAAGAGATTGATCTTTAATTTGTTTTTTCGTAGAGTCAAAGATATTGAACTCTACATTTTGGTCATCGAACTCTAAAGTTAATGAACCACTAGACACGTCAATTTTTGTTTTAGCGGTCTTTAAGAAGGGTCTTCCCAAAAGGATGGGCGCTGTTTGGTCATCATTCCCCATTTCGAGGACGTAGAAGTCGACGGGAAAAACCATATTCTCTACTTCTACTAGCACATCTTCTAATACACCCTTCGGGTAGGTACTAGAACGATCTGCTAGTTGAATCACCACACCGGTTTGATGTAGTGGGCCAAGTTGTAGGGTTTTATAAACGGAATAAGGAATGACGTTTATAGATGCCCCTAAATCTAATAAGGCCTTAGGAAATGTGGTGTTTCCTATCGTGCAAGGAATAGTGAACATGCCTCGGTCGCTACATTTTTTTGGAAGTTTTTCCTGAAAGATGGTCGAGACATGCTCACTAACTTCAACCTTTGGTTTCCCCTTTAATTTATCTTCTCTTTTCATTATACATAGTTCTTTTAAAAACTTTGCATAACGGGGAACACTTTGGATTAGTTTAAAGAGTGGGGTATTTACCTCACAATCGGTGAAGGTTTCATACATGTCCCGATCATTCTCCATTTTCCTTGTGTTCTTAAGCGCCTCAGGGAATGGAGGAAGTGGCTCATATGATGACAGTGGAGGGAATTTTGTCTTCGTTGGCTCCTCCTCCTTGTGGTCAACCTCATTTTTGTCAACCTTTTCTTTCTCAACTTCCCTTGCTTGTAATTCCGGGCTACTCCTTAGCATGATGGCGTTGACTTGTTGCCTTGGGTTTTGCTCAGTTTGGGAGGGAAGCCTACCTGAATCTCTTGCTTCAAGTCGATTTACAGCATTTGAAATTTGGCTAACTTGAGTTTCCAAATTTTGAATGCTTGATTTTGTTTCTTGTTGAAATTGCACCACGTTTTGTTGTAAGGTGCCCATGGTAGTAGCAAGAGTTCGAATCATGTCTTCCGTAGACATACTCGATTGAGAAGGTGGGTTTGCTTGTTGAGGGTTTCCATACCTCAAGTTTGGATGATCCCTCAACCCGGGATGGTAGGAGTTTGAAAATGGGTCGTACCTCCTTTGTTGATGACCTTGGAAGCTCAAGGCGTTGACTTGCTCTGTGGTGTCTTCTTGAAGAGTTGGGCATGAGTCTGTGGGATGCCCTTGTTGTGTACAGATACCGCAGACCTTGACTTCTTGGGTCTTGGATTTTAAAAGGAAATCCTTAACCAAAGAAGTCAAGCCGGTTACTTGACTTGTCAAGCCGTTCACTTGACTTTCCAATGCGTTGTTGGATTCCGCCGCCATAACTCTCCGAGTTGAGGACCGCCCGTTATAGTGTCTAGAGTTCTCGGCCAACTCCGAGATGAGATCTCTCGCTTGTGAAGGAGTTTTGTTGACAATGCCTCCTCCACACGCCGCATTCACCATGCGGCGATCTTGATCCACAAGACCATCATAAAAGTAGAGAATGAAGTCTTGTTCGGTGTATCCGTGATAGGGGCAACTTGCACATAGCTTCTTGAATCTCTCCCAATATTCATATAGGGATTCGTCATCTTTTTGTTCGATGTTGCTTATTTGCTTCTTGAGTGATGATGAAATAGAAGCGGGGTAGTACCTGTCAAGAAAAGCCTTCTTCATTTGTGGCCATGTAGTGATACTTCCCGAAGGATGATAGAAAAGCCAATCCTTCGCGGTGTCCTTCAAGGAGAATGGGAAGGCTCTCAGTTTGATCTGCTCCTCGGAGACACCATTGGGGCACATGCTTATGCACACAATGTGGAACTCCGACAGGTGTTTGTTTGGATCCTCCCCTCGTAAGCCATGGAATGATGGAAGGAGATGAATGAGCCCAGATTTTAGCTCAAATGTGACCCCCCGTATCGAGAGTTGGAAAAATGATACATAGGGGTTGTTGATCTAGATTCGGAGCCGTGAGCTCCCTCAATGTTCTCGTTTCATGAGCCATAGTGATTGGCTCTTCGGTCTCGCTAGATTGAGAACTAGCACTTGATGATTCCTCCGAAGAAGTATTCGGAAATAAATTCCTAAACCTTTCGAAGGCTTGTTCCGTTTGGGGGTTTGTTTGGTAGATGATTTCGTTTATAGATCGGGTTCTTACCATATACTCAAACAAAGCGCAGAAGAAACAGAAATCTTTATACTTCAACTATTTTTTTCTATTTCTTTAAAATAAAAAGAAAAATTAATTGCCTTTCCCCGGAAACGGCGCCAAATTTGACGTGCACTTTGTCACGGTGCGTCAAAATAAATTCAATACTAACACTTATACGTAGTATAGGTGAAGTAGAGTTTGTATCCACAGGGAAAGGAATAATTTATCTTTTTAACGAAAGGAGTAAATAAAGGGGGGTTTTGGGTTGAATGATTTAATTAAATTAAACACGAAGATGAACGAGTTATATGTGATTTAATTCAAAAATAAAAAGGACTTGGCATTGCTACTTTCCACTTGTTGATATATTTCAGTCGATCATTGTTATGTCTATAACTTATCCCCTCTCGAATACTCAATCGAGGAGTATATCCAATTCGTCGAGGGTAGTTATTAACAACGACCGTTCATTAATAACCCTTACTATTAGTCATGTATAGAACACCGCCATATACCGACTTGATAGTAGCATTTAATTTCTTAACTCCCTGATGAAATCAATTGAGATTGATAACCTCAACACAACGGTTTCGGTTTAACCAACAAAATTAATCCCTCTTAAGTTTATTAACCACGACCGTGCATTAATAAACCGAAGTTACTCACTTGTGAAACCATCAACGATTAACCATCGGTTCGTTGAACGTTTCTAGTAGTAATTAATGTTGAGATGTTAACTAATTGTCATCTTAGCAACACTCCCCAACATTAACATAGAGATAGATTAAGGGAAGAATTAATATTCAAGGAAGAAGATTAAATATGAATAATCCTACTATAACTAATGTCAAGATGTTATCTAATTGTCATCTTAGTAACACTCCCCAACATTAATATATAGAGGAAGAAAATAAATACTACTATAATTAGTCAAGATGTTATCTAATTGTCATCTTAGTAACACTCCCCAACATTAATATATAGATAGATTAAGAGAATAATTAATATTCAAGGGAAGAAGTTAAGAAAATAACTCACAACTTTAATAATCAATAAGCTTCAAGAGCAATACCAAGAAATGGAAGTTTAGCTCCTCATTTGGAGACTAAACATGCTATAAAAATATAAAAGAAATACTATTCTAAACTGAACTTAAGAGTATATATGAATTGATTGTTTAAAGTGAAGGAAAGGAGGTGTATTTATAGGCTTTTTGAGGTGCAGGTCGAGTACTCGATCGAGTATGTACATATACTCGATCGAGTATGTGTAGAACTTCGAATTCGATCCATACTCGATCGATATTCGGGTATATTTTATAGCTATACCCGATCGAGTATGTCGGTGTACTCGATCGGGTATGACAATAGAACGTGGCCAAATCTTTCCTTGCATGTTCATTTGTTCCCGGATCGAATCATTGAAAATCAGTATTGGTACTCGATCGAGTATAAGGTATACTCGATCGAGTATAGGTCAAAATCAGGAACTTTCCTTCTTTTTGTCTTGTACTCTTGCACCTTCCTTCACCATTGATCATTTGATTGATCTTGGACCTGTTTAAGCTCAGAATAAACCTAATCTAAACAATTTACAAGAATTTAACAAACTAAACTATTACACCGAAAGTGTGTAATTTCCGAAATATTAAACAACCAAAACTAACTAAAAACGTAAATAAACACACGGAAATTACAGATGTATCAATCTTAGACCCAAGAATAAAAAACAACTAACCCATAATCATGCTATCAAGGGTTCTATATATGTATCTATTTAAAATCAGTCCATACCTAGGAAGAAGTTTTCCCCAATTTCTTTCATCAATTTTGTATCAATTTCGGGCTAACTAATTATTCAAGAATAAATTGAAGTTTGTTAAACTCAAGCTGAACAACAACTTCAAAATCATTTTAATAACAAAAATCCATTAAGTTTCTAAGAATCCACCTAAAATCAATTAACCCTTGTTTAACCCAAAAACAAGAACCATAGATCAAACCAGGGAAGAAATTCTTCATGTATAGTATAAATCTTATCAAGTGATGATCTTTGATGAAGAAAGATGTTTAATTTGGCCTTGAATCACTTTAGGAAGGGCTTAGGGTTAGTCTATAGAGAGAAGAGCGAGCTGGGATCGATTTGGGGTCAAAAGGGGTTTTTTTGAGCTTTAAAACGATTTTTTGACTGACCTGCCAAAACTGACCGGATCGGCGCCGGTTTGCCCCTGAACGGCGCCGATTATGCTGTGATTTAGATGCCTTAGACCTGTTTGGACCGGCGTCGGTCTGGGTCCAACCGGCGCCGTTTGAGGCCAATCGGGTGCCGAAAAATCCAGAAAACGCTCTTTTTTCGCCCTAAATCGACCCCGATTGTTGCCAATCACACCCTTAGCTTGACCCCCTGATAACATTTTAAACTACATTTTAACACCTAATTACTAACTAACATGAAAACTAAGTTAATATACCATTGCATTCAAAATAAAATTGATTATTACGATGTAGTTTGGTTGCTCATCGGGTACCGTCGCCTGTCATGATCAACATATCACAAGTATATATGTAAGTTCAAACACAATTATCACAAAGTACATAATCACATGATAATCCTATACCTCACATATATAGCACACACTCAAATCATAAGTTAAAACATGGCCATATAGAATACATTAGCACATAAGAAATAGATAAAAGTTACGGGCGTTACATCCCACCAAACACGAATTTTTATCAAAATCCTTCATTTCCCTTCCCTTTCCTTCCCTCCTTGACTCTCCCCTTCTATCCCCTCCTTTGAACCAAACAAGACCATAGACTATACAGTACGTAGTACTCCCTCCGTCCCAATTTGTAAGATACATTTCGGTTTACGATGTTTGACTGACGATAAAGCAAATTGATCCCTGTCAACACCCAAATTAGTTCTAGAAAATAAAATTTACATATTAAAAAACTACATTAAATCCACTACAAAACCTGCAAAAAATAATTCAAACTTCATAAACTTTTGATATATAAAATAAAAGTTTAGAAGTGATTTATGTTGACCAAGTGAATAGTAAATGTATCTTACAATTTGGGACTGAGGGAGTAATTAATTACTCCATCCATCTCTCAAAACTTTTCCAACTTTCCTTTTTTGAATGTCCCACTAACTTTGCCACTTTCCCTCTTAAGTAAATAATTTATGGTTCCAGTTAATTTTATCTCATTTTCACATCTCATTTTCACAAACCTCAATCACACAGTTTTTACTTTATTAATTCACGTGTCGGTCAAACTTGACAAAGTTAAGTGACGGAGGTTAGAGGTATATCTCTTTTGCAAAGTTAAACATATCATGTTCATTTGATGGCTACTTCTGCCGAACACTTAATGTGTATAGTACAGCTTAATTCCATGCGACCATGCATCACATCGGCTGTATCATAATTTCTCTCTTCTTTATGGTAATTAATTATTTCTTATGTGTTTGCTCATTTTAGGTAATAGTAAATAAAATGGCCGGTAACTATAGCTTTTTACTCACTTTTTATATACTACGTGTACTATAGTGAAGCCGCCGTGAAGGGGCCGGTGTACCGTACTCGGTAATAGTGATGAAAAATTGAATTAATTAAAAAGTTTAATACAAGTGTATGACCATATATTCACGTTAATACTCGTCATGTATCAATATGGACAAGATTTTGATTATATTGAACTGGTACATACAAAGATTTTCTCAGAATGACTTTTTACGTACAGTAAATTTGTTATAATATTAATATTTTTTTATTTTTTGAAATATGGTGTGCCGAGCCGAGCCCAGCACCACCCCTAGGGTCTGTTTGCAATAGCTTCTGCTTTTAAAAAAATGCTTTTTTTAATGAAATGGGGAGAAGTGATTAAATAAAAGTTGATAGTTTTTGAGAAAAAAGTGATTTTGAAAAGTAAAAGTGAATAGTGTTTGGTAAAATAAGTGTTTTTTGTGTAATAGAAAAAGTCAAAGCACTTTTGACGCAGAAGCCGAGAAAAATTAAAGTTGTAGTGTTTGAGAAAATAAGTGTTTTTTTAAAGCCAAAACCTGAGAAGTGCTTTTTTAAAAACAGTTGCAAACCAACCCCTAAGCTACCTCCACAATTGTGTATCACAATGATTTTCTTTGAATGGTTTTTTACACTAAATTTTTACAGTAACCGGGTACCTATAGGCTATTGCTAGCTATAAGGTCATTGGGATATTATGATAGTGATGGATGGGGAGGGTGTTATTGGGATTGAGGAACTAGGGGTTGTAGGCCGTTGAGAGCCCTTTTCAACGCTTCTATTTTTATTTGTTCCTTTTTGTGCTAAGACTTTCCATTTTGTCTTACACACTTTACCTCTTCCCATCTCTATTAATTGAACTTTCACCAATGGAGGAACTCGGTGCCAATAAGCTATCCTATATCTATGGTATATTACAAATCCAACTGGTCACATGACAAGCTTTGACTATAGATAATTTACGAACAGAAGTACTATGTAGCAGATACTCCCCCTCTCGTTACACTTTCTCCTTTAACTTGTCCAAAAAAAAATATTACTCCCCGCGTACCAATTTGATGTTTCAATTGCGATTTAGGAGATATAACCGAGATAAAGCTAACAAATCCTTGTCCACACTCAGATTATTTTTAGTAAATAAAATTTACACATTCAAAAATTACGTTAAAAGTTTTTACAAAGTTGCAAAAGTTTTGATAAAAGTTTGATGAATATAGTAAAAGATTTACAGTGATTTGTGTTGACTAAATGAATACGAAAGAAAGATGATCATCAATTTGGAAGGAAGAAGCATTATTTCCCTAATAAATTGGACTTTCTATTGCTTTTGGAGATTAGGAGGCCGTTTGGTAACACCACTGTTCTAAAAATCGGCCTAGGCGGCCTAGTCGGCCCCAACCGTAGAGGCCTAGTCGGTCTAGTCGGCCAAAAAATCGGCCTAGTCGGCCAAAAAATCGGCCTAGTCGGCCGCCTAGGCGCTAGGCGCCCCGCAACCGCCCGACTAGCGCCTAACGAGTTTTAGAACAATGGGTAACACTGGAATTGGCTGAATTGGCTGATTCTGCTGAAATTTATGAAGTTCTGGCTAAAGTGGCTGATTCTGCTGATTCATGAAAAAAAAAAATTAAAATATTTGTTATTAATAAATAAAACAAAAAATTATATGAAAAATAGCTAAAATGATCCTCTGCAATAACTTCAGTCAATACAGTCAGAAAAGTAACTCCAACCTTACTTTTCTGCTTATTACACAATCCAGTGCGCGAAATCAAAAGTTACGTGTTTGGTGAAAAAACTGGCTGAAAAGCCTGATAAGCCTAAAAAAGCGGGCTCTAGAAGTGTAAAATAATGACTATTTTACGAGCCCGTTTGGTAGCATAAAAATCAGCTGTTTTGGCTGTTTCTGCTGAAATTTATGAAGTTCTGGTTGAAGTGGCTGCAGTGGCTGGTTCTGCTGATTTAAGAAAAAATTAGTTTTAAAACATAGTGTATTAATAAAATAAAGAAAAAATTATATGTAAAAATACCTAAAATGATCATCTACAGTAACTTAAGCCAATACAGCCAGAAAAGTAATTTCAACCTTACTTTTTCTGCTTATTACACAATTCAGTACGCGAAACTAAAAGTTACGTGTTTGACGGAAAAGTTGGTTGATAAATGGGCTCTCCAATACGAGAGGAAAGTAGTACGTAGTAAATTAAAGTGAATGAAATAATGAGATGAGACAGCGATGGCCTACCTCCATCCCTAGAGGAGCCGGTTTTGAAGTAAAGATGAGTCTCTCAGCTGTTAAGTAGTGAAGCAACACTCATCCATCACGTCCACCTCCGATATAAAAACCCAAGCAACGGCCAGCAAATTTCATTCTTCATCACAATTCATTCAAGTCTTCCGCCCTTCACGCAAATTAGCTTTCTCAGCTCGATCTTCAACTCTCTGATCTTTTGTTTTTGATTGCGGCCGTCCTGAATTAGCTCTACAATTTTTCATCTTATTTTTGAGTTAGTTTTTTCTTGCAAGCAGTCCTCAATAATGATATCTTTTCCTTTTAATAATTTTTTACTCCGTATTACAGTATTATTATTACCCAGTATCACAATTACAATATTATTACCTAGTATTAATTACATATTATTTTGTTTTGTTTTGTTATGCTACTTTAAAACAATACATTTACTATGAACGTATATATAGTAGTGTTACGTTTTTCATAAAGAATATATATACTCCCGGCCACTTGGAGGTATTATATTTACTGCGGTTTACTTTGACTCTTGCAGCTTAAATGGAGACCCCAACAAAAATGCTGTGGTGCTTAATCCTTTGTGCTGTCTTGATGGTTGGCCCATCAAAGGCCGATAAGAACGTTACCATAACTTTGATCAAGAGTGCTGTGGCCGATGGAGCCGGTAAAATACTTGATTAAAATGTGCATCATTTTTATTCATAATTTATGCATAACTAAGCAACAACATATATAAACACTTCTCCGTACTACATAATAATTCCATATATGTATACTCTTATAGCTTATACGAAGTATATAATAAGTATCTAATACAAGATTTATAATGGTCATGATTATAGTGTGTTTGGACGGAAGCCCACCCGCTTACCATTGGGATGCAGGAAGCGGTTCTGGTGCCCGCAATTGGCTGGTTCACCTGGGAGTGAGTTCTTTTAATTACTTACCATTTTACCAAAACTTTGTGGAAATTAAAGTAAAAATTATAATCAACTTCTTCCTTATCAAGTTCCTAATGCGCTAATTCATGTACTTTTTTTAATGATCATTATGTTTACTTGACTTTATTTTAAAATAAAACATGGTGTTTTTATTTTTTGCGTCGCATATATGTTGGTTTTAGTGGTTAAAAAGTTGAATTCATTGTTCCAAATTACTTTAGCATATACTCCGTACTAGGTATTTTAAGTACACCGAACATTATATTAGTGGTAACCCAAGCTCCATTATTTAGTTACATTCCTAGCAGCCCATCACCTCCCCTTTCATAATTTCTTACGTAGTCTTAGCTAGGGAGGAATTGGTCTTTTCAAAATCTTTTTAGTTAGTCATTTTTACTTTTCTAATCAATAATTTTATATTTTGATCATTTTCATTTACCCCAATGCCGCAAAGGCTCCCACCTACGGTGGGGTAAGGGGGGTTGGATGTACGCAGTCTTACCCCTGTACTAAAGCACATAGAGACTGTTTCCGGATGACCCATGATGAAAATCGCGTCCAAACTTACATGGATTGACTGCTGCTTCATAATAAAGAAGCGCAGACAGTTTATTGAGCCATTTTGCTTTATTACATCATATTCTCAAACCAAAAAATAATGAATCTTTGGCTCCATTGCAAGTGATGGAAAATAATTTCAAATTTTGGTCAATCATTTTAATTAATACTATGCATATTTTTGCAAAACTTATAAATTTATACAAGGAATATTTTCATATCACTTTCATATTATAATTACTTCCATATATTTATAGTTAACAAAAGAACAGAGAGAGTATCATATTTAATTTTAATTACTAAAATGATAGTCACAACAAAGAGTTTAATGCACAAAGGAACTCGTGTTATACGAAGTACAAATTACGCACATTAATCCTTTATGATTAAAAAATGCAACACACCCATTCCGGCCAAGAACAACTTTAATAATTTGGAATCACTTATATATCTTAATATTATATATAATTGAATACATATGAAAGTTTATCAAAATCTCTAAATTGTACGTAGTACAAAATACTGATAGTTTGTCTTTTATTTGGTATTTAATTTTGCTCTTGAAGGGATTTGAAGCACCATCAGTTATAACATAGAGGGATTTGACACTCTTATATTTTTATAAGGAACAAATGTACATAGTTACACAAAGTGTTAAGTGTTACTATCTTCGTCTCATTTTATGTGTACTACTTTGACTTTATACAATTATTAATAAAGCAGTTGAAAATGGAAAACTTATCATTAAGATTTGAAAGTAATGACTACAAACATTTTTAAAAAAATTAAATGTAATATTTATTTTGGGACAAAGCAAAGAGCAAAGTAACAAATGCTTCGTATTAAATGAGAGGAGTCAGTACAGTATTGTTACGTTTATTTAGAACCCCAACAACAAGCCAAGTATAGAAAAAAGGTCACATTTGTGGTAGAGGCACCGCTGTGGTTGCATTTATTGTAACTAGTAAAGCTTTTTTGCTTTATTTGGGACCAAACAGACTTTACATTTCATTTTGCGAGACTTTTTAAGTGGAATTATCACAACTTGTATTACATTCACTCAGTAATATTTCATTCATTCTTAAATAAATGCAACGGTCAACATTTCATACTTGTCGAGACACAACTTTGACCATAAATATATATAATTTTGTATTAGTAAAAAAAATTAAAAAATAGATTTTGAAAATATACCATGAGACAATTTTAAAAATATGTTTTTCATAAAATAATATTAATACATTAATAAATAAATCGTAGTCAAAGTAGAACATGTGAATAGTATAAAACTTCATTTATTTAAGAACGGGTAATACTACGTACCTACACTTATCAACACGGCAATACGTCAAAGACCTAGTCAATACCCTTTGCAACCTAGTATAGAGACTAGTAGTAATCATTTTTCGACGTATAAATAGCATGCTCCCGATACAATTATGAAATAAGCACCAGTATTTGTTTTGCAATTCATTGCATTCCCTTGCCCACTTAATAAGCTTTCCACCAAATTACATACGGTGTTAGAACAGCTAGTGGAATAAATGAAATGTAATTCGCTTCGTTTAAAGAAGGTACCGGTGCATTAACATTTTGGCCAATCACATTAGAGTAGGAAGCCACGTTAGGATCTACTCATATTACTAAACTAAATTTTATTATTTGCAGTTTAGGCCCTAAAAAATAAATAAAATATTTAAAGTTTGCTAACGATTGGATGCTCCATTACACACGTTACTTCCGTCAGTTCCACACAAAAATCACTCCGCCTGTTTTGTGTGATTTGGTGCTTTCAATCTGTGAACTAGGCTCACAACACAGAAAGGATGACAAGCATCTTTTGTTATGGGTTGTGGGCCTTGTGGCTCCATCTTCTAATCTTTTTTACAGAGAAACGATGGAAATCATTTTATGCTCTGTTTTGAACAAGTCACGTAGGTGTTTGATTGGCAAACGATGGTTGTGACTTGTGAATCCTTCAATTTTAAAAAATGGCTGTCATCCATTGCGACACGTAGGTGTTTGATTGGATCCTGATTTCATGTTTTTGTTTTGACGTAGAATAGAGGTTGCGGGGAACTGATGGGAGTGACGGAGGAGTTAACAAATGTTGAAATATGGAATTTATTTATCAGGGAGTATGGTGCAAATAATAAAACATGGCTTCAGAATAGAATCTGATTGGCTATGGAGGCTAATGTACCGGTACATCAATATTGTTTGAAGGCACCGTAGAAATTCCCTTAACTTATTCTGTTTTGAATAAATAAATACTACCTCCGTTCTCTTTTAATTGCAACATTGGACTTTTTTCACTATTCACATATTCTACTTTGACTATATTTTATTAATCAATGTATTATAAATTAAAATTTTAAAAAATATTATTAAATTCTTCTTATTCTAAATTTTCAAAATATGATTTTTTAAAATTTTTATCTAATAAGAAATGAAAGATATTAATGGTCAAACTTGTGCGTTGGCAAACGTGAAATGTTGACTGTTGCAATTAAAAGGGAACGGAGGAAGTATGTGAGACGACTATTTGAAATAATGCATGAAATGCGAGGTAGGAGAAGTTCCACTTTTTACGCAGTATAAATTAAATTGCAAGATCTGTTGATGTTTGCCAATCAACATATAGTTATACGGAGTATTTCATTTAAGTCAACGCTATCTAAGTAAACTGAGTTAAAGACTATATACAGTTTTCTGATCTGAGCAAGTTTGATTTGAGATTTTTTCTAAATTAGGGAGGAGGATGGTGTATAAACAGCACCGTATACGAGAATCACACGGAGGCGTACGCCGACAGCTGCACTGCGCGCGCCACATTGGACATCGGATCTTCCTTCCACATGGGTGATTTCCCGTTTACGGGGATATTTAGTGATGAAGAAAACCAAACTTACTTCTATAATTGGAACCGGGTCATCGTAAGATATTGCGACGGGGGGTCATTCTCCGGTGATGTCGACGAACCTGACCCGGTGTGCATTCTATTTGTTTCCTTGAATTATATAGAATTATATTGCGATTATTTAAATTAGATTCACTTTTTTTGTATTAGGAAACTAAGCTCTTCTACCGAGGGGCAAGAATATATAAAGCTATCATTACTGAGTTAATGGCGAAAGGCATGCAAGATGCCCGGAATGTAAATTTCTCAACTTTGACTTTTTTTATTAATTAATTTATAATTAATTGAATTTGATAATTAAAGTCCTGATTTAATAATATTTTCACATGCATATATAAATTTTAATTTTGCAACAGGTGATCCTTGCTGGAGGTTCTGCAGGGGGAATAGGTGCGATGATTCATTGCGATCATTTTCGCAGCCTATTCCATCCCACTGTGAACGTCAAGTGCTACATTAATAGTTCTTTTTTTCTAAAACTGTAAGATGATATAAATACGTTATACGTCAATCTAAAGTGTTTAGAAATGTATTTTTTCATTTTTTTGTATATATATTAAGTGAATTAACTTAATTAATTATGTTTATGGTTTTGTATTTGCAGGAGGGATCCCAAGCATGCCCAGTTCATGAAGACCGTTTTTGGCATAGTTGTTGAATTGCAGGTAATTAACTAAATTCCCACATTTTCTATAAAAAACTAAATTCCCACATGAAAGTAGATTTAATCTGGAATATTACATGGGTTGCAGCAAAGCGCCAAGGCACTACCGGCCGAGTGCATATCCAATCGAAGTGCATTATCGGTACATCAAATTATATATATTCTTTACTTCAAAGTTGAATTCCATTAATTTGAAGAATTATATGATTAAGTATGCAATTATACTAACTCTGATGTGCAGTGCTTCTTTCCAAAACACTTGGTGAAGTACATAAAATCCCCAATTTACTTTTTGAATTCGGCCTTTGATGCATATCAGGTTCGCAACGTGCACAGTATTATTTACCTAGTATTATTATGATTGCTTGGATTATTATTATTATTATTATTATTATTGTCATTGTTGTTGTTATTGTTATTGTTGTTATGTTTTATAGTAATTTATTTAATTTTGCGACAGGGTTTTATTCTCAGTTATGTGTAACTATTTATAATTGAAGATTACCAAAAAACTAAATATTTTTTATCACGATTTTTTCCATAGATACGGACTGCCTTCTCTGAAAGCTTACACGATCGGATAATGAATCATACGGAGACTCCAAGTGAAATGAAATTGCTGAAAGGTAAGTTTTTATTTTCAATTATGTACTCTTTAAAAATTACTCCAAACATTTACAATGTATTTTTGTACTGTCATATGTAATTTGTACATGTTATTATTTTTAATCCAAGTGAATTATATATAATGCATCCATAATTAATCCATGTATTCTTTGCATTTTCCTTCTATAATTAATCCTTCTTTTAAGTAATTTATTATTAGTTTATTACAAGATTTGGAAATGCTAGACACACTTTAAGCTTTGACACCGAAATAGTTAGAGCCCGTTTGGAGACCTCTTTTTTCGGCTTATCAGGCTTATCAACAAGCTTTTTCACCAAACACGTAACTTTTACTTTTGTGTGCTGAATTGTGTAATAAGCAGAAAAAGTAAGGTTGGAGTTACTTTTCTGGCTGTATTGGCTGAAGTTACTGTAAAGGACTATTTTAGCTATTTTTACATGTAAATTTTTCTATAATTTATTAATAAAATATATTTTTAAAATATTTTTTTCTTGAATCAGCAGAATCAGCCAAAACAGCCAATTCAGCCAGAATTTCATAAATTTCAGCAGAATCAGCCAAAACAGCCGATTTTCGTGCTACCAAACGAGCTCTTAATATTCTTCAACTTAAAAGCGTCATATCGGTTAAATATAAAATCATAAATTAGGGTGTAATATATAGTACGGAGTATATCAAACTCATTTTCGTATACTATACGTTATTTTTTTAGAAATTGTTCTCAATATATGTTAAGACTCGGGGTTCCATCCTAAAAGGTCAACCTGATAGGAGGAGTAGCCCGTGTGTTAATATAGCACTTTGTTCATCCAAATGTTTCCGGTGTGGGACATTTACCAATATATTATTTGGAGTCTAGCCTTATTTGGAGTTTGTTTGGCGTTTATACGTTTTTAAATCCTGAGTTTGTTTAAAATGTGCTCAACTGTGCATACAGTACTTAATTATATACGTCCCTTAAAAGTTTACCATTTTAGACTATATTCGTGAATGATGACTTTTGTATGGAAATTTACCATTTTAGACTAAATTCGAAAGTTACATGATGTAGTATTTTATGCATGGAAGTATATTACACCGTAGTAAATAACTAAATACTACTATATCCACATCACTTTCATACTACCCCATCCCATTTTAGTTAGTCATTATTAATTTTTCTATATCTACTCTAGTCATTGTTGATAAACTTTGGTTACCCTTTTTAACATTTATATTTTAGCGATAATAATAAATTTTATACCATTATGATAGCATTTTCATAGTTTAAATACTTTTGTATATAAATACGTTATCGGCCAAAGCAAAGAATCTTTGACTGAAAATGTAAAAAATACGCCATCCGTCCCGAATTATAAGATATTTTTCGGTTTACGATGTTCGACCGACGATAAAGCAAACGGATCTCTGTATGCACTCAAATTACTTTTATATAAAAAAATTACATATTCAGAAACTACATTAAACCCGCTACAAAACTTGCAAAAAATAATTCAAATTTCATAAAATTTTGATGTATAAAGTAAGAGATTAAGAGTGATTTGTGTTGACCAAGTGAATAGTAAAGGTATCTTATAAAATGGGACAGAGGGAGTAACTAACTAAAATGAGATGGAGAGATCATAATACATAATTCCTCATACAATTATATCATTTATATGTAAAGTCTTAGAAGTTTTAACATGTTACATTTTGACCAAGAAAGTGATTACTAAATTATAGGAAAGAAATAGTACACAATAATTAAACATATACGGAGTATATTGTACGTAGTATAATTTTAACATTTATATTTAAGTTAAAAATAATAAAATTTTATACTCTTATAAGCATATGCTGTTTATTAACGAAAAGTACGTTTTTGTAGATTTTAGGCAACAACTGATAAATGCATTGCCTACCCCAGCGGCCACTAATGGGTATGTGGTCACTTCACAGTTTGGCCATTCCTTCGGTCAGAAAGGGTTAAAGAAACCCATGTTTCCCGAAGACCCAAAGTCAAAGGTATTTCCTCCATCTTTATTACTTCATATTTATTAATACGATGTATATCATATTCTTTTCAAGGGTTTTTTTGTGGTTTATTACGTCATATATTTCTTTTTACCTTTTTTATATTAATTTTTTTCTATTGTCTCTTAACCTAGCTCATTAACTATTTCATTCTTGTACTTATTCGCTAACTCTACTATGACATGATGAAATCGGATATTTTAAAAGAAGAATAAGACCGTATTTTCTGTTGAATTTGTAAAGCATAAAAAAGTTAGATAGATTCAATTAAAATCACATTAGTGGTAAAATTAGTGAGGCGTAGATAGTTTATGGGAAAGTTCCCGAAATGGGACTAAAAAAGTTTGAAAGTTCCAAAATAGGACTGTCATGTTTTTATTCCCAAAATAGGACTAATTACTGCCAAATTTAGAAAATACTGCCATGTTTGAAGCCTGGTACTGCCAAAACATGACAGTAATTAGTCCTGTGGACGGGTCTTATCAAGAAGAAAATAGTGATATGAATTTCTTGGGATAAAATTTATTAATTTAATTAATTTGGATCATTCGAAATATCCAATTAATTTAATTATAAATTAAATCTTTAAAAGAATGGACGGGTCCTATTAATTTCTTGATTTTGAGCCCATTATTAAATAGTGGCCCGATACATAAGAGACATGATCCAATTGATAAAGAAGACAACGAATCTGGTTAAGGAATCCGTCTGTGTGCATGGAAAATGGTTGCGAACCTTGTTACAAAGGCTGTCCAGATACATTATATAAGTGCTGATTTTTCTAGCTATTAAGGGTAAGGGTATATACCCGATCGGGTATGTGACAAATCTTTATGAAAATTTGCTCCCACGATCATTTGTCTTCGGATTTGATTTGGACAGTCGAATCAAGCAATTACCCGATCGGGTATAGGCAATACCCGACCGGGTACATAAGTATTTTTTTCAAATCGAAATCTTTCTTGTCTCCTTGCACTTTCCTTGATCTTTTAAGGTCCAATCTTGATCCCTTAGATGATCTTTGACCTGTTTAGCTCAGAAAAATCCTAATCTAACTAAATTACAAATAAAAAATAAAAATAAAGTATTACACCAAAAGTGTGTAATTTTCACAACTAGAACTAATAAAAACTAGTTAAAAATACAAATATACAATTGGAAATTACATGAATATCAGTGAGAGCTCATCATCTGGATCAGACTCTATTCCCCCGTCAACTCCTCCACGAAGAACTACTCCGCAGTGGTCAAACGTCTACACTGTGATGCCCACTATGACGACAAGCACCACATCTATGGAAGAACAAATCGCCCATCTAACTAAGGTCATCGAGGGGATGAGTACGTTCATGCAATCTCAAGACCAAAAGTTGAATGATCTGAACAACAAAGTAGAAAGCTTGAAAGGTGAGTCAAGTCATACTCATGAAAAGGATCCCGAAATGCATGAAGAGAATGATCCTCACCAAGAAGATTCGGGGAAGGATATCTCAACCTCTAGGGGCATGATCCCGATTGATCAACTTAAAGACTTCATCATGGGAACCATAAAGGGGAAGATACAAGGAAGCAAATCTACTTACTCCTATGTTAAGCCATACACTCAAAGGATCGAGGATCTAAAGATGCCTATTGGTTACCAACCGCCGAAGTTCATTCAGTTTGATGGGAAGGGAAATCCAAGGCAGCATGTTGCCCATTTCGTGGAAAATTGCAATAATGCGGGAACAAGCGGAGATCATCTGGTCAAACAGTTCGTACGTTCCCTGAAAGCAAACGTTTTCGACTGGTATACTGACCTGGAGCCCAGTTCCATTGACAACTGGCAAGATATGGAACATGAGTTCTTAAACCGTTTCTATAGCACAAGGAGGGTGGTGAGTTTGTTCGAGTTGACTACTACTCGCCAATGGAAAGATGAGCCTGTGATATCTTACATAGAACGTTGGAGAGATCTCGCCCTCAGCTATAAAGATCAGATCTCTACAAGCTCTGCCATCGATATGTGTATATGACGTGCACTTTTGTCGTGGTGTGCACTCAAAATAATAATACAATACAACAATTATACGTAGTATAACGAAGTAAGGTTCGTATCCACAGGGAAAGGAATACTTCTCTTTTTATAGAACTAGTAACAAAATGGAGGGTTTTAGTTTGATTTGGTTTAATAAATGAAACACGAAGATGAACGAGTTATGTGGTTTAATTAATGAGAAGAAGACTTGGCTTTGCTTTTATCCACTTAATGAAATGTTCGTCGATCCCGGTTATATCTTTAACTATCTTCCTCTCGAATACTCAATCGAGGAGTATATCCAGTTCATCGAGGGTAGTTATTAATAACGAGATGCGTTCATTAATAAAACTTACTGTCGAGTCAATATAGGACAAGCGCCGTATATTAAATTGATAGTAGCAATAAACTTAAGATGAAAACGATTGAGATTGATAACCTCAACACAAGCGGTTTATTGGTTTAATCAATATAAATAATTCCCCTTAGATTATTAACCATGAGAAGCATGCATTAGCAATCCATGTTTACTACCATTGAAAGAACCGAATTAATAACAAGCGTATTAACCGATTGATTCTAGTAATAATTAATATATAGAACAAGATTAGTTGATACTTTAAGTGATGCTCAATATATTAATATGGGATATGAATAGGAAGTAATTAATATTCAAGGAAGAAGATTAAAGAAAATAACTCACAACTTACAAATCATTAAGCTTCAAAGTAGCAAAACCAAGATGGAAGAGTTTAGCTCCTCATTTGGAGACTAAACATGAAGAAAATATAAAGAAAGAACTTGTCTAAACTGAGCTTAGAAGTGTGTATGAATTGGTTCTTTATTGTGGAGGAAATGGGGTGTATTTATAGGCTTTTTGGGCTTGCAGGGTCATGTACCCGATCGGGTATATTGGGTACTCGATCGGGCCTTCAGTTGCTTCGCGGAAGCTGGAAAAACATGGGCATACCCGATCGGGTATGTCGGCTACCCGATCGGGTATAGACACTCGATCGTGGTTAAAATCTTCCCTGCACGTTGCCTTGTTCGCGGATTTATCCGATTTGATTTTTCAGCAACTTACCCGATCGAGTATAGGGTATACTCGACCGGGTACAACACCAAAAATAAGGATCTTCATTTTGTTTTGGAATTTTTGCACCTTCCTTCCACTTGTGATGTTCACCAATGGTCCCTAGAGTGGTCTTGGACCTGTTTGAGCTCAGAACAAACCTAATCTAAACAATTTACAAACATTTTACAAACTAAACTATTACACCAAAAGTGTGTAATTTCTAGAGTAACAATCACTCAAAACTAATCAAAAGCACAATTATAAACACGGAAATAACATGAATGTCAGTATAGGAGGAATGCATTGGGAGTTGTGCTACATTCTCAAAGGAGTGAATCCAAATACTTTTGACGAGCTAGCAAGCAAAGCTCGTAACATGGAACTAAGCATTGCAAGCAGTAGAAGGAAAACCATGGGTATATGTCCCATCAACGATGTTGTTGAAAAACAAGATACCAAGAATGGGGGCAAGCCCTTTTCTAAGTTTGAAACGAAAGAAGCAATGGTCGCGAAGACTGCACCTGTTAAGATCTTCACTCGAAATTCGAAGCAAGTTCCTAGGGTCGACTTGGAGGCGTCAAAACGTGTTAAATCATTTCTAGAAGAGATGTTGGAAAATAAGTACCCTTTCTTAGACTCTGACGTTCCTCCCATGTTTGAGGAGCTGATGAGATTGAGGCTTATTGATTTGCCCGAGTCCAAACGACCCGAGGAAGCTACAAAGGTTGATGACCCCAACTACTGCAAGTATCATCGAATTCTAAGTCACCCCACCGAGAAGTGTTGGGTGCTTAAAGATAAAGTTATGGCTCTTTCTCGTGAAGGAAAGATTGAGCTCGCTGATTCCGCTGCAAGCACAAACCAAATTGCCATCACTTTTGGTAAGTTTTCTCCACTCATAGTCAAAGATGACTCAAAAGAAGAGAGCAAGAGCTCTCACAATCGAAGACTTCCTTTTACTGTCAAACAGATGGGAAATGACTCTCCTTTCAACAAAAGTGTGAGAGATGAAGAAAATAATGGCAAAGAAGGTCCATGGATCTTAGTAGCTCGAGATAAACAAATTAAGAGGCACAAGTTGATCTCGTCCCCAGTGAAGGAAGTGAAGAAATGGATCAAGAAAAGGAAGGAAAATAAACTCAAGCTAAAGAAGGAAAGAAAGATTGATGTCTGTTCCAAGATTGTGCGAAGGCCAGTTACTCTAGATGATTACATGCCAAAGAATTTCAAGAACAAGATAAATCAATTTTCAAATTCTTGCCTTAGCACTCATGAAAAAGAGATTGAAAGTTCACACATATGTGCATCTCGATCTTTGGTTGAGCAACAAGAAACAAAAGTGCGCAAATCAACCTCTTTTGCCACTGATATTGTCTTTAAAGATGAAGATCTCATGTTGGGCGCAACCCCTCATAATCGTCCACTCTTTGTCGAAGGATACACTCGTGGACAAAGATTCAAAAGAATTATGATTGATCAAGGGTCTGCCGTTAACATTCTGACGGTTCGAGCTATGAAAGACCTTGATATATCAATGGATGAACTCTCCCAAAGCCGCTTGATGATTCAAGGCTTCAATCAAGGGGGGCAACGGGCAATTGGAATGATACGTCTTGATTTGGTCATTGGCGAGCTGAAGGCAAGCACTCTGTGCCATGTCATTGACGCAAAGGCTTCATATAATCTTCTTCTGGGCCGCCCATGGATCCATGAGAACGGTGTAATTCCTTCAACATGGCACCAATGCTTCATGTATGAGCAAAATGGTGTTGTAAAGAAGGTAGCGGCCGATGAAACTCCATTCACAGAAACCGAGACATACTTTGCAGATGCGATGTTTTACCTAAAGGCCAAAGTTTCTAAAGATGAGAATGCTAGACAAGAGGAAGAATATCGCCCCTTGATTGAACCAAAGCTGAAAGGGAAGCTTGTTGAAGGCGTAGAAGGGCTTACATTCCCTCTTCCAAAGATTGAGATATTAAGGCCTCCTCAAAACACGTTCAAGAAGGAAGTGAAAACAAGAATGATGTTAAGACATTTCATCTCCCTAAGGCACGCACAAATGAAGGATTTAACCCAAACGCATACAAACTTCTGGCCAAGGATGGGAATAATCCCAACGAACAGAGGTTGGGAAAACTCATTCCGGAAGCTGGTGGTGAAGGGATACCGAAGCAAATCAATCTTCGAGGGCACACAGGATTGGGTTATGATCAGCCGAAACCCATAAGGATCCTTATAAATAGAGCCGCAACACATCATATTAGTGTTGATGAAGAAGACGAAGTGACTTCTAAGCCGAAGTATTCTGTCTTTGATCGGATTGGGGGGGCAAGATCAAGACCCACCATCTTTGACAGAATGGGGCCAAAGCCAAAGAAGATCATGAAGAAGACTTTACAAGAATGGCTTGGAATGAGCCCGATGACGATGAAACACGCTGAAGACCCATGCATGGGACAAAACTTCGAAAGAAAGCATGTTCGCGAAAGATTGGGATTGGAACATGTAGACAATACATCTGCTAAAGTTCTTTCCGGAAAGAAAAGTCTTAAAAGGCACATAAATTCTATCCCACCTCGTATGAAACGAGAAACCGATGTGAAGGTAACCTATGGAAGTGCACTTAAAGTGAAGCCAGTGACGATTGTGCACACTCATGGTCAATATGAAAACCAATATGTGAGTTCCTACTTTACCAACTTTGAAGAATCAGTACCGTTGATACCGGGGTATAAATATGCCAAATGAAATATTGAAAGCCTTAAACCACCAATGATGTTGTAAGTGGCTAAACTGCTAAAACATCTCACTTTGTCTATGGGTGAGCATAATCATAGATACTCTTGGCCCATGAGAGTTTAAAATGTGTACGGCAAGCTCCTGGCCTGCATGAGTTAAAACTGTGTACGACACCCCACCCCTTTAAATTACCTATTCAAATGGTACTATGAACTACGTTTGACTTGATCTCCTTTATAGGAGTACGTAGGCAGCTCAAAAGTTTCATTTTTGAGTTCAGTTATAACAACACAAACCCCAATAAAGTTTGATCTTGGAAAAAAGGGGGGAGGTCATTATTATTATTATTATTATTATTATTATTATTATTATTATTATTATTATTATTATTATTATTAAAACAAAACATAGTAAAATAGTAATAATAATAATAATAATGAAAAAAAGAGGCAGCTCGAAGATGATAAATAATCTTAGAACGGACGATTAATTCCCCTGACGGAAGCACAAAGGCAACAACAATCCACCAATCGGCTTTAATCCCTCAAGAAACGAACAAGGGATCATCAGGGTAACCTTCTTTGTTGATACTTAATAGAACTGGCTCCTTCATTGTCCTTGTCCTTGAACGGCCTGCGGTGGAACTGGAATCCTTCATTGTCTTCTTTGGAATGGCCTGTGATGAAACTAGAATCCTTCACCGTTGTCTTCTTTTTGGAATGGCCTGTGATGAAACTAGAATCCTTCACCGTTGTCTTCTCTTTGGAACGGCCTGCGATGGAATGGAATCCTTCATTGTCTTCTTCTTTTTGGAACGGTCTGCGATGGAATGGAATCCTTCATTGTCTTCTTCTCTTTGGGAAGCCTGCTATGGATTGGCTCCTTCGATGTCCTCTTCTTTGAACGACCTGCTAGGAACTGGCACCTTCAACCACTACTAGAAAAATGCCTTACTGTGACACCAAATTAGTGTCACTAAAAGTTTCTGTGACACTAAAAAAGTGTCAATGAAAGTGGGATCTAGTGACACTTAAAAAGTGTCACTAAAAGTGTCACTAAATTATGACACTATAGTATCACCAAATTATGACACTACAATCACAAACTACTATGATACTATGGTATCACAAAACTCAATGACACTACGGTATCACAAAACTCAATGACACTACGGTATCACAAAATTCAATGACTCTACAGTATTAGAAAACTCAATGACACGTTGATACTATGAAATCATACACATGATACATTGATTACAATCATAATTTAATACTAATAAATAACCAAGAGTTCAAATATTTTTATTTATATCCCAAATTCTCATATAAATGTGCATGTACATTCTACATAATTCTACATAATTCATAGGGACATATCCCGAAACAATAAGTAAGAAACACTAACAAATCCAACTTTTACCCCATTCTTCACAGGGCCTTCACATTTCTTCTTATACATGGACATTATATCTTCTGTGGGGAAGTCATCGTTTACTACGTTTGCACCCAGACTTCTTTTATTACTGGACACAAGGCACATAGCTTCAACTTGGTGTTAATACTCTATTGAAGATGTTATTTTTGGACTTGAGCTGCTCAACAAAAACGAAACTATATCACTAATCAGATCTGCAAGAGAGCTAAATAAGATATAGAGCAAATCAATGATTTTTTGGGCAACAGAATTAACTACAAGAGAAATGAGTTAGTCAAAAGGTTATGCCAAGATGACCTCTGCCTCGTTGGTCACATTAGAGAGCTCTTTTTGAGTAAAAATGTAAATGATGTAATATAAACAAGACTGAAATGGCTCTACACGCTCTAGAAATGTATGAAATAAATATGATTGTAGTTGATGAGCTCTTAACCTGCATAGAAGAAGTCATTTAAGTTGCACCTATGGTCACGTAACCGTTGCAAGGGATAAATTGCGATCTGAAACTGATGTAGAAAAATAATGTTACTAAATAAAATATTGAACCCAAAAGAAAAATGATAGACAAAATAATATAAAAAATTCATTGTTAAGTACGAAAATAAATCCAAATTGAACAAAATAGTTCCAGGTTATACTAAGATGCCATCACCGCCCTACATTGTTTTATGTTAGAGTTTTATTACATTTAGAATTTCAATGAATTTTTGAAGAATTACCTGCTGTAAAATGTTAAAAATTTAGTACAAATAAGAGCATACACATATATAACCACTGTCTACTTATAAAACTATGTAGTAAAAAAGTACCACGATAATGTTGCAGCTATCTTTCTGAATAGTGGCCTTACACATAAGCCGGCCTTTGCACTTATTTCAATAAACGTGACATCTAGCTCACGAGCTTTAGCATTTCCTCCTTCATGCTTGCAGTTTCTCAACAAGGTCATATTTATTCCCAACAAGAACAACTATATATAACACTGCTCTCATGCTCGGTTATAACTTCTAACCTATTAAAGTCAGAAAAATAGATTACAGTAATAAGAGAATATGAACATAAAAAGAGAATTTTTAAGCATTTCTAGTTTATCATCTATCAATACACTCACTTCATCTAAGTCTCATTCTAGAGAAACGCCATTTTGTGCATTCAAAAGCCCCGTTCTGTTTTTATAGCAAGGTAGCCAGCAAAAATATGATATTATTTATACAAATTTTGGAACAAGGCTCTGTTATAGATACAGTGAGTATATAGTTAAGTTGACACCAGAACGCACAAGAGAAGTGCAAAATATATGACAAAAAATAGGTCGACAAAACCTGGTAACTATATGGCTTGAATTGAGTGAATCTGGAGAGTTAAGCTGCACATCCTTAACATGGGGGAGCTTAAACTGGGGCCATTTAGAATCATCTGGAGAGTTAAGCTTCGCCCTTTGCTTCGCGGTTCACGCCTACGCCGTTCGTTTGTTTTAATTTGATATTGGGCCAATTATTGGAGAGCAGTAGACCACAGATAATACTAGTACTAAATTTTAATTTTTTGGGCCCTCAAATTTTTCGGCCCTGTGCGGTTGGGCGGCCTAAGCCTCCCCAGGGCTAGCCCTGAACATAAGTGTTCTTAATGGATAGCACTTTTTCCATTTGCTTCCCTTTAACCCATTCGTTTCTGAAACAAAGGAAACCACAAGGTCAGAATGTGGTTGCAGAAGGCAAAAGAATAATGATAACAATAATAATCCCTACAGCCTACACCTCAATTTAAATCAACTGTTAGAGTATTACAAAAAATAATAGTACTCAAGTGTCAATAAACCATGATCACAAGGTTCAAAAGGTAGACATAAACCCCAAACTTGCAGCATCAGTTTGATCAAAACGTTTAAACAAATAAACTATTCAATTTGCTAAAACTATTCAATTTCCTATAAGGATTAATTGACCAAACTGGATTAAAGGAATAATCAAAATTGCCTCACAGCATACAGAATCTTGTTCTCATGGACAAGGGGAATTGCCTTTGGGTTCCCAGATGGCACAACTCCAATTACATGTCGTCTTTCAATATTCGATAGTTCCAGTGGTGGTAAGGTTGGTGTAGTATCCTTGATGGACAGAGTAACTCCTCCTTTTCCTGTTCGAAGCCTATATATGGAGGAAGTGCAAGTTCAGCTCGGGGAAGAGTTGTGGTTCACTATTGATGGCTAGCACGTTGGCCAAATGGTGATTCATTCCGCTTCAGACCTTCAGCCTCGTACTACTCTCTGTGGAGACTACTTCTATAATTACTTCACATGTGGGTTAAACATTTTATTTGACGGGCAGGCTTATCGAATAAAGAAGTTTGCCTTGCATACCAACTATCCTGGGCATGTTGATTTTAATTCTTACATGAAGTGAAACTTTGTTATCCACACTTCAGATTTTGGTGGTTCATTTCATAAGGATGTTAACTATACACTTACCATTACACCGAATACGAAATGGGAACAAGTTAAGGAGGTGATGAAGAATGGACATATTGCTACTGTAACTCTCTTTCAGTCATGATGATACATAAGTGGCCTTTAGGAAAGGGACTGCATGGTTTCTACAAGATAGCAAGTTGACTCTCTAAAGTTGAACAACATGTGGGAGAGTGTCTGTATAGGTTTGCTCTATTGTATAGTTGCTAATCTGTACATGGTCTGTAATTCATGAACTCGGGTACTTGAATATGAACATATGTGTAAAATGACATTCACTTCTCACAATCGGATGGCTCTTTAGCTCTGTTGAAATGATTAAAATGATTCAGAAAAAAGAAAGATAAAAAAGAAAAAGAAAACTAGTAGCCATTTAGAACACTCTATGAATGCCAAAATCAAGTAAACTTTTCAATGTCCTAAAAGAGTAAAACTATAACATTACTAATTTACTATCAATCAAGAAGGTAGTCATCACATATTTTCATCAAGATAGACAAATAGAAAAACTTCTACTACCTAGTTCTCAACTCTTTTTTATGAAAAATAAAATAATTGAAGTAAATTCCAAGTTAAAGTTTGCATAACTTCGTTGAGAAATTTTATCAAACACCATAGCTGCAGTGCTGCACTCCAAGTTTCTATCAATATTAGGCTATCAATTCTCAATTCGTAAGTCATTCTTTCTACTCATGTGGACACACACTAATTACATACAAACCATCTCATTAAGTATTTGTCTCAACAAAATCAGCACATGTTTTTCAGAACTATTTTAATAAAAAATTAACTAAAGTAATACATCAAACTATCTTTACCTGGACTGCTTGACACTGGAGACTGGAGAGTAGAGGCTCTGGTTCAATATTCACCGAAGAAGAAGAGAATCTGGAAGCGGAAAAGAAGAGGACTCGTACTCGTTTGCCCCCATCTATGGCCGCTTGCCTGTTTCACCGAAGAGAAGAAAGAGTAGATTAGGGGTGAGGGTCTGGGCAGTAAAGAAAGACACAATAAAATACATCAACCGTAGTATTGTTTTTTTTTACTAACCTGTGTTTCTAGGCGGACGATTTCCGGCGACTAGTCGGTCTATGGGAGTTAATCCACATGGAGATGAAGACTCGCGGCTGGCATAGTAGGGATTGATGTTGAATCGCTGCAGATGAAGCCAATTGTGTATAGTTTGAACCGGGGAGGTCGTTTGACGGTGATACAGCCAACGGAGTAAGGGCTACGCGTCGACGTCGGTCTCTTCTACTCGGGAGTCTGGGCTGCGCGTCGATGGCGTCTCTTCTACTCTGGATCTGGATTTTCGTAGTCTTCGCAACTTCTAGACGGGAGTGCTTTACATCGACGTCTTTAGGTCCAAGGACAGGAGTTTAACTATTCACTCCGTAAAAAATACTCCGTATGATTTTTACTCCGTATTAAACATTGAGTGTCACTATTCTATATTGACATGGTAAAATCACTTGGGGCTGTTACAATAGTGTCATAAACGTCCAATGTAATGGAAAGTGTCACTAAAATAGTGTCACTGTAAGCAATTTTTCTAGTAGTGAACGTTTTCTTATTTGGGCAGCCTGCTATGGATTGACTCCTTCAATGTCCTCTTCTTTGAACGACCTGCATCGGGACTGGCACCTCATATTCCTCGCCATATTCAATTGAAATTCTTCTTCTCGGCTAACGAGTGGCAACGGCAAGTTGGAACGAGTAGGACAATGGCTTCTTCAAAGTTTTGATTGTATCAACTAGCGTGGAAATTTGATCACTTGCTTCTGGACAGGACCCCCACTCTCTGCTTTAGCCTCCTTGAATCGATTTTGAACTGCTGCATCGACAAGGCTATGGCCGGCAATATTTTAATCTCGAATTCATCCTCCAACTACTGTCTACAGCAACATGGTCAACAGTCAACACCTTCTGAGCTTTAAGAGACGATCTATTATGCCTCTTCAGGATTCTGGCTCCTTCATTGTTTTCTTAGCACCATAGCAGATTCAGCAATTTGGTGGTCCATCTTCTTTTAACGAGCTCGGATAGGCAGCGTCACCATCTCATCTTCCGTACCAGACTAATCCTTCTTGGGGAACGAGTAGCAGCAGCAACTGGGCGATAGTTTCTTCAAACTGAAACAACTATGGCGGCTTCTATTGAACATCGAACGGACATCATCTTCTCCGGCAAAGACAACATTCCAATCTGCAAACGGCGACAAAGAAGAGCCCTCCTCTGGCCGGAAATCAGGTTCGAACTACTGCCATACCTTCTTCTTTGACAAGCCAGACGCAGCGCCTTGAACAGTCAATCGACCCCGAACTGCCGCTCGATAACTCCGGCCGGCAACAATGGCTCCTCCCTTCCAAGATTCCTCTACACCTGGGATTTTGAACATCATCTCCAACCATGGCTTCTCCCAGCTGTGGCAAAAAATCTCAGCAGCACCATATATCAGTCCGACGGAAAAGAGCGACGACCTGCTCTCGGTTTTGCCCGCAATCAACCGAACGTTTTCTTCTTGGACAGAGCACCAGGCAAGAGCAGCAAATTGACACGGCATATTCCTTCTCTCTGCTAGGCATCTTCTACAATTGGGATTTTGGAAGCAAATTTTTATGCCTCTGGATGAGTTTGACCAAGCATGATAACTTCCGAAGCTTGAGATATCTCCTGCAATACAAAAAAAAACACTTGATAAAGAAAGAATGGAAAAGGTAATTCACCTATCGCTTTAGAGCGAGATGTTGATCGAATATATGCCTGCTACTTATTGATCCTATTCTTGGTAAAAATCGAGATGCAGAACATTGGTACCTACGGGTAGTATTTATACATAATTAATGGAAGAGTCCGAATAGGATTGATCATAGGCCGAGACCAGAATTATAATCGGACTTGGAAATTGGTGATGAATTAGGATCATGAATCTTAACAACAATTGGACTCCTAGTAGAGTTTTGATGTGATGGGCCAATAAAAAGATGAAATACGGAAATGATCAAGTAGATTCATCTTACTCTTATTTTCGATACTTGCTTTATTGCTCATTTCTCGCGCTTAAGCAAGTATCCAGAGGGCAATTTGTAGATATTGAAGATTAATTAATATTTTGGACATATTAATTTATAATAGTCCATAATATTATTAAGCCTTTTTACACACTACTAGATTATTCTCGATCATTTTGGGGCTCTTTCAAGTGCTATTGGGTCAATGATCAAGTTTATTGGGCCTCTTTTAAGCGCTACCGGGCCGACGTCAAGTTCTACTAGGCTGCTCGTGATGGTTGGTGGGTCTTATCAAGAAGAAAATAGTGATATGAATTTCTTGGGATAAAATTTATTAATTTAATTAATTTGGATCATTCGAAATATCCAATTAATTTAATTATAAATTAAATCTTTAAAAGAATGGACGGGTCCTATTAATTTCTTGATTTTGAGCCCATTATTAAATAGTGGTCCGATACATAAGAGACATGATCCAATTGATAAAGAGGACAACGAATCCGGTTAAGGAATCCGTCTGTGTGCATGGAAAATGGTTGCGAACCTTGTTAAAAAGGCTGTCCAGATACATTATATAAGTGCTGATTTTTCTAGCTATTAAATGCAAACAAATAGAGCCCAAAACCTATTTTAATTGAGGCCCATATAATATGGACGAATTTCAGCAACCCTAAGCCCTATTTTCACCCCATCCACACCTATAAATAGGGGTCTCAGTTGAGAGAGGAATAGAGGAGAACTTTCAGACGAAGAAACGCTGCAGCAAAGCTCTGAAGAACTCCCGAAAGGCTCTGAACGATTACGAAGAAGAGGAAGAGATCAAGCCACGTTTTTTTTAAGAATATATGAATAATCCTTAGTGATTTCATCTATTCTTGATCAAACAAAGCAAAAGTTGAAGAACGTTCGAAGATCTGAAGAACGAAGCTTGAAGATTCGAAGATCTGAAGAACGAAGCTTTGAAGATTCGAAGATATGAAGAACGAATCTTTGAAGATTTGAAGATATTCGTATGAAGATTGAATCAAGATTCAATTGAAGATCAAGCCATATATCCCAGGAGGCCCTTTAACAGAAGATCAAGCCATAAAACGGCCCTTTTGTTGAAGATCAAGCCACTTGAAAACCGGAGGCCCTTCAAGCTGAATTCTTTATTCAAGAAGATTTGAAGATCCGAAGAACGAAGGTTCGAAGATTTGAAGATCTCAAGAACGAAGATTCGAAGATCCGAAGAACGTTCAAGTTCTTGAAGAATTAAAGATTTAATTTTTAATTAAATTCTGTAATTATATTCATATCAAATTGCAAGTGAAGAATCAGAGGATTCATATTTAGAGATTGTACCCGATATTTTCATATATTATTATTTGCGATCAATTTTAAGTAAATACTTAAAATTTGTTTCACAGAATCATCATTGCATCGTTTCTGATTTTGCATTACAATTCTAGTCATTTTTCATTTCATAAAAATGATTAGGATTTCAGTTCTATAAAAAGATCATGTCGAATGCTACACAATATAATATGTTGTAAATTTATCGGTATATGTTTGAAAGATAATACTATCCCATTAAAAATGAAGTATGTAGTATGGTTCAAGTTTATTATTCCATCCTTCAATACAACTTTATTTAATAATATCATTTTATATATCTAACTTTAACCATGTTTCAGTATGTCGCTTTGGCATTAATTTATCGCGAACTAGCACCTTTTTCATGTATGTATTTTTATACAAGATAAAAGTATTTCATCTGTATAAGCTATTTTTCGTCAGCTAATCTACGTAAAGTACGACTTGTATATTCAAAAACAATACATCAATTGGGTGTCGTGCAAGAATAAAAGAATTAGGCAAGGTTCAAATAATATCTACTAAAATATACTTCTTCCGTCCCGAAAAGGTTTGTCAAATTTCCTTTTTTGGATGTCCCAAAAAAATTTGTCATTTCCATTTAAAGTAAGAAATATGCGGCTAAAGTTAATTCTCTCTCCTCTGCATAAATTTCAACCACACAATTTTTACTTTATCAATAAGTTTAGAGGTGTTTAAGAATTGTATTCAATAGTGAATAGTGTCTTCTACATCAGTGATTATATTATCTTGTAGGGATCAAATAAGGGGTCTCTATGACACCCACAAAGTCACAACCTCAAGGCAATCAACTAAGTAAGCAACCCAACTGATACACAACCAAATTACCACACAAAACCAGAACTATTGCAGAATATAAAGCACATCAAAGAGCAGAAATAAAGCACACGGAGCACACACGATTTTTTACGTGGAAAACCCTTCAACGTGAAGGATAAAAAACCACGGGACCTCTTGAGGAGTCCACCCTTAATTCTCTTATTGATAAATGAGAGTAAAAGAACCCCAAATCAGTCTACAAAGGATTCACAGCCCACCAACAATCACCAATAACAATAAGAGATCAAAATAGCACGATAAGGTGTAGAAATCACCCAAAAACTGCAGGTCTGTTCGTGCCGTGTTTCTGAGCAAACCAGAGCTCAACGGAACAATCCGACCGTTCAAAATGAAGCCCTTGAAGTCACGAACAAGCTGTCAAAATTTCAGAAAAATCCGACCACAGGAACACCTCCCGTCGATGATCTGAACAAAGCAACGTACTGCAGGTCGAAAAACGGGAATATGTCCCCAAAGCCTTCTGTTTTGTGTGTGTGTGTGTTTTTCCATCTGCCAAAGCCTTCCCCAGCTGATCTTTTACAGCAAAAGGAACTCCAAAAAACTTGTCTTACAAGCCCAAAGCCCAAAATCAAATGGATCAAAAAATAGGACATAAAAATCCATCAAACAAGGCCCAAACATAAACAACAAAAGAAATATAAAATATTGCAAATATGGGCTGGACCCATAACAATCTCCCCCTCCAGCCCAACACGGAGAAGACAAGCACTCTTCAATCACCACTTGAAGCTCATCCCTGCAAGCTTGCCACAAATAACAAGCTTGCTTCCGGGAACCACTTTAGTTAGCATGTCAGCACCATTTTTGTTTGTATGAACTTTCTTCAGTTTCATCAACTTTTCTTTAATCACATTCCGCAACCAATGATACCGAACATCAATATGTTTGGTTCGAGCGTGATACATGGAATTCTTGCTCAAATCTAAAGCACTCTGACTATCACAGAATACTACGTAGAGTACCTTGCTCCAAACCCAATTCTTGAAGGGTTGAAGGAACCTCTTCAACCTAAGCATTTCCTTACTTGCTTCCACAGCTGTTATACTCGGCCTCAGTAGTTGATAATGCCACACACTTTTGTAACTTAGATTGCCAGGAAATGGCTCCCCCTGAAAGTGTGAACACATAACCTGAGGTAGATTTTCTACTGTCAAGATCACCAGCCATGTCTGCATCTGTATACCCCTCAAGAACTAGTTTGTCACCTCCATAACACAAACAAAGTTTGGAAGTGCCACGCAAGTATCTAAAAATCCACTTCACTGCATCCCAATGAACCTTACCCGGATTGGATAAGTATCTGCTCACCAAACCAACAGAATGTGCAATATCGGGTCTTGTACACACCATAGCATACATCAAAGAACCAACAGCAGAAGAATAAGGAATATTGGACATACTTGCTTTCTCCTTCTTTGTTGTAGGACAAGCTCTCTTATTTAAATTAAAATGTGATGCGAGTGGTGTACTTACCGGCTTAGCTTGCTTCATATTGAACCTCTCAAGCACACGTGCAATATACTCACTACAACAAAATTGACTTTTTGTAACATTTTCTTTGCAACACTTTTATTTATGTTACATATAGTATCATCGGCTCACATTATGCAACACTTATTTATAAATGTTACAAAACGTCTAAATTATTCAAATTATGTAACACTTATTAAAAAATGTTACAACTATCCAATATTATGTAACATTTATTTTTAAAGTGTTGCTAAAAATAATTCTACGTAAGCAGGGGCGGAGCCAAGGGGGGTCAGGGTGGTCAGCCGACCCCGCTGAAAGTTTAAGAGTATAGAGCTCTGAAATATCTTCGATTTGATATATTATGACCCCCGTAACTTATTACGAGTAAAAAGTTATGACTTCTGGAAAATCAGCACCTTCTAAACGTAAAATAAGGAAAATTTGATGCATAATATTGATTATTTTTTCAAATTGTAAAAATAACGTATAATTAACTCATTACTTACGTGACATGATTCAGAAACAGAGCAAAGACAATTTATCTTATTTCTTATGAATGCCTATTTATCTAAACTACAATTGAAACATTCAACTCGAACATTGTCTCAAAACGATCTACCATTTTCTTTTATACATAATTGATTTTCGACCCCCCTGACCCATTTTTCTGGCTCCGCCACTGTACGTAAGTGTAATTATAAATAATACGGAGTACTTATGTAACATAATTACACAACGTTATGTTTCATTAGATGCAACACATTTTTTAAAGTATATGTAAAAATCATTTTCTTCAATTTAAGGGCAGGATGTTTTTATTTGGACTGTAATTTGATGTTCTGGTCTGAGCTGGTCTGGTCTGATAATGTGTGATCTCTTTGTATTTTATAACTCCCTCGTCTGTGACAAATTACAGTCAAGTAAAACATCCTTACTAACTCGGGAAATTATCATACACCCCCCTGAGGTTTAACGTTTTATCACTTACACCCCTATAGTTTTAAAAATATGCAACAACCTCCCTATATTGTTTGAGAGTGTTAACTTTAACGGAAGACTGTTAAACTCAAACAGCCAAAGTTAGCAAGCTAAATAAAAGCACAGAACAGATTGATCGAATATAAAAAAGGTCTTATAGAACAGAATATGCAAAAGTTAATTAAAACACAGAATAGAACAGATTGCTCTTCAACACTATGGCTGGGTATTAATAAGAACGTACATGAGGTTCATTCCTATTTAATTGAACAAGACCACAAACGGCCAAGTCCTTATATGACTTTTTGAAGCGCAAGCGTACATCTTAATAATATGTACTACTCGTCTACTCCATAACGTATTAACAAATAATAATAATAATAATAATAATAATAATAATAATAATAATAATAATAATAATAATAATAATAATAATAATAATAATAATAATAATAATAATAATAATAATAATAATAACAACACTAAATTAAAAACAATCCCAGAGTTAGCATGAAAAATTAGAAACTATTCAGCACACAGGTTTTGAATATCACATGTTATACGTTACTACATATACTAGAACCCTAAGCAGAATATGCAAAAGTTAATTGGAGTATCACAAGCTATCCTGATAAAGCTAATATGGAGTATGTAGATACACAAGCTTGATCATATACCCATCTACTTTTAACTCTTTTTCCTCTGGTAACACCACTTGATATGATGACACACCCATTTGTGATTGTTTACTTGCTTCAGGTTTTGAAACTGAAGATGGTCTTCTCTTTTTTACCCTGAAAGAGATTTGTAGAACTTCTATTTGCTAAATCTACATGTATGTGTAAAAATCAACAAGCACTCTCATGGAGAGCATCACTGAGCTAGGGCTTGAGGATTTTTTTTTTTACAGAAAAGAGGTTTAAGAAAATTGGGGTATGCGATTATGTTTGCAGGTTAAGTTATTTAAACCTTATCGTTAAAGTTGACACTCTCAATGATAAGAGGGAGGCTTGTGCATATTTTTAAAACTATAGGGGTGTAAGTGATAAAACGTTAAACCTCAGGGGAGGTAGGTGTTAATTGTCCTACTAACTCTTATTTTACCATCTCCCTTAATTTTGATACTGGAGTATTAGAATTTTTTATAAGGGAAATAACTACTCCGTACTAAGGTAAAAACACCATCGTGAACTGGCAGATCTAGCCGAAACCGCAGCTCCCCGGAAGCGTATACCATACAGCCGGCTGTACGGCTGGCACCGTACAGCCGGTGGCAGTTTTGTAATTTTCATGAAGTTCGCGGTTTCTCGTAAATGAGCATTGATGTAATTTTGATGAGCATCATATCGAGCCTGTTCTTCTGAGTATTAAAAGCCTAACAATGAGCACCAGTGATCTCTGCTTCATATTTTCTAATTCGGTTTCTTTTTATGATTTTTTCATTTATAAAAATTAAAAATCTTAAATTATGTTTATAATTAATTTCAATATGTGAATCTAATGTAGTATGATATGTTTGATATGTGCATCATTTTAAGATGAGCATAAAACAGTACCAAATGAGCATACATAATTTATAAAATGAGTATAAAAAAAATTCAAAACTTTATTTGTGTATGCTCATTGATTTTGGGCGTATATTTGATATGTGCATCATTTTAAAATGAGCATAAAACAATACCAAATGAGCATACATAATTTACAAAATGAGTATCAAAATATTAAAAACTCATTTTTGTGTGTTCATTCATTTTGGGCATAATACTCATTTGAATTTAACTTAAAACTCATTTTGAAATATGCATGAATATGACATTTTAAAAAGAGTATTGTACTAATATCAAATGGGTATACATAAATTACGAAATGAGCGTTCAAAAAACTCATTTGAGTATGCTCATTCATTTTGGGTGTTATACTCATTTCAATTTTACATGAAACTCATTTTCAATGTGTTCAATATTAGTTTGTGTGGGTTCATTTCTTTTAGGCGTATACTCATTTCTTTTAGGCTCATTTAAAATCACCACCATGCTCAAACTTTTATTTGCGTATGCTCATATCTTTAGAATTACGTACAACCTAGGTTATCCCTGACCCAAAAACCACCAAACTAAAATAATCAGTGTGAGAAAAATAGAAAAAGGAAAAGAAAGGAACAGAACGTGCGAAGTTAAGGACGAAACTGAAAGAGAGCTGCTGAAGAGTTGCGGTTGTCGAAAAAGGGAGAGGTGCTAGTAGGCGGCGAGCAACGGAGCAAGGATGATCGGCCATGGAAGCCTGCGATGGAAGCCCTGCGATAACGGAAGCCTGCGATGACGGAAGCCTGCGATGGAAGCCCTGCGATGACGGAAGTCTGCGATGGAAGCCTGCAATTCGCGAACTAAAAGTCCGGCTGTACCGTGCGCACGGTACAGCCGGCTGTACCATATAATTTGCGCAGCTCCCCAGCGCCCCAACATCTACCGCCGCCACGGCGCTTTCCGCCCCCCGCGCCTACCGTCCCTGCGCCTATTGCTGCTCCTGCGCTGCTCCGCCAATCGCCTCTCCTCCGCGACTCCGCCCATCGCTTCTCCTAGCTCCGACCGACGCTCCTACGCAGTTCCGCCTGTCGCCGCTCTTACGCGGTTCCGCCTATCACCGCTCCTCTGCGGTTCCGCTTATCACCGCTTCTACGCCTATTGTCGCTCCTCGCTTACTGCTCCTCCTCCGCCTACTTCTCCTCCACCTCTGTTAGTCACCTTCCGCCGCACTGCTCTCCTTCGATATTCAGGCAAAATGATTTTAATAGATGCATTTAAGTCTTCAATTAGACATACTTTGTCTTCGATTTCCCTATACTATAGTTTTATTTAAGATTTATTTTGTGGCTTTATATTTGAGATATAACTTGAATATTACATATCTGAGAATTCAAAGCAGAAAAAAATATCCCTGTACAATTCTCTGTTTTTTGTCGTGGTCACCGGTGAGCTTCCTTCGCATTAGCCTTGAAGATAGTTTCAAAATATGTTTCTATTTGCCTGTTTAGTAATCTTTATGTCCAAATGATTCACACCATTTATTTGTTGTGATAATGGTTGTCATTTCAGCCTGAAGAAAGGAGTTAGCAGATTGAGGAAATGATGTTGCAGTGACCAGTCGTCCTTCTAAATCTCATAGAATTGCCCCTCCTGCGCTCCTTTCGTTTGAGTTTGGGAATGAGACCTTCTTGGTATAAATCCCAATTAAATTTGAGAAATTTTGCACCCTTATAGCTGACACATCACTGATTAATGTATGCTTTGATTTCATAATGAATTTGAACTGCACGAAACACTTGATTATCCCAAATGGCTGCAGCTATTCATTTCCAAAGATGCCAAAGGACTGTTCATGTAATAACACCCCTTAGTTATCTTGTCAGTGTAGTTAATCTACTCTAAGCCACCATCTAAATAACACTTGACTTATTTCTTGTTGAACAGGAACTCCAACCTGCAAAATGTTTATGAGTTGATGTTGAGTTTTTTTAGGAAACCATGCCTTCCTGTATTGGCAGTAACTTATAGTTCAAACCATATGACAAAGGCTTTCAACAATCTCATTTGAGTTCTTGCAGGATTTCACAAAAGTTATTTTTTAGCTTCTATTAATCACTTGTTTAATTATGTCAGGTCAAAAAATGGGTTGCTTATTAAGATAACATCACTGACTCACTGTGAGTTTAGGATTGCATCACTATGGAATTCACTATATTCAAAAGAGGAGATGAATTATGCAATTTCCAATTAATCAGGTAAGTTAATGCTCACACTGAATTTAGTTTAATGAATTCGTATCAGGGAGTAAATATTGATGAGATACGATGTGCTAATTTTGTCTCTGTGACTTAAACAGTATGTGGCAAATAATTTAGAGCTTGTGCTTTGTTTAAGTAGACTAGCTTATTTTCTTGTGCCTTTTCACCTGAGAAAGTGATCAACTAATTGTAATTGTACAACTCTGGATCACTATACTAACATTTACTCCGTATTTAATATAAAATAAAATTTGATTTGTTTTTTGTTTTTATATTCATTTTTTGTGATTGGTTTTATTTACTTGTTATGTTTGTTTTCTTTTATGTCTCTGGCAGGGAAATGCAAAGAAGATAAGGAAGACTGTGATGCACAGAGTCATGCTGCCATATAATGGAGTTGTTTAATGATTCTGAGTTATTTTTTCAACAACAAGACTTTTAAGATATATTATAGTTAATTTCTAGACAGTGTAAATTTAGGTTATTACTATTAATGTATTCCTTTTAGATGTTGATGGTGATTAATTTCAAGTTTCCTTAAGGAGAAAATATGTAATGTAATGACTATTCACTACTAATGAGAATTTCTTTTTGTACATTGAAGGTGCATGCTATTATGTGTAAAGTTGGGTATACAAGATGTAGCTCAAAGTCTCTTAGTGTAATTACAGATGGAAAATGTAAATTGACATACATTAGTGTTGCAAAAAACTATTATGAATATGTTACATAAACATAAAATTAATGTTGCCTAAAGTCATATTTAAGTGTTACTATCTTTGCCGAATGGTGACACCACACGTGCTACTCACGTGGGAACTGTCTTACTCAACTCCCACATTATATAATGTTTTACTAGTGCCTGGACTGAAATGCAATTTAATTTCTTTGGGGAAGTTGATTGATAACCGAAAATGTGATATATTTTTTACTAATGATTTTTGTGTGATACAGGACCTACCTACGAGGACGCCGATTGGAGTGGGTGACTGACGAGGGGGAGTTTATTATTTCCGGGGTCTGGATCGAGCACAAGCGCATGCGGTGGGGAGTTCCAACTCAGGTGATTTGTGGCATTCTCGATTGGGGCATCCGTCAGTGAGAGTTTTACAGTTGCTTGGTTATTTAAATAAAAGTGTGTTAAATTCCGTTCAGAATAATGTGTGTGATGCCTGTGTGTTTGATTTAAGGCAAATCAACCTGTTGAATTTGGAGTTTTCAATCTCTTCCTGTTTTGATAGAGGAGGACGACTATCACTTTCAGTTGCGTGTACTAAAAAAATCGTCTGAGAAAAAAGAGTCACTTCCAGTATTTTGCGTGTCCAAAATACTTGTCTTCCTATTAGCAGGTACAAATCCATTTCGTACACCTTTTAAATTTGGACTACAATTTGGGAAAATCTAAAAATTCTGTCTTTGAAGGGTTTTAGAGGATTTCGTGAAGGATACAAAACCACTCCTTCCATAATATAAAATCCGGAACAAATTTTAATTAATTCTTTCAAAAAAAAATCTGGAACAAAAAAAGGTTCATAAACCCTTGATGTGAGTTTTCTCGCACTTAAAAAGATTGTAAAATAGTGGTGTAAGTACGAGTATCATCTCCACAGGGACGGACAAAAGGGAATTAAGAATTAACTAAATTCAGCGATTAAAAATAAATAAATAAAAAATGCGTCGTGCGAGATATGATTGGGTTGGAAAATTAAACTAATGCGAATGAGCAATTAAAATAAAAGATTGGTTTTTTCTTAGTTAACGACGAAGGGAACATGGATTGATTCCGGGGTAACCATATTTCTGGCAGAACAGGCCTAAATACATGAAATTGATTTAATTGAGCCTAGTTAATCGTTACTAAGTTCTTACCGCTCTCGCGGCGTAGAGTACAATAATTTAGGGGACCAGGCTGATCTCTCATGCGACAGGATCCTAAATAATTGCCAAAACGAGCGAGCTTCCGGCCCCTTAATCGTTACTGATCTCTTAGCGAACGATTAAGTGTGTGTGAATGTGTCCTAGAATAAATTAGATCTCTCTTAATTTATTCTACAAGCAATTGTAATTCTAGCCGCGGTTCCAGGTTACAAAAGATATCAGTTAAAATATTCAAACACAAATTAAACGACATTCATGCAATTAAACCAACGAGAATCTAGGCATCAATCATGATTAACCCCTTCATCAATCCCAAATCCCTAATTAAACTACTCACAATTCATAACTGAAGAATCAACAGAATTGGGATGAATAGAAATAATTGTCATTAATTAAAAAGATGAACTTACAAATAATCTCAGGGTCTTGGAAGAAAATAGCGTAAAAACGGTGTTAAATTCGTCCCTAGGCCTCTCCGTAATGTTTGTAACGTCAAAATATGGGTATGGGGGTCTTATTTATAGAAAAAAGATGAGTTTGTGTGGAACTGGGACTAAAAAAAGGGCTGAAATCCGCGTTTCGGGGGTACGCACGATCGTGCGTACCTTGCCACGCACGATCGTGCGTACGTGGCAGTGACTCTCTTGCTTTCTCGCCTCAAACGCACGATCGTGCGTTCCCCTACGCACGGCGTGCGTCAAACTTCCGAATTTATCAAAACTTTCTTCATAAAAGTTGTAGATAATGAAGTGCTCTATCCACCCCAATTTGCCGGATGTGATTTGAATCATCCAATCAAGAGATATGATCAAAACGGTGGAAGGTATCATTCTGAAATCGCAGCAGAGATCATCTGACTTCATCGTCTGTTTTCACCTTCTTCCTCTCCGATTCTCGCAAAGGTGTCTTCATATTATTTGTAGCCCTTGAAGTTAGATTTTATATGGAACTTGAATTGTGTCCATTGGGTGTTTCTACAAAGAGATATGCTTGAACTATTGACAGAAGGTCATCCTGATCGTCGTTTTCAAGCTTCATTCATCTTGTGTTGATCCCGAAGCCAATCCTAGAGCTCTTTTGTCATCAAATCTTCACCGTAAACCTCCCGGTGACCTCCGTAGCTCTCAAATCAATCTCAAATGCTTCTCAACTCATCCCGATTTCTCCTCAAGCGCCGGTGTCGAACTCTAAATTCCTGATTTTGACTCCAAATGACACAAAACTCGAACCAACGCCTGGTAAACATAACTTGAGCTAAAATTGAGACTTGCAACACCTTAAAGCTATGAAAACCATCAAAAGATGATCCCAACACGCATCAAATGCGTGTCTAAATACGGACTTATCAGATTCCCCCACACTTAAGCTTTTGTTTGTCCTCAAGCAAACTGAACAACGGGACTTACGATAATCACCACACGGACTCAAAACAATTAGCATGCACATGTAGTTAAAGGGATATTCACAGAACAGACAAACTTAAACTACATCTTTGTACTCTAGCTAAAATATTTGACAAAATTATTCACAACATCCTCAAAGTAGTGACAGCAAGCTCTAATAAACTAGCTACCGATCAGAAGGACTTGTGAAGGCGGTGGTGAATGGTGAATGGTAATAAACAGTCCCCTTTTTTATAGTTTAGAATATTCTAACAAAGACTCAATGCATTCAGGAACTTCAGGGCTATTCTTAGGAACAAGGAACTCAGTAAGCCACAATTTAGGAACAATTATTTAAACCTATGCAAAGAGTAGACATGGTGTACAACTAAGCTAAACCGTCTCGGCACATTTGTGCTTTGACGTATACTTGAAGTACACGGAGGACTAAAGCTAAATTTCAATAGCCTCCAGGTTCATTAATTATGTTTAGTTTTCCTTGTCATGTTGGCACGAGAACGCCGTTTCTTTCGAAAGATACCCAAGTCTCATCTTACGCTTTTTGACCGGGGCTCCCATTCTCTTTTTCGCAAAGTAAGAGGCCTAGCTATATTAATTTTTCACCTTTTGGATTCTCACTAGACATTACCCAATTCTAATCTCGGCCTCACCAAGGAAAAATAGCAATTAAAGACAATTAATTTAAAAGTGAATCCATGCCTACAATGCAATCCTCGAAAGTATCAAATTCCTAAAAGATGACTGCTCTTACCCCATTTGGAGCATAGGAACAGTGCCAAAAATGGCGCCTACAAAAATTCCCTAAACTTAGCAAATTCATCCCTTAATTCCCTAAGCATCATGACTAAACCAGAAATTTTCACGGGTAAGGAAACAGGCCATTTGGCTATGGAGCTCAATTAATTGGGTAACAAAGAACGGTCAGGCTCAAAGTGGCTTCTCCTAAAGGAACTTATTCAGGTCAAATGGGAAAATTGTTCATTCATTCAATGAGTGACTAATGTCTTCATCCTTTCAAAAACGAAGTTATCATGCAAGCAATTTAAGCCTAAACACTTCAAGGACATTTTAAAAGCATTGTCAAACGCTAGCCAGTTCACAAAGACACGTTTTAAAGAAAAATTTTCAAAATTTTTGACATGAATTTCCTATGAATATACAACTAACACCTGCGCATGCTAACTCTAATTAATCACATGTAGCAACTACTGCCCGAATGCCCAATTCACTCCCCCACACTTAAACTTTGGCATCGTCCTCGATGACCAAAAATGCACTGTGCACAAGGGGTAAAGAGGAAAGGGTCACACGTGCTCAAATTAAACTCAAGTCATTATTACACAAGCGAGTAAAAGAGTCAAAGAAACTTCCCTAAGGCACTGGTCGATGCAGAACTAAACTAAGTCAATGTAATCCTCGGCACATCATCCATACAACAAGACCCTGAGCTGCAAAAACAAAACACACAAAACACACAAAACAAAACCAAAAAACACCCCGGATTTTTGTTTTATTTTTTTGTTTTTTTTCTCTCGGGGGTTTCTTGAAAACAAACAAACAAAAACAAAAGTGCAAAAATAAGCTTGGGTTGCCTCCCAAGTAGCGCTATTTTTAACGTCGTTTGCCCGACGCAACTACCTTATCAAAAAAATCAGTCAAAGACACTCCCGCTCAGAAAATTAGTCTTCCACAAATCAAACCTCCTATCAACAAATATCCTGAGATGGCGTAAGATCTTAAATTCGTGAAAACAGATACGCATCTCAGGGTCACCCGCAAAGCAAAAGAATGGATCATGGCCTTTATCAGGCCCTTTAGCAAAGTATGGGTCAAAGAATGGACAACTCCCTTTCATATCAAAAATTTTCCGAGCTAGAGCTTCCCCTTGTTCACTAAGTAAATTAAAACATGTTAAATTTCGGGATGGGTCAAGCTCGGATGTAAGGATAATAGGGGGGTCAGGATTATCATCAATAAAATCATACTCAAGGTGGAATGGAAGAGACTTTAGATTTAATGGAGAAGGACTAACAAAATAAGAATCGGGCTGAAAATTTTCCTTCTCCACCTTATCTAAATCATCTTCCGTCCCCTGCACAGAACTAGCATCGCTTGAGTCCTCTCCACTAATCATAAGACAATCAAAACTAGGGAGGGGCTCAAGATTCTCTGCTGACACACTATCCTCAATCAAATAAAAACACTCTCCACTATCCTGACAGGGCCTCTTCATTATTTTGGACATATCAAAGCTGGCAGTCTCATCTCCAACGCGGAGGACAAGCTTACTGTCTCCAACATCAATAAATGCTCGGGCAGTTGCCAAGAATGGTCTGCCCAAAATCAATGGTACCTCTCGATCCTGATCCATGTCCAAAATAACGAAGTTTACGGGAATAATAAACTTGTCCAATTTAACCAACACGTCTTCAACAATCCTTTGGGGATATTTGACTAAACGATCAGCCAACTGAATGCACATATGTGTAGGTTTAAGTGGACTGAGTGCAAGCTTTTCATACAAAGTGAATGGCATCAAATTAATGCTTGCACCCAAATCAGCTAAGGCCCTATCAAAAGTAAGATCTCCTATTAAGCAGGGTATAGTGAAAGAACCTGGATCCTTAAGCTTCTCTGGTAGATCCCTCCTAATCATAGCTGAGCAGTCCACGTTAAGCCTCACAGTTGATGCTTCTTCCAGCTTCCTCTTGTTAGTAAGCAGATCCTTCATGAACTTCGCGTACTTTGGCATTTGTGCTAGTGCATCCACGAATGGTATGTTAAGCTGGATTTGTTTCATGAGTTTCAGAAAATGACCAAACTGGTCACTATCATTCTTCCTTGTCAATCGTGCCGGATGGGGGAGAGGTGGGGTGTAATTCTTGACCAGAACGGGCTGTTTTGGTGCAGCCGCCACCTCTCTTCCCTCTTCTTTCTCCTTTTCTTCTTCCCGGGCAGCCGGTTCAACTTCAACTTCATCGGGCTTCTTTGTTGTGGCAGCAGGTTCTAGCTCTCTTATACTCCTCAAGGTGATTGCCTGGACATGTGCTCTTGGGTTTGGCTCGGTATTACTAGGGAATGATCCCTGAGGCCTCTCGTATACGGCTTTTGCAAGTTGCTCTATTTGATTTTCCATGTTCTGCATCCTTGCATTTGCTTGTTGAGTATTTACCTCAGAAGTTTGTATTAACCGTTTGAGGGTTTCCTCCAAGCTGGCAAACTTTTGTTCAGTCTCTTTCCTAAAATTTTCTTGCCCCGGATGAGGTGCTTGCTGCTGGCCTTGAGGTGCTTGGGGCTGATTATAGTAGCCCTGCCGCTGATAATACATCGCATCCACTTGCTCTACTCCAGGGGCTGCCGAGTGTGCCATCATAGTACATTCATGTGGCGAATGGAGTCCCCCACATAAAGTACAAGAGGGACTAATAGGACTGGGGACTATCATATTAACACTGGGCACCGAGAGAGCAAGATCCACCTTCTTTCCCATATTCTCCATGGTAGTAGTGAGTTTCCGAAACATGCTAGTCAATGTATCTACGCTTGCAGAAAGGGAAGAATTGTCACTGATCTCATACAAGCCCGGGGCCTTCTGGTGAGGTGTATCCCGAGAACTGTACCATGATGCATTATTCGAAACAATCTTCTCCACTAGTGCTTCCCCCACCTCAGATGGTAAGTGAGGAAAAGCTCCACCACCCGAGGCATCCAACATCATCTTCCCTTCGTTATTGAGCCCGCTGTAGAAGATTGATAGAACCTCACAATCACTCATCCTGCCTTGAGGGCAAGCTCTTCTCAACACCTTGAACCTCTTCCATGCCTCAGCCATTGTCTCGAGGGGTCCTTGTTTGAATTCTTGCAGCTGCTTCTTCAACTTTAGTACTAAATATTCTTTGATGAAGGACTTATGCAGCTGGTCCCAAGTCTGAATATGGTGATGTGGATTGCTATCCAACTACCTCTGCGCGTCATCCCTCAATGAGAAAGGGAATAATAGCATCCGTACCTGATCGTCATCTAGCCCAGGGATTTTGAAAGTTTGGCACATCCTCAGGAATTTTGTAATGTGTGCCACTGGATCTTCTGTAGGGCTCCCTCCAAACTGATTATTGGACACCATGTTAATCACTGCTGGGTTGATCTCATAGCGGGGTTCAGTAATTCCCTGCACTTGAATGCTGTCATACTCTGTGATGTCCGGAGTGAGGAAATCTGCAATGCTCTCTCCCTGATAGAGCGGATTGTTATGTGGGACATAGTGTTGGAATGGAGGAGCCTGATATCTCGGTTGAGGTGCTGGCTGTAGACAAATAGGTTGTGGTCGGATGACGGTTGGTTGTGGTTGAGGCTGAACTTGGGGCTGACGGAATGGTTGAAACTGGTTTTGGAAGGGCTGAGTTTGTGGTTGATGAATGGGTGGATTTTGAGTGACTTGGAGCTGGTTTTGTCTCGACTGGAAGAGTGTATTGTTTTGCCCAATACCTTGCATCCCATAAGTTTGGTTTTGAAAAGTGGTTTCGGGAGCAATAGAGGGATTTTGGAAGAGCTGATAAAGCGGCGTCATATTGATTTGTGGTGTGGCCTGATTTTGAGGAAAGAATGGGCAGCGGAAATTTTGAAACCCCGAATAAGTTCTAGGTGAATTTTCATGTGAAGACTGGGGAGAGGTATTGACATAGAAATCCAGGTTACCAGAAGTGGTTTGGACCTCAGACGCCCCAGCTATTCCAGATGCAGATGGTTGTTCCATGGTTGCTTTCTGTTCTCTTAAAGCCTTGCGGTTCTGTCTAGCGAGCTTCTCAATCTCAAGATTAAGAGGGACTAGTGATTCTCCCTTCTTAGAGCGTGTATGCATAAACAGATCTGACCTGCAAGGTTAGCAGACAAAAATCCTACGAAAAACTAAAAAACAAGTCGCTGATATTAATTAACCCTCAAATCCGACACCGTCCCCGACAACGGCGCCAAAAACTGATGTGAGTTTTCTCGCACTTAAAAAGATTGTAATATAGTGGTGTAAGTACGAGTATCGTCTCCACAGGGACGGACAAAAGGGAATTAAGAATTAACTAAATTCAGCGATTAAAAATAAATAAATAAATAAATAATGCGTCGTGCGAGATATGATTGGGTTGGAAAATTAAACTAATGCGAATGAGCAATTAAAATAAAAGATTCGTTTCTTCTTAATTAACGACAAAGGGAACAGGGATTGATTCCGGGGTAACCATATTTCTGGCAGAACAGGCCTAAATACATGAAATTGATTTAATTGAGTCTAGCTAATCATTACTAAGTTCTTACCGCTCTTGCGGCGTAGAGTACAATAATTTAGGGGACCAGGCTGATCTCTCATGCGACAGGATCCTAAATTATTGCCAAAACGAGCGAGCTTACGACCCCTTAATCGTTACTAATCTCTTAGCGAACGATTAAGTGTGTGTGAATATGTCCTAGAATAAATTAGATCTCTCTTAATTTATTCTACAAGCAATTGTAATTCTAGCCGCGGTTCCAGGTTACAAAAGATATCAGTTAGAATATTCAAACACAAATTAAACGGCATTCATGCAATTAAACCAACGAGAATCTAGGCATCAATCATGATTAACCCCTTCATCAATCCCAAACCCCTAATTAAACTACTCACAATTCATAACTGAAGAATTAACAAAATTGGGATGAATAGAAATAATTGTCATTAATTAAAAAGATGAACTTACAAGTAATCCCAGGGTCTTGGAAGAAAATAGCGTAAAAACGGAGTTAAATTCATCCCTAGGCCTCTCCGTAATGTTCGTAACGTCAAAATATGGGTATGGGGGCCTTATTTATAGAAAACAGATGAGTTTGGGTTGAACTGGGACTAAAAAGGGGCTGAAATCCGCGTTTTGGGGTACGCACGATCGTGCGTACCTTGCCACGCACGATCGTGCGTACGTGGCAGTGACTCTCTTGCTTTCTCGCCTCAGACGCACGATCGTGCGTTCCCCTACGCGCGGCGTGCGTCAAACTTCCGAATTAGACAAAACTTCCTTCATGAAAGTTGTAGATAATGAAGTGCTATATCCACCCCAATTTGCCGAATGTGATTTGAATCATCTAATCAAGAAATATGATCAAAACGGTGGAAGATATCATTCTGAAATCGCAGCAGAGATCATCTGACTTCATCGTCGGTTTTCACCTTCTTCCTCTCAGATTCTCGGAAAGGTGTCTTCATATGATTTGTAGTCCTTGAAGTTATATTTCATATGGAACTTGAATTGTGTCCATTGGTTGTTTCTACAAAGAGATATGCTTGAACTATTGACAGAAGGTCATCCTGATCGTCGTTTTCAAGCTTCATTCATCTTGTTTTGATCCCGAAGCCAATCCTAGAGCTCTTTTGTCATCAAATCTTCACCGTAAACCTCCCGGTGACCTCCATAGCTCTCAAATCAATCTCAAATGCTTCTCAACTCATCCCGATTTCTCCTCAAGCGCCGGTGTCGAACTCTAAATTTCTGATTTTGACTCGAAATGACACAAATAAAACTCGAACCAACGCCTGGTAAACATAACTTGAGCTAAAATTGAGACTTGCAACACCTTAAAGCTAGGAAAACCATCAAAAGCTGATCCCAACACGCATCAAATGCGTGTCTAAATACAGACTTATCAACCCTCCTCACCCTTCCCTTCCATCCAACTCCCAAAATAAACATACCTTAAGTCTTTGGCTTGGTAAAAGGTGATGAAGGGATGAACATAGGTCTACAATCGAAAACAAAATTGGGTCCATTTTCACCTGATTTTGACTGGATTTTACATGCACTAAATCATATTTGACTACTTATTCAGTGTTTTGGTGTTTTCCAATTTTGTGGATGTACCTGACTGGTGAATTTGCTGAAACGCATAGTAATTTAGCGCTTATAAAGAATGTACCTCACATAGTAAATAAACTTTACTTAAACGCGAAGTAAATGCATATTAATGTACCTCACCTTTGAAAATAAAATTTAAACAAATATTTATAACCTTATGTAGTAATTTAAAGAATGTATGACACATAATTAATAAAGATGGGCCTAATTCATACATCTTAATTAATACACATGAGTTAATAGCCAACATTAATGTATACCTCGTATATGAAATATACATTCAGACAAACATGATCAAAGCTGTTATTAGATGTTGTATATAAAGCTTCAAATACATATTGGCCATATATGACGAAAAAAACTCGACAACATAAAAGCAAAAAATAAGAGAAGGGAAATACGAATAATAAACTATGGTTTATAACAAGAAAATGACTTTGATGTTTGTGTTGGCTATTCTTTTGCCTTGGTTAACCTCCGCAAAAGATTCACCGTCAACCCCGGAGACCTCAGATGAAGCCGCAAACCATCTTGCTGCTAAAATACATTTTTGTATTGCTGATAATCTATCGCGGTACATTTATTATCCATATGAAGGACCTATTTCTTCTGAACGATTAGCGTACGTTGAAGATGTTTGCCGTAAACATGAAACTTGTGAAGTACTTAAGAAAGATTGTCCTTCTACAAGCTAATTACAATGTATAACCACCCCAATGTTTTATTTGATTCAAGTTCCAATTGCTTTAATTTATCTAAATAGTTTGTTCATTACTGTAATGAAGTCCTTCTTATACTGTATGTAAAGGACTACGAAATTTCATGGTGCTGGAAGTCATAAATATTTTTATACTTGATAACAAGTTCTATTTTTATAGATTTGATAGTTGGAAATATAGCGATCTCACCAATATAGTCTCTTGTTTTTTCGGTGTACGTTATTCAAGAAAGATGTGATGCAAATCCCTTTAACCACTGTACGTTATGGTATAATAATGATTACATAACTTAAATACTATACTTGTGGCATATGAATTAAGAATGAATCATATCCATAATGTACAAGCACGAAGGGAGTTCGAAGTAAGATTGCGAAAAGGATAACAATTTATGTTTTTGGAGAAAAAACTAATAACAAAGAGGAGTATTGGAGATAGAACTATTTTAAAAAGAATTGTTATTGTAAAAAGTGACAACCCTTAAATCCTTTGTGCCACAGAATAAGCTCAGCACTAGCATGCACAAACTATAGTAGTATAGCGTAGTAGAGTGCATATTCACATGAAAAGATAAATATTTTTGTGTGAAATTGTAACAAAAAACGGGTTTTGAGATTGTATAAATTTAAGCATGTTAAAACCCTAATGAATGAATTATACGATCAATATATGATAAAGATTTGCTTTCGCTACTTTCCTCTTATTGAAATGTTTAATAATCCGATCCGTGTTATTTATTTAACTACCCGTACTTGACTATACAAAAGTGGAGTATTACTAAACGGTTTTAGTATTACTAAATGGGCTTTAAGGTGTTTTTTTTTTGGGAAAATTTCATAAATAGACTTCAAAAGTAAAATTATATCACTTTTATCACCTCTCAGTATTTCTTTCAAAATTAGCCGAGTTAAAGTTTAGCTTTCATAATTAGACCACATGTACAATTAACGGCCTGATGCCTACCGGAAGAAAAAAAAACAAAGAAGGCCGTAGCTCGTAGGCCTGCAGGTTGCAACGGCAAAAAGAAGATGGTGAAGCACCGCCAAAGTAGCTTCTAAGGTGGAAAAACAAGGCCAGGTTTCAAATTCGTTGTCTAACAATTACTTCTTCAGGAATCAGATTTCCCACGTAGCAAAACAAAGCATAGCATTTATTTTAAAACTCTAAAGCAATTCAGAAATACGTAGTAATAAATACTCCGTATAATGTATCTCTATTTTACGTATTTCCATATTTTCCCTTTCCCTTTTATTGAAAATTGTACAAAAATGAAAAACAAATTACTCTAAAATATTTCTAATTGAGAATTAAATGAAAAACGATTAGACTAATTAAATTGAATATAAATTTAAAAAATTAGAATATTCATCAAGAATATTGTTGATAAATACGTGCATAAAATATTACCAGAGACATAATTCAAAAATGTTAAAAATGTGAAATAGATAAAATATAACAAAATAAAAAATATAATAAATATCACGAAATACAAAATATAACTTTTGAAAGTAATTTTAATTAAACTAGTCAAATTTTTATTTTTTAAAAGTTAAATTATTTAAAGTTGTAAATAATTAATTTAAAACACAGTTATTACTATCATTGTTGGTTTTATGTTGCCTTTTGTTGCATTATTTTTTATATGGCTACTTTTTGTTTCCTTTTGTTTATTTTTGTTGATGAATTTTCATATTTTGTTTCTTATTGTTTTTTCATTCTTGTGTTTTTATTATATGCAATTTTGTCACTACACACACATGTATAGAGTGTATTTGCACCAAAATAGAAAAAAAAAACTGGAAACATGAATATAAAAATTAAGAAAAATAATAAAAATCAAACATTGATCAAAATCAACAAAAGGCAACAAGATGCAATAAAAAGCAACAGAAAACAACAAAATGCAACAAAAAGCAACACAATAAAACAAAGAGAAACAAAAAGGAAAAAACAATATACAATACACACATTTAAATTCATTTTTTCATACTCATGATTAGAATGACAGTTATCATTATGTAATACAGTATATATGAGTGTACAGACAAGATCCTTTTCTAATATACATTTACAAATAACCTATAAGCAAACTTGCAGAGTACATATATAGCACTTCCTAGCTAAATCCCTTTCTATATACTTCGTATACATTATGTTATCATATATAGCAGACAAGATCCTTTTCTGTATATACATTATGTTATCATATATAGTACTTCGTGTAAGCAGACTTGCAGAGTACATGAATTACAAATGTCTCTAACAGCATTTATTTCAGCACATCCTAGCTAAATCCCTTGAATCAAGATCAATTAGATCGGTTTCCAGAGATGCAAATCTCAAGCTTACTATTTTCCAGATGCATATACTCATTACAAGGGAGTGGAGGAGTTTCCCTCAATTTCAACACATATGTAGTTAATTGAGCAACCTGCAACACTTGAATGACCGGTACATCCAAATATGCATAGCAGGATAAACACCACACTGATAAATCACTACTGTTAAGCACTATGGGGCGATTCATCCGTTGATGGTGCTCCACCATGTGTTTGTTCACGAATTGGCTGCAGAACACTTGCTTTGCAGCTCAGGCATAGGTCATTGAGTCATTCTCGCTCGGATGTTGGCACTCGTTGCTGGGAGTGACAACAATGGGATGTGAGCCAGGTGAGGATAATGAAGCGAGGCGATCATAGTGAGTTCATGGCTTCTCTGATCAGGGACTGAAATGAGCATTACACATATAGGGCCTACCAAATGAAAGTTGGTTTTGTATATTAGTCATTATATCCTTAGGTCAATAGTCATGTCTTACTATTGTAATTTATCCTAAAAAAATTGGCAGAAGAAAATACATTCCCATTTGGATTTGGTATTTTGTAATGATTTGACTCTATTTTAGGTTCTTAGTTGGCCTAGAAACCAAAAGTTGAAAGACAGTAGTATACCACCTGTAGATGATGTTTGGTTTGGTCTTTGCCTTCAAAGCTTCAGCAAGCTCAACTTATAACTCCTTCCAATGCCTTTCCACTAGTCGTAATTTCATTAAAAAGTGGAAACATGTTTCCACGATCTTCATCTGTCTTTAAAAAGAGAAAAAAGATCAGCCGACATTATATAGTGGAGTACATAGAAGATAAAAAAGGTCAATTTCATAAGCCAGTAAAAAAGAAAGTATATACTAAGTATACCATTTGTAGTTGTTTGAGTTCTTCAATGACGAGTGCTTTCTCATTTAAGGACTTTTCTTAAATTAAGCATTAAAAGTGGCTTCATCTTTTCTGTAGCACAAATACTTTTTACAGTTAAAATACTTCCTAAAATATTTTTGTTTACTCCTGTTGCCTGTGACATTTTTGCAGGAACTCAAAGTTCATCCTCAGCAAAGCTTCTATTAGCTTCCAGATTTTGCAAGGTTTTCTCTATGAAGATTTTTATCTTCATATTAAAGTTCTATTTGAATACTCAAATTGCAGAGCACATTTGAAGGATGAATTGAAAATTGGTTTCAGGACCTATTGTAAATTAATTTTAAGAACATTTGAATAGAATCTCCCCCAAATCACAATCTATCAAAACAACCTTATAATCAAGCAATCCAACTGTAAACTCCCTAGGAATTCAAATTACTTTATAGCAATATCAATGAGCGTAGGTTTGATAGAATTTACGTAGGAGAGGAAATACAAACATATAGATATCTCATGAACTTATTCTTCAAAATCGGGATGTAGGGCTCGATATCTAGGTAAAGCTCTCGCCTGGACGTCCGGGGAAATCAACTCTCGGATCTGCATCGAAAAACCATAGAAGCCGCACTCTGTTCCCAGCCTGGAGGCCATCGGATTGATCACCTGGATGCCAGACGATGCTGAGGTGAAGAATTCGAAAACAGCTCCTGACGACTCTCAATCCTGGCCACGGAATCTCCTTCTCTGAGAAGAGATCGGGAAGTCGTCGCCCGCTCTCGAGGTTGTGGAAGAGAAGGGTTGCCTGAGAGAGAATCGAGATTGGAAGTCGATGAAGAAAATAGAGAATGAAATTTAGATATACGGAGTAGGATTTAAGTTCAGACTATTTCTGAAATAAAAAAGATTTAAAAAAACAGATCTGAAAACGTGAAAATAAATAGATGAAAGAACAAAAACATTGTGACATAAATGAAATGCTAGTACTAAAAGTGGTTCAATCCGGTAATTTCCACTTTTTTTTTGTACAAATATGAACTGGATAAATTTCATGTTATTTTTCCTGTTAAAGTGAAAAAAATGCGGGGGTGTATTATATACTTCGTATTGAGGAGAGAAATCAAGCTTGCTTGAAATCTGTGATATGAAACTAATGCAACCACGAGGGAAACCACAACATGTGCAAAAATGTTGTTTACAACATGTGTGCTTATTAAACTTCTAATATTTATTATTATTATTATTATTATTATTATTATTATTATTATTATTATTATTATTATTATTATGGATTATGTCTAAAATATTACTAAAAAAAGAGATTTGGACAAAAAAAGTGACCTTTTGTTTATTTTCCAAAAATGTGACTAAAAAATAGTAAAGGGACTATTACACCCTTACTAAGTACAAACTCAACTGCCCTGCTACAGTAACCCGTCACAGTGACCAAAGGTCCAGTGACCAATTCCAACTATTGTCATAGTGACTAGTGACAATGACTCGCTTGCCAAGACAATGACATGTATGCCCAGTGCCAGTGACCAATATTATAATAGTGACCAGCATTCCATTAATGACAATTACATTTCTCTGGACAGTGACCTATTCGTTCTCTAGCGAAAATTACATTTCTCCTGACAGTGACCTATTCGTTTGCTAGCTACAGTTACATATCGCCACCCCCAAAAATCAAAGCCGTTGATAGTGATTCCGGTGACCACCACCAAATATTGACCACTGCCACTGCTCCTCCATCACACGCAGAGCCCTACCACACCACCATCACCCCAGCCTAGTCCTTGTCATCCAAGCCCTGCCCCACCCCTATCAGCCTAGCCACGCCCACAAGCCCTGTCCCATCCCTATCAGCCCCTGCCCTACCCCATTCCGACCAGACCAGCCCCAGCACCCCAACCCCCAACTGGCAGTACCCAACCCTAGCCCCAACCGCCATCGATAACCATCGCACGTAACCCTAGCCGCTAGCCCATTGCCGTCTCTCTGGCAGCGAAATATCACGCCGTAGAAACCCTAACCCCCAATCGCAACATCTTATAAGAAGAAAATGAACAGCTCGAGAGAAGAGAAGAAGATGACTTGCAGCGATGGTGGTTCGGATCTGTCTTGCGGCGATGGAGGTGCGGCGACGGGGATGAGGCTATGACTTGCTGCGATGGAGGCGCGGCACGGCGATGGAGGTCTAGCTCTGGAGGCACTGTGCGGCGCGGCGATGGAGATGTAGATTTGGAGGCGCAGCGCGGCGATGGAGGTGCAGCTCTGGAGGTGTGGTTATGGAGTTGCGGCTCTGGATTGGGCGTGAGATCTACACTGCTTGGGGGCAAGGGTATTTCAAAAGACGGAGAAGGATATGGAGTTTAAGGGTATTTTGGTCCAGTTGGTAATACTAAGTCTCTTTTTTGTCCAATTTGAGAACATGGCTTATTTTTGTCAAATAGAAATGCTGGGGTATTATTTTGGTCATTATTTCTATTATTATTATTATTATTATTATTATTATTATTATTATTATTATTATTATTATTATTATTATTATTATTATTATTATTATTATTATTATTATTATTATTATTATTATTATTATTATTATTATTATTATTATTATTATTATTATTATTATTATTATTATTATTATTATTATTATTATTATTATTATTATTATTATTATTATTATTATTATTATTATTATTATTATTATTATTATTATTATTATTATTATTATTATTATTATTATTATTATTATTATTATTATTATTATTATTATTATTATTATTATTATTATTATTATTATTATTATTATTATTATTATTATTATTATTATTATTATTATTATTATTATTATTATTATTATTATTATTATTATTATTATTATTATTATTATTATTATTATTATTATTATTATTATTATTATTGTTATTATTATTATTATTATTATTATTATTATTGTTATTATTATTATTATTACCACCACCACCATTTTGCTTTTTAGAATTGAATTATTTCTCTAATTGCTTTAATTTTTTTTACCTTTTATTAGATTTATTCATATGTATTTTGCTTTTAAAAATTGAGTAGTTCCCAATTTCTATTAATTTGTGGAGAAAATAATTTAAATACCACAAACTATGCCTCGGATTTGATATTCTACGCATACCCGGTCAGGTACCCTATATATACCCGATCAGGTACACGAGCTGCAGTCCCAAAAGCCTATAAATACAACCTCTTTCCTTCACAATGGGACATCAATTCCTATACACTTCTAAGCTTAGTCTATATAAGTTCTTTCTTTATATTTTTATTATGTTTAGTCTCCAAATGAGGAGCTAAACTCTTCCATCTTGGTTTTGCTACTTTGAAGCTTACTAAATTGTAAGTTGTGAGTTATTTTCTTTAATCTTCTTCCTTGAATATTAATTAATTCAATTAATGCTATCTCTATATTAATGTTGGAGAGTGATCGGTGTAATTTTTAGTGAGTAAAACGTAGTTGTTGGCTAATCCGAAGAATAACCAGACCACGAGTATCGTCTCTCAAGGAGTGGCAAAAAGGAAGTTTTAAATACTATCTGTGATCACAGGCTAGCTCAAGTCATGGTAATCTTTCCAAATAATTTTTTTTGGTGGTTTAGAAAAAAAAAACTAACTAATAGCGTGTGAAAAAAAATAAGTAGAGAGAAAAAATAATAATTAAATTGATTCTAGATATTAAAACAGGGTTCAAATTGGATGGTTCGGGTTCTGGGTGTTCTTTCAGGATTATAATCAAGTAAATTAATTTTCAATCATTCCTGGACAGAAAATGAAATTAATTCTCATAGACAAGAATTGCATCAAATTATCACAATCCTAACTTATTTCTAAGATGAGATTGCTTGTATAAGACCTGAGCTAATTTAACTCAATATCTCATAGACAAGAATTGAATTAAAACCAGAAATTCACATATGAGGTGATCAAATTCATATAGACAATTATGATTAATCTCATACAATTTTAATTTCCAGAAAATTAATTGTATTTCAAAAACTAATTAAATTCACACCCTCAAGAACCCATGAACCCTAGCCCCAATTCAAACCCTATATGAAATTAGCTACACATAATTAAAATTAACATCACAATAATATTAATAAACATGATATGGAACTAGAAATATAAACTGAATTATGAGTATTTGATGGGAAAATCTGAAATTACTAATTCAAAAACTAATGTTGTAAATGATGAGTAAACTTACAATTCTTGCTCAAAAACTAAATTGAATGGAAGAAAATGAGAAACAGTAACGGTTGGGCATCCCCTGAGTTCTTTCTTGCTGCTGCGACAGTTCCAAAAGAGAGAAAACAACATGGTCTTTTAGTTGCTGCGATAGTTGATTGTCAAAAGAGGAGAAGAAATTGCTGCTGCGGCTAATTGGAATCAAGAACAGAAAGAATAGATGCTGCGGCTAAATAAAAAAAAATGAAAAGCTCTGCTGCGTCTAAGTGCTTAGAGGAGAATGAATGGAATGGAAGTTGTCATGCGGCTCCAGGGATTAAAACTCAGCTCATCTTTTTCTCTATTTGGGCTGCTAGTCGGTGCTGCCTTTTTTCTTTCGTTGGGCTGCTGCGCCTAATATTTTTCAAGAGCCATCGAATTGTCCAGCCTCAACAAAAATATGTAACAATTCGGCAAGTAACAATCACAACTCACCACAATCGCTAATCATATGCATTTTTACAATCAAATTACTTCAAAAATGTCAATTTGCGTGAAAAAATACTAAACTGAAAATGAATGCCACCGGGACCGAAAAATAGCAAATTTTCACTCAAAACTCCCAATAGTCATCCGGTTAATTATAAGAATTAGACAATTAACACCCAAAATATGGGTGAAAAGATAGGAACGGAACGAGCCTATCAGAGAGTGTTAACAAGATGATAATTAGGTAACATCTCAACATTAGTTATAGTAGTATTTATTTTCTTCCTCTATATTAATGTTGGGGAGTGTTGCTAAGATGGCAATTAGAATACATCTTGACATTAGTTATAGTAGGATTTATCTTCTTTAATATTCTTCCTTGAATATTAATTAATTCCTATTCATATTTCATATTATTATTTCGAGCATTACTTAAAGAATCAAATAGTTTTGTTTCATATATTAATTATTACTAGAATCGATCGACAAATACGTTTGTTAATCGTTCGATCGTTTTACGGTAGTAAACTTGGATTATTAATACATGAACATGATTAAACAATTTGACCGACTGATATATATATAATATATATATATATATATATATATATATATATATATATATATCTTTTGAATTAGTAAAGTTTTTTATATACGTAGTACATACGAAGTATATGAATTAATAAATCCAGTGTTAAGTTCAAACTAAAGGGAAATGTGACACACTTATTTTGAGACAGCCAAAATTAAAACTTAGACAGATAATTAAAATGGGACGGATGGAGCCATAAATTAGATATTGATATGTGATCATATGAGAAGTAAAATTAATTCTAGCCAACTCATAATTAGCTAGAATTCCATGCTTTATTTAGAACTATCATGTATAGGTGGTGATGACTTACCTGATTCACGCGGAGTAATTACCTGGTGTGTGTGTAGAGTGTCCACGAGCAACGGTTCTTCGATGAGCAACTATATATGATTATACTTGGTCAACTTAAATTCATACTTTTATAAAATCTTAATGCTTGGGAACAAGAGAAACTTCAACAAAACCCAGCCCCCAAACATGATAAAATTCTCAAATTCCTACATTCCAAACGGTCAAATCCTCTGGTAGCTTGATAACCAAAACTTGGTTGTACCTTACACGCAAGAATAAAAAACAACTAACCCATAACCATGCTATCAAGGGTTCTATATATGTATCTATTTAAAATCAGTCCATACCTAGGAAGAAGTTTTCCCCAATTTCTTTCATCAATTTGGTATCAATTTCGGGCTAACTAATTATTCAAGAATAAATTGAAGTTTGTTAAACTCAAGCTAAACAACAACTTCAAAATCATCTTAATATAAAAAAAAATCCATTAAGTTTCTAAGAATCCACCTAAAATCAATTAACCCTAGCTTAACCCAAAAACAAGAACCATAGATCAAACCAGGGAAGAAATTCTTCATGTATAGTATAAATCTTACCAAGTGATGATCTTTGATGAAGAAAGATGTTTAATTTGGTCTTGAATCACTTTAGGAAGGGCTTAGGGTTAGTCTATAGAGAGAAGAGCGAGCTGGGATCGATTTTGGGTCAAAAGGGGGGTTTTTGAGCTTAAAAACGATTTTTTGACTGACCTGCCAAAACTGGCCAGACCGGTGCCGGTCTGCCCCTGAACGGCGCCGATTGTGCTGTGTTTTGGACGCCTTAGACCTTCTGTTTTGGACCGGCGCCGTTTGAGGCTAATCGGGTGTCGAAAACTCCAGAAAACGCTCTTTTTTCGCCCTAAACCGACCACGATTGTTGCCAATCACACCCTTAGCTTGACCCCCTGATAATATTTTAAACTACATTTTAACACCTAATTACTAACTAACATGAAAACTAACTTAATATACCATTGCATTCAAAATAAATTTGATTATTACGATGTAGTTTGGTTGCTCATCGGGTACCGTCGCCTGTCATGATCAACATATCACAAGTATATATGTAAGTTCAAACACAATTATCACAAAGTACATAATCACATGATAATCCTATACCTCACATATATAGCACGCACTCAAATCATAAGTTAAAACATGGCCATATAGAATACATTAGCACATAAGAAATAGATAAAAGTTACGGGCGTTACATCCAACCAAACACGAATTTTTATCAAAAACCTTCATTTCCCTTCCCTTTCCTTCCCTCCTTGACTCTCCGCTTCTATCCCCTCCTTTGAACCAAACAAGACCATCAACTATACAGTACGTAGTAATTAATTACTCCATCCGTCTCTCAAAACTTTCCCAAATTTCCTTTTTTGGATGTCCCACTAACTTTGCCACTTTCCCTCTTAAGTAAATAATTTGTGGTTCCAGTTAATTTTATCTCATTTTCACATCTCATTTTCACAAACTTCAACCACACAGTTTTTACTTAATTAATCCACGTGTCGGTCAAACTTGACAAAGTTTTAAGGGACGGAGGTTAGAGGTATATCTCTTTTGCAAAGTTAAACATATCATGTTCATTTGATGGCTACTTCTGCCGAACACTTAACGTGTATAGTACAGCTTAATTCCATGCACACATTGGCTGTATCATAATTTCTTTCTTCTTTATCGTAATTAATTATTTCTTATGTGTTTGCTCATTTTAGGTAAGAGTAAATAAAACGGCCGGTAAGTATAGCTTTTTACTCACTTTTTATATATTGTCTCGATCGACCATGCTTTTTACCATTTGAACCTCATTCATATACTACGTGTACTCTAGTGAAGGGTGATGGTCCTGGATAGGGTAAAAGTCTAGAGGGGGGGTGAATAGACTTTTAAATCTTTTTCACCTTTTTCAAGTTTTACCTCTAGATGAATTGATCTATAATCTTTTGAGAGATTAATAGATGCACAGCGGAAGTCTTTACCCTTTTTCTAATGAGTGTGTGACAACTTTCTACCTTCAATGATGTTTGGACTTCAAACTGTGAGCAGTTGGCTTGGCAGTTAGCTAGATGGCAAGGAACTGCTGAGGCAACTGCCAGTTGAAAATAGAAGTTTGAGAAAGATGATAATATGGCCTTGCAGAGAATGATGAGGGCTTTCTGAATATATGTTGAGCTGAAGGTAGTAAAGAGTTTTGCCTGAGCAGTGGTCTGAGCAGTTGGGTAATCCCAGGAAACTGCTAAGCCGTCTGCTGCTTATAAAGAAGTATCTTTGAGGACTGACCAATCACACCTTTTAGTAGTGATATTTAAAGCTTGTGGGAAACAGAAGTCTCAAGGAAAAGTGAGTTATTAAGCAGTAGGATAAGCAGTAGAGTCAATTAAGACGACTGCTTAGGATGCTGCTGGCAAACTACGATCCCTTTAGTGAGAAGTATTGGGTGTGTGCTGTGGTGAGTAAAGGAGAATCAACACACGATGTATCCTGGTTCAGAGGTGGTGTAATCCTCCTACATCCAGTCCCACCCTCTTTCAGATGGATTTCACTAAAGTATTCAGCCCAATACACTTAGTGCCAATCTAGCCTTTACAACACTTAGGCCTAGATTGAAGGTTTTTCACAATGAGTATAACACCACTCAAAGTTACTCAGTCCTTAGACTTTTCTCAATCGATCCAGTGGGGATCAAAAGGTACTCTATCTATCTACCCACACTTTAGGATCCGAACAACTGTTCTCCTAAGTGTTTACAACCACTTGTGTAATGTTTACAAGAAAGTTCTAACCTCCAACTATGAACTAAGCTCTAAAAATGTGAAAATGTTGATCTAATCTAAGAGCTTAGTGAAGCATGAGGCTAAGCCGAGAGTAAAGTTGAGTTTGCACTTTCTCTTTTGCTAGATAGCTCGTATATGCTTTGATGAAAGTATTTCTCTACTTAGGATGCTCAAGCTTGTTTTTGAACTCATGCTTCTACCTATATTTATAGGCCTTCATGGTTGATTAATCTCATCCGTTGGTTGAGATGGATTAATCTTGTGCGTTGAGGGTCTGGCTAGGACGAATTGTACATTCGTCTTCTTGTGCAGGAGCTTTTAATCTTTTTGTTTTCTGTCTTGAATGATTGGGCTGCGGTATGGGTGTGTCTTCAGCCGCTGCAGCTTCACTCCAAGAAGTCCTCCCATGCTGTAGGACCATGTATTTAATTTTTGTCTTCCAATCAATATTCAGTGTATTCGAGCATCTCAAATGTGACCTATATTTAATCTTTAAGTAAAAATGATATATGTCGGTAGGATTTAAATATCCTATGAAGGCAAAAAGATACCTTATTGCATTTTTATGTATCCGGTAATATATCATTAATCTTAAAGATTGTACATTTATTTTGGTCACTTATGATTTAAATTGAAATGTTACTTCTGAAAATAAGACTCAATGTAAATTTGTTTAGTATAGTGGCATCATCAAAATCTATCAAAATTGGAGACTAACAATTTCCCCCTTTTTGATGATGCCAAGACTATACAACACAAGAAACAAACTGTTTTTATTGATTCGTATTGAGAGTATTGTACATTGGTCTATAGTCTAAAGTACAATAGTTTTTAGTCACTTTCGGACTTGAGAACTGATCTATTCTTGTTTCTTCTTAGCAGCTTCTTCCTTGGCTTTGGTTTCTTCCTTTCTTCTTCTTATCTCAGCTTCTTCTTTGTAGAGTTTGTTTTTCCTTCTTGTTGCAGCTGCTTTCTTTGCTGCTGCTGATCTGGAGGAGGAGGGACCTGCTTGAGTTGTCCTTTCCCCCTTTTTGGCATCATCAGCAGGGGTCTCACTTTCTTTGAAGAGTGCTTCTATTTCTGGGTCAGAGTCAGGATCTTCATCTTGTCTTCTGGATGGATTTAGACCATAAACTTCGATAGACAGTGCCTTGATGTGGTTGTTGATGTCAAAAAGATCTGTTTTGACTTCATCTTTGACTTCATTCTCCAATCTTTGAAGCTTGTCCTGTGTAGCTACTAGACTCTGACCTAGCTTCTGAAAGTCAGACCCTTGCTTCCAAAAGGTGTCCTGAGTAGCCTTTTGAAGAACTTGAAAGTTGTGAGCAACGTCTTTAGTGAGCTGTTCATAGGCTTTGGCATGAGCCTGCTGCTCTATAAGGAATTTTTGAGAGAGCTTGAACATGGCAGGGAACTCCTCATTCCTTAGTTTCAGGAGGTATTCTTCATGCTCCTTCACCATTTGGAAAGTCTGCTGAAGATGAGGAGGTAAGGTTGGGAGAGAAGGCAGCTGCTCAGAGGTACCTGCTGCAGTAGGCTGATCTTTTTGTTGCCTTTGAAGTTCTAGTATCTGTCTTTCGAGATCCTCATTTCGGGCTTTGAGTGCATCAAGCTCCTGCTTGATCTCTGTATTAAGAGCTGACTGCTGTGAGGTTCTTGTCTTGAGGAGAGCTCTTTGCTCAGCATTGAATACTTGTTGGATCATGGAGTCTTTTCGTATATGACTGTGGATTTCTCCAAATCTGATGTCCAACCTTTCCTCTAGCTGCTTTTTCATCTTGATCAGCCTTTTGTGTAGTCGGACTTCTGCGCGGCTAATGAATTGTGTGGTAGCCCTTCTTTCTTTGATGAAGACACCTGCAAGGGTAGTAGTGTCTTCTTCATTGTCTTCAGGTTCTAGGATGAATGTTGGAGAGTGTTGCTCTATGTTTTGAGTAGATGCCTGTGAATGTGAGCTAGTCTGCTGTTCGAGATCTGGCATTGGAGTAGACTCTTGTAATGGAATATTGTCCGGGTGCTGCTCAGTGGTCTGCTGTGCTTCTTCCTCCATTACTTTAGAGGTTTCTCCACCTCCTCTAGTTTCAAATCTAGATTTTTCTAGAACCATTTGAAGTTCTTTATCACTAGAAGAGGAAGAGGAGATGATTTGTTTACCTCTATTCTTTGAAGAGCCATGTGGCGCATGATTGTTGTCATCATCATCAGCTGGATCATCATCATTGGCATCTGTGGAGTGATCTTCTAGTGGTTTATCAGTCAGCTGTTTCTTCTTCGAGATATAGATCAGATGAATCTGGTGGAGATTTGTTGCCTTTGCTATATCTTCTGTGCCAAGCCAGGTTAGAGCAAAGTACTCTTCACTGATGAATTTTGATAGAGTACTGGCTTGGTGGAGGATTTTGGAGAGTTTCCATTCTCTCCAAGCTTTGACTCTACACCAGTCAGCTTCCAACCTCTCCAGTGGGGTTAGTGAGTGGTCTGTTGGCGAAGGTGGAGCCTCCTGTTCTTCTTCCTGAGTTGTTATCTCTTGACGATTTATTGTCAGTGGAGTAGCGGAGATAGCAATACCTGAAGAGGAAGTAGCCTGCTGTTCTTCGCTCTGTTTGGAACCTCCACTTTCTTCATGAATAGTGGGTAGTAAAGAGGCAGCTTCATGAATTATTGGAAGAGGAGAGACAGCTGCTTCCAATTCCAGTTGTAGATTTCGAGTTGGGGCAGAACAGGACTCCTTTTTGGATTTCTTTGACTCAACCTCTTGATTCTCAGATCGATGTCTTTTTAGTGATTGAGTTTTGATCTTTCTAAACTCGGTTTTGAGAGGCTCATCTGAGAGAAATGTGTCTTCTGCCTTAGGTAGTTCAGGAGCTCCTTGATTGGACTTGAGAGAGAGAAATTTTCTCCAGTTGGTTTCTTCTTTAATGTTGCTGCGAGCTCCCTTTCTTCTCAAGATTTCACCAATAAGAAAACCATACCCCAGCCAGGGCATGGTGTTGGTTGCTCTTTCATGATATTTCTTTACGTATGCCAACATGTTGGTGAAGACATATCTTGTCCAGTTGAAGGGTTTACCAGAGATTATTGCTGCCAAAGGAGTTGCTCTCTTCTTGTTTATTTCATCAAGTGCAGTATTCTTAGAGTCAATGCACTTGTAGAGTATGCTTAGCAGAAGAGCATACTCATGCACCATTTTGTTGGTCTTGAGATTGAGGGTTTGTGTGTTCTGCGCACTGGGTATCAGGACCATTTCCTTGAACTCTTGTTCATTGAGATCGAAGTCTTCAATCAATGGGGCTTCATCTCCAGGTAGTGAGAGCAGTAGTCTGATGTCTCCTTCTTCAATTTCTACTGGTCGGCCCTTTATCCAGGATTTGAGAGTGCCTAAGGTGGAGTTGAGATAGAACTCTGCAGCCACTTCTGGGTAGAAGTATGGATAAGGGTAGGTTGCCATTTTGAGAAGACCTGTGGAGTCAAGTTTCCTTAGTAGCTCAGCCATCAGATCACTGTTATTGGCTTTCTTCATGATAATGGAGGTGTTAAGGATGGAGCCAGTGAAGACCTTTTTGGAGATGTATTGAAGAGATGCCATTCTTGTTTGGTTGATGAGTAGGGTGAAGTATTTGAGAAGGATAGGATGCAGGTTGAGAGCTTTTGAGGATTTTTAGAGAGAGGTTTGAGAGAGATTGCAAAGTAACAGTGTAAAGGGAATTGTACGGAGGAGATATTTATTCTCTATCGGAAACTAGCCGTTGATATATAGCCGTTAGAGAAAACGGCTGGACACGCGTACCATTTACTCCGTTCACACTTGTAGCAGAGGGCTCAATGATGGGTAGATTTTTTTTTTTTTTTTTTTTTTTTTTTTTTTTTTTTTTTATGGTCTGTGAAGACGAAAGTTACCTTTTTGGAATCCTTGATATGAGAGAATCAAGATGACATATGCCACGTGCTGAGATTCCATGTATATTTGCAGTAATTTTAGCCAACTGCTGATCTCAGACAGTGGCCTGCTTCCAAGGCAGACACCTGCTGGCAGACATCTGTTCGAATTTTGTGAACCAGTGTCCGTACCTCCATTGTTCCTTTCTTGTTCCAAGCTTGTATTCTTCTTTATGAAAGTATTTAATTCAAGTCCTCTTATTACACATGTAGCAGTGGTCTAGTTGGTCAGCTGCCTGCTGACCCTACTGCTGTCTTGAGTAGTCACCTGCTGAGCCTACTTCTTGAATTTTGATTCCCTTTTTCTTTTGAAAGTCTGAGATAGACCTTCTTGGACCTTGATGCTTCATTCCTTTTGGATTGTGAGTAGCCTGAGATGGCTACCCCTGTTAGTTCCCCCTCAGCAGATGGCTAGGAATTCCCCCTTGATTATGGAATTAGGTTCCCCCTGAATAGATGCAGGGTTATTCCCTTACTTGATCTAGATCATCTAACATACCAAGCTCTTGCCTTAGTTGGTTGAATCTAGCTTCATTCAATGGTTTGGTGAAGATGTCAGCCAGCTGCTTTTCGGTGGGGATGTACTCAAGCTTGATGGTTTTCTTCTCAACATGCTCTCTGATAAAGTGGTGCCTGATCTCAATATGCTTGGTTCTTGAGTGAAACACAGGATTATGAGTAATAGCTATAGCACTTGTGTTGTCACACAGTATGCTAATCTCCTTTGTTTCTTCTCCATAATCCTTTAATTGTTGTTTCATCCAAAGAACTTGAGCACAGCAGCTGCCTGCAGCTATATATTCAGCTTCGGCAGTGCTTGTAGCAATTGAGCTTTGTTTCTTGCTGAACCATGAAACAAGTCTTCCACCAATTAATTGACAAGTTCCTGAGGTGCTTTTTCTATCAATTTTGCATCCGGCAAAGTCAGAGTCCGAATACCCATAGAGTTCAAAACCTCCATTTGTTGGGTACCATAATCCAGAGTTAGGATTGCCTTTTAGATACCTCAGAATTTTCTTGGCAGCTAGAAGATGGCTTTCCTTAGGCTTAGATTGAAACCTTGCGCACACACCAACTGAGTAGGAAATATCTGGCCGACTAGTGGTGAGATATAACAAGGAACCAATCAGACCTCTGTAAAGTGTGGGATCAACATCTTTGCCATCATCATCCTGACTTAGACCTTGGGATGTATTCATGGGTATTTTCACAGTTGACTTGTTTTCGACCTTGAACTTTTTCATGAGATCTCTTGTATATTTGGCTTGGTTGATGAAGATACCTTGAGGAGTCTGCTTCACTTGTAGTCCCAGAAAATAATTCAACTCTCCCATCATGCTCATTTCAAACTTGCTTTGCATGAGAGTTGAAAATTTTTCACACAATGCTTGATTTGAACTTCCAAAGATTATGTCATCAACATAGATTTGAACAAGCAACATGTGGGGACCTTCTTCAATTTTGAATAAAGTTTTGTCTACTTTGCCCTTAGTGAATCCATTATTCACTAAGTAATCAGAGAGAGTGTCATACCATGCTCTTGGGGCTTGTTTGAGTCCATAAAGAGCTTTATGCAGTTTGTAGACTAGATCCTTCTCTCTATTGATTTCAAAACCAGGAGGTTGCTCCACATAGACCTCCTCTTCTAGTAGACCGTTTAGGAAGGCACTTTTCACATCCATTTGATAGACTGTGAATTGCTTGTGAGCAGCATAAGCCAGGAATATTCTTATTGCTTCTAATCTAGCAACAGGAGCAAAGGTTTCATCAAAATCTATACCTTCTTCCTGGCAGTAGCCTTTGGCTACCAGTCTTGCTTTGTTCTTGACAATGGTGCCTTCCTCATCCATTTTGTTTCTGAACACCCATTTAGTTCCTATCACATGTTGATGATAGGGTCTGGATACAAGCTTCCATACATTATTTCTTTCAAACTGGTTGAGTTCTTCTTGCATGGCTTGTATCCAGTCAGAGTCAAGTAGGGCTTCTTCAATTTTCTTGGGTTCAATTTGTGAGATGAAGCATGAGAATAGTGCCTCTTTCTGAATTGCTGATCTAGTACGAACCCCTTCATGGATGTTTCCAATAATCAGTTGTGGTGGATGTTGATTCAGCCATCTAATGTCAGATGTCTGATTGATGTTGGTTTGAATTTGTTGGTCATCCTCTTCTTCTTCTTCGTCACTATCTTCTGGTAGAGTAGGGTGATTAGGAATTTTATGAAGATCTGGAGGGATGTTTGTGGGTGAGTCACCTGCTGGCAGTGAGCTGACAGTTGAGTCAACTGCTGGCCGTGGACTGACATTAGATTCAGCTATTTTTTCTTTATCATTTCCTGGAAGGCAGCTTGGAGCCTTTCCAGTGTCCCTTTTTGAGTTAGATGACTCACCTTCTTCTTTTGATTGAGAAGTGGGGTGATTTTCAAAAACCACGTGGATTGATTCTTCTACCACCAGAGTTCTTTTGTTGAGGATCCGGAATGCCTTGCTTGTTGCTGAGTAGCCCAGGAAGATCCCTTCATCAGATTTGGGATCAAATGGCTTGAGATAGTCTTTTCCATTGTTTAGAATGAAGCATTTGGATCCAAACACATGGAAATGACTAACATTAGGCTTTCTTTCTTTCCATAGTTCATATGGAGTCTTTTTGTAGGTCTTATGAATGAGACTTCTATTCTGGGTGTAGCAAGCAGTGTTGATTGCTTCTGCCCAAAATCTTTTGGGCATACCAGCTGCTTCTAAGATGGTCCTTCCGGCTTCCTTGAGTGTCCTATTCCTTCTCTCAGCAACACCATTTTGTTGAGGTGTTCTTGCAGCTGAAGTTTGGTGATGGATTCCGTTTTCTTTGCAGTACTGAATTACTATAGAGTTGAGGAATTCAGTACCTCTATCTGACCGGATCTTCTGAATTGAGAGACTTTTCTCATTTTGAATTAGTTTCATCAGTTCTGGAAGTTTCTTCTCTGTTTCATTCTTTTTCTTTAAGAATATGGTCCAAGTGTATCTTGAATAATCATCAACTATCACCAGTGTGTATCTTCTACCACTTAAACTTGTTGGTTCAACTGGTCCAAACAAGTCAAGGTGTAGTAGGTTTAAGGGCCTAGTTGATGATTCCAGTTCCTTTGATTTGAATGATACCTTGGTTTGTTTCCCTTTTTGGCAAGCATCACAGAGATGGTCCTTCTTGAAATTGATCTCAGGAAGTCCTTTCACCAATCCTTTTCTGGACAATTTGTTGATTGTTTTGAAGTTGAGATGGCTTAATTTGTTGTGCCATTCCCAACTCAAATTTGAATCTGCCTTTGTCACCAAGCAGATCCCTTCCTTTGCTGAGCTCCAATCAACGATGTACATGTCCTTCTTTCTTCTACCAGTGAGCACAGTTTTGTCATTTTTGACATCTCTAATCAAGCAGATGTCTTTGGAGAATGTAACATTATAGCCATTGTCACAGAGCTGGCTTGTGCTTATGAGATTGAACTTTAACCCTTTAACATAAGATATGTTTTGGATTGTAAGTCCATTGATGGATAGGTCTCCAGCTCCTTTGGTTTCTCCTTGTTTTTCCACATTCCCAAAAGTAACTTTGGGTCCTTTGCTTGCCATATAGTTTGACAGGAGCCGCCTGCTGCCTGTCATGTGCCTGGAGCAGCCTGAATCTATGTACCATGTTTGTGAGTCAACTGCTCCAGCACCTTCCTGTATTCATCATTGTTGAGCAGTAGCCCACAAGTTAGTGGGCAACTTCCTTTGTACAAGTTTGGGCATCCATGTCCATCTAGAACCATTTAGTTCTAAGCAGATTGGTCTATAGCCATTTGAGGTGTTATAGTCATGGGGGATGACTATGTATTTGTTAATCCTTTTCCTTCTTAAAATGGGAAATGGATTATTGGCTTTTGGAGGACACTGCTTAGTGTTATGACTGTGGTTGGTCTTATTGGTTGGTTGCCAACGGGTCCTTGGGGTTTGATGGTTGGGAAGTTTTTGTTTATACAGGAATTTGGATTTTGATTTGGGAGCAGGCAGGTTCCTTCTTATGGGACCATTTTGAGAATGGGATTTTTGGTAGATTAGCTTTCTTGTATTTTGTTGGTGGCTTGTGGAGGGTGAGTTTTGAGTGAGTCTGGTGGGGGATACATATCCGAGCCCTCTTCTCTTCCTATTTAGAACAACTTCAGCAGTAGAGTCACATGTTTTACTATCCATGCTGAAGTTATTCATTTTGTCTTTCAGCTCTTTGTTCTCTTCTTCTAAGACATTGTTTTTTGTTAAGGCATCTAACAATTTTGTATGAATAGCCTTAATGTCTTGTTTTAATCTATCATTTTCTGATCTTAAGAGAACATGGTGATTTTGGACTTTTTGGAAGTCTTGTAATAAAGATTCCAGTGTAATATTGGTTGATCCAGAATCACTAGAGCTATAAGAAGAGCAGGATGTTACCTCAATATCATTGTAGTGGTCTTTGGCCATTAGGCATTTAGGGGAGCTGTATTCATCATCTTCACTGAGCCATCTGCTGCTTTCTTCAGTGAGCCAGCTGCCGCCTTTTTCAGCCATCTGCCAGGATCCTAGGCATAGAAGTGCTTCCTCTGAGCTTTCAGATGAAGAGCTTTCATCACTTGAACTGCTTTCATCTTCAGATTGGGGTTCCTCCTTTTTCTTTTCACTTACAAAGGCTTGCCTCTTGCCTTTGAAGTCCTTCTTATAACCAGCTTTGGGACCAGTCCCCTGCTGCCCTTGATACTTCTGGGCTAAGGGCAGAGGGCATTCATTTTTGTAATGTCCTGGTTGTCTACAGTTGTAGCACAGGACAGTTTCCTCGTTGGTTTGAGGTCTCCCTTGTTTCCTGGGTGGTAGATTGTATGGTCTTTTTGGAGCAGTTCCCTCCTTTTTCATGAACCTTTTAAACTTCCTTACAAACATAGCGAACTGCTCGTCAGTAAGGAGGTTGTTGAGGGATTTTTCACTAGATCTTGACGGGCCAGGCTCAGAAACTAGAGCTAGTGTCTTGGATTCATCTTCCTTTTCTTCTTTTATCTCCTTCATTTCAAATTCATAGGCCTTGAGATCACTGAAGAGTTTGTCGGTTGACAAAGTTCTGAGATCTCTGCTATCTCTCATAGCAGTTACCTTCATGTCCCACTTTGATGGCAGGCCTCTCAAGACTTTAAGGGAAATTTCCTTTTGGGATAGATCTTTCCCCAGGTCTGTGACCTCTGCCACTATCTTCAAGAATCTGGACTCCATCTCATGGATAGATTCATTTGTCATCATTTTGAAATCCTCAAATTTCTTGAGGGCTATGGTTAGTTTGTTGTCTTTTTCCTGTTCATCCCCTGCTCCAATCTTTGTGAGCTCATCCCATACATCCTTTGCAGTTTCACATTTCCTGATTCTAGGAAATATGGATTCATCAACAGATTTAAAGAGAATATCTTTGGCAATGTTATCAAGATTGTTTCTCTTCCTGTCTTCAGTTGTCCATTCCATTTTGGGTTTTGGAATGTACACATCATCTGTTCCTTCTGTGATTCTGGATGTGATGACCTTCATTATTTTGATAGGTCCATCAGTAATTACTTCAAGCATCTCATCATGTAAAGCACTGAGATGTGCTTTCATCCTTATTTTCCAGTCATCAAATTTGTTCAGGTTGAACAGAAGGTTCTTTGCTAACTGACTGTCCATTTTAGAAGGTGTTTTGAAGTAGAGTGGTTTGGATCTTTAGTTCAAATTAGTCAAAAACTGACTCTAGGAACACTCTGCTCTGATACCACTTGATGGTCCTGGATAGGGTAAAAGTCTAGAGGGGGGGGGTGAATAGACTTTTAAATCTTTTTCACCTTTTTCAAGTTTTACCTCTAGATGAATTGATCTATAATCTTTTGAGAGATTAATAGATGCACAGCGGAAGTCTTTACCCTTTTTCTAATGAGTGTGTGACAACTTTCTACCTTCAATGATGTTTGGACTTCAAACTGTGAGCAGTTGGCTTGGCAGTTAGCTAGATGGCAAGGAACTGCTGAGGCAACTGCCAGTTGAAAATAGAAGTTTGAGAAAGATGATAATATGGCCTTGCAGAGAATGATGAGGGCTTTCTGAATATATGTTGAGCTGAAGGTAGTAAAGAGTTTTGCCTGAGCAGTGGTCTGAGCAGTTGGGTAATCCCAGGAAACTGCTAAGCCGTCTGCTGCTTATAAAGAAGTATCTTTGAGGACTGACCAATCACACCTTTTAGTAGTGATATTTAAAGCTTGTGGGAAACAGAAGTCTCAAGGAAAAGTGAGTTATTAAGCAGTAGGATAAGCAGTAGAGTCAATTAAGACGACTGCTTAGGATGCTGCTGGCAAACTACGATCCCTTTAGTGAGAAGTATTGGGTGTGTGCTGTGGTGAGTAAAGGAGAATCAACACACGATGTATCCTGGTTCAGAGGTGGTGTAATCCTCCTACATCCAGTCCCACCCTCTTTCAGATGGATTTCACTAAAGTATTCAGCCCAATACACTTAGTGCCAATCTAGCCTTTACAACACTTAGGCCTAGATTGAAGGTTTTTCACAATGAGTATAACACCACTCAAAGTTACTCAGTCCTTAGACTTTTCTCAATCGATCCAGTGGGGATCAAAAGGTACTCTATCTATCTACCCACACTTTAGGATCCGAACAACTGTTCTCCTAAGTGTTTACAACCACTTGTGTAATGTTTACAAGAAAGTTCTAACCTCCAACTATGAACTAAGCTCTAAAAATGTGAAAATGTTGATCTAATCTAAGAGCTTAGTGAAGCATGAGGCTAAGCCGAGAGTAAAGTTGAGTTTGCACTTTCTCTTTTGCTAGATAGCTCGTATATGCTTTGATGAAAGTATTTCTCTACTTAGGATGCTCAAGCTTGTTTTTGAACTCATGCTTCTACCTATATTTATAGGCCTTCATGGTTGATTAATCTCATCCGTTGGTTGAGATGGATTAATCTTGTGCGTTGAGGGTCTGGCTAGGACGAATTGTACATTCGTCTTCTTGTGCAGGAGCTTTTAATCTTTTTGTTTTCTGTCTTGAATGATTGGGCTGCGGTATGGGTGTGTCTTCAGCCGCTGCAGCTTCACTCCAAGAAGTCCTCCCATGCTGTAGGACCATGTATTTAATTTTTGTCTTCCAATCAATATTCAGTGTATTCGAGCATCTCAAATGTGACCTATATTTAATCTTTAAGTAAAAATGATATATGTCGGTAGGATTTAAATATCCTATGAAGGCAAAAAGATACCTTATTGCATTTTTATGTATCCGGTAATATATCATTAATCTTAAAGATTGTACATTTATTTTGGTCACTTATGATTTAAATTGAAATGTTACTTCTGAAAATAAGACTCAATGTAAATTTGTTTAGTATAGTGGCATCATCAAAATCTATCAAAATTGGAGACTAACAAAGGGGTATACTGTACTCGGTAATAGTGATGAAAAATTAAATTAATTAAAAAGTTTAATACAAGTGTATGACCATATATTCACGTTAATACTCGTTATGTGTCAATATGGTCAAGATTTTGATTATATTTGTTCGCAGACTTAACGAAGTCACAGTCAAATTAGATCGGATTCAAACTTAGCACATACAAACGAAGCAGTAAGAAAAGTAAAAGACACACGATATGTTGACGCAGTTCGGAAGAAAACCTTCCTAATCTGCGGGGTTTCAACAGGGGAAACCCGGTCCCAAGATTCCACTAGCTCAGATATACAATAGTTCACAATCAAGATGGTTGCAAGGCAATCAAAATACAGTACATGCAATCGGTCAGATAAATCACACAAGAAACAAATAAAAGAAAGAGTTCAGAGTTAAACCGAATGAAAACCTTAAGGTTTCAGAAGACAACTGGATCAAGCTTTCTTCTGCTTCCTTAGATTCCCAGGAATACTCCTCTTCCTTTAACAGTCCTTGTCAAGATCAGGCTCTCGCGCAGAAAACCGGCAGCGGATCAATTCGTTCTCACTCTAGAACTCAAAGTTCTCAGCCTCTCTTTCTCTGTCTAGGGTTTCAATGTTTTGCTCAGTAATCTATTCCCTTCAATAGACGGAAGTCCCTAATATACTTAGGATCACCCAAGTATAAAAAGTGCCGGGACACAGAAGTACCGAAGGCCCAGTCAGGAAATAACCCAAGTCAAAGAATAAGAAGGAGAACATTAAAGCTCTAGGCCCAACCCAATTACATAATACTTAGATTAATTGCCTTGCCATCCTATCTAAACTGTAAACTACGACATAATTAGAGAATTAGGATTACTAATCTCAACAATTTGCCCTCCTAAGACTCATTCTCAATTCATCTCAGTCCTTAGGTATCATCATAGCTAGCTGATTGGAATATGGAACCAGATCTCACACCATTCATCATCAACCCAACTCAGGAACCCAACGTTCAAGGCACCTCAAAGATTTTGAAGAATTTCCTGCAAAAAAGAAACTTATCAGTTTGGACAATTTTAGTACCAAAATCAGCAGGATTAACATCTCCAGTAATCTTTTCAATAGAAACATTTCCCTTTGCAATCTCATCCCTTATATAATGAAATCTAACATCTATGTGTTTAGTTTTTTCATGATACATGGGATCTTTACAAAGATAAATGGCACTCTGACTATCAGAAAAAACAACAGGGGTCAAATTTTTTCCTAAAACTTCTCCCAGAATGCCCTTAAGCCATTTGGCTTCTTTAAAAGCTTCAGTGGCTGCAATGTATTCAGCCTCTGTGGATGACAGGGCTACGATGGATTGTAACTGGGATTTCCAGGAGATACAGTTTCCAGCCCAAGTAAAGAACCAGGAAGTTGTAGACTTCCTTGAGTCTTTACAACCTGCATAGTCAGCATCTACAAAACCTTTAAGATCTAAAGATTTGTCAGAACTAAACTTCAGTCCTAAATTTTTAGTTCCAGACAGGTATCTCAAAGTATATTTCATAGCAGTCCAATGTCTTTCCCTAGGGTCAGACATAAATTAAACCTGCTAAGAACACTTACAGCAAAGGCCACGTCAGGCCTTGTACACAGCATAGCATACATAAGTGATCCAGAAGCAACATCATAAGGCACATTTTCCATTTTCTTAGATTCTTCCAAAGATATAGGATAAGGATCTCTATGTAATTCTAAATGCCCTCCTAAAGGAATAGGTGACATTTTAGAATTGGACATATTGAACTTATCTAATATTTTAGAAAAATAACCACACTGAGATAAAAACATGCTCCTTTCAGATCTGTTCCTTAAAATGTCAATTCCTAAAATTCTTTTAACAATGCCAATATCCTTCATATCAAAATGCAACTTAAGATCATCTTTCACACATAATATCAGCATTTTACAAGAACCAATAACAACACTACTACATTTAGAGGCCTTTTGTAACGCTCAAATTTGTTACAATTAGTCCAAAAGTCTGTTACATTATATTAATTGTAACAGTTTTGTGGCGTTACATTCGCTCGCGTTACAGTAGCTCTAATGTAACGTTATGTAACGAATATAAAAATCAACTGTAACGCTTTTCTCTACTCTTCTTAAATGTTACAATATCAATTTAACCATTATGATACGTTTGTAATTTCCGTATGTTTATTTACGCTTTTAGTTAGTTTTGATTGTTTAATATTTCGGAAATTACACACTTTCGGTGTAATAGTTTAGTTTGTTAAATTCTTGTAATTTGTTTAGATTAGGTTTATTCTGAGCTTAAACAGGTCCAAGATCAATCAAATGATCAATGATGAAGGAAGGTGCAAAGAGTACAAGACAAAAAGAAGGAAAAATCCTGATTTTGGTCTACACTCGATCGAGTATATACATATACTCGATCGGGTATCTGGTTGACATTTCAAATCGGATCGGATCCGAAAACAAAGGAACATGCAGGAGAAGATTTTCCCACGTTCGAGTGTCTATACCCGATCGGGTATGCTTATATACTCGATCGGGTATGCATATAAAATCTACTCGAGTATTGATCGAGTATTGACCAAATTCTGATTTCTATACATACTCGATCGAGTATGTATACATACTCAATCGAGTACTCGATCCTGCACCTCAAAAAGCCTATAAATACACCCCCTTTCCTTCACTTTTAGACACCAATTCCCATATACTCTTAAGCTCAGTTTAGAATAGCATTTCTCTATATTTCTTTTAGTATGTTTAGTCTCCAAATGAGGAGCTAAACTTCCATTTCTTGGTTTTGCTCTTGAAGCTTGATTGATTATTAAAGTTGTGAGTTATTTTCTTACTTACTCCTTTTGATTATTAATTCTTCCCTTAATCTCATTCTATATCATTGTTGGAGGGTGGCTAAGTGACGATTAGTTAACGTTCCAACATTGATTATTACTAGAAACGTTCAATGAACCGATGGTTAAACGTTGAAGGTTTCACAAGTAAGTAACTTCGGTTTGTTAATGCACGGTCGTGGTTAATAAACTTAAGAGGGATCAATTTTGTTGGTTAAACCAAAACCGTTGCGTTGAGGTTATCAATCTCAATTGATTTCATCAAGGAGTTAAATAGATTGAATGCTACTATTATATCGGTATACGGCGTTGTTCTATATTTGATTAATAGTAAGGGTTATTAATGAACGGTCGTTGTTAATAACTACCCTCGATGAACTGGTTATACTCCGCGATTGAGTATTCGAGAGGGGATAAGTTATGGATATAACAATGATCGACTAAAATATATCAACAAGTGGAAAGTAGCAAGACCAAGTCCCTTTTATCTTTGAATTAAATTCCATATAAATCGTTCATCTTCGTGTTTAATTTAATTAAATCACTCAACAATCAAAACCCCCCCTTTTACTTACTATTTATATAAAAAGAAAGTTATTCCTTTCCCTGTGGATACGAACTCTACTACGCTATACTACGTATAAGTGTTGTATTGAATATTACTTTGAGTGCACTCACGACAAAGTGCACGTCAAATTTGGCGCCGTTGCCGGGGATAGGCAATTGATTTTTCTTTTTATTTCAATCTAAGAAAAAGAAAAAAAATATATATATATATATATATATATGGTTCAAGTATAAAGATTTCTATTTCTGCTGAGCTTTGTAGTACATGGTAAAATATCGTTCACTGAACGAAATCACATACCACTCAAACCCCGAAATAGAACGAACTCTCGAGCGGTTGAAAAACAAATTTTCAAACTCCGACTCGGGAGAATCATCAAGCACTAGTTCTCAATCTAGCAAAAACGAAGAGCCAACCACTATGGCTCACGAAACAAGAACATTGAGGGAGCTCACGGCTCCGAATCTAAATCAACAACCCCTTTGTATCACTTTCCCAACTCTTGATACGGGGGTCACATTCGAGCTAAAATCTGGGCTCATCCATCTACTCCCGTCATTTCATGGCCTACGAGGGGAAGATCCGAACAAACACTTGTCGGAATTCCATATTGTGTGCACAAGCATGTGCCCTAATGGTGTTTCCGAAGAGCAAATAAAACTGAGGGCCTTTCCATTCTCCTTAAAGGACACCGCGAAGGATTGGCTTTTCTATCTTCCTTCGGGTAGCATCAATACATGGGCTCAAATGAAAAAGAGCTTCCTCGACAGGTATTATCCCGCATCTATCTCTTCAAGTCTCAAAAAGCAAATCAGCAACATTGAGCAAGCCGATGATGAGACCTTGTACGAATATTGGGAGCGCTTTAAGAAATTATGCGCTAGCTGCCCATATCATGGATATTCGGAACAAGATCTCATCCTCTACTTCTATGATGGGCTTGTTGATCAAGATAGACGCATGGTGAATGCGGCATGTGGAGGGGGTATTGTCAACAAAACCCCTTCTCAAGCAAGGGACCTCATCTCCGAGTTGGCCGAAAACTCGAGGCATTATAATGGGAGGTCATCATCAAAAAGAGTTATGGCAGCGGAATCCAACAATTCGTTGGAAAGTCAAGTGGCCGGCTTGACTTCTTTGGTCAAAGATTTTCTTTTGAATCCAAAAACCCAAGAAGTCAAGATCTGCGGCATATGCTCAACACAAGGGCATCCCACTGATTCTTGCCCAACATTACAAGAGGAGAACCCCGAGCAAGTCAATGCTTTGGGTTTCCAAGGTCAAAGAAGATATGATCCTCACGGCAACACTTACAATCCGGGGTGGAGGGATCATCCCAACTTAAGGTACGGAAACTCTCAACCTCCTCAACAATCAAACCCTCCGCCTCAACAATATAAACAACAAGGGCAAACATCAAACTCAAGCATGTCCACTGAAGACATGATTCGGTCATTGGCCATGAACATGGCCACAATGCAACAAAGTGTGACCCAATTCCAAGAAACAACAAAATCCAGCATCCACAATTTGGAAAATCAAATGAGCCAAATCTCGAATTCCGTGAGTAGGCTTGAAGCTAAGGATTCGGCAAAACTCCCATCTCAAACGGAGCCGAATCCAAGGCAACAAGCCCATGCGGTCACTTTGAGAAGTGGCAAGGAATTGGTTATGGCTAAAGCAAAAGCAAAAAGCCATGTTGGAGAAGAAGAGGAGGATATCTTGGTGCCAAGCACAAATCCTCAAAATGAAGAAGAGAAAGAGGAGGTCACACATCAAAGGAAATTCCCACCACTCGATTCATACGAGCCGGTGCCACCTTTTCCGGAGGCTCTCAAGGACAACCGAAAATACAACAATGACAAGGACATCTATGAGACCTTCAGCAAATGTGAGGTAAATATCCCTCTTCTCAACTTAATTAAAGGCGTTCCTAGATTTGCTAAGTTTTTAAAAGAACTTTGCACTATTAAAAGGAAACACAAACTAAATGGCAAGCATAAAATCCAAGTTAGTGAAAGAGTTTCAGCCGTTTTCCAAAAGAAACTTCCTAAAAAGTATAGTGACCCGGGAATGTTCACTATACCATGTAAGCTAGGAAATTCTAGCTTTTCTAGGGCTATGTTAGATTTGGGTGCATCAATTAATGTCATTCCATACTCTCTATATAAGTCCCTAGAACTAGGACCTCTACATGAAACGGGGGTTGTTATCCAACTTGCCGATAGATCCAATGCTTACCCAAAAGGTGTAGTAGAGGATGTACTCGTCATGGTGGATAATTTAATCTTTCCCGCTGATTTTTACGTTCTCGAAATGGAGAACGATAAAAATGCAGTCCCGATTTTACTAGGAAGACCCTTTTTAAAGACGGCTAAGGCAAAAATAGACGTTTTTAGTGGAGTATTAACTATGGAGTTTGATGGTGAGAAAGTTGAATTTAATATCTATGACTCCATGAAATACCCCACCGATAATCACTCTCTTTTTGCCATTGACACTTGTGACACTTGGGTCCAAGATGTGTTTGAAGTTGAGGGGAAAGACGAATTGCTAAGCTTAATTGAGAACGACGTAGAGAATTTCACTATGGAATACTCTATGTCAAACAACATGAAGATGATGGTGGCGGAGTTAAATCAACTCCCACTTTTGCCACCGGGCTCTAAAGCCCTCCCACTAACCATTCCGAGCGAGAAGCCGCTACCATCTGTTTTGCAGGCACCGGAGGTGGAATTAAAACCACTCCCTGAAAATTTGAAGCATGTGTTCTTGGGCGAAAATCACACTCTACCGGTGATTATCTCAAACTCCTTAGCCCAAGAACAAGAGGAAAGATTGATTGCGGTCCTCAAGGAGTACAAGTTGGCCATTGGATGGTCTATCGCCGACATCAAAGGCATTAGTCCATCCACGTGCATGCACCGGATCCTACTCGAAGATGAGGCCAAGGCGGTGAGGCAACCGCAAAGAAGATTGAACCCACCCATGATGGAGGTGGTGAAAAAAGAAGTGATCAAGTTACTCCAAATGGGAATCATATTTCCCATTTCCGATAGCAAATGGGTAAGCCCAACACAAGTGGTGCCAAAGAAGACCGGAGTGACGGTCATTGAAAACAAAGAAGGTGAAATGGTGCCCACCCGAGTCCAAAACCGGTGGCGAGTTTGCATTGACTACCGAAGACTCAATTCGGTAACTCGAAAAGACTTTTTTCCACTACCCTTCATTGATCAAATGCTAGAAAGACTAGCGGGTCACAAGTTCTATTGTTTTCTTGATGGTTACTCCGGGTATTTTCAAATACCAATAGCCCCGGAGGACCAAGAGAAAACAACCTTCACATGTCCATTTGGCACTTTTGCTTACCGACGAATGCCCTTTGGATTATGCAACGCACCGGGCACCTTTCAAAGGTGTATGATGAGCATCTTCTCCGAATTTGTGGAGGTGTTCATGGAAGTCTTTATGGATGATTTCACATTTCATGGGGACTCCTTTGACACCTGCCTCTACCATCTTACTCTTGTGCTCAAAAGTTGTATTGAATCCAACCTTGTCCTAAATTCTGAAAAATGCCACTTTATGGTGGAACAAGGGATTGTTCTTGGACATGTGATCTCTTCAAAAGGCATTGAAGTAGACAAAGCCAAGATTGATGTCATCCAAACACTCCCGTACCCAACAAATGTACGGGATATTCGATCTTTCCTTGGACATGCCGGCTTCTATAGAAGGTTCATAAAAGACTTCTCCAAAATTTCATCTCCCCTATGCAAACTCTTGCAAAAGGAGGTGGAATTTGATCTCAATACCGAATGCAAGGAGGCTTTTGACACATTGAAAGAAAGGTTGGTAACAGCCCCTATCATACAAGCTCCCGATTGGTCTCTTCCTTTTGAGATCATGTGTGACGCAAGTGATTATGCTGTGGGAGCTGTTTTAGGCCAAAAAGTCGGGAGGGCTTCTCATGTAATCTACTATGCCTCCTCGACTTTAAATGAAGCTCAAAGGAACTACTCCACCACCGAGAAGGAAATGCTAGCAGTAGTCTTTGCCTTAGAGAAGTTTCGTTCCTACCTTCTTGGAACGAAAGTTATTGTTTACACCGACCATTCCGCTCTACGGTTCCTCATGACAAAGAAGGAGGCCAAACCAAGACTCATTCGATGGGTCCTTCTATTGAGTGAGTTTGATTTGGAAATGAAAGACAAGAAAGGAGCGGAGAACTTGGTGGCCGATCACTTAAGCCGCCTCATTCCTCACAAAGACATTGAAGACCTTCACTCAAATCTTATCAAAGGTGAATTCCCAGACGAAACCCTTTTCGCCATCAAAGTCACACAACCATGGTACGCCAACATAGTAAATTTTCTTGTTTCGGGCAAATTTCCTCCACAATTCTCAAAATCACAAAAAGAAAAATTAAAAATGGACTCAAGACTCTATGTGTGGGATGACCCATATTTGTGGAAACATTGTAAGGATCAAATAATCCGAAGATGTGTCCCCGAATATGAGATAGCTCACATTATAGAATTTTGCCATTCTTATGCTTGTGGAGGACATTTTGGCCCGAAACGGACTGCAATGAAAATTCTCGAAAGCGGATTTTGGTGGCCAAGTCTTTTTCGTGATGCGAATGGTTTTTGTCGGGCTTGTGACAATTGCCAAAGGACGGGCAACATCTCAAGGAGGAACGAAATGCCACAAAACCCCATGCTTTTCTGTGAGATTTTTGATGCATGGGGTATCGACTTCATGGGGCCTTTTCCAAACTCTCAAGGTAACATCTACATCCTACTTGCGGTAGATTACGTCTCCAAATGGGTGGAGGCAAAAGCAACAAAAACCGATGATGCCAAGGTGGTAGCAAACTTTCTCAAGTCTCACATATTTTCAAGGTTCGGGGTCCCTCGAATTTTAATAAGCGACCGAGGCACACATTTTTGTAATAAAATTGTGGGATCCCTACTGAAGAAATATGGTGTGACTCACAAGATCTCCACTGCTTACCACCCTCAAACTAATGGCCAAGCGGAGACCTCAAATAGGGAGTTAAAATCTATACTCCAGAAAACAGTGAATCCAAACAGGAAGGATTGGAGTATTCGCATTGATGATGCACTTTGGGCATACCGAACCGCCTACAAAACCCCAATCGGTATGTCACCTTATAGACTTGTGTTCGGAAAAGCTTGTCACCTTCCCGTAGAGCTTGAACACAAGTCATATTGGGCAGTAAAAGAATTCAACCTTAATCTTGACGAGGCCGGTATACACAGGAAGCTCCAATTACAAGAATTGGAAGAACTCCGCCTGGATTCTTATGACAATGCGGAGATTTACAAAAGAAAGACGAAGGAGTGGCATGATAAAATGATCATAAGTAAGGATTTCAAACTTGATGACAAAGTCCTCCTATTCCAATCACGCCTTCGTCTATTTCCGGGAAAGTTGAGATCCCGTTGGGCCGGACCATACAAAGTGGTCAAAATCTATCCACACGGGGCGGTGGAAATTGAAGACCCGGAGACGGGAGAAGTGCTCAAAGTGAACGGACAAAGACTAAAACCCTTCTTTGAGGGTTTTCAACCCAAGAACGTGGAGATCATAGACCTTTCTGAACCGGTCTATGAATGAAGGAGAAACGAAGATATCGTCGAGCCACGACGTTAAACAAAGCGCTTCTTGGGAGGCAACCCAAGCAAGGTATGTTTTCTTTTAAACTTATTTCATTATGTGTGCGTTTCAAAAAAATAAAAAATAAAAAAAAAATAAAAAGAAAAAAAAAATGGTGAAAAAAAAAATGTATCTGGGGACATGCCCGATCGAGTACTCTACAATACTCGGTCGGGTATGGGTAAAAAGGGGACCCGGTTTCCATACTCGATCGAGGTACAGATCAATTTTCAAAGATACAGGCATACTCGATCGAGTATTGGAACATACCCGGTCGAGTATGCCTGGAAAATCAACTCCATCGGAAGCCTGCCTCCGAGGCCCGATCGAGTACATATCTATACTCGATCGAGTATAAGCGGAAAAATAAAAGCAATAAACCCCTGCTTCCTATGCCCGATCGAGTACATATCAATACTCGGTCGAGTATAAGAGGAAAAACAACTTCTGTAAGCCCCTGCCTCCGGTACCCGATCGGGTATACAGGGATACTCGATCGGGTACCCCTGCGATTTATACCCCAAAACACCCATTTTCACTTCATCTTCTCCAAATAAACACCCAACTTCGAACACATTCCCCCCCAACCTCCATTTTTCCATCTTCTCTCTACCATATCTCCCTCATTTCTTCACCAAATCATCTCATTTCACCACCAAAATACTCCCTTCACTCTCCTCTCCATATCTATACCCAAAAATCCCATTTCCCCTAAACTTCCACCAAATCCCAAAAAACCCTACCCCATTCGAATTTTTGCCTCTTTAAGCTCAAAAGCTTCACATATGGCACCAAGGAAGAATAGGGGAGAGAGCTCAAGCACCATAGCACCTATCCCAGGCTTTGAAGACATCATTCCCGCCAACGCCGAACACCGAACTCGCCTCCTATCGACAACAAAAAGGCAAGTAAAACCTTCCCGTTTTCTATGCCATGATGCACTACGTGAATTAGGAGTGTATAAGATTATGAGGAAATTCTTTCATCAATTGGACATGGACCTTGTTTTCAATATGAGATACAACTCAAATGAAAAGATTATTTATGAATTCATGAGTTCAGTGCACTTTGAAAGTGATGAGGCGGATTTTAGGGATGATAGACTCGAGTTTCGTCTGTTTAACCGAAACTATTCGATAACGAAACTCGAGTTTTCCGAACATTTTGGCATCCCCGTCCCCTACGAAAGGTCCATCTCCGATAACACCATTTTTGGGCATTCTCTATGGACCAAGATGACTGGGGAAGTGGACTTTAGCTCCTCCCAAATGTATATAAGTCATGTCCAACACCCCATCCTCCGGTTGTTTTTAAAATTCTTGGCAAATTGCTTGCTTGGGTGACCCAACAATCACCACACTAGAATAGGGGATGTGTGTTTGATCTCCGTAGCTTTATTTCGTCGTCATGTGGACTTCAATTTGTGCAATCTCATTTGGGCACACCTCAAAAAGGAAAGCGTGGCAAAAGGAGCCATTGTAATGGGTGGAGTAATCATGCACTTGGCAAGCAAGTTCGGGTATACGGATAACTCTCCGATACCCGACTATTGTTTGATGGACATAGGTTGGCTAGGCCGCTCGGGGTGCACCGCTTTCTCCCATACGGTCTATGATGGGGATCAACAGAAGAACATGTATAATTGGATCATACACACCAAACCGGTCCAATACTTTCTAATGCCAAACAGAGACCTCCCCAAAATAACCTATAGACCGGAGTTCGAGGTGCCCCATTTCCTATTCCCTCATGCCCTTCCACCACATCTCCAAGAACCACAAGCCCAAAATCTCCCAGAAGACCAACCCGACCAGGAACCTCAACCCGAGTACCAAGAACCCGAGGTTGCACATCACTACCTACCCGCACCAAACCAAGCCCCCCCACCTCCCGATTACTTCCAACAAATGCTTGAAGGACTCAACAAAGTTACCAACAAAGTTGGTAAGTATCGGGAGGAACAAAGGGCGGGATTTCAAAGAATAGAAGAGCAAAGGGCCGAAGACAACCGACGGTATGAAGAGGATCAACGTAGGTTCTATGGACCGATGTACTCTTACATGGCTCATCAAGGCCAATTCCACACCATGGCTCAACCACCACCACCCCCCTCTTGGTATGACCCCACTCAATGGGGTAATTTTGGAGGATCTAGCTCCGGGGGTGGAGGTTTTGATGGAGGGGATGATGGCGGCGACACCCACATGGGCGATGGGAGCTTTGGAGGAGGTTTTGGAAGCGGCTTTGGAGGCGGCTTCTACGGCGGAGAAGGCGGGCACTAGGGACAGTGCTTCAACTAAGTGTGGGGGAGGAGATTACTCATGGTATGTAATTTCATTTTCTACCTTTTACTATGCATGAATCTCTTTTACCCTTTGTAAACAAAAAAAAAAAAGAACAAGAGAAAAATGGATAAAAGAATTGAAATGCTAGTTAGGTTGAAAACCCAAAAATGGGCAATCTAAGCAAAAAAAAATGGCTTATAAAAAAAATGAAATGAGTGAGTTAGTAAGGATGGAAAAACAAAAAGAGATGCTAGGATGAAAACCTGAAAAGGCTCCTAGGCAAAATGAGAGATATGAGAGAAATATTTGTTGTGTGCAGGAACTCATTTGATCTCTTGAGGAGAAAAGAAGAGAAGGCAAAGAAGAAGAGGCAAGAAGATGGAGCATAGAAGATCATAAAACCCAAGAAAGAAAGTTGTTTGTAAAAATCATTTTCTTATTTCTTGGTGATCTTAGTTCATTTCTTTCTTGAACTCATGGAATGGTCTTAAACTGTTTGAACATTTGACTTTACTCGAGGACGAGTAAAGAACTAAGTGTGGGGGAGTTGATACGTTTGTAATTTCCGTATGTTTATTTACGCTTTTAGTTAGTTTTGATTGTTTAATATTTCGGAAATTACACACTTTCGGTGTAATAGTTTAGTTTGTTAAATTCTTGTAATTTGTTTAGATTAGGTTTATTCTGAGCTTAAACAGGTCCAAGATCAATCAAATGATCAATGATGAAGGAAGGTGCAAAGAGTACAAGACAAAAAGAAGGAAAAATCCTGATTTTGGTCTACACTCGATCGAGTATATACATATACTCGATCGGGTATCTGGTTGACATTTCAAATCGGATCGGATCCGAAAACAAAGGAACATGCAGGAGAAGATTTTCCCACGTTCGAGTGTCTATACCCGATCGGGTATGCTTATATACTCGATCGGGTATGCATATAAAATCTACTCGAGTATTGATCGAGTATTGACCAAATTCTGATTTCTATACATACTCGATCGAGTATGTATACATACTCGATCGAGTACTCGATCCTGCACCTCAAAAAGCCTATAAATACACCCCCTTTCCTTCACTTTTAGACACCAATTCCCAGTTGACTTGGGGGGAGGGAATGTTTTGATTTTGTGGTATCCTATATATGGGGATATGCACTTTACTTGTAACATTAAGATGTATTATATCTAGGTTAGTTTTTTCTAGCTTAGATAGTCATTTTGATTTGGATTGTTGCATTGTAAAATGCTATTTTTTTTCGGTTTCTAATATACTTACATATTATCCAAAAAATAGACACCAATTCCCATATACTCTTAAGCTCAGTTTAGAATATCATTTCTCTATATTTCTTTTAGTATGTTTAGTCTCCAAATGAGGAGCTAAACTTCCATTTCTTGGTTTTGCTCTTGAAGCTTGATTGATTATTAAAGTTGTGAGTTATTTTCTTACTTACTCCTCTTGATTATTAATTCTTCCCTTAATCTCATTCTATATCATTGTTGGAGGGTGGCTAAGTGACGATTAGTTAACGTTCCAACATTGATTATTACTAGAAACGTTCAATGAACCGATGGTTAAACGTTGAAGGTTTCACAAGTAAGTAACTTCGGTTTGTTAATGCACGGTCGTGGTTAATAAACTTAAGAGGGATCAATTTTGTTGGTTAAACCAAAACCGTTGCGTTGAGGTTATCAATCTCAATTGATTTCATCAAGGAGTTAAATAGATTGAATGCTACTATTATATCGGTATACGGCGTTGTTCTATATTTGATTAATAGTAAGGGTTATTAATGAACGGTCGTTGTTAATAACTACCCTCGATGAACTGGTTATACTCCGCGATTGAGTATTCGAGAGGGGATAAGTTATGGATATAACAATGATCGACTAAAATATATCAACAAGTGGAAAGTAGCAAGACCAAGTCCCTTTTATCTTTGAATTAAATTCCATATAAATCGTTCATCTTCGTGTTTAATTTAATTAAATCACTCAACAATCAAAACCCCCCCTTTTACTTACTATTTATATAAAAAGAAAGTTATTCCTTTCCCTGTGGATACGAACTCTACTACGCTATACTACGTATAAGTGTTGTATTGAATATTACTTTGAGTGCACTCACGACAAAGTGCACGTCACATTACAAAGTACAAAGGTAACGGTTATTTCTAAAACGAATGTATCACATATGATGGAAAATGTAACACTTCTTTTGAATCTTTTTTATAAAATGTAACAGATTTTATATATAGATCTTTCATGTAATGGAACACACATATATAAATAATATATATTATATTCATTTCCATAATGTCTCGTAATTCAAAACACATTGTACAACCAAACTAAACTGTAATTCCAAGGATAACAAACAAAAAAAATGTCCACCAAATTGTCAATTGCAATCAAACTGTCCACCATACTGTCAATTGCAACTAAACTATTGAGAGCATCATAATCTGGGACATTTTCTTCACGAAATAAAATGCGTCCTTGGCTTGAGAAGCATTCCAACAAGACATCATGTAGTACGTGTGTGCATCACTCATTGGAATGTTGTATTTCCTCATCATCATGTTTATTACTATCCTGCAAATTAAAGAGTTCAAATAGTTAACACAATTCTTTCACACTACTAAGTCCTATAAGCTAAAAAAATCCTTTATCGCTTTTTCAAGTTATTCAAACAAGACACAACAATATCTCGGCCAACAAATAGTAATTCCACACTTCATAGAGATAGCACAACTAGTTATTAAATGCTTCATTCAAGTCCATAGTAATACAAAAACATGCATTGAAATAGAACAATGTTAAGCTAAATCATTAATAACACAAACGATCCATCATCCATGAAACCACATGTACCGGTGAAACTAACAGTCTATGGGACCTAATGAAAAGTGATGATAAAATTACAATTAATTGAATAAAAACAGCAGTATAATTTCAAGAAATTATCAGATTAAACATGTATACACATCCAGACACACGAATAAGATAAAGACAATAAAAAGAAATATGTGAATGTAATCAACAGTGCATATCATCACTTTTCAAACCTGATTGAAAGTAAGCGAAATCCAATGGGATACCATAAGAAGCAGACTGGGAAAATATTTTAATTCACAGGAACTTAATTCTTTTTACTTGAACAATTCTTATAAATTACGTAGAATATAATACCTTATGTTGCATTCGAGTAGAACAATTCTTGTTTGACCCATTCACTTCACTTGTTGATTTGTCTCTTGACTCTTGTGGATATACAAAGCTCAAGAAGGGTAAGAATGATCCCCGGATTAGCCGCTTTTATTTGTGATAGTACAGTGGATGCCACATCTCGTGTAACTTCTCCAGTCAACTCTAATTTGGTACTTGGAGTGAATTTTTCTTTGACACTTTGTAAGAACTCCTCTGGAAGTGTGTAGCTTGAATCTTATTGTTTTTCTTCAATTTTGATTTGTTCATACCTCACCCATGAAGGCATAGACGACCATTCCATTCAGCTTATCAACCACTTGGTAATAAGGATCTTGGGTGTTCCATTTTCTCTACATTCTTGCTGAGTTTGTATCTCACACATTTTTATCTATTTAACAAAAAATAAGCATGTAAAAAATATTAATCAACACGAAGAAAGAATGTGTTCCAAGCGTCAACCCACTCTTTCTCGTTCTAGTGCTGAAGCCGAGTACAGAGGTGTTGCTAATGCCGTTGCTGAAGCTTGCTGGATCCGCAACTTGCTACTGGAACTCCATCACCCATTAACAAAAGCTACGGTTGTGTATTGTGATAATATTAGTGCTATTTATATGTCTCATAATCCGGTTCAACATCAACGGACTAAGCACATTGAAATGGATATTCATTTTGTTCGTGAATATGTTGCCCGCGGCCATATCCGAGTTCTGCATGTTCCTTCGCGGCATCAATATGCTGACATATTCACTAAAGGCCTTCCCCGCTACTTATTTGATGAGTTCCGTACCAGTCTGAGCATTCGTCCTCCTCCTGCTCCAACTGCGGGGGCGTGTTAGCGTGTAAATTATTATTGTTATTCATGTACAAATATTTACGTAGCAGCACATCAATGCATGGCTCTTCCGTTGCTACTCCTGCGGCTACGAAGTATTCTTATCTTGTTAGTTTAGCCTTTGTCATTGTATCTAGATAGGTTAATGACTTATACGATTAGCATAGCCAGCACATATATAGCTAAATCTGTTAGTAATGTATATCTCGAGAGTGCTATTTAAAAGGCCTCGGAACCTACGAATGAGATCAAGAAAATTCTCCCAAATACTCTTCTACAATTTCTAACTGATGCAAGTGATGTGGGGCCCAAAGTGTGTGGCCATCATATTTCATACGATTATTTCTATTGACGTTGCTGGCCGTCTATATATATTTAATAAAAAAACATTTAGAATAATCAAATGTAGCTCAAGAATAATAATCAAAAGTATAGTTTCAGAATTCTACATGTATCAAATGTTCCAGTTATGAAATCCTACTTGTGGGCAAATACTTAGATTGGCATAAATCTAGTGCCGCAACGACTTACCTGTGAGCAAGGACTACAACAACCTAAGGCTCGAGCACAACCTATAAAAAACTACCTAGCACATTGTATGAAATATGTGAGTCTTGGAATAATATTAATAAAGGACTCTGCTACCGTTCTCTTTAAATATAATGAGTGACAAATGGAACTTTGTTGAGTTCACAACTAAGTAATAGAGTAGGGGCTTTAACAATATTCTAACACTTTTAGGGCAAAAACTTCAAAAGAAAGCAAAACATTTTAACTTGTAAAAAAATTAATTAACAAGTGCTCATTTATGAAGATCAAGTGCTCATGTAGTTGTAAACATACTACTTCATCATTGAATAAGAAAATAGTTCAAACATAATAGTTGTAATCTTAATTAAGCTCCCTGCACTCACTAAGGATAATATAAGCATTGAGAAGATGCAAGAAACTTTTATAATTCATTCTTTTTACCAAAAGAGTTCTATCATATACTCCTTTGGTTAAATGTATTTAAATATATTTAATATCAGTGTGAGTTTAAACCAACATTAAACTGAGGCTAGTGTACTATTTTTAACAGGTTTTGGTACTATGTCATCAGGGGCTATTAGCTAAATTAATAACTTCTCAACCTTATTACTAGTTCATTATGGCATATTCACACACACTTAATGTGCTTCCAATAATACTTCCCCAATTTATTTTTTCACAAAACCGTTCTTCTTTTAGAGGAATATATTAGTTGCTAGAGGCAACTGCTTTACCTTTTTATTGGTTAATTTGGAGATTCAACACATGGTATAATTTAATTACTAAATACGTAGTATTCGTCAATCAAAGAGTCACCCCTATTGCACTCGAGTGTAGTAATGGAAGATTCATAATCAAAGAGTTAGGTTAGCGTACCTCTGAATATTATACTAGAATCACATAAATTTAATTTCAATTCTGCACTAATCACGACTCATGAGCCTCAAAATTTGTGAAATCTAAATCCTCAAACTATCACAATTAAGTGTAAAGTTCAGTGACTATAAGAGAGCTTATTTAAATTTGACGTAGTGGAAGCTTTAATGTAAAAAAATTTATTTACTTACATAGATGGAGTACGAACAGTGGGAAGAAAGTTCTAGGCAAAGATAGCTAAAGTTGATGTCGAATCGTTGAGGACGACGATACTTACCAGGGCCTAAGGAATTTCATCTCCAGATTTGAAATAAAAATCGGCACCTGATTACTTCTTTGTAGATGGCGGAGGCGTGAGGAGTAGTCCGTACTTCGTATGTTTCTGTGATTCATTTAGCCTTAGGGGTTTTCGCTTGTAGATGGGCGGCACTACCAGTTTTTGTTCGGCGGAAATTTTGTTCTCTACAAAAATTTGGCGGACATATTTTCTACGTCTTTTTATTTCTCTTTAGGATTTATATATACTCCGTAACCCCATACCCCAACACTACACCGTTACATTTGCACCTCACATATTGTAATACTTATTGAACAATTGTAACGGTATATCTAAGAATATTAAAATGTTACATTAGGAGTTCACTTAATGTAACAATTGTTAAATAAAAGTAACGGTACACAGAAAAGTGTTACCAAAGACTAGTTTTTTGTAACATTTTCGACAAATGTTACAATTTTATCGTTACATTAGGCCTTTAAATGTAGTAGTGGAAGAATATCATCAACATAAAGCAGAACATACAATGCCTTTTGTGTACCCACATGCTTAAAGTACAGACATGTATCATATTTGCTTCTAAGAAATCCCAATTCAAGCATGCATGCATTAAATTTCAAGTTCCACTGTCTGGGGGACTGTTTTAATCCATAAATTGATTTCTTAAGTAAGCAGACATGATCAGGTTTATTTTTACAAATAAAACCAGGTGGTTGAGACATATAAATGGTTTCATTAATGTCTCCATGCAAAAAGGCAGTTTTTACATCCATTTGCTCAAGTTCCCAGTCAAAAACAGTAGTCATGGCAAGTAAAAGTCTCAGAGTTTTGAACTTAACAACAGGAGCAAAGATATCTTGGTAATCAATCCCTTGTTTTTGTTTAAAACCTTTTGCAACTAACCTAGCCTTAAACTTAGGTGGTTCAAAAGGATCAAGACTATCTTTTACCCTGTAAATCCATCTACAATCTATGACTTTAGCACCCTTAGGTTTAGGGACCAGAGTCCAGGTTTGATTTGCAAACATGGACTGCATTTCTTCTTGCATTGCCTTAAGCCATTCATTTGACTTAGAACTTTTAACAGCCTGTTCAAAAGTGTCAGGAATGTAGTTTTTAACTACTTCCGAGGCTAATAACACAAACTCAGCAAGATTAGACAAATATCTCCTATTTGGAATAATTGTTCTAGGTTCTCTATCTTTTACAAGTTGATAATCAGCTAAGTTTGGTTCAACAAAATCATTAGAATGTTCATTAGAAGAAGCATCTAAGGAACCAGGCATATGCATATCACTTTGATCAAGATCATCATGCAAATTTTCAGAACCATTAAGTGAGGAAGAGTTACTACCTTGTTGATCTGTATCATGATTAGGATGCACATTACCTCCAGATGAGTCATTCATATCATTCTCAGATAATGAATGATCATCATTGACATTGTGGAGAATTCCACTGTCATAATCCTCATCAGACATATCATCATTTTCCAGTGGGTCAAAAAAGTTTCCATCAGAATCACCTATGAGGTCACTTGAAGAAGTGTTAATTTTCTTATAATGGAATTCAACTTCATTAAACACAACATCTCTGGACACAATGCATTTATAAGCTCCTGGTTGAATAACTATAAGCTTATAACCTTTAACACCCTCAGGATAACCTATCATTACACATTTGATTGCCCTAGGTTCCAGCTTGCCATGAGACACATGTGCATAGGCAGTGCACCCAGAGGGTCTCAGATGAGTAATGTTAGGCTTGGTTCCAGACCACATCTCCTGTGGAGTCTTAAAATTTACCACAGAAGATGGTGATCTATTAATCAAGTAAGCAGCAGTTACTACAACCTCCCCCCACATAGAGTTTCTAAGACCAGAATCAAATAACATGCACCTAGCCTTTTCTAGTAGGGTTCGGTTCATTCTCTCAGCAGTGCCATTCTGCTGAGGGGTTCCAGGGACAGTTAAAAGCCTTTTAATCCCATTAATTTTGCAAAAATCATTGAAAACAATATTGCAAAATTCAAGTCCATTGTCAGTTTTCAAAGACTTCAGTTTAAAATTAGATTGAGATTCAACCAAGATCTTCCAGTTTTTAAAATTTTCAAAAGTTTCATCCTTTGTTTTCAGTAAGTATACCCAAACCTTTCTTGAAAAATGATCAACAAGAGAAAGGAAATATTTCCTTCCTCCTATTGTTCCAATTTTTGAAGGTCCCCATAAATCAGCATGAATTAGTTCCAGGGGTTTAGAAGCAGTATAAGTAGACTTACCAAAGGAATGTCTGGTTTTCTTTCCAAAGATACAGTTTTCACAAAACTCAATTGGACTAGGTTTTAAATCAATCAATCCATTTTTAAACAGTTTACTCAAACCCAAATTACTGATATGACCCAGCCTCCTATGCCATATCTCAGTTTGTTTTTGAATAGCATCATTAGGGACAGGGGCATCATTAGCTTTGATAAGATTGTTCCCATTTCTGGAAATCATCTTAACACCAACCTGTGTAATGATACTACAACCCATCTCATCAAATATGGACTCAGAGAGCAAATTTCTTCTCAAAAAAGGAACCCACCTAACATTCTGCACAACTCTTACAACACCATCAAACATTCTCAAAGGAACATTACCTATGCCTTTAATATCTAAAGCAGTATTATCTCCTAACATAACCTTCCCCCCATCATACAGAGTCAATGAGGAGAAACAGTCTTTGTTAGGAGTGGCATGCAATGTACAACCAGAATCAAGAATCCACTCAGATTTCAAAGAAGAATCAGAACAAACAAGCAATTCATGTTGAAAGACATTAGCAGATTCTGTGTTAGAGGTAGGATTAGGATTTGGGTTATCACCTTGTCTATCTCTCTTTTTCTTCCTACAATCCCTAGCAAAATGCCCCTCTATACCACAGTAATGACATTTAAAGCCCTTCTTCTCAGAATTATCTTTCTCAGTTTGTTTCTTCTTCTTAGGACCTTTCTTCTTATTCTTAGGTTTGCCCTTCACCACTAAGGCCTCAGTCTTAGTCTCAGTTCTTTCACTAAAGGTTGAGTCAGACTTGGACTTAAACACCTTAAGGCTATCATTCTTTTCCGTAATGGAATCTAGTATCTTGCTAGGTGTCAGTTCTTCATTGGAATATTGAATTACATCCTTAAATTGTCAAACTGGGAGGGCAAGGCATTTAAGAGAATCACAGCTTGATGGGTGTCCTTGATTTTTTCATCCACTTTCTCAATTTCCTGTGTCATCTTAAGAAAATTGTCTAAATTCTCTTGCAAAGAAACTGACACATTCATTTTGAAGTTAAACAACCTACATAATAAGGATATCTTTCTAGACATAGTTTTCTTCATATAGGTTGATTCAAGAGTTTCCCACAGAATCTTAGGCTCAGTAATACTAGCAAACTTTCTAGCCACATTATCAGACAAGTGTATAATCAACTCAGAATAAGCAGCATCTTTTAATTCAAGTTGATCAGGCGCAGATAGACCAGGTATAGGGTTATGAGTAATAGCAGAGAAGCATTTCTGCTTCATCAACAGAGCTTTCATCTTAAGTTGCCACATTGGGAAATCACTGGTGCCATCAAACATTCGGACTTTGACACCAGATTCAGACATTTTTCCCAAAGTGTTACTCAAGAACAAACAGATTAACAAGAACAGACAATTTAATCAGACAAAGATGAGAGGCACTGACAACGAACACAAGTACTGCAGTCAATATCAAGCCAGAGAATAATGATTCAGATATAAAACAGACCAAGAACTAGGGTTTCAAGAAATCCAAGATTTAATCATAAGATTGTAATTAGGGTTTCAAGAACACACCAAGCTCTGATACCAATTTGTTCGCAGACTTAACGAAGTCACAGTCAAATTAGATCGGATTCAAACTTAGCACATACAAACGAAGCAGTAAGAAAAGTAAAAGACACACGATATGTTGACGCAGTTCGGAAGAAAACCTTCCTAATCTGCGGGGTTTCAACAGGGGAAACCCGGTCCCAAGATTCCACTAGCTCAGATATACAATAGTTCACAATCAAGATGGTTGCAAGGCAATCAAAATACAGTACATGCAATCGGTCAGATAAATCACACAAGAAACAAATAAAAGAAAGAGTTCAGAGTTAAACCGAATGAAAACCTTAAGGTTTCAGAAGACAACTGGATCAAGCTTTCTTCTGCTTCCTTAGATTCCCAGGAATACTCCTCTTCCTTTAACAGTCCTTGTCAAGATCAGGCTCTCGCGCAGAAAACCGGCAGCGGATCAATTCGTTCTCACTCTAGAACTCAAAGTGCTCAGCCTCTCTTTCTCTGTCTAGGGTTTCAATGTTTTGCTCAGTAATCTATTCCCTTCAATAGACGGAAGTCCCTAATATACTTAGGATCACCCAAGTATAAAGAGTGCCGGGACACAGAAGTAGCGAAGGCCCAGTCAGGAAATAACTCAAGTCAAAGAATAAGAAGGAGAACATTAAAACTCTAGGCCCAACCCAATTACATAATACTTAGATTAATTGCCTTGCCATCCTATCTAAACTGTAAACTACGACATAATTAGAGAATTAGGATTACTAATCTCAACAATATTGAACTGGTACAGTGGTACATACAAAGATTTTCTCAGAATGGTTTTTTACGTACAGTAAATTTGTTATAATATTAATATTTTTTTATTTTTTGAAATATGGTGTGCCGAACCGAGCCCAGCACCACCCCTAAGCTACCTCCACAATTGTGTATCACAATGATTTTCTTTGAATGGTTTTTTACACTAAATTTTTACAGTAACCCGGTACCTATAGGCTATTGCTAGCTATAAGGTCATTGGGATATTATGATAGTGATGGATGGGGAGGGTGTTATTGGGATTGAGGAACTTGGGGTTGTAGGCCGTTGAGAGCCCTTTTCAACGCTTCTATTTTTATTTGTTCCTTTTTGTGCTAAGACTTTCGATTTTGTCTTACACACTTTACCTCTTCCCATCTCTATTAATTGAACTTTCACCAATGGAGGAAGTCGGTGCCCATAAGGTATCCTATATCTATGGTATATCACAAATCCAGCTGGTCACATGACAAGCATTGACTATAGATAATTTACGAACAGAAGTACTATGGAGCAGATACTCCCCCTCTCATTACACTTTCTTCTTTAACTTGTCCAAAAAAATATTACTTCCTCGGTACCAATTTGATGTTTCAATATAATTGCGATTTAGGAGATATAACCGAGATAAAGCCAACAAATTCTTGTCCACACTCAGATTATTTTTAGTAAATAAAATTTACATATTCAAAAATTATGTTAAAAGTTTTTACAAAGTTGCAAAAGTTTTGATAAAAGCTTGATGAATATAGTAAAAGATTTACAGTGATTTGTGTTGACTAAATGAATACGAAAGAAAGATGATCATCAAATTGGAAGGAAGAAACATTATTTTCCTAATAAATTGGACTTTCTATTGCTTTTTGGAAATTAGGAGGCCGTTTGGTAACACTGGAATTGGCTGAATTGGCTGATTTTGCTGAAATTTATGAAGTTCTGGCTAAAGTGGTTGATTCTGCTGATTCATGAAAAAAATATTTAAATATTTTTTATTAATAAATAAAACAAAAAATCATATGAAAAATTATCTAAAATGATCTTCTACAGTAACTTCAGTCAATACAGTCAGAAAAGTAACTCCAACCTTACTTTTTCTGCTTATTACACAATCCAGTGCGCGAAATCAAAAGTAACGTGTTTGGTGAAAAAACTGGCTGAAAAGCCTGATAAGCCTAAAAAAGCGGGCTCTAGAAGTGTAAGATAATGACTATTTTACGAGCCCGTTTGGTAGCATAAAAATCAGTTGTTTTGGCAGTTTCTGCTGAAATTTATGAAGTTCTTGTTAAAGAGGCTGCAGTGGCTGGTTCTGCTGATTTAAGAAAAAATTAGTTTTAAAACATATTGTATTAATAAAATAAAGAAAAAAATATATGTAAAAATACCTAAAATGATCATCTAAAATAACGTTTTCTGTTTATTCAAAATTCAGCACGTGAAAGTAAAAGTTGCCTGAAATTGGTCGATAAGCCAAACGGTCTTTACAATACGAGAGGGAAGTAGTACGTAGTAAATTAAAGTGAATGAAATAATGAGATGAGACAGCGATGGCCTACCTCCATCCCTAGAGGAGCCGGTTTTGAAGTAAAGATGAGTCTCTCAGCTGTTAAGTAGTGAAGCAACACTCATCCATCACGTCCACCTCCGATATAAAAACCCAAGCAACGGCCAGCAAATTTCATTCTTCATCACAATTCATTCAAGTCTTCCGCCCTTCACGCAAATTAGCTTTCTCAGCTCGATCTTCAACTCTCTGATCTTTTGTTTTTGATTGCGGCCGTCCTGACTCCTGAATTAGCTCTACAATTTTTCATCTTATTTTTGAGTTAGTTTTTTCTTGCAAGCAGTCCTCAATAATGATATCTTTTCCTTTTAATAATTTTTTACTCCGTATTACAGTATTATTATTACCCAGTATCACAATTACAATATTATTACCTAGTATTAATTACATACAGTATTATTTTGTTTTGTTTTGTTATGCTACTTTAAAACAATACATTTACTATGAACGTATATATAGTAGTGTTACGTTTTTCATAAAGAATATATATACTCCCGGCCACTTGGAGGTATTATATTTACTGCGGTTTACTTTGACTCTTGCAGCTTAAATGGAGACCCCAACAAAAATGCTGTGGTGCTTAATCCTTTGTGCTGTCTTGATGGTTGGCCCATCAAAGGCCGATAAGAACGTTACCATAACTTTGATCAAGAGTGCTGTGGCCGATGGAGCCGGTAAAATACTTGATTAAAATGTGCATCATTTTAATTGATTAATTAAATTTGCTAAGTGTTATTTAATTTAATTGTTATGCGTAGCGGTGTTTTATTGGGTGGTAGGGGTAGAATTAATTAAATTTAATTTTTCTGCCCGGAATTGTTTAATTGCCAAAATGTCCATTTTTTGCTATGTGTTGCATGCTGCCCGGGGTTATTAAAGTGAATACTTTATAGCCCGGGTTGGATTATTTTTCTGTCACTTCAGTCTGTTTAGCTTTGTGTTCCTTTTTTGGTTGATACCATGGCTGCAAATCAGTATGGTATGCTTCCATTTAATGGAAAAACAGATTTTGATATTTGGAAACAGAAAATTAAGTGTGTTTTAATACAGCAAAAAGTTTTCAGAGCTGTCACTGGTATTTTCCTTGAATCAGAAGATAAGGCTAAGCAAACAGAAATGAACGAAACTGCTTGTTCTACTATTTACTTGAATCTGTCTGATTCTGTGCTTAGGAAAGTGGGTATTCTTGAGTCCGCTAAGGAGTTGTGGGAGAAATTGGATAGTCTCTATACTGATACTTCTTTGCCCGGGAAGTTGTTCTTACTAGAGAAATTCTTTAGGTTTAGGCTTGACCTGACTAAAGATATAGATGAGAACCTGGATGTGTTTAATAAACTGATACAGAATATCAAACAGGCAGGTGATAAACACATAGATGATTATACTCCCATAGTATTACTTAATGCCATTCCCGACTCTTATAATGATGTTAAGTCCGCTATTAAGTATGGTAGGGATGAGATTTCGTTAGACATTGTTGTGAATGGGTTAAGGAGTAAGGAATTAGACCTGAAGCATGCTAGGGGTAGTGCTAGTCAGTCCAGGGACTCCGGTGAGGCTATGTTTGTGAGAGGTAGATCTAAGGGTAGGTCTAAGAATCCTAAGCAAAATAGTCAGGGTAAGAACACTAGTCAGTCTGGGAGGAAGAGGAGTAAATCTAGGAAGAGAGTGTGTTACAATTGTGGTAACGCTGGCCATTTCATTAAGGATTGCCCCCACCCTAAGAAGACCGAGCATGCTAGTGTAGCTGTTGATAAATGTGACCTTGGTGATATTTTGATGGTTTGTGACCATGTTAATTCTGTGAGAAATTCCCTGTCTGAGCATGAATGGTTGATTGACTCTGGTTGTACCTATCACATGTCCCCCTTTAGAGATTTGTTTTCTACTTATGAATTATGTGATAGTGGCTATGTTTCCTTAGCTGATAATAAGAGATGCAATGTGCTTGGTGTTGGTGATATATGTCTGAAGTTTTCTTGTGGCTCTGTGTTTACCATTAAGAATGTGAGGCATGTCCCTGATTTGTGTCATAACTTGTTATCTGTTGCTGCTTTGGAGAGTAGTGGGTTACAGGGAAAATGGGGGAATGGTTGTATGAAAATCCTGAAAAATTCGCTTGTGTTGTTTTCAAAGCTGAGATGAAGAACAACTTGTATGTTTGTCATGCTGAACCCGTACTTGATTCTGTGATTTATGTGCAACCCTGTGTGCTAGGAAAACAGTCTAGAGTTGGTTTTCCTGATCTGCCTAAGTGTACTAATGTGCTTGATTGTATTCATGCTGACTTGTGGGGTCCTTATAGTGTTTCCACTCATGGTGGGAAAAATTATTTTCTGACGTTGATTGATGATTTTTCAAAGAAAGTGTGGGTTTTGTTGATTGAGAATAAATCTGAAGTTTTTGATAAGTTTAAAAACTGGAAAACCCTTGTTGAAAAACAAACCGGTAAGAAAATTAATTTTTTAAGGACCACTGTCAATTTTGATTTCTGTGATAGTCAGCTTGGTGATTTATGTGATACTTGGGGTATTTCTATGCATAAATCTTTTCCCTCCACACCCCAACCGGATGGGGTTGCTGAGAGGATGGTTAGAACTTTATTAGAGAGGGTGAGGGCTATGTTAGCTTCATCTGGGCTCTCTAATAAGTTCTGGGGGGAAGCTATTTGTTATGCTGTTGATTTGGTTAATCTGTCCCCGTCTGTTCTCTTAGGAGGAAAATGCCCTGAATCTGTGTTAATGGGCAAACCGCTTGACTTGCCAAATTTGAGAATGTTTGGTTGTGCTGCTTATGTGAATCGTGTGAATGATAAATCTGAACCTAGGACTAAGGAATATGTTTTCTTAGGATATCATGATTGCATGAAAGGTTATAAGCTTTGGTGTAGGAGTGAAACTTGCTTCAATGTGTTGATGAGTAGAAATGTCATTTTTGTTGAAAATGAATTTCCTTGCCTGCTTGTTTCTCCTGATGTTGCTCCAAATGAGGTGGAGCATTTGCCTGATGTTCATTCTGATTTACTTGTTGAAACCGAACCCAAATTTGTGGATGAAAATGTTTTTCATGGTGAAAATAAAGAAAATAATATTTCTATTAAGGTGGAGCATGATATGAATGTTGTGTGCAATATGCTTGAGTTGTGTGATTGCCATGCTATTAGAGATAGAGACATTAGGAAGCATGAGAGAAATAATATGTGCAATGTGTTTGACTATATTTCCTCTGAGTTTGCTTTACATGTGCTTAATTCTCTATTAATTAAAATCTTTGTGATATTTGGTATGCTATTTTCTTTGTGTTTTGAAAATGTGATACCATGTGATTATGTGAGCTCCGCCTGTGCTAGTTATAGAAATACTATTGTTTCTTTTATTTTCTGTGTACTTGCTTTGTGTGGTTGTTGGATTAGTTGGGATCCCCAACTTCTCCCGGATGCTTGCTTGCGTGGGCTATTAACATACCTTGTGTTTGTTAATAGCATTGTGATGGTTTCGGTTTTGAACTCGAGGACCTTATGGTAGAGTTAAGTCCTTTATGGACTCGGTAAGCTTGGTGATTTTACCCCGAGAGTACTTGTGTCTCTCTATTACTTGTATTGTCTTTGTGATTATACTTGTAATGATCCGGCAATGATGAGTCCGCGGTTCCGTGATTGTCTAAGTGCACTACCTTGGGCCAAAGGTGGAGATTGTTAATATATTATTGGCCCAATTGGTCTTTGTATATTAATAATAGTTGACACCCTATTTAGCAGCCCGCTACACTTTCTATTCTCTACACCAGACTAATTTAAGCCTATTCAGTTCTCTCGTTTGAATCCTGATTGAGTGGCATTATTAAGTTAGTTGTGAGATATTTGTTTGTGTGGTTGTGTTGGAATAGTCCAACTTGCTTGAGCTGTTGCCATGTATTATTGTCTGTCCGTCCATTTCATGGGCTAATATGCCAAAAGTTCCCTTTGTATACATACGAGCAGTTTGCTCCTTAGTAATTCAAGCTAGAGTCTCATTTGTTGAACCACTCTTCTTCCTGGCCGAGTGTGCATCTCTTTGTGAGTGTTTCCTTCTTCTTCTTTGTGAGGTTAGAGGGTGAGTGTAGGCATGGCTATCTAGGGAAGTTGCTCCCTTAGCTTAGGAGTGCACAAGAGACAATCGGAAACCGAGCTCCGGACTGCCTGAGCCGGAATACGGCGACGGAATCGATCCCCAACACATAATTTATGCATAACTAAGCAACAACATATATAAACACTTCTTCGTACTACATAATAATTCCATATATGCATACTCTTATATCTAATATTTATAATGGTCATGATTATAGTGTGTTTGGACGGAAGCCCACCCGCTTACCATTGGGATGCAGGCAGCGGTTCTGGTGCCCGCAATTGGCTGGTTCACCTGGGAGTGAGTTCTTTTAATTACTTACCATTTTACCAAAACTTTGTGGAAAGTAAAAATTATAATCAACTCTTCCTTATCAAGTTCCTAATGCGCTAATTCATGTACTTTTTTTAATGATCATTATGTTTACTTTTCTGTATTTTAAAATAAAACATGGTGTTTTTATTTTTTGCGTCGCATATATGTTGGTTTTAGTGGTTAAAAAGTTGAATTCATTGTTCCAAATTACTTTAGCATATACTCCGTACTAGGTATTTTAAGTACACCGAACATTATATTAGTGGTAACCCAAGCTCCATTATTTAGTTACATTCCTGGCAGCCCATCACCTCCCCTTTCATAATTTCTTACGTAGTCTTAGCTAGGTAGGAATTGGTCTTTTCAAAATCTTTTTAGTTAGTCATTTTTACTTTTCTAATCAATAATTTTATATTTTGGTCATTTTCATTTCATTTTCGTTTACCCCAGTGCCGCAAAAGCTCCCACCTACGGTGGGGTAAGGAGGGTCGGATGTACGGAGTCTTACCCCTGTACTAAAGCACATAGAGACTGTTTTCGGATGACCCATGGTGAAAATCGCGTCCAAAATTACATGGACTAACTGCTGTTTCATAACAAAGAAGTGTAGACAGTTTAATGAATCATTTTGCTTTATTCCATCATATTCTCAAACCAAAAAATAATAAATCTTTGGCTCCATTGCAAGTGATGGAAAATAATTTCAAATTTTGGTCAATCATTTTAATTAATACTATGCATATTTTTGCAAAACTTATAAATTTATACAAGGAATATTTTCATATCACTTTCATATTATAATTACTTCCATATATTTATAGTTAACAAAAGAACAGAGAGAGTATCATATTTAATTTTAATTACTAAAATGATAGTCACAACAACAAAGAGTTTAATGCACAAAGGAACTCGTGTTATACGAAGTACAAATTAGGCACATTAATCCTTTATGATTAAAAAATGCAACAAATTTGGAATCACTTATATATCTTAATATTATATGTAATTGAATACATATATATATATATATATATATATATATATATATATATATATATATATATATATATGAAAGTTTATCAAAATCTCTAAATTGTACGTAGTACAAAATACTGATAGTTTGTCTTTTATTTGGTATTTAATTTTGTTCTTGAAGGGATTTGAAGCACCATCAGTTATAACATAGAGAGATTTGATACTCTTATATTTTTATAAGGAACATATGTACATAGTTACACAAAGTGCTACGTTTATCATTTTATGTGTACTACTTTATACAATTATTAATAAAGTGGTTGAAAATGTAAAATTTATCATTAAGATTTGAGAATAATTAATGACTACAAACATTTTTAAAAAAAATTAAATGTAATATTTATTTTGGGACAAAGCAAAGAGCAAAGTAACAAATGCTTCGTATTAAAAAAGGTCAAGTATAGAAAAAAAGTCACACTTGTGGTAGAGACACCGCTGTGGTTGCATTTATTGTAACTAGTAAAGCTTTTTTGCTTTATTTGGGACAAAACAGACTTTACATTTCATTTTGTGAGACTTTTTAAGTGGAATTATCACAACTTTTAAATTACTTAATCAGTATAGGATAGGTATTACATTCACTAATATTTCATCCGTAAAGCGCAACGGTCAACATTTCACACTCTTCGAGACACAACTTTGACCATAAATATATAATTTTGTAATAGTAAAAAAAATTAAAAAAATAGATTTTGAAAATTTACAATGAGACAAATTTAGAAATATTTTTTTCATAAAATAATATTAATACATTAATAAATAAAACGTAGTCAAAGTAGAACATGTGAATAGTGTAAAACTTCGTATGTTGCATTTATTTAAGAACGGAGGTAAGACTACCTAGGCTTATTCAACACGGCAATACGTCAAGACCTAGTCAATACCCTTTGCAACCTAGTATAGAGACTAGTAGTAATCATTTTTCGACGTATAAATAGCATGCTCCCGATACAATTATGAAATAAGCACCAGTATTTGTTTTGCAATTCATTGCATTCCCTTGCCCACTTAATAAGCTTTCCACCAAATTACATACGGTGTTAGAACAGCTAGTGGAATAAATGAAATATAATTCGCTTCGTTTAACTTATTCTGTTTTGAATAGATATGTGAGACGACTATTTGAAATAATGCATGTAATGCGTGGTAGGAGAAGTTCCACTTTTTACGCAGTATAAATTAAATTGCAAGATCTGTTGATGTTTGCCAATCAACATATAGTTATACGGACTGTTTCATTTAAGTCAACGCTATCTAAGTAAACTGAGTTAAAGACTATATACAGTTTTCTGATCTGAGCAAGTTTGATTTGAGTTTTTTTCTAAATTAGGGAGGAGGATGGTGTATAAACAGCACCGTATACGAGAATCACACGGAGGCGTACGCCGACAGCTGCACTAACCGCGCCACATTGGCCATCCGATCTTCCTTCCACATGGGTGATTTCCCGTTTACGGGGATATTTAGTGATGAAGAAAACCAAACTTACTTCTATAATTGGAACCGGGTCATCGTAAGATATTGCGACGGGGGGTCATTCTCCGGTGTTGTCGACCAACCCGACCCGGTGTGTATTCTATTTGTTTCCTTGAATTATATAGAATTATATTGCAATTATTTAAATTAGATTCACTTTTTTCATTAGGAAACTAAGCTCTTCTACCGAGGGGCAAGAATATATAAAGCTGTCATTACTGAGTTAATGGCGAAAGGCATGCAAGATGCCCGGGAAGTAAATTTCTCAACTTTGACTTTTTTTATTAATTAATTTATAATTAATTGAATTTGATAATTACAGTCCTGATTTAATAATATTTTCACATGCATATATAAATTTTAATTTTGCAACAGGTGATCCTTGCTGGAGGTTCTGCGGGGGAATAGGTGCGATGATTCATTGCGATCATTTTCGCAGCCAATTCCATCCCACTGTGAACGTCAAGTGCTACATTGATAGTTCTTTTTTTCTAAAACTGTAAGATGATATAAATACGTCAATCTAAAGTGTTTAGAAACGTATTTTTTCATTTTTTTTGTATATATATTAAGTGAATTAACTTAATTAATTATGTTTATGGTTTTGTATTTGCAGGAGGGATCCCAAGCATGCCCAGTTCATGAAGACTGTTTTTGGCATAGTTGTTGAATTGCAGGTAATTAACTAAATTCCCACATTTTCTATAAAAAACTAAATTCCCACATGAAAGTAGCTTTAATCTGGAATATTACATGGGTTGCAGCAAAGCGCCAAGGCACTACCGGCCGAGTGCATATCCAATCGAAGTGCATTATCGGTACATCAAATTATATATATTCTTTACTTCAAAGTTGAATTCCATTAATTTGAAGAATTATATGATTAAGTATGCAATTATACTAACTCTGATGTGCAGTGCTTCTTTCCAAAACACTTGGTGAAGTACATAAAATCCCCAATTTACTTTTTGAATTCGGCCTTTGATGCATATCAGGTTCGCAACGTGCACAGTATTATTTACCTAGTATTATTATGATTGCTTGGATTATTATTATTATTATTATTGTTATTGTTATTGTTGTTATGTTTTATAGTAATTTATTTAATTTTGCGACAGGGTTTTATTCTCAGTTATGTGTAACTATTTATCATTGAAGATTACCAAAAAACTAAATAATTTTAATCACGATTTTTTCCCATAGATACGGACTGCCTTCTCTGAAAGCTAGCTTACACGATCGGATAAAGAATCATACGGAGACTCCAAGTGAAATGAAATTGCTGAAAGGTAAGTTTTTATTTTCAATTATGTACTCTTTAAAAATTACTCCAAACATTTACAATGTATTTTTGTACTGTCATATGTAATTTGTACATGTTATTATTTTTAATCCAAGTGAATTATATATAATGCATCCATAATTAATCCATGTATTCTTTACATTTTCCTTCTATAATTAATCCTTCTTTTAAGTAATTTATTATTAGTTTATTACAAGATTTGGAAATGCTACACACACTTTAAGCTTTGACACCGAAATAGTTAATATTCTTCAACTTAAAAGCGTCATATCGGTTAAATATAAAATCATAAATTAGGGTGTAATATATAGTACGGAGTATATCAAACTCATTTTCGTATACTATACGTTATTATTTTAGAAATTGTTCTCAATATATTATTTGGAGTCTAGCCTTATTTGGAGTTTGTTTGGCGTTTATACGTTTTATAATCTTGAGTTTGTTTAAAATGTGCTCAACTGTGCATACAGTACTTAATTATATACGTCCCTTAAAAGTTTACCATTTTAGACTATATTCGTGAATGATGACTTTTGTATGGATGTTTACCATTTTAGACTAAATTCGAAAGTTACATGATGTAGTATTTTATGCATGGAAGTATATTACACCGTAGTAAATAACATACTACTATATCCACATCACTTTCATACTAGCCCATCCCATTTTAGTTAGTCATTATTAATTTTTCTATATCTGCTCTAGTCATTGGTGATAAACTTTGGTTACCCTTTTTAACATTTATATTTTAGCGATATTAATAAATTTTATACCATTATGATAGCATTTTCATAGTTTAAATACTTTTGTATATAAATACGTTATCGGCCAAAGCAAAGAATCTTTGACTGAAAATGTAAAAAATACTCCCTCCGTCCCGAATTATAAGATATTTTTCGGTTTACGATGTTCGACCGACGATAAAGCAAACGGATGTCTGTCTGCACTCAAATTACTTTTATATAAAAAAAATTACATATTCAGAAACTACATTAAACCCGCTACAAAAGCTGCAAAAAATAATTCAAATTTCATAAAATTTTGATGTATAAAGTAAGAGATTAAGAGTGATTTGTGTTGACCAAGTGAATAGTAAAGGTATCTTATAAAATGGGACAGAGGGAGTAACTAACTAAAATGAGATGGAGAGATCATAATACATAATTCCTCATACAATTATATCATTTATATGTAAAGTCTTAGAAGTTTTAACATGTTACATTTTGACCAAGAAAGTGATTACTAAATTATAGGAAAGAAATAGTACACAATAATTAAACATATACGGAGTATATTGTACGTAGTATAATTTTAACATTTATATTTAAGTAAAAATAATAAAATTTTATACTCTTATAAGCATATGCTGTTTATTAACGAAAAGTACGTTTTTGTAGATTTTAGGCAACAACTGATAAATGCATTGCCTACCCCAGCGGCCACTAATGGGTTTGTGGTCACTTCACAGTTTGGCCATTCCTTCGGTCAGAAAGGGTTGAAGAAACCCATGTTTCCCGAAGACCCAAAGTCAAAGGTATTTCCTCCATCTTTATTACTTCATATTTATTAATACGATGTATTCATATTCTTTTCAAGGGTTTTTTTTTGTGGTTTATTACGTCATATATTTCTGTTTACCTTTTTTATATTAATTTTTTTCTATTGTCTCTAAACCTAGCTCATTAACTATTTCATTCTTGTACTTATTCGCTAACTCTACTGTGACATGATGAAATTGGATATTTTAAAAGAAGAATAAGACCGTATTTTCTGTTGAATTTGTAAAGCATAAAAAAGTTAGATAGATTCAATTAAAATCACATTAGTGGTAAAATTAGTGAGGCGTAGATAGTTTATGGGAAAGTTCCCGAAATGGGACTAAAAAAGTTTGAAAGTTCCAAAATAGGAATGTCATGTTTTTATTCCCAAAATAGGACTAATTACTGTCAAATTTGGAAAATACTGCCATGTTTGAAGTCTGGTACTGCCAAAACATGACAGTAATTAGTCCTATTTTGGGAATAAAAACATGGAATTCCTATTTTGGAATTTCCAAACTTTTTTAGTCCTATTTTGGATAATATCTCATAGTTTTTTATTGAGTGAATTGTCTGAATAGCTAGGATTTAAAGAGGGCCAAAATTCACAAATAAAAGTACCGGTTCTAAAATTACCAAAATTAAAGTTTTTTTATGATTGGAGAAAAATCCATTGCCACCCCACCACCTGATCCGAACATTAACTAATTACATACGAGTATATACCTATTGGTATTACAACTGCAGGTAATTTATTTTAAAAGTCCATTGATATACATTAATCAAGTTCAATGAAAATATAAAAAAATGTAAAACTATGTTCGTATCATTTTTTTTTTTAGAGGATTTTATTGATAAAAGGAAATAGTACAATGCGAAAAGGAAAATAAAGAAAAAAAATACATAAAAAGAGAAAAGAAAAAGAACGGAAAAAAAAAGACAAAAAAAAAAAAAAAACAAGCTGCTCCCAAGGGAAATCTCTGGATTGTGACCTAGTCTTCATGCTGTGACGCCTTTTGTTTTTTTGAGATTTCCTGTAGATCTTAAGTTGCTTGTTAAGGTGCTTCGTATCATTAGTATATTTAAATAGACTAAATTTGAAGATTCGTTCTTCATGCATGCACACGCTTATTTAACACAACATATAGACAATTCCGTACGTTTCTCTATGAAACTACTTTTTTTTCTTTGACGAATTGCAAATACTAGAAATAATGGCCCACTTATTACTAATGACTTGAAGATTCCAAAACTATGACCAATTACCCAAATTCCAAAAAAGTGATTCAGCCATTTGAAACTGCCCGTTCCAAAAAATGTTATACTAATTTGAGTGGTTTTTTGTTATCGTTTTCTAAAAAAAAAACACTCAAAGTTTGACATAATGGACTTTGAAATAGATATATCGATCAATTTTGACAAAGTTTTAAAGGACGGAGGTAGTATATGAAATCTAAATGTTAGGATTACTACGTAGCAACATTAATAGTAATACTATATTAATTACAATAATGACAATAATAATAGTACGACTAGCACTACAAATAAAAAAAATAAAAATTATTGTTATAAGTACATAACACAAAGGTAATTTTAATTGTTTCTTTTGTACCTACCAGACACTAGAGGAGGCCCTGGTCGAGTGGTTTTTTGATGAGGGAAGGTTCCACATTGTTGATCCAAATGATGAGCCATTCTGGAATGATACAGCTCATTGAGTGGTTTTTTGTTATCGTTTTCTTCAATTGTCATCGATCTCTAAATTAAGACTGCTTGAATGTGACATCAATTACCTCTTAATTAGTAGCTGCGTACTTTAATTAAGAGAATTCGTTCAAATATTTCTTTTTATATTTATTCGAATTAGCATTTCCATTTGGGTGTTTCACGAGATGCACGTACTTTAATTAACTTCTTTTGAATGATAACTAAAATAGTCTAAATGGTCAAATAACATAGCTTAGTGGTTTATTTTGAACTTCATAGAGCGTGTTAATGTCTTAATGCAAGTGCAAATAATGGGAAAATTTAAAGTACACGGTACACCAAATTCACCAATGGTATGTACTCCAATGACTTCAATGGCGGATGGGAAAGTTTTCTAAAGCAGGGAACTATCGCATGGTGGGAATGGATCGGTTCGATCGGGTGTTTCGTTGGTCTATTCTAGCCTGTCTAGTCCATTCCGATTTTTTAAATATAAAAAATGTATTAACAATATAATGTCGGTTTCACGCGATAGACGTTTATGGATTATAAGACTAGTTTTCAACTCATTACGAAAATTTTAAGCACATATATTTGGCGTTCTGAAAAAAGACATAATTTGAATTTGGAATGAATCATCATGGCATCGTTTCTCGTTTTGCATTACAATTCTAGTCGTTTTCATTTCATAAAAATGACCAGGATTTCAGTTCTATAAAAAGATCATGTCGAATGCTACACAATATAATATGTTGTAAATTTATCGGTACATGATTCAGGTTTAATATACTATCCTGTTCAAAATGAAGTATGTAGTATGATTCAAGTTTATTATTTCATCTTTCAACACAACTTTATTTAATAATATCATTTTATATATCTAACTTTAACCATGTTTTAGTATGTTGCTTTGGCATTAATTTATCGCGAACTAGCACCTTTTTCAGGTATGTATTTTTATACAAGATAAAAGTATTTCATCTGTATAAGATATTTTTCGTCATCTAATCTACGTAAAGTACGACTTGTATATTCAAAAACAATACATCAATTGGGTGTCGTGCAAGAATAATTATAAAAAAATATTACCAAAAATTGGCTTGGTTGTATTTTTCACAATTATAAAAAAATACAACCATCATTTAAAGGTTTAGTATTATGTTAATTATAATCCGTGCGGTTTCAACCGCAGGGATATGTTTGAGAGCTAGCCCCGCGGTCCAGAACACCTCGCAGGAGTGTTGACACTGTCGTACCGAGCGGTTTTCGGCACGCCATGCGGGCGGAGTAAGTTTTCAGCGCCAAAATAAATCTCGCTTGGCCGCACGGTGCCCCGCACGCCGTGCGGGTGACCATGTGGTTGCAATGTCAGCAAAAATCGTGTTTTTCTATAAATGCGGCCCTGTTTTGTCCGTTTTGGGGGGATGCGCTTAGAGAGATAAACCCTATTTCGACTTTTGAGAGCTTTTCAAGCCTTGTTCTTTATGATTAAGGGATACTTTGTAAGTTCTATCTTTTTAATTAATGATAATTAATTCTTTTCATCTCAATTCTATTGTTGATTCAATTATGAATTGTGAGTAATTTTAATTAGCAATTTAGGATTGATGACGGGGTTATTCATGATGTATGACTCGGTTCTTGATGGTTTATAAATTGCGTGAATCTTTATTTAATTTGTGTATAAATGATTTACTTGATATCTCTTATAACCTAGAACCGCGACTAGAATTACAATTGCTTGTAGAATAAATTAAGAGAGATCTAGTTTATTCTAAGACACTTCCACACACACTTAATCGTTCTCTAAGAGATTAGTAACGATTAAGAGGCCGTACGTTCGCTCGTTTTGGAAAAATTTTTAGATACATGTCGCATGAGAGATCAGCCTGGTTCCCTAAATTATTGTACTCTACGCCGCGAGAGCGGTTAGAACTTAGTATCGATTAGTGTTGCTCAATTAAATATATATTTTTGATGTGATTAAGCCTGGTCAGCCAAAAATCTGAATACTCGGAATCAATCCATGTTCCCTTCATCATTAATTAGAGAGAACACATTTATTTTAATCCTTTAGTTGCTTTATAATTTTCCCACAATCTATCAATCAATCTCGCACAATTGCATTTTATTTTAGTTTATTTCTTTTTTATTGCTGAATTTAGTTCATTCTTATTTTCCTTTTGTCCGTCCCTGTGGAGACGATACTCGTACTTCTACCCTTTACTAGAAACTATTTTAAATGCGAGAAAACTCACATCAGTGAAGTTTATTAACCATGAGTATAATCAAAGAATTGTAAATTTATTAACTTTATAAATAAATAATAACCAAAATACTCGTCTTTCTGAGCTGGCTGAAGGAACATGGTTTCAATTCGACGGAAATTGAATCCGATGCAGCTAGAGCAATTGCGGAAATCCATGAAGGCTCAAGCTGCTCTTTGGTGGGACTGTTGAGAGACAACATTAGAGACATAGCGAATTCATTTTCGTTTATTTCATTTTGTCATGTGAGGCGATCAGCGAATAAGCCAGCTCATTTGTTAGCACGGGCGGCTTGTTCTATCTCTGATTCACAGTATTGGGTTGATTCTCCTCCTTCTACCATTGTTTCGGCTTTAGCCAACGATTTGATTAATAATAATTAAATATCTTCTTTTCAAAAAAAAAATACTCGTCTTCCTTTTTTTATTTTTAATAAAAAGGGGAATTGTATTGATAAAAGGAAAATAATACAAAGCTTTGAAAAAAAAAGGAAAAGTAGTACAGAAGGAAAAACAGAGAAAACTAAAAAAAAGTTATCAGTCCCACGGGAAGTCTCTGGATTGAGACCTTGTTCGCATAGTATGCCGCCTTTTATTCTTTTGAGTTTTTCTGTAAATCTTGAGCTGTGTTTTCAAGTTGACCACAAGAAATTTTCAGTGGTGACGAACTTTGATTTAAAGCAAATCAACCTGTTGAATTTGGAGTTTCCAATCTCTTCTTGTTTTGATAGAGGAGGACGACGATCACTTTCAGTTGCGTGTACTAACGCAACTAAAAAAATCGTCTCAGAAAAAAGAGTCACTTCCAGTATTTTGCGTGTCCAAAATACTTGTCTTCCTATTAGCAGGTACAAATCCATTTCGTACACCTTTTAAATTTGGACTACAATTTGGGAAAATCTAAAAATTCTGCCTTTGAAGGGTTTTAGAGGATTACGTGAAGGATACAAAACCACTCCTTCCATAATATAAAATCCGGAACATAATTTAGTTAATTCTTTCAAAAAAAAATCTGGAACAAAAAAAGGTTCATAAACCCTCCTCACCCTTCCCTTCCATCCAACTCCCAAAGTAAACATACCTTAAGTCTTTGGCTTGGTAAAAGGTGATGAAGGGATGAACATAGGTCTACAATCGAAAACAAAATTGGGTCCATTTTCACCTGATTTTGACTGGATTTTACATGCACTAAATCGTGTTTGACTACTTATTCAGTGCTTTGGTGTTTTCCAATTTTGTGGATGTACCTGACTGGTGAATTTGCTGAAACGCATAGTAATTTAGCGTTTATAAAGAATGTACTATACCTCACATAGTAAATAAACTTTACTTAAACGCGTAGTAAATGCATATTAATGTACCTCACCTTTGAAAATAAAATTTAAACAAATATTTATAACCTTATGTAGTAATTTAATTAAAGAATGTATGACACATAATTAATAAAGATGGGCCTAATTCATACATATTAATTAATACACATGAGTTAATAGCCAACATTAATGTATACCTCGTATATGAAATATACATTCAGACAAACATGATCAAAGCTGTTATTACATGTTGTATATAAAGCTTCAAATACATATTGGCCATATATGACGAAAGAAACTCGACAACATAAAAGCAAAAAATAAGAGAAGGGAAATACGAATAATAAACTATGGTTTATAACAAGAAAATGACTTTGATGTTTGTGTTGGCTATTCTTTTGCCTTGGTTAACCTTCGCAAAAGATTCACCGTCAACTCTGGAGACCTCAGATGAAGCCGCAAACGATCTTGCTGCTAAAATACATTTTTGTATTGCTGATACGCTATCGCGGTACATTTTTTATCCATATGACGGACCTATTTCTTCTGAGCGATTAGCGTACGTTGAAGAAGTTTGCCATAAACATGAAACTTGTGAAGTACTTAAGAAAGATTGTCCTCCTACAAGCTAATTACAATGTATAACCACCCCAATGTTTTATTTGATTCATGTTCCAATTGCTTTAATTTATCTAAATAGTTTGTTCATTACTGTAATGAAGTCCTTCTTGTACTGTATGTAAAGGACTACGAAATTCATGGTGCTGGGAGTCATAAATATTTTTATACTTGATAACAAGTTCTATTTTTATAGATTTGATAGTTGGAAATATAGCGATCTCATCAATATAGTCTGTTGTTTTTTCGGTGTACGTTATTCAAGAAAGATGTGATGCAAATCCCTTTAACCACTGTACGTTAGGGTATAATAATGATTACATAACTTTTTTTTTTGCAAAATTAATGATTACATAACTTAAATACTAAACTTGTGGCATATGAATTAAGAATGAATCATATCCATAATGTACAAGCACGAAGGGAGTTCGAAGTAAGATTGCGAAAAGGATAACAATTTATGTTTTTGGAGAATAAACTAATAACAAAGAGAAGGAGTATTGGAGATAGAGCTATTTTAAAAAGAATTGTTATTGTTAAAAGTGACGACCCTTAAATCCTTTGTGCCTCAGAATAAGCTCATCAGCACTAGCATGCACTAAGGCTTTGTTTGCAATTACTTGTGCTTAAATAAAAGCACTTTTTGATAAAAAGTGATTAGTAGTAAAAGTTGTTAATGTTTGGTAAAAAAAGTGCTTTTTGTGTAATAGACAAAGTAAAAAGTAGATTCTACACGGAAGCCGAGAAAGTAAAAGTTGGTAGTGTTTGGTAAAATAAGTGCTTTTTTCTTAAAAAAACCAAAATCACTTTTCTTAAGTGGTTGCAAACAAAGCCTAACTATAGTAGTATAGCGTAGTAAAGTGCATATTCACATGAAAAGATAAATATTTTTGTGTGAAATTGTAACAAAACGCGGGTTTTGAGATTGTATAAATTTAAGCATGTTAAAACATTAATGAATGAATTATGCGATCAATATATGATAAAGATTTGCTTTCGCTACTTTCCTCTTATTGAAATGTTTAATAATCCGTGTTATTTATTTAACTACCCGTACTTGACTATACAAAAGTGGAGTATTTCTAATTCATCAAGGATACCTTAGTTGGTAAATTAAGGTATCCTTGATGAATTAGAAATACTCTAAGCTATTATAAAAATAGAAGTAATAAATATGTTTTGAATTATCAAAGTGTGCGGGAGAAATAATACACTTTTCCAATTTTTTTGGAACAAAAGTGTATATATTATATTTTTAATTACATCATTTAATTTGTAACTAGTTTGAAAAAAGATAATGAGTATATATGTTTTATGTGATATAGTTTTGATTAATATTTATTTGCTTTACCAATTTAAAACTTTAAGTTACATAAGAATAAAAGTTTCTTTTTTTTTTGGATGAAACGTAAGTATATATACCATCCAAAGCAAAAGGTACAAAAATTTAAAGCCTCCCCCCACCCCCTCCTATTACATATTGATGAAAACGGTTAGCAACACAAGAGGGGGGGTGAATTGTGTGTGTGGAACCGTGGCAGTTTTTCGCCCAGTTCTAGTGCGGGGTGAAGGGTATTGCGAAATAGTAAAGTGCACAAGGATTTAACGAGGAAAAATTCCTTGGCTCAAAGGGATTAAAAAACCTCGACCTCCCTCGGAGGAATTTTAACAACTTCACTAAAAAGCCTTTGAATGATTACAAGGGAAACTCTCCTAGTCTACCCTTGAGCCACCCCAACTCTATCCTCTCTAGGAAGAGTTACGCTTCTCTACCTTGCGGGTAGAGAGCCTCTCAGCTTTACAACAAAGCTCTCACAACACACGTTACCCAACCCGAGGAAGCTACACTTAGCTAATCCTCAATAACCCAATTACAATATAGGAAGAGAATAAGAACTCTGTCTAGAACTCCGGGAGCAGTTTCAGGTGCCTTGAACTTTGTATTTCTCTCGAGTATCTCTCTTGATATTTTCTCGGTCAAGCACACTTTATTTCTCTTTGGCCGCTTCGTTTATATAGACTTGTTTAGGGCAGACCGTTTGAACACCTTTCCTTAAACAATTGATCTTCTATTCTTGGGTCTTGCCATGATACGTTTGAAATTCTTTCCTTCTATTTCGAGCACCATAACACAAGAATATTTTGATCATAAATATTAGTCCATAAGAAGATATACGAATCACATATGTTGAGCAGCCACCTTTTATTAAAATAGTTTTAATGGAAAGTGGCAATGATTACTTAAATATAGATATGCATGCAATATTTCAAATACGTAACTTCCCTTTTTACAAATAAAGCAAATGACTACCTTTTTCAAACCAAAGGAGTTCAGATCACGTAGTAAGGAAAGAGTAAGGAAATAGTTTATTTACCTTACTTAGTGCAACGGGCCATACTAAGAAGTCAACATCCTATTTAAAATTATTATTTAAAAATTCAATCAAGGATGGCAATTTAATTTGTATGGCAAGAAAATATTTATTTCAACAACCATAAGATACCTACGGTAAGCTTTCATAATGGAAGGTATTTGTTTCATTAATGCTTTGGTCAATCAAATCATATGCCAGGCAATCCCCAAAAAATATTTCAATTACTATATTAAGCAAGAAGACCTTTTATTTATCAAATTCAAATACTACGGACAGACGGCAAAATATATTTAAATCAGATATGGAAATATATTAACACACGTAAAATATCACAAATGGCAAGGCATGCTCATGCAGACACGTATCTAATTATGGCAGCAATAATTAAAGAACAGTTCTGTCCAGCCCTATCCTTTGTTCATCAAGGAACTGTGAGCGGTTCTGTCCGTCGTTCCATCTGTGTGGTTAGTCATCAACAAAACGAAGCACGACTTAACTTCCTTTCCTGCAATCACTTATAGACCAAAAATGACACTAGTAGTTTGTCATCAACAAAACAATATATTCAAACAAATTCCCCCTTTTTGTTGATGACAAACGCTTGGTGCCCTAAAGTTAGTTTCAAAAAGAATAAGCACAAAGTATCGAGCAAAGAACACATAGGGCACACATTCTTCCCCCTTTTGTCAACAACAAAACAATAAATAGCTTGAACCCAAGTTCCATCCGTATTTGTTCATGTTCATCAAGCTTGTCCTTGGATACCCATTTGATACCATCATGGTCCTATTCTTGGGTCTCGGTTCTAGACGCCATGTTTTATTTCTCTCAAACTGATCAAGTTCTTCCTGCGTCGGAGAGAGCCACTTCATGGTTCTCCGGTTCTATAATTGATAAATAAGCAAAGAAAGCACAAAAATTGCTAAGTTTAGATCTAGTGATACTCCCTGATTTAAGTCAGTCAAGAGGTTATCCAAAGGATGTGATCGATGAAGTTTCCATCCTCTAGGAGCATTTGAATAGTCTTTACTTTCATGTGGGTCGTCTGGAACTGGATCTGTCTATTCTTCGGTTTGCTTGGCAGTGGATATCCTCAGTTCTAAGCACCTTATCGTCAGTTCCTGCTGCTATATCCTTATGGCGATTGATTTCATGATTAGTTCCCCCTTGCTAACGGAATTGGTGCAATCTCCGTGTTTAGAGCTTCTGCCGATAAATTCTTTGGAAGACCACTAGAGATTCACGTAGTTCTAGTCATATCCTCCAGTGTTCTATTCTTCTGTTCTACCACCCCATTGTGGTCTATCCCTCGTTTTTGGCAGAATGTATCAAAGAGCGTATTGTCAAATTCAGTTCCATGACCCGAACAGGTCTTAATTAATTGCTGCCCTATTTGATGCTCAACTTTCCTTACACAAATAACAAACTCATTAAAAGTATCTTTCTTACTAGCAAGAAAGATAGTCCAAGTATATCTTGAGAAATCATCAACAATTATAAGCACATACTCTTTATTAAAAATAACATTGTTACCTTTGTCACAGAATTGAAAGATACTTAGCAAATTGAACTTAAAACCTAAAAAAAATCAATTGAATGGTTGGGTGATTTTCCGGTTTTTCCCACGGCTACAATTTCTCCTTTGCCTTTGTCTCCAAATATCACCTTCCCACCACTAAATGGCCGAAGTGAGAGGAATAAAGATGAGTCTCCAGTCCTGTGCTTAGAACAACCACTGTCAAGGAACCAGTGATTGTTCCCCCTCACTTGGCGCTGTTCCTGAATCACGGGTTAGTCCGTGGAACCCAGACTTGCTTGGGTTCCATTTTGTATTTGTTTGAGGATGGATATCGAACATAGTCAAAACATCTTTCTAAGGTCTTTTGTCGAGAGTGACATTGATACCGAAGATGCCCGATTTTGCCACAATGCATGCAAACTCGGTTGTCATAGGTATCAACGTATTTAGGTTTCCACTTACCATAAAAGCCTCTTGTTTTCTTATGAAAAGTTCGGTTTGGCGTTTGTCCATAACCGTTTTTGTGCCTCTGAACCAGTCTATCGAACCAGTTTTGTCCAGTTCTAGGTGGTTGTTGATATGGTCTAGAACTGGGTTGTCCTCTGGTTCTATTTCCATTAAAGGATCGGTTCTGAAAATCAGGTTTTTTATTAGGTTGAGTGTTCCTTGGAATATAACCGAGACCAGCAGTCTCGTTTTCCTTCTTATTGTGCCGAGGGGGACCAGTTCCAGAATAAGGTCTAGACCTGGTTTTGTTCGTAGCACTATATGCTTGGTATTCCGGTCTATTTTTAAAATCTGTACACTCGGCAACAAGACGATGAAGATGATCAATCAAAGTACCAACGCTCGGAATTTTTGAGAGAAGTTTTTCATCATGATTAACTTGTTTGTTCATACTATCGAGCTTAAGAGAGCAAATGATTTGATCTTGTTCTAAAACCACTTCACTGTACTTAAGCCTTTCATCTATTAACTCTCCCACTTTTGTTTCAAGCCTTATCTTGGCTCTCGTGGCTTCCTCGAGTTTAGACTCAAGCTCAGTGATTTGTGATTTAAGATGATCATTTTCAGAAAGGTTTTGATTAAGCTCAATAGTCAATCTTTTGAAAATTTTCCGGGCTTTGGTTTTGGATAGAGAGTCAAACTTAGATAGAAAATTTTCAAAGTTTACCTCGAAGCTCTCTTGGTCGGATTCCTCGTCGGAGTGTGCCATAAGACATAGACCTGTATGGTTAGAGTTCTTATCACTCTCCTCTTCTTCGTCATCGGATGAGTCTCCCCATGCTGCCATCATTGCCCTTTTGAGATCTCTTTTGAACCCTTTGTCTTTGCTGGACCTCCGGTTAGAACTGGACTTGTTCTTGTCGTAGGTCCGGTCATTTTTCTTTTGTGAACAGTCTTTAGCCCTGTGCTCAAGGGAACCACAAACAAAACAGCCTTGGTTATTAAAAGATTGAAAGTTATTTTTACCTTGTTTGTTCCGGTTGTTCTTGAACCGTCGGTACATCTTCCCGAATTGTCTAGCAAATATGCTCATCTCATCTTCCGATTCACTTTCGGATTCTTCCTCCTCTTCTCGAGCTTTTGGAGCAATTCCTCTCTCTCGCCTTACACTCTCAGCGTCTTGCTCTTCTTGAAGCCCTAACTCATATGTCAAGAGTGAACCGGTCAAGTCTTCAAGAGTCATGGTGGATAGGTCCTTTGCTTCCTCAATAGCCGTGGTCTTAGGCTTCCATACCGAGGGCAAGCTTCTCAAAATTTTTCTCACTTGATCTTCCACAGTAATTTCCTTTCCAAGGGCTGAAAGCTCATTGATGATATTAGTAAAACGTGTAATCATATCCTTAATTGACTCTCCAGGCTTCATTACGAATAACTCGTAATTACGCATAAATATGTCAATTTTAGATTTTTTTACACGTGAGGTACCTTCATGAGTAACCTCGAGCAAATCCCACATTTGTTTGGCAGACTTGCATCCTAGAACCCGGTTGTGTTCGGCAGGACCAAGTCCACAAATCAAATATTTTAGTGCTTGGGCATTATGCTCGAGTTTTTGATAATCATCAGTAGTAAATTCAGATTTAGGTTTAGGAACAACATTACCTTCGCCGTTTAGCTTTGTGATGACATTGTCGCCACCTTCTATCACATTCCATACCTGATAATTATCGGCTTTGATAAAGTTCTCCATCCGACTCTTCCAGAACTGATAGTATTTCCCATTGAACAATGGTCGTCGTTGAGTCGAGTAACCTTCTTCCAATCGGTCAACCGTATTCATTTTGTCGGATCTCTTCCCAAGGTATTAACCTCTATGTGGTGAAGACCGGCTCTGATACCAATTGATGAAAACGGTTAGCAACACAAGAGGGGGGGTGAATTGTGTGTGTGGAACCGTGGCAGTTTTTCGCCCAGTTCTAGTGCGGGGTGAAGGGTATTGCGAAATAGTAAAGTGCACAAGGATTTAACGAGGAAAAATCCCTTGGCTCAAAGGGATTAAAAAACCTCGACCTCCCTCGGAGGAATTTTAACAACTTCACTAAAAAGCCTTTGAATGATTACAAGGGAAACTCTCCTAGTCTACCCTTGAGCCACCCCAACTCTATCCTCTCTAGGAAGAGTTACGCTTCTCTACCTTGCGGGTAGAGAGCCTCTCAGCTTTACAACAAAGCTCTCACAACACACGTTACCCAACCCGAGGAAGCTACACTTAGCTAATCCTCAATAACCCAATTACAATATAGGAAGAGAATAAGAACTCTTTCTAGAACTCCGGGAGCAGTTTCAGGTGCCTTGAACTTTGTATTTCTCTCGAGTATCTCTCTTGATATTTTCTCGGTCAAGCACACTTTATTTCTCTTTGGCCGCTTCGTTTATATAGACTTGTTTAGGGCAGACCGTTTGAACACCTTTCCTTAAACAATTGATCTTCTATTCTTGGGTCTTGCCATGATACGTTTGAAATTCTTTCCTTCTATTTCGAGCACCATAACACAAGAATATTTTGATCATAAATATTAGTCCATAAGAAGATATACGAATTACATATGTTGAGCAGCCACCTTTTATTAAAATAGTTTTAATGGAAAGTGGCAATGATTACTTAAATATAGATATGCATGCAATATTTCAAATACGTAACTTCCCTTTTTACAAATAAAGCAAATGACTACCTTTTTCAAACCAAAGGAGTTCAGATCACGTAGTAAGGAAAGAGTAAGGAAATAGTTTATTTACCTTACTTAGTGCAACGGGCCATACTAAGAAGTCAACATCCTATTTAAAATTATTATTTAAAAATTCAATCAAGGATGGCAATTTAATTTGTATGGCAAGAAAATATTTATTTCAACAACCATAAGATACCTACGGTAAGCTTTCATAATGCAAGGTATTTATTTCATTAATGCTTTGGTCAATCAAATCATATGCCAGGCAATCCCCAAAAAATATTTCAATTACTATATTAAGCAAGAAGACCTTTTATTTATCAAATTCAAATACTACGGACAGACGGCAAAATATATTTAAATCAGATATGGAAATATATTAACACACGTAAGATATCACAAATGGCAAGGCATGCTCATGCAGACACGTATCTAATTATGGCAGCAATAATTAAAGAACAGTTCTGTCCAGCCCTATCCTTTGTTCATCAAGGAACTGTGAGCGGTTCTGTCCGTCGTTCCATCTGTGTGGTTAGTCATCAACAAAACGAAGCACGACTTAACTTCCTTTCCTGCAATCACTTATAGACCAAAAATGACACTAGTAGTTTGTCATCAACAAAACAATATATTCAAACACATATGTTTAGGAGAGGGTTGGGAGAATCTTTTCAAATCTTCAAAAACTCAAACAAGCCATTGCGTATTATGCCGCGGCCCACAAAAATCAAAATCTAAAGGTGCTGCAAGAAGCACGCACTCAAATCACTACACTACTATGTGTTGTGTCCCAAAAAATGCTTTGTGTCCACTTCAAAATGTGACCAGCTCATGTGGGTAGATATTGAAGAGTATCTTGTACACCACATGTTTGACCTTTGCAATAATCTCCTCTTCTGTTTTGTTTCCTTCATCAAATCGTATTTCGTTTCGTGCATGCCAAATATAATAGACGGTAGCACAGAAAGCAATACGTGCTGCTTTAGCCTTCAGTTTTGACCCTCTATGCGTCTTCACAATCCACTTTATAGCACTCAATAGTGTTGACATCTCATGCCGCAAGCCCATCCAGCTCCTAACCTGTTGCCACACCCTACAAGTAAAGGGGCAAAGGAAAAAAAAGGTGTGGTATTGTCTCCAAACCACCCTTGCATAAGTCACAACGATTCACTATATGGAGATACTGGAGACTATCCTGTGTAGGAAGTCGGTTTCTCAAGGCCAGCCACACATTAAACGATAGCTTAGGGGGAATGTAGGATTTCCATATGAAACTCATAGGAGTCCTTACTTCACCCTTAACCCTTAACAACTCATATATCTTAGCAGAGGCTAATTTTCCATGTGTGGCACAAGATCTAAGGCCCATTATCATGTCATTGGGGTTATTAAAACACGCCCGGATCTTATCTCGAATGAGACTCAACCTCTTCATGAGTTGTGAGTCTCGGGTGTGTGGGACGAAGTCCCACACGGTTCTACCTTTGAGATAGACACCGTTCACACACCTCACCCATAGGGTATCTTTCTTCATGTGGACATCCCAAAGTGTGCGAGCGAGGAGGGCGTGGTTCCACACCTTGGCATTATGAATGCCAAGTCCTCCTTCCTCTTTAGGGAAGCATATATCATCCCATGCCACTTTGGCGAATATACAACCCCATAAGAAAATTCGGCACATCGAGACAATACGGTCTAATATGGTTTGAGGGACGGGGAAGACTTGTAGCCAAAACGACTGGACCTCTTGGATCACAGAACGAATAAGCTCAATCTTACCCGCACAGGAGATGGTCTTAGTATTCCAAGACTTAAGGAAAACATTGACCGTCTCCAAGAGAGGAGCATATTGGGCAACGGAGACTTTGAGCGGTGCAAGCGGGATTCCTAAGTATCTCACCGGGAACACCCCACGACCATAGTCCACGAGGTCAAGTATATTTTGTAGCTCCAAATCGCGCACACCACCTAAAAAGATATTAGATTTAGAATGGTTAACTCTAAGGCCTGACACATCCCCAAACTCTTTTAGAGTATTGACTAGTATCTCAATTGAGTACTTGTCACCTCTTGAAAAGAGCATAAGATCATCCGCGTAGGCCAAGTGAGTTATCCCCAATGATCCACAGAGAGGATGGTAATTAAATTTCAAGGTATTGGCTTTAATGGTCAAAAGCCGAGAGAGGTATTGAAGGCAAACAACGAATAGTAACGGGGACATTGGATTCCCTTGCCTAATACCTCTTTTGCCTTTAAAAAAACCGTGAAGGACACCATTTAAAGATACCGAAAAAGATGCAGTGGAGACACACTCCATAATCCATCCAACAAAGCGATCGGGGTAGCCCAAACCCCTCAACACATTAGCTAGAAAGTCCCAATATATAGTGTCGTAGGCCTTGCGTAAATCCACCATTATCATACAACGAGGTGAAATATGCTTCCTATTGTATCCTCTAACAAGTTCCTGGGCAAGGAAAATGTTATCAAACATAAGGCGGCCATCAACGAATGCACCTTGTGCCTTGTTGATCAAACTCGAGAGGGTTGGGGACATCCTAGCCGCAATGATCTTCATAATAATCTTATAAAGCACATTAGTACACGAAATAGGTCTAAAATCCGAGACCTTAGGGGAGTGACTAGTTTTAGGAATTAATGCTACCACAGTATGGTTAATCTGCTTTAGCAATTTTCCCGAGTTGAAGAACTCTTTAGTCGCGTTAATCACGTCCTCCCCCACAACATTCTAATTCTTTTTTAAGAAAGCCGGTGAGTAACCATCCGGCCCCGGTGCCTTATCATCCCCAATATCAAACAAGGCATCTTTAATTTCCTTGCTTGTTATTGTAGAAAGGAGGCTATCATGAACACTTGGTTCAATCAAAGGGCCGGTCCCTAGGACCGATTGGTCAATTGGGAGGTTACCCATCTCTGTGCCAAATAAATCCATGAAATATTTAACAAATTCGTTCCCAACTGGACACTCAGTAAATACTAGTTGTAACTTGTACATTTGAATTATATTATCAACAATATTTCCAATTGTGCAATGCCTTGGTTTTATGACCACATTAATTATGTTCTGTTGTGAATTCTCATATCAACAATCGATTAACTTCTAAAGAATAATATGTAAAAGGTGTAGAAGAAGAATTATCAAACAACATTCAATACCGTATATTCATAATGATTTCACAAAGAATACATGACATATGTATGAACTGTTGAGAGACAAAAAGTGGAAGCTCTAATCTATAATGATACGAGCGTGCGGAAATATGTTGAACTCCTTTGAGAACTTCGAACCTCTACCTTTATTTATAGGTAGATGATGATGATGATGATGATGATGATGATGATGATGATGATGATGATGATGATGATGATGATGATGATGATGATGATGATGATGATGATGATGATGATGATGATGATGATGATGATGATGATGATGATGATGATGATGATGATGATGATGATGATGATGATGATGATGATGATGATGATGATGATGATGATGATGATGATGATGATGATGATGATGATGATGATGATGATGATGATCAGAATAATAGTAATAGTAATAGTAATAGTAATAGTAATAGTAATAGTAATAGTAATAGTAATAGTAATAGTAATAGTAATAGTAATAGTAATAGTAATAGTAATAGTAATAGTAATAGTAATAGTAATAGTAATAGTAATAGTAATAGTAATAGTAATAGTAATAGTAATAGTAATAGTAATAGTAATAGTAATAGTAATAGTAATAGTAATAGTAATAGTAATAGTAATAGTAATAGTAATAGTAATAGTAATAGTAATAGTAACAGTAACAGTAACAGTAACAGTAACAGTATGGGACATCAATTCGTATACACTTCTAAGCTCAGTCTAGATAAGTTCTTTCTATATATTTTTATTATGTTTAGTCTCCAAATGAGGAGCTAAACTCTTCCATCTTGGTTTTGCTACTTTGAAGCTTACTAAATTTTAAGTTGTGAGTTATTTTCTTTAATCTTCTTCCTTGAATATTAATTAATTCAATTAATACTATCTCTAAATTAATGTTGGGGAGTGTTACTAAGATAACAATTAGTTAACATCTCAACATTAGTTATAGAAGTATTTATTTTCTTCCTCTATATTAATGTTGGGGAGTGTTGCTAAGATGGTAATTAGATAACATCTTGACATTAGTTATAGTAGGATTTATCTTCTTTAACATTCTTCCTTGAATATTAATTAATTCCTATTCATATTTCATATTAATATTTCGAGCATTACTTAAAGGATTAAGTAGTTTTGTTTCATATATTAATTATTACTAGAATCGATCGACAAATACGCTTGTTAATTGTTCGATCGTTTTACGGTAGTAAACATGGATTATTAATGCATGACCGTGATTAATAATCTAAAGGGAAATTAATTATATTGATTCAACCAATCAACCGTTTGTGTTGAGGTTATCAATCTCAATCGTTTTTATCTTAAGTTTATTGCTACTATGGGTTTAATATACGGCGCGTGTTCTATATTGACTCGGTAGTAAGTTTTATTAATGAACACGTCTCATTATTAATAACTACCCTCGATGAACTGGATATACTCCTCGATTGAGTATTCGAAAGGAAGATAGTTAAAGATATAACCGGAATCGACGAACATTTCATTAAGTGGATAAAAGCAAAGCCAAGTCTTCATCTCATTTGAATTAAACCACATAATTCGTTCAACTTAGTGTTTAAATATAATTTAAGTTCACCAAACAATCTAAAAAACCCCTTGCTACTATTTAATTAAAAAGAGAAGTATTCCTTTTCATGTGGATACGAACCTTACTATACTAATACTACGTATAAGTGTTGTATTGATTATTACTTTAAGTGCACACTACGACAGAGTGTGCGTCAGTGCTATACTTTTCAAATAATCATAAGGGATGAGCCTTGTTTCGTTTGGCAAGTTCATCCTCTGAAGTTGTTAAATGAGACTGGACTATAGGGTCCTATATGTTCAATATGTTAAACTACTCATATGCAAATGTTAGAATATGCAACTTTGGATTATTTCAAAGATAGATAGAAGCACTGCCTATGGGGTATGGGGTGGTAAAAAAATCAACTCCGCTTTAAATATCATCAGTTTCACTCTCTTTGTACACTCTCTTTGAGCAAACCTCTCTTAAGATTCTGTTGTCTCCAAACAAACTATCAATTCTGAGATGTAAAAGCAGAAACTCCATTTCCTATTTTCATGGATTGATTTATTAGTATAGGTCTAGTGATTCATTGTCAAAAGTCTACCATTGAAACGAATGTTGTTCTCGCTTTTACGATACTCTTTCAATTTTAAGTTTTAACCTTATACTCCGTAAGGGCATTCTCATACATGGATTTTTTGGAGATCATAAATGGAAAAGTTAGGATTATTTTAAAAGATTATTTTGAAAAAAGAACAGATATCAAATATGAAATCTAGATTATTTAAGATTATTTTCTAACTTTTAGGCTCTTTTTTCTCACTTCCAATATATTTACACGCATGATTGTTATTGTGGAATGATAGACTCTTGGACTTTTTACGCAGGCATTTTTCCAATTTTCCTTGCAAATCTTTTACATAGTAAACAATTTGACCGACTGATATATATATATATATATATATATATATATATATATATATATATATATATATATATAGGATTATTCTGGACATGAGCCCCGTCCGGCCTCTTCCATTTGGGGGACTTCCCGGTGGTATTTTTTGCTCAAATTTTGTGTGTATGTTCCTCATCGAGTCTAATTCATCCATACCAAATTTCAGCAAAAACTTAAATCGGGAAGGTTGTCAAATGATTTTTGCAAGTTAACTGGTCCGGAATATTTATTTTCCGGACCAGTTAACTTGCAAAAATCATTTGACAACCTTCCCGATTGAATTGTTTTCTGAAATTTTGTATGGATGATCTAGACTTGATGAGGAACATACACAAAAAATCTGAGCAAAAAATCTCACCGGGAAGGCCCCCAAAAGGAGGAGGCCGGACGGCGCTCCGGTCAGGAAATTCCCGGAATATTACTATATATATATATATAATCTAAATCTTTTGAACTAGTAAAGTTTTGATATACGTAGTATATACGAAGTATATGAATTAATAAATCCAGTGTTAAGTTCAAACTAAAGGGAAATGTGACACACTTATTTTGAGACGGCCAAAATTAAAACTTAGACAAATAATTAAAATGGGACGGAGGGAGCCATAAATTAGATATTGAGATGTGATCATATGAGAAGTAAAATTAATATGAGCCAAACATTGAAATTATAAAAAAAGATCAGTTTATATACAATAGTCCCCGATTACACATATTAGAAAAATTGAACTGTGAGCACTACTGATCTCATTTATGGTACAAAACCAATAGCTACTTTTTTTGAAGAAACAATATAAACTTATTTTTTTGAAAGAAACAATATCAGTTTATTAATAATTTTGTGAAGGGTTAGTTCGTTACAAGAATATTACTAAAATAAAACTTATTTACATAAATATGACTATTCATTACTACAACGTATTGTTGTGATAACTTCAGTTCAAAACTTGACACGAATTACTATGATTTTATTACTACTCTAGTATGTAGTCATATTTTTGTAAATCATCTTTATTTTGGTCATATTTATGTAATTATTTCTAGGATTAATGTTCTGAACTTCTCCATATAAATTAATAATAACATTATTTTTTTAATTAACCTATTTTCAATGTAATATCCAAGCATGTCATAAAACTGGAATTAAAGAGTATAAATATTCCCCATAAAACTGTAATTAAAGAGTATAGATATTCCTCATATTTTAATACCAATTACATATTTCTCATTAATTCATACTTCGTATATTGCAAGGCTCCTAAAATATTACAATTGCTATATAAATTATTAAATTGAATCTTCTACTCCCTCTGTCCCATTTAAAGGTTCTCGTCCATTATTGCCCGATCAACGTGCATTGTTCTTAATTTTTTAATTTATTTTGTATATCTAATTTTTATCAAATTTTGTTTTTGACGTGCACTTTGTCGTGTGTGCACTCAAAATAATTTTCAATACTAACACTTATACGTAGTATAGCGTAGTAGAGTTCGTATCCACAGTGAAAGGAATAATTCTCTTTTTATAAAACTAGTAAATACAAGGGGGGTTTTGGGATTGTTTTGATTTAATTAATTAAACACAAAGATGAACAACTTATATGTGATTTAATTCAAAGATAAAAGGGACTTGGCGTTGCTACTTTCCACTTGTTGATATATTTTAGTCGATCATTGTTATATCTATAACTTATCTCCTCTCGAATACTCAATCGAGGAGTATATCCAATTCATCGAGGATAGTTATTAACAACGACCGTTCATTAATAACCCTTACTATTAGTCAAGTATAGAACAACGCCATATATATACTGACTTGATAGTAGCTTTTAATCTCTTAACTCCTTGATGAAATCAATTGAGATTGATAACCTCAACACAACCAGTTTCGGTTTAACCAACAAAATTAATTCCTCTTAAGTTTATTAACCACGACCGTGCATTAATAAACCGAAGTTACTTACTTGTGAAACCATCAACGATTAACCATTGGTTCGTTGATCCTTTCTAGTAATAATTAATATATGAAACTAAACTAGTTGATCCTTTAAGTAATGTTCAAAATATTAATATGAAATATGAATAGGAATTAATTAATACTCAAGGAAGAATATTAAAGAAGATGAATCCTACTATAGTTAATGTCAAGATGTTAACTAATTGTCATCTTAGTAACACTCCCCAACATTGATATAGAAATAGTATTTAAAGGAAGGATTAATTATCAAGGAAAGAAAATAACTCACAACTTTAATAATCAACAAGCTTCAAGAGCAACACCAAGAAATGGAAGTTTAGCTCCTCATTTGGAGACTAAACATGCTATAAAAATATAAAAGAAATATTATTCTAAACTGAGCTTAAGAGTATGGAAGAAGGAGTGTTTTAATGTGAAGGAAAAGAGGTGTATTTATAGCAATATAGAGGTGGCAGGGTTCGGTACTCGATCCAGTATATGGGATACTGGACCGAGTATGAGAGGAAATTTCCAGGAAATTGTGAAAAATAGGCATACTCGACCGAGTATTGCCAATACTCGACCGAGTATGCGACAAGATTTTCATCAAATATTCAGCCACGTTCTTTTGCTCCCAGATTTGATTTTGACCAGCGTATGTGGCCAATACTCGACCGAGTATTGAACAAATTTCAAGATCTTCATTTGATCTTCTCCTTTTTGCACATTCTTTGGTCTTTAGGATCCATCCTTTGATTCTTGGGATGATTTTGACCTATCCTAAGCTCAGAATAATCCTAATCTAAACAAATTACAAATAATTAATGAAAATGAAGTATTACACCTAAAGTGTGTAATTTTCACAACTAGAACTAATAAAACTAGTTAAAAATACAAACATACATAGTAGGAAATTCACCCTATCAGTTTTTTATCAGGTATTATAAAACTTTTAATGCAATTTCTGAATATGTAAATTTTTTTTCCTAAAAATAATTATATTAATGATAGGGATCAGTTAAATTTATGGTCAGTCAAACATCTTAAACCGCGTGAAAACGTTTAAGTGGGATGGCGGAGTATAATACATACTAAACGGGTAAATATAATAGATACTACACGGATAAATATAATATATACTAAACGGGTAAATGGAAATGGTTAAATGTTTGTATTAAAACTATTAAATGGAAAGTAGGTAAATGATTAGATTTATCAACTATACCTATTATAAACGGCAATAGTAATAAATGGTAAAGTGAAAATAGTTGTAATTAAATGTGAATAAATATTATAGTGACATGTGGCAAAGAATAAATAATAGAATGACACATGGCATGAATGTGACTTTCAATTGTTTAATATATAGATATATAGATATTCTAAGCTACTAAAACCAAAACCGAATGAAAAACATTGAAGAGGTTGAAGGTAATATTTCAAAAAGGGAAATTGTCCTAAATAGGATTAAACGAATTTGCGTATATCATAATAGGACTAACATGTTTTTATTCCCTAAATAAGAGTAATTACTGCCATGTTTTGCGTATATCATAATAAGACTTGAAACATGGCAGTATTTTTCAAACTTGATAACAATTACTCATATATAAGAAATATGAAACATTTGTACCCCAATTTTGGGAATTTTCTTTTTAAAAATATATGAAACAAACATATACTCCGCGTAATGCAAATTTTCAAATTAAGAGGAGTTTACCGAAGAAAGAATATAAGATTAGATCTTTAGTGATAAATCCCTCCAAACTAGGGCTGTTAACGAACCGAGCTTTTATCGAACTATTCGAGCTTGAGCTCGGTTTCGAACCTAACGAGCCGAGCTTAACGAGCTTTCGAACTCAAACCCGAGCTGAGTTTTAAGTTCGAAAAGTTAATCGAGCCGAGCTCGAACATAGTAATATTCGGCTCGGTTCGAACTCGAGCCTATCGAACACCCTAAAATTTTAAATATAATTTATATATATTTCAAAATTTAAATATAATTAGTATGAATTTATGAATTTAAATATGATTATTAACGGACCGAATACTTGTCGAATCATTCGAGCACGAGCCTATTAACGAGTATCGCCTAAAATTTTAAATCCAGACATATTTATCGAGCTTATCGAGCGCTCAGTTCGAACATCGAACGTCTATCGAGCCGAACATGAGCCTCATTTCTAAAGCTCGCCGAGCTTCGAGCTCGAACACGAACACCCCTAATTCCTTAACGAGCCGAATTCGAGCTTTGGGTGTTCGGGCTCGGCTCGGCTCGTTAACACCCCTACTCCAAACACTTAGAAAAATACAAGTTCTTACATACACAGTTAATTAGGAGGCCCGAGCCCGAACCGGCCCGAGTCCACCCATAGTACTGGGTAGTGCCTTGGCAGTTTTATGACCACATAATTTATGTTGTGTGGTAACAAAAAGCTGCAGAATACTACGGGTAGTAGTGTACTTTATTCAGATTACCGAGTAGAAGTAAAAAAACACAAGCTTAGTACTAGTCTTAATGATTTCATGACAATTGAAATCAATTAATCCGTATAAAAATGGTATAGCACAAAGTTTGAATTTCAGGATGAAACTACTTCCACAAACACAAAACTAATGAATGAAACAAGGAAAATTACATTTGTACATGAAATTAGTACACAAAATTAGTCTCCTATATACACAAACAGTTCGTTTAAAAAAATCAATAATTGTCTGCTCAAATTCCCCGTGTACATAGGTTGTGTACATTTGTGTACAAATTTTGTATGAAACCAGAATACCCATGAAATAATGAACCTAAAGCCGCTGGACTCAGCTAACAGCAGAACAGTACATCACCAAGGCACAACATCTGGCACTTATCTGAATTGCACAAATTGTGATCTTTTTTGTCCAAACGGCACAACTCACAGATGGGCTAGATATGAAGGATTGGCATCCAACCCTGACAGTTTCAACCAACAACAAGCTCCCAGAATCTGACACGCTTAGTAGCTTTTTTACCTTCATGTAGAGTGCATGAGTGCAAAACGCATTACCTCAATAGTGTGTACAAGTAGGCTTTGGTGGCCACCTTTCTAGTTTCTAGGATCTAAGACAACAGCACCACACTTGAAGACAATACAAGACATCCTATTGACGATCTAATCATTGTTGAGTTCTTAGATAGCCAATATTTCTATTACGCATACGTAGTTCCTAATTGGACCAATGCGCAGCAAATTCTTTGTGGTTTTTCATCAAATATAACTAGTTACTGCATCATTAACTACACAAATCATGGTATTGTCGTTTATTTCTTTATAATACGGAGTAATAATAATACAAAAAGTTTCAGTTTGTTGATCCAAAAACATAGCAATAGTGCATCTCAACCACAAAGAGACAAACTCGATCGCAAAAGATTAAATAGAAATATCAATATTTTTGCTTGTAATAAGTACAGCTATGTAAGAATGGGAAGCACCTCTATCATTCGACATCAAATCCTCTCTCCTGGAGTTCAGAGATGACTTCATTCCTCATCCTCACCCAGAGCTTGAGGGCTACCTGCTCCATCTTTTTGTCCTGCAAAGCTTTCTGATAGTTATAAGAATCTTTATCTGATTCCATAAGCCCCTTGGGCCCAATGGTTGTACCGATCATCCCACCATTGGCAATAAACTCCTCCATGGCTTCTTCACCACCAGGATATAGAGGTGGGCCAACTCCCTTTCTTCCTTGGGCTTTGGTTTCAGCGTCCACCACCCAAGCGGTGACGTCTCATTATATAGCCACGCCAAGCCGGCTATTGTATAAGTGCAGAGCAAAGCCTTACTCAATTGCTGCAAGAAGTGATAATCCTCCTTTCCTAGCCCTATTTTATCCAGTAGTTTCTCTGTGCGGAATGATTTCAGCATCGCAAACCCTACAAAACCATCATATGGATCAGCTACATTGCATAACTACAAATATGTACCTTAGTTCGGGACTTTCGTCAAGCCCTTGGTGCGCAATGAGATAAAAAATACTCGGAGTATCATTCAAGCTCAGGGACCCTTCTGCCACTGCTTAATCCATACGATTTTGATACTTTGGGCAACAAAATTACAAGTTTAAAGCTGACAGCAAAGTGTGCTTACCTGTTTTAGCATCTTGAAATCGCTTACGAACCATTGCAATTTTTTCTCACCACTGGAGGTTTGGGGCTTTCTGGGCATATTGAGGAATGGGGTGTTTATGAGATATACAATTATACTAGTGAAGCTGCATTTAAGAAAGAAGAAAAAACTGTACTCAAGAAGTATTCCCTGAATTCATGTTTAATCATGTAAAAAGAATTTATCATTTTCTATTTTAAGGATACAATTGCAAACTTATATACTTCCTATAATAATAAAAGGATATGTATACATATATAGTTCGTGGAGAAAATTCCGTAAATAGGATTATAACAAAGATGAAGTTGATAAATAAGATTATCATTGTTTAATATTTTCAAAATAGGACTCATTCACTCCTGTTTTGAAAACTTTTAATCAAGTTATTCTTTTAATAGAATTAAATAAGTTCTATTTGCGGATACATAATCTTATTTTTGAACTTTGTCTATGTTTTAGTCTTGTAGTGAACAATTTCTATAGTTTCATACTAATACATTTTTTGGTTAGATGTATTAATTGGGTAATGAAATTGTTTTGAATTTAATGAATGCGTGTGACATGAAAATGTGGTAAAAAAATATCAGTCGCATATATGTTTAGAGTTATTCATATAAAAACACTTTTTCTAATATTAAATAATAAAATGCCCAATACTTTTACATTTTAACTCATTTAATACTAACAACTAATGACAAGATGTGAAAATCACAAAAAAAAAAAATCACATTACTACCAAGGTTTTGAAAGGCGAAATCGGGCCTCGAGGCATTCCGTGGTAGCCTCCCGAGGCGTAACGAGGCGTAAGCCTCAAAATTATTTGCTTAAATGTTGCTACAAGCCTACAACATATCATTTAGTATAGACAAAATCTTTTTTTAATTAAATTAAATTATCTTGAGCCAAGTAAAGTAGTAAACTAGTAAAGTACGTAATATTAAACAAATAAATTACTAAGCTAAGTGATAGTTTTATATGATAACTTTAAAGTTTAAACTTTAGGCTAATATGGAGTAATATATACAGTAATAATATTAAAACAGGCAAAGATCAGAAACACAAAACTGAAACTCTTAAATAACTAAAAACTTAAATTAAAAACTCAAAAATTTAATTAAATGTTTCAAAACTTAATCAAAGACAAACAAAGATTAGACTGTAGCCTGATATTGTGGCAGAGTAAATATTAAATACTTCAAAACTGAACTTTTGAATAGCTAAAAACTTAAATAAAAAACTTAACGAACAAACGCAAATACACAATAAGAAACTAGGCGGTGGAATATTTTATACGAGTAACTACATGGAGTTCTGGACGAAGCACGGAAGCAGCTCGGAAGTCCTTCCTCTGTAGTCTGTACTGGAACATCGACTGAGACAGCACCTCTTAGACTGGAATAGCAGCGATGTGCGAGGACCTAGGCACTAGGTGATAAACGAGCGACCCAGGTTTTTTGTATTTTAGACTTGGGATGAAAATAAATTCGAGGCCTCCAATAATTAGAAAAAATAAGCCCAAGTTGCTTCAAATTAGAGGCGTATGCCTCGTCTAAGCCTTGCGCTTACCGCCCAATTCTACACATCAGGAAAAAAGGGCATAACTGCGTAAGCCTTGTTACGGGAATGGAAGGCTTAAGCCTTACGTGCGATTGAACAACGCCTTTGCGCTTTTGCGCCTCAGGGGCTTAAAGGCTAAACGCCATTTAAAACCATGATTACTACTAATTGCACATTTGTACATCCGCATATTGGCTAAAGCAATAAAGAGTGAATGACAATAAAAAAAACTATACAAGGGCAACAACTCAGCAAGCCATGGATCTAAAGGACAAACAACATTTGGAATACATCAAAGATAGACAGAGGCTCAAATTCCTTCCCTGAATATCGGAAAATCTGAAACTACATACCTCAAATTCAAGAAATAAACTAAACTAAATAAATTATAAAAAAATAAAAATTGAAACTAAAATACCGAAAAATGAAATACATACCTGCAATACAGAAAATCGGAGACCACCATCCAACGAGGCAGTCAGGAAGAGAATCATGCACTCAGGTACTATAATAATATAAAGCTTAAAAATTACAAATCACAAGTAAATTCATACTACTTTAAATTGAATTGAAAACATAATAAAACTAAAACTTAAAATAAAAACATAATAAAACTAAAACGTAAAATTAAACAAGGCTGTAATACCAAAGTCTAAACAAGGCTGTAATTAAAAATAAAAACCTAATTAGCTTAGTAATTTACCCGTTAGATGGTTCCGCAGGCCGCAGCTCCAGAGTCCCAGTTTACCACCGAATAGCAGAATTGCAGAAAGCCAGAAACTAAGCAGTGAAGCAGTCCAAATTGGCAAACCGTCGTGCGCCGTCCAACTGTCCAATTGTTGAGCGCCTGAACCTCCGTGCGCCGTCCAATGCGGAGCTTAGGTTGGGATTTGGGGGTTTGCCGAAACGGAACGCTGCGGAATGCTAGTGGCTGCGCGCTACATTTTTCGAGTTGGATTAGGGATGTTGAGATTTTGGGCCATGGTCTAAATGTGGGCTTGGCTGGAAGGATAGGAGAGTGCGGATAAACAAACCTACGGACTAATGGAGAAATGGACCTGGACTTTTCTATATTGATTTTTTTTTTTTTAAATTTGAGGATAGGCCTAATTTTTATACATGAGTAATTCTAAATGCAACCCCTATTTTGCTAAACACAGTCTTTAAATAAAATCAAGGGTTTTTTACATGAATATTACTAAAATAAAACGTATTTACATAAATATGATTATTCATTACTACAACGTAGTGTTGTGGTAACTTAAGTTCAAAACTTGAACATGAATTACTATGATTTCATTACTACTCTAGTAACTAGTCATATTTTTGTAAACCATTTTTATTTTGGTCATATTTTTGTAATTATTTCTAAAATTAATTAGCGGTGCATTGCAGAAGATACTGACCTTCGTTGATGCGGCAGAGAGAAACGGTGCCAGACTCCCCCTGCCATCCAAATCAAATCTACAACGACGGTGATGGCGGCCAAACTCTCGAGCAGAAGCTGCTCTGAAGTTAGGGGTATGAAGTTAGGGGTACTTGGATTTGATTCTTAAAACCGCTTCTGCTCCTTCAGGGAGTAGAAGCAGAAGCTGGAGTGTTTGGGTGAAAGTGTAAAAGTGATTACGATACTCAAATTTACTTCTAGAATCAGTTTTTTTAGAAGCTGGGGGTGACCAGCTTCTGAAAACTGATTCTGATTTTACTTCTGCTTTAAAAAAGAAGCAGAAGCAGAATCAGTTCCAAACACCCCTTAATATTTAAATGTGACAAAGTAAAATTACAAATAGAAGCACCGCATGTAGTGTGCTGTCTAGGACGTGCCACACCCCTGCAACTGGGGCAAATTCGGCAGCGTGTGGCAACGTCAACTGCTGTCCAGCCTGTCCTTGCAGTTGAATTGATAGCAGCCCCGACCCCGGCCTCCCCGGCCCTGGCCTCCATGGCCAACACCTCCTCTCCCATGGGACACGAATACTGGTAGACGCTGGCCAATTTGCGTGGTAGCATCAATTGCCTACTGGAGATTGTTCGGGTCTTGTTGTCTCAAAAAAAGTATACATTGCTCTTGTGCTACTTATCGTGGGTGGAGCTCATCAAATTAAATGGAAAATTTTGACGGAATAAAGATGTTGGAGTAACAAGGAATTTGTATTCCGGTCTCAAACCAAGAATGACGCATTGTAGTAAATCAAATTTTCACACAGAGAATTGATAGTAGTAAATCAAATTTCTGTTTGATGTGAGATAACATTCGTTTGAGCTCCATTAAACGAGCTAGGCTAGCGGACATAAATTAGATTTGTTGCTTACCTCAGATAGGAAAATAATTTTTAATAACGAAAGAGTAGCAAACAACCAAGAGTGAAATGATTGATCTACTTTCAACAAGTGATAATACTCAAATCCTAACTAAATGTGGGAGATTTCTTTTTCATGTCTTTTCTTATTACGTACATACATATAGATAGAAATGGGCGAGTCCCCACTCCTCAGTTCCCCACTAGATAGATGAATAGCACTAACGGATTCCTCTAGATTCACACCTCCTTCGCTAGTCACAATCCAAATTAAATTTCACAGGAACTCACAAGAAGAACAACTTTGGGTTGGACATGGTCTATTTAGTGTGTGGTCCAAAATTTTCAAATTTTAGGTCTATTCTCACATCACTCGAGTGCAAGTACTGGGAACAAGCAAGTAAACTAGAAAAGGAAAAGAAATAGTGAAATACTGGAAGGGAGGCGGGTCGCGGTGGGGTAGTGGCGGCCCGGGCCGCCCGGCTGGCGCTTGGTGGCAGAGGGAGACCACTGGCTGTCTGGGCGTCTGGCTCAGTCCTTCTTTGTGCAGGCTCCAGCCTTCACGGATTCACGCGGCGAGAGCAGTGGGGCGCCGGCGCTGCCTACTCTCCAACCTTCGTCCTTCAGTCCTTGATTTCCGAGAAGTGGGGTGCGGTTTGCGGCTTCGTTGGGTGTCTGATCGAAGATGGAATCGGGAGTGGCTTGGGGATTTTGGGCGTATGTTGATGGCCAATGGGTTAAAGTTGGGCCTATGAATTTGGGTTGGGTTCTAATACTAAAATTTTTTTGGGCCTTCCATAATTCCGGGTCCTGTGCGGTTGCACTGGGCAGTCATGCCCTGGGCCGCCCTGTACTCGATATAAATGAAAAAGTTGATTGATAGACCGATAACCTAACAATAGAAGTTACTAAACCGTTCAAGAGAAATTAGGATGTAGTTCATTGAACTGAAAATTTCTAATATGGTCTAATCTAAACGGGTATATTCTCAGTGGAGGAGTCAAGATTGACAAGTTACAGCGGCTGGGGCATAAAAAATTCATATAGCAGGGACAAAAACTTAAATTTTCGCTATATTTTTTACTACTTATAAATATTTATACATATATATACATCACAATTTTTTTCTTGCAGGGACCGTGACCACAGCTAGCCTCTCCTGACTCCACCCGGGTGTATATTCTCATAAATTTGTAATTGGGAAAACGTGGTTTTTTTTGGGTGAACTATGTAGAAATTAGAAAAATAGGACACACTAACTGATACGGAACAATGGACTAGTCGTCTACCAATGATAAATACACAGAGTAATAATTATCCATACAATAGTAGGTGAAACACTACACACCAAAAACCCAATAATTTCCTGACTACTCCTTTGTCTGCTAGCCGCCGACGAGAGGTTCTTCACAAATCCTGACGGTGATGTTAAATCGCTTGTCGGAACGTACAGACCGGGAGGATTTTCCGGCGAAACAGAAACTTCCGGCACCTCAGCAACGCTGCCTAAAACGGCACTCCCTCCGCCACCAGGTTTCTCAACTTGAATCGGACTCTTTGGAAATAACTCCCCGGGTAGTAATACCTTTGAGACTCCGAATATGGCGACCGGGTTCTGATCGATCACCGTCCGTATCACCAACGCCTGTACCACGCCGGTGTCGATCGCCACAGATCCGTTGAGCCTGGAGATGTTTAAGGTGAACCTCTCGGCTCCTTTCTGCTCTGTCAGCAGTGTGGGCTCAATCGGGTTCACAATACCTTCAAGCGAACCTAGCGGGTAATACGAGGTGAGAACGTGAAATCTGAGGATATCGGCTTTCTCCTCCGCCGGTAATGATTGGAATCTAACAGACGCCGGCAGATCTGAGAATGCCTGATCCGTCGGCATGAACAGTGTCAGCCCGGCTCCGCCTTCGTGCCGTTCGAATTCACCTTCAACGCCGGATGCGATGAGCATCGACGCCACGACATTGAAGTCATCGGCGTCGATTAGGGCCTTGGTGATGTTCAGGCCCGGAGGTGGCCTACCGTCGGACGTCATGAGATCGAATCCATCAGGCACCAGAAGAGAATTCACCGAGAAAATAGAGACATTGTACGGCACGGCCTTGATTTGAGATAATACAGTGGCGTTGGATACGGGGGAGACGACGGTGACAGCGCCGGAGTCCGGATTCCGAGTGATATTGACAGACCCGAAAATGCCAGATGCCCGGCCCGTGGCCTGAAACAGAGTGGTCACAGTTCTCACACCGGGTGGGTTCCGTCGGAGGTCCGACAAGGAGAGGTACTCAAGGAGGATGTGGTAGCGAATTACGTCGCCGGCGTAAATGGAAGATGGGGATGAATTGGGGGGATTGAGGAGATCGGAGTTGCGGAGGATGGTGTTGGGTACAGCGAGGAGAGTGATTGAAGTACGGCCGGAGAGATCTGCGGCCACGGCGGTGGTTGTGATGAGGTTAGCGAAGTCGCTGAAGTCAGGGTAAGAAGACAAAAGATTGGTGACGTTAATGCACAGAACGGGGAAATGCGACGCAGAGAAGGCAAGGAAACAGAGGAGGAGCGGAACAGAGGCGAAATTGGATTCGGAAACTGTGGTAGCCATGGAAACAAAGTGTACTAGAGAAGGTGCTCCTGCCCTTCACAGAAATGGGTTGGGTTGGGTTGCGTTGGGTGGATGATAAGCACTGACGTTGATGCGATGATGCCAATTATTTGCATTTATTATTCCCTTTCCATATCGTATTATTAGTTAATTTTTGGTTTAACATGGATTATAAGAAAATGAGATGGACAAAAAAAACGTGATGTCCTTTAACACTAGGATATGAGGATTGATGTCCAAAATAGTGTTTTCACTCTTATTTCTTGCATTCCAGCACCGTCAATAAAATATACTTTGCATATTTTTTTACATGTCAATTTAGTAAAACATTAATTAAATTACTATAAGTAATGTTTTCCTTTTATTTTTTCTCTAATTAATTATAAAATAAAAAAGACGCATTTCGATGTAAAAATAAGTAAGTTTCATTAATTTTTTTAATTTTCTTTATTAACAAAAAATGAACTTAGTTCAACTAAAGTGGAATATTCCGTTATTTGTAAAGACCTCGTGAATTAAAAATTTGTGTTTCGTGTTTTTTGGCCTAAGAACTCCAGCATTAAAATTTTAGATTTTTTTTTATTATATATATATATATATATATATATATATATATATGCAATATTGGTGTCAAATGAAGGATCATAACATTTTATAAATTTCAATATATTTTTTGTAAAATTTGAAATATAAATAAAAAAAGTTACCGGGGTTTAAATGAAAAAGGTTTTGTTTTTGTATAAGATGAAGTCAAATTCATTTAAAAGAACACCACGGTCCAGCACCCAGCAGCCACTGTGCACCCCCCCTCTCTCTCTCCCGTTATCCTTTTTTTTTTGCCGTCAATCCATCTTCTATATTTAGACCTTCCCTTCCCCTTTCCATTTTTAATACCTTCAACTAGTCACCAATGTAAGAAATTAGGAGCCCAAAAGTTCCATCTTTAACATTTTGGACTACTTTAATAAGGGCATCCTCATTGTTAGGATTATTGAGGGATCAAATTAGTGACGTGGCAGATTTTTTAGAGAAGTATCATTGGGAGACATTGATTATTTAATGAGATTATTTGCTAGAATAGTCCGGGACCAAAATATGAATCCGGATTATCTTAAGATTATTTGAAAAGTATGTGTAATACGTTAATGTCGGGCGGAGAAAAAAGCGGATTATTTGAAGATGATGGTTGGGAGGCATAAATGGATTTTGAGATTATTTAAAAATTAATTATGTAAGAATATTTAAAAGGCAAGAATGCTAGAAAATATGATTTTTATGGGATTAGGAATGATGATGCACTAACAAAAAGTAGAAAAAACGTGATTGACATATGGTCGATTTAATATGAACAAACTAACAATAAACCACAACCATACGAATAATCAAATATTAATAAGAAATTGTTCCCCTCATTTGAACGTTCTAATATGAAAACTTTCAATTATCTTTTATTTGATTTTTTTTATTTGATCCAATTCCTTTTTATTCGAATCTTTCTATTCTAATTTGATTGACTATTTCTGATTTGATATGAAACTTTGTGTTTAAATCTGAATCTTTTCAGTTGGTTGAGTTTTTATTATTATTATCATCATCATATATGACGGTGGTTATTGTAAAAGAAAAAATATGGTGGTGTTTGTACTCGGTGGTGTTTGTTCTTCCCCTGCTACCTCCGTCCTTAATTTATGGAGTTAATTGCATAATTTAAAATAGAAAATTAAAAGTGTTGCAATTAAATAGATTGGGGGTAACATTATTTATTAGGCAATGGAAGTTTAGAATGTTGATTGTGTGTTCATGAATTCTAAAATATTTTATATTATATTATGCAATTAACACCATAAATTTATATTGTTGGAAAAAAACAATACTTGGCTATGGTGCTAAAATAACTTTTTATACAAAGTTAAGGATATTTAAATTACATATGCAAGTTTGAGGTGTTCATTTCACACCTCTTCAAAGTTTGGGGTATTTCAATTAATTTTACCAACTATAAATTAAATGATATGTAATCTTATAAGTACTCCCTCCGTCCCAGGGAGAAGTTCCCAGGTTCACTTTCACACATTTTAGTGAAATAAAGTTACTGAGGGGTAAATTTTACTGTTTGACATTGTTTCGACACTGTTTGGCACTCTTTCGACACTGTTTTGCACTGTTTTGCACTGTTTTGATGTAGGATAACTTTCCATTTAGGGAAATGAGACTTTTTGTTGGGACTGCCAAAAAAGAAAGTGAGAACTTGTTCCTGGGACGGAGGTAGTATGTTTTATTAAGGGTAGGAATAAAACCGAACCGAATAACGTGTATTTAAGTAATTCTGTAGATTTTTATCTTCAATCGAAATCATACCATTTGAAACGGGTACAATACTGGTCCTAGATTTGGGGAGAACCGGAAAATATTAGATATGATTGTTCAAAAATAATGCATTTGAGATTTTTATAGTCTTTTACCATACCATCAAAACTCTTTTTTGGACCAACAATTTTTTAGTCCAAGTATGTATTCATGAGTCCCTAAAATAGCCAAATTCATGATTAGTTTTTCCTTTTTGGTACATTTTGGTATATATTGAAAAAATGCTAAAGTTTTAAAAAATCATTAATGACTATTAATTTCAAGTAATGTATTATATATGCCTTTTAGTTACATCATATTTGTGCAGTTTTACAACTTAACTAATATGATTTGAATCTTAGCTCTCACGATGGCAATATAAATTAGAACTAATATTCAACCTAGAACAAAGAAGAGGAATGTTGAATATTTTTATATATTCGACAATTTGACGACATTCTTTTCATATATTCTCAAGAATTTAATAAAGATGATATTTATCTGGTGTATCATTATTTTGCTAAAGATGACATCTACTAATTGCAAGATTTGATATTAAAAAAATTAGCATTATTAGTTTAGCATTGCACCGTATAGTTTTGTACCATTCCGAAATGACATGGTACGTACCACATGATTTAATCCTTAGAACTGAACCGAATCGTTACAACCCTCACGGATATATTGCGGGTTTTGTTAATTTATCGGACTGTTTCGGACCACGCTATGGGTAAATGGTAATCATGAGTGACGGGTAGAAGTAGTGAAACTCTTCTTACTTTACAAATTATGCACATGATTTGTCAAATCACTTACTCCGTATATTAATTACTAGCATTTACTCGCGCAAGGCGCGAAAATATTTGTTCAATATTAAAGTAATGTTTTTTTGTGGAGAACTATATATTACATGTGTAATTGTTATGAGATCTTTCCTCAAGTTATAGCCAAATTCCTCAAAGAAAAATTCAAATAGGAAAGGATTTATTAATAAAAGAGAAGTTAAAGTTTTTTCTTTCTTTCAAAAGAAAGAATTTAAAGTACAATCGCAAAAGTGAATTCAGCCACATGGGAGTGAACCCCGACAGGCGACAATTGTAACACCGTCCCTATTTATATTTACGTTTAAGATAATAAAGTATTGAACCTTATGGAATGGTTAATGAATTTACGAAGTTGTAAATTTTTATTAATTCCTTCACGTGAATAGTAAATTGCACGTGGGACCCACACCAGGAGCGGGATCCACCCAATATTCCCGAAACCACATATTTTATTCATCTTGGTCGAGATAATATATTTTTTAATAGTGGTGAGTATTTTATTCGGGCCAAGGAAAAGGCATAGTGTTGATCGATTGGTCAAACAGAGCTAAATTATCGGTATTGGTAATTTAGCAGATAACAGCCCGAAAATGAATTTCGGAGACTTCAAAATTTATGTTATGGAATATATGTTATTTCAAGGTGCTTTTATGATCGAGAGAAAGTAATATATTTTATTTGACCCGATAAAATAAAATATAATTAAAACAGCCCGAAAAATACAACATTCGGGGCCGAATGCACATTTCGGGGTATGATATTCGTGTAATTTCCGATTGTATGTTTGTATTTTTAACTAGTGTTTATTAGTTGTAGTTGTGGAAATTACACACTTTTGATGTAATACTTTATTTTCATTTTTATTTGTAATTTGTTTAGTTTATGATTATTCTGAGCTAAACAGGTCAAAGATCATCCAAGGGTTCAAGATTGGACCTTAAAAGATCAAGGAAAGTGCAAGGAGATAAGAAAGATTTCGATTTGGAAAAAATACTCATGTACCCGGTCGGGTATTGCCTATACCCGATCGGGTATTCGCTTGATTCGATTGTCCAAATCAAATCCGGGAACAAATGATCGTGGGAGCAAATGTTCGTGAAGATTTGTCACATACCTGATCGGGTATGCCCAGAAAAGTGACTTTCTGGACAATTTCCTAAGATACCCGATCGGGTATCCTATATACCCGATCGGGTATCAGACCCTGCAGCTCCCAAAAGCCTATAAATACACCCCTTGCCTTCACAATAAAATGACCAATTCTCATATACTCTTTAACTCAGTTTAGATTAGTGTTTTCTTTATATTTTCTATCATGTTTAGTCTCCAAATGAGGAGCTAAACTCTTCCATCTTGGTTTTACTACTTTGAAGCTTAATGAATTTGTAAGTTGTGAGTTATTCTCTTTAATCTTCTTCCTTGAATATTAATTCTTCCTTTAAATACTATTTCTATATCAATGTTGGGGAGTGTTACTAAGATGACAATTAGTTAACATCTTGACATTAGTTATAGCAATAGCTATTTCTTCCTCTATGTTAATATTGGGGAGTGTTACTAAGATGACAATTAGTTAACATCTTAATATTAACTATAGTAGTTTTCATCTTCTTTAATATTCTTCCTTGAGTATTAATTAATTTCTATTCATATTTCATATTAATATTTGGAACATTACTTAAAGGATCAACTAGTTTTGTTTCATATATTAATTATTACTAGAATCGATCGACGAATACACTTGTTAATCGTTTGATCGTTTCACGGTAGTAAACTTGAGTTATTAATGCATGCGTTTCATGGTTAATAAGCCAAGGGGAATTAATTATGTTGATTAAACCAATAAACCGCTTGTGTTGAGGTGATCAATCGATCTCAATCGTTTTCATCTTGATTTTATTGCTACTACCGGATTAATATACGGCGCGTGTTCTATATTAACTCTATAGTAAGTTTTATTAATGAACGCGTCTTGTTATTAATAACTACCCTTGATGAACTGGATATACTCCTCGATTGAGTATTCGAGAGGAAGATACTTAAAGATATAACCGGGATCGACGAATATTTCATTAAGTGGATAAAAGCAAAACCATGTCCCCATCTCTATTAATTAAACTCATTTAAGTCATTCATCTTAGTGTTAATTAAATTAAATCAAATCACATCTAAAACCCCCTTGTTACTATTTAATTAAAAGATAAGTATTCTTTTCCCTGTGGATACGAACCTTACTTTGTTATACTATGTATATGTGTTGTATTATATTATTATTTTGAGTGCACACCACGACAAAGTGCACGTCAGGGTACAAAGGAGTGACCTCCCACATGACTGGGGGCCACCCCACGTTTTTTTGTGCTGAACAAGACAATTGGGGGGCTGCACAACATGGATTGAAGGGTTGGCATTAATTGAGAATGATGGGTGGGTGAGAAGTGACCAAAAGTGGCCCAACCCTCTCACTCGTTTGCCTATTGAGACAAAGAGGAGTACCCTCACCCCCTCACCCTTATTTGTGAGGCCAAGACATCCCAAGACAGAGGGAAAGCTCCCAGAAAATTACCATTCTCCATAGCTAAATTCGAGCTCAAGCTTAAGGAAGCCCAAGGAAGAAGATTGAAGAAGGAAAAGCTAGGGAAAAGTGTGAAAATTAAGGTAATAACCTTATCTTAACTTTTCCTTTAATTTTTCTTCTATCATATGAGATATATATCATATGAAGAACCCTTAGGATTGTTCTACATGATATGAGTGTGGAATAATGGGTTGGAAAGTGGTTCCAAGTCCAAGAACAGACTTAAATTAGAAGCCAAAACGATCGGTTCGCCGGAAAATAAGCTTTTAGAGGTTATTTGTATTAATATGGGTTTTATGATTTTAAAACCTTGTTAGGAACTTGTATAAGGTATTTCAAGAGATTTCACAAAGTTGAAAGAGTCGCCGGAGTTGTCGCCGGAGTTCGTCAAAAGTCACCGGAGTTTCGCCGGAGTTCAACCAAGAAGGGTAGAACTTCATAGCGTGAATTCGAGGTGAGGATGACCGACTATATTGCTTATAATTATTGGATTAATTTCATAAAATTTCCTAAATGAATAAAAATGTGATTTGCATGGATTATTAATGGTTAATAATGCCTATATGAAATTACTATTGATTATAAGTATGGTATGCATAATATACAAATTTATGAATAAATTGTGTATGTTTATGTGTTATGAATATGATGGTATGATGGTTGTATTAACCATGATTTTTTTTTGTGATAAATATACTTTTATTTCATGAACAGAAGTCATGAAAGCATAATAGAGATATTTTGATATTAAAGCCAAATTAGACATGGATGAGGAATTAAATTGAAACGAACAAACGACTAGTATTGAAATACTAATCGGAATTGTTAGATGAATAATTGATGGAACAAGTCCTAAGAAACTTAATTGTAAGGAATCCGTGATTATGAGTTGGGCTCTAGACCGATGTAGATAATCGGTGATTATGAGCTGGGCTCTACACCGATGTAGATAATGGTGCTTATGAGCTGACCTCTAGACCGATGTAGATAACGGTGATTATGAGCTCGGCTCTAAACCGATGTAGATAACGGTGATTATGAGCTGGGCTCTAGACCGATGTAGATTACGGTGATTATGAGCTGGGCTCTAGACTGATGTAGATAACGGTGATTATGAGCTGGGCTCTAGACCAATGTAGATAACGGTGATTATGAGTTGGGCTCTAGACCGAAGTAGATAACGGTGATTATGAGCTGGGCTCTAGACCGAGGTAGATAATGGTGATTATGAGCAGGGCTCTAGACCGATGTAAAAGTGATTAGAAGTTAGAGCTTTATCACAACATAACATAACTAGAAGCATGACTCTAGTATAAGAGTAGCGTGACTAGATGCAGGACTCTAGCACGGTAAATTGATATGAAATGAACGAGGTTAACTATAATTTACTAATTCCCTATATTGAGGGTCTTAGAAGTTGAAACATTGATTATACTTGGTAATAGTTGTCATTGTACTTTTCAAATGCTTGAAAGTACTCACCTCCCCTTCACGGGGGAGGCCACCTCACAGTTTCAGGTAGAACTTGAGGGTTGCTACCATTGCCCGTTGTTCGGGAAGTCAATTCAGTAGGACGTGGTTCGTGCTTCCTTATTTCTTTTCAAACTACTAAACATTGCTCATGGATATTTTACTTATTATAAATTACTTTTGGGCTTGCATGCCCATGTTGTTGGCCGAATGTGGCTCAAGATTTACCGTTGAATATTTCCGCTATTCATTGATATAAATGTGATGTTGTTATGTATGTTTACTACTGAGTATGGATGAATAATTTTCTCGAACGCCTTGTATGATTAAGTGAGGTTAACTCGCGGGTGACGTCACTTGATTTTACAACGGTTGTACACGCGCCTAGATTATGGTCTGAGGCGTGATACTTAAGTGGTATCAGATCCATCTCAGTTCTAAACTACATAATCAACCTCTCACAAGAGATTTTACAAGAGTTTTTACCGAAAACCATGAGCATTATATTTTGACGCTTATAAGGCTATTGGTGCTTAAGTTGCAAGGCCTCTAATTGTTAAGACGGTACCCTTAACAATTAGTATGGCGGTGATTTGGGCCAATATGTGTCTATAACGTTTTCCGTCAATTGACATCGATAGGAGTCTAACGACTCATCCAACCTTCTTTCAGAAATAGAGGGTGAACACATGACAACAAGGAATGTCCCTAGAGGACAAGCATCGATAGCTTCCTTTGGAGCTATCTGGGCCGTGTCGCGGGCCTTCAGGGGGAGAGGAAGAGGTCGTGGGGGCCGTAAGGGTTGCCCGAACGAAACAGTGACGGATGGTCATGTCAACACGGTGGGTAATACGAACATCACGGGAAATGATGAAACTCATGTCCAAGAAATGGGACATAAGCAGGCCCCGTGCGATGGGGGAGACTACTACGTGAATTACAAGAATAATGACTTCCGTTTTGACCAAACGATGGAGGTCCATGAGCGGTACAAGAAAGGGTGGCAAAGAAGAGAATGTAGGAGTCACGCTAGACATGATCAAGTCACTTACCAACATAATATGACCGCCGGTCAAGTCCATTCTTGGAGGAACAACGAAGAAGAAGGAGGTTCTTTAAGGGCGCCGGCATCCCCGGTGAAAAAGAAAAAGAACTTGAAGTGGCAGAGATAATGGCTTTACTCTTCGAAGCCACCTAAATGTCCAAATTGCTCTAAGAGACATTTCGGAAGGTGCAACGAACCCCCGATGTGTTTCGAATGTGGGAGCACAAATTATACAAAACCAAATTGCCCATGGAGGGGAAAGGAGGGGCATCGGTAGCTGGAGAAGAGGCCATCGCGGGAAGAAACCGTGCGGGACCGTCAAACGACGACGTGGGAAGAGGCGACACATCAACAAGCCAAACCACGTTCGTTAACCAAGGCGGGGCCCAAGCACGAGTTTGTGCGATGACCGAGGCCGATGATCCGGCTAACCCCGACTCCGTTGCAGGTAACCCTTTGTAATAATTGATAAATTACATGTTGTTAAGTGTTAAAAATGATAGCGGGTTTGTACGGACTCGCCAATAAATCATAACTTATAGACCCCTCGAAAATAATTACGAAAATGCCACCGCAAAAAATAATTACGGAAACCTGGAAAATTCTTTGACGCGGTGGCATTTTTGTTATTATTATGGAGAGCTTTATAAGTTATGATTTATGGGTTATAAATTCCTATAATTAGTCTATAAGTTTACTGCGTTGTAAGATCAGATGCAAATCCAAGGGCTGAAATTACTTTTCACTTCTCATTTTAAGGGGCACTTCTCACCTAATATTTTCTGATATATGAGCATAATGTATATAACTTACCAATGAAGGGTTTGCACAATAAATCCAAAGTAGATGAAATTTAGTTTGATCGCTTTTCATTTTGATATATTAAATTTGGGATAAGGGTCAGTTTGGTCCTCGAAGTTGCAAAAAAGGGGTCAAATAAGTCCTTATATAGAAAATTCTGTCCGGACGTGCCATTTGAGGTGGCTCTCGGTGGAATTTTTTGATTAAATTTTTAGCATCTTATTCATTAAGTCTAGTTTACTCATACCAAATTTCAGATAAAAATTCAATCGGGAAGACATTCAAATGAATTCTTGAAGATAACTGTGCCGTTAAAAGCGCAGTTATCTTCAAGAATTCATTTGAATGTCTCCCCGATTGAATTTTTAGCTGAAATTTGGTATGAGTAAACTAGACTTAATGAATAAGATGCTCAAAAAATTTCATCAAAAAATTCTACCGGGAGCCACCTCAAATGGCACGTCCGGACAGAATCTCCTATATAAGGACTTATTTGACCCCTTTTTTGCAACTTCGAGGACCAAACTGACCCTTTACTCTATTAAATTTTGTATAACATTTCTATGTGTCAAAAATTACATACTGAATCAAATAGATTCAATCGATATTTTGTTGCTATTTCCATACATTTTGTGTCTATTTCTGTTAAGATCCGGGGTTCCATCCTAAAAGGTCAACCTGTTAGGAGGAGTAGCCCGAAGCTTAATATAGCACTCTAATGTTTCTCAATTTTCCGGTGTGGGACATTTAACACCCCTCCTCACGACCAGACACTTCGTCTGGATCGTGCAATCATTCATTTTTTTTTCATCGGTCCGTTTTTTTTCATCCGGCCATTTTTATAATCGTGTCATCACGATTCATAAGGGGCCCACACCATGGATCGATTTGGCTCTGATACTATGTTAAGATCCGGGGTTCCATCCTAAAAGGTCAACCTGTTAGGAGGAGTAGCCTGAAGCTTAATATAGCACTCTAATGTTTCTCAATTTTCCGGTGTGGGACATTTAACAATTTCATTTGAAATGCACTTTAATAAACGCAAACTCAACAATTGCATCTTAACTTATTAGCTTGTATCTATAGAATAAAAAACGTCAACCTATTATATACGTAGTATCATATAAGTGATTTCAGCACCGCGAATATGTATTTATTTCAAATTATAATTCACAAGGCGGAGTGTAATTAAGAAGTTTGGGACGTTTAGTGTTAGCTCAGGAATCAAGCTCTTTTTGCTTATGTTAATTTGCTTTCTCTGTGCTGTTTTTATTTTTTTTCATTTATTTCCTATTTGCATTGTAAGTTTACTTTTTTCAATAAAATTCACTTTCGAATAAAAAAAAAAAAAAATATATATATATATATATAGAGTATGATTCAAATAAAAAGTACTTTCTAGGTGAAAAATAAGAACTAATCTTGGCCATTGATGTGAAACAATGGATGGAAGAGATCAATTTTTAGGTTGGAAACGCGGTGACATATTTGTAATTATAGAGAACTTTTATTGAAAATATTGTGACCAATGTACACCAGAGAAGTAAAAAAGTGCACACGTAGAGCACAAAAGTGCAATACTGTACAAAATAAAAAGTGCACAAGCTGGAAAAGTTCATCTAATCCATCCATTTTCAAGTGATGGAAGGCCAGGATTTGTTCTCACTTTTCATGGGAAGACTACTTTTTACTTAAACCCACCCCTATATTATATATATATATATATATATATATATATATATATATATATATATATATATATATATATATATAGGGAGCGGTTCCAGTAAGAACGGATCTTAGGAGAGAAATGAGAACGAATCTGGACCGTTGGATTGAATTATGTGCAACTGAATTGTGCATTTGGTGACATCGAAATGTGCATTAGATGATATTGAAATGTGCAGAATAAAAATTTAAACTCACATGTGCATTAGGTGAAACTTAAATGTGTAGAATGAAAGGTACAAAAATAACATCACATCGTACCTTTTATTCTGCACATTTTAGTTTCATCTAGTGCACATTTCAAATTCACCTAATGCACAATTTAGCTTCACATAATACCTTTTGTGCTGCACATTTAAATCTCACCTAATACACATTACAGCTCCATATAATGCACATTGAATTTCACATAAAGCAAATCTAACGGTCCAGATTCATTCTCGTTTTTCTCATAAGATCATGTTCTTATTTGAACCAAAACTTATGTGTGTGTGTGTGTATATATATATATATATATATATATATATATATATATATATATACTGAATAAAGGAACTTTTAACCAATAAACCATAACTTATAGACCCCTCAAAAATAATTACGAAAATGCCACCGCAAAAAAATAATTACAGAAACCTGGAAAAAAAGTTGACGCGGTGGCATTTTCGTAATTATTATGGAGAGGTTTATAAGTTATGATTTATTGGTTATAAGTTCCTATATTTAGTCTATAAGTTTACTGCATTGTAAGATCAGATGCAAATCCAAGGGCTGAGATTACTTCTCACTTCTCATTTTAAGGAGCACTTCTCACCTGATGCGCTCCATATATATATATATATATATATATATAGGGGTTGGTTCATGTAAAAAGTAGTCTTCCCATGAAAAGTGAGAACAAATCTTGGCCTTTGATCACTTGAAAATGGATGGATTAGATGAACTTTAAACTCAAGAGACGGTTTAAAAAAATGTGCAAATATTTATACTATAAAGTGGATAGTTACTGATTAAAAGTGCACCCATGCGTGTTAAAAAAGATTGTCAAAATTTTCTAACTTCTGCACTTTTTATTTTGTACTGTATTGCACTTTTGTGCTTTACGTTTGCACTTTTTGACTATTCTGATACACATTTGTCACAATATTTTCAATAAAAGTTCTTCATAATTACCAAAATGCCACCGCGTTTTTCACTTAAAATTTGATCTCTTCCATCCATTTCTTCACATCAATGGCCAAGATTAGTTCTTATTTTTCACCTAGGAACCACTTTTTATGTGATCCATACTCTATATATATATATATATATATATATATATATATATATATATATATATATATATATATATATATATATATATATATATATATATATATATACATATAGGGGAAAGATCAAGTACAAAGTGTGCTTATTGTGCAAATGTTTGTACGATGCACCTTGACGTTATTTGCATTGCATATTGAGGTTCAAAGTGTTGCATATTATATAGTCATAAAATAGCAGTTACACATTAACGTCCAACGAGTTGCACCCTATAAAAGTTAGGTTTTATTACAAAAATGCCACCTTGTCTTTATATCCTTTAGATCAACTCATCGGATGGTCAAGATAAGTTTGTACTTTGTAAATTAAGCATGGTTTGTATTTGATCTCTATTCTATACATATATATATATATACATATATATATATATATACATATATATATATATATATACAGGGGTTTGGTTCAAGTAAAAAGTAGTCTTCCCATGAAAAGTGAGAACAAATCTTGGCCTTCCATCAGGTGAAAATGGATGGATTAGATGAGCTTTAAACACAAGAGATGATTTCAAAAAATGTGCAAACGTGCATCAGCATAGTGAAAAGGTGCACACGTAGAGCACAAAAGTGCAATACGGTACAAAATAAAAGTGCACAAGCTGGAAAATTTTTACAATCTTTTTTGACACGCATGAGTGCACATTTAATGAGTAACTATCCACTTTATAGTATAAACGTTTGCACATGTTTTGAAATCATCTCTTGTGTTTAAAGTTAATCTAATCCATCCATTTTCAAGTGATAGAAGACCAAAATTTGTTCTCACTTTTCATGGAAAGATTACTTTTTAGTTGAACCAATCCCTATATATATGAAAAAGATCACCTATGGTAGTCCTGATGGGAAACTCCGTCCGAACTTGCCTATCAGAGGACCTTCCCGGTGGATTTTTTTGATGATTTTTTAGGCAACTTACTAATCAAGTCTAGTTTATCCACATTAAATTTAGCTAAAAATTCAATCGGGAAGACAATCAAGTAATTTTTAGACGATAACTGCGTTTTTATATGTATATTTTAACCTAGTTATCTTCCAAAAACTATTTGACTGCTGGTCTGAGTTTTCTCGCACTTAAAATAGATCGTAATATAGTGATGAAAGTACGAGTATCGTCTCCACAAGGACGGACAAAAGAGAATAAAGAATTAATTAAATTCAGCGATTAAAAAGAAACAAATAAAATGCAATTGTGCGAGATTGGTTGGTTTGGAAATTTAAACTATTCCGAATAAGTGATTAAATAAATAAATTGGTTTTGCTCTACTTAACGACGAAGGGAACATGGATTGATTCTGGGGTAATCAGATTTCTGGCAGATCAGGCTTAATTACATGAAATTAATTTAATTGAGCCTAGCTAATCATTACTAAGTTCTTACCGCTCTCGCAGGGTAGAGTATAATAATTTAGGGGACCAAACTGATCTCTCATGCGACATGATCCTAAATTATTTCCAAGGCGAGCGAGATTACGACCCCTTAATCGCTACTAATCTCTTAGCGAACGATTAAGTGTGTGTGAATGTGTTCTAGAATAAACTAGATCTCTCTTAATTTATTCTACAAGCAATTGTAATTCTAACGGCCATTCTAGGTTACAAGAGATATCAGTTAAATTATTCAAACACAAATTAAACGGCATTCATGCAATTAATCCATCAAGAATCTAGCCATACATCATGATCAACCCTTTCATCAATCCCAAATCCCTAATTAAACTACTCACAATTCATACTGAAGAAACAACAGAATTGGGATGAATAGAATTAATTGTCATTAATAAAAAAGATTGAACTTACAAATAATCACAGGGTCTTGAAAAAAACAATGGAAAAACGCATGTAAATTCGTCCATAGGCCTCTCTGTAATGTTCGTAACCCCAAAATAGGAGTATAGATGCCTTATTTATAGAAAACGATGAATTCAAGCTGAATTGGGAGTGATCCGGGGCACGCACGACGCCCACACACGGTGTGCGTGGCGTCCATGAGTTCGGAGCACCTGGGCGTAAAACGGGGCCACGCACGGCGTGCGTCCCCCCACGCACAGCAGTGCGTGGATGGCAGTGTACTCCTTGCTTTCTCTCCTCGGACGCACGGTCGTTCGTTCACCTACGCACAGCGTGCGTAAAACTTCTGAATTCGACTTTCCTTCCTTCATGAACGTTGTAGATAATGAAGTCCTCTATCCACCACAACTTGCAAAACTGGGTTTGAATCAACCAATCAAAAGATATGATCAAAATGGTGGAAGGTCGCATTCTGAAATCGCAACAGGACCGGATCATCTGACTTCATCGTCTGTTTTCACCTTTCTCCTCTCCGATTCTCGGAATGATGTCTCCATATGATTTGAATCCCTTGAAGTTGTCTTTCATATGGAACTTGAATCGTGTTCTTTGGATATTTCTACAAAATATCATGCTTGAACGATTAACAGAAGGTCATCCTGATCGCCGTTTTCAAGTTCTATTCGTCTTCTTTTGATCCCGTAGTCAATCCTAGAGCTCTTTTGCCTTCAAATCTTCATCATGAACCTCCCGGTGACCTCCAAAGCTCTCAATTCACTCTTGAATACTTTCAACCCATCCCGATTGCTTCTCAAGCTCCGGTGTCGGACTCAAATTCCCTGATTTTGACTCCAAACGACAAAAAACTCGAACCAACGTCTGGTAAACATAACTTGAGCTAAAATTGAGATTTGTAACACGTTAAAGCTAGGAAAACTATCAAAAGCCGATCCCAACACATATCAAATATGTGTCTAAATATGGACTTATCAACTGCCTTCATGATTGAATTTTTAGCTGAATTTTCCTATGGATAAACTATACTTCATGAGGGACCTGCTCAATTAATTTCATCAAAAAATTCCACCAGGAGGACCCTCTGATAGGAAAGTTCAGACGGGGATTCCCGTCAGAACTACCTGAGGTCATCATTCCTCATATATTCATATATATATATATATATATATATATATACACACACACACATATATATACAAATATTTAGGTCCGTCCGTTGCTAACCGGAGCGCCGTCCGGACTCTGCGTTATGGGGAGGTTCTCGGTGGTATTTTTTGCTGAAATGTTTTGCGGATGTTTTGCGAAGGCAGTCATCAAATGATTTTTGGAAGATAACTGCGCCAAAACTGTACATATAAAACACACTTATCTTCCAAAAATTATTTGACTGCCTTCCCGATTGAATTTTTAGCTGAAATTATGTATGGATGTCGTTCATGGTTGAGATTAAAGGGTCATGGATGAAGCGTGGGGCTAGGGGCTTGAACTGATCTAGACCGGAGGCAAGGAGCGGAAGATAATGCTTCAGTAGTGTTGGACGATCCCCCCCTGAACTGTCGCCATGGAGTGCAGGCGAGTTTAGGGTTTGTAAGACTCTTGCATTAGGATTGGGTGATGGGAGGTCTATTTTAACCGTCGTTGGATCATTAATGCCCATTATAGGATCAACGAGTTATATTAGTTTATTGGAGGTGATTGACTCAAGTCTGGTTCGAGGGCTGACGGTTTTCTGTGGTCCTTTTATCGTTTTACCCCATATTTGAATGCTGTTATATCAATTTAAGCCATCTGTTTTGACGGAGAAAAAAACATCTTTTTAAAAAATCCAGCGAGAGCAACTGCACCCAATGCTCCAGCATATACGTCACTTGATCATGGACTATATAGTGTCATAGTTGTGAGAATAATGGAATGGCTTACCCAATAGGTAGCCCTGGATGTCATATATATAATAGAATAAGTGTCCAAAATACAATAGGAAACTAACAAGATATGGAAATCCTATTCTAGGTAATAAATACATTATTACACCCCCTCAATATATCTGTGCAGGAGAAATAACGCACAGATTGTCCCGAAGAAAATTAAACCGTTGAGGAGACAAGCACTTGATAAAAATATCTGCCAGCTGAAACTGCGTAGGTACATAGCGAACAACCAGATCTCCATGCGAGACACGCTCTCGAACAAAATGATAATCAATGCTAATGTGTTTACTGCGAGCATACTAAATAGGATTCATAGATAAATAAGAAGCAGAGACATTATCACAGAACAGCTTAACAGGCGTGCATATAGGTACCCCAAGCTCAAATAAAATGGAGCGAATGTGTAGTGTATCTTGAACGGTGTAAGCAATGGCCCGATACTCAGCTTCAGTAGAAGACCAGGAGACCGTAGGTTGTTTCTTGGACTTCCAAGAGACTAAGTTAGGCCCCAAAAATATAGCAAAGCCAGATGTGGAGCGACTACTGTTTGGACAACCGGCCCAATCAGCATCAGAATATGCATGTAGAGTAGGAGCTGTAATATTCGGCCGTAGCAGTAAACCATGATCTGGGGTGCCTTGAAGGTACCTGAAAATACGCTTAACAGCCAACATATGGGAAGTACGGGGGGCATGCATAAACTGAGAAACCAGGTGAACAGCAAATGTAATATCAGGGCGAGTCATAGTTAAATACTGTAAAGCACCTACCATACTTCTGTACTCAGTAGGTTCTGCAAGAAGATCGCCATCTGTGAGAGATAGCTTAGTTCGTGAAGGAAGAGGGGTACGAACTGGTTTAAGAGTATGAAGATGAAACCTTGTTAACAAATCAGACATATACATTTGCTGAGATAAGAACAATCCTTTAGAATGACGAACAGCTTGGACACCCAGGAAAAAATGTAAATCCCCTAAATCTTTCATAGCAAAATATCGACCAAGACACGAAATAAAGTTGGTAATAAAAGATGGGGAATTACCGGTAATAATTATATCGTCAACATAGAGAAGAAGATAAAGAATAGTGGACCCTTGGCGAAAAATAAATAAAGAATTATCAGACTTGCTACAAACAAAGCCATGGGTTAATAGGAAACTACTAAACCGGTAGAGCCAGGCTCTTGGGGCCTGTTTCAAACCATAGATAGCCTTCCTGAGACGACTAATATGATGAGGAATGAATAAAACCTGGAGGCTGACGCATATAAACTTCCTTTGTCAAATTACCATGAAGAAATGCATTTTTAACATCTAACTGACGCATAATCCAACCAAAGGACACTGCCAGAGATAAAACAATACGAACAGTAGTGGGTTTAACCACAGGACTAAATGTCTCAGAAAAATCCACACCAGCTTGTTGAGTAAAACCCTGTGCCACCAGACGCGCTTTATGACGCTCAACAGACCCGTCAGAATTAAATTTAGTCTTATAAATCCATTTAGACCCGACCACATTTTTACGAGAATTAAATGGAACTAAATCCCAAGTATGATTATCTATAAGAGCATTAAACTCCTCGGCCATAGCCGCTCTCCATTTAGGATCTTTATTAGCCACAAAAAAACATGAGGCAAAAATGCCAGGTAAATTCTGGGTTGATGACTTGATGCCGTTTTTACAGCTACCTATATTATCAATCGTCTTCCCACTCCGTTTTTGGACACTTATTCTAGGTAATAAATACATTATTAACAGTGAATTGAGGTAACTAGCGTCGGATCCTTCGAGATTTATGGTCATTGTTGGCGGTGAGTAAAGGTAATTGGCGGCGTTTGGGTGACAACTGAATAGGCCGGGGTGGTTAGGTGTCAAAGGCTTGAGAATGAAACTATTCCTTCCCATATTATCTTCTTATTTGACTTAAGATATAAGTTAAGAAAGTTGAAATTATAATAACTAGAGTTGTCTAGAGGGCAGAAAAATGATTTAAATCATAAATTATAAATGTTTTAAATGGCTCTACATATACGACCTAACATTAATAAAAAAAATAATTGATCTCCTTACATGCATATTATTAAATTATTAAGCGGTCGTCTCCCCTCTTTGTAGGGATTGATATTTTCCACCATCCCTATCAATATGAGGTTGGAGCGGCAAATTATACTGATTTTAAGTGTTTTAACACTTGAAATTGCAACTAAGTCGGAGGAGATAGCATTGGCGGATGAACGAGGTGCGACTCAGAGGTTGTATCGAGGCGGGATCGTGAAGCCTTGGTCGGCCATTCTGACGGTGGAGGAGTTGGTATTCACGCGTATTGTAAGAGCTCGTCCTCCTCCAGAACCACCTCCATACTAGGAAGAGATTTGTGGAAAGATTTTATTTCAATAAAATTTTCTCTTTTAGTAGTACTTATTTCCGTTTTAGTCCTAGTAGATTTGATTTGAATGTTTGGATTTTTGGAGGTTTTTTGATAGGCAGGGCTTAGTTCTAATCGTTTTAGGCCTAAATTTGCCCGTTTCAGGTTTAACGAGTCATGTTGCTTTGTATGAGGTAAATGACTCAAAGTCTACTTCCAAGGTTCACGATTGAATCTGTAAATTCTGTCTAAAAGATGTCTTGTATGTGTTCTCGATTTTAGTACAACGACCGCTCTTTTATGATAAAAAATTGATGTTCTTAAAAGTCATTTGACAAGTTATCAGCTGATTTTAAACAACCATTTAGCCAAACATCAATTTACAAACTGCGATAATACTATTAGCTAATCAAAACAGTCAACAAAATCCGCTATCAGTAATCGGCCAACACAATCGGCCAACAGTCAACAACCAACGACCATTTGCTAAACACCCCCTTAATTTGATTCTTTCTTTTTTGGAAAAAAGCGGCTTAGATTGATAACACAACATTCAGAAATGGAATGAAGATAAACGGACCACTTTCACCCGCCGACCCTCGAATCATTTAATTTGGTATTGATAAAAAAGAATATAATGAAAAGAACTAAATTTGAATAAAAGTGTATGTATTAAAGTGAAATTATATAAATGATAGAAACTAAATTAATTTATACTCCGTAAAATGTTTTGAGCTCGTCAAGCCTTGGTCGGTCATTCTGACGGTGGAGGAGTTGGTATTCACGCGTATTGTAAGAGCTCGTCCTCCTCCAGAACCACCTCCATACTAGGAAGAGATTTGTGGAAAGATTTTATTTCAATAAAATTTTCTCTTTTAGTAGTACTTATTTCCGTTTTAGTCCTAGTAGATTTGATTTGAATGTTTGGATTTTTGGAAGTTTTTTGATAGGCAGGGCTTAGTTCTAATCGTTTTAGGCCTAAATTTGCCCGTTTCAGGTTTAACGAGTCATGTTGCTTTGTATGAGGTAAATGACTCAAAGTCTACTTCCAAGGTTCACGATTGAATCTGTAAATTCTGTCTAAAAGATGTCTTGTATGTGTTCTCGATTTTAGTACAACGACCGCTCTTTTATGATAAAAAATTGATGTTCTTAAAAGTCATTTGACAAGTTATCAGCTGATTTTAAACAACCATTTAGCCAAACATCAATTTACAAACTGCGATAATACTATTAGCTAATCAAAACAGTCAACAAAATCCGCTATCAGTAATCGGCCAACACAATCGGCCAACAGTCAACAACCAACGACCATTTGCTAAACACCCCCTTAATTTGATTCTTTCTTTTTTGGAAAAAAGCGGCTTAGATTGATAACACAACATTCAGAAATGGAATGAAGATAAACGGACCACTTTCACCCGCCGACCCTCGAATCATTTAATTTGGTATTGATAAAAAAGAATATAATGAAAAGAACTAAATTTGAATAAAAGTGTATGTATTAAAGTGAAATTATATAAATGATAGAAACTAAATTAATTTATACTCCGTAAAATGTTTTGAGCTCGTCAAGCCTTGGTCGGTCATTCTGACGGTGGAGGAGTTGGTATTCACGCGTATTGTAAGAGCTCGTCCTCCTCCAGAACCACCTCCATACTAGGAAGAGATTTGTGGAAAGATTTTATTTCAATAAAATTTTCTCTTTTAGTAGTACTTATTTCCGTTTTAGTCCTAGTAGATTTGATTTGAATGTTTGGATTTTTGGAAGTTTTTTGATAGGCAGGGCTTAGTTCTAATCGTTTTAGGCCTAAATTTGCCCGTTTCAGGTTTAACGAGTCATGTTGCTTTGTATGAGGTAAATGACTCAAAGTCTACTTCCAAGGTTCACGATTGAATCTGTAAATTCTGTCTAAAAGATGTCTTGTATGTGTTCTCGATTTTAGTACAACGACCGCTCTTTTATGATAAAAAATTGATGTTCTTAAAAGTCATTTGACAAGTTATCAGCTGATTTTAAACAACCATTTAGCCAAACATCAATTTACAAACTGCGATAATACTATTAGCTAATCAAAACAGTCAACAAAATCCGCTATCAGTAATCGGCCAACACAATCGGCCAACAGTCAACAACCAACGACCATTTGCTAAACACCCCCTTAATTTGATTCTTTCTTTTTTGGAAAAAAGCGGCTTAGATTGATAACACAACATTCAGAAATGGAATGAAGATAAACGGACCACTTTCACCCGCCGACCCTCGAATCATTTAATTTGGTATTGATAAAAAAGAATATAATGAAAAGAACTAAATTTGAATAAAAGTGTATTAAAGTGAAATTATATAAATGATAGAAACTAAATTAATTTATACTCCGTAAAATGTTTTGAGTATTTGAGTAAATGACAAGATTTACAATTCTAGAAACAAAAAAGTTCACGATTTATGGGATACCATTAATATACAATTAATACGCGGTATAACAATATCATTTTAATTCCCAGACCCCTATTCCTTTCAGGAGTTCAGATTGAGACAAAAATACTCGCCATAAATCCGTACCCTAACCTTACATACTTCGTATACACACATCAGGAGCTTCGCTTATTATATTGTATTGGTGTGATCTAAAAGGATGGATATTACTGATGTTGTAAGTTGTAACCTTGACCGGTGTGCTTATTATGTGGGCAGCAGCCCTCACTATAACTATGTGCTTGGATTCCTGTTTGCGCCGCATCACGCCCCCGCCGTCGCCCCCACCTGTTCTCAACACCAACGTCTTCGTCAATATTGGAGGACGACTACCCCGCCGTCCACCGCCGGAGGTTCGGCTGAATATAAGAACGTTCGAGGAAGGGAGCGTAAGGGCGGGAGTGGAGGACGGGTGCGCAATTTGCTTCACAGGGTTCGAGAAGGGCGCGCTGTCCACAGTTCTTCAAGCCTGCGATCATAAGTTTCATTCAGATTGCATCTCCGTCTGGTTGGCCATTACCAAATCCTGCCCCCTCTGTAGAACCCCGGCTCAATTTCCTTTCCAACCATATACGATGTAGCTAGCTAGCTAATAGGATCTTTAGTCTAGTAGTTCGAATATTAATTACAAAATTTAACATTTAACTACACTCATGATTATATCTATATCTACATGTGTAATGTGGATGGCATGCTTGAATTGATTTTGTTTGTTTTGTTCAAACAAATCGTCTTGTATATAAAGAGTCTTGTGACCGCCGTTTTTATATTAGGGTTCTCATTCATTAGTATTGTGATTTACTTCCTGAATATCTGTGTGACTGTGTTTATATATATTGCATTCCATTCTGGAAAACGTTTCGAGCTTCCTCCTATTTTTTAAAGTTCTTATCTATTATTCTAAACTCAATTATATTATACATTAATTTTGCACGTACTAATTATTTCTACTCCGTAGTATGTACTCGGTATCAAGTACTCCGTAATATTTGATGGATATTCATATATATATATATATATCAACAAAAACTCCGTATGCAATATATATATAAATATATAATAACTAAATCCATATAAATCCATGAAATCAAATATGTATGAACTAAGATTAGAACAATACCTTGAGAATTCATTTGCATTAACACTTTAAGAAGACCCGGAATTAGGGCTGCACAAGAATAACCCGAACCCGTATAACCCGTCCGACCCAACCTTACCCGACTCTATTTAATCAGGTATTTGATTTTTTAAAATATTCATGAGTTAAATATGTTTGAACTCGCACCTAATGGGTAGGGTTGGGGAATTAAAATCTCAAACCTGATAGTACCCGACCCGGCCGAAGTTCATTTTACTATTATTATGCTGCAAAGCCTGCAACGTTTTCTTGGATAATTTCAATTTAAGACCAATGTGCTCTATCTAGGATTTTATGATATTAGAATTATAATTAAACATTTATCATTTTGACTAGGTGATTATTATATACTATTTACGTTTCCTTCTAAATGAACTTCATTTACAGAAAGATGTTTTAATACTATTACCTAATGTTGTGCTTATAAAAGATACGAGTACTTGTATTTGTTTGTGTGTTTTGGAAACAAGTTAATCGAGTTTTAAATTGGTTACATTAATTTCCCATATGAAAGATGCAACCCGAAGTGATTTTTTTCCCCAATACCCGACCCTACCCGACCCGTTCATGCATGGTTTACCAACTTATTTTGCGTACCGCGAGTTGGTTAATAGCCAACCTGAACAAATCGGGTAGGCCCAAAAAATATAGCAAACCCGACCAAACCCGCCCGATGTGCAGCCCTACCCGGAATCCAACACGATTGATCGGCGTATGAGATGTTACCTAGTCCTTGAGAATAGATGGAATAATTATAGGAGTAGTGGAATATTGTAACAGTTGGCCCTTAATATTCTAATAACTCTTTTATTATTATTACAATAATGATATTATTTAGAATAATTTATTAGGCCATTTTCCGTTACAATATCTTTACTGTTATCTCTTAATTTACACGCACCGGGGGTCATAACCGTTGTATCACTTTAGCGTAATATATTTATTTGACCCGTCACCAAAAGAAATATATTATCCTGGTATCTACACTTTTATTATTTCATGAATAGCCACTGTATTATTTATCTGATGGTAAACACATTTTAATTAATTACATATTAGGCCTCTTTTATTGTTTCCAACAATCTCCCACTGGGCCTTATATGTAATTCTTTAGCAAAATGTGTTAACTTTATGAGCTCAAAAATACCATCATATAAAATAACATCCTTAAACAATCTGGTCCATTAGGCATACTAATATAGAACCATTGCAGCATTTTGTCATGTTAAACATAACTATACCACCAATGATCACTAGTATCAATATTACATAATGACATAGATCAATCATGAAATGTGTAGCATGAACATTACATGAAATGTGGCATGTGCATGTAAATTTTCAACTGACCCTTCTTTAGTAAACTTTAAACTTTAATAACGTAATTGTTCAGAATACACCAAATGTCAAACTTTATTCTGATCAGAAAATAAATTCATAAAGCAATAGAACATCAAGCATAACTGATAAACTCCCACTAAACTTGAGGTTCCTTAAAATCAATGACTCCCAAGTGAACAGTATGCTCATGAAAAACTTTTGGTGGGAGACCCTTGATTAAAGGATCTGCTAGCATGGAGTTTGTACTTATATGATCAATAGCGACCCTTTTATTCTGAACCCTTTCTTTAATAGCTCGATATTTCACTTCAATGTGTTTTGTCTTGGTCGAGCTCTTGTTGTTGTTAGAGTAAAGCACCGTAGAATTGTTGTCACAAAATATCTTGATAGGCTTTGAAGCTTCATTTAATATTTTTAGCCCATCAATAAAATTGCGCATCCATATTCCATGGTTTGAAGCTTCAAAACAGGCCAACAACTCTGCCTCCATAGTTGAGGTAGCTATCATATCATGTTTAACACTTTTCCAAGATACAGCACCACATGCTAGTAGATAAACATAGCCTGATGTAGATCTACTACTGTCTTTGCAGCCGACAAAACCAGAGTCGGAGTATCCAACGACCTCCAAATGATCTGATTTTCTATAGGTAATCATATAGTCCCTTGTTCTTTTTAGGTATCTCATAACTCTTTTGGCCGCCACCCAATGAGCCATTCCTGGATTACTGAGATATCTGCCTAGCATCCCAACAATGTACGCAATATCCGGACGCGTACAAACTTGGGCATACATAAGACTTCCTACAACAGATGCGTAGGGAATCTTTTTCATTTCTTGAATTTCCAGATTTGTTTTAGGGCACTGATCGAGACTAAACTTGTCTCCTTTAGAGATAGGGGTATCACACGGTCTACAATCTTCCATGCCAAATCTTTTAAGGACCTTATCGACATAGTTCCTTTGTGATAACCTTAAGATTCCTTGTGATCTCTCACGAAGGATTTCAATTCGTAATACAAAGGAGGCTTCACCAAGATCTTTCATTTCAAAATGTTTTGATAGAAATCTCTTGGTTTCATGCAACATGCCTATGTCATTAGCGGCAAGAAGAATGTCATCAACATATAAGACCAGGAAAAAGATTTTACTCCCACTGAACTTATGATATACACAATCATCTACATCATTCATCTTAAAACCGAATGATAAAATGACTTGATAATATTTGTGATACCATTGACGAGAAGCCTGTTTTAGCCCATAGATGGATTTTGTTAATTTGCAAACCATTTGTTTTGGATCTTCAATCACAAAATTTTCTGGTTGCACCATATAAATAGTTTCATCAATGTCACCATTGAGAAACACCGTCTTAACATCCATCTGATGAAGCTCTAAATTAAAATGTGCAACTAAAGCCATAATGATTCTAAAAGAGTCCTTTGATGAAACCGGAGAAAAGGTCTCTTTATAATCAATTCCTTCCTTTTGAGTATAACCTTTGGCTACAAGACGCGCTTTATATCTATCCACATTACCCCTTGAATCCCTTTTGGTTTTAAATATCCATTTACAACCAATGGGTTTACAACCTTCAGGTAATGGGATGAGTTCCCAAACTTTATTGTTTTGCATGGATTTATACTTCTCATTCTTTGCCAAGTTTACATATGTGTGGCCTCTTGTACGAATATATCATCCTAAGGTTCGTCATCCTATATGTCATATTTTCATAGGATAGAAAAGCACCTTTTACTTTTGCATACTATACACATTGTCTTGACTTTTAATTATATGCCTATCTATCACTTGCTTGATATTTTCCAAACATCAAAGCTCTCTTTGTTATAATATTTATTTTTGTACTCCATAACATTTAGTAGACAAAGATTATTCCATTTATTATAGGCTTCAACTTAGTATCTTTAATTTAATGAACAATTTGGTTTTGTGGAAATTCAATGCTAATGATTTGTCTTGTTTGATACATATCCAAACTCAGAGATAGATATGAAGAGAAAAGGGTGGAACCGGGCCGGTGATGAATTAGGCTTCTTCAAGGAATGCTTCATCAAGCGAGGAGCATTTTTGAATTCGAATTTTCTTTTAATTATTATATCTTGTTGTACTTTGAGTTGATGAGCTAGTTAGATAGTATATGTCAGCGACTCATGGATTGATATTATCAATGTATGTGTATATACTTTTGTTGAAATTTTGTAGTTAATTTTATTCTCATCCATCATTAGGAATATTTTAAAAGTGTGTTATTTGATATATGTAACAATGCATGCATGTGTGTCCCTCATATGTATTTTACATACTTACATATTAATATAAAATATATTCAATAATTAATAATTTCATATTTTTCGGAAGTGTTACTTTTTGCTATCTGAAAATGTTACATTTGACTCTTGTAACGGTTGTCCAATATATGTAACAATTTCAAAGACTGTTACATTTGATCTTCAAAGTCTTACCAACCGTTACAAATGATCTAAGGCAACGCTAGCGAATGTAACACCACAAAACTGTTACATTTGACATATTGTAACGGTTTTTTTTAACTAGTTGTAACACTTTCGGGCGTTGCAAAAAGCGTCTAAATGTAGTAGTGTGTGTAGGGCGTCGGGTTTTACTGGAACAACCGCCACATATTGCTCTTGTAAATAAATTCGATGCGCAGCAGTTTTTATTGAAAAAACCGCCGCAGATTATTTGTATTTGGTTTTATATTTTGATTATTTATAGAAATTCCTGTTTAATTTAAATTAAATCATATCCATCATTAAAAATTTAAACAATAGCTACTTAAACAAAAGATCGTTATCGTTGATCAGTATGTCTTCAAGTACTACAACATAAACATAATTCAACAACTTACAATTCTACTCCATACATATTGAGTCCAAAAGTAGACTAAACTACCACTAAATAAGTTTACAATTACATCACCATTACCAGGCCCGGCCCATCCCAAGTGCAAATGGAGCACCTGCACAGGGCCTCCAATCCTAAGAGGGCCTCCAAAGAGGGCCTCCAATCCTAAGACAATAACCTTAAACGGTGGCCCAACCTCCTATTTGTGAAGCGCGCCTGCTTGGCTGCTTGCCTCGTCGATCAGTCCGCGTTAGTCGCTACACTAGCGGGAAGACGGAAAGGCCTCCTCGTTTATACGCATTTTTTTGAAGAAACGAAGCGGCATGCCGAACAAGAAGATCAGAATGATTTGAGCATACTAGTAGAGTTAATAAAGGTTGTCGGTATGGATTAAATTTTAGTGTTAGGTTTTTTTCGTTAAATACCCAATCGTCCGAATATCAGATATCCCAATTTCATCCAAACTCCATTAATTTGATTTAGTGATTTGGCAATTGCCTCAATTCATTCTTCTTCTGTTCTTACGAGTTCTGACTTCTGAGTGCCGATCTGCAACAAGCCAACAATCTTTTACGTACGGAGTATTTTTTTAGAAAGCAACTGCAGTAGCACTCTACTTTGTTTGGCACTCCTAGCAGGGGCACAAATTGTTCTCGGTGTTCTTCAATATTCAATTCATCTTTTCTTTTGCTTATTGCTATCCTTTTGTCACTCATTCATTCACGTGTTCAATAATTCAGGTGCTTCAGTTCCCATTTTTTCCTAATTGATTGTCACTCATATTTTCTTTTGCTTATTGCTATGCTTTTTTTAATTCACGTGTTCCCATTTGTTTTTTAAATTGTCTAGTTGAAGTCTTACATGTGATCTACAATGACACAAGAAAGTCTCAATGTGATCTACCTGAGAAAATTGCATATGAAGACATCATTGAAGATTTTATTTCAAAAATATTAGAAAGATAGCATTGTTTAAATAAGTGTATTTTATGTTTAAAATTTTGAATGTAATTTTGATACTAGCTGGTGGTGTTTACTTCATTAAGTAGAATCGCATTTTGTAAAATTTAATATTTTTTTATTGTATTATTTGCATTTTTTGTATAAATTATTAGGGCCACTAATTTTATTTTGAACAGGGCCTCCAATTTTTCAGGGACGGGCCTGACCATTACTTCATCAACAAAATCCCTACACCAAGTGATAGAGTATTAATTCTAGAGAGAAGTGAGAGCTAGAGAGAGAAAGTGAGTAATTATATTTCTCAACCCCCTATAACTAGCCCCAAGGGGTCTATTTATAGGAAAAAATGTGGATTTGGGCTCCTAGCCATGGGCTTAGGAGGCCCATTACAATAATCATGTCTTCTTTGGGCGAAATAAGGCCACTAATGGGCTGAGTACAATACTTAGCAAATAAAGTAGAGAAATGTGTTCTGCCAGGACGGAGCCTGGCCGATGCGGTGCACTTTGGCCGATGCGGTCCCATGGCCGATGCGGTCCATGGGCCGATGCGGCCCCGGGAGTCCAGGTGCGCTTCTTGGGCCGGTTTGATTTCTGGCCGATGCGGTCCCACTGGCCGAAGGGGGCCACGTGGGTGGTGTTCTGGTCATCGTTGACTTGAGTATGTGGGCCATGGGGTCCACGCCCATATACTCTATCAGGAGTCCCCCACTCTCTGAGCTGAGGTGGAGCCGAAACGAAAGGGAGTACTTGTTCCTTTCTGGCTGGCCGCTGCGTGAGCCTAAGGTGCTTGATGGCCGATGAGTTCCTGCTTCGATTTTGGACGAAGCGGTTCCCCTTTTTGATGTAGATGAAGCGTGCTTGGGAATTTTATAGCCTTGATGCGGGCTGATGCGCTACCCGTGGGGGTGCTTTGCTTTTCGGACGAAGCGATACGTTCTCCTTTCGTAGATGTGAATTTTGGCGTAGATAAACTGGCCTCTTTGTCATTTGTTGGGGCCGAAGAGCTCCTTCATAACTTTTGGCCGCAGCAATAACCTTGCCTTATGAAGTGAAAGATGGTTGATTCCGTCTATGTGGACGATGCGATACACGCCTTTGTCTTGCCATGCAGTCGAAGCGTTTTTGACTTGTGGGTTCCTGCTATGGTGAGCCGACGCAGTCCCCCTAGTGTGTGTAGACGTTGCGTGCTAGCCTTTGTGCCTTTGGGCTTTTAAATTTCTAGGTTCTGTAGCCGATGCGATCCTCAGTGCTTCTGGGGGTGAATTGTGGCTTATTGGTAAGCCGTAGCGCACCCTCTTGCGTTTAAGGCCGTTGCGCTCCCGTTTTATGTTGTTTCCTTTCTTGTAGCCGATACAGTCCCCCAGTCCCCCACTCCTTTGGCCGAAAATTTTTTTGAGGCACAAGGGAGTCATGATGTTCTCGAGCCGATACGATGCCCCCATGCGTTAGTCGTGAGTCCAACCCTTAGGCGAACCTGTCCAAGGTAACCCTGTGGGAGAACCCTTGGACGAAGGCCGCAATACCAGGGTCATCATCAAACGATGTGCGCGTGAGTAGCCGTAGCGGTACTTGTGGTTCTTGGGGTTGCTTTGGGGCCGTAGCGTGTTTTGCTGATGCGGCCATGTCTTTGGTAAAATTGGGGCCGTAGCGAGCATCTCCTTGTTTTTGAGTGAGTAGGCCGGTGCCTATCCTAGCTTTGGGGCGTGTTGGGCCGTAGCGGTGGTTTTTAGAGTGGAATGCGAAGAGACGGGCGTTGATTGGTTCTAGGAGAGGCGCCGTTGAGGTGGCCAATCGGAGATTGCCACGTGTAGTGACCGTTGGGGGGGGTGCCTATAAGTACCCCTCAACCCCGAGGCGGTACCTCATTTGTGTTTTTGCTGAGTAACGAAGTGCTGCCCCTTTGTTCCTAGAGAGAGAAAGCTCCCGAAGTTCCTTCAAGTCTTCATCAGTCTTTTCCCAGACCTTCATATCTTCAAAGGTCAGTTCTTCCTTGTTCTTTGCTTTTTTTTTCTCATACTTTGCCTCCTAGGGGGTTAGATCTAGTGTTTGTAGGAGAACTCACTTTGATCTGAGAACCGCCCTTAGGATTAGGTTTTAGATGTTATGCCGTTTCCTGACGGCCGTAGCGCTCCCTCCCCCCTTGACTTAACAGCTTCGTTGGACGAAGAGGACTGGCCTTTTGACGAGGACGATACGTCCCCTGGAGTTGATCTTCGGATAGTGGAAGCGTTCGAAGCTGAGATGGAAAATACAGCTGATTACCGCACCTCCGTAGATGAGGAGAGGATGAGTGCCGATGCGGGGGCCCATCGTTCTGGCGAAGACGAGGCGATATCTAGCTCGCCTCTGAGAGGTGACGAGGCGTCATCTTCCGCCCATATTCCTTGTCCTCCGCCGGTATCGTCCGTGGCAGGGGAGGGCCCCTCGGCTTGTGAGACGAAGAGACCGTATCGGCGAAAGAAGCAGAAGGGTGTACCGCAGGGGCATTCACGGCTTGATCTTAGTAACCTTTACATCATTTCGGCCGGAGGGAACCCTCGGTGAGTATCATGTCGCCCAGTTGTACGTGGGGCCATATGGGCGGGTTCGAGCACCGAAGCCGACGGATCATGTGCTGAATCCCCCACTGGATTATTTCGGGATTTATCCGATGAGTTTTGCGAAGGATCTGAGGTTCCCTTTCCACCCTTTCATTACTGAGTATTTGAATATGGTGGGTCTTCCGCCGGCGTTGTTGACCCCAAACAGTTACTCCTTGATAGTCGACTTCTTGATTCGATGCAAGGAGTTGGAATTTACGCCGACGATTGCACTCTTCATGAATTTGTACCGGATAGGCCGAGGGAGCCACGAAAATTGTGCCGGCTATGCAACCCTGCAGCAGGTGCACAAGAGGAGGACCTTTACGGATCTTCCTTCGTCTATCCATGGCTGGAAAGCGAAGTTTGTCTTTGTTACTTTGGGACGAGGTGTGTTCTTCTCCTCTGTGGGTCACGACGGCTTGTTTGAATTGCACAACCCTCCATGGAACGCTGAAATTAGCAGGCAACTGGGAGCCTTTCTCAAGGGTGGGCCGAGGAGTATAAAGACGTACGTCACGGAGTATAAGATGGCCGCCCTTGGTTTTGTGCGGTACTATTGTCCTGGTGATGTGGACGATGGCTTCTGGCCGAAGATCACTGGTTCTTATGAGCAAGCTGATGGGCCCCGTTTAGGAGTGCCTGCCGAGGCCGAAGGTTAACCTCCCTTTTTTTCTCTTTTCATAACACTTTGTTTTTATCTGCTGACCTTTGTACTTTTCCGTGCAGGCTTCGACATGGATCGTATGTCATTCATGGCTCGGGCTGCGAAGAAAGCCGACGCCGAGTTGAAAGCCGCTCAAGCTGCTGAGAAAGCAAAGGAATCTGGTAGCGGTTCTCAAGGAGGTGGTGAGGCCGTCAAGAAGCCCGATGTTAAGAAAAAGAGAAAGAGGTCCGCCGAAGAGGGCCAGAAGACTCTGGCCGAGGCCGGTCTGAATGTGGTGCCTGCCCCAAAGAAGACGAAGAAGAATGATGGGGCCGGTGCTTCCTCTGCCCCAATTACTGAGGCTGCTCCAGCCAAGCCCCTTCCGCTGGTTGATCTGGATGAGGGGCCCTCTTCGGCTATGATCCCCTCGGCTTCCCGCGTGGTTCCCTCTACGGCCGCCGCTGCCCGCCTAGAGGAGGCCCTTGCCAAGGGAACGTACGAAGTGACTGTGCGCTACCTGGTGAAGGGCGGTCTCTTTAATGAGACTGTAAGTGGTGATGACGTGCTTGCTCAGGCCATCCCTGACTATGACCGGCAGTATCTCCAACGCCAAGGCAATCATGTCCGCTTGTATGACGGGGGGATGGACTATGTCGTCTAGGTAACAATCTTCCCTGTACTTGTGATCTTCCTCTGGTTAGATTTTTATTGCTATTCCTGACTTTTGATTTCGTATCGTCCAGGGTGCCCTTATGCTGAGGGAGCAGCATTGGAGGCAGGAGGCCGAGATTGAACGGCTTAAGAAAGTGGAAGCTAAGGTTCTCTTAGCCGATGAGGCCCTCCAAGATTTGAGGGATAAAGACAAGGCCGCAGAGGACGAAATGAAGCTTCTTCAGATCCGGCTTGATGAGGCCGAAGCGGCCCGGAAGAAGGCCGACGAAGCCGCCGAGGTGGCTGTGAAGAGAGCCGAGGAGGCTGAGAGGCTTAAGGCTGAGGCCGAAAAGGCTTCTGAGAAGGCCGTGGCCGACTTCATGGCCGAGGGGTGGAAGGCCGAGGACCAGCTTCCCTTCTGCTATAAGGTGGTTGTTGAGAGGCTGACGGACTGGGTGACAAAGGACCCCGCCGGTGAGGACTACCGGATGAACGAGACGCAAGCGTTCTATAATTGCGGCCAATATAGGATGCAGAAGCTGATCTATAGGAAGCTTCGTCGTCGCTTCCGGAAGATGAGGCCGAGAGGTTTGAGTCTCCCTCGGCGGATGAAGAATCCTGATGAGGATATGAAGCTCCCACCGTCGGAGAGGCAGCCTCCAATCCTAAGCTCGTCCGAAGGGGAGGAGCCGTGGAGTGATAGTGATGACTACCTTCTTGAGGGGTCTGCCGATTCCCTGGCCGATGAGGACGACGGCGGTGATGGTGATGCCGGTAGCGGCAACGGAGAAGATGCCGGCCAAAGTAAAGATCAAGCCGACGCAGCGGCGTAGTTTTATATCTTAATCGATTGTAAAGGCCACAGTGCCGATCTATATGTATTGGCCGAAGCGCCCACCTCTTGTATTTTCAAAAGAAAATTAATGAACTCCTTTTGCTTTTATGAATGTGTCTCTCGCTTCCTTCGTTTAGTAATGCATTCCTCCGAAAATTTTCAAGTATCAGGGGTCTTTGTTTTTAGAGCGCCGGTATCCTTTAATTGAGACGTAGCGGTCCCCTTTGTTTTGTCCTCCCCGGGGACGATGCGCCTCATCATCCTTCGGTGAGCTTTGTTTCTTGTCTTTGAGCAAATTTCTGATTTCCTCAAGTATTTAGGAATTATCTCGAGGTACTGAAGACGAAGTGATCCTTAGTGGTAGCGCATCGTCTTTGTAGTAATGTGATTTGAAAAAATTCTCTAAGTGTCAAGCGTGCCTTGATGTAGGTGTTTTTGCTTGGGTTTTTCACTTGGGTTTATGCCGCTTGTAGACGATGCGACAAATCGTCCGAGTGTGGTCTTGTATGATTGAGCAGAAGCGATTCAATCTTATGATGTTGTGGTCGAGGCCGAAGCGTGCACTTCGTATTCCTGCAAGGTGGTCCTGATATGTACTTAGCCAATTTTGAGGCTTGGTTTTTGTGGGGATTTTATTTTATGCTCGAGGCCGGCGAGTGCGCGGTCCGTCGGCTTCCCTCTTTTTTCTTCTTCTTCTTTTTTTTTTTTTTTGGGTAGCCGAAGGGTTACTGTCCCTTCGTCCATGTGCGGTAGTTTGTCCGCTACGCTTTTCGCGTGGATTAGTGCGAGGGAGTAAACACGCCCTCGGCTTGGTGTGTCAGTGGCACCTTTTTTGGCCTTTCCACGTCTATCGTCGACGAGGGACCGGACTAGGCATCGTCTTTTGACGGCCGCCCTTTGTGGTCCTGAGCGAAATTTTACTGACGGGTGGAGTTTTTGTAACCTCGGCCTTAATTCAGGCTTTTCGTCCTGCGGTTTCTGCGCGGACGATGCGGTATGCTTCTCCGTTTGAAGACGTCGGACCATGCACACAGGTCCTTCGTCCTGCATATCGCCGGCCGATTTTGGGTGTTTCGCCGCTCGTGCCGATACGATATTTGGGTGCGTTGTCTATGCAACGATTTTGTAGGCGCGTTGTGGGTCACCACGGCCTTAGGTGCGTTGTTTATTGCAACGGCTTTGGGTGCGCCGTTTATTGCGACGGCTTTAGGTGTGTTGTTTATTGCAATGGCTTTGGGTGCGTCGTTTATTGCGACAGCTTTAAGTTGCATCGGTCCTGGGTGTTATCACCGCTTAGGCCGATGCGGTTTTTAGCTTTTCCTTTGAAAGAATGGATTGAAACATGATCTTTATTCAATAAGTGGCGCTAGGCCGAGGGTGTTTCATTCAACCAATACGCCGAGGGGTGGGGGACGTTGCCCGCTTCACCACTTCTCGAGTTATTGGTAAAATTTCACCAAATGGTGTACATTCCACAATCGTGGTACATCTGACCCATTAGGGTTCTTTAGTCTATAGGTGCCGGCTTTGATGACGGCGCTGATGATGTAGGGCCCTTCAAATTTGACGGCGAGTTTTCCTCCTTCCGTTGGTTTGCTTGCTTCCCTTCGGCGGAGGACGTAGTCCCCCACTTGGAATTCGCGAGAGCGGACGTTGGCGTCGTAGTAGGATTTGACTTGTCGTGTGTAGTTCTCCGCTCTGAGGTAGGCCATTTCCCGTCTCTCGTCGATGAGGTGCAGGTCCACCTTCATGGTTTCTTCGTTGGCCTCGGGGTCGTATTGTGTGACCCGTCGGCTGGGAAGCGTCACCTCAGTGGGAGCCTTGGCTTCGAAGCCGTAGCACAAGGAGAATGGCGTCTCCCCGGTGGCCCTCCTTGGAGTAGTTCGGTAGGACCATAGCACGTTGGGGAGCTCGTCGACCCAACTTCCGCCTTCTTCCTCCAGCTTCTTCTTTAGCCCCTCCAAGATGGTTCTGTTGGCGTTCTCAACCTGCCCGTTTGCCTGAGGGTAGGCAACGGAGGAGAAACGGTGCTTAATACCCCATTATTGGAGGAGGCTTTGGAATGGTTCGGCCTCAAATTGGGTGCCGTTGTCTGATATGATCTCCTGGGGCACGCCGAAGCGGGTGAGGATGTTCTTGTAGACGAACTTTCAACACCGCGCTCCGGTGATGCTTGCGAGTGGTTCGGCCTCGACCCATTTAGTGAAGTAGTCGATGGCCACGATGATGTATCTGTTGTTGCCTGCAGCTCTCGGTAGCGGGCCGACGAGGTCGATGCCCCATCTGGAAAATGGGATGACAGTGCTGACCGGTGCGTAGTTGACGGCCGGTCGGCCAGGTGCCCTTTGATAGTGTTGGCATGCGCTGCATTTGCGGGCGACTTCAGCACAATCGCGTGCCATCGTCGGCCAAAAGTAGCCTTGGACGACGAGGCGGCGTGACATGCTGAAAGGCCCCTGATGTGATGAGCATACGCCGCAGTGGACTTCTTCCATGGCCACTTCGGCCTCATTCTGGTGGAGGCACCGGAGGAGGGTGCCATTGTATGATCTCTTGTAGAGCTTGTCATCCTCAATGACATAGCTCGGCGCCCTGAGTTTGGCGAGTTTGGCCCTCTCCTCGTTTTTAGGTAATGTGCCGGAGGTGATGTAGGTTGCGATGTCAGTGATCCAATCCTCCGGCTGGTGTTGTATGGAGAGTATAGGGCTAGCATGAATGCTTGACATGCTCAACTCCTCCACCTTAGCTATCTTGGAGATGTGCTCAGGGGTGTCGGAGCTGAGTTTGGAGAGTATGTCGGCCTCGGCGTTCTCCGCCCTTGGGATCTGAGTGATCTCGTGGGTATCGAACGCCTTGAGCAATTCCGCAGCGGCCTCCTTGTACTGCTTCATTCTCCCTTCTTTGGCCTCGTAGGATCCGTCCAGCTGGCTCACCACGAGTTTGGAGTCGCATTTGATTCTGATGTGGCGTGCTTTGAGGCCAGCGGCTAGTCTGAGCCCGCTGAGGAGCGCTTCATACTCGGCCTCATTGTTGGATACTTTGAAGTTGAAGCGGATGGCGTAGTACGCTCTGAATCCTTCTGGGGAGATGAGGACGACGCCACCCCCACAAGCTTTGGTGGCCGAGGATCCGTCCGTGTACAGGGTCCAGGCTTCGTCTGGTTCAGCTCCTGTGGTGGTAACGGCCGTCTCCCTTGCCGTGCACTCGGTGACAAAGTCGGCCAAAGCTTGCCCTTTGATAGATGGCCTCGGCTTGATCTCAATCTGGTACTGGCTCAAGAATATTGCCCACTTGATCATCCTTGGGGAGCTGGTTGGGCTCCTCATGAGGGCGCCCAGCGGCTGATGCGTTAGGACATGGACGGGGTGAGCCTGGAAATAGTGCCCCAGCTTTTTCACCGTGTGGACGATGGCCAGCACCGTCTTTTCAATGGGGGAGTACCTGAGCTCGGCCTCCCGTAGCGTCTTGCTGACGTAGAATATTGCCTTTTGTACCCCGTCATCCTCCCTGATGAGAACGGAGCTGACGGCCGACGTGCTCACTCCTAAGTAAAGGAAGAGAGTCTCGCCGGGTTGGGGCTTGGATAGGACGGGTGGGGAGGCGAGATATTGCTTCAGTTCGTCAAAGGCTTGTTGGCACTCCGTTGTCCATTTGAAGCTGGCGGCCTTCCTCATTATCTGGAAGAAAGGGAGCGACTTTTCCGCGGATTTTGAGAGAAAACGGTTCAGGGCCGCGAGGCGTCCCGTCAGCCGTTGCACCTCCTTTATGTTGCAGGGCGGCTCCATATTGATAATGGCTTGTATCTTCTCCGGGTTTACTTCAATGCCCATTCGGCTGACCAGGTACCCCAGGAATTTACCTCCCTGGACGCCGAAGGTGCATTTCTTTGGGTTGAGCCGGAGGTTGTATTTCTTCATGATCTCGAAGATGCCCCGGAGGTCGTCGACATGAGTTGTGGATTGTTTGCTCTTGACGATCATATCGTCGACGTATGCTTCCATCGTCCGGCCTAAGACTGCTCTAAAAATCCGGGCTACCATTCTTGTATAAGTGGCGCCGGAATTCTTGAGCCCGAAGGCCATGACGAGGTAGCAAAAGATTCCCTCCGAGGTCATGAAAGCAGTTTTCTCCGCGTCATCTTCATGCATTGATATCTGGTGGTACCCTCTGAACGCGTCGAGGAACGACATCAACTCGCACCCTGCCGTCTCGTCCACCAACTGATCAATGTTGGGGAGAGGGAATGGGTCCATTGGGCACGCCTTGTTCAGGTCGGTGTAATCGACGCACATTCTGAACGTGGGCGGCTTTGGTGCGAGGACGACGTTCGCCAACCACGTGGGGTACTTCACCTCTTTTATGTGCTTGATGGAGAGCAGCATGGCTACTTCGGCCTTGACGAACTCCCTCCTGTCGGCCGAGAGGTAGCGCTTCTTCTGCTTGGTGGGGGAGGATGCCGGATCGACTGAGAGCCGATGCGTGATTACTTTTGGGCTGATGCCCGGCATGTCCTCTGGTCCCCATGCGAAGACGATGGCATACGCTCTCAGGACGGAGAGGATGTTCATTCGGATTTGTTGGGGGAGCTGTGTCCCTATCTTCAGCATGCGTTCTGGCCGAGAGACGTCCAACGGAACCTCTTCCACGTCTCCGACCGGTTCGGCCTTCGGTGTGTCTTCTTCGGCCGAGGCGGTGGTAATAGTGTCTATCCACTCCTCGGCCTCATTGATCTTCCTGGTGAGCTTGAGGTAGCAAGCCCTGGCTATCTTCTGATTTCCTCTGGCGTAGCCGACGCCGTCCTTGGTGGGAAACTTGAGGCATAGATGTTTCATAGAGATGATGGCCTCAAGGTCCTCCAAGGCTGGTCGGCCCCAAATCATGTTGTGGGCGCTGTCCAAGTTCACGACCACGAATTCTATGTCTACCTTCGCCTGACAGGTACCGTCACCGACCACGACGGGAAGCACTATCGTGCCCTCGGCGTCGATAGAGTCCCCGGTGAAGCCGGATAACGGAGTCCGTATCGGCCGGAGTTCGGTTTTATTCAGTTTTAGCTGTCTGAAGGTATCCACGTACATCACGTTGACGGAACTGCCAGTGTCGATGTAGTTGCGGTGGATGATGTTGTTGCCAATCTCGCATTTGATGACGAGGGCGTCTCTGTGGGGCAAGGGGCCGAAGGGGAGGTCCTTGTCGGTGAAGGTGATGGCCTCCACGTGCCGTCGCTTCGGCTGAGGGGGGGCGTGGGACGCCTCACCAACGTATAGGGACTGAGCCCATTTTTTCCGTTGGGTAGCCGAGTCCCCCCCTGTGTTCCCGCCGACGATGATGTGAATGTGATGCTTCTTCTGGCGGGGCTCTTCTTCGTCCTCATCTTCACTGAGGGCGCCGATCTCCCTCTTTTTCCCGGAGGATCCTTTCCCCCTTTTGCCAGGGTTAACCCAAGTGTTGCTCTTGGGGGCACCCTTGACAAATTGGGAAAGTTCCCCCTGTCAGACGAGGCCATCGATGTGCCTCTTCAGGGTGGTGCAATCCTCGGTCTTGTGGGATGTTTGGCGGTGGTATTTGCAATATGTCCCTCCTTTGTGGACCGCAAATATCTCCTCCTCTCACCTGGGGTCCTTCACAATGAGGCCCTGTGCCTCGGCGTGGTCAAGGACGACGCTTACCGGGTGGGTGAGGGGGATATGTTGTGCCTCCAACTTTGGACGCCATGAACGATCCTCTCTTCGCTGTCCGCCTGGCTCCTGGTGTGCCTTCTTCTGTTGGTTCTGTCCCTTGTGGGCTGGCGCCTGGTGGGGGTTGGACGAGGGGTCCTTCTTTTGTTGCTTCTCCCCACCCTTCTTCTGGCTCAGGAGTTCGTCGGCATCAGCGTGCCTGTATCCGCGTCGGAGCGCCGCGAGGTATGACCGCGGTGGCTCCGTGAACAGACTTCGGGCAAAGTGGCTCGGCCGAAGTGCTCCGCGGAGGAAGGCCAGGAGGGTGCGTTCATCGGCTCCTTCGCACTCGTCCGCCTCCCTCGTCCAGCGATCGAGGAAGGCTCGGAGCGTCTCCTCCGATTGTTGTTTGATGGTCAGGAGATGAGCGAAATGCTTCTTTGTGCGCTTCCTCCAAGCAAAGTGGGTGAGGAAGCGCTGAGCCAGGTCCTGCCATGAGTCAATACTTGCCTCTGGAAGGTTGTTGAACCAGTCATACGCTGGTCCCTCCAAGGTGGAGAGGAACCAGCGGCACATGTATTCTTCCGAAGCGTTTGTCATCATCATATTGTTCTGATAACGGGTGAAGTGCTCCTGGGGATCGGTGCGGCCGTCGTATGGCTTGATCGGATTCCCTTTGTACTTCTCTGGGATGGGAGCGGAGAGCACCCTCGCAGAGAAGGGGGTCCTTGTTCTTATCTGGATGACAGGCTCGTCGCGTCGGTCGGCCAATTCCCTTTCCAGAGCACTGACTTTGCTCAGGAGCGCGTCGTAGTTGGGATGCTGGGATGTATGGGCCGCTGAGCGCCCTGCGGCCTCCCGGGCCTCCATATCAGCGAGGCGCTTCTCCAGTCGGGCGATGATCTCGTCCCTTGGGTCCGTGTTGGCCGCGGCGCCACCTCGAGGGGTCTGGATCCGGGCCGCATGGGCCAGGTTGATTTGGTGACGCGCATCGTCATCATTCAGCTTTCCTTTCCCTTTGTCCGGTCGGGGCCGATCCGTTGTTCGGGAAACGGACCCGAAGCTTTCCTTTGGCGATCCCGGCTCGCGGTCACCCAACCGATCCGCCACCCTCCCCGTAGGTACCCGACGGCTCGCGATGTCACCCAGCCTGTTGAAGGCTGAGATTTTACCACGAGGTTGGGCCGGTGTATCCCGGGTAGGAGAGGCAGTATGGGAATGGGTGTCCACGGTGAGGACGTCCTCGTTGTCGCCGAAGAAGGTGACGCCCTGTGGACGAGGTGGCGGTGGCGGCACCGTCGCGACCTCCCCAGTCACAGGAGTGTTGTTCTCCCCAGTCTTTGCGACAAGAGTGCTGACCACGTTGGGGTCCTGGAGGATGCTTGCGACGATGGCCGATAGTGCGGCCGGGTTGATCTGGGGAGCAACAGGGTGAGAAGCCTGTTGGCCCGAAGCGCGATCAGCAGCGCGTCTGTCCTCCAGCCCGATGCGAGCGTCTGGGGCAGTCTTGTTGAGCTGGACGCGAAGGTCGGCCGCCGCATGCTCGACCTCCTGAGCATCCTCATCCTGGATGATAGGATCATTGGGGACGTTGTCAGCAACGTTTCCCTGCCCTTCCTGGTTCAGTGGGGCGTTCCTACCGGTGTTCTTTGACCTAGTCCTTGTCATTCTGTTGCGTCTAGTAGCGACGAGGGGTACTCACTTGATCTGTTCTAAGCTCTCAATGAAAGCACCAAATGATAGAGTATTAATTCTAGAGAGAAGTGAGAGCTAGAAAGAGAAAGTGCGTAATTATATTTCCCAACCCCCTATAACTAGCCCCAAGGGGTCTATTTATAGGAAAAAATGTGGATTTGGGCTCCTAGCCATGGGCTTAAAACACAAAATAATTATAATTAATAATTACTACATTAATTAGAACCAATTAATGTAATGCACGTACAAGCATATATATATATATATGCTTGTACGTGCATTAATGTAATGTACGTCCCGTCCCTCCGGAGGGACGGGAGCAGCCGTCCGAACTTCACTGTTTGGGGCGGTTCCCGGTGGAATTTTTCGATGAAATTTTTTGAGCATGTTCCTCATCAAGTCTAGTTTGTTCATACCAAATTTCAGCTCAAACTTAGACCGGGAAGGCAGTCAAATAAATTCTTGAAGCTTACTGCACATTCTGCACATATATAAAGTGCAGTAAGTTTCAAGAATTTATTTGACTGCCTTCCCGATCGAATTTTGAGCTGAAATTTGGTATGGACAAACTAGACATGATGAGAAACATGCTCAAAAAATTTCAGCTCAAAATTCGATCAGGAACAGCCCCAAACAGTGAAGTTCGGGCGGCTGCTCCCGTCCCTCCGGCTGGACCTGAGCAGTCCTATATATATATATATATATATATATACATATATGTATATATATATATATATATGTATATATATATATATATATATATATATATATATATGTATATATATATATATATATATATATATATATATATACCTTGCCAATGTCCCTACTTCTGTGTAGGTTAAAGCAGACTTCCCACATAAAACGCATTGTGTAATACCCACAAGCAGTCACTCCAACTTTTGTTGCACACTTATTCAAAATCATTAAACAATGGTAAGATAACTTTATAATGGAAACAATGTATATCATTTAGCTTTTTAAGAAATGATACCTTTAAATCTTCCCACTGGATACCTCTTTTGTTGCCATGGTGAAGTGAAGCAAACTTAAACGCACTACAACAACAATAATAACAACATGTTGTTATTAAATAAACAAACTAAACGATATGATTTTGAATACTATATCAAAGTAATGAAATATACAAGTATTGTTATTAAAGATAATGCATGTCAAATATTAATCTCAAAATACTATAATGATGTAATAATATTATATTTTATGTTCGTCTTACCTCGCCAACTCTTTTTTCAAACTTTTTACATCACATGATCTTGGAAGTGAATCCATAATTCTTACCCTTGATTATATGGCAATAAAATCAACCGCTTGTTAAAGTGATCATTTAAATTTTTCCTCAGGTATGAAGTAGTGCCATCATAATCAGATTGGAATGAAGTGTAAAAGCACGCCGAAGGACATAGAAAGGCGATATCGACAACTGCAATTTCTTCCAATTTCGATGACAAACAACTTCAATTGTAAAAATGAACAATTAATGTCAAATAACATTAAAGTAATAAGGTAGAAAAACAGCTTATAATATGTAATATAGTTGAGAAAACTTACAGTATGAAGGCAAATATCATTCCCATTTCAATAGAATCACACTCTAACAACTCCTTCAAATCCTTCCGATCGACTAAAAATGTATTCAAAGCTTCAATATAAATCCATTTTCTAAACAAATACAATATAAAGACTTTTTCATATTTAATTAAATAAATTTGGGCAAACTTACTAACAATTTTAATTGATAACATAAATAAATAAAGGTATGAACATACCGGGCTATGGGAATAAGATACCAACAGAGCAAGACAACGTCTTAACAACACTTGAACACTAACTAAGTATTGAGCCAATCAAATCATCTCACAATCCTAATAAAATCTTACAAAAAAATTGTTAGTACAATTCATCAAATTTATAGTATTTGAGATCATATTTTAGTAATCAAGAGAAGATATAATAGATACCAATAGTTAGAGTAGTATGGTGGCTAAATACACCGTTTTGACCAAGTAATAATTTCTTGGTAACGTTTTCACCAAGAAAAATAGCTAATGGTTAGGTGCCATTTCTTTTTTGAGTTACTGCCTTTGAGAAAGTACTATTTAATGTTTAACGTATAAATTAATTAGGAGTATTGGGCTGTTAGGTACTTAGCTCTTATTTGGGCCATTTGAGATCATGGGCTTGTGTAGAAATTGGACCATGACTTGTGGTCGAAGAGGCCACCATCCATTTTGACCAATTTTGACCTAGCTCCTCATAACTTGCGTCCCCCTTAACATCTGCTAGCAGCATGCTCTGCAATCAAGAGTAGCTCACCGCTACTGAATCCAGGGGAGCAGCCCTGCAGCAACTGGGATGGTAACGGAGAAGCCTTCTCAGGTAGCCAGCGGCGAAGCTTTTCCTCGGGCAGAGACCGGTACACTCTTCAAGTTTAGTCAGCAATGGAGCAGCCTAAGGCCCCAAAAATCTGGAAAATATAGGGGCCCATTTTTTTGTACATTAAGATTATACCTACGTAGTTTTTAACCCGTCAGCCTGGGAATATGTGAATAACACCACCAAACCAGCTGCGATTCTGCGAGCTTGCGAAGGAGACTACCAACTGAAGGACGACTGAGAGATGCTATTTGGCTTCTCCTTCTCCGTTCTTGGTTGCACACGGTATGAGGAATCCTAATTCTTAAGCACTAACTCCACGTCTCCACTAAGCACTTTGTTTTTTTCGTATTCCTTCGGCCTTATTTGATTATTTCTTGCCTTCTTGAATCTTTACTCCAGTTAATTTTAGTAATTTACTTATTTGCTTATTTTTTTGTATTTTCAAAACTTTTTTAACATTATATTGATTTGCTAAATGTCAATGTGATGTATAATTGATTTGTGATGTGTGAATGTCTAATTGGTTAATTTGTAAAATTTTAAATGCTAGTTGATTATTGTTTGCTTTTTATTTAGGTTTTCCAATATTGTAGTTATGGAATTCTTAATTCAAAATTAATCAAATTATATGCTTTGTATTTTGTAGAGAAAACTGAGAAGGAATTTATTGATGACATGGATTGTGTGCACTTGATTATACTTTTGTGTGTAAAACTATTGGACAAATTGTACTCAAATAGTTTTTAATACATTCAATGTACGCAAAAAAAACATTCAATGTCATTTTGTTATAATGTAAGACTTTTATTTAAGATTTGCGTTTTGTGATATTTAATCATTAAATTTTAATGCATTTATATGATAAACGATTATGAAGTACAATGTATAGGACCCATTTTATAAAACTCGACTCATGCCCAAGTTTAGCTAAGACCGGCACTGCAATGGAGTTCGGATCTGTTACTTCTGGAGCTCTTACCGGCCATTAATGGCGGACACTTAAGATCAAGCTCCAGCAACTAGGGGTGGGTCGGTGAAACCGAAAACCGAATCGAAAAAACTCGAACCGCAACCAAAACAAACGAACAACAAGAAAACCGAAACCGAACTCAAAAAACCGAACCGTGGTTGTTTGGTTTTAGTTTTGGTTTTCACATCTCAAAACTGAATCGAATCGAACACACTGAACTTTTAAAAACTTGCTATTTTATTTATTAATCATTACATGTAATAATTTTGTTTAGTTCTTAATTCTTAATTCTAAAAAGTTAATGTTTGATACTAAATTAATTATGATATGTAGATATTGACATTTAATATTTATGGCTTAATTAAGCGAAACGCTTATACAGTGGCGGAACCAGAACATTTTTTGAAGGGGTGCTGAAAAATTACATGAAACATCCGAAGTAAAATTTAGTAAGTTGATTTAAAGCCAATAGAATTTTTGATGATTCTCCACTCGGTATTAGAAATTTTGACACGTTTAACCTACCAAATTATACAACAATAGATTCATATGATAATTAATCTTGATTTATATTTAATCAGTAGAGTTACTGATAATTAAATACTAAGCATATAACAATAGCAATATAGCTTTAGAGCATAAATCCCAATTCATAAATACCAAATAGGTTTGCGCTAAGGAGTAGAGAATTGACCACTTCAACACATGTTCATAGTTCACAATTCACATTATAAAATAATAAAATAATTTCCTTAACAAATACTCCATCCGTCCCCTTTTAAATGTCCTGGAAGAAGGTGGCACGAGTTTTAAGAAAAGTCTGTTTGTTTGGTTGATATTAATTGATAAAGTAAGAATAAAGTAAGAATAAAGTATGAATGATTTTGAGCCACACAAACTTTACCAAATAAGGTATGAGACAATTAAATAGGGACATCCCAGTATGATAAAACGGGATATTTAAAAGAATAATATTTTAACAACAAACTTGTTTTGCAAAAAAAAAACATACCCGTATCCCCCAAAAAAACATACTCGTATTACACCTAACTAACACATACAAATATAAAATTATTATAGGGTGGGTAATTCTATTCACAGGCCACAAATTGCTATTCACAACCCACTAAATTAAATTTTAATAAATAAAGTAATGTAAGTATCTAAATTACCCCTGTTCCAGGAAACAAAAGCTGCTTCGTCATCTTCCACCCCTGTTCTAGGCCTTTATCAGGCCCTTTATCAAAGAATGGGTCAAAAGATGTCTCTTTAAGAGGTGGAGGTTCCCCTCCCTCTTTTGCACATGGTTCCATGATGTCAAGAAAATAACACTCATTTATGGACTGACAAGACAGTTTTTCCAATTTGGCCATGCAACACGTGAGTCTTTTATGTCAGAAAATTTCCGGGCTAGAGCTTCCATTTGTTCACTAAATAGATTAAGACATTCTGATTTTTTGGATGACTCAAGACCGGATGTAAGAATAACAGGGGGGTCAGGATTATCGTCAATAAAAGCATACTCAGGGTTGGAGGGAAGAAGCTTTAGATTTAATGGAGAATGAGTAACAATAGAAGAATCAGTATGAAAATCTTCCTTCTCCACCTTATCTAAATCATCTTTCTTCCCCTACACAAAACTAACATCACCTGAGTCCTCTTCACTAATCATAAGACAATCAAAACTAGGGAGGGGCTCATGATTTAACTAGACCGAGTGCAAGCTTCTCTTACAAAGCAGACGACATCAAATTACTGTTGTCACCCAAATCAGCTAAGGCCCTATCTAAAGTAAGATCCCCTATAAAACAAGGAATAGTAAAAGAACCTGGATCCTTAAGCTTCTTCGGTAGATCCCTCCTAATCACAGCTGAGCAATCCTCGTTAAGCATCACGGTCGATGCTTCTTCCAGCTTCCTCTTGTTAGTTAGCAGATCCTTCATGAACTTCGCGTGCTTTGGCATTTACGCTAGTGCATCCACGAATGGTGGGTGGGAGTAGTAGAGACATTTTGAAAGAGCTGTAATAATTGGGGGAGACTTAGTTGTGGAGTGGACTAATTTTGGAAAAATAGTGGTGGAGTACGGAAATTTTGAAAGCAGGAAGGCGTCTGGGTGAAATAGGTGGTGAAGACTGGGGTGAGGTATTGATGTAGAAATCAGATGATGATGGTTCCATGGTTGTGTTCTTTTCTCTTAAGACCTTATGGTTCTGTCTAGCGAGTTTCTCAATCTCAAGATTTAGAGGGACAAACGGTTCTCCCCTCTTAGAGCGTGTATGCATAAAAAGACCTGACCTGCAAGGTTAGCAGACAAAAAATCATACGAAAAACTAAAAACAAGTCGCTGATTCTAATTAACCCTCAAATTCGACACCGTCCCCGGCAACGGCGCCTGATATGCACTAGTTAGTAGTGCATAAATGTATGTTTTTATATTTGTTTTGTGTGGATTGCTTACCATTTGTTTACAGTTGTAAACATTTATGAACTTGGGAAATTTACCGGGATGTGACTAAAACTCAATGAGTTTCTCAATCTATGACCTAACTAGTTTTTATACCTTTGTATGACCGAAAATCCAAAAACAAATAGAAAATTCGTTTATAATTAAATGATGAATGACGAAAATACCCTTATTTAAAATATGTGCATTTTGCACTAATTTCGTCCAATTAAAATTGTTGCACTTTATATTGCTGTTAATGCACAAAATTAATGCACGTCTTTACTGCACATCTGGTAATAATCACTGCACTTCCTCAAAATTAATTTTCTTCTCATTCACTTGAGGAATTTGTTTTTGTTTTTATTTTTTATTTTTTTAGATTTAATAATTTTATTATTTTACATCTCATTAAGTATATTGTGTTTCATGGTGAAATTATTGTTATTTTACTGCACTATTGGTCATAATCACTGCACAATAAACTTCATTAATGCATTCATTTACTGACATGTACAACATATATATATTGCCATATTCACGATCATGTTCACTGCCAATGTCCAATGCTCAAATTTAATACCCGCAAACCCTAAATTCACTCACAATACTCAACAATATCTATTATGATTTCACTGCCCATATTCATCGTGCATATTTAATGCCTACAAACCCTAATTTTAGACTCTTAATTTCAAAAAGGAAAAGGCAAAAATGTGAATGAAGGGCCACCTAGTAGCAAATCTAAAGCAGTGGCCTACTACGTGTCTAACAAATCTAAAGCAGTGGCTTAATTTGAAGAGATAGGAAAAGAAGAAACTCACAAATCCTAATTTCAAACAAAAAAAGAAGAATGGAAATTGTGGTTCTTGAGGAGGTCCACTACGTACCCACGTATATACTCAACAAATTAATTAAATCTAAATGCTATCTTATCCCCCACCTACTCGAGCAACCTATTCCGTCGTTCCACACAATTTATACCTTATCTCTTGACAAAATGACTATGGGTAAAGTTAGGGACGCTGTTCTTCTTGATTCGCTGGAGACACGGAGTTGCAGACCAAGAGGAGGCTGAAATCGACGACAGGGAGTTGTAGAGGGCAGCGTAGTGGCCGTGCGGCTGGGCGGCGGTGGCTGTGCAGTTGGGAGGCCGTGCGAGCGGCTAGGTTTGAGAAAATGATTTGGCTATTAGGGTTTTATAATAACAATTTAAGGGCATATTAGTCCATAAAAACATTTATTTAATTATTTATTAATATGTTAATTAATTAGGACGAATTTAACTAGTATTTTGGGAAATAAAGTAATAAGGTCATAGATTGAGAATGTGATGGAGTTTTACTCATACCTACGATAATTATCTCTATGAACTTTTATTTGTAATTGTTTTTAGCTTTTAATTGTAAGTTGTAAAGTAGTGGTAGAGTTGTAGACTTTAGAAAAGGAGAAAACAGTGAACAAAATTTGCCCAAAGAACCTACCCGGCCGGGTAGAGATCTTTACCCGGTCGGGTAAGACTTAACAGCTGCAGGTTCCAGGAAATTGACATCACCCGGTCGGGCCCTATACCTCACCCTGTCGGGCGAGACTTGACCGAGGACAATCCGACGTGCTGAAGAACACTAGAACGTAGAAGATATTTGATTTGGACCGGTACCCAGTCGGGTGGATACTCTACCCGGTCGGGTACCCGGCCAAAGGTGTTGAAAAACACTTATAAATAGCACACTTTTCCTTCACTAATTTCCATCCCTTTCTTCCATATACTTAAGCTCAGTTTAGAATAGTTATTTCTTATATTTTTATAGCATGTTTAGTCTCCAAATGAGGAGCTAAACTTCCATTTCTTGGTTTTGCTCTTGAAGCTTGTTGATTATTAAAGTTGTGAGTTATTTTCTTAACTTCTCCTCTTGATTATTAATTCTTCACTTAATCTCATTCTATATTAATGTTGGAGGGTTGCTAAGTGACGATTAGTTAACGTTCCGACATTAATTATTACTAGAAACGATCAACGAACCGATGGTTAATCGTTGATGGTTTCACAAGTAAGTAATTTCAGTTTATTAATGCACGGTCGTGGTTAATAAACTTAAGAGGGATTAATTTTGTTGGTTAAACAAAAACCGTTGTGTTGATGTTATCAATCTCAATTGATTTCATCCATGATTTTAAGAGATTAAATGCTACTATTAAATCAGTATACGGCGTTGTTCTATATTTGATTAATAGTAAGGGTTATTAATGAATGGTCGTTGTTAATAACTACCTTCGATGAATTGGATATACTCCTCGATTGAGTATTCGAGAGGGGATACGTTATAGATATAACAATGATCGACTAAAATATATCAACAAGTGGAAAGTAGCAAAGCTAAGTCTCTATTATTCTTGAATTAAATCTCATATAAGTCGTTCATCTTCGTGTTTAATTAAATTAAATCACTCAATCCCAAAACCCCCCCTTTTATTTACTTGTTTCATTAAAAAGATAATTATTCCTTTCCTTGTGGATACGAACTCTACTTCACCTATACTACGTATTAGTGCTAGTATTGAATTTATTTTGACGCACTGAGACAAAGTTTCGTCAGCGTCAAAAACTGATGTGAGTTTTCTCGCACCTAAAATGATCGTAGTAAAGTGGGGAAAGAACGAGTATCGTCTCCACAGAGACGGACAAAAGGGAAATAAGAATTAACTAAATTCAGCGATTAAAAAGAAATAAAATAAAAGCAATTGTGCGAGATTGGTGGTTTGGAAAAATTAAATGCAGAATAACGAATAAAAGTAAATTGGTTTCTTCTTAATTAACGACGAAGGGAACATGGATTGATTTCGGGGTAATCAGATTTCTGCAGATCAGGCTTTATTACATGAATTTAATTTAATTGAGCCTAACTAATCATTACTAAGTTCTTACCTCTCACGCGGCATAGAGTACAATAAAAGTAGGGAACCAGACTGCTCTCTCATGCGACAGGTTCCTAAATTATTGCCAAGATGAGCGAGCTTACAGCCCCTTAATCGCTACTAATCTCTTAGCGAACGATTAAGTGTGTGAATGTGTCCTAGAATAAACTAGATCTCTCTTAATTTATTCTAGAAATTGTAATTTTAGCGCGCGTTCTAGGTTACAAGAGATATCGGTTAAATTATTCAAATACAAATTAAACGGCATTCCTGCAATTAATCGATCAAGAAATAGCCATTCATCATGATTAACCCCTTCATCAATACCAAATCCCTAATTAAACTACTCACAACTCATAATTAAAAAATCAACAGAACTGGGAAGAGTAGAAATAATTGTCATTAATTAAAAAGATTGAATTTACAAGTAATCCAAGGGTCTTGAGCAACGATGCATAAAAACAAGGTAAAACTCGTCCATGGGCCTCTCTATGAAGTTCATAACACCAAAATAGGAGAATGGAGGCCTTATTTATCGAAATCAGGTAAAATTTGGGCTGAATTGGGAAAAACGGGGCCAGACACGGCGCCAAGCACGACCGAGTCTGCGCCCGTGCGTCCGGAGTAACAGCGAACTTCGCGTCCAGGTACGGCGTGCCTGGGGTCATGCATGACCGTGCCTGGCATTCCAGCAACCTGGTACATTTTCCCTCTAGAGGCACGACCGTGTCTGGCATTCCAGTGAGTTGGTACGTCTTCCTTCTATAGGCACGACCGTGCCTAGGGTCAGGCATGATTGTGCCTGCCCTTTTCTTCATCATGTTTCCTCGTTTCTCGCTCCAAATGCTCCCGGATGCTTCCATGATCAATCCAAAGACCTTTTATTCATCAAATATACGTCGTTAACCTCCCGCTGGGCTCCAGAACTCTCAAATGTCTCTCAAATGCTCTCTAACTCTTCTTGATTGCTTCTCAAGCGCCGGTACCAAACTCTAAATTCCCGATTTTAACTCCAAACAACACAAAACTCGAACCAATGCCTGGTAGATATAACTTGAGCTAAAATTGAGACTTGCAACACCTACAAGCTAGGAAAACCATAAAAAACTGATCCCAACACGCATCAAATGTGTGTTGTAACTTGTAATACAAACTTATCAAGAAGCTTTACGGACGAACAAGGTTTCCAGAAAAGTGGGTTTGCGAAGAAACTAGGTTTTCGGAAAGATGAGCTTTCCAGATAAACTAGTTTTCGGACGAAGGTTTTCAGATAAATGGGTTTATACATAAATAAACTAGTTTCCGGACGAAGGTTTCCGGATAAACGGTTTCTTCCCCAAATGGTCCGTAAACTCACCCTTTTTAGTGTTTTTCTTCTCCAAACATGAGTTTGAACTCGTTTTAGCATTTAGCAAAGGAATTCTGTCTAGTTTGGTCTGGTATAAACTGGTATGATGTGGTCTGGTGTAATATATGATCGTTCCATGTGTAATTTATATCTATCAAAGTCAAGCCAGGTCTGGTCATGTCTGATTGTCTGGTCTGGTCTGATCTAATCTGGTTTGAGACTAAATCAAGATTAATTAAAACACTCCTCCTCGGCGCACCGCTATAATTACTAAGCGCACCCCTTTTTCCCCATTATTGGACATAACTAGTTGTTTATACGCGCCTTGCGCGATTGGTAAAGTGCCCAATGGGAAATAAAAAAATAAATAAATAAATGAATAAGTAAATAAATAAACAAATTAAATCTATAAATAAAGAGGATATGATACTATTTGTTTTTAATAAAATGCCACCAATTAATTATATGAAAAAAAGTACAAGGTAGAGGGACAAGAACCAAAACCTACCGAATCATACTAATTTATTAGAAAAGGGAGAGAAACAAAAAGGGAAAACACAATAGAAAAGATAAAATCTGAACACCTAAGGAAAACATTTTTTAACTTGAACAATGGTATGCACTCCTAGTATAACAAGATAAATCATTGAAGTTATGGAGAGAGAAAATTGATGTAGTTCCTTCACAATCTGAGAGCATTGAAGAAGTATATTATGTATCTCTTACACAATTATAAATTGATAAGAAATCTATTTCAATTACTATATCAGCATATCCACGGTGTTTGCACCATGAGAGAGCCCCTTCGGGAGCTAATAATGCTTCTGCATAAAGGACAAAGGCTGCCTACATGGGAAAGCAACAATGTATCATGAAGAGTCCTTGATTTCGAATCAAGCCTCCACCAGCACCAAGGGAGTTGTAGATGACAACATCCACATCGAGTTTGAGCTTATTAGCAGTATGAACTAACCATCATATCACCAGGGGCTTGAAGGTTGGGCCTTTAAAGTTTGGAGGAAGTAGTCCCTTTATTTTGAGAAAAATAGAATTAGCAGCTTTGATATCCATGACATTGTTGATCCAAGTCATCATGTGCTTCATAATTTGACCTACGGTTTGCTTGGTGTGGATTGCTCCCTCCTCCTAGATTAATGAGCAGTAGCTTTTGCAAGGGTACCATGTGATAATACAAGGTAAGACAACTTTATATACTCTTAGGGATGAGCAGGTAGATGCCAATCATGAATATATAAGCTCTTGTTTTAAAGGACAAAGACTACATGCATCAGAAGGAGTTTAAAATGGTTTCAGATTGTTGTTGATATGAGACAAGTATAAAAAAACATGATCAATATACATATTTGTGTGTGTGTTTTGGTGGATATACCTTTTCACATAAATGTTATTTGGTTCTACACTACATAAGATCCACCTCTCTACAAACCAATATCATCAGGGGGCATTGAGAAGTTTGCTTAAACTTGAATTCAAACAACATCATATCATTATGAAGCCCATTCATTTACAAATTTCAAAGTAGTCGCAAAAAAAATGTTTAATAGCTGCTCTTTGAGGTAGCAAGCATACATCAATCCAAGAAGATTTAGGTAGACTAAGAGATACAGTTAATATGATACAAATGAGCCTAATGTAAGCTCTTAATGACGAGGACTATGAGATGGCCAGTAAAAAACATGTCACTTAAGAGTTAAAGTAGTCACACCCTTAATTAAACTGTTAGGAAATGAAGAGTGGGTCATTTAACCTCTGAATATATGAAACAACAAAAGAGGCGTGTGACGAATATATGAAACTCGCAGTTCTAGTTCAGAGGAAAATGCGAGTATTTTTATGCACTATTAACCCCTTTTAATATTAATATCATTGTTAGATATCTCAATTAAATCTATTTTTTTTGTGCTGATGGCAGCAATAGGTGCATGAAAATACAGACTCAGGAAGAAGTTCGGGGTTATTATTGAGCTAATAATGCATTTAAAGTCAAGTGGACATTTTAAAAGTTCAAGGTTGATACGGTATTCTGGGCTAAAGGTTCAGGGTCATTTTCGCGCATTTGGCTAAAAAATAGTTGCGGTAGTTGTATCTGTAAGAAATAAGTTGAATAATGAAACATGAAAAAGAAAATTAGCAACTTTCATGGAGTGCTCTTAGGTTCTCAGTGAAGAGTTCAAGGGTTAAATGTGGGCTGGTCGAATTTCAGTCTATAATACTATGTCTTATCTCGATTTACATATTGGGCGGAAAAAACACTATTTTAGGCTTTAACAACTTTAGAGATGCACCCTCTTTTGCAGCTATCAACTTGCAATTAACTTCCAAAAGAAAGCTATAGATGCTTGGAAATGCCACGGTGCAAATGCAGATGATGAACTTAAAGAAGCTTATCCGATTCTTTAGCGGCTAAAGGCAAAGCTTTATTACTTGTACAGTCACACGTAAAGGCACTGCCTATAGTGCGTTTAGAATTTGTAAAAAACCTTATCAAATCAAAAGCATGTTCAAGAACTTCATTGGTTTCTCAAAAAACGAGGATAAACAAAGGCAGAAACATAAGGATCAAGATTTTACTATGGTCAATAAGATGCATTTATATTGTGTCTTCTACTCAATAAAAAAAACTATAAGGACTTCACTGTTCACTGTACAGGCAGAAACAAAAGCAAAAACAATCTCAAACATGGGTAGAAGACGTACCAGGAAAAGTGTGAGCAGGTGGCGAAAATAGACCACCAGTTGAATAAGATGCATTTATAGGGCCATGGCAGAGAAGGATTGAAGGTGGCCACACTAATTGGGAATTCCATAACCCACGCTGGAGAGAAGAAGGATCGATTTACAGGTACAAGCGAAATTAAATTAGCTCCATAAATGTGAGATTCATGAACACCCACCTGTGAGGAAGACGAAGGGATGTGCGAGCCTATGGTAGCCTGTGCGACCAAGCAGTGCCTCTGCAACTAACGACGGAGGGAGAGAAGTGGCCTGCCTGTGCGACTCAAGATGAGCCTGTGGGAATTACTAACGGAGACAGTTCGGGATATTAACGGAGATAGCGGCATCACACTCTACGGGAGCTACATACCACGCAAATTGTAAAATTTACAAACATTTAAGCATAGTGTACATGTCAACAAAGTTCACAGTACTACCGACAAAATATTTGTACCCAAAATAGACTAACCATCATTCACTCTTATTAGTTTGTAGAGATTTGTCCTGCTTCATAAGCGCACCCCGTAGTAACTAGTAAGCAACTAAGCAACACATCCCACCAAACTCACCCGTCAGTACGTAGCTTACCAAAGTACCAAACAGTACTTTGCTTTTTATTTTTTATTTTTATTTTTATACGTAGTATTTTTTTTCCTGATATTGCTTTTTAAATTAAAAAAACATGTCTTTGTATTTCCTGAGATTTTGTTTGACTTTATTTCAAAAAAACAACTACCCTTAAAATATACGAAGTACTAAAAGACTTACCATAATCTCAATTAAAAACTAATCCAGAAAATTTCAGTCCAATTTAAAACATTCTTATTGGTAGTATAATTATAAATTAATCTCTCCCAATAAATGGATTTCTATCAAATTCTTAGTATAATATGAATTGTGTCTTTCTTCTAAATCAATAACTTTGTTATCATGTTTAAACTTGTATAGTGTAGTAGATATTTTCAAAAGGTGGATGCCCCATCTTTTAAAACCAGATCAACACCATGCTGATTCCGCATTAAGGCCATCTACTTTATATCGATGATGGCATATGTGAATGATATTTAGGATGTTTTTAATTGAACTGATTTTAATCCAATTAGATTTAACAAAATCATACCAGACTAGACTTAAACAATAGTAAAATAAAGGTAATCGGAAATAATGTGACTTTTTATACTGCCTCCGATCTCTAATAACTGTCTCGTATTCTATTTTTGCATTTTTTTTAATTTATTACTCGTCTCTCTTTCTCCCTTTTACTAAGTTTTTCCTATAAAATTTTTTTATACTCTCACTTTTATTACCCTTACTTTTTATAAACTACTTTCTCTTTCCTATTTTGTTATTACTTTTCTCCTCTTAATACAACAGTATACTCTTTTTCTTACTTTTTTCGTTTACCATACATCCTCTATATTATCCCTGCTATTTTCTTCTTAAAAACTGTGAAAAACTTAACGGGACAATGATTAGAAAACGAAGGGGTACTTTAGTGATTAAAATTGTAACTTTAGTGATAATGACGATGTTGAGATTTCCATTGTAATGACTATATAGGTAGTGACTTAAGTCACACTTTTATCCAAAGTACGTAGTAAATATTTAAGGGAAAACCTATTAAATAAACGTCTAATAAAAAATACACTAACAACTTCCAAGCTTTAGTCTTCAAAATTTTTAGGGCCAACTAACATGAATCAATACATGATTTCAGAGGCAAAAGAAAAAAAAAATAAGAAGGATAAAAATACCACTGGTTCTCAGGGGTTCTCACGGGTTCTCATTTCAGCCAAAAATACCACCGATTCTCAGGGGTTCTCACGGGTTCTCATTTTAGGAAGGTTCTCACTAGAACCCTCCCCTGTATATATAGGGGAGGGTTCTAGTGAGAACCTTCTTAAAATGAGAACCCGTGAGAACTCCTGAGAACCGGTGGTATTTTTGGCTGAAATATTTTGATAAAAAGAATAATTTTTCTAATGATAATACTCCGTATAATATAGGCTTCAAATGAAAAAAATAATTTTTCAAATGATAATACTCCGTATAATATAGGCTTCAAATGAAAAAAATAATGAAAAATGATTCAATTCAATACATTTTTTTCATAATTGGAAAACAAATGAAGATAGTATAACATTTATAAAAAGCAATTGTTCGATCCATTTTATAAAAAAGGTTATTTCCCAAAATTAATTTATCATGCGTGTGACTAAAACTACTACCCTTTCTGAATATATGACCATACAAGTTTCTTTCCCCAAATAATACCTATTATGTAATAATTAAAAAATACTTTTAATAAATAAATAAATAAATATTTTATATAGACTAAAATGCCCCCAATTAACTTAACATTATTAAACCCTAATAATCCCCTCATTCTATTATCACATCCATCGATCTTCTTGGTGCATCGCCTCCATCTTCTACATCACCTCCATCTACATGCATCTCCTCCCGCAAAAAGGAGTGGGATTAATCCCTCTCTATTCGGCCGGCTAAAGCAGGCCATACGTTGTGTCACCAATTGTCCGCAAAATAGAAGCATCGAGAAAAGCCCTGATGAAGATTCGTCGGTCATCTCTTGGCGCCGACCCAGGTAGTAGGATCCATCTCCTCCATCTTGCGTCGTCGGTCATCTCCGGCGCCGACCCTTTGATGGAATTTGTCTGAACTGAATCCCTGATGAAGTGTTGGTTGTTTGCGGCAGAATAGAATTAAATTGGATCGAAGGATCTGAAGCTAAAAAGTTTGATTACAGGGGATGACCATATAATGCCAAGGATCTCACGGAATGGAGATGGGTTATGGGAGGGAGATATTGAACGTGGGATTGGTAGGCCAGAATGTCTGCCTTGATTCTCATTCTTAACTTTTCTATTTTTTGAGATTAAACATGACTCATGAGCATTAAAATTTGTTAAATTTAAATTTTGTTGACCTTAAACATGGCATTGAACATTGACGGTGAATATGGCTATAAATTATATTGTACACAACAGTGAACGAATGCATTGACGAAGTTTGATGTGCACTGATTATGACCAATAGGGCAATAACACAAATCAGTAATGTCACCATGAAATGCAGTGATTTTGGGTGAAGATAATTTCTTAATTAGACGTAATGTAATAAAATTATTAAATCTAAGAAAAATAAAAACTATAATTAAATTCCTTAAGTGAAAGAGAAGAGAATTAATTTTAGCGGAAGTGCAGTGATTGTATTTTTACCGGATGTGCAGTAAAGTCGTGCATTAATTTCGTGCAGTAACAGCAATATAAAGTGCAGTAATTTTAATTGGACGAAATTAGTACAAAATGCACATATTTTAAATAAGGGTATTTTCGTCATTCAACCTTTAAATATAAACGAAATTTCTTTTTTCGTTTAGATTTTTGGTCATAGAAAAGTCTAAAAACTAGTTAGGTCATAGATTGGGAAACTCATTAAGTTTTAGCCATATTCTAGTAAATTTCCCTATTTATAATACTTCATCGTATTTGAGTCATTAAACAAAGTTACCAGAAGTTCACTATAATGGGGTTTATGTATTTTTGATGAACTAACTATATTATTATACTATCCAAATAAAAAGTAGTTATTACAGAGTACAATAATAAAGGGGGCAAAATTGTCTAACGAAGGTTACCTAAAGCAATATTGGGGTGCGCCTAGCAACCCCCTTATTAAAAACATTCTTGGTTTTCCAAAATCTTTGAGAAGTGGTTTGATGCACATATATATCAAAATAATTGCCCACGTATGACTTCCAGACTTCCCATTTCTAAAAATATAACCACTTTGAACTTTTCCCAAAATGTGATTCGTGCTCACTCTTCACACAACACCAGCCCAGCCCAAGAGATTTACGCATCGATCTCTCTTCTCCGTCATCGAACACTTCCCTCCGCCAGAGTAGCCATGGACGCAACACACAAAGCTCCTCACCCGCCAGGCTTATTCTCCGCTGCCACGACTCTCCAGCTGCCGCCGCTCTCCAGCCGCCTCTCTGTCACTCCATCTTCTCCATCGAGATAGGGAGTGCGACGTTGCCGCCTATGTCGGCCTCCAAGTCATCGCCCAGATCTATTCTTCTTCTTCTTCGTTTTTTCAGATCTGAGGTGAAAGGCGCGGCGGCCAAGGTTACGACGGTGGTGAACGACGGTTAGGGTTACAAAGGTGATGGGGCTGAGGTCAGTTGGCTGGGGATGAGATCTGTTGGCTGGTGGTGACCATTTGGAGGTTAGGGGAGTGACGATTGGTGGTTGGGGATGAATATTGGTGGGTGATGGTGTTGAACGGCTAGGATGAATTGTAAGGTAGGGGAGGCCGGAGGGGAAGGGGTGATGGGCAGGTGACAGATAGGAGGGTGTTTGGTAGGTGGCTGGGGGCTAGGGAGGGGGCGGCAGTGATGGTCAGTGGCGGCCCTATGGCTGGGTTATTGTAGAAGGCTGTGAGGAGCGGGGGAGGGATAGATGGGTTGTGACACCGGAGCCAGCGTGTCACTGTGACCGGAGACGGAGTGTCACTGTAGCCGGTGGACAGTCACTGTAGCCGGTGGGGCAGTCACTGTGACCGGTGGGGCAGTCAGTGTGACCGGCGGAGCATACACTATGGCCGGCGGGGTAGTCACTGTGACTGGCGGGGCTGTCACTGTGGCCGGCGGGGTCACTTTGGCCGGAGTCACTTTGGCAGCGGCGGCAGCAGCGGCGGTGCTAGGGTCGGTGGTGGCGGTGCTGGGGTTGGCGAACCGGAGGTACTGGTGGTTACAAATGTATCAAAAGGAATATTAAAAAATAAATATATGATTAAATATAAGGAATAAATAACTTTTAGTCACATTTTTTGAAAAATTTAAAACAGATCACTTTTGTATCTTTTTCATTCATTTTAGTAATATTGGAATAAAAAGGCCATTGTCAACAATACCGACCTACTAAAAAATATGAATAAAAACAAGCTCAAACGTAACAAACAATAATGATTCCAGGAAAATCCATAGCTAGGGCTTAAAAACCGAACTTAAGCATAAAGTTACCGCGCTGTGATTATATAGGCCCAGTTCCGGTGAGAACATTCCAGGCAAATTCCTAGCTCGGGCTTAAAAACCAAACTTATGCACATTATAATTAAGGAAGATTTGCAATTTAAATCTTGTAATTTTATTCACTTGCAGATTTAATCATGTAACGAATACAGGGCTTAAAAACCGAACATATGCACATTATAATTAGGGAAGATTTGCAATTTAAATCTTGTAATTTTATTCACTTGCAGATTTAATCATGTAACGAATACAGAGTATTATTTTTTAACTTGAGGAGTTTTCCATAAAAAAAGTACTCTTTCCAACAGAAATTTAAACGCCGACAATATCTTCCCAGGTATCAATTTACGGGGTCGAATCTCAAATTAAATAAAATAAAGAGATAAGGGTCAGATAGGGTCTCGAACTTGAAAAAAATGTTAAATAAGGCCATATTTAGGATGCTCTGTCCGGCCGACGCCATTTGGGGTGGTTCCCGGTAGAATTTTTTGATGAAATTTTTTGAGAATCTTATTCATTAAGTCTAGTTTACTCATATCAAATTTGAACTAAAACTTTAATCGGGAAGGCATTCAAATGAATTCTTGAAGATAACTGTACCGTTAAAAGCGCAGTTATCTTCATGAATTCATTTGAATGCCTTTCCGATTGAATTGTTAGTTCCAATTTGATATGAGTAAACTAGACTTAATGAATAAGATTCTCAAAAAAAAATCATCAAAAAATTCCACCGGGAACCACCCCAAATGGCGTCGGCCGGACAGATCATCCTAAATATGGCCTTATTTGACATTTTTTTTCAAGTTCGAGGCCCTCCATACTGAGAATGTCCATAAAAATAATCCGAACTAGTAATGGTGTTCACAAGAATAAATTGGAGTGAATTCAAACTAATGCTCATTTAATACTCCTAACCTCTACCTCCACTTTCTCATTCACCATTCAATTCTCGTCTCGGGGAAGAGAAATGTGGGAATAAGGGTTGAAAGTATTAAACGGTTATTAATCTGAATTCATCCCAATTTATTCTTGTGAACACCATTACTAGTTCGGATTATTTTTGTGGACACTCAATAGGGATTATTATTGTAGAATCTTTAAAAGTAGGGATTATTCTTGTAATTTTGCCTTTTCAATATTATATTATTCCTAGAGAAGACATATAAAGTTTCCTGGATTACAATCCACATTATATTTCCATTAGAGATGCTCTAGTACCGCTAAGTTGGCCGTATTAAAAATATCCTGGATTTTCGATATTATGTAATTATTATAGTGGTCATGAATTCACGATATTATATTGTTGATTCACAATGATAAAAGGCTTACTTTGTTTCACGATCTTATTAATGCACTTGTTAATTAAAACATCTTATATTATGATTATCACTAAAACATGACATGTCTCGTGCTCGATTAAGATGTACAAAATATCAAATAATTGGTCGTATAATGCCGAATATAAATGTATTAACATTTCTCAGGGACCCGAAATCTGCTTCGTGTATTCCACTCATGGTTGGAATCATTCGCCAAATTAACTGCTAAGCTGGGTAGCTAAGTGACTACTTTCAATACTAGCTTTCACTTTTTATCTTTCCAGATCTTTATTGACTGAGATGGCTTTATTCCATCATCAATAATCAATAATAATAATAGACAACTGTTGATATTGCTTTATTCTGGCCATTCCCCTTCGTTGGCGATGAACCCACCACTTAAGTGATGAACTAGAAAAGGAAATCTCCTAAATTAAACTTCAAGTAGTTCTGCACAACTTTAGCCATATATAAGATCCTTTTACAAAGGGGTGAAGTGGTGAACCAATTATATAAGTGAAGCACACCTCTATTTTCACCCTTCATAAGATGTAATAATGCATTCTAGTCAATAAGAAATGATGAATTTAATTAGGAAGTGTTTCTTAAATGATTATATACACATGGTGTACGTTTTTATGTTATTGGCTAGCATACACAGGATGTTTTCGTGACAAAATGCGCTGACACGGATTTGACGTATCAGTGTTCATTTCTCTATGAATTTTGGCGAATCACTGCCATAAATCCTTTTCGATCACTTTATATTTGCGGTGAATCAAATATTGATTCATCACTCAAATACACATCCAAATAGTCACTAATTATCTAATTAGATCAGACCGTCCATGTATGATGTACATATTCGAGTTCGTCCAAATTAGAAAAAAAGGCATAACCAAATTTAATTCCATTTAAGCAGAAAACTTTCGAACGTTTTCCACTTTTCTACTACCTCCGTCCCAAAAAGGTTCGCCATATTGAGTTTTCTTGGTCAATGATGACAAACTTTGAACTATGATTTTAATTATTATATTTGTATATTATTTATAAATTTTATACTTTTATGAAAATATTTTGAATAAGGAACATTTTGATATAATTTTTATGTTCAAAATACTTTCATACGAAGTATTACAATATCATTGGTCAAAGTTGATTACCATTGACTAAGAAAAGTTAATTTGGCGAACCTTTCCGGGACGGAGGGAGTATATATAATATACCTAATAATTAGCAGCAATATACTAATTAACCTGGTTCCTAGATACGTTGAAAAGGATATCAAAAGCTTGTGTATGTTTGAGATCTGCCATTTTCTTTTATTTTCTGGTATTAGCATTGCCAGATCAGTAACAAAGAGTGATGTATGAATTGAAAAGGCCGAAACAAAGAAAATAAGAAGTAGAAAGGAAAACAATTACAACGAACGCGAGTAAATATGTGCATGCAACATGAAGACCTATAATAGTCTCCAAGACTCCATCTATTAATTATTCCTTGCTTGGTTTTAAAAAGTGAGTACATAGTACCGTAGGTTTGTCCCATGAGACAAAGTAGCAATGTAGGTATGTTAACCAAATAAAAATGACGGAAAGTGAAACAAAACTAAATCTTATCCCCAAAATTTTCTTGGAAATTGGATTCCGGAATATATGCTTATCAAGACGGTAAAATAGTATAGTTGCGGTTAATGAAAAAGATAATAAACTTGGGATAGAGGAAATACAATTAGAGCATGAGCTTGAGAGGATTATCTTATAGGCAAATTATATATACTACCTCTGTCCCATTAAACTTGAAGAGGTAATGTTGTTATTAAGAAAAATAAATTTATGTGTTTGATATTGAATAGATGAAGTAAAATTAAAGTAAAACTGATTTAAATCACACTAATTTTATTAAATTAGGTATGCGACAATTTTAGTGAGGTGAATCTAGAGGGAAAAACGAGAAAATCTTAATAGAAAAAAGGGAATAGTACCTTTCAATTTCATGTATTTATCGAATATAGGGAACTAATTTTATGTTGATATAAATCAATATCTAACATTCAAATACGGTACCCTCACTTAGTAGACATAGGAGTAATATTCTAATGTAATGATTCAAACGAAGAGAAATAGTGGAATGATGATAGTAAAATAATGATGGACGTAGTTTAAACATTCTACCTCAAAGCTCTGTAGTTAATTGACATTTATATATATTCTTCTTAAAACCAAATGGTGCTAAGGAGGGGTAGACACCCTCTTGGCCTCCATATTTAACCCAACATTTTTAGTCACAGATTCCTAAGAATAATCTTCATAGTTCACTATAACAGTGCAAAACCCAATAAGTACCGAATTAAAATGGAAAAAGTTTAGATGAATACATCCAATCTCAAGACTAAGCAAAGAAGCACACTTGGATAAACATTTGAATCCATAGTTATGAAAATAATAAAGATCATAGTGCAGCATAGAATTCATCATGACGTACACTAAGGTCGAAGCATAAAATTCTTCATCAATAAGACTCTTCAACCTTATTTCGCACTTTTCTTTCCTTATATACATGTCACTCAGTTGGATTGCTATATTCATACTAATTAATTAATCCATCTGAGTTTTCAAATGATTAAAACTAATTAGTATGAAATTATCCAATTAGAAAAAGCATCATGCCCATCCGAAGATGTAAAAGGTCATGAGACGAGAGATGGAGGATTTCAATTATAGAAGATGGTGGGTGGTGGGAGAAGATGAGTTAAGACCCGAGAACCCGAGTCCGCCTGTCCATCCCCAATACGGGTTGTTCTCCAATGTGCCTAAGAAATGCTTTGTTGAGTTGCTCAATAATCCTCTCCCATTTTCCTCCATTTTTGTTGAGGGTGATAATGATGATGATGCTTCCACTCCTTCACTCTGAAAATTAGGATACATGTTTGAGTGTGAACCTAGAAGGTCAAACCCGTTTCCTATGTAAGGAAACGGGAAACCAAGTTCCCCAATTCCTCCACCACTTCTTGCGTTGGCAACGACCGGATGTGGTGGAGGAATCCCGACTCCCCCGCTAGGGTAGCCACAGCTGCCATCGTAACGGTTTAGGGTTTGGTGAAACGCTTCAGCCATGTGTGTCTGCGGCAATTGAGGAAAATGCCTGCCTATATCTGTAGGGCTTATGCATGATGACGTCAGACCTGGACCGCCACGGCCACCGTCACCGCCATCCACAGCGGTTTTCACCTCCATATTGGCTGTGGCTCCTGCTGAGCTGGACTTTGAGCCTTGGTTATTGTTCTTGCTTCTCTTGTTCCTACGGCAGCCTCCGCCGACGGGAACGTTTCGAAGGGCGCCACCTCTTGTCCAGTACCGGCGGCAAGTCTTGCAGAAGTGTCGTGGCTGCGTCAGGCTGTAGTTGTTGAAGTAGCAAAACTTGGTGTGTGTGGATTCGCACCTTGGACACTTTAATCCGGCTTCCGGCAACGCAATCTTGGCCTGCCTGGCTCGATCTACCATCGAACCAGGCCGGATCGATGCGAGACCGCCGCCTGCCGGAGCAGGTTGCTGCGGCGGTGCAGTTTGCAGCTGAGGGTTCTCTACTATGCCGCCGCCAGCTCGTTCTTGGTGATTATGTTCACTTTGCTGCAACTATATATATCCAAATATCAAGAAAGCCAAATATTAAAGCAAATCTAAGAGTGTGAGTTGAAGCATATTCAGATAGCTTAAAGATCAAATCAAACACATGCATCATTTTGAGCCATTATGTATGATAAAGCTAGCTAGAAAGATCAATTGCAAGTATATTCAATTAAAGAAAAACTGCATAAAAAGGAATTTGAATATGAATATTATCTCTTTATATTCTTGCTATCATTATTTTCTAGGAGTTGATGAGGAAAAGCATGGATATATGAAGCAAATAATAAAGTAAAAGGAAAAGGAACCTGGTGCAAATTTGGATGATCTAAATAGACTGGAAAAGAAGAGAAAGCCATGATTTTTTTTCTTTTGCGGCTTTAGTTTCTATGAAGATGGATCTCTTTAATCTTTATATCTTTAATAAAGTTTGGTGGGTGTTTTGGAAATATATGGTGGGAGCATCTATGAAGGAGAGAGGGAGCTCAGCAAGCAGGACTGAGAGACAGACCGACCAACAAAGAGAAATGGGATATAAAGTGGAAATTTTCTTAGGGTTTTCATGTGCTTTAGATGGTCTAGTGGGTGGAAGCTAAGTTACTTAACATTGAAGCTTCCTTAAGGGGAAGGAGAAGAACCTTAGTGGTCCTCACAAACCCAACACTCCGTGCTCGAACCATGAAATGATCTATGGAAAGAATTGCTCAAATATGACTTGTAAAGTTCTTTGTTTTTTCCTTATGACAATTCAAAAAGTAACTTCAAAATGCAAAAGTATTGAAATTCATTCTCTTTTAATTTTATTTAATTACCATCAAGTCGTTTAAACAAATTTTAATTTCTTGCAATCTAGTTCAAAATTCAAATAAACCGCTAGATTCTCATCGCATCATGTTTCCAAATCATTCAATGTAAAAGTGATTTTCATTCACCTCGTAATTAACGAATTGAATTCAAAACCTTCCACAAAAGTAAGATTTAATGTGAAACTCATCCACTTAGACCACTTACACTTTAAGATTAAGTGGTTTTTTTGAAGAATTAGGTGATTTTCAGTAATTCACCACTTACACGCTTTAAGATAAGGTGATTTTCTTTTTCTTTTTTGGGAAGATTTAAGTTATTTTCATTCATCCTCAGGCTCCTTACGGAGTACATGAATCCAAGCGCTCCTATTGCTCCCTAACCCTAGCCCTCTCCATAGCTTGACGTGACACCACTGAAAAAAATCTCCTAAAACAAAATCAAATAAAAAGGCTTAAATTGTCTCAACAAATATCATCGGAAAAGCTTTAGGGTCTATTTGCAAGAGCTTAAAGGGATGTTGAGTTTTTGGCTTAAAAATGCTAACATTAGTGTTTCAAGTGACAACTTCTACTTAAAAAGCGCTTCTCGGCTCTTGGCTGAAAAGTGTTTTTTATTTTTTGTATTACACAAAGAGAAAATGGAAACTAATAATCCAACATTTTAGCGGTCTTCTTACAATAGTCCTACCTTTTCGTTATTCATGAATAATTCAACCTTTGCACCTCATCTTTATTCACTGGTCCCTGACCGGTTGATGACCTGCTATTCCAAGTTATTTTCTTATCTTTGCAAACCATTATACCATAAATCTCACTTTTCTCAAAGATAATATTTTGCAAAGATAAGAAAATAACTTGGAATAGCAGGTCATTAACCGGTCAGGGAACAGCGAATGAAGATGGGGTGCAAAGGTTGGATCATTCTTGAATAATGAAAAGGTGCTTTCCATTTTCCCTTGCCCAAAAGCACATATTTTACTAAATACTACAAACTTTTACTTTTCAAAATCACTTTTTCAAACATTATCAACTTTTAGCACTAATCGCTTTTTCCGAAACCACTTCAAAAAGTGCTTTTTAAAATAAAAAACACTTACAAAAACTCCCTTTGTAACCAACGATCACCATCATAGGATAAATTCCTTGAAAATTTTGTACAACTTGTAGGGAAATTTAGCAAAATATTTCACAAATTTGCTACAAGAGTCACTATCACTTGTAGAGATGTATCACTAATAGTGGCTACAACTCACGAGAACTGACATATAAAACACACTGAAAATACCATGTATGGTTTTTCAAAAATTATGGCCCTTTTTCTGAATAATGTTAAAATAAATACATAAGACAAAATATGATTTCGGTTAAAGTATTCAAAAACTCTAACTGATCAAACCATTTGTACCATTTATTTAATATTACATTTTTTAAAATTAATAATTAATCAATGTCTCCCAATCACTCATAGTGACCACGACAACCACTGTCGAGAGTGACTCCGCTCACAATAACTATCATGTCCTGCTAATAGTGACTAAACTAATAGAAACCAACTCGCTACCCAAATCATTGGAACCCGATAACCACAAAATTCATCGGAACCCATGACAATGACCATGTTTGTGGTACTAATGTGAGTTTTCTCGCACATAAAAAGATTGTAATATAGTGGTGTAAGTACGAGTATCGTCTCTACAGGGACGGATAAAAGGGAATCAAGAATTAACTAAATTCAGCGATAAAAATAAATAAAATAAATGCTTCGTGCGAGATTGGTTGGTTTGGAAAATAAAACTAATGCGAATAAAACAATTAAACTAGGTGGTTCTTTCTAATTAATGACGAAGGGAACAGGAATTGATTCCGGGGTAACCAGATTTCTGGCTGATCAGGCCTAATTACATGAAATTAATTTAATTGAGCCTAGCTAATCATTACTAAGTTCTTACCGCTCTCGCGGCGTAGAGTACAATAATTTAGGAGACCAGGCTTATCTCTCATGCGACAGGATCCTAAATTATTATCAAAACGAGCGAGCTTACGGCCCCTTAATCGCTACTAATCTCTTAGCGAACGATTAAGTGTGTGTGAATGGTCCTAGAACAAATTAGATCCCTCTTAATTCATTCTACATGCAATTGTAATTCTAGCTGCAGTCCAGGTTACAAGAGATATCGATTAAATTATTCAAACACAAATTAAACGACATTCATGCAATTAAACCGAAAGGAATCTAGCCATACATCATGATTAACCCCTTCATCAACCCTAAATCCCTAATTAAAACTACTCGCAATTCATAATTGAAGAATCAACAGAATTGGAATAAAAAGAATTAATTGTCATTAATTAAAAAGGTGGAACTTACAAAGAATCCCACAAGATTGATGAACAAGGCTGAAAAGCCCTCTAAAATTCGTGCTAGGCACTCTCTCTAAGCTCCCCCCTAAAAACGGGGGTTTAAAGGCTGTTTAAATAGAAAAATCGGGTGAAATGCGCGTTTTTCCGGAGCAAAATCGCACATTTTGGGCAGGCACGATCGTGCCTGGCTGGCAGTAACTCCGCGATGCTTTCTCTTCACGCACGATCGTGCCTGACTTTGAGGGCACGATTGTGCCTACTTAACTTCCGAATTTGGCAATACTTCCTTCATGAAAGTTGTAGATAATGAAGTCCTCTATCTACCCCAATTTTCCGAATGTGATTTGAATAATCCAATCAAGAGATATGATCAAAACGGTGGAAGGTGTCTTTCTGAAATCGCAGCAGAGATCATCTGACTTCATCGTCTTTTTTCACCTTCTTCCTCTCAGATTCTCGCAAAGGGGTCTTCATATCATTTGTAGCCCTTGAAGTTAGCTTTCATATGGAACTTGAATCGTGTACATTGGATATTGCTACAAAGAGATATTCTTGAACGATGAACAGAAGGTCATCCTGATCGTCGTTTTCAAGCTTCATTCATCTTCTTTTGACCCCGTAGCCAATCCTAGAGCTCTTTTTCCTTCAAATCTTCATCGTGAACCTCCCGATGACCTCCAAAGCTATCAAATCAATCTCAAATGCTTCTCAAATCATCCCGATTGTTCCTCAAGTGCCAGTGTCAGGCTCCAATTGCCTGATTTTGACTCCAAACAACACAAAACTCGAACCAACGCCCGGTAAACATAACTTGAGCTAAAATTGAGACTTGTAACACCTTAAAGCTAGGAAAAACATCAAAAGCTGATCCCAACACGCATCAAATGTGTGTCTAAATACGGACTTATCAAATTCCCCCACACTTAAGCCTTTGCTTGTCCTCAAGCAAACTAAACAGCGGGACTTACGATAATCAGCACACGGAATCAAAACAATTAGCATGCACACGTAGTTAAAGGGATATTCACAGAATCTATTTATATATAAGAAAACAAATAGCTCATAGAAATACAATTTTACCCTTTAAAAATCCTATGTGTCATTTTCTCCACAATTTGCTCCTTTAATATACAAATGCCATGTGGTGAATTGATGGACTAATACGGAACACACCAAAGAAAAGAATGTGTATTGTACGCATTAAAACTTTGGAATCCATTAATGGGTCCCATTGTATAAAAATATACCATTTTCTTTAAATTGTTATAACTTTTTTATTTTCTCTCTAATTTTTATAAAAAATATATCAAAATTCATAATTTTTTACGACCTTTCAAATGACATCAATATTGCATATATAAAAGTTAAAAAGAAAATCTGAAGGTTTATTAAATAATCTTCCTATTTTCAAATTCCATACAGACTATTCCGTATTAAATAAATATATAACTCATAACGTATGACTAAAACAAGCCTAATGGATAAAAATATGACTTATTAATTTTTAGTAACTATAAATACGTTTAAAATTATATCGAAGTGACTATAAAAGTGTACTCATAGCCACTTTTCTGGTCGAATTAACTGAATTTATTGTAGAAGATTATTTCACCTACTTCTTCACATAATATTTTCTTTACTTTATAAATGAAATGTATTTTAAAATATAATTTCTCCATAACTCAATAATTCCAGTCAATTTAGCCAAAATGTTGTCAATTACGATAGATTCAAGCAATTTCTATGTCACCTAACAGACTTTAAATAACATTCTAAATGAAGAATGTGCCCGATATATTTTGTTATTGTCAATATAAAACATGCCCATGGTTTTTAAATGTCACTTGGTCCATTAAAGTTGTAAAAAACTATGATAGTTTAAAATTAATTTTGTTATCATCATTTCCATCATACGATCTTTATCTTTATTTTAACTTTTACATATGTTATAAAAACCAAAGTCACCCTTTTAAAATCAAGTCATAGTGTAAGCACACCTGAAATGTATGTTCCACCACGAACTGAACAAATACAACTTCATAAGGATATTAATCAGTTTGAATGTATGAATAAACTTTTTATCATCAAATTGCTAACACTAAAATGATTTAATACACATATCAAAATTTTCTTTTCGAAAAGGATTAGCTCTTTATGCAGACTCAAGTTCTAACGAATACTTGCCCTATACTAATCAAAACACTAAATAATTTAATTTTGGTCAAGGTATTGATCATATAATGCAATTTGATTCATATTAATCATTGTGTATTATTAATATATTGGATTTCTGTTATTTTTTATACTTTGATATTTGAGGTCGAAGTTTGGATTGAACAACGCGTGGCTTTCTTGAGGGTAAAAGAGTACTTTAAATAGCCTATTCTTCACTTATATATTAATACACACACATAGTTATATACATGAAATATTATGGTCATATGAAAGATAATAAAAAGTTATACTTTTAACATAATTTTGTTGAAAAATGTCGATATTGTTAAAAAACACAACATTAAAGGTAATTTTGTGGAAAGTTACATTTGATTGTCATTTCAAGTTGACATTATTTCAATCAAACCTCTTTTGTTTGTCATTTGATCAATGTAATGAGCTTATTCGTTTTAGTTATTAGTAAAATTATTTATTTAATCAAATACTTAAATTTTGATTTTGCGCGCTAGATTCTGTGATGATCAAAATAAGAAAAGCTAAATATAAAATTACTTTTTTTTGCCTAAATTGAATGAAGTTAAGAAGTCACATTTATCCACTATACTTATTTGGGTCATAGTTATCGATAATTTCTTTACTTAATACGGGATGATCGATATCGTAGTTGAAAAATAGGAAGTTGTTTAATAAATCTTAAAAGAAAAACTTTTATACTCAATATTACTGTAAAAAAACAACGTAATGAGAATCATGGATTTTAATATATTTTGTAAAAGGTAGAGTTAGAATGAAAAGGTTATAAAATTTTGAATAAAAATAGATTTTCAAAATAAGGATAACGAATAAAAGTGTTTTATTGACATTTAGTGACTATAATAAAAAACTAGCCCTTATAATTAAAAAATGTATATATGCTCACTTTTCATTTAAAATAATGTCCCGTTTGGTGACCCTATTTTTGGATTTATAAACTTTATGAGTCATTTTTTCATCAAATACTAAAATTTTGATTCCACACGTTGGATTTTGTTATGATCAAAATGAGAAAGGTTGGACTTACTTTTCTATTTGGGTCGAATGAAGTTACTGTAACTGAAAATTTTAGCTACTTTTTCTAATAAATGTTTCTTCATTTTTATAAATAAAATATATTTTAAATCCCCCCCCCCCCCCTAATTTAGTTGATTCAGCAAGTTTGGTGGTTTCAAAAAGAACTTCATCAATTTTGGTAGATTCGCCCAATTTATTTGTTACCAAACAGACTTTAAATAACATTTTAATTGAAAAAGATGTTCAATATATGATAGTATTGTCAATGTAAAATAGATCAATGGTTTTAAAATGTCACATGGTGCGATGAAGTAGCTCAATGAGAGTTATGCAGGGCATGAGCAGTAAAATATATAGAGGCATAGAATTGATGGAGCCCAAGGTATAAAAACCTTCATTTTCTTCAAAGTGTTATAAGTTGTCATTCTTGCTCTAATTTCTACGTATAGAATTATCTTTCTCATACGTACCACTTTTATGTATAATAAGAATATAAGCCGGCGGCTAACAATTGAGCGAGAGAAATTTCTCTCTCATATGTTGTGATTTTAGGTATTAGGATATAATCTTGTGAACGGAAAACTTTCTCTCCCATATGTAGATTTTTTAAGAATAAGATAGGTCGGCTAACAATTGTGCGGAAAACTTTATCTCTCATATGTAGTACGTAGTACTTTTAAGTATAGGATGAGATTAAGCCGGCTAACACTTGAGCGGAATAATTTTCTCTCTCATATGTGATTTTAGGAATAAGATGATAAGCTTTCTAAAAATTGAGCGGGATAAATTTCTCTATCGTATGTAATGCTTTTAGATATTAGAAGATAAGCTTGCCAACAATTGAGTAGGGGAGTTGAGCGGGATAATTTTCTCTTTCATATGTAGTTATTTTAGGTACTAGACTAGACTAAAGATATGCTTGCTAACAATTGAGCGGGAGAACTTTCTCTCATACATATAGTTCTGTTAAGTATAAGATAAGCCAACTAACAATTTAGTGGTAGAATTATATTAACTCTCTCATACGTAGTGCTTCTAAGTATAAGATAATTCGACTAACAATATATTCACCGAGATAATTTTCTCTCATATATATGTAATTCTTTTGAGTATAAGATAAGTCAGCTAAAAATTAAGCGGTAGAATTATCTCTCTCATACATAGTTCTTTTAGGTATAACAAGATAAGTCGGCTACCAACTGAACGCGAGAAATTTTATCTTTCATATGTAGAGCTTTTAGCTATTTGGAGATAAGCCTGCTAATAATTGAGCGGGAAATCTTTCTTTCTCATATGTAGTTCTTTTAAGTATAAGATAATTCGGCTAACAATTGAGCGAAAGAGTTTTCTCTCTCATATGTTTGCTTTTAGTTATAGCTGTATAAGATAAGCCGGCTAACAATTGAGCGGGCAAATGCTCTCTCTCTCTCATAAGTAGGGGTTTTAGGAATATGAAGATAAGATTGCTAATAATTGATCGGGAGAAATTTTTCTATCATATGTATGTAGTGTTTTGAGGTATTAGAAGATAAACTTGCTAACAAATGACCAGTAGAATTGAGCAAGATATATTTATTTATCACTCATATACAGTGCTTTTAGGTATTAGAAGTTAAACTTGCTAATAATTGAGCATGATAATTTTCTCTTTTATATGTAGTGCTTTTAGGTATAAAGAAGATAAACCGGTTAACAATTGAACGGGGTAATTTTCCTTCTCATATGTAATAATTTTAGGTAAAAGAAGATAAGCTTGCTAATAATTGAGCGGGAGAAATTTCTCTATTATATGTACTGCTTTTAAGTATTAGAAGATTAACTTGCTAACAATTGAGCAAGGGAATTGAGGGGGATTATTTTCTCTCTCATATGTAGTGCTTTTAGGTATTAGAAGATTAGAAGATAAGTTTGCTAACAATTGAGCGGGATAGTTTTCTCTTATATGTAGTGTTTTAGGTATAGGAAGATAATCCGGCTAACAATTGAGCGAGAGAATTTTCATTCTCATATGTAGTGGTTTTTGGTATAAGAAGATAAACTTGCTAACAATTGAGCGGGAGAAATTTTTCTATCATATGGTGCTTTTTGGTATTACTACATAGAAGATAAGATTGCTAACAATTGAGCAATGGAATTGAATGGAATAATTTTCTCTCTCATATGTAGTGATTTTAGGTATAAGAAGATCAGATAAACTTGCTAATAATTGAGCGGGAGAAATTTTTCTATCATATAGTGCTTTTTGATATTACTACGTGGAAGATAAGATTGCTAACAATTGAGCAATGGAATTGAATGGAATAATTTTCTCTCTCATATGTAGTGCTTTTAAGTATTAGAAGATAATGTTGCTAACAGTTGAGTGTAATAATTTTGTTTCACATATGTAATTCTCTCCCATATGTTAGCACTACTTTAAATAATGATTAGCAAGTTATTATTTAACTGATATTCATTAATATTAATATTTATTGTATTCACTTAAATTTTATGTCATTCACTTAATGTACTTACTTTTTTTAGAATTATATTTAATTTTAAAATTAATTCAATCATGAAAATTAATAGATAGCAAATTCTAATGAGTGGTGTCAATTAATTTTCCATAATACACTCTTCATTGAATATATATTGTATGGCTTATACTTTATGATATTAGCTTATTGTACTCTCCCCCCCTACAATGTAGAATACTAAAAAGTTATTTTTATTATAATATTTAATTAGATCATGAGAAAAATATATGCACCGACTACTATTTCCCGTGCGTATGCACGGGTACTATACTAGTAGGAAGACTAAACCAAGAAAATTGTTCCCTAAACTACATCTTTGTACTCAAGCTAAACTATTTGACGAAATTATTCACAACATCCTCAAAGTAATGGTAGCATACACAAATAAACTAGCTATTGATCAGAAGGACTTGTAAAGGTGGTGGTGAATGGTGTATGGATAACAATAATAGTCCCTTTCTTTTGAGGGATTGGAATATTCTAACAAAAACTTAATGTATTCAGGAACTTCAGGGCTATTCTTAGGAACAAGGAACTCAGTAGGCCACAATTTAGGAACAATCATTTAAACCTATGCAAAGAGTAGACACAGTGTACAACTAAGCTAAACCGCCGCGGCACATTTGTGCTTTGACGTATACTTGAAGTACGTGGAGGACTAAAGCTAAATTTTGAGATATCCTCCAAGTTCATTAATTTAAGTTTAGTTTTCCTTGTCATGTTGGCACGAGAACGCCGTTTCTTTCGAAAGATACCCAAGTCTCATCTTACGCTTTTTGACCGGGGCTCCCATTCTCTTTTTCGCAAGGCAAGAGTTCTAGGTATATTAATTTTTCACCTTTCGGATTCTCACTAGACATTACTCCATTCTAATCTCGGTCTCTCCAAGGAAAAATAGCAATTTAAAGTTCATTTATTTCAAAGTGAATCCATGCCTACAATGCAATCCTCGTGAGTATCAAATTCCTAAAAAGTGACTGCTCTTACCCCATTTGGAGCATAAGAACAGTGCCAAAAATGGCTCCTACACAAAATTCCCTAAACTTAGCAAATTAATCCCTTGATTCCCTAAACATCAAGACTAAGTCAGAGATATTCACGGGTAAGGAAACACGCCATTTGGCTATAGAGCTCAATTAATTGGGTAACAAAGAACGATCAGGCTCAAAATGGCTTCTCCTAAATTAAAGGAACTTATTCAGGTCAAATGGGAACTTTGTTAATTCATTCAATGGGTGACTAATTCCTTCATCCTTTCATCAACTAGATTACTATGCAAGCAAATTAAGCCTAAACACTTCAAAGATGTTGAAAAAACATAGTCAAAACGCTTGCCAGTTCACAAAGACACGGTTTAAAGAAAAATTTTCAAAAAAATTTTAACATGACTTTTCTATGAATATACAACTAATACCTGCGCATGCTAACTCTAATAATCACATGTAATAACTACTGTCCGAATGCCGAATTCACTCCCCCACACTTAAACTTTGGCATCGTCGTCGATGACCAAAAATGCACTATGCACAAGGGGGTAAAGAGAATATGGTCACGCGTGCTCAACTTAACTCAAGTCAATTATTACAAACAGGCGATTATTAGAGTCATAAAAACTTTCCTAAGGCGTTGGTTGGTGCAGAACTAAACTGAGTCAAGTGATCCTCGACACATCATCCCCAAAGCAAGACCCTGAGCTGCAAAAACAAAGCACACAAACACAAAAACAAACCCAAAAACACCCCGGACTTGTTTTTTGTTTTTTTTTTGGGGGGGAGGGGGGTTCCTGAAAGCAAACAAACAAACAAACAAACAAAATGAAGAAATAAGCTTGGGTTGCCTCCCAAGAACTAAAGGACTAAGTGTGGGAGAGTTGATACACTTGTAATTTCTGTGTGTATGTTTATGTTTTTAGCTAGTTTTAATTGTTTAATATTTCGGAAATTACACACTTTTGGTGTAATAGTCATGTTTGTAAAATAGTTGTAATATGTTTAGATTAGGTCCATTCTGAGTTTAAACAGGTCCAAGATCAATCCAATGATCATTGGTGAAGGAAGGTGCAAGAGTACAAGACAAAAAGAAGGCAAAATCCTGATTTTTGACCTATACTCGATCGAGTATAGCATATACTCGATTGAGTATCTTGTTGAGATTTCAAATCGGATCAGATCTGAAAACAAAGGAACATGCAGGGAAGATTTTGACCACGATCGAGTGTCGATACTCGATCGAGTACACCGACATACTCGATCGGGTATGACTATAAATTATACTCTGAATTCGGTCGAGTATGGGTCGAATTCAAGTTTCTACTCATACTCGATCGAGTATATATACATACTCGATCGAGTATGCCTTTAATTTTAAATCTGAAATCGATCGAGTATACCTCGAATTTGCATTTCTACACATACTCGACCGAGTATCTTTATATACTCGATCGAGTACCCGAGCTGCACTCCCAAAAAGCCTATAAATACACCCCCTTTCCTTCACAATAGATACCAATTCACATATACTCTTTAGCTCAGTTTAGATTAGTGTTTTCTTTATATTTTCTATCATGTTTAGTCTCCAAATGAGGAGCTAAACTCTTCCATCTTGGTTTTGCTACTTTGAAGCTTAATGAATTTGTAAGTTGTGAGTTATTCTCTTTAATCTTCTTCCTTGAATATTAATTCTTCCTTTAAATACTATTTCTATATCAATGTTGGGGAGTGTTACTAAGATGACAATTAGTTAACATCTTGACATTAGTTATAGTAATAATTATTTCTTCCTCTACGTTAATATTGGGGAGTGTTACTAAGATGACAATTAGTTAACATCTTGATATTAACTATAGTAGGATTCATCTTCTTTAATATTCTTTCTTGAGTATTAATTAATTCCTATTCATATTTCATATTAATATTTTGAACATTACTTAAAGGATCAACTAGTTTTGTTTCATATATTAATTAATACTAGAATCGGTCGATTAATACGCTTGTTATTAATTCGGTCCTTTCATGGTAGTAAACTTGGATTATTAATGCATGCATCTCATGGTTAATAATCTAAGGGGAATTAATTATATTGATTAAACCAATAAACCGCTTGTGTTGAGGTTATCAATCTCAATCGTTTTCATCTTAAGTTTATTGCTACTATCAATTTAATATACGGCGCTTGTTCTATATTGACTCGATAGTAAGTTTTATTAATGAACGCTTCTCGTTATTAATAACTACCCTCGATGAACTGGATATACTCCTCGATTGAGTATTCGAGAGGAAGATAGTTAAAGATATAATCGGGATCGACAAACATTTCATTAAGTGGATAAAAGCAAAAACCAAGTCTCCTTCTCATTAATTAAACCACATAACTCGTTCATCTTCGTGTTTAATTTTAATTAAATCATTCAATCCGAAAACCCCCCTTTTATTTACTAGTTTTATAAAAAGAGAATTATTCCTTTCCCTGTGGATACGAACCTTACTATACTATACTACGCATTAGTGTCGTATTGTATTATTATTTTGAGTGCACATCACGGCAAGTGCACGTGAAATTTGGCGCCGTTGCCGGGGAAAGGCAATTATTTTTCTTTTTATTTTATTCAAGAAAAATCAAAAAAAAAAAAATTAAACAAAAATATAAAGAATTCTTATTTTCTATTTCTGAGCTTTGTTTGAGTATATGGTTAAACACCGATCTATAAACCAAATCACCTACCAAACAAATCCCGAAACAGAACAAGCCTTCGAGAGGTTTAGGAATTTGTTTCCGAATACTTCTTCGGAGGAATCATCAAGTGCTAGCTCCAACTCTAGCGAATCTGAAGAGCCAATCACTATGGCTCAAGAGACAAGAACATTGAGGGAGCTCACAGCTCCGAACTTGAATCAACAACCATTGTGTATTACCTTCCCTACTCTTGATGAGGGTAATACGTTTGAGCTAAAATCTGGGCTCATTCATCTGCTACCATCCTTCCATGGTCTAAGAGGGGAGGATCCGAACAAACACCTCTCAGAGTTTCACATCGTTTGCACAAGCATGTGTCCAAACGGTGTGACTGAAGAACAAATCAAACTAAGGGCCTTTCCATTCTCTTTGAAGGACACTGCGAAGGATTGGCTTTTCTATCTTCCTTCTGGGAGTATCAACACATGGGCAGCAATGAAGAAATGCTTCCTAGAAAGGTATTATCCCGCTTCTGTCTCATCATCTTTGAAAAAACAAATAAGCAACATTGATCAAAAAGATGATGAGTCCTTATATGAATATTGGGAGCGATTCAAAAAGTTGTGTGCTAGTTGCCCATATCATGGGTACACTGAGCAAGACCTCATCCTTTACTTTTATGATGGTCTTGCGGATCAAGATAGGCGCATGGTTAATGCGGCGAGTGGAGGGGGAATTGTTAACAAAACCCCTTCTCAAGCAAGAAATCTCATCTCGGAGTTGGACGAGAATTCTAGATACTACAATGGGCGATCCTCAAACCGAAGGGTTGCCGCGGCGGAATCCAACACCTCGTTGGAAAGTCAAGTGGCCGGCTTGACTTCTTTGGTTAAAGATTTTCTCTTAAAACCCAAAACCCAAGAAGTCAAGGTTTGCGGCATATGCTCAACACAAGGGCATCCGACCGATTCATGTCCATCAATACAAGAGGAGAATTTTGAGCAAGTCAATGCCTTGGGTTTTCAAGGATATCAACAAAGGAGGTACGACCCAATCTCAAACTCTTACAACCACGGATTGAGGGATCATCCAAACTTGAGGTATGGAAACCCCCAACAATCTAACCCATCTTCTCAACCACCTTTCAACAATCAAGGCTCAAATTCTCAACCTAATATGTCAACTGATGACATGATAAGAGCTTTGACTTCAAACATGGTTACCATGCAACAAAGCATGGGACAATTTCAACAAACCATGATACAATTCCAACATGAAACAAGGTCAAGCATTAAAAATTTGGAAACTCAAGTTAGCCAAATTTCAAATGCCGTAAACCGATTGGAAGCAAAGGACTCGGGTAAACTCCCATCTCAAACGGAGCAAAACCCGAGACAACATGTGAATGCAATCATGTTGAAGGGGGTAGAAAAGAATGACCAAGAGATCGAGGAGGTCGATCATGAAGAAGAAGCTTACTCGAAAGAGGGAATCACTAAGGCAAAACTTCCTCCATCTCCATCATATGAACTAGTGGCCCCATTCCCTGAGGCATTGAGGGAAACGAGGAAGCTTGGCAAAAATGCTGACATCTATGAAACTTTCTCCAAGTGTGAGGTAAACATTCCGCTCCTTAACTCAATTAAAAGTGTTCCCCGTTTTGCTAAATTTTTAAAAGAGTTATGCAAAACAAAAACAAAAAATAAATTGAAAGGAAAACAAGAGGTTAAGGTGAGTGAACATGTTTCGGCTCTTTTTCAAAAGAAACTCCCCGAAAAATGTAGCGACCCAGGCATGTTCACCATACCTTGCAAAATAGGAGACACCACATTTTCTAAAGCCTTGTTGGATTTAGGGGCATCCATAAATGTCATCCCTTATTCGGTGTATAAATCCCTACAACTTGGTCCACTACATCAAACCGGTGTAGTGATTCAACTAGCGGATCGTTCTACTATTTACCCGAAGGGTGTAATAGAAGATGTGCTGGTAGAAGTAGAAAATATGGTTTTTCCTGTTGACTTCTATATTCTTGAAATGGGGGATGATAACCAAACAACACCCATCCTGTTGGGTAGACCCTTCTTAAAAACCGCAAAAACAAAAATTGACGTGTCTAGTGGTTCATTAACTTTAGAGTTCAATGACCAAAAAGTAGAGTTCAATATATCTGACTCTACGAAAAAACAAATTAAAGATCAATCCCTTTGCTCTTTAAATGTTTTTGAACCACAAGAACCAAAGTTTTTGAAGGAATCTGTTGAAATCCCAATTTTTCAAGGAAAAGAGGAAACTAAAAATGGGAAATCATTTTTAAAGGAGCTATCAAATTGTGAACTAAACCCACCGATGGTTGAGGTGGAAGCAAGAAACAAATCTCGGCCTTACTGGAAAAGGCCGAAAAATAAAATTGAAACAAGGCCAAACGGGGACTTAAAGAAGGATAAAAGGGATGTTCATGATCCCACATAAACAAAAAAGATAAAATAAAAATAAACGTCGTGCCGCGACGTTAAATTAGGCGCTTCTTGGGAGGCAACCCAAGCAAGATATGTTTTCTTTTTCCGTAGTGTGCGTGTGTAAAAAAAAAAAACAAGTGTATCTGGGGGCATACCCGATCGAGTATTGATAAAAAAAAAAAAAAAAAAAAAAAAAAAAAAGAGGAACCAATTTCAGTACTCGATCGAAACAACAAAGCTTTTTAGAGATGCAAGCATACTCGATCGAGTATATGTCCATACTCGGTCGAGTATGTACAGAAAGACGAAATCAAAGAAAACCTGCCTCCTATACCCTATCGAGTATCTACCAATACTCGGTCGAGTATCACTGGAAAAGCCATTTTTGCACCCCCCCTGTCTCCAGCACCCGATCGAGTATAGGGTGATACCCGATCGGGTACCCCTGCGGTTTATACCCATAAAACACCCCAACCCACTTCATCTTCTCCAAAAATCATCCCAAACTTCAAACCCCTTTCCCCCAAACTCCATTTTTCTACCTTCTCTCTACCATATCTCCTTCACTTCTCCACCAAATCACTCATACAACAACCAATACACTCTCCTCACTTTTCTCTACAATCCAATACCCAAAAATCCTCATGTTTTTTTTTTCCATTAAAAAAAAAAAAAATTTGAAACCCTACTCCCTACCCTCAAGTCCGAAACCCAAGACCCAAAAACAACATTCAATGACACATAAGAAGGTGAGGGTCGAAAGTATAAATGCAAAGGGACAACGAGGATGTCCGTTTCAACCCGAGTATAACGAAGACAAGCACTAGGGACAGTGCTTCGAGCTAAGTGAGGGGGAGTCACTCATTGGAACATACTTAATTTTCTACCTTGTAACTTGCATTATTTTCTTCACACAAAAAAAAAATAGAAAAAGAAATGCTAGTTAGGTTGAAAACCCAAAAACGGGCAATCTAAGCAAAAAGGGCTTCAAAAAAAAAAAACAAATGAGTGAGTGGAAAGGATGAAAAAAAAACAAAAAAAAAGAGATGCTAGGATGAAAACCAGAGAAGGCTCCTAGGCAAAATGAGAGATATGAGAGAAAATTTGTTTTTGCAGAACATCATTTAATCTCTTTAAACAATGAAAAGAGGAGAAGAAGAAAAAGAAAAAGAAAAAAGAGCAAGAAGATGGAGCATAAAAGATCACAAAACCCAAGAAAGAATTTTGTTTTTGGAATTGAAACTCATTTTTTTTCCTTGGTGATCTTAGTTTCTTCCTTTCTTGAACTCTTGAAAAACTCTCAAACTGTTTGGATGTTTCTAGTTTACTCGAGGTCGAGTAAAGGACTAAGTGTGGGGGAGTTGATACACTTGTAATTTCCGTGTGTATGTTTATGTTTTTAGCTAGTTTTAATTGTTTAATATTTCGGAAATTACACACTTTTGGTGTAATAGTCATGTTTGTAAAATAGTTGTAATATGTTTAGATTAGGTCCATTCTGAGTTTAAACAGGTCCAAGATCAATCCAATGATCATTGGTGAAGGAAGGTGCAAGAGTACAAGACAAAAAGAAGGCAAAATCCTGATTTTTGACCTATACTCGATCGAGTATAGCATATACTCGATCGAGTATCTTGTTGAGATTTCAAATCGGATCGGATCTGAAAACAAAGGAACATGCAGGGAAGATTTTGACCACGATCGAGTGTCGATACTCGATCGAGTACACCGACATACTCGATCGGGTATGACTATAAATTATACTCTGAATTCGGTCGAGTATGGGTCGAATTCAAGTTTCTACTCATACTCGATCGAGTATATATACATACTCGATCGAGTATGCCTTTAATTTTAAATCTGAAATCGATCGAGTATACCTCGAATTTGCATTTCTACACATACTCGACCGAGTATCTTTATATACTCGATCGAGTACCCGAGCTGCACTCCCAAAAAGCCTATAAATACACCCCCTTTCCTTCACAATAGATACCAATTCACATATACTCTTTAGCTCAGTTTAGATTAGTGTTTTCTTTATATTTTCTATCATGTTTAGTCTCCAAATGAGGAGCTAAACTCTTCCATCTTGGTTTTGCTACTTTGAAGCTTAATGAATTTGTAAGTTGTGAGTTATTCTCTTTAATCTTCTTCCTTGAATATTAATTCTTCCTTTAAATACTATTTCTATATCAATGTTGGGGAGTGTTACTAAGATGACAATTAGTTAACATCTTGACATTAGTTATAGTAATAATTATTTCTTCCTCTACGTTAATATTGGGGAGTGTTACTAAGATGACAATTAGTTAACATCTTGATATTAACTATAGTAGGATTCATCTTCTTTAATATTCTTTCTTGAGTATTAATTAATTCCTATTCATATTTCATATTAATATTTTGAACATTACTTAAAGGATCAACTAGTTTTGTTTCATATATTAATTAATACTAGAATCGGTCGATTAATACGCTTGTTATTAATTCGGTCCTTTCATGGTAGTAAACTTGGATTATTAATGCATGCATCTCATGGTTAATAATCTAAGGGGAATTAATTATATTGATTAAACCAATAAACCGCTTGTGTTGAGGTTATCAATCTCAATCGTTTTCATCTTAAGTTTATTGCTACTATCAATTTAATATACGGCGCTTGTTCTATATTGACTCGATAGTAAGTTTTATTAATGAACGCTTCTCGTTATTAATAACTACCCTCGATGAACTGGATATACTCCTCGATTGAGTATTCGAGAGGAAGATAGTTAAAGATATAATCGGGATCGACAAACATTTCATTAAGTGGATAAAAGCAAAAACCAAGTCTCCTTCTCATTAATTAAACCACATAACTCGTTCATCTTCGTGTTTAATTTTAATTAAATCATTCAATCCGAAAACCCCCCTTTTATTTACTAGTTTTATAAAAAGAGAATTATTCCTTTCCCTGTGGATACGAACCTTACTATACTATACTACGCATTAGTGTCGTATTGTATTATTATTTTGAGTGCACATCACGACAAGTGCACGTCATGGTGCACTAATAATCAATGTCTCCAGATTCCTCTCAACAAATTCTTCAGTCCACGTAGGCAGCATATGGTCTTCATAACCCTCATCAGCGCATAAGTGAAGTATGAAACTCTCATCCTCTTCAGGTGGATAGGGAACATGAGTGAAAACTTTGATTACTCTAGGCATCACCGGAAGCTCAAAACATGTCTCCGATCAAGGAGTAGGAGCAACACCGTAATCAAACTGCACCATAGGAAAGTCTTCTTCTGCCTCACAAATATCATGAACATTCACAACCTCTCCTCCGGGCTCTGTATCACTCCCCATGAAGGCATCCCAACTCTCATTAACATCGTTCTTATCAATAACTTCCCGGATGATGTTGTCATTCTTCACACAAAAAGGAATATTGTCATCAAGGAGTGAATCAAAGAAGTCCATATCTGAAACCACGTAAGAGTGGACCGATGCATGTGTACAAGAGGGGAATTCTTGCTTATGGAGAGAGACTTCTTCATTATGAACATCATGTAACTCGCCCTCACTCTCTTGGAGCATGTAATCATCTTATCCCAACTCATCTTCAATACCCAAACCTACCTCAGTAGCACCATCATCATGACTGATCTTCTCCTTGCCCTCCTCAGGTGTTGACACTGATAGTAAATCAAACGGATGGGGAGTTTCTGTATGAAGATCACAGTGATTTGTGACTTCATCAGTTACAGTTTGTACCGTTTCAAACTTTTTCCTGTACTCTTGGAAAAACAACTTGACACTATTATCTTCTTCTTCATCTCCAAACATTTGAGGATCTTCAAAAGCATGAGGAAGTGTATCATCCGTCATATTTCCACCATCATAGTCTGACTCAATCCCATGATCATCCCTATTGGTCTCCTTAGATTGGCCTTCTGTGTCGCTAGGATGGGATCTCTCGGACTCCTCAGATAAGGCGTTAAACAGCTGATCCAAGTGATTTTCTATGTTCTGAAGACTCGACTGCGTTGATTGATGATGCGCCTCAGTTGCTTGCATGAATTGCTTGAGTGTTTCTTCCAGATCAGACAGCTTCTCTGAAATTATCTCTTCTAATTCGTCGTCTGAATCTTGTGGCTCATAGCTCGGCAAAGACGTAGGAGTGATTGAAACATATGAGTTTGTAAGTTGTGGGGAGGACGAAGTGGGGTATGCAGTTGCCCAGTAAAGATGGTTGTATGGAGGAATGAGGCAAAGACATGAATGGTGACCACCTCCACAGAAGGAACAAATGTTATTTTTAGGAAAGCAATCAACTAATTCCTCAGGACTTTTAGTTCGAATGAGGAATTCCATAATGGAGCCTGGTTTTGTCTGAGGATATTGTGGATAAGGATACTGATTAGGAGAATGAGATTGGGAGTATTGCGTATTTGGAAGAGGGTAAGAATAGGAAGATGGAAACTTTTGTGGTGTTGGAGAATAATTTTGATGAGGTGAGTAATATTGAGGAGGAGGAGGAGGAGGAGGAGGAGGAGGAGTGTAAGGAGGGTATGGCGTATATGGTGAATATTCCATGGAGGTTTGAGGGTAAGGAATTCCTCCGGAAATTTGGCTGAATAGGTTCATCTCATGTCTCTTAGAAAATACCTGAAAGGTTAGCACAAAAAAATCCTACGAAGAACAAAAAGAAAACTAACTAAAAAAATCTCGCTGATATTAATTAACCCTTAAAACCGACACCGTCCCCGGCAACGGTGCCAAAAACTGATGTGAGTTTTCTCGCACATAAAAAGATTGTAATATAGTGGTGTAAGTACGAGTATCGTCTCCACAGGGACGGACAAAAGGGAATCAAGAATTAATTAAATTCGGCGATAAAAATAAATAAAATAAATGCTTCGTGCGAGATTGGTTGGTTTGGAAAATAAAACTAATGCGAATAAAACAATTAAACTAGGGGGTTCTTTCTAATTAATGACGAAGGGAACAGGGATTGATTCCGGGGTAACCAGATTTCTGGCTGATCAGGCCTAATTACATGAAATTAATTTAATTGAGCCTAGCTAATCATTACTAAGTTCTTACCGCTCTCGCGGCGTAGAGTACAATAATTTAGGAGACCAGGCTTATCTCTCATGCGACAGGATCCTAAATTATTGTCAAAACGAGCGAGCTTACGGCCCCTTAATCACTACTAATATCTTAGCGAACGATTAAGTGTGTGAGAATGTGTCCTAGAACAAATTAGATCCCTCTTAATTCATTCTACATGCAATTGTAATTCTAGCTGCAGTCCAGGTTACAAGAGATATCGATTAAATTATTCAAACACAAATTAAACGACATTCATGCAATTAAACCGAAAGGAATCTAGCCATACATCATGATTAACCCCTTCATCAACCCCAAATCCCTAATTAAAACTACTCGCAATTCATAATTGAAGAATCAACAGAATTGGAATAAAAAGAATTAATTGTCATTAATTAAAAAGGTGGAACTTACAAAGAATCCCACAAGATTGATGAACAAGGTTGAAAAGCCCTCTAAAATTCGTGCTAGGCACTCTCTCTAAGCTCCCCCCTAAAAACGGGGGTTTAAAGGCTGTTTAAATAGAAAAATCGGGTGAAAATGCGCGTTTTTCCGGAGCAAAAACGCGCATTTTGGGCAGGCACTATCGTGCCTCCCTCCAGGCACGATCGTGCCTGGCTGGCAGTAACTCCGCGATGCTTTCTCTTCACGCACGATCGTGCCTGACTTTGAGGGCACGATTGTGCCTACTTAACTTCCGAATTTGGCAATACTTACTTCATGAAAGTTATAGATAATGAAGTCCTCTATCTACCCCAATTTTCCGAATGTGATTTGAATCATCCAATCAAGAGATATGATCAAAACGGTGGAAGGTGTCTTTCTGAAATCGCAGCAGAGATCATCTGAATTCATCGTCTTTTTTCACCTTCTTCCTCTCAGATTCTCGCAAAGGTGTCTTCATATCATTTGTAGCCCTTGAAGTTAGATTTCATATGGAACTTGAATCGTGTACATTGGATATTGATACAAAGATATATTCTTGAACGATGAACAGAAGGTCATCCTGATCGTCGTTTTCAAGCTTCATTCATTTTCTTTTGACCCCGTAGCCAATCCTAGAGCTCTTTTTCCTTCAAATCTTCATCGTGAACCTCCCGATGACCTCCAAAGCTATCAAATCAATCTCAAATGCTTCTCAAATCATCCCGATTGTTCCTGAAGTGCCAGTGTCAGGCTCAAATTCCCTGATTTTGACTCCAAACAACACAAAACTCGAACCAACGCCCGGTAAACATAACTTGAGCTAAAATTGAGACTTGTAACACCTTAAAGCTAGGAAAAATATCAAAAGCTGATCCCAACACGCATCAAATGCGTGTCTAAATACGGACTTATCAGGTACTAAGGGGACTAACATTGGATTGCGTAAACCCTAGCAAATAAATCGTCTCTCACAAACACTAATCAATAATGCATACAGCCGCAACCCATGTTCATCCATCGCTGCTAACTAATCAAAGGTGTAGTGACTCATTTCAAAACAAAACCCACAGTTGTGACTATGATACTCATACCAAAAAGGAGAAGGAATAGGAGGAGGAGGAGGCGGAGTTTCAAAGTGGAAGATAACGAGTTTGACAGAGAAGCTCGTCCTACTCTCTAACATCTCCCCCTTCCCTAACAAAGACTTAGAGAATCTCTCCCTTCTATATAACCTCTCCCCCCTCCCCTAACATTGTCAATGGAGTCACCACCCTCGGCCATGGCATCCATTTCGGAAACAACCTCCCCCACCACTGTTGCACTACTTCCAGCAACTACCCAAATGTCTTTAATTTGGAGACGCGCCCCTAGACTCAACCTTCACTACCACTCTAGCAACAAAGTTCTCATGTTCCTTGGGATAGTGTTCACCTTCGAAGGGTGTCGGCTACAAGAGCCCTCTTCAAAATCACAAGTTTCTACTTTAAAACTTCGTTCTCTACCAAGTGTGCATCTAGTGCCCCCACTACTAGTGCATAGATTCTAGCAACCTCCCAGCCGACCTCCCTCAATTCAACTTCTAAAAAAATGCTACCCCGATCCTATGCCACAACGCTCACCCACACTAAGCATCAACAGCCAACCAACTCCGCTAAAAGGACCAACAAGCAACTTAACCCCAAACTGTCCAAGAAAATTCTAAGACTACCCTCTCCTCGAACATTCACAAACGTCATCACCCAAACTACCACACCATCTATCCCCCTCAAGTCGCCAATCAGATTCAATGAACTTCCCTCTCTATCATTCTCTCAGGAGGAGGTACTGATCACCCTCTCAATTAAGCTATCTTTTGCTCACATATTGTCATTCCTTCGTGGAATGCCCAAAATGGCAGCAATAAGAAACCCCTTTGACAAAAATTGGTTTTAAAGGTTCTTACACTGCACTCTTGTCCTACTTGCTCAAAGACACATAATAATACGTTTCAACAGAGAAGAGGAATACAAAGGATGTTGGCTTTTCAAAGGTTGTTTTGGTGTTGCTTAATGAAACATAAATCTGAAACCAAACAACACCTTATATCATTTCATAATAAACTTGTCTTAACTCAGTACTCCACTCGTATTAAAATCATAAGATCTGATAATGGAGCTGAGTTTCACCTTCCATAATTCTTCTCTACTGGGGGAATCATAAGATCTGAAAAAGACATTCTAAAGGGAAAATGATCAAGCACATTATAGTTACATTATGGTTTTACATTTTTTGCACCAAGAGCAATTTTCATTGCTTTACTCCACGAATGGAAATTATTTCCATTCAATTGAGGATTAACGAGCAATGCATTAGGATTATCTCCTGATCTGACGTAGAGCGGGCTGGAGACATCTTCAGCAGCTGATCGTTTCCCTGATTCGTGAGTTGAAGGCATCTTTCAAAGTTGCTTGATCGAATGAAGAAAAAATGTGACTATAGTTAAAATTAACTATAATCTGCTTGATCGTTTTCCCTTCAGAATGTCTTTTTCCTAGAAGTACTATCAAATCTATAAAACCATTAGATTTAATCCATTGTGATGTTTGGGGTCCATTTTCTATTCCTACTAATGATGGTTTTCAATATTTCCTTACTATTGTTGATTACTTTTCAAGGGTTGTTTGGTGTTGCTTAATGACACATAAATCTGAAACCAAACAACACCTTATATCATTCCATAAACTTGTCTTAACTCAGTACTCCACTCGTATTAAAATCATAACATCTGATAATGGAGCTGCGTTTCACCTTCCAGAATTCTTCTCTACTGGGGGAATCATTCATCAAACAACTTGTTCATATACTTCACAACAGAATGGAGTAATCGAATGAAACATCAGACCCTTTTAAACATAGTCAGAGCTAGCCTTAAGATTCCAATCCAATTTATCCTTATCATTCTGGGGAGACTGTACACTCACAGCTGCCCACATTGTTAATGGACTACCTACACTTCTTCTGAAAAACAAATCTCCATTTGAAGTCTTTCACAGTCAGATGCATGATTATTCTATTCTCAAATCCTTTGGTTGTCTTTGCTATGCTTCTAATCTCATTGGGCACAAAACCAAATTTCAGTCAAGAGCTAGAAAATGCATCTTCATTAGATATCCTCCTAACACCAAAGGATACAAGTTGTATGATCTTGATACATGCCAAACCTTCATAACCAGGGATGTTATTATCCATGAAAACACATTTCCATTTAGTCATTCTTCATCCAACACCAATGATACTATTTTTCCTTCTCCAATTCAAGAGATTTCTATTCCTGAACCAGTTCATCAAACTACAGAAAATACTTCTTCCCAAACTGACAATGACATTCCTATCATTTCTACTTCATCACAGGATCAACACCAAATCCATTTCACTCAAGTCATCCAAACCAAGAAAATTGCCATCTCACCTTAAGGACTATGTATGTATAGTGAGTAATACTGGAAACGCAGTTGCTTCATCCTCATCCTTCAATCCCAAATCAGGTAAACTTCTTCATCCCAAAAATAATTACATTACTTTCCAACATTTTTCTCCTTCACACCAAAGTTTCTGTGTTGTCATATCACATATTATTGAGCCTACATCCTATACTCAAGATTCTTTGGATCCAAATTGGAGAAAGGCTATGCAAGATGAGATTTCTGCTCTTGAGTCCAATGGTACCTGGTTGATTACTGATCTGCCTCCAAGGAAAATCCCTATCAAGTGTAAATGGGTTTACAAAATAAAGTATCATGCAGATGGTACAATAGAATGATACAAGGAAAGACTAGTTGTTAAAGGGTTCACACAGATTGAAGACCAAGATTTTCTTGATACTTTCTCTCATGTTGCCAAGTTTACAACTCTTAGGGTACTTCTTGCTTTAGTTGCTTCAAAAGGCTGGTTCTTGGAACAATTGGATGTTCACAATGCATTCCTTCATGGATATTTAGAAGAAGAAGTGTATACATGCATATTTCTCCATGATTTGAACAGAAACAAAAGAACAAAGTTTGTTGTTTACTCAAGAGTCTATATGGCCTCAAGCAAGCTAGTAGGCAGTGGTTCTCAACTTTCCACTGCATTAAAGAGCTATGGTTTTGTTCAGTCACATGTGAACTACTCCTTATTCACATTACATACAGATCATTTCACCTTAATACTACTAGTATATGTTGATGACATCCTGGTTGCAAGTACTGACGTGCAACAAATCACCAAACTTAAGCAATTCCTTAACAAAAAGTTTATGATCAAGGATTTGGGTCGTGTGAAGTTTTTCTTAGGTTTGGAAGTGGCTCGATCATCTGCTGGCATTTACTTAAGTCAATGCAAATACACCACAGATCTCCTACAACAATATGGGTACTAGGATTGCAAACCTACATCTTTTCCAATGGACAGCAAGATTCGTTTAAGTAGCCAAGATGAGCATTACTTAGAGGATCCTACTTCATACAAATCTTTGATTGGAAAGCTGCTTTACTTAAACATAACCAGACCTGATATAAGCTTTGTTGTCAACACCCTAACACAATTTTATGCAAAAACCTGGTCATTCTCACTTATCTGCAGCACATAGAGTTCTTAGATACCTCAAGGGATCTATAGGACAAGGTCTTTTATATTCTTCCAAATCTGATTGACAACTAATAGGGTTCTTAGTTTCAGATTGGGAAAGTTGTGTTAACACTAGGAGATCCATTACATGCTATTGCATGTTTCTAGGAGATTCTCTCATCTCTTGGAAGTCAAAGAAACAACACACTATTTCTAGGAGTTCAATGGACGCAGAATATAGAGCCTTGGCCACTTAAGTTGTAGAAATCCTTGGCTTATTAACACTTTTCAAGGACTTCAAGGTACCTGTGCTTAAAGCTACACTCTTTTGTGTTGTTTGGAGTCAAAATCAGGGAATTTGAGCCTGACACTGGCACTTGAGGAACAATCGGGATGATTTGAGAAGCATTTGAGATTGATTTGATAGCTTTGGAGGTCATCGGGAGGTTCACGATGAAGATTTGAAGGAAAAAGAGCTCTAGGATTGGCTACGGGGTCAAAAGAAGATGAATGAAGCTTGAAAACGACGATCAGGATGACCTTCTGTTCATCGTTCAAGAATATCCTTTTGTAGCAATATCCAATGTACACGATTCAAGTTACATATGAAAGCTAACTTCAAGGGCTACAAATGGTATGAAGACACCTTTGCGAGAATCTGAGAGGAAGAAGGTGAAAAAAGACGATGAAGTCAGATGATCTCTGCTGCGATTTCAGAAAGACACCTTCCACCGTTTTGATCATATCTCTTGATTGGATGATTGAAATCACATTCGGCAAATCAGGGTGGATATAGGACTTCATTATCTACAACTTTCGTGAAGGAAGTTTTGTCAAATTCGGAAGTTAAGTAGGCACGATCGTGCCCTCAAAGTCAGACACGATCGTGCCTGAAGAGAAAAGCACCGCGGAGTTACTGCCAGCCAGGCACGATCGTGCCTGGAGGGAGGCACGATCGTGCCTGCCCAAAATGCGCCTTTTTTGCTCTGGAGGCATGATCGAAGGCACGGTCGTGCCTGGCTCTGAAAATCCTAATTCAGCTCAAATTTCACCCGATTTTTCTATTTAAACAGCCTGTAAACCCCCGTTTTCAAGGGGGGAGCTTAGAGAGAGTGCCTAGCACGAATTTTAGAGGTTTTTTCAGCCTTGTTCATCAATCTTTTGGGATTCTTTGTAAGTTCCACCTTTTTAATTAATGACAATTAATTTTATTCTTCCCAATTCTGTTGATTCCTCAATTATGAATTGTGAGTACTTTATTTAGGGATTGGGATTGATGAAGGGGTTGATCATGATGTATGGATAGATTCCTTTCGGTTTAATTGCATGAATGTCATTTAATTTGTGTTTGAATAATTTAACTGATATCTCTTGTAACCCAGAACGCGCGCTAGAATTACAATTGCTTGTAGAATAAATTAAGAAAGATCTAGTTTATTCTAGGACACATTCACACACACTTAATCGTTCGCTAAGAGATTAGTAGCGATTAAGGGGCCGTAAGCTCGTTCGTGTTCGCAATAATTTAGGATCCTGTCGCGTGAGAGATCAGCCTGGTCTCCTAAATTATTGTACTCTACGCCGCGAGAGCGGTAAGAACTTAGTAATGATTAGCTAGGCTCAATTGAATTAATTTCATGTAATTAGGCTGATCTGCCAGAAATCTGGTTACCCCGAAATCGATCCCTGTTCCCTTCGTCATTAATTAGAAAGAACCCCCTAGGTTAATTGTTCGCATTAGTTTTATTTTTCAAACCAACCAATCTCGCACGACGCTTTTATTTTATTTTCTTTTTAATCACTGAATTTAATTAATTCTTGATTCCCTTTTGTCTGTCCCTGTGGAGACGATACTCGTACTTACACCACTATATTACGATCTATTTTAAGTGCGAGAAAACTCACATCACTCTAGCTGCAAATCCTAATCATCATGAAAGAACCTAAGCACGTGGAAATTGATTGTCATTTTGTTAGAGAGTGGATTCAGTCTGGAGTTATATATGTCCACTCTTTGTTCCTACTCATCACCAAATTGCAGACATATTAACAAAACCCCTAGGGCGAGCTACTTTTCATTTTTTGTTATCCAAGATGAGCATACAAAATATGTACTCTCCTCTTGAGGGGTCTTGGCATATTAAACCCAACTCATGCCACGTAGACTTGAATATTGGAAGGATGCCATGCAATGTAAAAGATGAAGCAGCATGCACACATGTGAAGGATGATATTGCATGTAGGAACAAAGAAGAAAGATCTAGAAGATCCTAGTTAGTTTGATTAGTTAGAAATCTGTTAGATACAATAACGTAACCAGGGGCGGAGGTACCTTCATGCTGTAGGGGGCCATTGCCCCTTCCAGATTTTTTTTTAGTACTACTAGTGTTTAGTTTTTTTATTTGGCCCTTCTCCCAATAATTTTGTTAGCAAATGCATGTCATGTACTTTAGTTGCAAATTAAAGTATAACGTTTAGAGGCTTCTCATTCATTTCACTCATTCATTTTGTGGGATGTATCAACTAAGCAGGAAGTAAAATTAAAGTTTAATTTGAACTTGAGTTGCAAATGTTTAAATTAATCTAAATAAGGGAAATTTCTTTAATAAAAAAGTTAGGATAAATTATATTTGAAGTTGGATCGTAAAGGATGAATTTCCTTAAGAAAAATGCTTTCTAACTTTTAAAGTCAAAAAGTTAGTATCAATGTTTATTAATAGATGTATATACTTAAACTAAACGTTTTAGAGTTAAAAACTAGAAACAAACTATTTTTACTTTTTCTATTGCACTTTTTCAATGATGTGAAAGAGAGAAGTCCTAAATATCATTGAGGTGCTATTGGATAATGTTTTTCAATTTTCTTTTGATGAATATCGGTACATCATTTGATATTAACATTACATTTGGATTTAAAAAAAAAACATTACATTTTATGTTACGGTTTGTACTTTAGCGTGGCCCCCCTCCCTTCATAATCCTAGCTCCGCCCCTGAACGTAACTATTTATATCTTTCTTGTTATTCTGTTTTGGACGTGTAGCTTGTATATAAACATTCATTCTGTACTCAGTTCGAATGTAATGAAAGTTAGCTTTCTTCCTTCTATATTTCTTGTATGAATTATTCTTCATTCCAGCTTAATACTTTCTACATATATTTTATACAAATGAAAAATTAAAATCGAATTGAACAAATCCGGACATAATGAAATCAAAACATAGTACGGAGTATATTTTTATTTGATAAACTTTTTTAACGTGTTTGAACCGAAAATCGATCAAAGCAAACCGAAATTAGTATGTTAACTTCTACTTTCTAACCCTGAAAAAATAGCTAAGGATTGCCACAAATGACCATAAAAGTAAATTTGTTGCACTTTAATGGGGCTTGTGGAAAAGACGGAATTCTCTAATCTGGAAGGAGGAATGGCAGGGGGGCAGGAGTCATAACCAGTGCTATGAGCATGATTACCAATTGGAGGGAGGCCCAACAGTCAGGCAGTCAGCCGAAGAAGAGGGCTGGTGGTGGCAGAGAGCAGGTATGGCGTAGACCGGGTAGGGGTGTTGTCAAAGTGAATGTAGATGCTGCGGTTGACCCGAGTGGAGATAAGAGAGCTTGGGGCTGGGTGGCAAGGGATGAGCAGGGGAATTTTTTTAAGGCAGGAGGTGCTTCAGTTAGGGCAGGTTGATCCCCGGCAGCTGAAACAGAAGCGGCAGGGCTCAGGGAAGCTTTAGAGGAGGCGGTTGCAGCAGGCTGGCAGAACGTGGAGTTCGAGACAGACGCACTTTCTGTAGTCCAAGGCCTTCGACAAGGAGGAGGTTTTTCTTACATTGATTTAATTTTGGAAGATATTAAGGAAATCCTTTTAACAAAGAGTAATTATAGAGTCTCTTGTTGTAAACGATCTGCGAATCGTGTAGCTCATTCTCTGGCTAGAGCGCATGTTTTACTCTCAGATCATATGAGTGTTTTTTATGTTGCTCCAGATTGTATTGTAAGTCATTTGACTAATGATTTCATTAATTAATACAAGTGGTTAGTTGATGATAAAAAAAACGTTGAAAAAATAGCCTTAGTATCACATAAATTAAAGTGGGGTATACAAAAATCTTCGGCATGAATTTTTTGTTTCTCGTCTTCTTTTCTTTTCTAGTCTCCTTGGTCTTTGTCTTTTTTCCATAATGTAAAACTTTATTTCATTTTGACCATGCCTTTATTATTTGTCGTCTAACTGTCTGCGTCTAAGATAAATCCGATGGAGAGTGCAATACTGGGTCACGTTCGCGGGTACCCGGGTATTGTACGCAATATCGGTCCGATATTCTGTATTTCTAATACTCCGTATTACTTTGTGCTGGATGTGCTTTCTAAGCTAACGTTGCAAGTTAGTTGCAAAAAAAAAAAAAAAAAAAAAAAAAAAACTAACGTTGCGAGTTGATTAGTTAATGATAACTTAGACACATAATTTAATACTCCCTCCGTCCCATTGAACTTTGCCAAATTTCCTTTTTTTGTTGTCCCAAAAAACTTTGTCACTTTCCCATTAAAGTAACTATTTTGTGGTTTTGCTTATTTCTCTCTCCTCTGCACAATCTTCAACCACACAATTTTTACTATTCTTATTTCTCACCTAACTCAATTAGTGCAAAGTCTACAAAAAAAACTCTGCCACTCTTTTAACGCATTAAATAAGGTTTTTTCAAATTTGAGTTGGGTTGCACCTAAAATGAGCCACTTAGTTACGCGAGTGATAGAAAAGATATATTTATTAATTAGCTTTTAGTGTTAATATCTAGACATACAATTATGCATCAAATGTGGTTGATCTGATCTCCAATATCAGGTGCTACTTCTGCCCCGCTTCAAAATTGCATTTAAAACTGACGCACCGTACTTTTTAGTTTTTGAGACATTAAATAAGTAAAGTTGAGTATAAAAATAGTGAAATTGTAGATGTATTAATTTTATACATTATCATTAATTAAGCTATTGTTTAAGAGATTAATTAAATGTGACGTAGAAAATATAAATTGGCCAAAAGTATCTTTCTAGCATCCGAGGGATTTACGATGACTAGTGGATTGAGCACGAAAAGTGAGGTGCGGCAATGTACATACGTAATTAGGTATGCATGTGCAATATTAATGGTCTCTCCAACTTTACAGGCTACTAAGTACACCTCAAATGAGATACTCTTGAAATGTCCTAATGTTTTTTCTATTTTCCTTTTTATAAAGTATTGCATGACTAACATCCATTTACTTTTTTTTACTTAATTATAATCATACATTTCCACTTTAACTTTACTTTCTTAAACTCTGATCCTCACTTTGTAGTGTGGCAATAAGATTCCTGCTTATTATATATACTATTCACTTTAGTTCTTCGTGGTAACAAATTTGTGATACTATGTGCTTCCTCCGTTCCACAAAACTTGGCCAATTTTAACTTGCACGTGAAATAATTAAGTAAAAATTGTGTGATTGATATTTGTGCATAAAAAAGATAAACAACTTTAAACACATATTTATTACTTTAAATGGAATTGACAAACTTTTTTAGAACGTTCAAATAAGAAATTTAGCAAAGTTTTGTGGGACAGAGAGAAGTGTATCTTTGCTTATTTTTCACCGTAGATGTGGAATTTTACTAGTACTTGTATAAGAAAGAAAAGTGGCAAAAATAATATCACACCCTTTTCAAACAAAATAGAATTAAATATTAATGAATGATTTAAAAAAAAAGAAGAGAAAATGGCATACTAGATTAATTCAACTCATCATTAGCCAAAGGCTTACAATTAGGAGTGTGCACCGGGCCAAAACTGGACCGGACCAGACCGGACTGGATCGGAACCGGAATTGGATAAAAATGAAAGCCGACAACCGGACCGGTATATGTCCGGTTTTAACTTGGAACCGAACCAGAAATTCCAGTTGATAACCTGAACCGGTCCGGCTAAACCGGTTTATGTTTTTTCAGCAACCTCTTACACCAGAAATGATAATAAATTATACTCCCAAAAATGTCTAAAAATCTCAGAAATCTTGTAGTAAAGTTTGCAAGTTGCAACATGTCTAAAAACCCCAAATATAAGGTTTACAACTTTTGGTATAACGTTTGCAAATTTCACATGTATAGACTATAGACTAAAATTTCACATGTCCCAACTAAAATTTCACATGTCCACAAATCCACAAAATTCCTCATAAAGTATAAGGTTTACAACTTATTAAAAAAACATCAACCAACATAAACCATACCAACATGATTATGTAATACGGAGTATTAAAGCTTGCAACTTCAAGTAACATAAACTAGTTCTTCGGTAACACAACTTGTCTCTTCCACACCTACAAAAATTAAAATCAAATTAAAACAAAATTAATATGAGCATTACAATCAAAACGTAGAAAGAAAGAGAGTTATTTCCCAACGATTTAGTCCCTCAAGGCCTCAACTATGTCCTAGGACCAGTTGGACATATTTCAATCTGATAGAAGTGTATTTTAGGACACATGAGAGCTAAATTGGGTACAAAGTACATGGTGGGGGAGAAAACCTATTCCCAAACTGAATTTAGTGAAGAACGGACAAAATACCCTTTAAGTTTACATCCAAACGTGTACAGGGACTAAATGTGACCAAATAGCATTGTGTATAGGCATTTGACCAAACTTGTACAAACTAAATTGATCAAAAAATTAAAAGACCAGACCAAATTGAGAATTAGTGTATAGGCATTTATTAGCTCCACAAAAGACAACTCAAACTAATGACTTGAAAGATTATACAACATCAACCACAGAAAAATATCACTTCACGTGTATTTATTTCACACGAACCCAAACAAAGAATTTGAAATATCCACACTATATGTCTCGACATTCTTAATTAATTCTTAAAATATAAGAACCAGTCGAACTTCATCATATCATAAATTTACAAATCTAAAGAAATACCTTTTTCCACCTCATGCAATTCCTTTAAATTTTCTTTCACATCTATCCTTGTTTTTCGCCAATTAGATCTAATCCAATCTTGACCACAAATAAGAGCACGCACCATCTTATTACAAAGCAAGAAAAAATCAAGAATAAAAATATAGCTTTAAAAAAATTTGATGTTAATTTACTGATGACACAATTGATATCGGTATTGCTAATATATCACGAGCCATACGCGTTACTACCGGAAATCTAGAACTGTTTAGATTCCACCAAGGCAAAACATCCTTCTCTTCCTCATCCCCTCTTTCCTCATCAAGGTAACGATCAAACTCGCTTCTTGAAAAATGTTGTGACCCACTCATTTGTCTAACCCGATCTTTAACAAGATTCATCAAAGTAGAAGAACCAACGACTGAAGAAGTTACTCTTGATCTACTAGTTACCCCACTCTCATCAACCACAACCGGAGGAGAAAACACTCTTCTATACTCATACAAATCATAAGCACATTTCTTAATCTTTTCAAATAAAGGTTGTGCATTTCTTTTCACCATAACTATCAACAAGAGCAATATTCACTCCAATCAATTTAAAGTTCGGGTCAAGAATGGTACATACCCATGTATATCAATTTGTTCACCTTTTCAATATCACCTCAATATTTGTCATACTTAAATTTCATTTTAGTTGCCATATTTTTCATAGCAAGTTTATTACTAATAACATATTTTTCCAACAAATCAAGAGTATGACATATATGGAAGAATCATGTGTTACTTGTGACATACAACGAGTCTGACACATTTTAAGTCAACTCATAAAATTCCTTCAGAAAAACAACAAGATATTGAAGCGTCTCCAAGTCCTCATCACTACGGGGATTTAAACGTCCCATATCTTCCAACTCCCTAGGAAGATCAACTCTCACAAAAACATCCTTGTATTTCAACACTGTATCCAACATATCATATGTGGAGTTCCACCTAGTAGGATCACTACGTGAGTGATGGAAAATTAATACGGACTCTTATAAGGGAATCTTTGTCGTTAGAGTAGTCCCTCATTAAGTCCTCGGCAGTTGGGTTTTAGTAAAAAAGTTTATAAGGACTTAATAAGGGAATGAGTCCTTAATTATGATGGGGAAAAAACAGCCACAAACGGAACTAATAAAATGCGGAATTAATCTCCGTTTGGCTAAACTTTCCCAACCTGAATGAACCTTTGAGGATGCAAACAAATAGGGTGTTCTTAATACAATTAGAACACACAATATTGCTGCCACACACCAATATAATGAGCTAAAACAGTAAGCACACACCACACAAAAACACCGGAATTTTAGCGTGGAAAACCCGTTAACTAGGGAAAAACCACGGGACCATTTTGGCCGCTTAAATCCACTATCATCATCAAAGGAGCAGTACAAAGTCTTCTCTAGATAATACTAGAGGCATACAAAATCATCATATCCTTGGAAGTAAGCACATCAAGGTGTATGGAATCAAATAGAGCCAAGATAAGAAAAATATCACCAGAAACATAGCTACTGTCCAGACCAACGAAACCCGACCTCCGGATCTCAAAACCCGATCTCCACCGTCCAGAATGTTGGCCCAGATGCTGTGAAGCTGCTGTCCAAAAATCACGACGATCCAACGGTTCAATCTCCGGGAAACGGAATTGTTCTGCTGCTGCTTGCTGAAAAACGGGATGAGCATTTCAGCTCATGTTTTGTGACTTGTTCTCTCTATCTGCTGCTCTCTTGCTGTCCTTCGAATGTGAGATAGTGGCTGACCCATTTTTTTTTAATATTAGCTCCCAAAATAGAAAGTCAAAGAAGACTTTTAATGGGCTCAAAACTTGGGCTTTCCTCATGGGTCAAAAACAAAGAAAAAACCCAACAAATCTCCCCCTTTTTGACTTATGAGGAAGAGTTCGCCATACCGGCGATGGAACAACATACCTTCAACTTTTCCCTTGCTAGAACCTTCGTCAACATATCGGCACCATTATCATCGGTATGAACTTTATCAAGTTCAAACAGTTTGTCTTCAAGTGCATCTCTAATCCAATGATACCTCACATCAATATGTTTGGTTCGTTTGTGAAACATAGAATTTTTAGCAAGGTGAATGGTACTTTGATTATCACAAAGAACCACGTAGCGCTGTTGCATAAAGCCAATCTCTTGCATAAATCTTTTGAACCATAATAGCTCCTTACACGCTTCTGTTGCAGCCACATACTCAGCCTCGGTGGTGGATAAAACCACACACTTTTGCAGTCTCAATTGCCATGACACAACTCCCCCTGCAAAAGTCATCAAATATCCAGAAGTGGATTTCATGTTGTCCTTATTTCCTGCCATATCAGAATCAGTATAACCAACAAGTATTGGCTTCCCATTTCCAAATGTTATACCCAATTTGGAAGTACCACGTAGATATCTGAGAATCCACTTCACTGCTTCCCAATGCTTCTTACCTGGATTTGACAGAAAATGACTAACAACACCTACTGCATTGGCAATATCAGGTCGTGTGCACACCATAGCATACATCAAGCTCCCTACAACTGAGGCATAAGGAACTTTATCCATCTCTTCAATCTTCTTCTCAGAAGATGGACAATCTTTATCTGTCAACCTGAAGTTGGTAGTAAGAGGTGAACTAACCTCTTTAGCTTTGTCCATGTTGAATCTGCGAAGCACCTTCTCAATGTATTGCTCCTGTGACATGTGTAGCTTCTTCAAAGCTCTATCTCGAGTGATCCAAATGCCAAGAATCTGTTTTGCTGGCCCCAAGTCTTTCATAGCAAAAGACTTGCTCAATTGCATCTTCAGCTGAGTAATTCTTTCTGCATTCTTGCCAACAATTAACATGTCATCAACATATAACAATAAAATGATGAAATCATCATCACCAAACCTCTGGAAGAAAACACAATGGTCTGAAGTAGTCTTTCGGTAATTTTGCTCCCCCATAACTGACTCAAACTTCTTGTACCACTGTCTTGGTGCTTGCTTCAACCCATAAAGACTCTTTTGAAGTCTACACACATAGCCTTCTTTTCCCTTAACCTGAAACCCTTCAGGTTGCTCCATGTAGATTTCCTTATCCAAGTCACCATGAAGAAAAGCTGTCTTGACATCCATTTGTTCAACCTCGAGATCAAGGCTGGCTGCCAAACCCGGCCAGAACAACACGAATAGATCCCATCTTCACGACCGGAGAGAAAATCTCATCAAAATCAATACCCTTTCTCTGACTGAACCCTTTGACCACCAATCTAGCCTTGTACCTAGGTTATGAGGTGTACTCTTCAGTCTTCACTTTGTAGACCCACTTGTTTTTCAAAGCTCTCTTGCCTTTAGGCAACTTCACCAACTCAAATGTATTATTTTCATGTAAGGAATTCATCTCATCTTGCATGGCTTCAACCCACTCCCTTTTGTGCTCATCTTCCATGGCCTCTGCATAATACTCAGGCTCTCCCGCATCAGTGAGTAAGACATACTCATTAGCTGAAAAACGGGTGGAAGGATGGCGATCTCACTACAACAAAATAGACCGTATGTAACACATAAAAAATGTTACGTAACATTGTTTAAATGTTACAAAAGGCTTATGCAACACTTTTGAAGGCGTTGCTTCAGGTCTCGTTGCATAAAGTCATACGCAACACTTTTCACCATCTTAAGCAACATTAACAATAAATGTTGCATAAGTAACTCAATTGTAACACTTTGTTGCAACACTTCAACAAGCATCTTACGTAACATTGTTTAATGAAATGCAACACTTAAATTAAGACTTTATGCAACACTCATTGTATTAAGGCAACATATTTATTCTGCACCTATGCAACACTATATGTATATTATGTAACATTTTATTGATGATTTATGCAACATTTTTATTGAAAATGGCAACATTTTTATATAATTATAAGCAACACACTTTATAAGATTTTACAACATAAATTAAGATTATATACCAAGACCTCTCATACATTATTATTAATACAATCAAATCATACTGTGTGAATTTAAAGAAGTATCCAACAATATGTTCTGTTTAAAAATAACATAAATTTGACAACAATAAGCATCACAATTTCTTTCTCCTTTAACGTAACACCAAAATATCCATCAACTACAACTCTCTATTTCTTCCTTGATTTAAAGAACTTCAATGTAGTAACATCATCGGTGCATCACAATCTTCTCTCAAGGCTTCAACTCTCATCAGTATTGTTTGCCTGCAGGTGAGGGAGAGAGTGTCATATAATTATCAAATTAAGACCAATAGTGATATATAATTTGCACAAATAATACAAGTTTAAAAAATTAATGGTTTTAAAGCCTGTTATTTAGTGAGATGGCAGCAATATCTCACGACAGCAAATTTTATATAGAAGCAAATTAATTCTCTGCAGTCCATGTTTGACAAGTTAAATCTTGTTCATGTAAAAATGACTTAGATTAATATCGTACCCAATGCATGAAATGTTTAAGCTTCACGGAACACCAAAGGCTATCACAATTTATATGTGATAGTACCTAAAGAAAGCATTGTGTCAGATTAGAATTAGAATGTATAATTAAGTAAACTGTTTAATTTTAAACAATTAAAGAAAAAGTTGTGCTTTAGGGTACATCTTTTGAACCTCTGTCTGAAAGTGGAAACATCAGTTTCTCTTGTGGACGATTGATAAGCCATGGTTTAGTATATTCTGCAATATTCATCAGTAAAGTAATGTTGAGAATCATGTCCTCAACAAAATAAATTTGAGGCATTAAGCATGGGAAAATAGGCAAATAGAAAGGAATTGATCATGAAAGTATGAAACAATAAAAAAATCTGCAATTGGAGTTAACAATTGTATGATTCTAAGCTGCCTTCACAAGATCATGGTCATTGTTTAACATTTTTCACATGATTCCGTTGTCAGAAACATAACTCATTAATCGTGAAGAGGAAAATTCACCTTTACTCATTCCTTCTTTTAATGTTGCTCATTCAAATGACAATCTAATGCTGCTTTTTGTGTCATTTTACACATTCTGAAAAAGAGCTTCAGTTTTTACAGAGGTATTCAAGACTATGATTAAAATTGAAAAACTCATTGTGACAATTTTACAAGCACCTTAAAGGCACTATAAAATTTAGAATCTCGGAAATGGATATTTTCACTCCATCTCAATTCAAACTAAATCAGTAAACATTATACAAAAATATATAAACAGTTCAAACCATAAGCATATGAAATATTTTATTGTCAAATATATCTAAAAAAAAAGCATAAGTTTTTATTTTATTGTCATTTCATTGCACAAATTTTATTTTCTTAGGTACTACCTTGCTTGTTTCAAATCTGGAGCTTCAATGTTTATTAATAGCAAATTGTTTTAAGGCCATCATGTCTATAGAGGCTAGAACTCTGGGATATTACCTGAACAAATCGACAGATGGAAAAAACGGCCCTTCAAAGTTATCCCGTCAAGATTGCCACTGCTCAAAACAGATGCACACTATGATCATTGGCAGTGGGCACTAGATATAAAAGAAGAGAAAAGTAAATTACATATATGCAGTCCAGATTGGAAGTAGAGTAAGAGTGTATATCACTTTGGATTACATGTGAATTTCTTAAACTCTTAAATAATAAAGTACGGAGTATGTAAAAGTAAAATTGCTGGACTATATTTACTAGTCATGGTAGCAAATGTGTAGAAGGAATCATTTCATTGAAATGAGTGATGTACTCAAGCTTATTCTTGGTTGTTGTACATGAGGTAACCCTGCATGTAAATTAAGTGTGTTATACAGTTTTCGCACAAAGAAAAAAGAACTTGGCTTTGCGGGACTCTAGACTTAAGAGAATGATTTAGAATTGAAAAGGCTATTGAGGAATTACTACAAACACCTTAAAGGCATAGTAGAACTTGGAACTTTAAAACTGAAACTTTTAACACTCCATCTCAAATTTATAGCGACTGAATCAACAAAACTAAGCAAATACGAGTACATATACAAAACCGAACTCCGAGTTTACAAAATTTGTCAATAATAAATATACATCATAAAAAGCACAGTTACCTAAAAATCGTGGAAGAGATGTACCTGGAAATAGAAGTGGCGCTAGGCGATGGAAGACAGGGCTGGTTGACGGACGCCTGGTGACTCCCAAGAATAAGCGAACTCCATAGAACGGGACAATCTCGACCGGCATCGCTAACCCGCTGCCTCCCAGATGACCTAACAGCTTTGATTCGTTAAAAATCTCCCCTAAAGTAATCGATTGCAGCAAAATAAAAAGCAGAAGGGGAATTAGGAGCTATGTTTATTCCTTAAGAGTGTTTGTAGTTGCTTGTTTATTTAAGAGGGTAATTTTTTAAAGTAATTTACAATTTGGAATAAGTTGGTAATACTCCGTATATAGTAAGAGATGTGCTTTTTGTATACTAGAGAAAAAAGTGGTTTCAGTATGTTTTTATTTGAACTTTTTTGAGTCCCAAATCTGAACATATCATATTAGATTTAATCAAACTAGACCAACCCAAACGTAAAAATATCAGATTTGACCAAACTTCTGCAGTTATAAAATACACAGAGATCGTTCATTTATCAGGCTAGACTAGACCAGTTTAGACTAGATCACACCAGACCAGAAAATGTTAGTCCAATTAAAAACATTCTGAAACATTTCTACACCTATTTCCAAGTTCCAACTCTTAACATTTTAATATTTAATTTAAGCAAAAGTTATCAATTGAAAACATTTATTTAACTTTTAAGCCAAAAACTAGGGAAATAAATACTTTTTTACTTTTTTTGTAAAATCTCTCTAAAATGCGCTAGGTACGGTTAAAAATAGAGTAAAGGGTTAGTTTGGTCCTCGAAGTTGCATAAAAGGGGTCAAATAAGTCCTTATATAGGAGGTTTTGTCCGGCCGTCGTCATTTGTGGCGGTTCCCGGTGGAATTTTTTGATGAAATTTTTTGGGCATCTTATTCATTAAGTCTAGTTCACTCATACCAAATTTCAGATAAAAATTCAATCGGGAAGACATTCAAATGAATTCTTGAAGATAACTGTGCAGTTAAAAGCGCAGTTATTTTCAAGAGTTCATTTGAATGCCTTCCCGATTGAATTTTTAGCTGAAATTTGGTGTGACTAAACTAGACTTAATGAATAAGATGCTCAAAAAAAATTATCAAAAAATTTCACCGAGAAACGCCTCAAATGACACGTCCAAACAGAATCTTCTATATAAGGACTTATTTGACCCCTTTTATGCAACTTCGAGGACCAAAGTGACCCTTTACTCGTTAAAAATAAGAACAAAAAATGCTATGTACGGTTTGCTTTTTGTTAGTTACGTTACAGTAACATTCTACAAACAAAACAAGTGTTACATAGTATTGAATCTTATGCAACACTTTATACTAAATGTTGCGTAATGACATAATTTAGATTTTAATGTAACATATAAAAATAAGTGTTGCGAAACGTTAACTCCTAGTAATATATGTAACAAAAAAATAAGTGTTGCAATCAAAGTGTTACGAAATGTCCATTTTGTTGTAGTGTCTCTTGTAGACCGCCTAAGTGGGACAAATGGTGGCACGTCTGGTACTGGTATCTCTGAATGAAATTCTTCATCCACCTCTGGCTGTTCTGGAGCATCAGTATCATGTTGTTCATCATTCTGAACATCATTATCAAGAGGTGGTTCTACATGTTGAGGAGGCACTAGATCCAAATCAGTAACATCATCATTATGTTGAGGAACTGTATCTTTCTTCTCAGCATCTTTCAAGGTCTGATCTTCCACAAACACAACATCTCGGCTTCGAATAAGTTTCTTGTGGACTGGATCATATAATCTGTAACCAAACTCATCTTGGCCATAACCCAAGAAAACACATGGTTTGGACTTCACATCAAGCTTTGATCTTTCATCTTTAGGAATGTGCACAAAAGCTTTGCATCCAAAGACCCTCAAATGGCGGTAAGAAACATCTTTGCCACTCCAAACCCTATCAGGCACATCAAAGGACAAAGGAACACAAGGAGTTAGATTAATAACATGTACCGCTGTATTCAAAGCTTCTCCCCAGAATGTATTTGGCAGCCCTGCATGTGACAACAAACATCTGACACGCTCCATCAAAGTTCTGTTCATCCGCTCTGCTAATCCGTTCAACTGCGGTGTCTTGGGAGGACTCTTTCGATGTCGAATACCATGGTCTCTACAATAAGAATCAAAGGGGCCAATGTATTCCCCTCCATTATCTGTCTGAATACACTTGAGCTTCTTTCAAGTCTGTCTCTCAACCGAGGCATGAAACTGCTTAAACACCTCAAATACTTGATCTTTAGATTTCAAGGTATAAACCCATACCTTTCTGGAGTGATCATCAATGAATGTGACAAAGTATGAGCAACCACCAAGTGTCCTAGTCTTCATAGGACCACAAACATCAGAATGCACCAAATCAAGTATACTCTCCTTCCTGGAAGGAGGATGGCTCTTAAAGGAAACCCTGTTCTGTTTACCTGCCAAACAGTGAGAACACTTCTTTAAATGAATATCATGCACACCCGGTAACACATACTTCTTTAAATGAATATCATGCACACCCGGTAACACATTTCTCTTCAACAAAAGAGACATCCCCTTTTCACTCATGTGACCAAGTCTCTTATGCCATAAATTAGTCATGTCAGTATTCACCACAGCATTGACCCTATCCTTGAAGATCTTCGGATGTGTCATGTACAACTTTGAGCATCTTTTACCTCTAGCCACGATAAAAAAACCACGAGTGAGTTTCCATATTCCATTACCAAAGTTGTTGCTGTAACCATCATCATCAAGTAAGCCTGCGGAGATCAAATTAAGTCTCATATCTGGAACATGTTTTACATTATGTAAAACCAACTCTATCCCAGTATCAAACTTCAAACAAATATCTCCCATACATGCAATCTTTGATAGTCCATTATTACCCATCCTAACATTACCAAAGTTACCTGGAGTGTAAGATGAATAAAAATCCCTCTGTGATGTTACATGACAAGTAGCACCACTATCAACAACCCAACTGGAATCATCATGTGCAATGTTGACCACATCAAGATCAAAACAAATAAGGAACTCATCGGTAGTAGTGTTAACTTCAGCATTGCCATTACCACCCTCATCTTTCTTATGGTTCTTTTGATTGTTGTAATCGCTCTTCTTCTTCTCCTTTTTCCATTGCCTGCAGAATCGTATTGTGTGCCCTTTTCTACCACAATGATAGCACTCAAAATCAGCAAACTTACCTTTGGATTTACTTCGATGCTTTCCTTTGTTACCTGGATCTCTACTCTGACTTCTCCCCCTGCTTTCTGTAACTAAGACATCAGAATGTGAAGAGGAACCTTGTGACTTTCTTCTCATCTCTTCATTTAAAACACTGCCTTTAGCTAATTCCATGGTGATAATACCATCTGGTGCAGAGTTGGACAATGATGTCCTAAAAGTCTCCCATGAGTCCGGTAAAGTGCCAAGGAGCCACAAGCCTTGTATCTCATCTTCAAACTTGATACCCATTCCTGCAAGTTGATTTATGTAACACCCCCAAATTTCCCACCCAAAAACACTTTGAAATAATACTTTATTATTAGTTTGATTTGAAAACACCAAAATTGTGCAGCGGAAAATCAAAAGGGGAATAGGGGTGTTACCGCCACACTCGGTTCTAACCTAACCGAATGCACAGGCTAAAACAACTTAAAATCCAAAAGCAATTATTTACTAACTAAAGATGTTGAAAATGAATTAAAATTACAATAATTTACTAATTATGTTTTCTAGCGGAAGCTCTCTCGAAATCAACTTCAAACTAATCAAAGCCAGTTTAATTTTAAACTGGCTTTGATTAGTTTTGAGGTGAACTAGACTTTGATTGAGTTGGTTTTGAGGATTTGAGGTGAACTATATTGATTTGAGGGGAATATTATTTGATTGGATTGGTCTTGAGGTTAATTTGAATTCTTGGATTGATTGAGATTGGATTGGATTATGTTTGGATTGAATTTTGAGTGGGATTGAATTATTAAATTATTTATGAATTTTTAAAGTATATTTACTTTTGGATTTGATCGGTTTGATTATGTTGAATACCCTTTGCGATTATTTTGAGATAAATATTTGGTGTTTGATTTATGCTTTGGTATTATTGTAATGATTTTTGGTGGTTTTATTTATATTCGGTATTTTTGTAATTATTGTGGTTTGTAAATATTTACTTATATTTGAAGTATTATTATTTTACTAGTGAATTATGCTATGAGAAGATCTTATAAATTGTTTTAAAAAGATTTTTCCTCCTAAATGTTTTCAAAAATATTAAATTATATTATTTTATGGGGTTAGGTGGAACTTACTTAGCATTGTTGCTAATTTTTTTTTTCTTTTGTTTTTTTTTCTTTCTGTACTTTATTTGTACAGGTGCTGAGTTGATCCTGTTGAAGTTGATTTCGAGAGAGCTTCCGCTAGAAAACATAATTAGTAAATTATTGTAATTTTAATTCATTTTCAACATCTTTAGTTAGTAAATAATTTAATAATTATATTCGGTATTTTTGTAATTATTGTGGTTTGTAAATATTTACTTATATTTGAAGTATTATTATTTTACTAGTGAATTATGCTATGAGAAGATCTTATAAATTGTTTTAAAAAGATTTTTCCTCCTAAATGTTTTCAAAAATATTAAATTATATTATTTTATGGGGTTAGGTGGAACTTACTTAGCATTGTTGCTAATTTTTTTTTTCTTTTGTTTTTTTTTCTTTCTGTACTTTATTTGTACAAGTGCTGAGTTGATCCTGTTGAAGTTGATTTCAAGAGAGCTTCCGCTAGAAAACATAATTAGTAAATTATTGTAATATTAATTCATTTTCAACATCTTTAGTTAGTAAATAATTGCTTTTAGATTTTAAATTGTTTTAGCATGTGCATTCGGTTAGGTTAGAACCGAGTGTGGCGGTAACACCCCTATTTCCCTTTTGATTTTCCGCTGCACAATTTTGGTGTTTTCAAATCAAACTAATAATAAAGTATTATTTCAAAGTGTTTTTGGGTGGGAAATTTGGGGGTGTTACAATTTATGATTCCCTGAAAAGAATTCAAATGATCAGTGACAGGAGTTCCATCATGGTATTTCAAGCTCATCATCTATTTTATTAAGAACAATTTATTGTTCCCGGTCTTTCGAGCATACAACTGTTCAATCTTGTTCCACAAACTGCGAGCATGAGTTTCCCCGCTAATATGGTTCAAAACATTATCATCAACCCATTGGCGAATATACCCACAAACCTGTCTATGCAAAATATTCCACTCTGCATCTGTTTTACTCTCAGGTTTATCAGTAGTAAACACAGGCAAATAATAATCCTTCACATAAAGTAGGTCTTCCATTTTGCCTTTCCAAACATGATAATTAGAACCATTCAAATTGATCATCCTACTTGTGTTTGCTTCCATCATTCAAACAAGTTTAACCCAATACAGAAGAACCTGGCTATGATACCAATTTGATGGGGAAAAACAGCCACAAACGGAACTAATAAAATGCGGAATTAATCTCCGTTTGGCTAAACTTTCCCAACCTGAATGAACCTTTGAGGATGCAAACAAATAGGGTGTTCTTAATACAATTAGAACACACAATATTGCTGCCACACACCTATATAATGAGCTAAAACAGTAAGCACACACCACACAAAAACACCGGAATTTTAGCGTGGAAAACCCGTTAACTAGGGAAAAACCACGGGACCATTTTGGCCGCTTAAATCCACTATCATCATCAAAGGAGCAGTACAAAGTCTTCTCTAGATAATACTAGAGGCATACAAAATCATCATATCCTTGGAAGTAAGCACATCAAGGTGTATGGAATCAAATAGAGCCAAGATAAGAAAAATATCACCAGAAACATAGCTACTGTCCAGACCAACGAAACCCGACCTCCGGACCTCAAAACTCGATCTCCACCATCCAGAATGTTAACCCAGATGCTGTGAAGCTGTTGTCCAAAAATCACGACGATCCAACGGTTCAATCTCCGGGAAACGGAATTTTTCTGTTGCTGCCTGCTGAAAAACGGGATGAGCATTTCAGCTCATGTTTTGTGACTTGTTCTCTCTATCTGCTGCTCTCTTGCTGTCCTTCGAATGTGAGATAGTGGCTGACCCATATTTTTTTTTTTAATATTAGCTCCCAAAATAGAAAGTCAAAAAAGACTTTTAATGGGCTCAAAACTTGGGCTTTCCTCATGGGTCAAAAACAAACAAAAAACCCAACAAATTATTATTTGTAACAAATCAAACATAGCTGGTGTACTAAATGTATAAGGGATAAATAAGGAACAAATGAGAAATCAATTCACCCACCAACCGCCAAACTAACCCAAACTTGACATTAATGCTTATGAGGAAACTAGTTTTGCGACGCGCGTTGCGCGATTTCCTAAATGCCCAATATCTTTTTACTTGATGTAAACATTTGGTTTAATTCTTGGTTAGTGAATAAATGATTGAGATTGTATACAAAAGAGCTAATGGAGTTAGAATCATGGGCACAAGTGATGTTATAATAGTAGTAATAATAAAAATGATAAAATGCAAAAATTCATTTATGAGACAAATCCATGTATAATGACCCCTTGGCATTACACTTAGCCTGCTTTTTTTGCGGAACATGAGACTTATATTATTCACTGTTCGAGCAAGTATACCAAATTATTACAAACTGCAACAAAAATCTTCTTAAGAATTCAGCAAATGAATAGCTGCTGTCAGGGGCGTATCTATTAGGATCTGCAAGTTATGTCCTTGCAATCATATAGGATCTGCTCTGGTGCCATTAAAATTAGATTGACTGGCTCGATAGATAGTTGCTTGCGCTTCCAAAAACTGACCTGTAATAATGCTGAGTTCAATTATAATAAGATCTTTTAAAATCTAATTTTTTGAATAAAGAAGTTACTTGTGAGTTCTATTTTATGTTTTACTTATTTTGATTCACATGGTATATGCTTGGAAGTCAGGAAAAAAACTTTCATTCATCTCTGAATCATGGCCCAAGTTGCTGCACAAGACCCCTTTGTTGCTGCACTTTCCACTCCCTACATGTGCAACATCACCCTCCTTCATAGCCTGTTGCTGGGGTGTCCTCTGTCCTCCATCCCTTCAGAAATGAGATTGCCACCGACTGGATGGAGAACCTGTGTACTGGTCCTAAAACTCCATACCCTCTCATAAGGGGCGCATCAGATTATCAGAAACTCAAACATACCATAATCAAATATTCAACAAACAACAATGCTCCGTGTTCCTGGCTGAGAAGTTTTTTCAACCCACTCAGGAACGATAAATCCCCTTCCCCACCCAACACCCAGCTTTGTCGACTTCAAACTTTCTTTACCAATGAACAAGGGATAAATATGTTATATGTACTCTCCTCTCCCTTAGAACAAAAGATGCATAAGGCTGCGCAGTCCAAATGCCTGCTTCTAAGACGATCTCTCATTAGTAAATGAGAGAATTCCCTAAATAGGAGTTAAAACGTTTTAAAATTCCAAAATAGAGCATCATGTTTTTTATTCCCTTAATAGGAGTAAATTTCTGCCACGTTTGACATTACAAGGCTTTTAAACATGATATTTTTTCCAAACTTGGCAGATTACTCATATTCAGGGAATAAAAACATGATACTCCTATTTTGGAATTTCAAAACGTTTTTACTCCTATTTGGGGCAATTTCTATTAGTAAATTTCGAGTGCACACTTACCATAAAGAACGCTTTCACCTTTGGTCATGGTGGAGTTTTAAAATGCCATATCCGAGTTCTGTGACATCTTATTAGTCGTCTAAATAAGTAATAATAAAAGCACCACCTTAGATCACTTAGTAAGAGTTCTGTGATATCATTTATTAGTTGAATATTTGTTGAGTGTCTTCAGGAAAAGATGAGCCGAGAAACAATCCCACAGAATACTTTGGGATAGCTACTTTAAATTTTACTAAAATTCTATTGTTCATTTAATCAATCAAACCTATATCACCTAAGCATTACAATTTCAAATATTCACCTGAGGGATAAGGAAATATACTAATATCATGAATAAACACGCATTAAAACACTACACCATGCATTTCAGTAAGCAAAATGATTTGAAATTTTGAAATCTTTAATTTGCACCCTATCTTATTAACAACACTACGATATATCACTTGATAAGTCAAACAACGAACACAAGCGACTCCTACAAAAATTAAAGGCACATAATGTATAACCTTTCAGATATAACATAAGGTTTTATGCTCAATATTTGCTAATGTTTTTACCAACTCGAACTATAGAAAAACATTATGTGAAAATATGACCATTGAAGGCCTGCTAATTCAAAGACAGTTTAGTTTGGCTCTTTCAAGTGTAGTAGTCAACAGTTCATGCCATATTAATGCTAGGCAAACACAAAATAATATTTTATAAAGAAGTAGATAATAAAATAATCCCCAGTTAAGAAAAGAGTATTATTTTATGCAAAACTAATGTAATGTTAGATGACTAAATAAGTCGCCACATAATGTAGGCTATAGCAGCGGTAGCTGGTATTAGAACTTTTTATCATCCCGGCCAACTAATGCAGACAGAGAAACAAAATTATGATGATTCGTAATGTTAGAGGTTTGGAATATTGCTTTAAATTCCCAAGAACAGCAAACTCTAAATGTTACTAAAAGGCTATTGTTCATTTTTTTCAATGAAACATACGGTAGTTGATTTAAGTATCACAATTTCAAAGAACCACCCGAGGGGCAAGGAAATATACTAATGTCATTAATAAACACACATAGTTATACACTTATACTATGCATTTCAGCAAGCACGATGATTTGAAAATTTGAAATATCTATAATCTGCACCCTAGCTTATTAGCATCACTTTACACTATAGTCCTTCATCACTCAAAAAACGAACAAAAGGCACTCATAAGTAGCTAAGTATGGATTATGCACTGGGGCTGTTGTTGTTATTCAGACTGTTCAACAAGTCATCAAACGATAATCTTACTCTGAACAATTAAACAATTGAGAACAATCTTATTCTGAACACTAAGTCATCAAAAAACGCTTTACAAATGAATCCAAACCACTGAAACTTAAAAAAAGGGAAAACAATAACAAACAAGAAATAACGCGCACCTGGTGAAGCGTGAGGGCGTGAGGTTGCGGGGAAAATCGTCCGTCAATGGAAGAAGGAATGAAGATGATCGTGTCCCTTGAATTTCCATAACTTCCTCTGGAGAGGAGAAAGGGAAATTAAACAACTCCATAAATGCAGAGTAATGAACACTTCAACAAAATAAAAAGAAAACTTACATAGAAACGAAGACGAAAGGATGCGAGCCGATGTGCGACGCCAGCGACGGGATGTCCTCGTGCGGCTAAAGACGAAGCCTGAGTCCATGTTGCCGAACCGAAAATCCCTGACCTGGTTTGCGATTCGATTCTATGGAACAGAATGTCCTGTTCGGCTGAAGAGGAAGGGAGAAGCCAAACTGCGCTGGCCGGGCCTTGGGGGAATATTTAACGGAGACAAATGGGGCGTAAGGAGATAAGCAACTGAAATTGAAAGTGTACACGCATCTAAACATTTTGTACATGTCAATTAAGCTTAGAATACCACCAACAAATTTTTTATACCCACAATACCTTAACCCTCATTCAGCCTTATTAGATTGTAGAGATAATAATGAAGCATTATCAAGTAAAATCAATTTTTCGGCTGCCATCTATTGGTATCTCATCTTCTCTCTTACCATTTGAAGTGGATGAAATGCTCTGCTTCTTGCTTGGCGAATCATTCGAACACAGGTCACAGAAGCCATAACTTGTCCAGGTAATATTTTTTATCAAGTCAATTTTACATTTCGTTAATTAATTTTTACCTTCAATCACTTTTATTTTGGGTTTTATTTAAATACAGTTATGAAATTGCAAATACTCCCTCCGTCCCAAAAACAACTTCCCACTTTCCTTAAATGGATGTCCCAAAATTAACTTCCCACTTCAATACTTTCCTTATTTGGCAAATTATCTACATCAAAAAAGTGATAAACAGTGTCAAACAGTGTTTAAACAGTGCCAAACAGTGTTTAAACAGTGCCAAACAGTGTTTAAACAGTGTCAAACAGTGCACTCTACAGTAAAGTCAAATTTATTTCCTAAATATGTGTGTAGGTCAAACCAGGAGGTTGTTTTCGGGACTAAGGGAGTATTAATTATACTTTAATATTCTGTTTGGAATACTCTTAGGAATGGATGAAGAGTTTCGATTCTTCCTGCTTGGATCTGTTCGAACACACAGAGATAACTTCTCAGGGTAACATTTTTATTCCAAGTCAAATTTACATTTCGATTATTCATTCGATCAATCCCTCTTACTTTGGTTTGATTTAAAAAACAGTTATGAAATTGTAAATTTGTAATTATACTTTATTTTGATATATTTCAACATATTTGTACTAAGTCTCCCGTTTGAATTGAAGAAGTTGTACTCTCAATTTAATAGAATTTGTACTAATAGAGTTTTGCTAATGTTATGTCATCCAATTTTCTTGACATTATATTTGTTGGGATAATGGGCCGAGACCAAGGATATTGGCCCGTTACACCTGAGCTTTGGTCCGACCAAGCTCAGAACACAGTCCGGCTGGCAGATATTGGTCTGAGATTATTTAATTACTTATCGGGTTGACTGGCCCATTAGCGTTAGTATTAGTTGATAAATCGGGCCAAGCCCATGTAACATCTAATTGGTGGGCCTGTTGTATACGCCTATAAATAGGCCACCAACCCTTTGTAATCGAAAAGCGATTCTCACTATACTGAAATGCTGCCAAATTCTCTACCCGGGTTATTTTCTACCAACATTGGTGCTTTCATTGAGAGTCATCTCTCATTTTACGGTAGAAAATTGAAGGAAAATTGAGCAAATTAGTTGAAAGAATGAAATGACTATATTAAATACTTGTATTAAATAAAATAAAAATAAAAAAGTCTAAGCATGCGTTGAAGGTGCGCCGACCCAAGCTGTTGCAGATCCGGTCGTTATCCCAGTTCTCGCAACCGGATTCAAGTCTAGCCGCACGTCCGTCGTCATGGCAGATTCCGCTGCAATCGGAGCACTAGATGCCTCTCGCCTGAATCTCTCTTCACGTCAGACAAGCTTCTCCCTTCATCTCAGATCTTGTGACAAGGTGGTCCACCATTGATGGCTGCCTGAGAGCTCTTGGAAGTGACGGGCGACCCGGAGTACCTGCTTCTCCCCTCCGTCGCACCACCAGCAGTAGCGGCTCGCCCAGAGGAACGCTGACCATCCCCCCTCCCCGACAGCGGCCATGACCGAGGGGACTTCACTAGCGACGCAGACCAAGGGCCATTCAGGCACCAACCGAAGGTCCGTCCAGCAAAAACAGTGATACCAGGGACTACTCTCCATCTTCCCTCTTTGGCCGGCTCCAATAGCTCAGCCTTTCACTCCTCCAAGGTCGGTGGTAGCCCGATAAGACTTGGGCTTTCTCTCTGGATGAAGACAGATGGGGAAGGCCTTGATTTTGACCTTAGTCAAAATTCAACGGTGAAGTGGTAAATTAGATTTGGACTGTTTCTATCAATCCGGATGAGGTAGAACGGACGAGGATGACTCGCTCAGTAAAGGACAGGATCAAAGCAAATTAACAATATCAAGACCGACAATTCGCAGGATCCAATTGGCGAGGCAGATGTGAGGCCACGGCCCAGAAGCTTGGTGGCACGGGCTCAACCCGGCGACGTGAACCTCCGATCTCCATCGAGAGGCCCGTCTCTGCCGGGAGGTCCTGATACACAACCTTGTCTTGGAGTGCAAGCCCGGGGTCGATACGCCCGTACGTCGAAGCTTGGTGGCATGGGCTCAACCCGGCGACGTGAACCTCCGATCTCCATCGAGAGGCCCGTCTCTGCCGGGAGGTCTGGATGCACAACCTTGTCCTAGAGCGCAAGCCCGGGGTCGGTACGCCTATATGCCTGCACGCCTATGCGCTCGTACGCCCAGACCCGCGTACGCGCGGACTCCCGTAGGCCCAGACTCCCGTACGCCCGGACTCCCGTACGCCCAGACTCCCGTATGCCCGGACTCCCGTAGGCCCAGACTCCCGTACGCCCGGACTCCCGTACGCCCGGACTCCCGTACGCCCGGACTCCCGTACGCCCGGACTCCTGTACGCCCAGACTCCCGTACGCCCAGACTCCCGTACGCCCAGACTCCCGTACGCCCAGACTCCCGTACGCCCAGACTCCTGTACGCCCGGACTCCCGTATGCCCGGACTCCCGTACGCCCGGACTCCCGTATGCCTGGACTCCCGTGCGCCCGGACACCCGTACGCCCGGACTCCCGTATGCCCGGACTCCCGTACGCCCGGACTCCCGTATGCCCGACTCCCGTACGCCCGGACTCCCGTACGCCCGGACTCCCGTACGCCTGGACTCCCATATGCCCGGACTCCCGTACGCCTGTACCGTCGTACACTTTGCACATCACTAGAGCACCAAGTCTAAGATAGCTGAGCTCGGATTTAATCCTTTCTGACCAAGCATTGCATTCAGGCTGAAGATACTCATTGGCGCCGACAAGTCACAGTCACGAAGCATCGAGTGAAGATTGTGCACGTTGTAGTTCTTACCGTGTACGCTCGTATGCTTTGCGCTCGTGCTCCCCTACACGCCAAGCATAGTCCAAGCGACAATTGGCAGGCCGGGTATCATCCGCACGAGCCCCACCTGGTGAGGTGGACGCAGTGTCACGGACCAGCGGTTTGGTTGCACGAGCCCGTCATGGAGAGACGGCCACACGGTCATCACCAGAGGGCTTGGTTGCACGAGCTCAACCCGGCGACGTGAGCGTTCGGTCACCATAATGAGGCTTGGTTTCACGGGCCCAATCCGCCGAGACAGGGACAGATTCATCGCCTGGAGACTTGGTTGCACAAGCTCAATCCAGCTGATATGATAGTGTTGGAAACCATGCTGCCCAAGCCTGCACAGATAGGTCCAAACCATCAATATCAAGACTACAAAGTACGAGCACAGGGCACCTTGTCAAATCCTAAGAGCGGAGCACCACGAGCTAGTAGATCAAGTGTGGGACTCCCCTTCAATATTAAAAAAAAAAGGTTTTCCAGTCTAGAATTTAATGAGGTCTGACCTCACTTGGAAATGAATGGGCGGCGGCGAAAAAAAGAAAAAGAAAAAACAAAAAAGAAAAAAAAACATACTATAACGCCCCGCTCTCGGTGTTTAGTCGACCACAACTCGATCCTCGGGAAAGAAAATGATCAAACTATTTTCTAAATCTAGGATTTGTTGCTCGGTCAGGGCAACCGTAAGACCGGCCTTCGGGTCGAAAAGGTATGCGAGAGGTCGTGCTCCAAGCCCCTCTTGTACATCCGTTGTCCGACGTTGCTGTCTAAACAGCCCGCACACTCGTTTGATATGGTCAGCGGTGCGGGTCCGTTCTGGTCTGATCATGCAGGGCCTTGCCCTTACGTTTGGCCGACTCCAGTTTGACTTTCAGAAAGGGATAACCACATTTTTCCTAAGTATGAAACTAGTCGTACAAGTCAAGGTGTAAGACCGGCCTCCGGGTCGAAGGTATGCGAGAGGTCGTGCCCCGAGCCCGTCTCGTACATCCGTTGTCTGACCGTTGGCCGAACAGCTTGCACACTCATCGGTCCTAGGTCGATAGTGTGCGGGTCAGCCCCGCCTTACCAAGCAGGGTGTGGTCAAGGTCGGCCTTGCCAACCTTCCGCCCCTCACGGCCTAGGTGGGGAGCCAGATCTCCGATTAGTTCTCCAAGTATTCTTGAATGAAAAACGACTAAGTAAATTGAAAGAACAAATGATGCATACATACAAGCTCAAGCGAAAAATCAATCACACATGCAGAACAACTCCAAGATCATCATTGCCTGGTTTTCTTCGCCTCATCACGGGTAGTCTGCATATCATTCAAGCCAATTGCAACCCTCCTTGATCCGTAGCTAAGCTCAGATATACTCCGGGCACCGGTCTTCAATCCTGGAAGTGACACGCTCCGGAAACTGTAATGGATCTTGAACAAAGCAACTGTCTCATCTCCTACATCATCGAAGCTCAGACATGCTCCAGATGCCGGGCCTCGATCCTAGAGCTTGCAAACTCCAAGATCACTGAGGAGGATTTAACACCGCAACTACCTTATGACCCGCATCCCGGGACGACGCATTCAACTGGTCTTACTTTGATTTAGGTTCGAATGGAACTTTCATATCCTTGGTCGCAGCCACCCTAGGGCATGCTCCGATCACTGGCTCCGTGGGAAGCTGTGTACCTTCATGGCATCATATGTTTTCTCCATCCACTCCTGAGCCTAGACTACACGCGCTGGTTCAGACTCTTCTTTAACAGGATTCAAAATTCAAACTAAGTGTGTGGTCATGACGAGGCATGTAATCATCGCCTCACCATCCATACCAAGTCACGCACGCTCATCTCAGTCCAAGTTCCTGCTGGGTTGTCTCCCATTCAAACTCGTCCAGGGCTATCTCCTGGTCAAGGTTGCACGTGCATGACAGTGCATCAATTACTTATGGGCTCATCGATAGGCGAGAGCCAACCTTAGCTCCGAGATTGGGTCTCTCACTCCTAAGGATGAATTGCGGTGGATTACTCACTGTATCCTCCCAGGAACATCAGACGAGCATTGCTCACAAGTGAATACTGGTCTTTGCCATCCCCTCAGCAGATGGCGACCGTTGCAGCCGCATGCAGTGGCCGGAGAGCTCACCCATTTACTTGGTTTTGAACAAGACCTTGGGCTGGTAATTGGACAAACAAGACCCCGGGCTGCTCATCGGAAGAACAAGACCCTGGGCTGCTAATTGGACAAACAAGACCCCGGGCTGCTATCCAGACAAAGGAAACCTTATCCTTTTGCAAGCAATGAGGATCAATGTGGACAGTATTGCATCTGACCTTTCCAGATCATAGCTCGATTGTCCATCGTCAGCGGACAGCTGGGCGGCTAGCCTCTCCCGAGCATACCTCGGATCTCCATCCTCAGCATACAACTACGACCAGCATGTTCCTAGCACACCTCAGCGCAACATCATCAACAAACAATTATGCGGGTGGTCTCTCCTAAGCATGCCTTGGCTCGACTGACACCACTGATAAACAACCATGAGATTGGTCTTTTCGGAACATATCTCGGCTTACCAATAAAGAAGGCACTCAATCAAGAACCGAGGGGATTGACCTTCCTTTGCTTTATTTTAAGGCTCCGGTGTACTCTTTTTCCTTCACTAGAATTTTTTCCCACTGGGTTTTTTCCTAGTAAGGTTTTCACGAGGCACCTCGTCATCATGAGCAAAGGAAGAGGTCTCCCGGTCAGATCAAGGAAGGCTCCATCCTTTCACAAGCAACCAGATCAAATTCAAGACTCGTTAATGACCGACCAGCCGGACCAAGAACCGGACCAACTCCAAAATAGCTTTACTACTCCCTTTTAGCCGAGTCTACTACTCGACTAAGGGAGTGGGGGACTCGTGTTGGGATAATGGGCCGAGACCAAGGATATTGGCCCGTTACACCTGAGCTTTGGTCCGACCAAGCTCAGAACACAGTCCGGCTGGCAGATATTGGTCTGAGATTATTTAATTACTTATCGGGTTGACTGGCCCATTAGCGTTAGTATTAGTTGATAAATCGGGCCAAGCCCATGTAACATCTAATTGGTGGGCCTGTTGTATACGCCTATAAATAGGCCACCAACCCTTTGTAATCGAAAAGCGATTCTCACTATACTGAAATGCTGCCAAATTCTCTACCCGGGTTATTTTCTACCAACAATATTATTCTTATGTGAACAAGTAATTGGTCAAATGGAAGAATCACGTGAATGGATGTATAAGCGTAGAAGTCCAACTTCTGGTAATCTAAATCCAGAATTCATAGATGGTGTTAGATTTTTCTTAAATCACGCATTTACAATAACTGCAAATGAAGAAGAAAGTATGGTCAAATGTCCGTGTAAGAAATGCAAATTAAGAAAGTATTATGATAGAGATAATATTGAAAAGCATTTGTGTGCCCATGGATTTAAAGAAAATTATTATAGATGGGATTGTCATGGTGAAGAATTACCAATAAATCCTAGTATATACCTAGGGTATACACCTGATGATTTGGAAATTTCTGATGATACATCACTATGTGACAATAGTATTGAACAGAATCACTTGATGGGATGCATGCAAATGGTTCGGGAAGCGATGCATCCATGCTCTACTCGACCAGAATATGAGGAAAATGATTTTAATATGTCTGGGTTTAATGAATATGAAGAAGATGATAATGAGGTGGTCATTGAAGAACCAAATGAAAATGCACGAGAATTTTATAAACTTTTAGAAAATGTATCTGCTCCTTTGTATGATGGTTGCACAGATCATAGTAGATTGTCAGTGGTTGCAGAACTCTTGAGTGTTAAGAGTCAGTATAACATGTCTGATGCATGTTTTGATAGAGTTGTTTCGATTGTGGAACGAATAGTTCCCGGTGATAATAAATTACCGAAGACCCTATATCAGTCAAAGAAGATGGTTAGTGGATTGGGGTTACCGTATTATAAAATAGATGCATGTGAGAACAACTGCATGCTATTTGATGGAGATGCCAATGATTTAGTATACTGTAGCATGTGTGGTGCTTGCAGATACAACCCGGATACCATAAGGGAAGATCCCTCATTAGTTTCTTATTGTTGGTTGTGGATATAAAAGGACAAATCCCTTATTAATCCCTTAGACTTGTTTGTTGCATTTCTTGCATCTTATGAGGGAAAACGGTTGCTATTAATCCCTTTAACTTATAAGGGATTTAATCCCTCATACCCTGTGGAAAAGGGAGCGTTTCTATGACGGATCCCATAAGGAACGATTCCCTCATTATATATGAGAGATTAATAAGGGAACACTTGCTATTAGTATATTTTCAATGGCGTAGTGGACAATCAAGAACCAGAGACAAACTACAATCTATTTTCAACTTCACCACTTGTTGAAAAAAAATCATTAACCTATTAGGAGAATTCTTGATGTATCTCACAACAGCCCTAAATTTATCAATGCAATTAGCATATTCCTTCATGCCATCCTAGACTATAAAATTAATGATGTGTACAATACACCTTACATGCAATTTGAGTCGAATTGCCTCACTTACACCCTAGACACTAACTTATAACACTTAATTTGAGTCATTCCTAACCCCATAAGTGAGACCCCACTAGTAATAAGTGATTTGTAATTAGGCCCTAACCCCATAAAAATGGATTGAAGTATATAATGATGAGACACTAGACATTTAATAGCCGCGAGAGGCTTGGTCAAAGTTTTAATTTCTCTCAAGTATTGATCCATGGACTGATCAGGTTTCTTCTTAATATGATTCAACGGGCGTTTGAGTTCCATAGACCGTGTTAAACTAGCAGACATAAAAACGGGATTCTAATTGATACCAAATCCCAACAGAATGCTTGACATCATGAACATCCACTAAAACATCTCTAGATAAGGCCAGGCATCAAATAGCCAGACGTGAATAATTTGATCAACATGCAACCAGAAAGAATATACACGATTAGGAATTTGGCGGTTACAAAGATTAATGGAATAAATAGGAGGTACCTGAATGGAGCCATCGATCATACCCAGAAGACCTTGAGAGATCAGGATCGGAATGAATCAAATTGAGTCCGCTAGGTGAGATAACTGAAGTTTCGTGGTAACAATATGCTTGACATTCGTAGACATGTGAGAGATGTTATGTGCGAGGTCAGCCATGGGAGAGATTGTCGGGGTAGTAGGTTGTCCATGCAGGTGGGGAATTGTGGACGAAGACGCGCCCAAACAGCCAGCGAACGTCGGGCCAAAGAAAGACCCACCGGAGAAGGGCGGCAGCCTGAGCCTCATCCAAGGGATTGAAGTCGGCGGCAGCCAAGGAAACCTGGGCAGCAAATTCTCGAACAGGGTGAATGGCACCGGGCTGGTCGTTGGCCGCGTGAATGAAGTCATGAAGTCAGAGGAAGCAGTGAAAAAAGAGACGAAGGTTGGCTGCGTCACCGTGGAGGAGGTGGCGCCAACAGAAATATACCAAAATATAACACAAATTATACCAAAATATAACACAAATTATCTGGAAAAAAATAACAATATACATATAAACACACACATTTAGCTATTTTAAGGACACATGAATACATACTTGGGTATAAAATTGTTGGTCTATAAAATAGATTTATTGGTGTTAAAAAAATATAAAATTTCAAATGTACTTTTTTTGAACGGTCCGGTCCGGTATTTTTTGGTTCTCAAAATCTAGAATCGGTCCCGTACCCGTTTCAAATGGTACGGTTTCGGTTCGGGATAAAAATCTATAGAACCGTTTAAATACCCGATATTCGGTTCGGTACCATTACGGACCTGTTCGGTACCGGTTCGGTTCGGGTTTTATGCCCACCCCTACTAAAAAATACTTTAACATTGCATAGAGAGACTCAGAGACAATGAGACACAATAATAGTAAAGCATTGGTTAGTATTACGACTAACTGTCTTTTGTCCCATGATATAACTTATTGAGTGCTAATAAAAGAGTGAAACCGCGTAAACTTCTACTGAAGTAAATTGTTAAAAAAATGCTCAAGCTATGAGTGAAACATGGGTAAAATTCTAAAATATAATTAAGAGATATTTATCGTGTGTATGATAAAAAGAAATGATCTTTTCATTATATGACTAGGCAATTCTATTTCCTATTATAATGCTGCATGTCATGCATAATAATTAATAATACGTGGTATGTTCCGTTTTTCATAACAACTCATACGTTTTATCACTTTCACATTACTAGTCATGTATTGATAATATCTAGCGATGCAAGTAGCACTTCCTGTTTCAGTTGTTCATTGATCATATAACAGGACATTTATGGGATGAGAAGGTTTGTTTTGGCTTCTTCTTTTGTATGTTATCATATTATATTACCATATATTATCATAATCAAGGACCAAAATGTTGGAGTAGTCATTGTTGGAAATTCTGCAGACATTACAAGTGTCCAGGCTTCTAAATCGCCCGGTGAACCCTTTTCTTTCTTCTTCTTAATGTAGGTGGGTGGTAGGTTGTGTTTGATTTATTGTTGTATTTTGAGCATTGCAAGTTAGGAGTGGTGTTATTAAACAATACGAGTACTACTAATAAATATGGTGTGGGAAAAGAAAGAATTAGCTCAGTTATTGTTTGTTTGTTATCTTTTTATGTTTTTGTAGCAGTATAACTTTTCTGGTAGAAATGCATGAACTTGAGATGAAATCAAGTCAGACTGTAGTCATAGTGGTTGGTGTTGTGATCTTCGCCCTTCTGATTTTGTGGTGTGTGGTTGACGTGTTGTTAAGGCCTTCATTTTGATAGTTTCTGTGCTTACAAGTCTACTGGGGTATGCTCCCATTACTTTTTCTGGTTTTATGGTTTTCTGGTTGAACTCATAGTACTCCCAAATCTTTTAGAAAAAACAATTAACCAAAGACCTTTTACTTCAAGTAAAAGCCCTGCAGCTCCTACTAATCCAATAGAGTCCCCAAATACCAGTGCAGCGAGAATGGCCTCTGTGAGAGGCTATGAATAGGGATGGCAATGGGGCGGGTTTGGGGCCCCCATCCCTCGCCCCATGTCTAAAAAGTTTCCTCCATCCCCACCCCATCCCCCGCTACTCCCAGACCCGCCCCATCCCCGCCCCACCCCGGTGCCCCCCACGGGTGCCCACGGGTGCCCCCATATAGATTTTATTTACTCCCTTCGTCCTATTTAAAGGTTCCCACGCACGCGGTTTACGTTGTTTGACTAACCATAAAGTTCATTGATCCCTGTCATTAGTAGCATTATTTTTAGTAAATAAAATTTACATACATATTTAGAAACTACATTAAAAGTTCTATAATACTCCGTACCTGATTAAAAAATTAAATTTGATAAAAGTTATATATATAAAGTAAAGATTAAGAACAATGCACATTGACTGGAGAATGTAGACGGGAACCTTTAAATGTGATGGAGGGAGTATCTTATTTGCATATTTGTTAACCCATTTTAAAGATAAATACAAATATATATATAGCACTAAAAGAAGTAAGGTAGATAATATCGTGACATCGTGTTTGATAAAAGTTAATTCCTTCAATTTTTAATAATTCTTTAATTTGAATAAGAAATGTAAAAATATAAGTAAACATATTATGATCATATATGTCGTTACAAATTTTTCATCAATTAGAATACAATTAATTATATACAGAGGATATCACACTTAAATATGCATATGTGTTCTATTTACTCATTTTCTCACTTTTAACACTCATATAACATTTATGATAAGTTTTTTTATTTATTACGTATTATTATGATGATATAACATTTATTAATTCATTAGTCATGACTAATACACAGTTACACACATATACATGTATATATGTCTATATGTATATGCATGTGTTTGTTATATACCTCGTACTACATACTCTATAATTTACTTAAATAAGGTTATACATTATTTATATGTGTATGTATGTTTGTATATATATTATATATGTATGTTTGAGTTTATATATATAATGGGGCGGGGGCGGGCGGGTGTAGCAATCCCCGCCCCCCGCCCCATATTTTAACGGGGTATAAATATCCCACCCATCCCCGTCCCCATCCCGCCCCAAACCCCACCCCATCCTCACCCCATGGGGCGGTTCCCCATAGGCCCCCGCTTCCATTGCCATTCAGACTTTGAAATCACAATTGATTAAAAAATGCTTTATTTTCGTACTGCTTTAGAGGAGCTGTTTTTTTAAGTTTTGAGGTTTAAGTTTAATAGTTTAACGTCATCTAAGAGCATCTCCAATGCTATAATGTGCACGGTGCACATGTGGCATGATTGATAGCCACATAAATATTAGCAAATAAATTATCTCTCTCCTTCTTTGAATGATTTTATTCAATTTTGGTAAGTTTTTCTCTGCAATGTCAACAACAATGTCAACATCTAGACGGTCTCCTTGACATTGTGGAGAAAAACTTACCAATGCTGTATAAAATCATTTAAATAAGGAGAGAAAGAATTTATTTACTAATATTTATGTGGCTATCTCTTATGCCACATGTGCACCGTGCACATTGTACCATTGAAGATGCTCTAAGCATCTCAAGTATAATGTGTGTTAATTGTAAATATGTATTTGTAACTGTAGCATGTATATCAATTACGTTGTTATTAATAATTAATTAAGTGGCTGTGGATAGTAACAGTAATTAGGGGGTTGTTAATAAAATTACCCTTTATACTCAGGCCTGTTGGTAGATTGTCAGGATGAAAGTAAACATATATACAGATTTGGCGAAAAGAATACTTCAATTAAGGCATTCATTTCTAGTTGAAAAATCTCATTTTTGTACAATTAAACATATTTTGCTAAAAATTATTTAAAAGGCATTTAAGTAATTCACCACATATACAATATAAAACAAACCCCATACACCCCAAAAAAAAATGGGTCTACTTGTTTGCAAAAAAAGCCGGAGTGCGAAGTGATTATAGAAGCGGCAGCACTAACAATCACCTACTCCGTACGTCGAATAAAGCTAGAGTGCTCGTATTTATAAGCTCACAAGGAAGACCAACTCTCCTCTCTGGCCGGTGTGGGAAGTTGATCGATTAGAAGAACAAACAAAATTTTAAAAGAAATCACTTGGTGAGTTGGTGTGCCCTTCCTTTCCAATTAAACCCGGTTTCATAATGTATAAAAAAAGATGTATAGAACTAACTCATTAAGCAAAGTAAAACCTCCTACGTGCAAGTTTACAACACTAATTTTTTTTAAATTTGAAAGGTGATTCCTATTTTAACACATAGATATTAAATCTACATCATGATTATATTAAAATTACTAATACTATTATTACCATTATCATTACTATCAACATCACCTTTACTATATATTAAGAGCTCGTTTGGTAACACCAAAATTCGCTGAATTGGCTGATTCTGCTAAAACTTATGAAGTTCTGGCTGAAGTGGTTGTATTGATTGATTCTGCTGATTCATGAAAAAAAATATTTAGAATATTTTTCATTAATAAATAAAATAAAAATTATATGAAAAATAGCTAAAATGATTCTCTGCAGTAACTTCAGTCAACCTTACTTTTTCTACTTATTACACAATTTAACGCGTGAAATCAAAAGTTACGTTTTTTGTGAAATCAAAGTCCAAACGCTGGATGAGATGTTGAAAAATAATAAAGACACAATGGTGAAACAATTACAAACCAGTTGAATTGGAGGAGACACAAGATACAATAAGTCAAAGGTAAAACTCAAAATGTCCGGAATTGGAGTTCAAAACAGGGGACCTAGCTTTGTTAACCTTGGTTCTTGCAACCAGTAGCCAATTCAAGTAGAGTAATCGATCTCACAGTCTTACATGCACAATGGTATCTCAAATAATGAATAAATCAAGTGTTAATTGAGTGGCGTGATTAGCTACTAGAGAATGGTACCTGGGAGCCGCAATTCAATCATGTCCACCTTGAGAACAAGGGTATAGATGTTAAGCAAGAAAATAAGGAGGTACATACGCACGTGGGTCAATATGAAATAGCAGGAGAACAACGTTGGCCACGTTAAGCATAACATTTGATGTGTGATGAGAATTCATATGAGAGCTAGCAAGCAACAACAATCATTCTGTTTGAGGTATGAAGAAGTTGGGTAAATGCCCAATGTATTTTTTGTTGAATAACGAGTACATTTTTATTGATTTCATATGATTATTTATAAAATTTGACATGAACATTAAAAAAACTGACTGATAAGCTTGATAAGACGAAAAAAGGACCATCAAACGGGCTCTAATATTATTGTACCATTGTAAATATTAGTATTGAACTATTACCAAAGTTATTGTTGTTGTTAATAATAATAATGATAAATTGTTGTTGTTTTGATCATTATTATATCACGCAACACCTCTCGCGTTCTAGTCTTTGTTGGATTTATAGAAGGTATATCTACACTTTCTACTTTTTAAATCTTAAAAAAATGTTAGGAAATTGGAACATATAACATTTTTGCATTATTTTTCTTATATCATATTTGCATTTGTGGGCCTTGCAGAGTATCAGACACTCACGATAAATAGCTATCGATAAATTTTAAAAATGAGTAAAATTCAAACCGCCTTTTCATGCCTAGGCGACGCATAAACTCGCCTAGGCTTCAAAGGCTCAAGGCTCGGCAGTTCCGCATCGGCATGCTTTACGCCTTTTAGAACATTGAACATTTGAACATACCTGATAATCTAACATTCTCGTGGCAATCAGACATCCCTTGAACTAAACATACCCTAAATATGAGGTTTTCAACCAAAAGAGTTGCAATCCAATTAAAAAAAGCATATAGCGGAGCGGGGTGTTCTTTGTCTGATCGCCGGTTTTGGTATTTTTCTCCACCGGATTGTATTACTCATGTACTCCATCATGATTTAATTAATGCTAGTTAATTTGTTTTGGTTAAAAAAAAAGCGTATAGCAAGAGCCAAGGGGTAGATTGAATAGGGGGAACCGAGGGGGTGAATCTGTGTGCGCCTCTTTTTACCTTGGCTTCTTTGCACAAGAACGACTGGGCTTTCCATGCGGCTAAACAATTGATTGAAGTACATAATTTTTAAAATTGATAGAGGTACATAACTTTGAAAATTTGTTGGTATTTCTATTTCAGAACATGTGTTTCAATTGATTCATTTTATTACGTAGTATTAAACAAGTACATAGTACTCCGTATTAAAAATGAAAAAATTAATAATATAGCAATATAAGAAAAAATCAATAATTTTAAATTTATTTCAAATTGAACTCAAGTGTGCATTTTTAATGCATATAAGAAAATTAATTCACATTTTTTATTTTTTTACATCAGAATGTTTGACTTTTAAAATAATAATTTTTGGTAAAAATAAAATTATCACATAAATGATGTGTAATAAAAAATAAGGATTTATGCATTTAATTAAAAAAAAAATATGTGTTGAGTTAATATAGTATATGGAAGGTGTTGGGTTGCAGAGAAAAATTAGATTGAATGGGTAAATACGTATTAAGGTGGTTGACAATCAAAGAAGCCGATTTGCCAGTGAAAAGAAAATTGGAGAGTTGCTGAAAATACTGAATGAGGGTATAAATGGGTTAAATTGTTGATCAGCTAATACATATAGTAGTAACGAAATACCCTGTAATGGACTAGGCCGGCCGTTTGATGTAACCGCCGCTGGTAGGACCGGTTTCCCGCAAAGAACTACTGCAACCGGTGCCGTTCACATGCCCAACTTGCGTCAGTCATCCTGATTTAATTTCTGCACAAAATAGCAAAACATGCTGAAATATTGTGAAGAGATATGAAGATTTCAATGTTGCGAGCTATGATATTTCCTTAAGTCCGATTTTTTTATGGTGAATAGACTAGAAAATGCAAATCTTGAGCCTCTATACCCCCTCCCCCCATTTCCATCTCTTAATCATCACTCATTCCATTCTTTAATTCCTTGTTTTTATACTTTTTATTCTTGCTATTTCTTGGTATTCTTGAAGGAAGAAGTACATCCTTTTCAACCATTGGTGTTTAGGTATTATTTCTTTTGTAATTTCATACTCATTTACATTTAATTGTTGTGTTGTGATTAATATGAGCATTAGAGGTTAATTTCTTAGCTATGGCTAGAGATAAACTTCTATGTCTACTAGGTGTTTGATAAAACTTCTGAACCAATAAATTGTGATTTATCCTTTATACTTTGATTGCTTATGACTATCGTGTACGACATAAAATTATGTTAAACTTAGTTTATTCTTGCAATTAACGTTGAGGTCTAACTAAAAATATTAAAGGATAAGCATATATAGTACCAAGAATAGAAATAAATTCGGTTTTATATGATACGGGTATGATGTCTTGATATTTAATGGGGTTTTCGGTAGACGAATGTAAACTGTAACGGGACTTACACGTAACGAAAATCATGCTCCTAATGTCTTAACCGAGTTGGGAATATATTAGCGATATCATGCTCATAATTATTGGGAAAAAACTAGTATTGAACTCTATTAAAGCATTTAGGTGAATTCCAATTGCTTTGGTAACTCACGTTCTTGTTTTAAATCAATATCAAAGAAGCAAGTTCCTCAAAATTACATCATTCCTACTTTGTACTCAACACTCGAACTTTATAATTTCAACTATTTCACTATGGATCGATCCGGTATTTACCGGTGTTTTATTACTACATCGACACTTGTATACTTGTAAGTTTAATTTAGCTCGATCAACCGTAACACTTGTTTGGTGACTTTTATCACACTTGTACATTAGTGACTAATGATACTACTACATCATGGAATAAGAGTGACACTCCTGCACAATTTATTATGGTGACAACTCCGGTACCCTTTTAAAAATTGGGGGTACCGTACTTACCATGCATTTGATTGGTCCAAATCATTCTATTTCTTTTAATTTAGATTTAATTAATTCAACTGCATCATTTTTATTGAACCATATGGACAAAGGTATGGTACCTTATGGGTACCATAGAATCTACAATTTATTATTTAATTTTAGATTTTTCAAAATTCGATAAAATTTCACTTTTACGATTCGATAACCCCTTCTCTTATTCACTTCAATACACCCCTCTTGCCTTCATTGTGACCTCGTGACTAGTGACTACCAACTTGGCCAATTGAATGGGAGCCTATATGCCACCGCCACTTGCCGGACGCACTACCAGGCCTCCTGGTAGACTGCACACCATTGCCACTTGTCAGACGCTACTTACGACTAGGGTTGTAAATGAATCAAATAATTTGCGTTCAATTCGCGATTCGAATTTGTAAAAGATGATTCGAATTCAGAAAATTCAAATACAAATACAAATAAGAATATTAAGTTTGATTCGAGTTGTTATCAAACACAAATAAGAATATCAGTGTATTCGATTCGAATATTAATCAAATATATTCGATTAATAATAATAGTAATATTAATATCAATATTAATAATAATAGTTATAACATTATAATAACTTTTAAAAGATAGTAATACCCTCAAAGTGTGGCCCATATAAACATTTTGCATACAGATTTAAAGCCCATTTGTAATAACCCACAATATAAATATGAATACAAAACATTTTTTTGATTCAAATGCCTTTCAAATACATTTGATTTGAAGAATAAAATTAGAGTTGGTTGACTTTGATATATATAATTATCAACTTATTTCACACATTATTAGTATAATTTCTATTATGTGTGTGTTAGTGTTTATTCCAAAAAGTTTGAAATAGATTTATATTTATTAATCATCATAAAATTAATTCACTTTAGTATATTGTGCACCATCTAAAAATGCATTGATTCATTAAATTTATAATTCAAATACACATATTATGTCATAGCATGAATTTACAACATAAAAAATACGGAGCATAAAAAAATTATTTTAAAGTGATATTTGACTAATATTTAACCTATGCTCAAATCGATTCGATATTCGTATATGATTCGTTAACTATTCGTATTGTTAAACAAATACAAATACAAATCGAAATTAATGTTCGTTTCATATTTGAATTCGAATTCGTATTCGAAAAAATTAAACAAATACAAATACAAAATATCATTATTCGACTCGATTCGGTTCGTATACAACTCTACTTACGACCTCCTGATGTCACCCATGCTATTCAGAAATTGAGTTGGTGCCAGACGGTAGGTACCCAACCTCTAGCTAGTAAGTTGTATATCTATACCTATTTTAAATTGAGATAAGTGTCAATTCACTACACCAAATTGTAGCATGTGGAGTAAAGAGTACCTCATATTGAATTTGATACCAAGAAGTACACAATGTTGGTATTTCGGTGTGAAATGAGTACATGAGCCAAAGTAGACGTTAATAGAGCTGACATGGCAAACGGAATACTGATATGTCCAAATTAATTCCACATCATCCGTTAAGTGCTTCGTGATTACACTGAAAACCCTAACCTATTCGATCTTACGCCCTCTCTCAAAATACAATAACGATGAAGTCCCAAGGCTGAAGAGCAAGATTAATTACGGTTTGAAATCAGTAATCTGTAGATGGAGAATCACAAATCGTATGAAAGGTACAATTCACGATGATTATCTGTGAATTTATTTTATCTGTATTTAATTTAGAACGGGCCGGGGTAGTGTGGCTGAAGTTAAAAATGGCGTAAGCCTAAAAGGATACGCAGTATTGTTTTATCACTTAGTTTGCTGGAACGTAATCCAGTTAGTGTAATTTACATGTTTGAACTTTGGTGTTTTGTGATATCTTCAAATGCTTATTCATTTATTGCATTATTCTTAGAACTACTTTGTGGTGCAATTAGTGTATTTTAATTTGTTGGAGGATTTACAGTGTCTTTAAAAATCAATTACATACTACGTAATTGAGTAATTCCTTTAGAGAAAGTATTTTTTGATTTTTTAAAATGAGAGAGATAGCTAACTGATTACACATATTACCAATCTGCTACTCCAGGAGCAGGAGCGGAGCCAGGATTCGACTGAGAGGGGGGCCGGGGTGAAATAAAAAAAAACTCAGTAATAACATATAAAATATAGATACAATAAATATTACATAATGTATTGATATTCATTTAAAACAATAAAAAATACATGATTAAATGCATTGTGAATTAAAATTTAGAATTCACTCTTACATGTCACCGAATTATGTGGACTCTAAATAAGTTTGTATAATATTTCATTTAATATTTAAATGATAAAATAAATACTAAAGAGGCCTAAAATGAATTTTTCAGAGAATATTAGATTAACTTAAACTCTTTATTTCATATGTCAACTGAAATAATATATACTAACACCTTCTTAATTAATTAAGAATTCCTTTAAATATTAAACATTGTTGTGTACGGAGTATTTATTTAGGTAAGTATTCACTAATTCTTGAACAAATTATTAAGTAATAAAACAAATCCTATTTTTTAAGAGTAATAAGAAAATAAGAACCACATATCTAAGAAACTATAAAACTTCAATTAGTATGCTAAGCAGTAAGTACTCATAGTGAAATTACTTTGCATTTTAAATGATTATTCAAGACCAATATTTTACTTGATATTTATTAAAAAAGAATTGAGATATCAATATTAGGAGTTGGGCTCAGCCTTTAAACCCATTTTTTTCTCTGCTCTCTACTCCATATATTTCCAACTCGGTATACTCCAACTGCATCCAAGTACCCGAAACCTGTTTGGCTGTTAATTTAATATTCTTGAACTGGACCTTAAAATTAAATGATTATATTTAAATGGAATTTTGGGATCTAAGTATTGAACTGTCCATATAATTCACCATACATCCTTAATTCCTTATGGTAGATACTTTAGTGATGCACTATTTACGGTTCAGGGAGTACGTAGTTGAAAGAATAACAGGTTGGGGAAGGGGGGTGGCAAAATTAAATAAAATCCTAATACTACTAGATAAAAAATGAAAAGTTGGGAGGGGCCATGGCCCCCTTTGTTGTGGCTGTAGCTCCGTCCCTGTCCAGGAGTACCAAGAAATGTTACTGAGAGTAGCTTGCAGACATATTTCAATGAAAACCAAGAAGTGGTGGACATAAACAATGAGGGTATGTTTTAGTGCAGGGGAAAGAACTCCGTTAGTGCCACTGGTTTGAAGATAAAATATTATAAATTTAATTTGTCATTGTTTAATTCATACTGATGTGTTAACATTTTGTTGTTATAGAGATTAAGGGTAAGGAAAGAAAAGCATATTTAAGAGACTGCCGGAAATTTGAGAAAAAGATCCTATGAAGAAATCCAACTTACTAGAGATTCCACAACTGCAAGGGAAAGATTTCATCATTTATTTGACTCCATGGAAGCTCACAGTCAAGAGTAGTTTAGTTCTGGTCTTCTGGGATTATGATTACCTTTGACAAGGTTGTTTTTGTTAAGAATTTATTGGCGCTCGGTTAGTATGTTGCCCAAGGTTTATTTTTGTTAAGGATTTGTTTTGACCTTGGAGAAGGCTGTTTTTGTAATGGATTTGTGATCACTTTTTACAAGTTTTTATGGATTTGTGATCCCTTTTGTAATGGATTTGTGATCCCAACTTGTTTTCAGGTTGCCTTTTTTGTGTATATATGTTGCTATGGTGGGATGTTTATTCATTTAGTTTGAAGTATAAAGTAATGGTTGTTAACTAACTGCGTCTCTCATAAAGCGTACAAGTTGTTTCATTTGGTTTTTACATGTAATTTTGTGTATGAAGTATATTTGGAATTATGAGATGATGATCCTTGGAATCTGTGTATTTGGCACTTCCTAAAGCTTATAGTACCAGGAACAGATGGATATATAGTACTAGCAAGTTCATTTAGCATTATTATTTGTTTTCTAAACTTCTTGATTTATTATTACGAATGAAAAAGACAACAAGCTTATCTTGGCAGACAAATCATTTGAGATCTCCAAAGCATTTTGTATAGCAGGTTGTTAACCAAATTCTTGTCCGGATGGCTTGCAACTTCTTAAGCAACTCCATTTTGTCATTTTGAACTATAATTTCTGGCCAAATAATATCATCCAGTTCTAACAAACTTCTTAACCAAATCTGGATTTTTGTTAACAGTTTTAATGATGATAATCAATATACACTTTCTCCATAATCAAAATATTAAAATATTGTCATGAAATGTCATCATACACGGCACTAAACAACACACATATGGTATGTCCTATGGTTACAACAATGGTCATTCAACTGCACATTACTACTACATACAGAACCACATTAGGAAAGACCTTAAGTTACAGTAGGGTACGTATTACAGCATTAGAGCCTCAGAATACTCCCAATATAACTTATTTTTCTTTCCAATGTAAAAAAAATTCATAATGCTAGTAGCAGTAGTCATCCTATAAGACAGCATAACACAGTCCACAACTTCTTTTTGAGCATTGCATTTTTCTCTCTTTAAGTAGAAGTTGCAGTTTATTAATTTTCCTTAGCAGACCTGGTATAATCACCTTCAACCTTAGACACATTTCAGGATCAATCCATTCGAACATGTTACATCCTCCGTTAACCTAATAATAACAAATAAATAAACATCAATTTTTTTTACCCTGGAAGGTCAACCACCAAAATCAGTGGGGTAAATGTCGGGGGACATTTACCAGATTTTATTAAAGTAAATATAGGAAGTACAAGAAAATCGGGGGGGGGGGGGGGGGGGGGGGGGGGCAAACCGAACCCGAACAAATAAAAACAAAGGCACATAAAATCAAATTCTAACTGAAGAAATGCCAAAATAATCCATCCAAAAAGCCCGTTTCGCAACTGTGGCTAGTTGCCAAAATAAACATCAATATTATTACAAATAATTACATCATATGGCATCTTATTAATAATGTCTTCAAATACTCCAGATTCAATATATCTTTACATTTAAAAAAATAAAGTGCAATGCCGGATGACAATAACATAACTTGATTAATTGCATATACATTCCAGAGCATAAATTATGTAAGCTACGCATCATCCTTATAAGGGTACTCCTCATAACCTGCTTATTCAACTTCAAATGTAACTCAATGAAGTCCACCAATGGATTGTCCTCTAGAATAAGACTGCAGGTTGCCTCCACTTAATATATTGCAATAGTAAAGACCTTGACAAAGTAAATTTACTAATTTTAAGCAATTTTCAAGGTCATGCCTTTAATTTTTGTTGCTCTAAAAGGTTTATTCTGAAAATAAAATAATCCACGAATTAACAAAGGAAATTGAAAATAAATCAGCCCATAGAATAAAAAATCAACAATAATCTAGGGTTCGTCACTAAAAAATAAAAATAAAAACCAAGGAAGAGAGGAGGAAGGAGAATCGAAGAACCAGGAGCTGAAGCTTGGGGATTAAATACGTAGAAATGAACGATAGAGTAGGGTTAGAAATACAGGGTTGACTCATTGTTGAGTTGGAGTCCAGCATTTAAAAAACAAACGGATCTAATTTGCCACATCAGCTAGTTCTAATGTCAAGTGCATGTGTATCCTCAACCAGCACCGAAACACCAACATTGTGTACTTCTTGGTATCAAATTCAACATGAGGTACTCTTAGACCTGTACAAAACCGGGCCGGCCCGCCCGGCCCGCCCAGCCCGCCCACACAAATAGGCGGGCTTGGGCATATATATTTACCCACCGGGCCGGGCCCGGGCCGGCCCGCAATAACATATGGGCGGGCTTGGGTTAGAGTGTAGGCCTGTTCGGGCCGATAAGCCTGGCCCCGCTACATTTAGTATATATACATTTTTTTAATATATATACTAATTTATTTATTTATTTACATGCACACATGTATATTTATATTTATTAATTTATCTTTATACATATTTATAGTTAATTTTATTTAAATTTAACATAGTCAGCATATGCTCAACACCACTGGACCAACTCATTTTCTTAAGTTTTTAGTTCTTAACAAATAGCCCAGCCAAGATAATACGGAGTATCTACTTTTTTACTTAAAGATGGTACTTTGTGCTTGAATTTTTAAATTTTAGCTATAGTTTCTCATTATATTTTTTTGCAAGTATCTTTATACATATTTATAGTTAATTATGTTTAAATTTAAGTTTTTAGTTTTTAACAACTCGTCCAACCAATATAATATACGTAATATGTAGTATATTTTAGTACTTAAAGATAATACTTTGTGCTTGAATTTTAAATTTTAGATATAGTTTCTCATTATATTTTTTGTGTATGTGGTGACAGGCCTAAAAACATTATACGCATATTAGCATTTTTTTAAATGTTGTAATACTATTTATAAATTATTAAAAAAATTATATAATTTTTAAAAAATTATAGTTTTCCCGGGTCGGGTGGCCCGGTGGACTACCCAGCCCGCTCTAACGGGTGGGTATGGACATGGGGTTAGGCCCGTTTTCGCGGGCCAGGCCGGGCCCGCCCACACATGATGGGCAGAAAATTTATAAAAAGCCCGGCCCGAGCCCGGTCCGAACCCGTTTTTGTACAGGTCTAGGTACTCTTTACTCCACATGTTACAATTTGGTGTACTGAATTGACATTTTTCTCATTTTAAATTTAATTCGTGGTTTGCTAACCTAAAATTTAATTCTTAGTTTTTAACCTAAAAATCAGGATATTTTTAAACCTATTCTGGATTTTTTTAGAATTTATACCCTTAGATTTAAACCTATCTACGCTGAATGAGGAGTAGAAGATGTTGTATTTCTAATTAGCATAAAGGAAAATCAGCACAGGAGCTTTGGAGGTCTTGTAATGCTTGTGATGACGATTGACGAAGGTAAATGAAATGAGGCTTGAAATTCATATATTGTATAATATATACTCCGTATGAAAGAGTACGTGTGTGTGTATGAACAAGCAATATGGGAGCTTTGGAGGTCTTTAATTTGTTCATTAGATTTGGTTTGAGTAGTTCAAAGGTTCAATTTCTACTCCCAGCTTTTGGTTTAGCCGGAACTCTTTTTAAGGGCATTTACGGAATTTTACTAAGAGTCTTATGTACGGAAGAGTCTAATGTACCACAGTATGTCATCCCCGCTCACATTGTGCTTCAATTTTTTGTCATAGTTTTGGAATGTCATTATGTTTTTTTATTATATTTAATACTTCGTATATACGTATTTTTTCCAAAAAAAAATGCCAAATAATGACTATGAATATTCTTAGATTGGCTAACCACATAAAAAAAATAAAACAATGCAAGTTATATAAGGTATTCATCATCACCATTACAGTAAAAACGTCTTTTTTCATGAATATCGCTAAATTAAATTCAAAAAGTAAAAATATGATTTATTTTAAAATGTTTCAAAAACTGAAAAAATTGACATATTTAGTGACTAGTTATCGGTGACTCATCGTGTAACCGTGTCTTATCACTCTGAAATACACTATAATGACTCTTGTCTAGTTACTTGTTGACAATGATATAATTAGTCATATTTTTGTTCAAAAAAACATAACTAGTCATATTTTTATCCGGGGAAACTCTGCTAGTAATATATATGTCATTTTTTTCTAGTAAAATATGTAAGAAGAGTTTAATTTTAAATCAAAAACATAATAACCCTAATGCAAGAATCATGACAAAAAACACAACATAACATACTACTATAATAATGTGTGATAGATTATACGGGTACAGGCTCACGACCCAGACACACTCATGGATATACAAGCGACCCAAACAAGCAATTGGACTACAACTATCGTGTATTCGTGTGGGTCCTCGTCCAGACAAGTATCCACTTTTAGGTGTCTTCGATCGATTTGGATGGATTTTAATGAATTTCTGTGGATTTGTACATACAAAACATTCCACCATAATACCATAGTACAAATAAATGCAAAGTCATTTATGCCCACACTTTTGAAAGTATATGGCGATGGTTTGGATACAAATCCTATCCATATCGAGATATAGAGACATGTCTATAAGACTATAACTTGTATGAGAGAAGTATATTTGATCTTAACATCATTCCGATATTATTATACTTTACACTGTATGTGCTTGAATTTCTTAAAATTTTAACTAACATATATACGTAGTAAATGGTATGATATGTACAAATAAATGCAAAGTCATTTATGCCCACACTTTTGAAAGTATATGGTGATGGTTTGGGTACAAATCCCATCCATATCGAGATATAGAGACATGTCTATAACTTGTATGGGAGAAGTATATTTGATCTTAATATCATTCCGATATTATTATACTTTACACTGTATGTGCTTGAATTTCTTAAAATTTTAACTAACATATACGTAGTAAATATAATGGTACGATAAGAAAATGAATCCACAAAAAAAGCACCATATTCGTGCACTAACATGTAAAGATTGTAGCACGTAATTCCTTATAACTATATCTATTTCAAAATGTAGAGATAGCAATCCCTTAGTCGAGGATACTCTTTGAATTGAACTAGCTCAATATTTTTTTGGGAGGAATGCTTTGCTCGTTCCTAAAGAAGTTGTGAGGATCAACCTTAGACTTAACCCGAACTAACTTATCAAAATTCTTATTGAAATATTTGGTCCCCCAAAACTTAGCATCCTTGTAGCTTGATGAATCCAAACTGTTGTGTGGTCCAATGTCAAGATCCCTATAATTTAACGATGCTTTTCTTGGAGACTTAAAAACAAAAGGAGTAAAATAACCATAAAGCCTTCTTATCCAACTCATCTGAATTTGAGAGGCATCATCACCTTCTTCACTCCAATTCGTCCAGTATTGGATATTGTACAAATTCCCAGCTCTGTGAGGGAATGGAATCGACGACTCCGAAATCTCAGACATTCTTCCACCATACGGACTCAACATGATAAAACCCGAGTTATTTTCATGGAGAAAGTTCCAAACGCCTTCAAATGCATTGATAGGGATTGCATCCTTCACAAAATCAGATTTCGATTTAAAGTAATATGGTTTCCCATTATTAGCAATGCGATTGAGCAATGCCTGAATGGGTGTCCCTAAAGGGAATCCCTCGAGGTATAAGACAGATCTTGCCCAACTTAACTCGGCGAGATCTTGTCTTGTCACCCCTAATTCGGGAAACATTTCATTCAAAATCAAGAGTAATTCATGGGTTGGTCCAAGGAACAAGGATTTAAACTCTGCTATTATAGTGTTTTGTTCTCCATAAGCCATGACTCTCATAAACAACTCTTTTGGCAACATAGGAGCCACTGTCTGCCACTTGTGCACGAGCTTTGTAGCACTTTGCTCTAGAGATCTTCGAATGGTAAAAACTGTGACATTTTCAGGAACATCAACCAAACGTAGTTTCCATCCAAGAATCACACCAAAAGTGTTCCCTCCCCCACCTCTGATTGCCCAAAAGAGATCCTTCCCCATTGATTTCCTGTCAAGGATTCTCCCTCGCCCGTCAACCAGACACGCGTCGATCACATTGTCCGCGGCAAGGCCGAATTTTCTTGACATCATTCCATGGCCTCCTCCGCTGATGTGTCCCCCGACACCAACGGAGGGACAGAGACCCGCCGGGAAACCAAGGTTCCTGCTTTTCTCCGAAATCCTATAGTAGAGCTCACCGAGAGTCGATCCGCCGCCTACCCACGCTGTCTTTTTCGCAGGATCGACTGTAATGTTTTTGAAATTGACTAGATCAAGAATCAAGAACTGGTTCCCGAAGAAGCTGGTGTGAGAAAGGCCTTCGAAATCATGCCCGCCGCCCCGAACCCGAACCTGCAAGTCTTGATCTTTGGCACAACGGATCACAGCTTGAACCTCGGACTCTGTTCGTGGAGTTACTATGATCAGAGGTTTCGGAGTGTCCGAGGTGTTGAATCTGGCGTTCTGAATATTTGATCGTAGGACTGGCAAGAACAGAGAGCTGCTTGAAGTGAAAATGTAGTCGGCGGTAACCTGGTTTCGCAATATACGGAACATGCATTCCTGGAAACCTGGGATATCTGCTAAAGCTGGAAAGGAGATCAAGAACATGAAAAAAATAGAGACCCAAAATGCGTTTGGGTTCTTCATTTTGAAAAAGAAAATAAAAAGGTTGTATGGCTGCATATAGTTCCATGTACCATCAGTGGGAATTTATGTCACCCTTTAATTTATTAAAAGGCTGAGATTGTCAGTTTCGTTTGAAAATCCACAGAATGAATACAATGACAATATGAGATGAATTAAGGTTTTCTTTTTCTTCTTTTGGCAAATTGCTAATAATGCAAGTAAATTGTAAGTAGTATATTAAATCATGCATTGTATCTTGATGTTGGAAGATTTTGAGATTATGAAACGATTTGCCAACATCCTTTTTACCCTCTTTCTTGTTTTCTCTCCCTCCAAAATACTTCTACTTTTTTAGTAAAAACATTCTTTCATTGATAACTAGTCAATTTATTCCTCCTGTGCACTCATCATCGATGTCAGGTCGTTTTGAATCGGAATGAAATTTACAAGGGAGTTTGCGGTCCGGAACAATTTCGAAAATTAGTAAATCTCATAATATATCTACCTCTATATAAAAAGAGGTGAATTAGAGGTGATTTTCCCGCTCAAAATCCCGGTTCATTAATGGGTCGGGTCAGGTCACAAAATCAGGTTGAATAGTTTTGCTACTGTTGGGCCAATCATATTAAAATGTTCATTGGGTAACGAAATAAAGCATGTGTCAGGTTGAATGACAGCTAGCTCATTGGGGGAGTCGTAATCCGTAAACCTACAGTCTACTGGCCTATGGTGTTGGAAGGCGTAAAGCAACATTGGAAATCAATTGATTGTTTCGGTCGACATGACAACTCATATTGACAGCATTTAATGTATAATGCAGGAGTTAAAAAATACTCCGTATATATGGAGATCTAATAAACAATTTTACCGTAGAAAAGGAGTTAACCTAACAAATAATTTTACCGTTAGCATTCGTATATGCTAAGCCAACACGTCAATTTGCTATTATAAATAGCACTGTATAAGTGTATATTACTTCGCAGATTTGTCCATCTTTCTCTTGAGAGAGCTAGAGAGCTGGAGCCTAGAGAGATAATCAGATAAACCAAGTAAAAGAAAATTACGGAGTATGATAAAGCTACAGTATGTAAGATGAACAACGCAAGTGTCCTAATTTGTTGTCCAGAATCGTGAAGAGATACACAGAAAAAGGTTAGAAATCATTTTCTTTTCACCCAAAGGCTATTTATTTCCACTGAAACACAGAAATGCTACTTTCTTCAAAACATTGCCTGGAACCGTTGGGAAGGGTGACCAGACTTGGCCGGGACGGGATCATCCGCTAACGCCTGAGTGGACATGACAGGCGGTCGGGCTCCGACACCCACTCGCTACTGGCTTGCTGAATGGGTTGTCGCTTTCCGAAATACGTGTTTCTCTCTCCAGCGACCTTAACAGACAACGGTATGATGACGGGTCGGACCCTCTTGCAGATGGAGATGAAGGAACCTATGTTCGTGGATCGGAACAAGCTTTTTGGAGTTTGGTGATGACGGGTCAATTCTCTTGCAGATGGAGGCATCCGTGGAGTTTGAATGTGTTTTTTTTTTGTTTTTTTGTTTTCCATTGTAGCCTCATGATGAGAACAATAAAGTAAAAACTGTGTGATTAAGGTCTGTGCAGAGGAAAAAGAAATAATAAGAACCACAAAATATTGATTAAAAGGGAAAGTGACAAAGTTTTTTGGAACATCCAAAAAAAAGAAATATGACAAAATTTTAAGGGACGGGGGAGTACTACGTAGTATTACGGAGTACAATTTTTTGATAAGGTGTGCTATATATTTACTTTTTATTTCAAAAATGATGTACTTAATAAAGGATGACACCCCATCCTTGAGGGCTCCCCAACACCGAACGGACGGTACGATGGAAGAATGTAAATTGGACCATAATTACAATATGATAGATATAGAGTCGGGTTCTGTCCCCGATACTTGCAGAGATCCTCTATTGAGTAACCTCTCATCGCAGTTGCCGGGAATCGAACCCGGGACCTAACCTTTGTGGCACTCCCTTGCTACCAGTTGAGCTACGCCCACCGGTAACGATGTACTGCATAAGTATATATATGTCCTTCATGGTTTTGCATAATGATTTTTTGTAATCTGTGTGTGTAAGTCTACTTCCGTTTCAAGTAGAATTCTTCTTTTCTAGATTATGTCTTATTTTAACTTATATTTAGTAAGGCTTGAACGAGTAGGTTTTTACGGATCCGTAACTTCTGCCGTACTTCTTTGGAACCATCTGATAAAAAAATGGACAGTCGGAGATATTGAGGTGCAGATCCCGAGGCATATCTTCTCCCATTTGACGGTCTCATGCGTGCAAAGCAATCTGTCGTGCGGCAGAGGATCCCAATTAATCGGGTTTTTGCTACATACAATTTTAATGTTAGATAAAGCTGCAAGTACCATGCAGTGAACACTTGCTACATCTATACAAGGCCGTTTTTTAGGAGGTTAATTAGGTTCTCCGGAAAAGGGCTGATAAGTCCGTATTTAGACACGCATTTGATGTGTGTTGGGATTGGATTTTGATGGTTTTCCTAGCTTTAAGGTGTTGCAAGTCTCAATTTTAGCTCAAGTTATGTTTACCGGGCGTTGGTTCGAGTTTTGTGTCATTTGAAGTCAAAATCAGGAATTTAGAGTTCGGCACCGGCGCTTGAGGAGCAATCGGGATGATTCGAGATGCATTCGGGAGTGGATTGATAGCTTTGGAGGTCACCGGAAGATTCACGATAAAGATTTGAAGGAAAAAGAGCTCTAGGATTGGCTACGGGGTCAAAAGAAGACGAATAGAGCTTGAAAAACGGTGATCAGGATGACCTTCTGTCAATCGTTCAAGCATATCTCCTTGTCGAAACAACCAAAGAACACGATTCAAAGTCCACATGAAAGCCAACTTCAAGCGCTACAAATCATATGAAGACATCATTCCGAGAATCCGAGAGGAAGAAGGAGAAAACAGACGATGAAGTCAGATGATCTCTGCTGCGATTTCAGAATGATACCTTCTACCGTTTTGATCATATCTCTTGATTGGATGATTCAAATCACATTTTGAAAATTGGGGTGGATAGAGGACTTTATTATCTACAACTTTCATGAAGAAAGTTTGGTCCAATTCAGAAGTTTTACGCACGCCGTGCGTAGGGGAACGCACGACCGTGCGTCTGAGGCAAGAAAGCAAGGAAGATACTGCCAGCAACGCACGGCCGTGCGTTTCGGGACGCACGCCGTGTGTTCCATATTTTTACGCGGTTATGCTCCGGACGCACTGGGGGACGCACGCCGTGCGTTGGCCCCGTGCGTTGGCCCTGGAATCCTAATTTCGCCCGAATTTGTTCCGTTTTTCCTATTTAAACAGACTGAAAACCCCGTTTTCAAGGGGGGAGAGAGAGTGCCTAGCACAAATTTTAGAGGGCTTTTCAGCCTTGTTCATCAATCTTTTGGGATTCTTTGTAAGTTCCACCTTTTTAATTAATGACAATTAATTCTTTTTATTCCAATTCTATTGATTCTTCAATTATGAATTGTGAGTAGTTTTAATTAGGGATTTGGGATTGATGAAGGGGTTAATCATGATGTATGGCTAGATTCTTTTCGGTTTAATTGCATGAATGCCGTTTAATTTGTGTTTGAATAATTTAATTGATATCTCTTCTAACCTAGACTGCAGCTAGAATTACAATTACATGTAGAATAAATTAAGAGAGATCTAATTTGTTCTAGGACACATTCACACACACTTAATCGTTCGCTAAGAGATTAGTAGCGATTAAGGGGCCGTAAGCTCGTTCGTCTTGGCAATAATTTAGGATCCTGTCGCATGAGAGATCAGGCTGGTCCCCTAAATTATTGTACTCTATGTCGCGAGAGCGGTAAGAACTTAGTAATGATTAGCTAGGCTCAATTAAATTAATTTCATGTAATTAGGCCTGATCTGCCAGAAATCTGGTTACCCCGGAATCGATCCTTGTTCCCTTTGTCATTAATTAGAAAGAACCCCCTAGTTTAATTGTTCGCATTAGTTTTATTTTCCAAACCAACCAATCTCGCACGACGCTTTTATTTTATTTTCTTTTTAATCGTTGAATTTAGTTAATCTTTGATTCCCTTTTGTCCCCTGTGGAGACGATACTCGTACTTACACCACTATATTACAATCTTTTTATGTGCGAGAAAACACACATCAAGGGCCTCCGGATTTATGGGGCCACAAATTTTAATAATTTATTCGTATTATATATTAATATATTAATGATAATCAGTAAATACAATTAGTAAGGAAGAAAAACGTAGTTCTATCATTATTTTCATTGGTCCTTTAGTTCTCATTTACTTAAATTGCTTGAATAATGAGGTGTGTTACTTTAAATAAAGAATTAAGTAAGTTTTAGATTAAAAAAATTATTATATTATTAAATAAGTATTCAATTAATTTTAAGTATAAGTATTTGAATTGAGTTTTTTTATTATTTTAAATTAAAGTGGGCCCCAATTTTACATTTGGAACCGGGGCCTCCAAATTCATTAGACGGCCCTGCATTTATATGCAACATAATCAAGATATTGTATGATATTGTATGATTGCATTGGTTGATTATGCTAATTTAAGAAAAAATTCTTTTTAAAATATAGTCCATATTTTATTAGTAAAATAATGATTTTTTTAATGTAAAATAGCTAAAATGGTCATTTACCGTAACTTCTGTCAATACAGCCACAAAAGTTATCTTAACCTTACTTTTTCTTATTATTATTATTACACAAGTCAACGTGAGAAAACAAAATTCCATGTTTAGTAAAAAAGTTGGCTGATAAGCTTGATAAGCCGAAACATAGTGTTATCAAACAACCTCTTATTAAGAAAGTTAAAATAAAATGAAAATGTATGATTGTGATTGAGTAAGAAAAACATAATTGAATGTTAATCATACAACATTTTCTAAAAATGGCAAGTGAGAAAAAATTTTGAGACATCATAAAATGGTAATTAAAAGAATTTTATGGGATGGAGAAAATATATGAAGTACTCCCTTCGTCCCAATAAATTCTTCCAACTTTGAGTTGGCTCGCATATTTAGGCAGTGAAATAAAGTAAAAATGTGTGATTATAGTTGTGTAAGAAAAAATGGAATGAATGTGAGTCACACAAATTATCAAAAAGGTGAAGTTGGAAATATTTTTCGGAAGTCCAAAAACGGATATTTGGAAGAATTTTAAGGGACAGATGGAGTATTAAATTTGTTTTGTATGGTCAAAACAAATTAAAAAGGAAACTAAAAATTTGTTTTTGAAATAGAGAATATAGTAAGATTCGTACTCCATATTATACATAATTATCGAACTAGATCAATGCAGCTCAGTCAAAAATTAAGCAAATCAACTTAGATAAAATCAAATCTTAATGGCCATTAAAGTCCTAATCAAAATGTAAAATTTTAACATCAAATAAAAGTATCATGAGTGCCACATACAACACACCCCATTTTTCAATAGACGTTTTTACCTCAATAGACGTTATTACTCTGCCAGACATTTATTTTAGCATTTATTTTGTTGTGTCTACCTCATGTTACAAATAATATGATTTTTATACCACTCGATCTTATTTCGATTAATACTTTTTAAAGTGTTTATGTGTTCTATAATTTATTACTTTTGAAATCAAAATTTCCCAACAATTTTTTTTCAACAATACATAAATATTGTGTTTCAAAAAGTGAATAATAATTTGATTTTTTTTAAGTTGTGCGATGCACGAGACATAAGTATGATTTTTGTACCACTCCATCTTATTTTGATTAGTACGTTTTTGAATTGGTCATGTGTTCTATATTTTATTAATTTTAAAATCGAACTTTACCAACAATGCATAAATATTGTGTTTCAAAAGGTGAATAATAATTTGATATCTTTTATCCCGTGCATCGCACGGGTGAAATTCTAGTTATGAGAATATGACGTGCAAGGTTAATACTAAAAATTTGACAAATCTTATAATTATTAGATATTTAGATACTACTACGTATCATACTAGCCAGTTCTCATGAAATGTTGATACAAATTCAAAGAAGCATATACTAAATTCGCAAATACTTAAATAATGCAACCGAACCAAGGAAAAATATATCAAAATAGCCAAGATTCAGGAATGAATCTTATTGACGCCTAGTACAATCCAAATGAGATGAACCGCCGAAAATTTTAGGGAGCCTGTTACGTGCTCAATTAATGAGCACGTTGTCATACGTGGAAGCTGGCCCCATGAGAAATTGAGAAATTTAAAAAGAATCCCAAGGTGCGTGGGTCTCTAGTCAAAACAAGAAGTTAGTATATAGGTCAAATTTAGACTCCTTTTTCTATCACGCTCGTCTCGCTCGACTTGCACAAATTATTTCCCATCATGGACGTAAACATGGACGAAGAGGGCATTCTTGCTGGAGGTGAAGCAAATACTTCATCAACGATTTTACATAATAATGAAGGCCAAGGTTAGGATTTTGAGATAATTTATACAGCAATATACCATATATTTGCTCTCATGTTTTCCTGAACATTATCGCTACACTGATTTAGAGAGTGTTGAATTGTTTATAACGTGTGTATATATATATTTCCTGAAATATATATAGAGAGTAATGATCCGGTCAGGAGCTCCTGACCGGAACCGCCGTCCGGACCAAGGCGTTTGGCCGCCTTCCCGGTGGCTTTTTTTGATGAAATTTTTATGACATGTTCTCCATCAAGTCTAGTTTATCCACAAAAAACTTCAGCCAAAAACTCAATCGGGAAGATCGTCAAATGATTTTTGCAAGTTAACTGGTCCGGAATATGTATTTTCCGGACCAGTTAACTTGCAAAAATCATTTGACGATCTTCCCGATTGAGTTTTTGGCTGAAGTTTTTTGTGGATAAACTAGACTTGATGGAGAACATGTCATAAAAATTTCATCAAAAAAAGCCACCGGGAAGGCGGCCAAACGCCTTGGTCCGGACGGCGGTTCCGGTCAGGAGCTCTTGACCTGAACATTTGTCTATATATGTATGTATGTATGTATGTATGTATGTATGTATGTATGTATGTATGTATGTATGTATGTATGTATGTATGTATGTATGTATGTATGTATGTATGTATGTATGTATGTATGTATGTATGTATGTATGTATGTATGTATGTATGTATGTATGTATGTATGTATGTATGTATGTATGTATGTATGTATGGCAAGCTAGCATACACGGCAGAACCATTCATTATGGCAAATCAAGCAAAACAAGTGTTTTACGTGACTGATCCATCTGATAAGAGGTGGTCAGTGGTTCTCCAAGGAAAGCATTTGTCAGTCAATGATGAAAATAATGATCTTTCTACCGACATACATGAGATCCCTTTATCTACTGTAATTCCCAATTGTTTTAATGACAATGAAATAGATAATGTACACGCAACCCGTGATGACCATAGAGAAGGGTTATGGGAGAATATTCCTGAGCATGTTAGTACATTATATACATTTATTTGTTTGTTTAATAGTTTATATATTATATTTGTGCTAACTATATTTTTTTTTGTAAATAGGTTCATGGAGGATCAAGAGCAGAATGAGTCAAACAACAATTCTCAAAAGAAAAATGTCAGAAAGCCCACTACTTTGAAGGCTTTGCTTCGTAATCGTGCATGTAATTAAATTTGCACTTGTCTTTATAATACATTCTAACTACTTTATCTCATTACTAACTCACGCATATTTGTTTAATTGCAGCTAATCAAAAATTTCCTATCCAATTTAATAATAGACTGAGACCAAAAGGCCCAAATAAGAATGCATTTATCAGTTTTGTGGCCCTTGAAGGAAGGCAGAGAGCGAGTATACTTATACCTCAATGGGAAGATGTTGAAGAGGGAGTTAAAAATCAAATTTGGGAGGCTATCCGGGTTGTTATTTTTTTCATAATAACTTTGATTTACACTGATTAATAAAAATATAGTTGGGATTCTGCCTAGCTATATTTAGGCTTCTACACAAGTATATTTAGGCTTCTGCTCTAATATCTATGTAGCTCACCTTTGAAGTCCCCAACACTCCATCAATGAGAAGAAAATGGATTTCATATGCGGGTAGCCGCTGGACAGGGTTTAAGACCTATTTGACATCAAAGTTCATATTTGGCGCTCAAGCTGGCAAGGATCCGACAGAAAAATATCCATATATAGAACCTGAGACTTGGAAACAGTTTGTCCAGAGCCGTCAAGACCCTAATTTCCTTGTGAGTGATTTCTTTAAATCATTTATCCTAATGTTTAATGATTTTTTTATTTCTTATGTTTTCTAGTGTGGTTTATAATAGGAACGCAGGAAAAAAGCGCAAGAGATTCAAGCACAAAATGATTGTCCCCATATATTGTCTCGGGGTGGATATGAGTTATTAGAGGAAAAATTGATGAAAGAAAAACTGCAAATGCGTGAAGAAGCCTTACAGTCTGATCCATCATTGGTATTAGATCCTCCCTCACCTATTTCGCGCCATGTGAAATGGAAGAGAGGTCGAATTCGACGAACAGGTCAATATACCTCAAAGAGGACTCGTGAGGTTGCAGAGAAAATTGTAAGTTTTAAAAAATGGTAATAATAATAATGTTGGACAACATATAAAATACTTTTTATATACCCTTTAAAATTTCCATTGAATGTGATTTACAGAATTCCCTGGAGAAGGAGACAAAAGAAGGAAAATTCATTCCTAATGGACGTGATGATATCTTGACAGCGGCTACTGGACGCACTGAGCATCCTGGCCGTGTCCGTACTGCCGGAGCTGGTGTCGGTATTGTCGAGTACTTTGGATCACGTGCATGTCAAGGTCGCTTATCCTCGGGTATGACCATTGAAGATGTTGATAAGATGAAAAGGGAAATGAAAGAGGAGGTCACTGAAGAGGTTACAGAAAAGGTGACACAAAAGGTGACTGTACAGTTGAGACAAGAATTCGCCCAACAACTTCGTGATGAGCTTAAAAGGATGGGGCTAACCCAACAAGGACCAAACAAAGGGGCACATCAAACTCCATCTCCTGCTAATGTGAGTACAAGGGGGAGCAACGCTCCAGGAGATGTTTCTGGGTCAGAAGATGATAATGAAGACGAGCTTTGTCGGCTTTACGTTGATACTCCCTTCCATTTGGTGGCTATGGGAAAGGTATATCAACTATAAATTGTTTTTTTTCTATTTCTGCAAGTAGTTAAACTGCAAGTTAAGAAGTAAAAAACTTCAGTGACTGCAAGTTGAAGTAAAAACTGCAAGTCTTCAAGTATTTAAAATATGAATTTAAAGTTTAAAGGACTTTAAACTGCAAGACTGCAAGTTGAAAATTGTTTGTAAACTGAAGTTATAAGAGTACTTTATAACTATATAAACTAGTTCATTTTAACATAAACTAACACAAATTGAAGTATGAAATATACTGAAGTTTTTTAACAGTTGCCTTCATTCACTCTTTTGTTTAAAGAATAAACTATAGTAAAAAAAGAATTGGATATGTTTGGGTGTGTTCTCTTGGGATAAATATGTGACTTATCTATAATGATGTTGTTTCTTTATAATTTTGTTGTTTCTTTATAAGGTTTCTTTATGACACGTGAAATATGAAATTTGTATTAGGTACATAATTTGGGTCCTACAATACACCACCAGATTATTGCTACAAATATTGTTAGAGTGGAAGTTGTTAAAGTTTTAGATGGAGCTGCAATGGTTCCGATTCCTAGTGAGGAGGTTATGACGGTTGGACAGGCCCCCAATCAATTCATTCAATGGCCACGAAGATTGGTGAATCCTGAAAATGAGGAGGTTAGTTGTACTCTGTCATGATGGACACATGGTATAAGGCTGAAAAGTTACCATTGATCTAGAAACTAATTTTTTTTTTCCTAAAGTATGTTGCAAAAATGCTTAATTAAGTTGTAGTGTAGGATAGTATATATCTCAATGTTTTAATCTTGTAGAATGATGATGTTGAGGACCGGGATTTTGCTAAAGATAATCACAAGGATTCAATATCGCGTTTGTTGGCTATGACTAAACACCTTGGACTGCAGCCTATAGAGTTGATCCTAAAAGGAGACATCATTGGTCGAGCCGATATATCTCTTTATCTAGGTTCTGAAGAGATATTGGAGATATGTTTGGGAAATCAATTGCTTAGTGCAGTGATTCTACAAGTATGGATCATGTAAGTTGAATTTGTTTGTCTTTTCTTGTTTTAGTGCAGTGATATGCATGTCCATTTCAAAAGCGTGCCATAGATTTTTTCTTAAATCCCTGGGCTTTTTCTTGTTAATATGCTTTATATTTTTTTTTATCTTTGTATGAGGATAATCCTCATATAAGTGTTTTGCTTGTCTCTGTTTTATGCTTTAACGCGTCTCTGGCCTTATTTAGCACGTCTGATAAATATAGGCATGTTTAGATAAACCAACATGTATCTATGTTATGCTTTAACATATATGATAAGTGTGGCCTTGTTAACAGAGACATGTTAATATGCTTTATTAATCTTTATTCATCAAGGTTGACTAGTGATCTTCTCGATACCAAATTTGTGATAAAAAGATTTTGATTTTGTAATGACATTTCAGTTCGTGTACTTCTATTGTGTTTCAAGTTATATGTTCTATTTTTTTCCTATCATACAACTGATTTGCATATGCTGGTGATTTTAAATTTGGTCAACAAAGGGGTCTTTAGGATGATTAACATGTAATTGTTTTTCAGTTTTTTTAATTGTTTAGAATCTTTAATTGAAGTGTGAGTGGAGGTGAAATTTAGGTAGATGTGTGTCAAGAGAAGGCCATGCTGGGCATTTAGTGTTGGGAGTTGTTCAGTTAGGAATTTGGGATGGTGGGCAATTAGTAGTGCTTTTTTCATCATCCTCATTACATAAATGCAGTCAATGTATAAATAGTAGTACAAGTTCAATATACTACGTAGTTGTGTTCATGCATGAAAAAAAGAAGGTAAGTGAGGGATGCTCCTGGTGCATATTTGCTTGACAGTTTGTAATATACACATTAATTATGCTTTAACTACAGGTATTTGCATAGAGTGTGTGTTCAAAAGAACACCACACATCAGTATGGTTTTTTTGACCCGCATAGCATTCAAGATGTGGGTAACAAGAGTGGTGATGTGCAGACATATATATTAGCTAACCTTGGTGGAAATAAAGAGTGTTACTTGTTGCCATATTACTATCCGTAAGTACAAGCACATGTTTTTGATTGATAATCATTTGTTGATTTCATTTTGTGAATGTGTATTGCTTGTGTATTGGTTGAGTAACTTGTTGTGTACTATTTTCATTTCAGAAACCATTGGCAGCTATTTGTGTTGTGTCCGAGGCAGAATGTAATTGTCTTTTTGTGCTCATTGGGGAATAAGCCGAAGAAGAACATGAGAAGTCTTTTGGATATGTGAGATACCATTTTAGTAGTATTAAATAGATTATTGTCATTAAAACTATGAAAGCTACATGATTAATGTTTGTATACACTTTTATTTCATTATTAGGGCCATGCAAGCACATCAAATGACCAAAAATAAAAGGAATTCCAAACCGAAATGGGTCCAACCAATGGTAATATTCACCACTTGTAATGAACAATTATAATTGAATTACTTTTACATGTGGTTTTTAAGTTTAATCACTATTTGTATTGCAGTTTTTTTTTACAACGTATAATTTTTTTTGCAGTCTCGAATGCAAAGGGGATGTTATGAATGTGGATATTATGTTATGAAACATATGGCTACTATTGTTTCTGCGGGTATTATTGATTCATGGCTAAAGGTGATAAGACTTACTTATTTTTTATTATTTTTGACATAATGCTTTCAACATTTTTATATTACTGTTTTTTTACGTGTAAATTTTTTTTTGTAGTCTCGAATGCAAAAGGATGTTATGAATGTGGATATTATGTTATGAAACATATGTTATTTCCTTTATTTCAATGGTTTACTTTAATCATTATGTAATTTTTAGGCATTCAACGTCCAAGATGCATTCACGGATGAAGAAATTAACGAGACACGAGAGCAATGGGCAGCGTTTTTCTGTGAATGTACGGGCATTTGAGCAATGGGCAGTGCTTTCTGTGAACAAGGCGTTTGAGCAATGGGTTTATTTTAGTATGATGTAAACTCCAACATAATTTTTGTCATAGTTTTGAAAACATTTGATTGTATGTGTAAACTGTTAAGCTCAAGAGCATTTTTTGTTTGAAACACAAGTTATTTGTGAGGATATATTATTATTAATTTTTGTTCGAATGTCTTTGTTGGTTGGTCGATTTGTTATTGGTGCAATGGTGCTGATTTGAAATTATAGAATGGACAGATAATTTTTATTTTGTTGTATAGAAAACAACATGAATTTTGTGAAATGCAAAACTATATGTAATAAGGGTTCATGTTAACACATATTGAATGTATTAGATAACGGTTATTATTACCTGACATTAAAGAGTTTTGGTAACGGATAACTGTAGCCGTTATTGAAAACTTTCGGTAACGGTTCCGTTTTGTTCGACATTACATACTTTCGGTAACGGTTCTGAACACCCGTTATTAAAAACTTTCGGTAACGGGCGGTTAACCCATACGAAAAGTATTACACATTTAATAACACCTGCATTAATGTCGGTTCGGAACCGACATTAAATGTCCATTTTAACCGACATTAAATGTGTATTTTCCACTAGTGTATGTATGTATGTATGTATGTATGTTATACATTCATGATTCATACGTGTGTATATACATATTATATTATATACACACACTTTAATCTCATACATACATAGTACTTAATAATGATGATAATATCTTTTAGCAGAAATATTAAGGTTAGAAGATAGATGCCTACTGTATGTACAACTGTACAAGCATCAAAGAAACACACATGAATTCCACCTACATTATTATACTTTTAATTATATGAGCCAGGAAACATATTACATATATGCATAGACACTTAGATATCCGTTGGACAAAACATATATATATCCGTTGGACAAAACATATATACGTAACATATGATTATATATATATATAAGTTCATTATTCAAAAGAGATTCCCTATATAATTCAATCAATAAAAAACACTATTAAACTTATATAGATACACGTATGTGTGTATATAATGTTGTATTTTAATTTTAGCTTATTAATGTTAATATCTTTTTTTCTTTTTGTTATTTTAAAATTCATATGTATACGTGCAGATCTTCTCTTTGATGTGACACCTAAAATTGGTCAGCGGTTTCGTTCACTAGATGATGCTAAAGCCTTCTATAATGCGTACGCAAAGTTGTTGGGATTTGGTACTAAAATAAAAAAAAAACTCAACTACTAACAAAGCTGGAGTTATAAGAAAAACAAAGTTGTTGGCATTTGCATGTTCTAAGGAAGAGAGGACAAATGTGTCTTCACATAAGAAAAACAAAACTACAATTGAAAGAAATCGAGGCCAAACTAGGTGTGGATGTCTTGCTAGAATGCATGTTTCCATGAATCATAAAGAAGGTGTGTGGATTGTGTCACTATTTGAGAAGACCCATAATCATGACCTTGTTAGTCCTAGCAAGACACATTTGATTCGTTCTCATCGAGAAGTGTCTTCTTCAAAAAGAGCATTGATTGATGAATGGGGTGATGCTAATATTGAGACACATACACAAATTAGGTTGTTGGAAAATGAAGCCGGAGGTCTTTCTTCTATGGGGTGCACGGAGAACGATGTATACAATTATAGTGCATCATTGAAAGCCAAATTCAATAGGATTGATGTGATAACAATGATTCACGGATTTGAAACAGAAAAACAAAGGAATGGTGACTTCTTTTACAAATTTGACATAGATAGCGAAAAGATTCTGACGAGATGCTTTTGGGCTGATAGTGATAGTAGAAATGCATATTTGTTTTTTGGTGAAGTAGTTGTATTTGACACTACATTCAATACTAACAAATACGGCTTTTACCTTGCTCCAATTGTTGGTGTTAATCATCACCGTCAAACTATTGTTTTTGGTTGCGGTTTGCTAAGGGACCAATCAGCAGAATCATTTCGTTGGCTTCTTTCCACATTTTTAGAAGCTATGGATCACCAACCTCATCCTAAAGTTGTCATAACTGATCAAGATGCAGCTATAGCTCGAGCTGTCGGTGATGTTTTGCCATATGCATCACACCACCATTGCGTGTGGCATATACTTAAGAAATTCCCTGAAAAGATGAATGTGTGCAGCTCATAGTATACACAACTGCACAAAGAATTGGTTGACATTATAATGGATTCAGAGACGACTAGTGACTTTGAGCAGCGGTGGAGTGAAAAACTTTTGTTACCTGAGTTGAGTGAGAACACATGGCTTGCTGATATATATGAAGTTCGAAAGAAATGGGTTCCATCTTTTGTCAAGCATATTTTCTGTGCTGGAATGTTGAGTAGTCAACATGTTGAAGGCACACATGCATTTTTCAAAAAATATGTGAACAAGAAATGCACTGTGAGTCAATGTGTAACACGTATTACTCGAGCTATTGTGTGTCAAAGACATCGTGAACTTATTGCTGATCATCGAGATCGAAACGAAGTTCCACGGTTAAATTCAAGCTATCTTATGGAAAGCCAAATGGCGAAGATATACACAAAGGCAATTTTTTGTACGTTTCAAAAAGAGTTGGATGCTTGTGCTTTATACACCTGCCACCAAATTTCCAGCTCAACAAATGCTAAGGTGTATGATGTGAAACGGTGTGAAATTGATTCAACTTCTACATCTACAAAGAGGCTGCTTACTTATGATATGTCATCGGATTTTGTTTCATGTAGCTGTCAAAAATTCAAGTTTATGGGGATTCCTTGCCGACACATTCTGATATGGATGAGGCTCGAACAAGTGTTGTTATTGACAGATCACTATATTCTGCATCGTTGGACAAAGAATGTGAAGGTGAACCCTCTTTATCGACCCACCAGTGAATCATTTACTAGGGAAAAATTGTGGGCGAGGCGAGTAAAGTTAAGGTTGTGTTGGTCCCGTTTAAGTTGGTAACAGTCTAGACGGGGGGGTGAATAGACTGTTATAACTTTTTCAACTTTTCTCTAAGTCAGAGTTGACTTATCAGAGAGGGTCGAGTTATGATGATCAGAACTGGTCTTGCAGCGGATAAGAGTTCCGGGTAGCCTCAAAAATACTAAGGCAAATGCCTTTCTGATAACTCTAGAAACGAGATCTGCTGGACACAGATTCCAGGTCTCAGAGTTAGACAGTTAATATCCTAATTGCAGAAAGTAAATGACACCGGGGTTTTTATAGTGGTTCAAGGAACAACACGTTCCTCTAGTCCACTGTTCCACTAAGCTTGTAAAAGTCACAAATTACACAGCCTTAGTTCCCTAGCACTTAAGAAGCTCTCCACGTCTTCTTCAAGCCTAGTTGCCACCCAGGATGCAGTTCCACGTCCTGATGGCTGGTCCTTTCACTCAGCTTCCCGGAAGTATCACCACTTCACTACTGCAGTTACTTGGACGCCCTTCTTTGCAGAAGATGTTCTGAAAAACAGGGTTTTCTCCAACTTGCTTCGTTACAAAAGATATGTAGTTGAAGTTCTTGAAGATTGAAGAACTGTTGGAACTTTGCTCTTTGTTGGGGTTGAAGTATTGAGTAGTTTAATCTTCCCAACGTAAGCTTTGTCTTGTAGAATGAATATGAAGCTTGAATCTCAAGAGTTTAGCAGAGGATTATGGCAAAGTTGTCCGGATGTTCTTCATCGAGTATCTTTTATACTGGGAATTGTCTACCCGTTGGAGGAGGAGACAACTGCATTAAATGCGCGTACTGTGGAGTTGACCCACCAATTTGGAAGGTTTCTATTTTTATAATATATCCTCTAGATTCTTCGGTCAATCATTTGCAATCACTCCACAGCGTATCAAGCTCATTTATTGTGCATTAAAAGCTTTCCTTTCATGCACAGTCTTCTAGCCGTTAGGGGATTCCCTGTTAGTTTCACAGCCGTTGAAGGTAGCCTTGAAGTTCTTCTAAGTGTTAGTCGGGCTCTGATCGGGCTCTTCTGATATGTTGGATTCTGATGGCTCTCTGATGTTTGACTGAACTCCAGCTCTGGTACCAACTCTGATAGGTCCGCTGATGAGTACTTCTGATTTGCAACTCTCATAGGCTATCAGATGATCAGTTCAACTAACAACTCTCATAGTGCAACTCTGAAGGCACTTCTGATGTACTAATTCTGATGGAGCAGTTCTCATAGAGCCTTTCTCATAGAGCAGTTATTATGGCAGTTCTGATCTGATCCAAGTAGAGCAACTCCGACCGTCGACTACACTAATACTTACAACTGAAAATTCTAATACATAAAATCTAAAAAAGGGGTACTCTAAAATTCTAATCTAATTATCCTAGCATCATCAAAATCTAATTACATTTATTCCTTACAGGTTGTCTGCATTCGAGGTTGTCGATTCAGCATCTCTAACTGAAGAAAGAAGTGCCTACTTTTCCGGAGTTCTGAAGAATGCTATGGAACACCTAACACTAATGGATGATGGAGCAGTTGGTATAGGACAACAGTCTGTATTGTCCACCGAGTTGCCAAATGTTATTATGAAAGATCCAAAAACGACAAAAATAAAAGGTTCAGGGTCACGCATTAAGCATCCATCCGAAAAGGTTAAACGTTGTGGAAAATGTAAGAAGGCTGGCCACAATGCTAGATCATATCAAGTTTCACGGACAGAGGGGTGAAAATCATTTTTATTGAACACTGCACTTTATGAGTAATTCATTTTTCACTTTTTAGTTTAACCAAGTAATATTGGAGTGGTAACTTGTGTACTTTTATTCACAGGTCCCAAAGTTTTAGGAAGGAACTCGATCTCAACCTACCTGGTTCGGATGCTGAAGCCTAATGAAGAGCTATTTATGTATTACACCTGCTTGAAGTTACTGCTTGCTAAGTACCAGAGTACTTTATTCAGGAGTATTACTTGAATGAGACCATAATTTGTTTTTTAGCAGGACCCAAACCTCTTGGACAGCTTAGTATACTCTATTGTATTCAAGAGGCAGTGTTATTTTATACTCCCTAGTTAATAGACACATATTTAAGTTGGCGTATTATCTCACATTTCCATTTCTTTTCACTCATTGGTATACATTGAAGTTATAATAATATTTTTTTTACATTTGTGATGTGTAATTACAATGAATATATCCTTTTCGAATCTAGTTTTCTGTTTTGCTGCTTTCCAATGTTCTTATACGGCCCTATTGTAGATAATATATCTTTTAAATCTGGGAATTACTCACTACTCATCCCATATTGGAAAAGCAGCCCATATTTTGAGCAAAAGAGAACTTTATTTTTATTGACTGCTGCTAAAAGGACCAATGAGAGAGCATTTGATTAGCAATACAATAATTGCAAGATTAATACCTTCTAAAAGGTATGCACATTCATAAAACAAGATTACCAGCTGGTTAATTTGATGCTAAAATTTTGTCTGTGTCATACAAAGTAGCAGTTCACTATCAAATCTGGGCCTCATTACATATTAAGGCATGTGTTGAATTTGGTAAAAGTACACAAGACTGAGTTGATTTGTAATGAACTTTATACTTGACTTAAGTGGGATATCTTAACATTCTTTGCAATGATTTTATAGTTTATACGAAATCAATTGACACTATAAATTTCAATTCCACCGATTGGGATATGGAATTGTTTTTTCAAGGCAGTGTTGATGATTTCTCAGGAGCATGGATTTGTTTTTTTTTGTATTGAAGTAAAGGACATCTAGAACAGCTGTTTAGCCTTCGTCTCTTGAATTCTCTTCTGGCGATCCTCAAAAAATTCAAAATCATCGAGAATGCAGTGTTTACATGCATGATCCTAGCCTAACCTCTTGAGTATCCCTGTTGTTAGTTACAAGTTTGTTCTCATTGTATTCCAATGTGATGTGTTTCAATAAGTTGTTGGGAACATCCTTAATAATAGGCCACTTTTCTGAGAAACAACTTATCCACTTTTCCTGTAGCCAATATTCAACCTTTTTGTTGAAATTGGGTTGGTGACTTCATTGTTGGTGACTTAGTCGGGATCGGGAAAAATTCCCGACTAGTCGGGATCGGGATTGTCGGGATCGTGATCGGGAGTCGGGAGTTTTTTCCCAGTCCTAACGTAAACAAACATAACACAAAAATAAAACCATAAAAGATGAAATAACTGATAAATACTCCAAACTTTTTTCTGCCAGTTTTCTTGAAATATAATCTTCCAAACTCTGACAGCTCTATTTCTTCAAGGCGGCGGTTCAGGAGGGGGGCGGACCGCCGATATGTCTTCTCCATTGATTAGCCTTTCACTGCTCCTCGCCTGCTCCTCGCCCGTGCCGCCTTCACTACCCCCACCACCCTCCACCCATGTTGATCCACCAAAAACCAACTCTTCAACCTCCTCCTCAATCTCTGTAATGGGACAACACTACTCTAAATCATCCATAGAAGCCCTGATTATCCTTTCTTGAACCAACACTAGATCAAAATGCAAAAGAAAATCTGATTGCTAGGGCTGAGCACGGGTCGGGTCTGCGTACCCTAAACCCGTTTGGGGTTTTTAAGTTAAATACTAGGCCCGACCCTTTGATATTTCAAATCGGTTTTTTCGTATATTTGTAAGTCAGATATTATCGGATATCGGATCGGGTTTCGGATATTTCGGTTATATTAAAAAAATTATAATTGGATAATTAAAGTGTTTGAATGCCACTTTGAGAAAAATTCTACAAACTAGTGCACTAAACATTCAAATTACGCAAATAATTTAATACAAATTGCATATTACACAAATATGCAATTAACATATTCAAAGTCCACACTACATAATTTAATATATTTCGAATATTTCGGTTATATTAAAACACATTATAATTGGATGATTAAAGTGTTAGAATGTCACTTTGACAAAAATTGTACACACTAGTGCACTACACATTCAAATTACAAAAATAATTTATCACAAATTGCTCAAATAATTACACAAATAATTAAACACAAGTATTAATTTAACATATTCAAAGTACACACTAAATTATTTAATATATTTCGGATATTCGGGCGGGTCGGGTTGGGATTTTAGAAACCCTACCCGCCACACGATCTAGGCCCAATACTAATTGGATTTTCGGATTCAGGTTTTTCGGGTCGGATATCCATTTCGGTTCGGATATTACCCGGAATAAACTTCGAATTTTGCGGGTCGGTTCGGGTTTTGCTCAGCCCTACTTATTGCACCGCTCTCGACACGCGGGAGAAAGCCTAGCTCTTGACAAGCGAGAGAACCCACTAGCTCTCAAAAGATTAAAACAATGGATGACACGAAGGTTTTGATTAAACAAGCGGTGATTGAATTGAACCATAGATTTGGAGAGATCCGTAACAGAATTGATGGCACGAAATTCAGAAATCAATGGATGCAGAACAAATTTGCGTATAGAGAAAATGATGGAGCCATGGAGGGTTAAGAAGCCCCGGGTAATTCAACCCTTTTAGTCAAACAATCTATTTTTTACTAGAGCAAACACGCCACACCAAATCCAGACAGATATTACAGATCCGATAGTAAACTCTAGGAATAGACTTAGAGTCAGCCACCCATACAAAGCAATCTGACTCGCTAGACACAAAACGGGCAAAAGGAAGACTAAAACAACCGAAAAAGAAACACTGCCTATCAAGAGTTCATCAAAAATCAAAAACTCCGACCATACCCGCTCGAACTGAAATAAAAATAAGTACTGCGAAAGGAAAAACAATACGGAAATAAAAACGTTCCCCAAATTACTTCCTCACAGGGAGGTGGTTCCGGAGGAGGGCGCGCTGATATAGTATGGTAGAAGAGATATTCAACCTCCAGAAAATTCATCTGAGAACCTATCATGCCAATCACTGGAACGGTCACCTTCCCATTGCTCGCTAGTTCTTCTTCTTCTTCTTCCGCACCAATTACCATCTTTTTGTATTGATCAACAATATTCTCCATAAATCTCTATGCCTTACCAAGCCGACTAAAAACTCCGGAAACGCTACTGCACAGACCAATCCGTCCGCTTCGTTGCTTTGTTAAACCCGCCGAATGCCGCTACTCAAATCTTCCTCGACGGATCTTACCCATGATGATCTCCGTAACCTCCTGACCGACCACCTTTGTCCACCCTCCAGACTGATCAATAATAACAAATTGGCCGGCCGAAACCAAACCCCGCTCCTCAGCTAAGCCGACAACGGACACACTGAGGCTAAAGATCGCCTTGCGGCAATCCTAGAGAGAGAGTTTTTTCACTAGTTAGCAATATAATTTCTAGTCAATCTTTAAACAACCCCTTTTGGTTATAATTTCATTAAAGAGAAATAAAAATATACATTTCTATGTGGATACGAACATTGCATCACTATAGTACGATAGTATATTATTAAATTGGATATATGACTAGGTAGACTAGTGTATATAAAAAAGATGTATAATTAAACTACATTATTATTTTCTAAAATATTCTTCTCAGTAAATTGAACTGGATAAATCACACAAACATATTACCTTCATATTTACGCTATAATAGCCCGTTGCAAGATCTTGAACCTAATTCGAAGGTCTTAGTTAAATTGAGTTCAAAGTTAAGGCTAATAAAAAACTATTAGTTTTGAAAAGAAATGTACGTAGTAAATTTGACGAACACTTATTTGACTAGCTCGATTACCTACGAGTAGTCAATTAGTCATGTTTGAGGACAAGCATCGCTTCATTGTGAGGGAATTTCATAGACTCATATTCAACACATTTTCGTGAATGTTTTTGTTTCCGTTTCAACAACTCTATCTGATGGGTCCCAAGTGAGGTCAAAAGTTTAAAGGTGGGGTGAATAGACTTTTAAATCTTTTCATTTTTCAACTTTTTCCTCTAACAAAATAAGTTCCAATATCTTTTGAGAGATATTGAAACATACAGCGGAAGTCTTGACCTCAAGAGTGTGACAGTTTATAGAAACAAATGTTATGGCCCTTTTAGTTGTGAGGAGATGGATGAAACAACGTTCAAATGTGTTTTCCAGATTCAGCTGACTTAAGGAGCAGGTTGCTGAATCTAAAGGAGTTGGCTGCCAGAATGTTGGGAGCTGACTGCCAAATTCTTTAGGAGCAGACTGCTGAAATAAGTTGTTTTTCTTCAAAGGATAAGTTATAGCTTCAACTATATTCTAACTCATTGATAGGCTTTAGACCAAATCTTAACACATAAGTATAAAGCATATAAACTTATAGAAATAGATTACTTTGATGAATAGAAACAAGGAGTTGATTCACAGTGAACTGGAAGGTTCACTGGATAGTTTTAGTGAGCAAGCTGTTTTGCTGTGAAGTTGTGAAGGTGAGTGAGAACTGAAGTGTATGTTAGGAGCAGAATGTAAAAGGTGACACAAGATGTATCCTGGTTCAGAGGTGGTGTAATCCTCCTACATCCAGTCCCACCCTATTTCAGATGAATTTCCACTAAATGAATATCCCATTACATTTAGTGCCCAATCTGCCCTTGGCACAGGCGTAGATTGTGAGGTTTTTCACAAGGAATTTGAACACCATTCCAATCTACTCAGTCCTCCCAAGATTTTTCATTAATGACATTAACTTGCCAAGAGCTACTCATGTCCTTGCCCTTCTAACATTCTGGATGTGAATACAAAGCCCTCCAGAGTGTTTAACGTAACACTAGTCTAGTTTGCATGGGTGTAAAGCTAAATTACTAACTAATCTAAACTCTACAGGTTTGTATGAATTATTATAGTTATTGTAAGAGCATTAGATGAGTGGGGTGGTAGCTGAAGTGGTGAAGGAAAAAATCAGTTGGCTGGATGTGAGCTTGTAAAACTTGATTCCCTTAAATTCCACTTGGCTCCTATCGGTTTTTGACACTTGGTCTTCCCACACTCCTCCTATATTTATAGTATTGTTGTTGAATCTCCACTGTTGGCTGAGCAGTTCAATCTTGATCGTTGCTTGATCTACTTGCTTTGTTCCACTTGACTGAGGAGAGCATGGTTGATCTTTGTCTTCTTGTGACACGGATCAATATCTTCACTCAACATGTTTCCTCATTTCAATGCAGAGATAAAGATGATTTATCTTTATTTCTTTTATGCGTAGAAATTTAGTATAAAAGCTGAGTGTTGTTCAATGCTTCCTTACAAATAAGAATACTTGCTTTTAGTAAAATAACTTTCTAAGAAATTTTCATAAGGCGGTAAAAAATTCTTACAAAAATTACTTTAATCTTTTTGTCATTTGGACTGCAAGTTGGTTTTTTGTTTAATTGTTTTTGTGCTAAGAGAACAATAGTGGATTGTTTGGTTAAGTCAGCTGAAAAACAAGATTGGGAGCCGACTGTATTGTTATCAGCAGGCTGCTGATTCTTGTTTTTCAGATGACTGCCAAATCACAAAGGTTTTCAGTTGACTTTTTTCGTACCTTTTTTTTTATTCTTTCCTTTTTGTTTTATGATATGTTTCTTCTCTTTTTTATACTCTTTGTTTTTCTTGAGTACTTTATCACTAATATAGGAGCACATTACAATAAACAAAGTAGAACATAGCAAGAGATACTAGTCTAATGTAGGCATAATTATAAAATCAACCTTGTATTTTTAGAAGTGGATTATTAACCCCCTAGGCTTTCAATATAGATGGAATCTCCCCCTTCCGTTAAACTTAAGTTATTTGATTGTTATTTGTTAGAGGAATTTGAGAAAATGTCCTCGATTAAACTAAACTACGAAGTATAAAACAAGAGTTCTTAGTTTATTCCAAACAATATTCGAACAATGAGTTGAGGGTTTTGTTTCCTAGACATGGTTGTTGCACGCTTATTCTTCTATGCATTTATTCTTCTTTTTTTGTTCCAACTTCCCATACTCATTCCTGCATCAAAAGAAAATTGAAGAACCTTGGTTCACAGAGGGAGTGGTTTAGCCATTTTGATTATCTATGTAGATGCAATGTATAGTTTACCAAATTGGCATTGGTTTTGGGCAAGATACTTTCTCAAAGGAGGAGATTTTTATATGCCTAATTTGATTTAATATAAATGGCATAAGTATTTTTGTTTGGAGTTGCAGTTTTAAAACTTTGAAAATACATTATACAAGTATACAACTCCACAATAAATTAAAGTATACTTTTAATACTCTGCATCCTGATAAATACATAAATGAACTTGATATTTTGTTTCTTCCAAGTATAAGAACTGGATCTGAAATACCATTTAAGCTTTATGCATTGTATTGTGTTTCTTGGTATTTGTTGATAAATGAAACTTGTGTAGAATGCCTCACAGAGTTCGAGGAAAATGACTCATAGAGCACAAGGGAAATGCCTCATTGGAACATGATCTAAATTCCTCATCAGAATGGTACATTAACTACGTTTGAAAATGGTCTACACAAATTTACTAGGGAGCAAGGGAAAAACATAACATACATGCTGATCCTCATTATATGTGAGTTCAAGTTCAGCTTCATCCTATTCATCATAAGTTGTACAGTCATTTGAGGCTTCGTTACTAATACACGTCCAATCAGAATCATCCCTATTGCTAAATGGATAGTTATCATCATCACATTCATTGTTATTCTCATTCCTGACCATACTCACATCATTACCTCTTCTTGTACGTTCACTTCTACGCTTACATGAATGAAGAAAAAATGGAGTACCTTATATCCAGTCAGATGTAACATTAAGATTCTCTATAGGCATGTGCAAGAACTTTGCATTATGTGAATCCACACATATATCATCTTCATTTTGTGTTGCTTGAAAATCCATAAAACTTCAATATAAGGGAACAAAGAATTGAAGTTTCTTTATATTTAGTGAAAGAAAAGGAAGCGACATTTTCAAAGAGATCAAGCGATGAAAGAAGTTATCTAAATCTTAAAACTTAATTCATCCTTGTATTTGAAGAAAGAACACATAGATGAGTGAATATATATAACAAATAATCACTGAATAAGGGTATTTTAGTCAACACAATGACCATTTGACGATACTTCTTATTGAACCATTGGTTTATACGTAAATGTCAACAGTAATCGAAGCTTGGGGGCAAATAATTGACTTTTAAAAATACAAGATTGAACTAATAATTATAATCAAACTTGATAATCATAATTTTTCCTAATTAAAAAGGACCAAAACAACAATTTTTTGTTCATAACAACAGATTTGCAATCTTTCAAAAATAAAACCACCAATCTGCAATACCTAATTACCTAATTACCCTTGAAGTAAGGAATTTTGAAAAGTCCGACTTCAACGAACATTCCAGAACCCGCTAGAAACAGTTCCTCGTGTATAAATACAACTCTTTCCATACCCTAATGCATACATTTGCTCGCCTTGATTTCGTTTCAGCCTCCTCTCTATATTCAAATCGATCTATTCGAAATACTAGTCTCCTGAACTACAATGGCAGGGAAAGGTGAAGGTCCCGCAATCGGTATAGATCTCGGCACTACGTACTCGTGTGTCGGTGTCTGGCAACATGATCGTGTTGAGATCATCGCCAACGACCAGGGTAACCGTACGACGCCGTCGTATGTGGCGTTCACTGACTCTGAGCGTCTCATTGGTGATGCTGCCAAGAATCAAGTCGCCATGAATCCCATCAACACAGTTTTCGGTATGTCTACTTCCAAGTCCATGTTTTTTTCTTCGTCTCTTAGATTTCAATATTGTGTTTCATTCTGTAAATGAATGTCCGACAAAGTTGTATATTCTTTACTGGTTTTGTTGAGGAAGCAGATCTGTCTTTGTTTTTATTAGATCTGGTTATCTATTGTTGAGCTACAAGCTGTGTGCAATAACTTCCTGTCTTTTTTTTTATGATAACATATTGTGTGATATGTGTATTAATCACTTTAATCGATTCAATCTGATGTAAATGATAGGGTTTTCAGTATGTTCTGATGTCCTGTAGCTGAGATGATTTTGAAATTTAGAACCATAGTAGCTGTTGTATTTAGAAGTATAAAACAATTGGTCGGCATAGGTTATAAGTACATCTCTCTTAGGATGAGGTCATTACATTTAAAGTGGAATTTTTATATAGACAGAACACTACTGCATTGTGATATTTTTCAAGACCCTAATTTTAAACATGAGTAATGTCCAGGTCTAATGCTTATGTGCTTAACCATCATTATTGGGTCTAATAATGATTTTGATAATGGTATTTTCTATTTGATTTGATCTGAAGCCAAATTTCAAATTGCTAATGTTGTTCGTGCTTTTCATTAAGGTAGAATACATCAATGGATTGACTTAATTAGTTGACGCTTATTTTTCATGACTTGTAGATGCAAAGCGTCTCATTGGTAGAAGATTCTCAGATGCCTCAGTACAGAGCGATATCAAATTGTGGCCTTTTAAGGTTGTTCCTGGTGCTGGTGATAAGCCAATGATTGTTGTCAGCTACAAGGGCGAGGAAAAACAATTTTCAGCTGAAGAAATTTCTTCCATGGTTCTCATCAAGATGAAGGAGATAGCAGAGGCATTTCTTGGATCAACAGTAAAGAATGCAGTTGTCACTGTACCTGCTTACTTTAATGACTCTCAGCGTCAAGCCACAAAAGATGCTGGTGTCATTTCTGGTCTAAATGTCATGCGTATCATTAACGAACCAACAGCAGCAGCTATTGCTTATGGACTAGACAAGAAGGCCACAAGTGTTGGAGAGAAGAATGTGTTGATCTTTGATCTTGGTGGTGGTACCTTTGATGTCTCCCTCCTCACAATTGAGGAAGGAATCTTCGAAGTAAAAGCCACTGCCGGTGACACCCATCTCGGAGGTGAAGACTTTGACAACAGAATGGTGAACCACTTTGTCCAAGAATTCAAGAGAAAGCATAAGAAGGATATCACTGGAAACCCAAGAGCATTGAGGAGATTGAGGACGTCCTGTGAAAGGGCAAAGAGAACCCTCTCTTCCACAGCCCAAACAACCATTGAGATTGATTCACTGTTTGAGGGTATTGATTTCTACTCGACCATTACCCGTGCAAGATTTGAAGAGCTGAACATGGATCTGTTCAGGAAGTGTATGGAGCCTGTTGAGAAATGTTTGAGGGACGCCAAGATGGATAAGAGCACCATCCATGATGTTGTTCTTGTTGGTGGGTCTACTAGGATTCCGAAGGTCCAACAATTGCTTCAGGACTTCTTTAATGGAAAAGAGCTCTGCAAGAGTATCAACCCTGATGAGGCCGTTGCTTATGGTGCTGCTGTCCAGGCTGCCATCTTGAGCGGCGAGGGAAATGAAAAGGTTCAAGATTTACTCCTTCTGGATGTCACCCCCCTGTCTCTCGGATTGGAAACTGCAGGAGGTGTCATGACTGTGCTCATTCCAAGGAATACAACTATTCCCACTAAAAAGGAACAAGTTTTCTCCACATACTCTGACAACCAACCAGGTGTGCTCATCCAGGTGTACGAAGGTGAGAGAGCAAGAACAAGGGATAACAACTTGTTGGGTAAATTCGAGCTCTCTGGTATCCCTCCTGCCCCTAGGGGTGTCCCCCAGATCACCGTTTGCTTTGACATTGATGCCAATGGCATTTTGAACGTCTCTGCTGAGGACAAGACAACTGGACAGAAGAACAAAATCACAATCACTAATGACAAGGGCAGGCTGTCCAAGGATGAGATTGAAAAGATGGTGCAGGAAGCAGAGAAGTACAAGGCTGAGGATGAGGAGCATAAGAAGAAAGTGGAGGCCAAGAATGCGTTGGAGAATTATGCCTATAACATGAGGAACACAGTGAAGGATGAGAAGATTGGATCCAAGTTGAGTGCTGATGACAAGAAGAAGATTGAGGATGCCATTGATCAGGCAATCTCGTGGTTGGATAGCAATCAGCTAGCAGAAGCTGATGAGTTTGAAGATAAGATGAAGGAGTTGGAGGGAGTATGCAATCCCATAATTGCCAAGATGTATCAGGGTGGTGTTGCCCCAGACATGGATGAGGATGCTGCTGGTCCTACTCCGGCCGGTGGCAGTGGTGCTGGTCCTAAGATTGAAGAGGTCGACTAAGCCATTTGGTTCTTTCTATGACCTGCATATTTTATTTTGTTCACGTTTGGACTTCGTATTATCATTTCCTTTTGTATTTTTTTTGCATTCCTTTCATAATTAAGAACGCTGCGCTTCCTCTCTTGAGGATGTATGTCTTCAACGATCTGTCCGTTTTTTCTACCCATATACATTAAGGAGACAATCTTTTTGCTATCAGTCTTAATCTATTTCGTTATAATCCGTTCTTTGCAATTCGTTAACTTGGCATGGTTATATTCGTGTCTGACTAAGATTATGCAGGGTTAAATCATATTCAGTTATTTGCATTTTGAATTAGTAGACTAAGATTCGGTTGCCAGCAGATTACATTTTTTACGATCTTTATTTGTGATTTACCAAAATAAATCACTTATATTCAGCTGAAACATGTGTTTGCAAAACACAGCTTCCACTTAAAAATAATCACTTTTAGACAAAAAGCTGGAAGCAGCCTAGACTTGCTTTTGTTTTGGCTTCTTGGCAATTTAGTAATTAACTTGAACTTGGGGTACAATATATTCCTAAAAGTGTTTGTGTCCCTTTAATGTCCTTCCCCTCCTCAAATATATCATTGACGCATCAGTAACTCCCCATCCATGAATGAAGCTTTTGGCCACACCCTGAAATTGTAATCCTACACGTCTTCTCCAAATTGCGCAGCCGGTAAGTGACTAGGAAGCCACCGTTTCACACTCAAAATTGAAGATCTAGAGATTTCTTTATGTTCGGCTTCAGAGATTCTTCATTACCCGCATAGCTTCACAAACTTGCCGGAATTGTACGCAATAACGCAAATGTTAGAAAGAAAAGAAAAAATGAAGGCTGCTTGGTCGGGTTGCCTTTCTGGTCTCCGCCGATATCCTTTTGTCCGGAAGCATTAAAACGAAGTAGAAGCAAACGCAAACATAGCCTAAGGACATTAAAGGAAATAGCTTTTGTTAGAATTCCTCATGCTTAGAGCATCTCCAATAGAAATGTGTGGATTGCACCATACAAAAAATGGACACGTGTTGTATATCAATAGCCCGTGAAGCTGATGTGGAAGCATGGACAGTAGCTATCAAATTTTATCTCCAACGGCTTGATCTTTCTTCTATTCTCTATGCAAAGCAATATCAATTTTCACATACGTAATACGCAATATATATACATAATATACTCACCTCACCTATGACAAAAGCAGTACAACAACACTCAACAAAACTGCTCAATCAACTCACATAAATATATATGGACAAAAGCAGATCCAGGATGATTGGCAAAGAAGTGGCCGACTGGATAGGGGCGCAGGGTTACTCCGGCAGTCCGGCCTGCTGCAAAAAAAGACATCTTGGACGTTTACAGCAAGACCAACACCATGGATGTGATCTTAAGCACACCTATGTTTTCTTCATTAATTAATACTCCGTATAATCAATGCGCCTTTTTCTCGTTGCCAGTAAAAAAAACGAGCTGGAGAAGAAGATAACCGGAGAGAAAAAGGGGATGCTCACGCTACCGCCTAGACGAGGAGTGCCGCCATATCACGAGAAGCTTTCAGACGGCGAGATGATTGTCCCATTTACTACGGCAGTGGAGTGCTACGTGACTCGGTGACTGCGTTGCCGGAAGGGAAGCGCTGCCGTGTTTGTTGGTCAAATGAAGTACTTGGGATTGATACTCTGTATTTCGTAAATGTTTTCCGTATAATTATTTTCGATTTCTTTTTGCTGAGTTGGCAATGAGAAGCCCTTGCTGAAACTAGAAAGCCGGATCGACAGTGTCCCCTATTTTCCAATCCAGCTCAGCACGATAGTCAAAATACACTTTCCCATTGCGGAGGACAATTTGAGCGCAACGTGACGTGGCAATTCATTTTTTAGCAATTGATACCCCCATTGCGGATGCTCTTAACTTCTATGAATCTACGCTCTACCCCCATACATTCCAATACAGTGTTATTAATAACTCTTCAAATGCCATTTTTTACATAACTGCAGTATCTTCTTTAAATGAATTCACACTTCCATAAATTTCACACTTCGATTTTTCGATTTTTAAGAAATGAGATTTTTTGAATTTGATTCACATACTTTTTGAAAAGTAGATTAAGTGTGAATTTATTAAAAGAGTAAGTTATCAGGGTATCTTTATATTAAAAATCTATCAAAAATAAAGTGTGAATTTATTTTGAAGATGTCCAAAAAAAGTGTAAAGTTTATTTGAGATGAAAGAAAATATTTGAACTTTTAAAAATGAAATTTTAGATGAGAAGGGGATAATAATTGTAGGAGGATGTGTATCAAGCATTTTTACTCGGATGGTTACTTTTTTCATTGTGTTGCTTTTGCCCTTTATTTGGGGGTTATTTTCAAATACCTCCCTTGAGGTTTTGGCATTTGACATTTTGAGTCAAAGTATTAGGGTCACCCCTAGTTAACCAAGACTATTTTTTTTTTTAAAACCTAAGACAAGGAAAAATAGATTATGTAGCGAAATACATTATTTCATTTTCATACGAAGGAGTATTAAAACTTATACGGGGTACGACATAGTTTTTTATAATCTTTCATATGACATTAATATTTTAGGGAAAAGTACGGAATAAATACCTGTGCTTGTGGGCGTTTTCACTTAGGGGTCTGTGATGATCTTTGTAACAAACCCAGCCTCGTGTTTTGCTACCGTTACCACCCGCGGGGTCCCCGTCTTGACTCCGTTTAAATAATATGAAGTGGAACATTATTTGCCACAAGTGTGCTTACGTGGCTTGCAATCCCAATCTTGAAGCACCATGTCATTATCCGTGTTATTAAGGAATGCCAATCCCAATCTGAAACCCTATAACAACAGTCCGATTGTTAAGGAATTCCACAGGCGCTTAGGGTGTGACGAAGAAGAAAGATGAGTTCTTCAAATTCAAGCTCATCTGTCATGGATGTAAGACAACAACTGAAGAGGTGCGATTGTGGAGTACAAGCACCGATTTGGACTGCAACAACAACGAAGAATAGAGGGAATATATGAACTTTGTGTGAATTTCTTTAATGTATGAACTATGAAGTTTGTTATCCACATATACTGAAAAACAGAGCTTAATAAAACATCCCTAAAACGTTTGGTTTCACAAGGATTCATTCACAAATACAGACCATTTGGTGTTACAAAAGAAACGTGTAAAACATAACACTTGGTTTGATAACATCCATTAAGAGCATATATATACCCAAATGATTGATAAAGGTTTGAACAATAACCTATACAAAACAACATTTGGTTTGACAGCATCCATTAAAAGCATATATATACACAAAACTAGAACAATAAGTATCACACAATCCATATGGATAAACCAAAACCAAAACCAGAACAATTGGTTGCACCAATGCACCATATGTATACCCAAAAGATCCAAGAACCTGGAAATAAAATGGACAAACTGACCCAATCTGTTTACTTATCCAAAAGAGAGAGAAATGGACAAAATAAACATACATTTCACCCAACACAAATTACATGGCAGTGTCATTTTAGAACTTCATAACATAATGTGAACTTACTTCATAATATACCCAAAAGAACTTAGATGCCAATGTCATACAACAAGTTCATAACAAAACACATGGCAAAGGTGTTTCTTACATAAGTTTCATTACAAAACACATGCTCATAAAAGGCATGATTGACAAGTACATAAAAGTGAACTGAAAACATAGCATATCTTCTGAACTACCCAGCTTCATCTCCCTAGACTCCATTAAAACATAACACATGCTCAAAACCCAGCTTCATCTCCCTAGACTTCTTTCCCATCAGTCCATCCTTAATGCTCTGGATCCTGAGATAAGTAATAACATCACAGTAAGTGTAAAGACAACACACTAAAGATTAGGTTACAGTAAAAAAATGAAGAGCAAAATACTACCATTGAGGGTTGTGAACTTGAGGACCTAGTCACTCTTCTGGCTGCTGGGTGGGGTGGTTGTGAACTGCTTATTCTTCTTTTCTTCTTTGTTCTTCCTTCACCCCTTTGGGAAAGTGGATCATGGGCAATGGGAGTTGACATATGAAGAGTTTCATTATTGCCAGTCTGCTCTGGGTCATGAGAGGTTGGGTCAGCTGTGTGATCATCACCACCTAGGGTTGTTTGGGCAGATTTTTGTTTTCCTAACCTCTTTCTCCTTTGCCATAGTGTTTCTCCAGTTATGGATGTCTTACATCCTCTAACATTGTGGCCCACTTGTTTACAATTGCCACATATGACCTGCTTACCTGCCTTAGACACTTTATAGGGATTCCTAGTTTCATCTAGTTGTTTAATCTTTTTTTTCTTGGGTCTTCCTGCAGGTTTTCTAGGAATTGGGGGCTCAATATCTGGAGTATCTGTCCTCTCCCACTCATCTTTACTTGGTAGAGGATGGATTATGTGTTTATACACAGCCAAATAGGTGGATTTAGCATAAAAAGCACTCACATAGTCTTCAGGTTTCTCTCTATTGGCATATATAGCTGACACTCCATGCTTACAAGGGATCCCATTCAAATCCCACCTTCGACATGTACAAGTCTTGTCTCTAAGATTAACCACATGGCTAGTGTCATAGAAATCAACCTCAAACAGCTTGTCCCCAGCAGGAGTAGAAAAACAATTCCTACTTTCAAATTTGAATTTTTCTAGTAGATCTTGCTTATTAGGACAAATATCACCCTTATACTTAGTCATGGCAGTGTACTTAACATGAAATCTAGCCATCAACCTTCTTCTAATTCACTCAAACATGCTCAAAATAGGCATATCTCTAGCTCTAAGTAAGTATGCATTGAATGACTCACAAATGTTATTCTGCAAAGCATCAGACTGTGCTTGGGTTGAAAAATGAGATCTGCTCCAAGTACTTGGGTCATACTGCATAATCCAGTTGTAAGCACCCTCATCAAACTTCTTTATTCCTTCCATCTGCCTCTCCCATGACCTCAGACTTCCAGTGCTAGCTGCAAACCAGAGCTTCTTTTTGTATTCAGCCCCTCTAAAGATTTTCTTGTAGTTCTCGTACATGTGTTTCACACAGTATCTATGTTCATTTGCAAGTGACACAGCCTTGAATGCCTCAACTAAACCCTGAAAGAAGCTAGCAATTAAACACATTATACATAAAGAAGTTATTCACATGTTTTACTGAACAAATAAGTACTTTTTTATTACCTTTTGTTTGTCAGACATGAAAACCCATTTAGTTTCCTCTGGTCTGCCAAAGTCTTCAAACAATACTTGTAAGAAACAAGTCCATGAAGCTTTATCTTCACTATCCACATATGCTATAGCAAGAGGAAACATGTTTTCATTTCCATCCCTTGCTACAGCACATAGTAGTTGCCCTCCCATAGGTGTTTTCAAATGGCAGCCATCTAACCCAATTAAGGGTCTAAGACCTGCAAAATACCCCTGCTTCTGTGCACTAAATCTCATGTACATGTACTGAAGCATCAGAATTTCCTTGGGCATTCTTGGACCACCCTCTGCATTAGCACCTTCTACAATCTCATCCCTAGCTTCAGTTTTTATTTTGACAACACTCCCAGGATTGAATTTAACTACAGTATCTGCATAATCCCTCAACCTCCTATATTTTTCTTTTATGTCTCCTTGAATCTTTGCTTTTACCTTTCTTCTAGCTCTATAACACTTTGCCAGACTTACCTCAGCCCTTAATTGTCTTTGCACTGATTTTTGCATAGCACTGACATCCCATTCAAAATTTTCCCTCAATTCATCCATGTACTTTTTAGCTAAATATGTACTATTGACCAAGCTGTTTCTATTATTGAAAGGGCATTCATGTTTTGGCCTAAATGTCTTAATCTGAAAGGACCCACACTCTGGAAGTTTAGAAGCATGAACTCTGAAAGAACATATGTCCTTGTTTTTGCATACCACAGTGGTTTTAGATCTATTGTTCTTCACAAATTTAAATTCAAAGCCACCCTTGACAGCCCAATCCTTAAGAGCATTTCTAAAGGAGGTATGTGTACTAAATTTCAAACCTTTGGACAATTCTGGATGCGTAGCACCTGTTTCTTCATTGAACTCTTGATATTTGGCATCACCTTCATCAGATCCTACAATGCTATGCAAGTCATCACTATAGCAGGGCCTCTCATTAAACTCCTCAAGCTACTCTTCATTCAGATCCTCAAGCCTAAAAGTGTTTGGTTGTGAAGGTGGTTCAGGATCTTCTTGTGGTTGTTGGTTTAATGTTGCACTTTCATGATTAAAGACATCATCTTCACTCCCTTCTAGTTCTTGTTGGGATAGCCAGCTAGCTTCACTGAGATTGGAATTGGAATGCTCCCCTGAATCACTTTCTGAACCACTTTGAATCACATAGTCCTCATCTTCCTCATCACTCTCTAATTCTGTTTCCACAAATGTAGTTGATACACCCACGAATTGATGTGCATCTAGAGGTTGTGGTACTGCAGGTTGGTCTAAACTTGGTGTTGTAGTTGGGACAGAACTTTGGGCTTCCTGTGAAGATTGGGTTGTATCTTGTGGTAAAGTACCCACCACCCGTTTCTTACTAGTGTTTGCAACAAAGTACAAGTCAACATGTGGGTCCATGATGTTACACACCAGCATGTCTTGGACATCTTTATCACATACTATCTCTTGCAAATTTACTGGCCCACACAACTCCCTTATTGAGAATCTTCTAAACCACATTTGGACCCCATTTGTATAACCCAAATCTTTTGCATACCCATCTAATTCAAACTTGCTCACATAGTCAATGTCAACCTTTTCTTTAAACAAAACCTGCCCCCACATACTTTTTCTTTTGTCTTGGACAGTCCCACTTTCCACCATGGTGAATTTTCAAATTGATGCAATCACTCATTCCCAACTTGCAAATACATTGAATGCGGACAACCTAAACAACCCAAACCATAAAAACATGACAACTTAAAGTGCTACTCTGCAAAACTACCAACCGGGTTTCAAAACAAACCCATTCACACATTAATACACCAACCAACCAGGTTTCAAAACACCATTGACGGTTTAACCTAAAAATCTAAACCAAACTTCAAAATAAAGAATAGTTGGAGTACTTACTTTGACCTCAGGACGTTAACACGAAAGTAACTAAACTTCCATACCCCAGTCCGTGCGTTCTTGTCCTTTGTCTGCTATGACTAACAGTTATTCTTCTTTCCAAACGCAGGTGAAGAACCGATGTCAAGAAGAACTTCCAAGCGCGCCTAAATCGTATTTTGTTAAGCCCTAATTTGACTTAAGCTTTTGGTTTTTTAATAATTCAAATATTTTCTCTCCATTGGCCACGCTGGAGCCTATTTGGAAAAAAATATATGCCACGTCGCACTTTACTAACGGCCAGGTCCAATAGACCCCTCGGGTGGTAACGGTAGCAAAACACGAGGTTGGGTTTGTTACAAAGATCATCACATACCCCTAAGTGAAAACGCCCACAAGCACAGGTATCTATTCCGTAATTTTCCCAATATTTTATATATAAAGTTACTAAAAATTTTGAAGCTTCAGCTGCTAGAGTTTTTTAGAATCGGAAAATATGAAACTCATATTTTTAATCGATGGCTCTTCCATAAATAGTAGAAATTTACACAAACTTATTTTGCTTTTTATTAACCAAAAGTAAAACAAAAGTTAATGAATTTTAATTTTTGTAACATTGCAAATTGCAATTTGTATTTTCCAAGTACATAATAATTCAGAAACAAATCAGAAAAAAAATAATTAGAATAGCTGAACTATTGTTTTACTATACTTTATTGACGGTAGTTTTATGCAGGGAAATGTTGTTGACAAAATCTATACATTATTTTTGGCATATCGACAAAATCCATATACAGGGCCGGTCCTGTCGTATTTTGGGCCTATGAGCGATATACTATTTTGGCCTTATTCAGAGATACCCCATAAATTATACTCACTTAAAGTAAAAATAACGGGGTATTTTTTTTTGAACCGTAAAAATTATGGAGTATAATAGAACCATGAGAAATTACTCTAAATAGGACTAAAAACATTTTGTATATTCCAAACTAAGATTATCATGTTTTTATTCCCTAAATAGAAGTAACTACTGCCATATTTTGACAATATCATACTTCACACATGGTAGTATTTTCCGAACATGACAGTAATTACTCATATTTAGAAAATAAACACATGACGGTCCTATTTTGAAATTCTAAAAAAAAAATTACTCTTATTTCGGGAATTCTCCCTACAACTATCTAATAAAGGTTATAAAATAAAGATGAAATTCACCTTCATATTATTTGAATTACATATTTGGACAAAAAGTAATAAAACAAGTATCACAAAAGAACAATATGAAGTAAAATCATCAATAATTGCTTTATAATCAATCTTTTTTTAAAGATCACATATGCAATGTTTAAAATTACTAATCCATTAAGTTTTTTGAGGCATAATAGATGATTAGGTTGATGTTTGAGCAGCGGCGGACGCAGGATTTGCCGATAGCAGGGGCGGCAGTACAAGAATATACATACAAATACATATACATTAAAAATTTCGGGGTAAATATACCTAGAATTTTTTTTCGGCGGAGGGGCGGCAGCCCCCCATAGCCCCCATGTGTGTCCGCCACTGTGTTTGAGAATTAGGAGGCACTAGCGGTCCAAAGACAATAAATTAAAAAGAATAAAAAGTCTTAAAGGCTAAAAAGATGTGAAGAGACGTGCTTTTATTGATTCAACAACAAATGTGTTGACTTAAAACTAACTCTATTTAAAAATCAAAGCTAAATTTATATTCTTTAAAGACTACTCAATATATTTAAAAATTGTGTACAATTTTTGAGTAGCTCTGTTCAAGACTTTTTAGTTATGCTTTAAAATTTTCAAATTGTGAACAAAAATTACACATTAGAGCTAATTAATCAATGAAAATTATAAATAAAAAAGATGCCTAGTAAGATTACATATAAAGAAAACAAGTTGGGCCTAGGGCGGTCGCCCCTGCTGCCCTCTCCCTAGGACCAGCCCTGTCCACATATATATTTTGAGACGGTGCATGCAATATAGACAGCCTAGTATGCTGCTTGTATGCTGGCCCGGGAGATATACTACGTACTATCATTGACGTAGACGTGAGGATCCACCGACTTAGGGTGCCACAAACAAAACTTTAAAATATTTTTACGTAATTTTTTAAAAGGTTAATGAATGCAATTTTAAAATTTGGAATCGGCCAGATTTGCCTAATATGCCCCATAATTATGCCTACACATGTAAAAAAATCCGACCCGCGATCCCGCGAAGACCCGCACTAGCCTGAGGAGACATTTGGGGCAGGTCCGCTTTGCACTGACCTACCCTACTCAATATATATATATATGTATATATATATATAGACACATGTATTCTCGTATTTTCTAAAACTATACCGTCAATGATTTTCTTTTTTTGAAAAATATCACTGAAGTATTTACAAAAATGTGACCTAATAATTACTATAATTTCATCTCAGAGGCACTCAAGTATAAAAATTAAACTTATGTGACCAGAACTAAGTTACTACTATAGTCAGTACACATTTAAGGAGGTCATATTTTTGTAAACAATAATCTGACCCAAGTAATTCTATATTCACTAATCACTACACTAAGTATAGTCAGATTGTAAACAACATCAATTTTCATATACATATACTTTTTAGGCACAAAAAAATATGTATTATTGACGAAGTAGAGGAAAATAATAATACTAATATATTAAACCCATAAGATGTTACAAAATCTGTTTTATCCAAAAGTGAAATAATGAAATGTTAAATACGTATACATTGCTTCCAACATGCTCATGTATTTAAGTATATATTATGGAGGAGGGGCTCATCAATAATATATTGATACTTTTTCTTAAAGTGTCAAATACCCAAACCTCAAGGGAGGTATTTAAAAATAACCCTTTATTTGGGACATAACTTTGAGATTGTTGTATTTGCATTGGAATTGTATTTAATGTTAAGTATGTTTAAAACCAAACAAAAACAAGGATAGGAAGCTTATCTAAAATAAAATCTTATAATGGTGAATGAGGTTATACCCTTTAGGGAATGTTTTTTTTGGTGGTGTAACTCCATAGCATTAAGAGGTTGTAAATTCTGCTCCAGTTGTTGTACCATTGATATTTCATCCGTAATATTCTTAACGCTTCTGTTAATTCCCTCGCAATCTCCTACCTCTCTGTTTTTTTCTTTCCGTCTGCGCCTTTTTTACTTCCATCGAATTTGCGCCCGAAAAGATGAAACCCAACGGACGAAACACGCTTTTTATATGATAATATCCCCCGCCAAAAAAATGACTCAACAACCGTGAGTGAATTCCTCGGTCATCGCTCTCCACCGCACTCGCCGGACAATATCCCTTGTCAGCCCCCTGCGCACATTAGCTTTGATCGCTCCAGTCCAAACGAAGATCCATTTACGGTATGACCAAATTCCTAATTTGAAATTGGTTCCATTTTTAATTTCAATTCCATACCTTTTGCGATTACGGTAACAGAACTGTATAATTTTTTTGCGATGAATTACGATCTAACAACCGTCCTCAAATTTGACTAAATTTGACTGTATGTGTCAAGATACCGTCTGGTCGTAATGCTCCTAGAAAGGCATATTTCGAACACTTTTTCGCATATGCAAATAATATCATTGAAGAGACCTATTTATGCTTAAAATGTCTGATATAAGCATGAATGTTTTTAACGCCTCTAACTACAGTTTATTATTCCCTCTAAAAAAACTTAAATTTCAAGTGGCATACTCGTTTTCATATTTGTCTTTAATTTTTGTACTTTTAAACTGCTCCAAATTTCTTCATTTAGAAGATTTTCTTGTTGTTCTTGTTCTTGATCCTCATGTTCTTTGTATTCAAATAGTAGATTTAATAGTTTTTTATGTTCTTTTTCTTCTCCAACTTCTGCCTGTTTTTTCTTAAAACTACGCTTGCAATTCTGCAAAGTCCAATAAGTTAATTTGATTGTCAAAATCTTTCCCTTCAAATTTTTGAAATTCTTCTCCCTCAAATTTTATAATATCAAAAATCAAAATGGGATATTTTTGTATGAGTATAGAAAAGAGCATTTCATTACACGACGGATCTAAATAATTCAATACAGGGTTGTTTATCTTTGCAATAACATCTTTCCACCTGTTTATATCATCCCATTCATAGTCTTGTTGTAGTTTCCAATAACATCTTGCAGTAAGAAGAGCGTTGAAATAAACGAGCAGTAGTCTTGTTGTAGTTTAGGACAACTTCTTCTGGTATGAAACTACTTTTAGCGCAAGGGCTTTTCAAGGCTCTTCTTACTATATACATCCGTAAAGCGTGGCAATAACTCTTTCTTCAAAAAAAAAAAAGTTCCATTAGTACATTTTTTCAAGGCTCTTCAAAAAACTACTTTTGGCGCATTTTTTCTGTAGGGCTTTGTGACTACTTTTTATTTAAAAAGTTCCATTAGTACATACTACATACACGATGACAATTAAATCTATTATATTCTAATTCTAATTTTAGACAATGAAAAGATAACTTTGATTTAATAACTATAAGTGCTCTAGCAAAAAATATTGACACATTAAAGCTTAAGAAATGACAAATTAAAGGAAAATTATTTGAAAATAAGAAAGGATATGATATACTCCGGTATAACTTAATATTATTTGAAAATTAAGTAACTTATGTCTTGTTTAACCACATGAATCTTAATAGGATAAAGAATTGGTTTTTGAATTGAGATTTTTGTCTACCAAGAAGGGTATTTGGGGGTCATGATGAGTTTTCTTAATATTACAATAGTATGTATGAGATTATTATACTTAGAATAATATGATACGTAGTAATGTTAATTCATATATATGGTGCATATTATATTTGTATTAATGCTAAAATAAGTTAAAGTATTATCTATTCAACAAATTGTTTTTAGAAAGTAAGAGGTAACCGAAATGTGTAATATAATGCCAACAAACATTTATACAATTTAACTACTGTATCTGATATTCAATATCTTTTGATATCTTACAAAATCGAGTACTAATTATCTAGTAAAGATAATTAAACATTACAAAACTAAGAATTTTTTGGTACCCTAAGTCTTAAACAACGAGTCTTATTGTTTATTTGTTTAAGTTATGCAAATTATTTTAGATTCTACTTCTTTTAAATCTCCAATTAAGCATTGCATTATGTGAGCCTATATATTAATTTTGAAAAGGAAGTCCAAGGGAAGCGGTCGCCCCCCGCGCCCCCCCTTGGATCCGTCCCAGATTGAATGAGGAAACCTTTTAGTACCAAAGAAAAAAGAAAACCATCATGTGGCTAGGAGGAGGAAAGTAAGAAATCGATGCTGAAGTGCTGAACTTATACTCTATTGTCCTGTTCCTTTGAGTTACACCAACAACTAAAACTACCTAAATGCCTAACACATTTATTAAAAAACAAACTTTAAAATTTACTGAATCGACTTGACACACATATTTGATTGTTGACAAACTTTGTTAAATCTCTATTTACCAATATATTTGATTGACAAACTTTGCTCTTCAGTTAATTATTTTTTGGAAACGGTTGCATTGCTTCTCCAAACTATGGTTTATATTTGTTTTTATCTTCTTAAGGATTAATTTTTTGTTATCTTGCAGGTCAAGTGTGTCTATTTGAGAAGTGCATGCATGTAGACATCTTTTTGTGAACAACGTTTAAATTATATATAATTGTGTATTTAGCTTGGTAAATGAAATATACCCAACTTTAGTATCGATACCTATTCTTATACTTGGTTATAGTCAATAACTCGAGCATGTATGGAATTATACTTGTTATTCAATAACCAGAAACATATACGGGTGATCTCTTTCTTTGATTTAGATAGTGCACCAATACAAAAAGCATATACGATTACTTTTGGATCAAATTCTTTCCATGACATTTACAATTATTTTTTGTTAATTTCAATTTTAATGCTAAACACTAGAATGTTTCAAGTTCATTTCTTATATAAGAAAGGTAATAGTGTTTACACAATACAAATAACATTGGGCACTATTCTATTTACCATCTCACGGGAGTTGTTTGGTTTCACGTTATGGATATAGCCATATATATAGGCATGTATATTATGATCAAGCCATTCAATTATTGTGATAAATCGCTATGTGAACCTAAATGAAACAAGTAAATGTAGAAAATGATAGGGTTAATTTGAGTTAGCACCCCATTTTATTGTCCAAATTAGACTTTGCACCATGTTTTTAAAAAACATAGTATTTGCACTCCAATCCAATTTGAAAAGACAAAAATGTCTCTTCATTAAGAATTCTTTTGACTTTCAACATATTCCTAATTGAGGAGCCTTTTGTTTTTTCACACAAAGTTGAGGTGTAAATACGAAATTTTTTAAAAACAGGGTGCAAAATCTAATTTGGACAATAAAATGGGGTACAAAATCAAATTACCCCAAATGATAGTGTTTTTCCATCTATGATTACTTGGTAGCTTTTCCTAGTAGGTAATCTTTTAAAATGGATGTTCTCATCACATGTGTATCCGAGAGGGCCTTTTGATGATTTTTCAAGTTGAAATATAGTGCCCTATTCTTACCGTGAAAATGAAAAGCGGGAAGGATTCCTTTGTTAATTTTCAATTTATGTGACGACTTTATGTAAGATAATGGGGTGTTTGAAAAAAGACATTTCAGTCAAAAAATGATTTTTTTTTTCAATTACGTACCTATGATTAAAAAAAGATGGTTTACAAAAATATGATTAGTTACTAGAGTAGTAACGAAATCATAGTAATTCATGTTCAAGTTTTGAACTTAAGTTACCACAACACTACGTTGTAGTAATGAATAGTCATATTTATGTAAATGAGTTTTATTTTAGTAATATTCTTGTAAAAAACCCTTCAATTTATGTGGCGACTTTCTCTGTTAAATTCACAATGAATTTACGTACACTACAACTAAAAATTTCACGGGGAATGGGATAAAAATTAGTGGAAGTTTATACTCCGTATATTTTAAAGATCCTCATAAATTTCAAGATATGAAATAAAACCTTGGTAATATAACATGAGAGCACTAAGCAAAAAGATTGGATTACATAATTGTTTTATCTCCTAATATAACCTAGGTAATTTTTCTGTTTCCATACTTGTAGGTTTTTTCATCTCAATTTCTACAAAACTACTTAGATTCCTGCATGTCCAATCCTCATATATTCTCTTCAGGGAAATACAAACAAAATAAGATTAAATTTGCTTGAGTTGTTTTTTTGTTAGATTCATTATTTTTTGGCTTGAAAATATGATGGAATAAAGTAAAATGGCTCACTAAACTGTCTGCGCTTCTTTGTTATGAAGCAGCAGTCAATCCATGCAATTTTGGACGCGATTTTCACTATAGGTCATTTGGAAACAGTCTCTCTGTGCTTTAGTACAGAGATAACACTGCGTACATCCGACCCTCCCTTACCCCACCGTAGAGTCTTTGCGGCATTGGGGTAAATGAAAATGATGAAATGATGATCAATTCCCATGCTAGTACATATAAATGTATGTATGTGTAAACCGTCTATATCTATTAACTAATATGTATAAATTTATAAAATTTAGAATCAACTTTCCATCAAAAGAGGTGTACAACAAAAGGAAACACCCGTAGAAAACATTTTTTTATAAATGTTAAATGTCCCACACCGGAAAAGTTTGGATGAACTAAATGCTATATTAACACATCTGCTACTTCTCCTATCAGGTTGACCTTTTAGGATGGAACCCCGTGTCTTAACTTGGTATCAGAGACAAGTCGATCCATGGTGTGGGGCCCCTTATGAAAATGATTATAAAGAAAAGACAATTACGGCCGGGTGAAAAAAACGGACCGATGAAAAAAATGAATGATGGCACGAGCCAGACGAAGTGTCTGGTCGTGAGGAGAGGTGTTAAATGTCCCACATCAGAAAAGTTTGGATGAACTAAATGCTATAATAATACATGAACTACTCCTCCTATCAGGTTGATCTTTTAGGATGGAACCCCGTGTTTTCTGGTGCAAAAATAAGTTGTTCTAATTACTACGGAATATAATTGAAAAAATGTGGTCCACACACTAATATAAAAACCAATCGGTGTTTAGATGCGTTGAAAAGAAAAGGCTAAAGGGTGTAAACCATTATACCTGTCTATAATACTCAATTCACCCTGACGGCCTGAACCAGTGTTCTAAAAGGCTTTGAAAGGCGCAACATAGGCAGGCCTAGGCCCAAGCGTTGAGCAAAAGCTTCGAACACCCACTAGGTGTGACCAAAGGCGGCCCAAATTTTTATTTATGCTCATAGCAATAATGAGTAATGGCTCTGGAGTAGATAAGCCAGTCTCTAGTCGCTGATTTCGGAAGGCTGAAAACTCCTATGCAATCGAACAATCGGTGTGAGAAAAAAAATGCATAAAGTACTCCGTATTGCTACGTATGAACATGGGTGCTGTACTGCTGTTCCATCTCACCCACACCTTGAATGTGCTCTTTTTTTTTTGAAGTGAATGAATGTGCAAACTTGAAACAATGAAACTTTATATATTACTCCGTATTATTACAAATTTACAAGAGCTTAAAATAAATACTCTAACAGCTACTATGTATTATTATTATTATTAAAATTAAGATTGCTGTAATTATTGTTATTATTATACTATTGTTATTCTATTTTATTGGTATCATTATCAAGATCCTCACTCTTGTCATTTTTATTAGAGTTTTTGTTTTTAAATATTACTATAGTAAAATTTATGAACAAAGAATGTGACTACAATGACTTAAATGAATTTTCAGTCATTATAAACTAAAATGTGAACATAAATTAGGTTTTATTATTTTTTATTAATATTAATATTTTTTTACTATAATGACTGAAGTGAATTTTCATAAGAATGTGATAATAATGACTTACCAATTACTATCATAATTTTTGCATACATTACATATTATTTCTTTTTATAATTTTTTTTTGAATGACTGAAATTTACATTCTTTTTTTTTAAAATCAAATAACTAATTTATTATTAAGCTGTAGCAAAAATACAAGAGAATGAATAGCTTGAGGCTACAATAGGATGAGACATAGAACGGAACAGATTCAATAAATCCTTCCAGATCGCTAACCCCGTAATAATGTAGTCTAGTCTAACGGCCTTGCTGATCTTCTTGCAACTCCAAAGAGAAATTAAAAAAGGCTAAAGGGTCAAATAGGTACATGAACTAACTTAAAGTGTTCAATTAGCCCCTTATATAGGAGATTCAGCCCAGCCATCGCCGATTGGGGAGGTTCCCGGTTGAATTTTTTGATGGATTTTTTTGAGCATCTTCTTCATTAAGTCTAGTTTACCCGTACCAAATTTCAGCTAAAAATTCAACCGAGAAGGTAGTCAAATGATTTTCCAAAATGTATTGCGCTGTTTAAGTACACAGTTATCTTCAAAAAATCATTTGACTACTTTCCCGATTGAATTTTTAGCTGAAATTTGGTATGGGTAAACTAGACTTAATGAAGAGGATTCTCAAAAAAATTTATCAAAAAATTCCACCGGGAACCACCCCAATTGGCGATGGCCGGGCAGAACCTCCTATATAAGGGGCTAATTGAACACTTTAAGCTAGTTCATGTACCTATTTGACACTTTAGCCTACGGTATTAATAATCTAGGATATTAATAATCTAATATAATCTAATATAATCTAATATGTGCAGACAAAGCCAGCTCTTCTGTTGGACGTTTCTTACACTCCTCACAAGATATTGAAAATTAAATAATCATCAAGGACACAAATCTGGCGGTTCCTATTCAAGCAACGTCCGATGTTTCATCCAATGACTCTGAAAAATTCAATTTTTTTTGGAGAAGAGGGTTTTGACTCCATAAAAATTGAATCAAAGCTCTTTAGACTAGCTGCAAGACAAAATGAGTTATTCATATTTGAAATTAAAAAATCCTCATTAAAAAGGATTAATTTCAAAACAGAGCTTGCACCGCAGATCTACCGTTTTATCCACCATCTTTCAAGTTCAAAAAAATTCGGGCAGAGCAGAAAATTTGGGACTATCACGATTACCTCGGTGCTCAACAATTTCGGTTGTTACGTGAAGATTGCTAAAGAAAAGGGTAGCTCAATTCTAGTTCCCAGGGGCCCACACATTTGGCGAAATGCAACAACCCGTCTCTCTTGAGACTCAACCACTTATTCCACTTATTTAGGCATACTCTGATGCCTCGAACAGCTTTGATCATTCCGGTGAGTCCTTCTTCTCAGACGATTTTTTAGGGCATGCAACTGATAGCGATCGGCGCCCTCCTTTATCAACGCAAGAAGAAATTGGAAACTCCAAATTCAACAGATCAATTTGTCATAAATCAAAGTTCGTCACTTCAAAAAATTGTCTACCTACAGACAACCTGAACAAACAACTCAAACTCTACAGGAAAACTCAGCAGAATAAGAGGCGCCACAGCATGAGAACTAGATCGCAGTCCAGAGATTTCCCTTGGGTCTAGTTTCATTACTTTTTTTTCATTCCTTCTTTGTACTCTGTTTTCTTCAATTTCGTCTTTGCACTGTACTTTTTATTGTTATGAATAAAATCGTTATTTTCTCAAAAAAAAAAAAAGGGATTAGCGAGGTCAAAATTTTCAATAGAGGTTATTTTTGTTAAAAAATAATAATACTAACATGAGTTTTATGATATACTAAAATGAGAGTAGTGTAAAAGAAATATGCACAAATGAAGATTTGAACACATTCGAGAATTCAAATGAGTTTTTGACTTTTTCGATGCTCATTTTGTAAGTTACTTATGTTGATCTAGTACTGGCTTATGATCATTTCAAAATGTCATATTAATGAATACTATCCTCTGTTCTTTAATTCTTGCAACATTTTGACTTTCACGTTTGCCAACGCACAACTTTGACTATAATTATACAGAGTATTTAATTATGTATTAGTAAACATTATAAAAAGTTGATATTTTTTATTTTCACAACGATGGGAATTCAATAACACTTTACACGTAATAATTTGATTATGTATATTAGTAGAAAATTGTGATCATAAGTAAGGTTTGTGAATAGTGAAAAAATCACAATGTTGCAAGAATTAAAGAACGAAGGAAGTATTTTAAAATTGTAATATTAGATTCGCATGATAGTTAAATTATATACATGGGAAAAGAGGTCATGATAATCAATTGCATGTTGCCGATACTCAATTGAGCAGATTTGATGTTCATTGAAAATGTTTTGATGCCCAGTTAACCAAACTTATGATTTTGATATCATTACTCATATGGTAAATGATTTATGCTCATTTGGTAATGATGGTATGCTCATTTTAAAATGTTATTTCAATACACTTCACGTCGGCTTCTGTGGCTCTCGCAGCTACTTCATTACAATGAGTTTTATGTTAAATTCAAAATGAGTATAACTCCTAAAATGAATGTTCAGACACAAATGAGCTTTTTATTTTTTGATACTCATTTTGTAAGTTGTGTATGCTCATTTAATTTGGTACCGGTCTTATGCTCATTATATTTTTACATAAGACTTGATTATAGACACGAGAGCACAAATCATGATGCTCAATTGCATGCATATATAATTCTAATACTCAATAGATCGAGGAGATTTGCTACTCAATTAAAATATGAACAAAAAACTTACGATTTTCATATCAATGCTCATTTTATATAATACATATGATAATTGGAAAATACACATACCGCGATTTTCACTAAAATTACGAAAATGCCACCGTTTTTTAGTTGTGATATCAACATTCTTGTAATAAACACATTGCTCATTATTGGATGCTTAATACTCATTAAAATTGGACTGTTGGTCATTAACAATACACTAATGCTCATTTAGTAGAAACCGCGATTTTCACATTAATTACATAAATGCTACCGAATTATTGTGTTATTTTTCCCTTGGACTTGTTACTGGGCTGATTGTACGGTGCTCACCGTACAGCCGGTTGTATAATATAATATACGTACTGTAATACCTCCGTCCGAATTGATTTGCAAATTTTACTTTTTTTGATCAAACAATTTCACTTTAATTGCTTAACTAGGATGTCAATTTTTAATTATATTCTAATTTGAAGTTTGGAACTATGAAGAGATTTTAATGAAGTTTCTGAATATATAAATTTAATTATTAAGAATTGGGTTAATTATCAATACGGAGGATTGAATTTTATTATTGATCGAACCAAAAATGTTAACTTTGCAAAATAATTTCGGACAAAAAGAGTAGCGATTTAGAATCAAATGAACCATTTTAAGATATATGTGTAATGGTGGTAAAGTTTATTTTGAATCAAGGAAATACTTATGACTTGCGGAGCATATGGTAAGAATTGAAAGATATCATTAAACAAGAATAACACTCGTTTCAACAATAGACTTTTGACAGTGCATCACATCTGTCTATATGCAACAACACAAACCATATTTTCCACCGAAGTCATAGCAACCACCTCTAGGAAAGCCATTTTGTCTACAGACAGGGCCACAGTTTGTAGTGGGTGTACAAATCCCGAAGCATAGCGGCTTTGCATTCTCAAACATATTCCTCGGAGAATCTGTAGCTGAACCTTTGACATATGCATCTAAATTACATGAAAGTAATTTTTTTTAACATTCCACAATAATAAGATTTAATGATAGAGATGACGACATAAGGACTAAAATGTTTGGAATACTATATTTTATTCCTTTTGTCACACAATTAAGTTCATATTTTAACAACATATATGAATCAACCTTTACTAACTTGAATACGGAGTATATATATACTACGTAACTTTTAATTATAAAAGATTGAATTAATTATCAAAAATGAGGATTTAACTTCAACATTGGTGGAATAAAATAAGTTCACTTTGCAAATAAATTTAGACTGAGAGAGTATTATATACCGCCCCCATTCCGTAAAGAATTTTTCACTTTCCTTCTACGGATGTCCCAAAAAGAAATTCTCATTTTTATAAAAGGAAATCACTTTTATCCCAAAGTCCTTAAATTGATTTGACATAAAGTAAGAATAAACTTGGAAAGTCAAAACAAAACTCTACCTTACTGTGTTTAGGCTAAACTGGGAATTTTATTGCGGATTTGCGGGAGGGAGGAAGTATTAATTAGGTCTGTAATAGTACCATAGTTATCTAACCCATTACTTAAAAACTCAATAATAACCCAAGTAAAAAGGTTTGAAGTTCGATCAGATCATTACCTCCATGTGGAATCATGACACTGAAAACGCATAGAATAGTGACAAGAGTATACCTAATGGATCCCGATTCCCGAGCATCGATGATAAGGCTTCATTTTTTTTCTATTCCTAGTTTCACTAATTTTCAAGGCACGGATTTTGTTTTGTACTTCCAGACACGGTTTGCCTGCAAAAGTAGGGCTGTATATATACACATAAATTAAGAACATCTCCAATGCTATAATGTCCACGGTGCACATGTGGCATGAGTGATAGCCACATAATTATTAGCAAATAAATTATTTCTCTCCTTATTTGAATGATTTTATACAATTTTGGTAAGTTTTTCTCTGCAATGTCAACAACAATGTCAACATTAGACGGTCTCCTTGACATTGTGGACAAAAACTTACCAAAACTGTATAAAATCATTTAAATAAGGAGAGAAATAATTTATTTACTAATATTTATGTGATCATCTCTCATGCCACGTGTGTACCGTGCACATTGTATCATTGAAGATGCTCTAATAAATGTATTTGTATATCGAAATCCTGAATCTGATTCTCGTCCCGATATGCGCATCACACTGTGAATGCACAATTCCAAAAATGGATACGAACGGATCCGTTTATTCTGTTGTACATGTACTAACTAATTAATAATGGACACAAATAGTGCACAATATTACTCCCTCCGTCCCAAAATGATTGGCCAAATTTCCTTTTTTGGCCGTCCCAAAAAGGTTGGCCATTTCCATTTAAAGTAAGGAATATGTGGCTAAAGTTAATTCTCTCTCCTCTGCACAAATTTTAACCACACAGTTTTCACTTTATTAATCCACGTGCAAGTCAACATTGGCCAACGATTTTGGGACGGAGGGAATATGATATTTTTCCTACAATCGTATACTAGATATTTTTAGTACATGTACAATAGAGTATAATAAATCACAAAAATATCCGCATCTTGTATTGCGTATCTATTTCCTAATTATAATCACTATATATCCATGTTCCTTTAGTACGTAACGCACGCAATATTCATCTATGCTTAAACTGTTAAAAGATACTGCTTTTATGTTAACGTTGTAGCACTAAAACAAATATGGTACATGTTTAAGCAATTTTTTTGATAAACTAAAACTAATTAAAAAGGAATTTATATGAAGAAAAGGACTTCGAACAAGAACGAAGAAGAAGAATATGACAAGAGAGTGAATAAGAGTGAAAGCTTGTGTATTATTCGAATGTTTTTTCTGCTTTAATTACAATGAGGCTATTCTATTTATAGGAAAAGCAATTAAAGCTCTAATGATGGTTTTTTTCGTTATTGACGGATTGGCCGTCCGTTACTGACGGGTTGGCCGTACTGACGGATTCAAATCCGTCATAAAGGCTGGTCAAACGCATTTAATACCTTCCTTAATCACATTAAGGAGCCTAATAATGTGCAAAAAACGTTACAATATTCAAAAATGATATTCTTGACGCTTCATTGCCTCTATTTGTCCGTTTTGGCGGTTTGACGTAACGGTTCTGCCCCGTCGGTTTCGCAACTCGTCATCAATGCTGGGCAGCTCAAAATAAGTAATTAATAAACACAAATCCGTTACAACAGCCATCATTAAGCCTCTTTAACTTTTGTGATCAACTCTCTTTAATGCAAAATATATTGCCAAATAATTGCACTAACAATTGCCCCCTTTCGAGAAGTTGGCGCGTACAATGCATGGTCGGATCATTAAGCAGTAACTTGTCGAAAATTTTGAAAGAGCAACTCTTCACCTCTTGGTTCATTGCGTCTGTTGACATATCGAGGACTTCGGTTGACGAAACGTTTTTTCCTTTCTTCGGAATAACCTTCGATCGAATCCATCTCCTCAACGAAAACTGAAAGCTGACATGTTATCTTCTCTCCTCCAAAATTGTCTTGACGACTCAGTGACGGAAATGTTCAACACTTTTCATATTGATGTCGATACTTCATCTAGCGAAGGGAACATCATCCGTCGTTGAAGATGACGAGATGGGTTGTGTGAACTTGGTCCATATCCTGCAAAAACTTTAAATAGCATTACGTTTGTCGTTTGTATTGTCTCCTTATCTTGGAGCGTGTGCTTTCGTTGTGTAATTCTGTGTTTTTTGATGTACTTGTGTTGTCATATACGTTTCGGTTGCACGTGCATTGTCATATATGTGTGTAGGTTTTGGCCAAAAATATATATGTTGTAAGGGCCGACTGGGACTGTTATCCATGATCTTCTCGATCATGGGCAGCCCAACCCTTTCCCATTTGATGTTAGTGTATAATATGTCTGGCATGAGCATGGTTGAAACCCTAGTTGCCTCAGTAATTGCTCGGTCTTATGCGACGAGATAGTCCTGCATCCATTAAAACCCGTCAAAGCTGGCCGTTGGCTTTGGGCCAACGGCCCTCCGATGGTTAAGTCAGTAAAAGCAATGAATCTATCTTGAAGCGCAAATGTATACTTTACACTGAATACGTCACAACTTTCTCTATACAAGATGACCACAGAATGATTCCATAAAGGATCCAAAATTTATTGAACTAAAGCCTAGAAATGAGATAAGTTAATCATGTACAAAATAATTCCAAGGAAAATGCATAGATTATTAAAGAAACCAAATTTTAAATCATTCACTCGGTTTTATAAATGATATGAGATTTTTCAGATTAAACTCATTGATCTGTCAGGGATCAAAGTAAGACAAGACCTCAAAGTGACGTACAGACTGACCATGACGCTTTGACAGATTCATCGTACCCGATACGTCATGGACTTATTGTGGGACGAATCAAAGAGATTTACCTGGCGCCTCATTTGGTTTCCTGTACTCAAAACGTCGTTAGGATTGGTCGTTGGCCTTAAGCCAACAGCCCTCCGATGATTAAGTTAGTAGGTTGTCTTAAATAAATAAAATATAACAAAATTAAAATGGAAAAGTTTAAGGTGTACCGTGTTCCAACTTCTAGGGACTTGATTACCCTCAATTGATTCCAAGCAATATGCCCCCTGTCCAACAATGTCAACGCTCTTGTACGGGCCTTCCCAATTAGGGCTGAATTTTCCACTCGCTTCATTTCCAAACACTCTTCTCAAAACCCAATCTCCTTTCTTAAACACCTTTGCCCGAACGTTTTTGTTAAAGCTCTTGGCCACCATTTGTTGATAAGATTGTAGACGGACCTTAGCCCTCTCCCTAATCTCGTCAATGGTATCCAGATCATGTATCAATTCGACGTTGTTCCGCTCTTCGGTCATAAGCCCGTATCTTGAGGATGGTACTTCAACCTCTGCCGGTATAACCGCCTCACAGCCATACACCAAGGAGAAAGGAGTTTGTCCGGTCGCATTCTTTGGAGTCGTTCTGTCAGCCCATAATATCAGGGGCAACTCGTCAGCCCACCTACCTTGCGCTTTTTTAAGTCTTTTCTTCAAGTTGGACATAATGATTTTGTTTCCAGACTTAGCTTGTCCATTGGATTGCGTGTACTTGGGGGTCGACGTTTCCAACTTGATGTTATACCTTTCACAAAAGCGTCGGGTCTTTGCGCTTATGAACGGGGACCCTTTATCACACACGATCTCTGATGGAATGTCAAACCTGCAAAGTATATTTCGCCTGATAAAAGATATTACCTGTTCATCACGTACCTGACGGAATGCTTCGGCTTCCACCCATTTTGAGAAGTAATCCGTCATTGCCAACATGTAAACCTTCTGACCCGGAGCTTCTGGCAGTTTCCCAACAATGTCCATTCCCCATTTCATAAAGGGCCATGGTGAAAGAACAGGATGAAGCGACTCGGAGGGCTGATGACGGATTGGCCCATGCTTTTGACATGGCTGACAACTATTGGTGAATTACTGCGTCTTGTCTCATGGTTGGCCAATAGTATCCAAATCTGAGAGCTTTGTTGGGCAAACTTCTCCCAACAGCGTGGTTTCCACATTCCCCTTCATGAAGGTCTTTTAACACTTTGACGGGCTCTTGGGGTGTCAAACATCTTTGGTATGGACCTGCTTTAGATCTTTTAAACAAAACATCGTCAAATAATAGGAATTTAGTTACCTTGGAAAGAAATGCCTTAGCTTCCTTTTTGTTGGCTGGAAGGATGTCATGTTTCAAATATGCTATGTATGGCTACATCCAGTCATCTTGTGAGGACGGATTGATAGCACTGACGGATTCTGATCTGTCAATCGCTGGACTCGTCAAATGGATGAAAGGGATGTTGTTGTTGATTTCTTCCCCCAGACAAGATCCGATTGCCGCCAGGGCGTCTGCTTGAGTGTTTTCTTCCCTTGGCACTTGCTCAAAGGTGATATCGTCGAACCATGTTGTCAATTCCATGACGACTTGCAAGTAAGACGTCATCTTGGGGTCCTTTGCTGCATAAACACCGTTAGTTTTATTAATTATTAACAAAGAATCGCATTTTACCTGGAGCATCTTGATGCCCAAATCCTTCACCAATGTTAAGCCTACGATCAATACTTCATATTCCGCTTCATTGTTTGTGGCGTTGAAATCACAATGTACTGCTTGGAGCATAGTGTCCCCCTGTGGCGACTTTAGTACTACGCCTAAGCCTACCCCATTTTGATTTGAAGCCCCGTCAGTGTGTAACGTCCACTTCTGTCGAGGCAAACCGTCCGTGATGAGACACGTCTCCGTTTCTGCTTCGGTTTGGAGCTTTGGACTAAAGTCCGCCACAAAATCAGCAAGCGTCTGAGATTTCAAAGCAGTCCTTGGCTCGTATTTGATGTCGTAGGCTCCTAATTGAATTGACCATTTGGCCATGCGACCTGACAACTCTGGTTTCCTCATGATTGATTTCATGGGATAGTTAGTCCGCACACAAATAGTGTAACACCCCGGCCCCGCAGGCCCCGAGGTAGTTACTCCGGACCAATAGTACTAACCCCACAAACCACCACGAGCCTTTACCGCGCACTTTGTCCTCACTCATGCGCGCCCTGAGAAACTTCCCAGGGGGTCACCCATCCCAAGACTGCTCCCGTGCAAACACGCTTAACTTTGGAGTTCTTGGGTGATGAGCTCCCTTAAAAGGAGATGCACCTTTGTTGGTATGAGTAGTACTATTAATCCATTTATATTAAATCTCAAGTGTTACAGACACGATCGTGCCTGGCTGGTAGTAGGCACGGGTCTCATTCTTCATTGCAGGCATGATCGTGCCTGCCCAGACACGACCGTGCCCGGCCAAAATCCATTTTTTGTGGTTTTTGTGGGTTTTTTGAAAAGCAGTAAAAACTATACTACAAAGGCAAAAATTAAGCTCGGGTTACCTCCCGAGAAGTGCTATTTTTAACGTCATTTGCCCGACGCAACTACGCACTCAACGCTCCAAATTTGTGACAAAGGTCACCTCTCGCTCGCGTTCTAGCGGTCCTCCGTAGTATTTCTTCAGGTGATGGCCGTTAACTTTAAAACGGCCTTTCTCAGGATGATCAATCTCAACAGTTCCATACGGGAAAACTTCGCTCACTACAAACGGACCGGACCACATAGACTTCAACTTTCCTTTAAAAATTTTCATTCGGGGATTGAATAGCAAAACTTGACCCCCCTTACAAAACTCTTTTCCCTGTTTAATATGCCAATCATGATAGGCTTTGGTACGCTCCTTACTAATCTTAGAGTTCTCATAGGCCATAAGCCTTCACTCATCCAACTCGTTGAGCTTCCAAAGCCGCTCACGACCTGCCAAAGAAAGATCCTTATTCAGCGTTTTCAGGGCCCAGTAGGCCTTATGCTCTATCTCTACCGGAAGGTGGCAAGCCTTCCCATAAACCAAGTGAAACGGTGTAGTGCCAATGGGTGTCTTATACGTTGTTCGCAGTGCCCACAGCGCATCGTCTAGCTTATCAGACTAATCCTTCCTATGGGTCTCAACAGTCTTCTCAAGGATGGTCTTAATGTCCCTATTCGAGTTCTCAATTTGGCCACTAGTTTGAGGGTGATAAGGGACGCCCCCTTTATGAGTGACCCCGTACTTTTCCAGAAGGCGAGTCATGGGATCATTCCTAAAGTGAGTACCCCTGTCACTGATCAATACTTGATAGAGTTGTATTTTTATCATGTATTATTTCTATTTTAACTAGTTTTATTTGTTGTTGTTTGGAAAATTACACACTTTTGGTGTAATTAGTTAATTTTCTTAGATAGATGTAATTTGTTTAGATTAGGATTATTCTGAGCTTAAAACAGGTCAAGATCATCCAAAGGATCAAGATTGGACCCCAAAAGATCAAGGAAAGTGCAAGGGGACAAGATAAAAAGAAGATTGAGAAAATATTTCATATACCCGGTCGGGTATAGGCAATACCCGACCGGGTATTGAGTTGATTCGGGTGTCAAAATCAGAATCTGGAGAGATTTGGAGAGACAATAAAACGTGCAGGATTTTGAAGATTTGGCTCATACCCGATCGGGTATGCCTTCATACCCGATAGGGTATGTCTAGAAAAGTGATTTTCCGGGAAACTGCCTAAAATACCCGATCGAGTACCCTATATACCCGGTCGGGTACACCACCCTGCTACCTCCAAACACCTATAAATACACCCCTTTTCCTTCACAATAAGATCACTCCTTCTTCCATACTCTTAAGCTCAGTTTAGAATAGTATTTCTTTTATATTTTTATAGCATGTTTAGTCTCCAAATGAGGAGCTAAACTTCCATTTCTTGGTGTTGCTCTTGAAGCTTGTTGATTATTAAAGTTGTGAGTTATTTTCTTAACTTCTTTCCTTGAATATTAATGCTTCTCTTAAATACTATTTCTATATCAATGTTGGGGAGTGTTGCTAAGATGACAATTAGTTAACATCTTGACATTGGTCTTAGTAATAGCTATTCCTTCCTCTATGTTAATATTGGGGAGTGTTACTAAGATGACAATTAGTTAACATCTTGATATTAACTATAGTAGGATTCATTTTCCTTAATATTCTTCCTTGAGTATTAATTAATTCCTATTCATATTTCATATTAATATTTTTGAACATTACTTAAAGGATCAACTAGTTTTGTTTCAAATATTAATTATTACTAGAAACGATCAACGAACCGATGGTTAATCGTTGATGGTTTCACAAGTAAGTAACTTCGGTTTATTAATGCACGGTCGTGGTTAGTAAACTTAAGAGGGATTAATTTTGTTGGTTAAACCGAAACCGTTGTGTTGAGGTTATCAATCTCAATTGATTTCATCAAGGAGTTAAGAGATTAAATGCTACTATCAAGTAGGTATATGGCGTTGTTCTATACTTGACTAATAGTAAGGGTTATTGATGAACGGTCGTTGTTAATAACTTTTCTCGATGAATTGGATATACTCCTCGATTGAGTATTCGAGAGGAGATAAGTTATAGATATAACAATGATCGACTGAAATATATCAACAAGTGGAAAGTAGCAATGCCAAGTCCTTTTTATCTTTGAATTAAATCACATATAACTCGTTCATCTTCGTGTTTAATTTAATTAAATCATTCAACCCAAAACCCCCCTTTATTTACTCCTTTCGTTAAAAAGATAAATTATTCCTTTCCCTGTGGATACGAACTCTACTTCACCTATACTACGTATAAGTGTTAGTATTGAATTTATTTTGAGTGCACTCACGACAAAGTGCACGTCAAATTTGGCGCCGTTGCCGGGGAAAGACAATTATTTTTCTTTTTATTTTATCTCATAAAAATCAAAAACAAAAAAATAAAAAATAAAAAAATATTTAAAAAAAAAACTTACTCTTCTATTTTCTGAGCTTTCATGAGTTATGAGTATATGGATGCCAACATATCATCCTTAGAGAGTCAAATTTCCTTCTTGACTTCTCTAATAAAGGAATTTATCTTAAACTCGGAAGCTCAAGATGCCAAGACATGCAACATTTGCATGTCTCACAGGCATTTTACGGATTTCTGTCCAAAGCTCCAAGATGAATACCTTGAACAAACTGATGATGTTGGTTACGAAAGAGATGTACCTCACATGAGGTATAATCCGTTCTCCAACTCTAACATGTCTACGGAGTATATGGTCCGGGTTATTGCTACCAACATGACCACTATGCAAAACAACATGGTGCAATTCCAAAATGAGACCAAGTATAGCATTTTGAACTTGGAAACTCAAATGATTCAAATAGCCGGAGCCGTGAGTAGACTTGAAGCAAGAGATTCGGAAAAACTTCCTTCTCAAATAGAATGTGATCCTAAACAGCAAACTTTTGCCATCACATTGACAAATGAAAAGGAAATGCAAAAGGAGATCCAGAATCGAGAAGAAGTAGAAGAAGAAAAACACACGGAGCTCCAACTGGTCCAAGAAGAGGATAAGCCGAGCTTCAAATTTGAATTTTTGTCATTGTCATCATTTGAGGTATCTCCATCATCTCTGGAAGCTTTAAGAGAAACTCGTAAACTTGAAAAGGACAATGACATTTCCGAAATCTTCTTCAAAATTGAGGGATCGAAAAACTTTTCATTGACCATGCTAAACGATAATTTCTTCCCCTTCCTCCCACCACATGAATCAATGAAAATCTGGATATTTGATCCTGGAAAGATTTCCAAAGTGAAGAATCGAGAAATTGAGCATTCCTATGGAAGTCCTAGGAGTGAAAGTGTGAAGAAGATAAATTATCACGATCCGAGTTTGAACGATTGAACACAATGACGGCGTCGTGCCGCGACGTTAAACGAGGCGCTTCTTGGGAGGCAACCCATGCAAGGTATGTTTACTTATTTTATTTTATTTTTGCACTTTTCAAAAAAAAATTGTATCACCCCATTCGAACCCAACACCCCAAACCCTCCATAGTTACAATTTCACACTTTCATATCTTCTTCATACATCCATGATGTACTCCTAATTTACCATATTTATGATCTTGTTTTGTCACACTTTTAATACTTTATTTCTCATTTTTAAATAAAAAAGATTGATATTTATCATCTTGGACATTTTAAGGTATTGCACTTGTTTTGGTATATTTTTGAGTTTCAGGATAATTCGGGACGTATATTAATTTCTGAAAAGAAATAAATATTACTCCCGAGTGAAGACGGAAAAATCATCAAAGTGAAGCGAGTCCTTAATTTATCTCCGAAATATTTATCAAGAGGCCCGAAATATATTTCAAAATAAAGCAGACTGTCCGCAATAAAATGTACCGGTTAACTGCTAGCCAGTTAACTGATCAAACAGTTAACCGGCCAAAAGAAGAAACGGCGGAAAAGAGCCAAAGTCTGGCTGATTAGATGACAACAGTATTCACTAAATTGTGAATAAAGCTCCACCGTAGAAATCCAAAAGAAGAAATACAAAGCAGCTAGTATATATATTGAATTATTGATGAACCCAGGCCATGAAGGGACCTACGAACTGCATTTGTCTTCTATCATCTTTCAATCTGCAATCAAAGAGATCGAGAACAGCGGCAAACGAAGAAAAAAAATGCACAATTGAACAGAGATGATACTATTTGCATAAAGAAATCAAGAAGGTGGCAATCACATCTCATGAAGATTGAAGTAAAAGCCAACCAAAAATTATTTTCAGCATCTTCAATTGCAGGATATTTGATGCTTAGTCCCTTCTTCTGCTGCTATATAAAGAACCATTCGAGAGCTCCAAAGACACACCAATTCGGAGAGAAATCTCCCTCTTCTTTCTTTAGCTTTGTTCATAGTAGTAGCAATAAAATAAAAGTGATTCTTTCAAGAACACTTTCTGTAAAAATTCAGTTTGTAATTTCCATTCCAGAATTTCAGTTCTATATATTTCAACAATAAAGTTCATTTGAAGATATCAGTTCGAAGTTAATCAGTTCCAGCTTAATCTGAGGATTTCAATCTTTTCTGTTCCAGCCTCTTCTATGTTCTTGAATATTTATGCCTTCAGGTTCTTATTTAAACACTATTTTAATTTCTTTAATGTGTTAATTTAATTATGCCTAGCATGAATTTTACTCTTATTTTGTTTACTATAATTATGTGTAACTAAATTAGTTTAGGCTTGGGCAAGATGTAAATTTTACTGTTAATGTTCATATGATAATAATTGGTTAAAACTTTTACTTGGTTAATTTTAGGGTGTTGGGTTGAATGTTCTAATCTGTTAAATACATTATATTGGGAAATGAATATTATCACGGGAGTGGAGTTTCATTAAAAATCCCTTTAGTTAATTCACCCACTAAACTGCTACACGGAAGTGTTAAGGAATTTAGGATAATTTGATTTTGTACTTTTTACTGTCTTAATAAAATTACCGCGGGAGCGGAATTAATTTAAGATAGTGTAATCAACTAAGTCGTGGGAACGATTAGAAGATTACCATTTGAAAATCTTTCACACACCTAAAAGTAACCAAGTTAATCAGTTAAATCTTTATTATTATGAACATGAAAATAAAATTACTCTTAGCCCAAGCCTAATTTTCTCTATATCATTAATTGTTAAATTACCAAGTACTGTGATTTATTTTACTCATTTAGCAATTTTGTAATCATAAAAACAAAACAAACAAAGATCTGTTCACTTAGCTCCATTGCAAAATGTATCAATTTGTGATTAGCTAAAAATCAATCATTAATTCTAGTTCTCTTTTTGAGCCATTCTCTAGCGGAACGATACTCACTTACTCTATACTATATCGTTACAAGCCAATTAAAACATCATTTCCATTCACATTTTTACACCATTTCACACTACACATTTTGGCATGTCAATCCACCAAATCAACAAACTAAACTCATATTCTTCTTATCCTCCCCACAATTTTCATTTCTATACCAACAAAACCCACCAAATAATCCAAAATCCGAATCCCCTAACTCCACCTACACCAAGTCCGAATTCTCCTTTTCTATGACGTCTTGAAGATGAGCACTAGGGACAGTGCTTTGACTAGCTTGGGGGGAGAGTTTCATGGAATACTCACTCTCAGACTCTTTATTCTTGTTTAAAAAAAAAAGCAAAAAAAAAACATAAAAAAGCTAGTTAGGTTGAAAACCCAAATGGGCAATCTAAGCTATAAAAGCAAAAAAAAAAAAATTGAGTGAGTAGGGGAGAAAGAAAAAAAAATGAGAGGCTAGGATAAAAAAAAAATATCCTAGGCAAAATGAGAGAAATGAGAGAAATTATTTTTACAGAGATGTGGTGATACAATGATGAAGAGGAACATGGAAGGCATAGAAGACAAGTAAACCCAATATCATGAAGTGTGTAGTGCATAAGTGGAATCATTTCACTTTGTAAAACACATTTTAAACATTACTTGGTTGTCTTTTGCTTGTTCATGATTGTTTAAAGTGTTGATGAAACATTGACTTTACTCGAGGACGAGTAAAGAAACTAAGCATGGGGGAGTTGATAGAGTTGTATTTTTATCATGTATTATTTCTATTTTAACTAGTTTTATTTGTTGTTGTTTGGAAAATTACACACTTTTGGTGTAATTAGTTAATTTTCTTAGATAGATTTAATTTGTTTAGATTAGGATTATTCTGAGCTTAAAACAGGTCAAGATCATCCAAAGGATCAAGATTGGACCCCAAAAGATCAAGGAAAGTGCAAGGGGACAAGATAAAAAGAAGATTGAGAAAATATTTCATATACCCGGTCGGGTATAGGCAATACCCGACCGGGTATTGAGTTGATTCGGGTGTCAAAATCAGAATCTGGAGAGATTTGGAGAGACAATAAAACGTGCAGGATTTTGAAGATTTGGCTCATACCCGATCGGGTATGCCTTCATACCCGATAGGGTATGTCTAGAAAAGTGATTTTCCGGGAAACTGCCTAAAATACCCGATCGAGTACCCTATATACCCGGTCTGGTACACCACCCTGCTACCTCCAAACACCTATAAATACACCCCTTTTCCTTCACAATAAGATCACTCCTTCTTCCATACTCTTAAGCTCAGTTTAGAATAGTATTTCTTTTATATTTTTATAGCATGTTTAGTCTCCAAATGAGGAGCTAAACTTCCATTTCTTGGTGTTGCTCTTGAAGCTTGTTGATTATTAAAGTTGTGAGTTATTTTCTTAACTTCTTTCCTTGAATATTAATGCTTCTCTTAAATACTATTTCTATATCAATGTTGGGGAGTGTTGCTAAGATGACAATTAGTTAACATCTTGACATTGGTCTTAGTAATAGCTATTCCTTCCTCTATGTTAATATTGGGGAGTGTTACTAAGATGACAATTAGTTAACATCTTGATATTAACTATAGTAGGATTCATTTTCCTTAATATTCTTCCTTGAGTATTAATTAATTCCTATTCATATTTCATATTAATATTTTTGAACATTACTTAAAGGATCAACTAGTTTTGTTTCAAATATTAATTATTACTAGAAACGATCAACGAACCGATGGTTAATCGTTGATGGTTTCACAAGTAAGTAACTTCGGTTTATTAATGCACGGTCGTGGTTAGTAAACTTAAGAGGGATTAATTTTGTTGGTTAAACCGAAACCGTTGTGTTGAGGTTATCAATCTCAATTGATTTCATCAAGGAGTTAAGAGATTAAATGCTACTATCAAGTAGGTATATGGCGTTGTTCTATACTTGACTAATAGTAAGGGTTATTGATGAACGGTCGTTGTTAATAACTTTTCTCGATGAATTGGATATACTCCTCGATTGAGTATTCGAGAGGAGATAAGTTATAGATATAACAATGATCGACTGAAATATATCAACAAGTGGAAAGTAGCAATGCCAAGTCCTTTTTATCTTTGAATTAAATCACATATAACTCGTTCATCTTCGTGTTTAATTTAATTAAATCATTCAACCCAAAACCCCCCTTTATTTACTCCTTTCGTTAAAAAGATAAATTATTCCTTTCCCTGTGGATACGAACTCTACTTCACCTATACTACGTATAAGTGTTAGTATTGAATTTATTTTGAGTGCACTCACGACAAAGTGCACGTCAATACTCTTGGCACTCCAAATCTAGAAAACAACTTCTTCAGAAAACAAATCACAACTCTAGCATCGTTTGTGGGCAGAGCTTCAGCCTCAACCCACTTAAAAACATAATCCACAACAACAAGAATGAATTTATTACCTTTAGAACCCGGGAACGGTCCCATGAAGTCAATGCCCTAAACATCAAATACCTCACAAGCCAATATAAAATTCTGGGGCATCTCATCCCTCTTGGTAACCGCTCCGGTGCGTTGACACCTATCACATTCCTGCACAAACGTTAGAGCATCTTTAAACAAGGTGGGCCAGAAGAAACCACATTCCAACACCTTACGTGTTGTCCGATTAAAAGAATAGTGTCCCTCAGTCGGTCCGAATGTTTAAGAATTTCAACTCCTTCACTAAGGGGAACGCATCTTCTAACAACCTGATCAGCACAAATACGAAACAAATATGGTTCCTCCCAGAAATAATACTTTAAATCAGCAACAAATTTCCTTCGTTGATGAGGTGTATAATCAGAAGGAACAACACCCCCAACAAGATAGTTGGCGATGTCAGAAAACCAATACACCTCATCAACGATCCTCAAAAGTCTCTCATCAGGAAAAGTACCCTCAATATCTCTCTCACTCAGGGAATCAAGAAAGGGGTTTTCTAACCTACTCAAGTGATCAGCCGCTAAATTCTCAGCCCCTTTCTTATCCTTTATCTCAAGGACCAAGGACCAAAACAGGCATTTTTGGATCAAGGACTTCAAGTAGCACATGCATGTAAAATTTCACGTTAATCGGACTCTGTTTGGGTGGTCAAACGAGCATTGACCGCCAAGTCAACTACAATACCCGACCGGGTGTCTGCTGAAAATCTGCCCCAAGGGCTGCTGTCTCCTATACCCGATCGGGTATGGATAGGTACTCGATCGAGTATGCCTTGAAAATTAGCCTTACGGGCTACTGCCTCCTGTACTCGACCGAGTATTGGTGGGTACTCGATCGAGTACTGGGTTATACTCAAAACGGGTAGTTTTTGAGTAGGTTAACGAGGGCTGTTCGGTTAGGACCCGCCCACGTTGCTTATTGAGGATTATTATATGACTATAGGACTAGGTATTGTCCATAGTTAAGTGAATGAAAGGTTAGCCATATCCAGGTTAGGATTGGTAAGGAATAAGGTTGAGGTTGAGTATCCTCAGGACGGTAAATGATCCTAAAACTCGGTTGAGGTTGAGTATCCTCAGGACGGTAAACAATCCTAAAACTCGGTTGAGGTTGAGTATCCTCGGGACGGTAAACAATCCTAAAACTCGGTTGAGGTTGAGTATCCTCGGGACGGTAAACAATCCTAAAACTCGGTTGAGGTTGAGTATCCTCGGGACGGTAAATGGTCCTAAAACTCGGTTGGGGTTGAGTATCCCCGGGACGGTAAACATTCCTGAAACTCGGTAGGATATTATGAAGGTAGAATGTAGCTTGTGAGCTAGGCATTCAGGTATGAAAGGGGAAAAGTTGGGTAAGTACCTTATCTCTAAAAGACTTTTTGTGAGAAAACGACCTACGGGTCAAGTATTTTACAAGCGAGGGGTCAAGCGAGGGGCCACCCGATTGAGGTGACCCCTCGGTCGTCGGATTGTTGCCACGTGTACCCTCATCGCATTTATTGCTGCTATAAATAGCACCCCTTTTCCCCATTGTAAAACACGCTGAGTTCATTTAATAAAATCGACTCTCTCTCCTCCTATTTCGCTCTGACTTCTCTCTAGTTATTCCCGCAATAACCCCTCGGATAAGATACCCCCCGGGTAGACTATCCATCATTTGGTGCTCTCGTTGAGAGGTCTGAACAATCAAGTGAGAAACCCTCCCCCTTCACCAAACACAAGAACACCTACCGAAATGACAAGAACTCGAGGTCAATCCAAAACCCTTGGGGAAAACCATGCACCCATCGGCGAAACGGACGGGGCTGAGGCCTCCAACCGTATGCCCGAGGGCAACACTATTGCTGAGATGGAGCAGGCCACCGCTGACCTCCGTCTCAAACTACAGAAGGCTGCTCCTGATGCCCGCATAGGGCTTGATAACCGAAAGAGGGATCGGAGTGAGAACCAAGTTCCCCCTCCGGCCCCGACTATCGATCTTCAGGCTGCCTTTGCGGCCTTCGTCCAAAACATGGCTCTCAACTCAGGAGCCTTCGCCACTCAGGCATCCCTCCAGCCTCAAGTTGGAGGGAACTTTATCAAGTTGGAGGGAACTTTAGTTTGTTGATTTGGTGGATGTATGAAGAAGATATGAAAGTGTGAAATTGTAACTATGGAGGGTTTGGGGTGTTGGGTTCGAATGGGGTGATACAATTTTTTTTTGAAAAGTGCAAAAATAAAATAAAATAAGTAAACATACCTTGCATGGGTTGCCTCCCAAGAAGCGCCTCGTTTAACGTCGCGGCACGACGCCGTCATTGTGTTCAATCGTTCAAACTCGGATCGTGATAATTTATCTTCTTCACACTTTCACTCCTAGGACTTCCATAGGAATGCTCAATTTCTCGATTCTTCACTTTGGAAATCTTTCCAGGATCAAATATCCAGATTTTCATTGATTCATGTGGTGGGAGGAAGGGGAAGAAATTATCGTTTAGCATGGTCAATGAAAAGTTTTTCGATCCCTCAATTTTGAAGAAGATTTCGGAAATGTCATTGTCCTTTTCAAGTTTACGAGTTTCTCTTAAAGCTTCCAGAGATGATGGAGATACCTCAAAGGATGACAATGACAAAAATTCAAATTTGAAGCTCGGCTTATCCTCTTCTTGGACCAGTTGGAGCTCCGTGTGTTTTTCTTCTTCTACTTCTTCTGGATTCTGGATCTCCTTTTGCATTTCCTTTTCATTTGTCAATGTGATGGCAAAAGTTTGCTGTTTAGGGTCACATTCTATTTGAGAAGGAAGTTTTTCCGAATCTCTTGCTTCAAGTCTACTCACGGCTCCGGCTATTTGAATCATTTGAGTTTCCAAGTTCAAAATGCTATACTTGGTCTCATTTTGGAATTGCACCATGTTGTTTTGCATAGTGGTCATGCTGGTAGCAATAGCCCGGACCATATACTCCGTAGACATGTTAGAGTTGGAGAACGGATTATACCTCATGTGAGGTACATCTCTTTCGTAACCAACATCATCAGTTTGTTCAAGGTATTCATCTTGGAGCTTTGGACAGAAATCCGTAAAATGCCTGTGAGACATGCAAATGTTGCATGTCTTGGCATCTTGAGCTTCCGAGTTTAAGATAAATTCCTTTATTAGAGAAGTCAAGAAGGAAATTTGACTCTCTAAGGATGATATGTTGGCATCCATATACTCATAACTCATGTAAGCTCAGAAAATAGAAGGGTAAGTTTTTTTTTTAAATATTTTTTTATTTTTTATTTTTTTGTTTTTGATTTTTATGAGATAAAATAAAAAGAAAAATAATTGTCTTTCCCCGGCAACGGCGCCAAATTTGACGTGCACTTTGTCGTGAGTGCACTCAAAATAAATTCAATACTAACACTTATACGTAGTATAGGTGAAGTAGAGTTCGTATCCACAGGGAAAGGAATAATTTATCTTTTTAACGAAAAGAGTAAATAAAGGGGGGTTTTGGGTTGAATGATTTAATTAAATTAAACACGAAGATGAACGAGTTATATGTGATTTAATTCAAAGATAAAAAGGACTTGGCATTGCTACTTTCCACTTGTTGATATATTTCAGTCGATCATTGTTATATCTATAACTTATCTCCTCTCGAATACTCAATCGAGGAGTATATCCAATTCATCGAGAAAAGTTATTAACAACGACCGTTCATCAATAACCCTTACTATTAGTCAAGTATAGAACAACGCCATATACCTACTTGATAGTAGCATTTAATCTCTTAACTCCTTGATGAAATCAATTGAGTTTGATAACCTCAACACAACGGTTTCGGTTTAACCAACAAAATTAATCCCTCTTAAGTTTACTAACCACGACCGTGCATTAATAAACCGAAGTTACTTACTTGTGAAACCATCAACGATTAACCATCGGTTCGTTGATCGTTTCTAGTAATAATTAATATTTGAAACAAAACTAGTTGATCCTTTAAGTAATGTTCAAAAATATTAATATGAAATATGAATAGGAATTAATTAATACTCAAGGAAGAATATTAAGGAAAATGAATCCTACTATAGTTAATATCAAGATGTTAACTAATTGTCATCTTAGTAACACTCCCCAATATTAACATAGAGGAAGGAATAGCTATTACTAAGACCAATGTCAAGATGTTAACTAATTGTCATCTTAGCAACACTGTGACACTCCGAAAAAAATTAGATAAACTAAATAATTTTATTAGCGAGATAAAAGGTTAGAAAGTGACATTTTAATAATTAAGCGAATCAGATAAAGTTTTAACATCAATGACATTTTAATCAGATAAATATGTTCCAATAATAAAAGTGACATTTTAACAATTTCAATTTAAAAGTGTCTAGTAATAAAATGTGTACAAAAATACTCCAAAATAATAGGGAGCAACAATAAAAGAGTTAGACTTTTCAAATGTACTGAAATGGTTATCTACACACTCCGTACCTATCAATAATAAAATACAAGTAGTAATATTAATATGCAATGTATCAATTCACAATGATACATTGATGCAACTCCCATATACATGCATGCGGTCCAATTTAAAAGAACGGCCGACACACATACATATAACCCATAATGCATTCATATGTATATATACCCCATACCAATAATGTATACAAAAATAATGAAGTTGCAATAATATAACCGCAAGATAAAACAAATATGATTATCACTCACCTGCCAATACTTGCTTGACCAACGAACAACAAACCCACATGGGTATACACAAGACATAGAAGTAAATAGACCCACTCCGAATATAATACAATCTGCCATACACATGCACAAGTTTCAACAAAGGAAAAGTTCATGATCAATAATTGAGAAATAATACTACGTCGAAGATATTTTATAGCAATCCACGAGCCCTTATCCGGATATAAACATATGCAACCAACGACCAAAATAAGAACTAGTAACAAGGCCATCATACCTTTCATTCACTACGTACGTAGTATATGCTTACCCCTTCATTTCTACTAAACCAAAAGAGGAGCAGTTCATGCTGTCGTCAATCTCCTCGTCTTAGATACGAGAGAAAAGATACAAAGAAGAGAGAGAATAACGTGAGAAAGATGGAGGAGCTACCGGAGTGAGTTACACCGACCGATGTCGCCGGGAAAGAGACCCAGTTGTTTCGCCGGACTCGCTGTCACGCCAGAGGAGGTGGACCCACTGTTGTCCGAACCGATGTCGTCACTCGCCAGGGCCGCCGCTTCCTCTCGTTGAAGCCGTTTAAAGTGTCGCCGGTCAAAGAAGCTATGCCGTCAACTCGTCACTGTTCCTGCGTCGAGTTGCTAAAGAGGAATGCGCACAGTACGTTTACTTATTTTTATCATTTTGGGACTTCACTGGTTCTTTTGATTAAATTAATTAAATGGACCAGAATTATGCTCCGTAGTTTGGACCGTGAGATAAGCTGAAATTTTTAGGGGCTACTATAAAATAAATTCAACTAATTAAATTAAATTAAATTGATTACAATGATACAATCGAATAAATATATTATAAATGACTTAAATTAAAGTGGACTAATTAATCACAATCTATCAGAATAATTATTAATGTCAGAATTGTAATATTCTAGAAGGTGATTTTGGAGATGATACCGGTAGAAGCTTCAAATAAGATTTATCGTGAATGGAGGTAAGTTTCTCTGCCGATCCAAAATGGTTTCCTCATATTATATGTTATTATGTGATTTAGTGTGAATTTTGAATTATGTGTATGTGATTTTGAGGAGATATTAGATCTATGGTATTTGAGAAGTGCAAACTAAGTACTTTTGGGTATTAAATATTTTTAAATACCTTTGAGACCATCTAGAGAGATTAAGAAATATTTTTGAAGTATACTTAATTCAAGATAAAATTTACGTTTTCATAAGAGGTGAGCACCGCGGGAGAAATCCGTGGTGTCGGTTTTTCCACATCCGGATAAATGTGGAGGGTGATTAAGGCTGCTACTACTAAGAAGTACAGTTTGAGTTTGAAGTGACATTTGGATCTATGATCCCTTTTAAGAAGAAGTTATACTAGTAGTAGTCCCTAATCATTCAAGAATTTTAAAGGTGGGGTAGTTGGTAGACTGAGTCCCGATTACTCGTGACGACTTACTACTCGGAGGGCTTGGAATCCCTTTTAGGGGGTGTGCACACTTAAGGTAGTCGTTTCGTTTCCATTAGCAGTTGTGGTACCGGCAAAAGTCCCGGGGTGGCCGTACATAACAACGTAACCACCGGGCTCAACCTGAGCACCGCCCTTCTAAATTACTAGGAAGATAGAGAAGAAGTCAACTTTGAGAAATTCTAAGAGAAGAGTTACTATGGTATTTTCAAAGAAAAGTTGAGGACTTTATTAAAGAAGTGATTTTGAGAAATATCAAAGAGAAAAGAATTTTGGTGGAGTGTGTCATTTTTATATAGTATTATATGAAAAACTATTTTTCGCCAAACCTGATTATTTTACGGGGTTGGGTAGTACTTACTTAGCTCTAAAGCTAATTTTTGTTTCTTTTTCCTTGTTTTGTTTTCTGCACTTTATTGGTGCAGGTGATGATGCTTATGTTGACTGATGATTACTTGATTCCCGAGAGCGGTTTAGAGATGCCTTAGTCAAACCTAGTCAAGAATTATAATTTAATTATGTTGAACACTTGTTTTACCTTGTTTAGTTTTGTGATTGCCTGTGCATTCGGTTAAGAGATGACCGGATGTGGCGGTAACACCCATTTCCCAATTAGTGTTATTTCCGCTGCAAAACTTTTTATCTGTTTTGAAAGAATAAATCAAGTTTATTATCAATAAATCTATTATTTCAAGTATTATTTTGGGAGGGAAAATGGGGGTGTTACAAACACTCCCCAACATTGATATAGAAATAGTATTTAAGAGAAGCATTAATATTCAAGGAAAGAAGTTAAGAAAATAACTCACAACTTTAATAATCAACAAGCTTCAAGAGCAACACCAAGAAATGGAAGTTTAGCTCCTCATTTGGAGACTAAACATGCTATAAAAATATAAAAGAAATACTATTCTAAACTGAGCTTAAGAGTATGGAAGAAGGAGTGATCTTATTGTGAAGGAAAAGGGGTGTATTTATAGGTGTTTGGAGGTAGCAGGGTGGTGTACCCGACCGGGTATATAGGGTACTCGATCGGGTATTTTAGGCAGTTTCCCGGAAAATCACTTTTCTAGACATACCCTATCGGGTATGAAGGCATACCCGATCGGGTATGAGCCAAATCTTCAAAATCCTGCACGTTTTATTGTCTCTCCAAATCTCTCCAGATTCTGATTTTGACACCCGAATCAACTCAATACCCGGTCGGGTATTGCCTATACCCGACCGGGTATATGAAATATTTTCTCAATCTTCTTTTTATCTTGTCCCCTTGCACTTTCCTTGATCTTTTGGGGTCCAATCTTGATCCTTTGGATGATCTTGACCTGTTTTAAGCTCAGAATAATCCTAATCTAAACAAATTACATCTATCTAAGAAAATTAACTAATTACACCAAAAGTGTGTAATTTTCCAAACAACAAAAAATAAAACTAGTTAAAATAGAAATAATACATGATAAAAATACAACTCTATCAACTCCCCCATGCTTAGTTTCTTTACTCGTCCTCGAGTAAAGTCAATGTTTCATCAACACTTTAAACAATCATGAACAAGCAAAAGACAACCAAGTAATGTTTAAAATGTGTTTTACAAAGTGAAATGATTCCACTTATGCACTACACACTTCATGATATTGGGTTTACTTGTCTTCTATGCCTTCCATGTTCCTCTTCATCATTGTATCACCACATCCCTGTAAAAATAATTTCTCTCATTTCTCTCATTTTGCCTAGGATTTTTTTTTTTTATTTATCCTAGCCTCTCATTTTTTTTTCTTTCTCCCCTACTCACTCAATTTTTTTTTTGCTTTTATAGCTTAGATTGCCCATTTGGGTTTTCAACCTAACTAGCTTTTTTATGTTTTTTTTTTGCTTTTTTTTAAACAAGAATAAAGAGTCTGAGAGTGAGTATTCCATGAAACTCTCCCCCCAAGCTAGTCAAAGCACGGTCCCTAGTGCTCATCTTCAAGACGTCATAGAAAAGGAGAATTCGGACTTGGTGTAGGTGGAGTTAGGGAATTCGGATTTTGGATTATTTGGTGGGTTTTGTTGGTATAGAAATGAAAATTGTGGGGAGGATAAGAAGAATATGAGTTTAGTTTGTTGATTTGGTGGATGTATGAAGAAGATATGAAAGTGTGAAATTGTAACTATGGAGGGTTTGGGGTGTTGGGTTCGAATGGGGTGATACAATTTTTTTTTGAAAAGTGCAAAAATAAAATAAAATAAGTAAACATACCTTGCATGGGTTGCCTCCCAAGAAGCGCCTCGTTTAACGTCGCGGCACGACGCCGTCATTGTGTTCAATCGTTCAAACTCGGATCGTGATAATTTATCTTCTTCACACTTTCACTCCTAGGACTTCCATAGGAATGCTCAATTTCTCGATTCTTCACTTTGGAAATCTTTCCAGGATCAAATATCCAGATTTTCATTTATTCATGTGGTGGGAGGAAGGGGAAGAAATTATCGTTTAGCATGGTCAATGAAAACTTTTTCGATCCCTCAATTTTGAAGAAGATTTCGGAAATGTCATTGTCCTTTTCAAGTTTACGAGTTTCTCTTAAAGCTTCCAGAGATGATGGAGATACCTCAAAGGATGGCAATGACAAAAATTCAAATTTGAAGCTCGGCTTATCCTCTTCTTGGACCAGTTGGAGCTCCGTGTGTTTTTCTTCTTCTACTTCTTCTGGATTCTGGATCTCCTTTTGCATTTCCTTTTCATTTGTCAATGTGATGGCAAAAGTTTGCTGTTTAGGGTCACATTCTATTTGAGAAGGAAGTTTTTCCGAATCTCTTGCTTCAAGTCTACTCACGGCTCCGGCTATTTGAATCATTTGAGTTTCCAAGTTCAAAATGCTATACTTGGTCTCATTTTGGAATTGCACCATGTTGTTTTGCATAGTGGTCATGTTGGTAGCAATAGCCCGGACCATATACTCCGTAGACATGTTAGAGTTGGAGAACGGATTATACCTCATGTGAGGTACATCTCTTTCGTAACCAACATCATCAGTTTGTTCAAGGTATTCATCTTGGAGCTTTGGACAGAAATCCGTAAAATGCCTGTGAGACATGCAAATGTTGCATGTCTTGGCATCTTGAGCTTCCGAGTTTAAGATAAATTCCTTTATTAGAGAAGTCAAGAAGGAAATTTGACTCTCTAAGGATGATATGTTGGCATCCATATACTCATAACTCATGTAAGCTCAGAAAATAGAAGAGTAAGTTTTTTTTTTAAATATTTTTTTATTTTTTATTTTTTTGTTTTTGATTTTTATGAGATAAAATAAAAAGAAAAATAATTGTCTTTCCCCGGCAACGGCGCCAAATTTGACGTGCACTTTGTCGTGAGTGCACTCAAAATAAATTCAATACTAACACTTATACGTAGTATAGGTGAAGTAGAGTTCGTATCCACAGGGAAAGGAATAATTTATCTTTTTAACAAAAGGAGTAAATAAAGGGGGGTTTTGGGTTGAATGATTTAATTAAATTAAACACGAAGATGAACGAGTTATATGTGATTTAATTCAAAGATAAAAAGGACTTGACATTGCTACTTTCCACTTGTTGATATATTTCAATCGATCATTGTTATATCTATAACTTATCTCCTCTCGAATACTCAATCGAGGAGTATATCCGATTCATCGAGGAAAGTTATTAACAACGACCGTTCATTAATAACCCTTACTATTAGTCAAGTATAGAACAACGCCATATACCTACTTGATAGTAGCATTTAATCTCTTAACTCCTTGATGAAATCAATTGAGATTGATAACCTCAACACAACGGTTTCGGTTTAACCAACAAAATTAATCCCTCTTAAGTTTACTAACCACGACCGTGCATTAATAAACCGAAGTTACTTACTTGTGAAACCATCAACGATTAACCATCGGTTCGTTGATCGTTTCTAGTAATAATTAATATTTGAAACAAAACTAGTTGATCCTTTAAGTAATGTTCAAAAATATTAATATGAAATATGAATAGGAATTAATTAATACTCAAGGAAGAATATTAAGGAAAATGAATCCTACTATAGTTAATATCAAGATGTTAACTAATTGTCATCTTAGTAACACTCCCCAATATTAACATAGAGGAAGGAATAGCTATTACTAAGACCAATGTCAAGATGTTAACTAATTGTCATCTTAGCAACACTCCCCAACATTGATATAGAAATAGTATTTAAGAGAAGCATTAATATTCAAGGAAAGAAGTTAAGAAAATAACTCACAACTTTAATAATCAACAAGCTTCAAGAGCAACACCAAGAAATGGAAGTTTAGCTCCTCATTTGGAGACTAAACATGCTATAAAAATATAAAAGAAATACTATTCTAAACTGAGCTTAAGAGTATGGAAGAAGGAGTGATCTTATTGTGAAGGAAAAGGGGTGTATTTATAGGTGTTTGGAGGTAGCAGGGTGGTGTACCCGACCGGGTATATAGGGTACTCGATCGGGTATTTTAGGCAGTTTCCCGGAAAATCACTTTTCTAGACATACCCTATCGGGTATGAAGGCATACCCGATCGGGTATGAGCCAAATCTTCAAAATCCTGCACGTTTTATTGTCTCTCCAAATCTCTCCAGATTCTGATTTTGACACCCGAATCAACTCAATACCCGGTCGGGTATTGCCTATACCCGACCGGGTATATGAAATATTTTCTCAATCTTCTTTTTATCTTGTCCCATTGCACTTTCCTTGATCTTTTGGGGTCCAATCTTGATCCTTTGGATGATCTTGACCTGTTTTAAGCTCAGAATAATCCTAATCTAAACAAATTACATCTATCTAAGAAAATTAACTAATTACACCAAAAGTGTGTAATTTTCCAAACAACAACAAATAAAACTATTTAAAATAGAAATAATACATGATAAAAATACAACTCTATCAAGTATTGATCAGTGACAGGGGTACTCACTTTAGGAATGATCCCATGACTCGCCTTCTGGAAAAGTACGGGGTCACTCATAAAGGGGGCGTCCCTTATCACCCTCAAACTAGTGGCCAAATTGAGAACTCGAATAGGGACATTAAGACCATCCTTGAGAAGACTGTTCAAGAAAAAAATGTTCAAAACTTTTTTTTTTTGAAAACCATAGTCACTTTAGGAAAAACTTTTATTTGAAAACCCCCGTTTAACAAAAATCAAAGGCTCTGATACCAATTTGTAACACCCCCAAATTTCCCGCCCAAAATATTACTTGAAATAATAGATTTATTGATAATAAACTTGATTTATTCTTTCAAAACAGATAAAAAGTTTTGCAGCGGAAATAACATTAAATGGGAAATGGGTGTTACCGCCACATCCGGTCATCTCTTTAACCGAATGCACAGGCAATCACAAATCAAAGTAAAACAAGTGTTCAACATAGCTAAAGTGTTTATTTTGACTAGGTTTGACTAAGGCATATCTCAACCGCTCTCAAGGCCATGCATATCATCAATCCAAATAAGCATCATTACCTGCACAAATAAAGTGCAGAAAACAAAACAGGGAAAAGGAAATAAAAATTAGCTTTAGAGCTAAGTAAGTACTACCCAACCCCGTGAAATAATCAGGTTTGGCGAAAAATAGTTTTTCATATAATACTATATAAAAATGACACACTCCACAAAAATTCTTTTCTCTTTGATATTTCTCAAAATCACTTCTTTAATAAAGTCCTCAACTTTTCTTCGAAAATACTATAGTAACTCTTCTCTTAGAATTTCTCAAAATTCACTTCTTCTCTATCTTCCTAGTAATTTAGAAGGGCGGTGCTCAACACTCTGGTTGAGCCCGGTGGTTACTATACGTTTTTATGTATGGCCACCCCGGGACTTTTGCCGGTACCACAACTGCTAATGGAAACGAAACGACTACCTTAATTGTGCACACCCTCTAAAAGGGATTCCAAGCCCTCCGAGTAGTAAGTCGTCACGAGTAATCGGGACTCAGTTTACCAACTACCCCACCTTTAAAATTCTTGAATGATTAGGGACTACTACTACTATAACTTTTTCTTAAAAGGGATCATAGATCCAAACGTCACTTCAAACTCAAACTGTACTTCTTAGTAGTAGCAGCCTTAATCACCTTCCATATTTATCCGGATGTGGAAAACCAACACCACGGATTTCTCCCGGGTGCTCACTTCTTATAAAAACGTAAATTTTATCTTGACTTTAGATATACTTCCAAAAAGTATTTCTCAATCTCTCTAAATAGTCTCAAAGCTATTTAAAAATATTTAATACCCCAAAGTACTTCATTTGCACTTCTCAAATACTATAGATCTAATATCTCCTCAAAATCACATACACATAATTCAAAATTCACACTTTAATCAAATAATAGCATATAATACGAGAAAACCATTTTGGATCGGCAGATAAACTTACTTGAGTCGTGGTCAATCCTATTTGAAGCGTTTAACTTGATCTTCGAAACCACCTTCTAGAATATTAAAATTATACCATTAATAATTATTCTAATCCCTTACTAGCCCTTTTCCAGTTCCATTTTCATATATCTTTATCTCACAATTCTCTCTACTCGGCTAATCAATTAGTTAAAAATCTTTAATCCGTTTGTTTACTAGTCCACAATAGTCCTTTCTATTTTAATTTAATCTATTCTGTACATTAATCCGTTTCATTTTCAACTCGTTTATAATTATTTGTCCATTAATTTTATCTATTTCATTAACCGTCCTATTAAAATATACATATATCTATCAGTTTAATCGATTAGCCCGTCGTGTACAGTTTAGTTGTCTTAATTAAAAATTTACTAAAGTTGAACCCAACAATTGATCCAACTTAATTATATTACAATACTCATAGCCCAATTTAAGAATCAGAAGATATGCATGCGTAGTAAAACAACAGTAGTATAGTGTACTATACGTACGTATTCTTTACTGCCGCAGGTAACGGCGACGGTACAGTAGCTTCTTCCACCGGCAACCCTTGCAGCGGCTTAGGCGGTAGGCAGCAGCATCCTGGAGAATAAGTGGGTTTCTTCTCCGGCGAATCCTCCCCTTTTCCGGCGTCGTTGTAATCTTCTCCGACGTCTGGCGGATTCCGTTCACTTCCAACAGCAGTTTTCCAAACACCAGGTGGTTCGTTGACCCTCCGTCGATGCAGGGAGGTTTGGTCAACATGATCCCGTCACCACCCGGCCAGTAGTTCTCCCAATTACGACGGCGAAGCCACAGCCCCACGACACCCTTCTTTTCCTTCTAACGACCACATCTGAACCCTCCCCTACTCCGAACGATTATGATTGGGTTGTTTAAAAGCTAGTTTAATTAGTTCTCCTTGATGTAGTATTAGCGTGGTAAACGGATTGAAGGAGATGAAAATGAAATAGCTTCATTATTATTTTCCAGAGTACAACGGAAGTATATAAAAGACTATAACAAGATAGAGTTGACTAATTGACAGTAGTCCTAACTAACTTTGTACAGACTAACTAAAAAGGTCAACTAAACATATATTTACATTTTGGGAAAAATAGATCAAAATACTGATCATATGTTAATAGCCTCCCTCAAGGTGGATCTGATATGGAATGAAGATTCAACTTGGAGATATTGGTATGAAAAAGGATGGGGAGTAATGCCTTGGTAAAGCAATCAGCTAGAAGAGAAGATGTGGGAACAAAGAATAGTTTGAGCAAGCCTTGATCCAGTTTGATTCTGATGAAGTGGCAGTCTATTTCTATATGTTTTGTTCGTTCATGGAATGTAGGATTCTTGGCTATTTGTATGGCAGATTGACTGTCACTGTAAACATGAAATGGTGTCGAGGTAGATACATGTAAGTCTTGTAGAAGGAATTGAATCCATTGTAGTTCACATGTCAAGGAAACATCATGAAATGTTATTAATAATGGTGATGAAATGTTAAAACATCATGAAATGTTATTTATTTGGTGACGAATACCTAATATCAGGAGCTACGGTGACGATCACTATGACACTCAAAATTCGTCATATAAAAGTTTTAGTGACAAAAAATGAATTTTACATAACGTAAAAAAATTATGACATAATCTCAAAATTCTTGTAGTATATGACTTAAAATGTTGTTGATTGTTAAAATAATGTCTCATTTTAGGGATGAAAAAGTACTCTAAATCTCTAATTTTCTCCTTGAAATATACTCCCTCCGTAACATATATATGTTCCCATTTGAAAAGTAGGTAGATTAAGAATAGTGAAAGGGGATATTAATTATTGAGGGTATGATGGGAAAATAGTGAAATAATGTGATGGAATGAAGGATAAATCCAAAAAAAGTAGGTGTAATAGTGTATTATTTTTAAAATTATTGGGGGTATGATGGGAAGATTTAGAAATGGGAAGATATGAATGTTACATCCAAAAAAGGAAAGTGTGAAGATATGAATGTTACGGAGGGAGTAGTTATGATCTGAGTCTTTTACCAAAAGTGCCACCCTTTCACTCTTACGGGGCAAATGATGTACGGAGTATTCCGTATGTCTATCGGACATCGAGACCACACTACAAGAAAATAAAAACAATTTTTAACTACGAAAATTAGTGATGGCCTGATGGGTAGAAAATCCTCTCAATAATAACAGTATTTGTAGAGCTTAAATTTTGTGAAGGGAAAATTTCTCTAACTAAAATATTCACTTTTAATGAGGAACTATTATTTTTACTGTCATTAACTCATTATTGATTATTGAAACTTCAAAACCCTCATTATTTTGTTAGACAGATCTCCATACTGCGCCATTGATCGCCAACGCTTTGTAAAATACTCCGTGTAGTGTAGGTGTAACATTTCTGCCCCGATACTAGGTTCAAGATGGATATATAGTGCATTAGTGCTCATTACATATAATAAAAAGATCCATGTTTGACTGGTGTAAATGGTTATCTTTTTTTGGTAGTGTACAAATGTTATATGGAGTAAATCATAGATGAAAAAGTGTAATTTAGAAATATCATATCATTGAAAGTGAAACTAAAACAGGGCTCGTGATGTAAGCTCAAATATTCCGTTCTTACTAAAACAGGGCTCGTTCTTAGGTTTTATGGGCCCAGGGCAATAAAGAAATAGGCCTTTTTTGCATGGTAAAGAAACAGGCCTTTAAAATATACGTGGTAATACATACTACCTCCGGTTTTTTTTAATCTTCACAGTTTGACTTCACACAAAATAAGGAAAGAAATTTGACTTTACTGTAGAGTACACTGTTGAGGCACTGTTTGACACTGTTTGGCACTGTAGAGACACTGTTTGGCACTGTTGAGACACTATTTGGCACTGTTGAGACACTGTTTGGCACTGTTTGGCACTGTTTTGATGTAGATTTCTTTGCCAAAAAAGGAAATAAGGAAGTGTGAAGTTTATTTTAGACCATCCCAAAAAGGAAAGTGTGAAGTTTATTAAAAACCGGAGGGAGTAATATATTGGAAAATTTTAACTACACCCAAATTATCATCGGAAAAACGTGGCACTTTAAGAAATCGACTTTCTATAACACCCGACCTGTTTTGACTAGAAATTAACTAATCTAAGAATGATTGAATTGGGAATCAAGCAAAAAGAATCGAATTGAAGAGAGAAGATAAATTGATCTATAATGACCGAAGTGAATAATTCTTAGCACTATGCTCTTGAATACAGAAAAATATAGCTTGAATAATAGTAAATTTGTATGTGAATAATGAACGGATAAAGTTTAGCTGCTAAAATATATTGATATGCGTGGGCACAAATAATGGCTTTGTGAGTAAAAACTGATCGTGACTATTCGTGAGTGGAAGTGCCCCTTTACAAAATGAATTTTTAGGCATCTCCACTAGAGTAGGACTTTATCGGTTAGCTCTCTTCACGTGCAAATTGCTTCTTATCCTTTTGATTTGGTTGTTCCTATCCGAATTCACCAACCTGATTGATCAACTCAAAAGTAGACATATTTGTTCACCTTGGACTGGGCCTTATTCCTTGCTGAGTAGCATCAGTTCTCATTAAAGAAACTAATGATCTTTTGGGCCCAACAATTGCTCTCTTTCGAGAAGTTGAGGCGTATGGGCGCACATGTCAACCCGTTAAGCGTCAACTTGTCGAAATCATGAAAACATCTATACACGTCATCCTTGAATACAACTTATATAAACTCGTCATTTGTACAATGAGACATGCTGTCAACCTGCCATTCGTGTAACAAGACGTTTTTGTCAACTCGTTACTTTTCTGACGACATGTTTCCTTCAACCCGTCACTCATCTGATGAGACGACTTCAAGGAATTAATTAGGGAATTTTTCATAAATAGACTACAAAGTGAAAGTAATATCACCTTTTTCACTTTTGATTTTGTTTTTCAAAAATAGACTACCTCGTCTTTTATTTTCACAAATAGACCGTAGGGAGTATACAACACCCAGCACGCTCACTTGATTCTCTACTGCTCCGTACTCCATAGGAGTATTTTTCATGTGCACTAACGATGCCGAGTCCCAACTCTCTTATAGATGTATTATATTATATTAATAGCAACTTCACCAATCAATCACTTTTTATTTTTAAATAGAAAAAATGTAAAAATCATTAAACCCAAAGGTTGATCATAAATAGAAAAATATTAAAAATCGATATAGTAAATATTTTTTATAAAAAAAACTCAAAGAAAAATTAAAATTTAAAAAACATAATAAAAGTTGAAAAATTATAAACTTGCAAATTATATTTCAAAATTAAAATAAGATGAACTGAATAAAAATTAGAAAAATACAAATAAGCCTATAGTAAATTTGAAATACAAAAATATAAAATAAAATGAAAAAAAGTTCAAAATACGGAGTAGTTAAAAATGTGGAAAAATTGTTACAAACCAATAATACTCCGTATAGTGATTTATTTGTTAAATAGTAAATTTTATTTTAAACATACAAATGTCAAGAGTATAAAAAATTGCAAATTTCATAAAACATGTAAAAAATATTTAAATTTTATAAAACTAAGAGATACAAAATTGAAACTGTTATAAAATATCGAAAGTAGGTACAATTTTTTGTGATTAAGTTTTTCAAAATCAGGATATATGCAATGTAAAAAAGAATATAAGAAATTCAAATAAATATATAAAATTTAAAACAATCAAAGAATTCAAATTATATTTATCAATAAAACTAAAATAGAAATTACAAATCTTAAAATTTTAGAAAACAAGAAATTAGCTAAACTAAAATCTGTTTAAATATATAAATTCAAATAAAATTTAAAATAAATAAATTTTTAAAAACATAAAAAAATGAATAATTTAATTTTTTTTTTGTAATTCAATACTATCTTTTTTAAACAGCTACACAATTCAATTATTGATGTTATAATTTCTTTGTAACTTTTTGATGCATATTGTTTCTTGTTGTTAATTGGTTTTAAAAAATTGTGTTTGATTGTTTATTCTTGTTTTTGTTATTGATTTTCAATTCATAAATCAAATATATTATTCTAGGTGTTGAAACCTGATTAAATAACTAAAAAGAAATCAACTTTTAACAACAAAAACAACAACACACCGCAAAAAGTGACACAATTCAACAACAAAAAACAAAGAAAGCAAAGTGACACAATTCAACAACAAAAAACAAAGAAAGCAACACGATGCAACAAAAAGAAACATGATGCAACAAAAAGAAACACTATGAAACAAAAAGAAACTCTATGCAACAAAAAGAAAATTATGCAACAAAAAGAAACACTACGCAACAAAAAGAAACACGATGAAACAAAATACAACATGATGAAACAAAATGCACCACACAACAATTAACATAATGAATATAATTACAACACACAAGTGTTCGATTAATATATATACTTCAACTTATTTGTCAACATTTGTGATTGAAATTGTAATTACAATTTATACTAAAGTACAAGAAACTTATGAAGTCCAACAATAATAATTTTATTGCTCCATTCCAATGCCAGTGTCTTAATAGTCACCTGCTACAAAACTTGATCTGAGTGAAATTATTATCATCACTTCAGATTGAGGATACTATTATACTCATTGCTACATCAAAAGATAAATAGAAGGCGACAATTATCTTGATTTAACTAAGAAGATGAGATATAAGGCGTCAGTTAGTACCTATATAAACTCTTTGCATTGAGGAGTTGTTGTATATAGATATAAGCACCTTATAATCTTTTCTTATATCTAGCAGGAGACTTTTTCTTGGGGTTGGCATCTTCATCTTCCTCCTCTTCCTCATCGTGTCAATTGTTCATTATCGTCTTCATCTTCCTCATTGTCTTTATCTTCGTCTTCATCATCTATTTCAAGTTCTCCTTGAACAGCCTCACATTTGAACCAAGACACAACAGGTGGAATGATTGTCTCAAATAGTTGAACCATTTTCAAAGTCATGCTCCATCATATTTTGGAGCTCCTCTGCGCATTTCAGATTCATCCCCTTCAACATCAACTCCATTTACAATTTCACCTCCTTCAACATCCCCTTTAGAATGTTCCTCTGCACATTCTGGAACTTAGCTTCTAGTGCTGCCCTCTCTGAGAACATCATCAACACACTTTCTAACAATTGGAGACAAGTTCTCGAGCAAAACGAGTATTCTCCAGTAAGATCCTGAACCTTATTTTTTGACCACTAACAAAATCAGCTATATCATCTAAATTCAAAGCAGCATGGAGATCGGACATATCGAGGTTGTCTTTGGTGTCACTCATGACAGAAGAAGGAGGAGAGAAACCACGAAATGCTAGCAATAGAAGTGAAAACTAAGAGAGATAAAACGCCTAGATTTATGCCCTCTTTCTGTGCTCGTTTTGCCGTCTCCCAAGGATTTAGAATGTCGTGTGCCTATTCCATTCAAATAAACTAATTAGAGAATTTACTTTCGAAGATTTTTAGAAGATGCTTTAGGTCGATGGCGAAGACGGAGATGAATTCCGCAACCTGTGATTCTGTGACAGTTGGATGGCGGAGACGCAAGGAACCTCCTGCTCCATCTCCGAATTGAAATCGGAGAAGACGAAGATGATTCCGATGGAGAAGACGGAGAAGATACCGACGGACACGCAAGGAACCTCCTTCTCCATCTCCGAATTGAAATCGGTAAAGTTAAAGGTTGAAATAGCAGCGCCCAAAATCATCTCCTCCTACGCAGACAGCTCCGATCTGAACCGACTTAGGGGTTAGGCTTTAGTTTTGAGAGAAACTATTTTTGAAATAAAAAAAAAGTCAGAAGAACAAAACTGAAAAGGTGAAATCCTAGATATGAAAAAGTAATAGTCATGGGCTATAAACGAAATGCAGTAGACGAAAGAGGCTCACACGGGTAATTACCACAATTAATTAAAGGAAGAGAAGCAGCCCACTATCCAAAGCAAGAGGCAGTCAACCGAATTGGATAAGAACGGACCTAATGGCTAAGCATGAAGTGGGAGCAACCAACTTAATAACAAAAGCTACGGATCAGGAGGCATTTTCGCATGGTAGTTAGGCCAACCCACATAGCATAGCTTTTTAGGATATACATATATATATATATATACTAGCGATGGCCCGCACGTTGTGCGGGATTCATGCCCAATGAGGGGCAAAACAGTTAGCAAAAGCAAGGAACAAAAAGAAAGGTAGGTCTATGTGCATTACATAGCAAGTGAACCAAAATAGTGTCAACCTAGATAGAAGGAGAGCAACCCAGTACTGAATAGGAGTTTAATTTGAACAAGCCAAAGAGTTTAATTTGAAAGGGAGTTCAAGGAGTGCTAGAGATTAAGAGCTTTGAGAGCGGCAGCAAAATTCTGGACACTTTCCTTCTCAGCCACATCCAACCTACTCTCATTTGTACATCTCTTTAATTTCGTATTCATTGATTATACATTCCTACCACGGGGGAAATGGTCGATGTTGAAAAGCACAAAGTGTTCAACAAAATCAATGTGAGAAAGATGTAGCACAAAACAGACATGAATAAGCAAAAAAATTCAAAAACAGTTCTTTAAATGATGGAACTAAATATTGAAAACAATATTAAACTTCATCTGTGGAATTATAAGACAGAGAATTTATACTCAAAAAACATCAATGGAAATTTAAAGATACAAAATAAAAGAAAACCGACATAAAAAGTGATTGGTTACTTTAAAGATTCATCGCCCATTGGAAATCCGGAAAACGAAAGTTTGCAAAAGTATTGTGTTGGACTTTTGGGCTGAGGTAATCAATCTCAACAGTTCGTAAACTAATTTAAATAATATTTATGCTACCTCAACTAAGGAAAAGGAGAAGGTTCAAAATGATAAGAATAAGGTGTTGTGATTAAATTAACCTTTAAAAACAGCTTTGCAAGTGTGGCTCTAATGTTATTCATGTATCATTATTTCAAAAACCCATTCAAGAGATAATAATAACCTTAATGCACCAAGGACTGGGAGCCCCTTTTGAAGAGCTATACTTCTCTCCATAAGAATTGCTCCTGCACCATCACAAACCTCCATCACAAACCTGGTTAGCATTGCCTAGAATGGGGCAAAGTCAGGCCAACACACAATGTGTTGTAGTACAGACAAGAACAGACAAGAACTAACTGGGGTTTAGTAGATGATTTTAAATGGGATTAAATCACTATCTGCATTGTGGATCCATGTTTGTCGAAAACAGACTTTAATTTAGCCAAGACCCCATGTTTGCCTTTCGACAAAGCTTTCATTGAAAGATATCACCACCGACTTCTCTATTCCAGATATAGGGTTGACTATCTGTTTCCCCCATATAACAGATTTAATTATTAGAAAGCTTCACATATCATAGCCGAGTATATATTCCATATTATAATATACTATCAAACCTTTGTAGAAACAGGGATGATTTTATCTTTGAACTTCCCTTCTGCAATTTCCGCAACAACTCTCTATTAAGAGACTACTTGATGAGAAGACAGAAATCTTAAGACATAACCTGATTTTCCAAAACAAGTCCCTGTGGAAGGGAAGTACAAAAAAACCTACTAAAGAAAGGGAACATCCAAAAAAATACCATTTTTTTATTTTCTTTTCTTTTTCACAAGTGGGAATCCTTCACGATCTATCACATGATTTTCATATAGGAAAAAGGTTACCTGCATCAAGCATATGAGCATTTTGTTGCTTCTCTCCTTTTTTTGTTCATAAAAAAGAAATGTGTTACTTAAGAGTGATGGAAGACATAATATCTTGAGAAGTAAAGAGTATTTCACGGAGAATCCAGTACAGGACCACATAATGTATTTTTTAATAACATGAATATGGGTTCAAAGTAACCAACAACTTTAAAACACCTATTGCAAAATATAAAAAACAAACTCCCAAAGTAGTCACCGCAATAGTGAAAAAATACAAGGCGACCCAATGACACATTCACTAATATTTAAAAGAGAGTGAGCAATAAGACTATAAGAGGCTATAGTTCCTCAAAGTTTGGCCCTTAAACAGAACATATACATTTTTATTTAGCTTCTCAAGATTTATGAATAAAGATTATCAGTCTTTTATGCAGTATCATACTTAGGTATTCATGAAGTATGTCAACAAGTGCGGGGAAAGAGTAGGCACTACACTTACAACGGGCCAGTTTGGTCTCCACAACTAAAAATTTCATTACTCCAAATTCTAGTAGCTGCTTTCAGCCAAGACTTTCCCACATCCAGGACATCTCTCAGAGATCAAACTGCAAAACAACAACATTTAATCAGTTTAGAAGGTTAGAGTACAGATTATTATAACTGCTTTTAAGTTATGAATTCTTAATAACTAAAGAAATATTATACATAGTATATAATTAGTTATTTTGCATTATACAGATTCAGAAAGATTCTTGATGCACAAAAACAACATAGTTTATTGGGAATCAAAATCATGCATATTCATTTGAGAAGGAAACATTATATAGATTCTTAATTAGTAACATAAACATGAGGTGGAGCCACACATTAATAAATGATATTTTATATAACTGAAAGAAAAAAGAAAGAGAAGTGCTGGTTTGACTTGCGTCGTTATTGACTGAGATGATACTCTGTTCAGCATAAACTCGAGCAAGCCCTGCTGAACGCCTAAGACCGTGACTACATAACCCATCAATTGCTGTGAAAAAGTGCCAGCGATGGCTGAGAAAATCAAAATTCTTAGGCCAATTATAATAATGAAACAGAAATCAAATTAATCAGAAACACGAATTTGGAGGATTAAAGAAAGGGAAATGAAATGAGAAAAGCATTTGTCACTCATTTCCAGAGGGAGAGTAGCAAATGGCATGAAATACTTAGGCTGTAGTAACGGTTAATAGTACCAAAATAACTACCTTAAAGACTTTGTGTGTATAAAGGGATTCTTCCAATTCCTTCTTTGGCTTGTGTGGACCTATCATTTTTTCTTCATTCTGCTTTTTATGCTCTTCTATCATACTCCATCACATTCATCTGCTCCTCTAGTAGTCTAAGAGCTGCACGTTCACACTTGTAGTTTCCAACAATCTTTTATATTTCAGGGCGGTTCCTTTTTGTTATTTTCAACAATCTTTAAGTATACTACCAGGTGGGTTCACACTTGTACTCCATCACATTCCTTTTTGTTTATTTTTCTTCAGACCTGATATAATCACAAACTTGAAGACATGAAGCAGAAGCAGAAATAAAAATCAAGTCTCTGAAGTAAAGATACAATTAGAATTATTAGCTAAAACTTACAACTGCATGTTAATATCAACAATGAGATCCACTGGAGTAATATGAGAACTAACTTAAGCCTCTGATCCTAAATGTAAGTAATATGATTTTAGACTAAACCGTCACTCAAACATGGAATGAAAGAACTTGAAGACAAATTGAAACTGCAAAGAGAAAACATGATTATAGAGTTTACTAAAAACAATTAACACTCAATGTAATGGAAAAACAAAGGCGAACACATATGAAAAGTTCTCTGAAATTTTAATACAAAAGGCATACTATATTAAAAATATAAAAACTCAAAACACAAAAATTAAAAACGTAAAGAGAGCATTTGGTCTTGGTTTATCATGAACAGTAACATCTGAAAAATCCCAAATAGGTTAACTTCATTCACTCCTTTTACCTATGACTATTAGGGAAGTTGGTAGACAAATTCCCCATTCTAACTTTCAATGTAAGTGACCTTAGGGGGGAAATAATCTTATAAAAAATGTCATGGAAAACCTGGACTGAAGTTTTTGTGAGCAACATCAATGTCTATACTCATTTTTTAAAACAGAAATTGACATGGATGAACAAAAAAAGAAAATGACAGAACAAAAAGAAAAGAGGTTGCATAGGAAAAAATTAAGCATATAAAAATGGCATGGAAAACCTGGACTGAAGTTTTTGTGATCACCATCAATCTATACAGTCCTTACTTTCATACAAAAATTGACATGAATGAACAAAAACAAAAATGACAGAACAAAAAGAAAAGAGACTGCCTAGGGAAAAATTAAGCATATAAAAAATTAGGATGGAAAACCTGGACTGGAGTTCTTGTGAGCAGCACCAATCTATGTACTCCTTATTCTTTAAACAGAAATTGACATTGATGAACAAAAAACAAAATGACAAAACAAAAGTAAACCAGACCGCTGCCTAAGCTAAAACAGAACAAAAAACTGCATTTCATGACATAGCAGTTGTTTTTTTAATGAGAGCAAGAGCAACAAATTAGTACTTCATAATACTAATATGATTATTACTCCTACCAAACATTTCATCCAGCACCATACGTGGAGAGTATACTCTGGACATATGACTCATATTGTGGCATTCTGAATTTCAACATCATGTAAGAATGAATTTCAACATTAAAGGTGTGTGATATAAAATAAATACAATAATATCACTAAACATGTGATGTAAAGTTCGGTGCTTACCACACAAATGTAGAAGAGAAGACCATAAGCAAATGTAGAAGAGAAGACCATAAGCAGAAATTATCAACCGGGAGCAATTGAGTAAATTAAAGGCCCTAGTAGCAAAACCAAAACCCAGATATGGAATAGACACAAATTAGTCAACCCCCTCACCATTCCCACCCAAGAGTATACATGTGTTTAGACTCACAAATTAGACAAAAACTTTACTGCTTGCCTGCCGCTTAAGAGCTTTAGGCGGTTAGCTCTTTATCTTGAGACTCGATTTTAGACCAACAGAGAATATGGAGAGACTTACATACCGGCGGTGGGCTGTAAAGCTTTTGGAGTTCGAACATCAGGCGGCGGGTGGCGGGCGGCGGGCGGCGGGGCGATTCAGAGCTCGGAGTTCATTGCTGCTTGCCCGCTCACAACCCTAGCTAGATGAGAGACTCGATGAAGAGTGAAACGCGAAATGAAATGGGAAAAACATCGCCATTTGGTTTTGTAGAGGAGAAGTAAACGGCGTCGACGGTCTGGGAGCTGTAGTAACGGAATGGTACCAAACTAACTCCCTTCCACGCTTTAGAAGAATAGGAGATATATATATATATATATATATATATATATATATATATATATATATATGGAAATCTTTCCGGTAAGGTATACCTTACCGGAGCCGCCGTGCGGCCTCCACGTTTTGAGGGCCTTCCCGGTGGAGTTTTTCGATGAAATTGTTTGAGCATGTTCGTCATCAAGTCTAGTACATCCATACCAACTTTCAGAAAAAAATTCAATCGGGAAGGCAGCCAAACGATTTTTGGAAGATAACTGTGTTTTATATGTATATAAAGGGTGCAGTTATCTTCAAAAAATCATTTGACTGCCTTCCCGATTGAATTTTTTGCTAACATTTGGTATGGATGTACTAGACTTGATGAAGAACATGCTCAAAAAATTTCATCCAAAAATTCTACCGGGAAGGCCCTCAAAACGTGGAGGCCGCACGGAGGCTCTGGTAAGGTATACCTTACCGGAAGAGTTCCCATATATATATATATATATATATATATATATATAATATATATATATATATATATATATATATATATAGATTTAGGATCATGTGAGAAAGACATCTTAGGAGAGAAATAAGAATAAATACTATCCATTGGATCTCATCCTAATTCACTCGGGTGATTTATACTCCCGTAGGGTATTGATATGCGTGTAATTTCCATTGGTATTTGTACGTTTTTAATTAGTTTTGTTATTCGTTAGTTTGGAAATTACACACTTTTGGTGTAATGTTTTGTTTTATTTAAATTAGTGTAAATTGTTTAGATTAGGATTATTCTGAGCACAGGACAGGTTGGATTCACTCAAAGGATCAAGAAATGGATCCTAAAGACCAAAAGATGTGCAAGGGGACAAGATCAAAAAAGGATTTGAAAAATAACTCATACACCCGGTCGGGTATATGCAATACCCGATCGGGTATTGACCCGATTTCGTCGTCAACATCAAATCCGGAAAACAAAGGATCATGGGAAGGAGATATTCGGAGATTTGGTCTCATACCCGATCGGGTAGACCGACACACCCGGTCGGGTATGAGTTGACATTTTCAGCTTCTCGGAAGCTGCTGAGTACCCGATCGGATGCCCTAAAATACCCGGTCGGGTATATGATCCTGCCACCTCCATTTCCCTATAAATACACCCCTTTTCCTTCACATTGACACATCCCTTCTTCCATATACTTAAGCTCAGTTTAGAATAGCATTTCTTTATATTTCTTTTAGCATGTTTAGTCTCCAAATGAGGAGCTAAACTTCCAATTCTTGGTTTTGCTCTTGAAGCTTGTTGATTATTAAAGTTGTGAGTTATTTTCTTACTTTCTCCTCTTGATTATTAATTCTTCCCTTAATCTCATTCTATATTAATGTTGGAGGGTGGCTAAGTGACGATTAGTTAACGTTCCGACATTGATTATTACTAGAAACGATCAACGAACCGATGGTTAAACGTTGATAGTTTCACAAGTAAGTAACTTCGGTTTATTAATGCACGGTCGTGGTTAATAAACTTAAGAGGGATTAATTTTGTTGGTTAAACCAAAACCGTTGTGTTGAGGTTATCAATCTTAATTGATTTCATCAAGGAGTTAAAGAGGTTAAAAGCTACTATTATATCGGTATACGGCGTTGTTCTATATTTGATAAATAGTAAGGGTTATTAATGAACGGTCGTTGTTAATAACTACCCTCGATGAATTGGATATACTCCTCGATTGAGTATTCGAGAGGGGATAAGTTATAGATATAACAATGATCGACTAAAATATATCAACAAGTGGAAAGTAGCAAGACCAAGTCCCTTTTATTCTTGAATTTAATCCCATATAACTCGTTCATCTTCGTGTTTAATTTAATTAAATCACTCAACAATCAAAACCCCCCCTTTTTTATCTACTATTTATATAAAAAGAAAGTTATTCCTTTCTCTGTGGATACGAACTCTACTTCACCTATACTACGTATAAGTGTTAGTATCGATTTATTTTGAGTGCACTCACGACAAAGTGCATGTCAAATTTGGCGCCGTTGCCGGGGAAAGGCAATTGATTTTTCTTTTTATTTCATTTTAAGAAAAAGAAAAAAAAATAATATATAGTTTCAAGTATAAAGGTTTCTATTTCTGCTGAGCTTTGTAGTACATGGTAAAATATCGTTCACTGAACGAAATCACATACCACTCAAACCCCGAAATAGAACAAACTCTCGAGCGGTTGAAAAACAAGTTCTCAAACTCTGACTCGGGAGAATCATCAAGTGCTAGTTCTCAATCTAGCGAGACCGAAGAGCCAATCACTATGGCTCATGAAACGAGGACATTGAGGGAGCTCACAACTCCAAATCTAAATTAACAACCCTTGTGTATCACTTTTCCAACTCTTGATACGGGGGTCACATTTGAGCTAAAATCTGGGCTCATTCATCTTCTTCCCTCTTTCCATGGCCTACGGGGGGAAGATCCTAACAAACATCTATCGGAATTCCATATTGTGTGCACGAGCATGTGCCCCAATGGCGTATCCGAGGAACAAATCAAGCTAAGGGCTTTTCCGTTCTCTCTAAAAGACACCGCGAAGGATTGGCTTTTCTACCTTCCTTCGGGTAGCATCAACACATGGGCTCAAATGAAAAAGAGCTTCCTTCGCAGGTACTATCCCACATCTATCTCTTCAAGTCTCAAAAAGCAAATTAGCAACATTGAGCAAGCAGATGATGAGACCTTGTACGAATATTGGGAGCGCTTTAAAAAACTATGCGCTAGTTGCCCATATCATGGGTATTCGGAACAAGATCTCATCCTCTACTTCTATGATGGGCTTGTTGATCAAGATAGACGCATGGTGAATGCGGCATGCGGAGGGGGTATTGTCAACAAAACCCCTTCCCAAGCAAGAGACCTCATTTCGGAGTTAGCCGAAAATTCGAGACATTACAATGGGAGGTCATCTTCAAAACGAGTTATGGCGGTAGAATCCAACAACTCGTTGGAAAGTCAAGTGAACGGCTTGACAAGTCAAATGACCGACTTGACTTCTTTGGTAAAAGATTTTCTTTTGAATCCCAAAACCCAAGAAGTCAAGGTCTGCGGTATATGCTCGACACAAGGGCACCCCACCGACTCCTGCCCAACATTGCAAGAGGAGAACCCCGAGCAAGTCAATGATTTGGGTTTCCAAGGTCAAAGAAGATATGATCCTCTCGGCAACACTTACAATCCGGGGTGGAGGGATCAACCCAACTTAAGGTACGGAAACTCTCAACCTCCTCAACAATCAAACCCTCCTCCTCACCAATACAAACAACAGGGTCAAACATCGAACTCGGGCATGTCCACCGAAGACATGATTCGATCACTTGCCATGAACATGGCTACGATGCAACAAAGTGTGACCCAAATCAAGCATCCACAATTTAGAAAACCAAATGAGCCAAATCTCAAATGCCGTGAGTAGGCTTGAAGCTAAGGATTCGGCAAAACTCCCGTCTCAAACGGAGCCGAATCCAAGGCAACAAGCTCACGCGGTCACTTTGAGAAGTGGCAAAGAATTGGTTATGGCTAAAGCAAAAGCAAAGAGCCATGTTGGAGAGGAAGAGGAGGATATCTTGGTGCCAAGCACAAATCCTCCAAATGAAGAGGAGAAAGAAGAGGAGGTCACACCTCAAAGGAAATTCCCACCACTCGATTCATACGAGCCGGTGCCACCTTTTCCGGAGGCTCTCAAGGACAACCGCAAATACAACAATGACAAGGACATCTATGAGACCTTCAGCAAATGTGAGGTAAATATCCCTCTTCTCAACTTAATTAAAGGTGTTCCTAGATTTGCTAAGTTTTTAAAAGAACTTTGCACAATTAAAAGGAAACACAAATTAAATGGCAAGCATAAAATCCAAGTTAGTGAAAGAGTTTCAGCCGTTTTCCAAAAGAAACTTCCTAAAAAGTATAGTGACCCGGGAATGTTCACTATACCATGTAAACTAGGAAATTCTAGTTTTTCTAGGGCTATGTTAGATTTGGGTGCATCAATTAATGTCATCCCATATTCTCTATATAAATCCCTAGAACTAGGACCTTTACATGAAACGGGGGTTGTTATCCAACTTGCCGATAGATCCAATGCTTACCCAAAAGGTGTAGTAGAGGATGTACTCGTCATGGTGGATAATTTAATCTTTCCCGCTGATTTTTACGCTCTCGAAATGGAGAACGATAAAAATGCAGTCCCGATTTTGTTAGGAAGACCCTTTTTAAAGACGGCCAAGGCAAAAATAGATGTTTTTAGTGGAGTATTAACTATGGAGTTTGATGGTGAGAAAGTTGAATTTAATATCTATGACTCCATGAAATACCCCACCGATAATCACTCTCTTTTTGTCATCGACACTTGTGACACTTGGGTCCAAGATGTGTTTGAAGTTGAGGGGAAAGACGATTTGCTAAGCTCAATTGAGAACGACGTAGAGAATTTCACTTTGGAATACTCTATGTCAAATAAAATAACGATGATGGTGGCGGAGTTAAATCAACTCCCACTTTTGCCACCGGGCTCTAAAGCCCTCCCAGTAACCATTCCGAGCGAGAAGCCGCTACCATCTGTTTTGCAGGCACCGGAGGTGGAATTAAAACCACTCCCTGAAAATTTGAAGCATGTGTTCTTGGGTGAAAATCACACTCTACCGGTAATTATCTCAAATGCCTTGGCCCAAGAACAAGAAGAAAGGTTGATTGCGGTCCTTAAGGAGTACAAATTGGCCATTGGATGGTCTATTGCCGACATCAAAGGCATTAGTCCATCCACATGCATGCACCGAATCCTTCTTGAAGATGAAGCCAAAGCGGTGAGGCAACCGCAAAGAAGATTGAATCCACCCATGATGGAGGTGGTGAAAAAGGAGGTGATCAAATTGCTTCAAATGGGAATCATCTTTCCCATTTCCGATAGCAAATGGGTAAGTCCTACCCAAGTGGTGCCAAAGAAGACCGGAGTGACGGTCATTGAGAACAAAGATGGCGAGATGGTGCCCACCCGAGTTCAAAACGGGTGGCGAGTTTGCATTGACTACCGAAGGCTCAATTCGGTAACAAGAAAGGATTTCTTTCCTTTGCCATTTATTGATCAAATGCTAGAGAGGCTCGCGGGGCACAAGTTCTATTGTTTTCTCGATGAATACTCCGGGTACTTCCAAATACCAATAGCCCCGGAGGACCAAGAGAAAACAACCTTCACATGTCCATTTGGCACTTTTGCCTATCAACGAATGCCCTTTGGATTATGCAACACACCGGGCACCTTTCAAAGGTGTATGGTGAGCATCTTCTCCGAATTTGTGGAGGTATTTATGGAGGTCTCTATGGATGATTTCACAATCCATGGGGACTCTTTTGACACTTGCCTCTATCATCTCACTCTTGTGCTCAAAAGTTGCATTGAATCAAACCTTGTTCTAAATTCCGAAAAATGTCACTTTATGGTGGAACAAGGAATTGTTCTTGGGCACGTGATCTCATCAAAAGGGATTGAAGTGGACAAAGCAAAAATTGATGTGATTCAAACGCTCCCGTACCCCACAAATGTACGGGACATCCGCTCTTTCCTTGGTCACGCCGGTTTCTATAGGAGATTCATCAAAGACTTCTCAAAAATTTCATCTCCTCTATGCAAACTTTTGCAAAAGGAAGTTAAATTTGATCTCAATGATGAATGCAAAGAGGCTTTTGACACTTTGAAAGCAAGATTGGTGACTGCCCCAATCATACAAGCTCCTGATTGGTCTCTTCCTTTTGAGATCATGTGCGACGCAAGTGACTATGCGGTGGGGGCTGTTTTAGGCCAAAAGGTTGGAAGGGCTGCTCATGTCATCTACTATGCCTCATCAACTCTCAATGAAGCACAAAAGAACTACTCCACTACCGAGAAGGAAATGCTAGCGGTGGTCTTTGCTTTGGAGAAGTTTCGTTCCTACCTTCTTGGAACGAAAGTTATTGTTTACGCCGACCACGCCGCTCTCAGATTCCTTATGACAAAGAAGGAAGCCAAACCAAGACTCATTCGATGGGTCCTTCTATTGAGTGAGTTTGACATAGAAATCAAAGACAAGAAAGGAGCAGAGAACTTGGTGGCCGATCATTTAAGCCGCTTGGTTCCAAACAAAGAAATCAAAAGTCTCCATACCAATCTCATAAAAGGCGAATTTCCGGACGAGACTCTCTTCTCCATCAAAGTCATACAACCATGGTACGCAAACATTGTAAACTTCCTTGTTTCCGGCAAATTTCCTCCACAATTCTCAAAAGCTCAAAAAGAAAAATTAAAAATGGACTCAAGACTCTATGTGTGGGATGACCCATATGAGATAGCTCACATTATAGAGTTTTGTCATTCCTACGCTTGTGGAGGACATTTCGGGCCGAAACGAACAGCAATGAAGATACTTGAAAGCGGATTCTGGTGGCCGAGTCTATTCCGGGATGCACATGGCTTTTGTCAATCTTGTGACAATTGTCAAAGAGCGGGCAACATTTCAAGGAGAAACGAGATGCCACAAAGCCCCATGCTTTTCTGTGAGATTTTCGATGCATGGGGTATTGACTTCATGGGATCTTTCCCAAACTCTCAAGGTAACATCTACATTCTCCTTGCGGTGGATTACGTCTCTAAATGGGTGGAAGCTAAAGCCACCAAAACTGATGATGCCAAGGTGGTGGCTAGCTTCCTAAAATCACACATATTTTCTAGGTTTGGGGTTCCTCGAATTTTAATAAGCGATCGAGGAACACATTTTTGTAATAAAATTGTGGGATCCCTACTAAAAAATATGGTGTGACTCACAAAATCTCTACAGCTTACCACCCTCAAACCAATGGCCAAGCGGAGGCCTCAAATCGGGAGTTGAAATCTATACTCCAGAAAACAGTGAACCCAAACCGAAAGGACTGGAGCATACGCATTGATGATGCACTATGGGCATACCGAACTACCTACAAAACTCCTATCGGTATGTCCCCATATAGACTGGTATTTGGCAAAGCGTGTCATCTTCCCGTGGAACTAGAACACAAGTCATACTGGGCGGTGAAAGAATTCAACCTCAATCTTGACGAGGCCGGTGTACATAGGAAGCTCCAATTACAAGAATTGGAAGAACTCCGCCTGGATTCTTATGACAACGCAGAAATCTACAAGAGAAAGACGAAGGAATGGCACGATAAAATGATCATAAGGAAGGACTTTAAACTTGATGACAAAGTCCTCCTATTTCAATCACGCCTTCGTCTATTTCCGGGGAAGTTGAGATCCCGTTGGACCGGACCATACAAAGTGGTCAAAATCTATCCACATGGGGCAGTGGAAATTGAAGACCTGGAGACGGGAGAAGTGCTCAAGGTGAATGGACAGAGACTAAAACCCTTCTTTGAGGGATTTCAAACCAAAAACGTGGAAGTCATAGACCTTTCTGAACCAGTCTATGAATAATGAGCAATGAAGATATCGTCAAGCCACGACGTTAAACAAAGCGCTTCTTGGGAGGCAACCCATGCAAGGTATGTTTTCATTTAGCATTTTTAAGTAGAGTGCGTGTGTTTAAAAAAAAAATGTTTTTGAGCGGAAACCCGATCGGGTAGTTAATCAAATCCGACCGGGTAAACAAAGATAGTGGTATTCATTCGCTCCAGGGGTCAAATACCCGATCGGGTGAGGCAAATACCCATTCGGGTATGAGGGGATTTGATAGTCTGGAACTTTCTGCCAGAAACTAAAAAACGGAACGAAAACGTAATACCCGACCGGGTATGACTCTACCCCCGATCGGGTATGCGTAGATTTGCAATTCGGAGACTTTCTGGCAGAATGTAAAAAAAGAGGAGAAAACGTAATACCCGACCGGGTATGACTCTACCCCCGATCGGGTATGCGTAGATTTGCAACTCGGAGACTTTCTGGCAGAATGTAAAAAAAGAGGAGAAAACGTAATACCCGACCGGGTTTGACGGGGTACCCGATCGGGTACCTCCCCGGATTTAACCCCCAAATACCCCAAAACCCACTTCATCTTCTCCAATTCCTCAAAATTTTCGAAACCCTCTCTCCCCAAACCCCATTTTCGAACCTTCAACCTTCAATTTCTCCACCAATACTCCACCAAATCACTCCATTCCACCACCAAAATCATCCCCACACCCTCCTCTCCAACCTTATACCAACAAATCCTCCTCTCCCTCTCAAAATCCCCAAAACCGAAACCCTACCCCCTCCTTCAAAAACTTCAAATATCAAGGCTCCAATGGCTCCAAAGAGGCAAAAAGGGGAAAGCTCATCATCCACAGCCCCAATCCCAGGCTTTGAGGACGTCATCCTCTCAAATGGAGTACAACGAGCAAAATTCATCAAGCTCATGAATAGGCAAGTTCATCCTTCCCGCTTTATGTGTCATGAAACTCTCCGTGCATTGAACTTGTTTGTGATTATGGAAGAATTGTTTACTAAATTGCACATGGGTCTCATTTTTGGTTTGCAATATGTCTCCAATGAGCGGATTATCTTTGAATTCATGAGTTCTGCTAGGTTTATTGACAATGAAGAGGACTCTAGGGAAAGCAAAATCATATTTAGGATGTTTAATAAAAAACATAGCATCACTAAACGTGAATTTGCTGAACACTTTGGCCTACCCGAACCCGTGGATGCAAAAATTTCCGAGAACACTATTTTTGGCCATGACTTGTGGAAGAAATTGACCGGAGAAGAGAGTGTTGATTCGGGAAAACTAACCGTTAGTCACGTTCAACACCCGATTTTCCGAATCTTTTTGAAGTTTTTGGCCAATTGCTTGTTTGGACGCCCCAACAATCACCATGTGAGGATGGGTGATGTGTGTATCCTCACAAATGCATTATACTATGAGGCTGAGTATTTTGATATTTGCAATCTAATGTGGGCTCACCTAGTCAAGGAGTGTAAAGCTACCGGAAAGATTGTTTGTGGTGGAGTTATAATGCATTTGGCAACAAAATTCGGGTATACGGATAACTCACCTATACCCGAATATTGTTTGATGAGTCTCGGTTTCCTTGGTAGTGCACAATGTCTTTCCAACTCTCACTACAATGAAAAAGGAAAAAAATTCTACAAATGGCACATCCACCCAAAACCTTTAAGGTATTTCATCCTTCCCTCCGACGAACTCCCTCCATTTGAGTACAATGAACGCCACACCGACGTGGCCCACTATCTACTCCCCAATGCCATCCCCCCTCACCTCCAAGAACAACCCGACCAACACGACCAACCGGATCAACCAAACCCCCCCGTACACCAACCAAACATCCAACAAAACATCCCCAATCCACCTCAAAACCCACCCCCAACCGACTATCTCCAACAACTTCTTGTCGGGTTCCAAACCATGAGCACGGACTTCAAGACAATGGGGGGTCAATTTGACCAACTTAGAGAAGAAGTTGGTCATTATAGGGAAGACGTTGATAAATACCGGGAAGAACAAAGATCCGGTTTTCAACGGTTGGAGGAACAAAGGACGGCCGATAACCGAAGGTATGAAGAAGACTTCAGAAGGATGTATGGGCCTACTTACTCATACATGGCTCATCATGGCAGTTATGCATCTATGGCCACACCCCCATCACCACCTTCTTGGTATGACCCCTCTCATTGGGGTACATTTGGAGCATCCGGCTCCGGTGGTGGTGGCTATGACGGCGGGATGGGAGGTGACACCACGATGGGCGAGGGAGACATGGACGAAGGCATGGGTAGAGGCTTTGGCGGTAGCTACTACGGAGGAGATGGAGGACACTAGGGACCGTGTCTTGGTTAAGAAGGGGGGAACTCCTCATTGGTATGTATTTTTCCCTTTTTCTACCTTGTACTAGCATACTTTTCTTATTTTATTTCAAAAAAAAAAAAAATAAGGCATGCTAGTTAGGTTGAAAACCCAAAAACGGGCAATCTAAGCAAAAATGGCTTTTAAAAAAGAAATGAGTGAGGGAAAAGGATGAAAAATAGAAAGAGATGCTAGGATGAAAACCTGAAAAGGCTCCTAGGCAAAATGAGAGAAATGAGAGATATAATTGTTTTTGCAGGACATCATTTTAATCTCTTGAAGATGCAAAGAAGAGGAGAAAAAGCAAGAAGCATAGAAGGTCAAGAAACCCAAGAAGAACACTTTTTCTTTGAGCTAAATACTCAATGTAAAAATTCATGTTTTATCCTTGGTGGCCTTTTGCTTTCATTTATTTGTTGAAACTTTTGGGTACTTGGAACTTCATAACATTTGACTTTACTCGAGGAAGAGTAAAGAAACTAAGTACGGGGGAGTTGATATGCGTGTAATTTCCATTTGTATTTGTACGTTTTTAATTAGTTTTGTTATTCGTTAGTTTGGAAATTACACACTTTTGGTGTAATGTTTTGTTTTATTTAAATTAGTGTAAATTGTTTAGATTAGGATTATTCTGAGCACAGGACAGGTTGGATTCACTCAAAGGATCAAGAAATGGATCCTAAAGACCAAAAGATGTGCAAGGGGACAAGATCAAAAAAGGATTTGAAAAATAACTCATACACCTGGTCGGGTATATGCAATACCCGATCGGGTATTGACCCGATTTCTTCGTCAACATCAAATCCGGAAAACAAAGGATCATGGGAAGGAGATATTCGGAGATTTGGTCTCATACCCGATCGGGTAGACCGACACACCCGGTCGGGTATGAGTTGACATTTTCAGCTTCTCGGAAGCTGCTGAGTACCCGATCGGGTGCCCTAAAATACCCGGTCGGGTATATGATCCTGCCACCTCCATTTCCCTATAAATACACCCCTTTTCCTTCACATTGACACATCCCTTCTTCCATATACTTAAGCTCAGTTTAGAATAACATTTCTTTATATTTCTTTTAGCATGTTTAGTCTCCAAATGAGGAGCTAAACTTCCAATTCTTGGTTTTGCTCTTGAAGCTTGTTGATTATTAAAGTTGTGAGTTATTTTCTTACTTTCTCCTCTTGATTATTAATTCTTCCCTTAATCTCATTCTATATTAATGTTGGAGGGTGGCTAAGTGACGATTAGTTAACGTTCCGACATTGATTATTACTAGAAACGATCAATGAACCGATGGTTAAACGTTGATAGTTTCAGAAGTAAGTAACTTCGGTTTATTAATGCACGGTCGTGGTTAATAAACTTAAGAGGGATTAATTTTGTTGGTTAAACCAAAACCGTTGTGTTGAGGTTATCAATCTTAATTGATTTCATCAAGGAGTTAAAGAGGTTAAAAGCTACTATTATATCGGTATACGGCGTTGTTCTATATTTGATAAATAGTAAGGGTTATTAATGAACGGTCGTTGTTAATAACTACCCTCGATGAATTGGATATACTCCTCGATTGAGTATTCGAGAGGGGATAAGTTATAGATATAACAATGATCGACTAAAATATATCAACAAGTGGAAAGTAGCAAGACCAAGTCCCTTTTATTCTTGAATTTAATCCCATATAACTCGTTCATCTTCGTGTTTAATTTAATTAAATCACTCAACAATCAAAACCCCCCCTTTTTATCTACTATTTATATAAAAAGAAAGCTATTCCTTTCCCTGTGGATACGAACTCTACTTCACCTATACTACGTATGAGTGTTAGTATCGATTTATTTTGAGTGCACTCACGACAAAGTGCACGTCAGGTATTTATGACTTTTTAATTTTGATTACCTTTCATGTTTCTTTCCTTAATTGGTTTTCACCGATTTGTTTCCTTATCAATTTCTTTCTCACGCTATGTACAGAGTATTTTTCTGTCTTGACTTCCACCATAACTTGTTCCTTATCCACCCAAGGCGTTTTCCAGATACGAATTATATTAATGAATTCAACTTTTTCTTAATTAACTTAGTTACCTACGGAGATGCTATGTAGTTTATGGGTTTCATGTCACTTTTCCATTTTGTGATTTTATGGGCTATATGCCTACATATATTTATCCCTGGATATTTTTTTGTTTGTATATAGAAGTTTTTGCTGAATTAAACAAACATATTACTTTAATTGCACTGAGTTTCTTATTACGATGCACTAAACTGTTTTATGTAATGCACATTTTGTTTTACAATATTATTTTTGGATATGTGTTTATATTATTTTAACCATTTCGTTTACTTTCACTAAAATACAAATTCTTACTTTCAATTTTTTATCCAAAATTTGATTTCTTTTATGTCATGTTATTTAGTTTCTGTATGCTATGATATTCCTTTTTAACTAACCATAAGTGCACTCACACGAATTATTTAATGCACTGTCAGTTTACTACTGTATTATATTCTATAATTTTTTATGCACTCACACAATTATGTATGTTTCACTTTCTCATTATTATGATTGCACTAAAATGGATGGAGCAAGAAAGAAAGAAAGGTGCATTTCCTTTTGTGAAAAGTGCATATATAAAAGTTTATAAGGTGCAATACAATAGTGCATTTTTGTGTATGTAATGATGCACATTATTGCAATGTATTTAATTTTATAAAAAAGATTAATTTAGAAGTTTATAAAGCATGATATCATACTGTTGTTTTCTATACATTTAATTTGCATGTATATTTATTTTCATTTATTTTAAATCATTATGATTACAAATGTATGGAAGTGCACACATGCATGTTTAAAGTGCAGTATAATCTTTAGAAAGCGCAAGTTAAAGGGTGTCCATTATTTAGATGACTATTTGTTAAGAATTCAAATATTTAACAATTGATATTACTTGTGCGTATTGTTTTTAATAAAAGTGAATGTATACAAAATTGTAGTGCAACATTTGACTCAATGATGTTTAATACTTATGAGGAGATATTTAATTTGAAATAAAATTGCCTGATTAATGCAAAAATAAAAAAAAAATTGAAATTCGAACTTCTAATTAAAAAAGAAATACGTTTTCGTAAAAAAAATGAAAGAGTGTCTTGGTGGTATGAAAGAGTGTCTTGGTGGAAGATTTGACAAATTAAAGCCCACGTGTAAATTGTTTAGATTAGGATTATTCTGAGCACAGGACAGGTTGGATTCACTCAAAGGATCAAGAAATGGATCATAAAGACCAAAAGATGTGCAAGGGGACAAGATCAAAAAAGGATTTGAAAAATAACTCATACACCTGGTCGGGTATATGCAATACCCGATCGGGTATTGACCCGATTTCGTCGTCAACATCAAATCCGGAAAACAAAGGATCATGGGAAGGAGATATTCGGAGATTTGGTCTCATACCCGATCGGGTAGACCGACACACCCGGTCGGGTATGAGTTGACATTTTCAGCTTCTCGGAAGCTGCTGAGTACCCGATCGGGTGCCGTAAAATACCCGGTCGGGTATATGATCCTGCCACCTCCATTTCCCTATAAATACACCCCTTTTCCTTCACATTGACACATCCCTTCTTCCATATACTTAAGCTCAGTTTAGAATAGCATTTCTTTATATTTCTTTTAGCATGTTTAGTCTCCAAATGAGGAGCTAAACTTCCAATTCTTGGTTTTGCTCTTGAAGCTTGTTGATTATTAAAGTTGTGAGTTATTTTCTTACTTTCTCCTCTTGATTATTAATTCTTCCCTTAATCTCATTCTATATTAATGTTGGAGGGTGGCTAAGTGACGATTAGTTAACGTTCCGACATTGATTATTACTAGAAACGATCAATGAACCGATGGTTAAACGTTGATAGTTTCACAAGTAAGTAACTTCGGTTTATTAATGCACGGTCGTGGTTAATAAACTTAAGAGGGATTAATTTTGTTGGTTAAACCAAAACCGTTGTGTTGAGGTTATCAATCTTAATTGATTTCATCAAGGAGTTAAAGAGGTTAAAAGCTACTATTATATCGGTATACGGCGTTGTTCTATATTTGATAAATAGTAAGGGTTATTAATGAACGGTCGTTGTTAATAACTACCCTCGATGAATTGGATATACTCCTCGATTGAGTATTCGAGAGGGGATAAGTTATAGATATAACAATGATCGACTAAAATATATCAACAAGTGGAAAGTAGCAAGACCAAGTCCCTTTTATTCTTGAATTTAATCCCATATAACTCGTTCATCTTCGTGTTTAATTTAATTAAATCACTCAACAATCAAAACCCCCCCTTTTTATCTACTATTTATATAAAAAGAAAGCTATTCCTTTCCCTGTGGATACGAACTCTACTTCACCTATACTACGTATGAGTGTTAGTATCGATTTATTTTGAGTGCACTCACGACAAAGTGCACGTCAGGTATTTATGACTTTTTAATTTTGATTACCTTTCATGTTTCTTTCCTTAATTGGTTTTCACCGATTTGTTTCCTTATCAATTTCTTTCTCACGCTATGTACAGAGTATTTTTCTGTCTTGACTTCCACCATAACTTGTTCCTTATCCACCCAAGGCGTTTTCCAGATACGAATTATATTAATGAATTCAACTTTTTCTTAATTAACTTAGTTACCTACGGAGATGCTATGTAGTTTATGGGTTTCATGTCACTTTTCCATTTTGTGATTTTATGGGCTATATGCCTACATATATTTATCCCTGGATATTTTTTTGTTTGTATATAGAAGTTTTTGCTGAATTAAACAAACATATTACTTTAATTGCACTGAGTTTCTTATTACGATGCACTAAACTGTTTTATGTAATGCACATTTTGTTTTACAATATTATTTTTGGATATGTGTTTATATTATTTTAACCATTTCGTTTACTTTCACTAAAATACAAATTCTTACTTTCAATTTTTTATCCAAAATTTGATTTCTTTTATGTCATGTTATTTAGTTTCTGTATGCTATGATATTCCTTTTTAACTAACCATAAGTGCACTCACACGAATTATTTAATGCACTGTCAGTTTACTACTGTATTATATTCTATAATTTTTTATGCACTCACACAATTATGTATGTTTCACTTTCTCATTATTATGATTGCACTAAAATGGATGGAGCAAGAAAGAAAGAAAGGTGCATTTCCTTTTGTGAAAAGTGCATATATAAAAGTTTATAAGGTGCAATACAATAGTGCATTTTTGTGTATGTAATGATGCACATTATTGCAATGTATTTAATTTTATAAAAAAGATTAATTTAGAAGTTTATAAAGCATGATATCATACTGTTGTTTTCTATACATTTAATTTGCATGTATATTTATTTTCATTTATTTTAAATCATTATGATTACAAATGTATGGAAGTGCACACATGCATGTTTAAAGTGCAGTATAATCTTTAGAAAGCGCAAGTTAAAGGGTGTCCATTATTTAGATGACTATTTGTTAAGAATTCAAATATTTAACAATTGATATTACTTGTGCGTATTGTTTTTAATAAAAGTGAATGTATACAAAATTGTAGTGCAACATTTGACTCAATGATGTTTAATACTTATGAGGAGATATTTAATTTGAAATAAAATTGCCTGATTAATGCAAAAATAAAAAAAAAATTGAAATTCGAACTTCTAATTAAAAAAGAAATACGTTTTCGTAAAAAAAAATGAAAGAGTGTCTTGGTGGTATGAAAGAGTGTCTTGGTGGAAGATTTGACAAATTAAAGCCCACGTGTAAATTGTTTAGATTAGGATTATTCTGAGCACAGGACAGGTTGGATTCACTCAAAGGATCAAGAAATGGATCATAAAGACCAAAAGATGTGCAAGGGGACAAGATCAAAAAAGGATTTGAAAAATAACTCATACACCTGGTCGGGTATATGCAATACCCGATCGGGTATTGACCCGATTTCGTCGTCAACATCAAATCCGGAAAACAAAGGATCATGGGAAGGAGATATTCGGAGATTTGGTCTCATACCCGATCGGGTAGACCGACACACCCGGTCGGGTATGAGTTGACATTTTCAGCTTCTCGGAAGCTGCTGAGTACCCGATCGGGTGCCGTAAAATACCCGGTCGGGTATATGATCCTGCCACCTCCATTTCCCTATAAATACACCCCTTTTCCTTCACATTGACACATCCCTTCTTCCATATACTTAAGCTCAGTTTAGAATAGCATTTCTTTATATTTCTTTTAGCATGTTTAGTCTCCAAATGAGGAGCTAAACTTCCAATTCTTGGTTTTGCTCTTGAAGCTTGTTGATTATTAAAGTTGTGAGTTATTTTCTTACTTTCTCCTCTTGATTATTAATTCTTCCCTTAATCTCATTCTATATTAATGTTGGAGGGTGGCTAAGTGACGATTAGTTAACGTTCCGACATTGATTATTACTAGAAACGATCAATGAACCGATGGTTAAACGTTGATAGTTTCACAAGTAAGTAACTTCGGTTTATTAATGCACGGTCGTGGTTAATAAACTTAAGAGGGATTAATTTTGTTGGTTAAACCAAAACCGTTGTGTTGAGGTTATCAATCTTAATTGATTTCATCAAGGAGTTAAAGAGGTTAAAAGCTACTATTATATCGGTATACGGCGTTGTTCTATATTTGATAAATAGTAAGGGTTATTAATGAACGGTCGTTGTTAATAACTACCCTCGATGAATTGGATATACTCCTCGATTGAGTATTCGAGAGGGGATAAGTTATAGATATAACAATGATCGACTAAAATATATCAACAAGTGGAAAGTAGCAAGACCAAGTCCCTTTTATTCTTGAATTTAATCCCATATAACTCGTTCATCTTCGTGTTTAATTTAATTAAATCACTCAACAATCAAAACCCCCCCTTTTATCTACTATTTATATAAAAAGAAAGCTATTCCTTTCCCTGTGGATACGAACTCTACTTCACCTATACTACGTATGAGTGTTAGTATCGATTTATTTTGAGTGCACTCACGACAAAGTGCACGTCAGGTATTTATGACTTTTTAATTTTGATTACCTTTCATGTTTCTTTCCTTAATTGGTTTTCACCGATTTGTTTCCTTATCAATTTCTTTCTCACGCTATGTACAGAGTATTTTTCTGTCTTGACTTCCACCATAACTTGTTCCTTATCCACCCAAGGCGTTTTCCAGATACGAATTATATTAATGAATTCAACTTTTTCTTAATTAACTTAGTTACCTACGGAGATGCTATGTAGTTTATGGGTTTCATGTCACTTTTCCATTTTGTGATTTTATGGGCTATATGCCTACATATATTTATCCCTGGATATTTTTTTGTTTGTATATAGAAGTTTTTGCTGAATTAAACAAACATATTACTTTAATTGCACTGAGTTTCTTATTACGATGCACTAAACTGTTTTATGTAATGCACATTTTGTTTTACAATATTATTTTTGGATATGTGTTTATATTATTTTAACCATTTCGTTTACTTTCACTAAAATACAAATTCTTACTTTCAATTTTTTATCCAAAATTTGATTTCTTTTATGTCATGTTATTTAGTTTCTGTATGCTATGATATTCCTTTTTAACTAACCATAAGTGCACTCACACGAATTATTTAATGCACTGTCAGTTTACTACTGTATTATATTCTATAATTTTTTATGCACTCACACAATTATGTATGTTTCACTTTCTCATTATTATGATTGCACTAAAATGGATGGAGCAAGAAAGAAAGAAAGGTGCATTTCCTTTTGTGAAAAGTGCATATATAAAAGTTTATAAGGTGCAATACAATAGTGCATTTTTGTGTATGTAATGATGCACATTATTGCAATGTATTTAATTTTATAAAAAAGATTAATTTAGAAGTTTATAAAGCATGATATCATACTGTTGTTTTCTATACATTTAATTTGCATGTATATTTATTTTCATTTATTTTAAATCATTATGATTACAAATGTATGGAAGTGCACACATGCATGTTTAAAGTGCAGTATAATCTTTAGAAAGCGCAAGTTAAAGGGTGTCCATTATTTAGATGACTATTTGTTAAGAATTCAAATATTTAACAATTGATATTACTTGTGCGTATTGTTTTTAATAAAAGTGAATGTATACAAAATTGTAGTGCAACATTTGACTCAATGATGTTTAATACTTATGAGGAGATATTTAATTTGAAATAAAATTGCCTGATTAATGCAAAAATAAAAAAAAAATTGAAATTCGAACTTCTAATTAAAAAAGAAATACGTTTTCGTAAAAAAAATGAAAGAGTGTCTTGGTGGTATGAAAGAGTGTCTTGGTGGAAGATTTGACAAATTAAAGCCCACGTGTAAATTGTTTAGATTAGGATTATTCTGAGCACAGGACAGGTTGGATTCACTCAAAGGATCAAGAAATGGATCATAAAGACCAAAAGATGTGCAAGGGGACAAGATCAAAAAAGGATTTGAAAAATAACTCATACACCTGGTCGGGTATATGCAATACCCGATCGGGTATTGACCCGATTTCGTCGTCAACATCAAATCCGGAAAACAAAGGATCATGGGAAGGAGATATTCGGAGATTTGGTCTCATACCCGATCGGGTAGACCGACACACCCGGTCGGGTATGAGTTGACATTTTCAGCTTCTCGGAAGCTGCTGAGTACCCGATCGGGTGCCGTAAAATACCCGGTCGGGTATATGATCCTGCCACCTCCATTTCCCTATAAATACACCCCTTTTCCTTCACATTGACACATCCCTTCTTCCATATACTTAAGCTCAGTTTAGAATAGCATTTCTTTATATTTCTTTTAGCATGTTTAGTCTCCAAATGAGGAGCTAAACTTCCAATTCTTGGTTTTGCTCTTGAAGCTTGTTGATTATTAAAGTTGTGAGTTATTTTCTTACTTTCTCCTCTTGATTATTAATTCTTCCCTTAATCTCATTCTATATTAATGTTGGAGGGTGGCTAAGTGACGATTAGTTAACGTTCCGACATTGATTATTACTAGAAACGATCAACGAACCGATGGTTAAACGTTGATAGTTTCACAAGTAAGTAACTTCGGTTTATTAATGCACGGTCGTGGTTAATAAACTTAAGAGGGATTAATTTTGTTGGTTAAACCAAAACCGTTGTGTTGAGGTTATCAATCTTAATTGATTTCATCAAGGAGTTAAAGAGGTTAAAAGCTACTATTATATCGGTATACGGCGTTGTTCTATATTTGATAAATAGTAAGGGTTATTAATGAACGGTCGTTGTTAATAACTACCCTCGATGAATTGGATATACTCCTCGATTGAGTATTCGAGAGGGGATAAGTTATAGATATAACAATGATCGACTAAAATATATCAACAAGTGGAAAGTAGCAAGACCAAGTCCCTTTTATTCTTGAATTTAATCCCATATAACTCGTTCATCTTCGTGTTTAATTTAATTAAATCACTCAACAATCAAAACCCCCCCTTTTTATCTACTATTTATATAAAAAGAAAGCTATTCCTTTCCCTGTGGATACGAACTCTACTTCACCTATACTACGTATGAGTGTTAGTATCGATTTATTTTGAGTGCACTCACGACAAAGTGCACGTCAGGTATTTATGACTTTTTAATTTTGATTACCTTTCATGTTTCTTTCCTTAATTGGTTTTCACCGATTTGTTTCCTTATCAATTTCTTTCTCACGCTATGTACAGAGTATTTTTCTGTCTTGACTTCCACCATAACTTGTTCCTTATCCACCCAAGGCGTTTTCCAGATACGAATTATATTAATGAATTCAACTTTTTCTTAATTAACTTAGTTACCTACGGAGATGCTATGTACTTTATGGGTTTCATGTCACTTTTCCATTTTGTGATTTTTATGGGCTATATGCCTACATATATTTATCCCTGGATATTTTTTTGTTTGTATATAGAAGTTTTTGCTGAATTAAACAAACATATTACTTTAATTGCACTGAGTTTCTTATTACGATGCACTAAACTGTTTTATGTAATGCACATTTTGTTTTACAATATTATTTTTGGATATGTGTTTATATTATTTTAACCATTTCGTTTACTTTCACTAAAATACAAATTCTTACTTTCAATTTTTTATCCAAAATTTGATTTCTTTTATGTCATGTTATTTAGTTTCTGTATGCTATGATATTCCTTTTTAACTAACCATAAGTGCACTCACACGAATTATTTAATGCACTGTCAGTTTACTACTGTATTATATTCTATAATTTTTTATGCACTCACACAATTATGTATGTTTCACTTTCTCATTATTATGATTGCACTAAAATGGATGGAGCAAGAAAGAAAGAAAGGTGCATTTCCTTTTGTGAAAAGTGCATATATAAAAGTTTATAAGGTGCAATACAATAGTGCATTTTTGTGTATGTAATGATGCACATTATTGCAATGTATTTAATTTTATAAAAAAGATTAATTTAGAAGTTTATAAAGCATGATATCATACTGTTGTTTTCTATACATTTAATTTGCATGTATATTTATTTTCATTTATTTTAAATCATTATGATTACAAATGTATGGAAGTGCACACATGCATGTTTAAAGTGCAGTATAATCTTTAGAAAGCGCAAGTTAAAGGGTGTCCATTATTTAGATGACTATTTGTTAAGAATTCAAATATTTAACAATTGATATTACTTGTGCGTATTGTTTTTAATAAAAGTGAATGTATACAAAATTGTAGTGCAACATTTGACTCAATGATGTTTAATACTTATGAGGAGATATTTAATTTGAAATAAAATTGCCTGATTAATGCAAAAATAAAAAAAAAATGAAATTCGAACTTCTAATTAAAAAAGAAATACGTTTTCGTAAAAAAAAATGAAAGAGTGTCTTGGTGGTATGAAAGAGTGTCTTGGTGGAAGATTTGACAAATTAAAGCCCACGTGTAAATTGTTTAGATTAGGATTATTCTGAGCACAGGACAGGTTGGATTCACTCAAAGGATCAAGAAATGGATCATAAAGACCAAAAGATGTGCAAGGGGACAAGATCAAAAAAGGATTTGAAAAATAACTCATACACCTGGTCGGGTATATGCAATACCCGATCGGGTATTGACCCGATTTCGTCGTCAACATCAAATCCGGAAAACAAAGGATCATGGGAAGGAGATATTCGGAGATTTGGTCTCATACCCGATCGGGTAGACCGACACACCCGGTCGGGTATGAGTTGACATTTTCAGCTTCTCGGAAGCTGCTGAGTACCCGATCGGGTGCCGTAAAATACCCGGTCGGGTATATGATCCTGCCACCTCCATTTCCCTATAAATACACCCCTTTTCCTTCACATTGACACATCCCTTCTTCCATATACTTAAGCTCAGTTTAGAATAGCATTTCTTTATATTTCTTTTAGCATGTTTAGTCTCCAAATGAGGAGCTAAACTTCCAATTCTTGGTTTTGCTCTTGAAGCTTGTTGATTATTAAAGTTGTGAGTTATTTTCTTACTTTCTCCTCTTGATTATTAATTCTTCCCTTAATCTCATTCTATATTAATGTTGGAGGGTGGCTAAGTGACGATTAGTTAACGTTCCGACATTGATTATTACTAGAAACGATCAACGAACCGATGGTTAAACGTTGATAGTTTCACAAGTAAGTAACTTCGGTTTATTAATGCACGGTCGTGGTTAATAAACTTAAGAGGGATTAATTTTGTTGGTTAAACCAAAACCGTTGTGTTGAGGTTATCAATCTTAATTGATTTCATCAAGGAGTTAAAGAGGTTAAAAGCTACTATTATATCGGTATACGGCGTTGTTCTATATTTGATAAATAGTAAGGGTTATTAATGAACGGTCGTTGTTAATAACTACCCTCGATGAATTGGATATACTCCTCGATTGAGTATTCGAGAGGGGATAAGTTATAGATATAACAATGATCGACTAAAATATATCAACAAGTGGAAAGTAGCAAGACCAAGTCCCTTTTATTCTTGAATTTAATCCCATATAACTCGTTCATCTTCGTGTTTAATTTAATTAAATCACTCAACAATCAAAACCCCCCCTTTTTATCTACTATTTATATAAAAAGAAAGCTATTCCTTTCCCTGTGGATACGAACTCTACTTCACCTATACTACGTATGAGTGTTAGTATCGATTTATTTTGAGTGCACTCACGACAAAGTGCACGTCAGGTATTTATGACTTTTTAATTTTGATTACCTTTCATGTTTCTTTCCTTAATTGGTTTTCACCGATTTGTTTCCTTATCAATTTCTTTCTCACGCTATGTACAGAGTATTTTTCTGTCTTGACTTCCACCATAACTTGTTCCTTATCCACCCAAGGCGTTTTCCAGATACGAATTATATTAATGAATTCAACTTTTTCTTAATTAACTTAGTTACCTACGGAGATGCTATGTAGTTTATGGGTTTCATGTCACTTTTCCATTTTGTGATTTTATGGGCTATATGCCTACATATATTTATCCCTGGATATTTTTTTGTTTGTATATAGAAGTTTTTGCTGAATTAAACAAACATATTACTTTAATTGCACTGAGTTTCTTATTACGATGCACTAAACTGTTTTATGTAATGCACATTTTGTTTTACAATATTATTTTTGGATATGTGTTTATATTATTTTAACCATTTCGTTTAATTTCACTAAAATACAAATTCTTACTTTCAATTTTTTATCCAAAATTTGATTTCTTTTATGTCATGTTATTTAGTTTCTGTATGCTATGATATTCCTTTTTAACTAACCATAAGTGCACTCACACGAATTATTTAATGCACTGTCAGTTTACTACTGTATTATATTCTATAATTTTTTATGCACTCACACAATTATGTATGTTTCACTTTCTCATTATTATGATTGCACTAAAATGGATGGAGCAAGAAAGAAAGAAAGGTGCATTTCCTTTTGTGAAAAGTGCATATATAAAAGTTTATAAGGTGCAATACAATAGTGCATTTTTGTGTATGTAATGATGCACATTATTGCAATGTATTTAATTTTATAAAAAAGATTAATTTAGAAGTTTATAAAGCATGATATCATACTGTTGTTTTCTATACATTTAATTTGCATGTATATTTATTTTCATTTATTTTAAATCATTATGATTACAAATGTATGGAAGTGCACACATGCATGTTTAAAGTGCAGTATAATCTTTAGAAAGCGCAAGTTAAAGGGTGTCCATTATTTAGATGACTATTTGTTAAGAATTCAAATATTTAACAATTGATATTACTTGTGCGTATTGTTTTTAATAAAAGTGAATGTATACAAAATTGTAGTGCAACATTTGACTCAATGATGTTTAATACTTATGAGGAGATATTTAATTTGAAATAAAATTGCCTGATTAATGCAAAAATAAAAAAAAAATTGAAATTCGAACTTCTAATTAAAAAAGAAATACGTTTTCGTAAAAAAAAATGAAAGAGTGTCTTGGTGGTATGAAAGAGTGTCTTGGTGGAAGATTTGACAAATTAAAGCCCACGTGTAAATTGTTTAGATTAGGATTATTCTGAGCACAGGACAGGTTGGATTCACTCAAAGGATCAAGAAATGGATCATAAAGACCAAAAGATGTGCAAGGGGACAAGATCAAAAAAGGATTTGAAAAATAACTCATACACCTGGTCGGGTATATGCAATACCCGATCGGGTATTGACCCGATTTCGTCGTCAACATCAAATCCGGAAAACAAAGGATCATGGGAAGGAGATATTCGGAGATTTGGTCTCATACCCGATCGGGTAGACCGACACACCCGGTCGGGTATGAGTTGACATTTTCAGCTTCTCGGAAGCTGCTGAGTACCCGATCGGGTGCCGTAAAATACCCGGTCGGGTATATGATCCTGCCACCTCCATTTCCCTATAAATACACCCCTTTTCCTTCACATTGACACATCCCTTCTTCCATATACTTAAGCTCAGTTTAGAATAGCATTTCTTTATATTTCTTTTAGCATGTTTAGTCTCCAAATGAGGAGCTAAACTTCCAATTCTTGGTTTTGCTCTTGAAGCTTGTTGATTATTAAAGTTGTGAGTTATTTTCTTACTTTCTCCTCTTGATTATTAATTCTTCCCTTAATCTCATTCTATATTAATGTTGGAGGGTGGCTAAGTGACGATTAGTTAACGTTCCGACATTGATTATTACTAGAAACGATCAATGAACCGATGGTTAAACGTTGATAGTTTCAGAAGTAAGTAACTTCGGTTTATTAATGCACGGTCGTGGTTAATAAACTTAAGAGGGATTAATTTTGTTGGTTAAACCAAAACCGTTGTGTTGAGGTTATCAATCTTAATTGATTTCATCAAGGAGTTAAAGAGGTTAAAAGCTACTATTATATCGGTATACGGCGTTGTTCTATATTTGATAAATAGTAAGGGTTATTAATGAACGGTCGTTGTTAATAACTACCCTCGATGAATTGGATATACTCCTCGATTGAGTATTCGAGAGGGGATAAGTTATAGATATAACAATGATCGACTAAAATATATCAACAAGTGGAAAGTAGCAAGACCAAGTCCCTTTTATTCTTGAATTTAATCCCATATAACTCGTTCATCTTCGTGTTTAATTTAATTAAATCACTCAACAATCAAAACCCCCCCTTTTTATCTACTATTTATATAAAAAGAAAGCTATTCCTTTCCCTGTGGATACGAACTCTACTTCACCTATACTACGTATGAGTGTTAGTATCGATTTATTTTGAGTGCACTCACGACAAAGTGCACGTCAGGTATTTATGACTTTTTAATTTTGATTACCTTTCATGTTTCTTTCCTTAATTGGTTTTCACCGATTTGTTTCCTTATCAATTTCTTTCTCACGCTATGTACAGAGTATTTTTCTGTCTTGACTTCCACCATAACTTGTTCCTTATCCACCCAAGGCGTTTTCCAGATACGAATTATATTAATGAATTCAACTTTTTCTTAATTAACTTAGTTACCTACGGAGATGCTATGTAGTTTATGGGTTTCATGTCACTTTTCCATTTTGTGATTTTATGGGCTATATGCCTACATATATTTATCCCTGGATATTTTTTTGTTTGTATATAGAAGTTTTTGCTGAATTAAACAAACATATTACTTTAATTGCACTGAGTTTCTTATTACGATGCACTAAACTGTTTTATGTAATGCACATTTTGTTTTACAATATTATTTTTGGATATGTGTTTATATTATTTTAACCATTTCGTTTAATTTCACTAAAATACAAATTCTTACTTTCAATTTTTTATCCAAAATTTGATTTCTTTTATGTCATGTTATTTAGTTTCTGTATGCTATGATATTCCTTTTTAACTAACCATAAGTGCACTCACACGAATTATTTAATGCACTGTCAGTTTACTACTGTATTATATTCTATAATTTTTTATGCACTCACACAATTATGTATGTTTCACTTTCTCATTATTATGATTGCACTAAAATGGATGGAGCAAGAAAGAAAGAAAGGTGCATTTCCTTTTGTGAAAAGTGCATATATAAAAGTTTATAAGGTGCAATACAATAGTGCATTTTTGTGTATGTAATGATGCACATTATTGCAATGTATTTAATTTTATAAAAAAGATTAATTTAGAAGTTTATAAAGCATGATATCATACTGTTGTTTTCTATACATTTAATTTGCATGTATATTTATTTTCATTTATTTTAAATCATTATGATTACAAATGTATGGAAGTGCACACATGCATGTTTAAAGTGCAGTATAATCTTTAGAAAGCGCAAGTTAAAGGGTGTCCATTATTTAGATGACTATTTGTTAAGAATTCAAATATTTAACAATTGATATTACTTGTGCGTATTGTTTTTAATAAAAGTGAATGTATACAAAATTGTAGTGCAACATTTGACTCAATGATGTTTAATACTTATGAGGAGATATTTAATTTGAAATAAAATTGCCTGATTAATGCAAAAATAAAAAAAAAATTGAAATTCGAACTTCTAATTAAAAAAGAAATACGTTTTCGTAAAAAAAAATGAAAGAGTGTCTTGGTGGTATGAAAGAGTGTCTTGGTGGAAGATTTGACAAATTAAAGCCCACGTGTAAATTGTTTAGATTAGGATTATTCTGAGCACAGGACAGGTTGGATTCACTCAAAGGATCAAGAAATGGATCATAAAGACCAAAAGATGTGCAAGGGGACAAGATCAAAAAAGGATTTGAAAAATAACTCATACACCTGGTCGGGTATATGCAATACCCGATCGGGTATTGACCCGATTTCGTCGTCAACATCAAATCCGGAAAACAAAGGATCATGGGAAGGAGATATTCGGAGATTTGGTCTCATACCCGATCGGGTAGACCGACACACCCGGTCGGGTATGAGTTGACATTTTCAGCTTCTCGGAAGCTGCTGAGTACCCGATCGGGTGCCGTAAAATACCCGGTCGGGTATATGATCCTGCCACCTCCATTTCCCTATAAATACACCCCTTTTCCTTCACATTGACACATCCCTTCTTCCATATACTTAAGCTCAGTTTAGAATAGCATTTCTTTATATTTCTTTTAGCATGTTTAGTCTCCAAATGAGGAGCTAAACTTCCAATTCTTGGTTTTGCTCTTGAAGCTTGTTGATTATTAAAGTTGTGAGTTATTTTCTTACTTTCTCCTCTTGATTATTAATTCTTCCCTTAATCTCATTCTATATTAATGTTGGAGGGTGGCTAAGTGACGATTAGTTAACGTTCCGACATTGATTATTACTAGAAACGATCAACGAACCGATGGTTAAACGTTGATAGTTTCACAAGTAAGTAACTTCGGTTTATTAATGCACGGTCGTGGTTAATAAACTTAAGAGGGATTAATTTTGTTGGTTAAACCAAAACCGTTGTGTTGAGGTTATCAATCTTAATTGATTTCATCAAGGAGTTAAAGAGGTTAAAAGCTACTATTATATCGGTATACGGCGTTGTTCTATATTTGATAAATAGTAAGGGTTATTAATGAACGGTCGTTGTTAATAACTACCCTCGATGAATTGGATATACTCCTCGATTGAGTATTCGAGAGGGGATAAGTTATAGATATAACAATGATCGACTAAAATATATCAACAAGTGGAAAGTAGCAAGACCAAGTCCCTTTTATTCTTGAATTTAATCCCATATAACTCGTTCATCTTCGTGTTTAATTTAATTAAATCACTCAACAATCAAAACCCCCCCTTTTATCTACTTTTTTTTTTTTTTTTTTTTTTTTTTGGGGAACGTTTGCCGATGTTTTATTAATATAAAAAAGGAGAACAAAGAAGAGGGGGACAAGACCAAAACCTCTTCAGAAAGGGCATTCCCTTTGGAAATACACTGAAAAGTACAATAAAAGCGAAAAACATAAATTGGGGGGGACCAAACCTTACCCAATTTAAAATAACAAAAAACAGAGATTAAAACATCAGTTAAGGAATTTAAAAGAAGGAATGCCAAAATAATCCATAAAATAGGCCCTCCTTACAGTTAAAGGTAGGTCACTTGGGCTTGAGAATAATTCCAGATGGGCCGTAGCCTGATCCGCCAAAAAATGAGCTGGCCAATTTCCTTCACGTCTAACGTGATTAAAAGAGTAAACCTTATTTCCTGAAAGAAGTAAGGTTGCCTGAATCTCTGCTTTCCAAAAACGAGCTTCCTTCCCCCTCATAATCGAAATAGCTTCCCAGGAGTCTGATTCCATCTGAATATTATCAAGTCCTGACCGAATCGCCCAGTGCATCGCGTAAAGGATAACTCTCAGTTCAGCCTCCAAAGCCGATGACGCCTGAACTGGAAAACGGAGAGCCATCACCAACTTTCCTGCTGCATCTCTGATAATCGCTCCTCCCCTCGCCTGGTAGTTTACAAAGGAAGCATCGGTATTAATCTTCAAACCTCCTTTCGGCTTCATCCATTTAATCAATTGATATCTTCTTCTAGATATATGATATTCTTTAGGGATTAGCTGCTCTTCATATAGGATATCGCTTATTGTAGAGCGCTTAAGGTCTTTCAAGGAATAGACCCACTGCTGAGTATAGTATTTTATCTGCTTAATCAGAAAATTTGAGGTAGTCAGCATATCACCCTCTCCCCAAATAATGTTAGTGTAGACTTTCCAAATAGTCCAACAAATAATCCCCGACATGCTACTCTTGAAAAAATCTTCAATTTTCTTGCTTCCAGCTTTTAACCACCAGGCCATGAAAATCTGCCTAATAGACACGTTGAAATTGGTGATAGAAATCCCGAAAATTCCCATAAAATAGATCCAGACTGGATTAGTGCTTTTGCACTGGATAAATAGATGTTCCACATTATCTTCATGATTTCTGCACATAGGGCACATGGAAGGGTTAGTTACCAGATTAAATCTTTTCAGATTAGTGGTGATTGGCAGATGGTTATTTAATAACTTCCATTGAAAGAGTTTAACTTTCAGTTGCTGCTGTGATTCCCATATTTGCTTATTAGAGAAGGAACTAATTCCTTCATCTCTTATGAAATTATAGGCAGACACGAGAGTGAACTGTCCAGAGTTTTCAAGATTCCAACACAATTCTCCAGACTGATTAGTAGTGCAGGCATCAAGGGCAGTTTTATTGACAGCACAAATCCTCTTCCAGGTTGCAGAATCAGAAATTTTAGGGATGCAGCTTCCATCTCTGTGATACTTGGCATTTAAGAATGTGTTCCAAATGGAGTTACCTGTTTTCCACTTCCACCATAGTTTAAGTGTAAATGATTTTTCCAAGTCAGTGAGAGATCTAATTCCCAAACCACCCTCTTCAGTAGGTTTGCAGAGGTTAGACCATCTAGACCAGTGATATTTTTTCTTATCAGAAGAAGATCCCCAGAAAAAGTTAGCCATTTTAGCCTCCAAAATCCTAATCACTTTCCTGGGCAATCTATCAGTAGCTAGAGTATGCAATGGGATAGAATTCAAGACATGCTTGATAAGCACCAATCGGCCACCTTGAGATAAGTTTTTTTGCCTCCATGGGGTTAATTTATTTTCAAATTGTTTGATAAGATTTCCACAATAATGATATCTATTAATTCCCCTGTGCAGGTTAACCCCCAGATATTTCAAAGGAAGGGAAGTAACTTTCATACCCAACACACTTTTAATAATTCTGCTTCTTCTGTCAGCTGCTTTACCACAAACAACAGTACTTTTGTCAACATTCACAGTCTGACCAGATACTGACTGGTATGATTCAATAAAGTTCTTGAATTTTGTAAGGGACCTACTCTCTCCATTTAGAAATACTAATAAATCATCAGCAAATCCTAAATGAGATATAGGATAACCCTGCCTGCCCATCCAGTAAGGTTTAACAAAGCCTTGCTCCATCTGCCAGTTTAAACCCCTTGAAAAAACCTCTGAAGTGAGTATGAATAAAAAAGGGGATAGAGGGTCTCCTTGTTTTACTCCTCTCGAAGGTTTAAAATAGCCTTGTGGCACACCATTCATAAGGATAGATAAATGAGTAGCCTTAAGGTTATTCATAATGAGCAGGATAAAATGATTAGAAAACCCAAACCTTTTAAGGACCTCAGATAGAAAACTCCAAGAAACTCTGTCAAACGCTTTGGCCATATCCAATTTAACCACAACATTAGCTCCTCTAATCTTTCTATCAATATTGTGAATCATTTCCTGAGCAATGAGGATCTGATCTGCAATATCTCTGCCCTTCACAAAGCCTGCCTGTTCTTTAGAAATAATTCTAGGCAAGATAACAACAAGTCTGGAAGCAATAACTTTAGTGCAAATTTTACTCACAAAATTGGATAGACAGATGGGCCTAAAATCAGCAAATGAGAAAGGTCTCTCTTTTTTAGGGATTAAGACAATCCAGGAACTGGCCATTCCTTTAGGAACTGGAATACCAAGAAAAAATTCTTGGACTGCACTCACCACATCAGGGCTAACCACTGACCAACATTTCTTAAAAAACTTCCCATTGAACCCATCAGGCCCAGGAGCAGCCTTTGAACTGAGGTTCCAAATAGCTTCCTTAATTTCTTCTTCAGTAGGTAGTTTAGTTAACGTGATGTTGTCTTCTTCAGTGATGATACTAGGAATGTGATCTAGGATTTGATCAGATGCAATCACTGTCTCCTCAGAGTACAAGTCTTTAAAAAAGTCTACAGCAGCTGAAGAAATATCAGGTAACAAAGTTACCAACTGTCCTGCTGAATTGTGAATAGAATTTATGGACTGCATCTTATTCCTAATCTTAACAAATGAGTGGAAAAAACCAGTATTAGCATCACCCTCCTTAATCCATTTGATATTTGCCTTTTGCTTCCAGAATGCCCTCTCTAGCTTATATTTAGACTGGAGAAGAGATCTGGAAAAAGACCATTTTTCCCTATTATCTGGAGTGGGGTTTTCTTCAAATGCTTTCTCAGCTTCCAAAACCTCCTCTTCACACCTTTTAACTTCATCAAAAATATTTCCAAAGGTTTCAACATTCCAAGACTTAAGTTCTTTCTTTAGCCCATAAAGCTTCCTGACCAGACCATTCATTCCTCCTCCAAAGCCCTGAGACTCCCAACTTCTTTTCACCACTTCAAGGAAAGATGGATGAGAAAGCCACATATTCTGAAATCTAAATGCTTTTGGACTAGAAGAAGCATTTTTATTAGCACATTGAACTAAGATAGGCGTATGATCAGAAGGCGTACTATTGAGATGAGAAATATGGATATTTTCAAAGAAATCCAAGCAATTGTTATTGATAAGACATCTGTCTAATCTTCTCCAGCTTCTGCCATTTGATCTAACCCCTGTCCATGTGTATCTGCAGCCCATATATGGAAGATCAATAAAATTGCATGCAGAGATACAGTCAGCAAACTCCTGAACACTGGTAAGCACTGGAATCCCTCTGCCCTGGTGTTCATTGAAGTTAGCAATAGTATTAAAGTCACCCCCTAAAATCCATGGATCCTGCATTGACTGGGAAATAGAAGTTAATTCAGTCCACAAATGCCTTCTATCCATGTAAGTATGACCTCCATAAATACCAGAAATCCACCCACTGAAGTTGCCTTTGGTAACTTTGAAATGAACCAATTGTTCATGCCAAGTAAAGTCTGACAAAGTAATTGCTTCAGAATCCCAAAAGACCCAAATCTTATTAACATCAGAAGACATTACTTCATTAAGTCCAAGTTTTGACTTAAAAAAAATAGCTTTGGAACTAATTAAAATAGGCTCAATAACGATTAAAATATGTACTCTCCATTGCTGAATTAGGGAATGTAGTCTGGAACTGGAGGATTCCAAACCCCTAACATTCCAAAACATGCAATTCATTTAGAACCAGGTAAAGAAGATTGTGAGAACCCCTGGTTATCTTTTCTTTTGGCAACATTCCTTGTTATTATTGATGAAACTTCTGGTTCTAATTTCTTCTTGCTTTTTCTGCCAGTGATCTTATTTAAGGCATCATCCTGCTTATTACTTTGAGGATTATCTATCTGAGTATCTGGCTGACTGGTCCCATCTATTGCTTCTTCATTATCAAGATAGAGACTCCCAATGATATCCCTCTGAGTATCCACTTGCATGGGCTCCTCTATTGCAACTTCATTATCAAGACAGGTACTCACCGGTTTGCCTTCTGCTTGCATGTTGGATAAAGCTACTTCACCGTCCTCTTTGTTATCTCCTTGCCGATCTTTCTGTTTGACTTTTTTCTCCACATTAGCACATATCTCAGACCACCCTAGAAGCCAAGTATCCTTATCTATCTCTGTAGATTGTTCACTATCAGAATGATAAAGTTTAGCTTCTAATACTGGATCCTTGTCCAAATTCTGATACATCTTCTTCAGGAATGAGTCATCCTTAGCATCAGAGTAATATTTTGGTGGTTTATGTGTAACCTTCTCCAACTCCCTACTAATATGATCCTCCATTGCAGGTACAGAAGTTCCCCGATCAACGGTCTGCTGCTTCGTAGGACTTGGCTCCTCCAGGACAATTTCCTCATCCACAGATTCCTCTTCAATATCTATTGACTCATTGATACCCCTTGCTGCGTTTGTAGATGTGGAAGCTAAAGCTATTATAGGGCTGATAATCTTATCTTTCCCTTTCTCTGCCCTAGTAAATTTGTGAGATGTCACACCTGTGGCCTCATTGGTCACTCCTTTATTGCCATTCTCTACTCCTGTGGTTTTTGGTATCCATTTGTCCTTAGGTATGGGGGCATGGGTTGCCTCAACTGGCCTTTTAGGACATTTGGATGAATTATGTCCCAAATGTAAGCATTTCAAGCAATATTCCGGTATGTTTTCATAATAAACAGACTGCATAAAACCAATAGAACCACACTGTAACCACACCTTAGGTGGCATCTCCTTAGTGAGGTCTAGCTCTACCAGAATTCGAGCTAGTGATGGCCTAGTTAAAGAAGCTGTGGCTGCATCAATTTTTAGAGGTTTTCCTATTAGCCCTGCAATGTCAAACATTGCTCTCTTATCCTGCAAGTGAATCGGGAGGTCTTCGAATCCAAGCCAAACTGGAACGATAGGTGATTCCACATTTGGTTTGAAGTCCAAAGTCCATTTTGTAACTCGCATAACACAACCATTGACCGTCCAAGTTTGCTTGTTCCAACAACGTACATAATCTTCATCCAAGTCAAACCTTATCAGAACATGTTTTTGGTTTAATAAACCCAACTGAAAGTTACCTTTGAATCCAATGATCTCGAAAGATTTTCTCAAATTCACCAAACTAGGTCTGGTTTTGTAGAAGTACCCAACCAGATCCTTTTTGTGCATCGAGGCCAACTCCTTGATCTCCTGTTCAGGGAATGTTAACGCTGGAACTCCTTTGTACCGAGATGGAGTTTTGACCGACCAAGATTCATCTTTTCTATCCGCAACAACATCAGCAAATGATCTCCCACTCCATACTGACCCTGGGGGTTTGGCCGGAGGTCTGGTCTTCCCTTCAGAGTTGGATGCGGTGGCTGCCATCACCACCGATTCTGCTTCTACACTCTGTCAATCATGCTATTAAAGAACAGCTCTTGTGTCACCCCCTTTTATCTACTATTTATATAAAAAGAAAGCTATTCCTTTCCCTGTGGATACGAACTCTACTTCACCTATACTACGTATGAGTGTTAGTATCGATTTATTTTGAGTGCACTCACGACAAAGTGCACGTCAGGTATTTATGACTTTTTAATTTTGATTACCTTTCATGTTTCTTTCCTTAATTGGTTTTCACCGATTTGTTTCCTTATCAATTTCTTTCTCACGCTATGTACAGAGTATTTTTCTGTCTTGACTTCCACCATAACTTGTTCCTTATCCACCCAAGGCGTTTTCCAGATACGAATTATATTAATGAATTCAACTTTTTCTTAATTAACTTAGTTACCTACGGAGATGCTATGTACTTTATGGGTTTCATGTCACTTTTCCATTTTGTGATTTTTATGGGCTATATGTAGGGATGGACCCGGGCCGGGCCGGTTCCGGTTCCGGGCCGGGCCCGGGCGGGCTTTTTTTCGGGTTACATGGGCCCGGAACCGGCCCGGGTTGATACCGGGTCCGGGCCTAACCGGGCCGGGCCGGGCCGGGCCCGGTTCAATGTTTTTTTTTTTTTTTTTTTTTTTTTGACTTTCTTGTTATCTCCCTACCCCCCCCCCCCTCACCCCCACGCCCCAAACCTCCCTAAAACACCCAGCCCTACCCTAGGAAAAGAAAAAAAATTGAAAAAACCAAAAAAAAAAAAAAAATGAACCGGGCCCGGCCCGAACCGCCCGGGCCGGTTCAACAAAAACAGGGCCCGGAACCGGCCCGCCCGACCCGCCAAAACGGGCTAAAAGCCCGGAACCGGCCAACCGGGCCCGGTCCGGTTCGGGCCCGCACAGTAGCGGGCCGGTCCGGTTCCGGGCCGGTTCGGCCCGGCCCAGTCCATCCCTAGCTATATGCCTACATATATTTATCCCTGGATATTTTTTTGTTTGTATATAGAAGTTTTTGCTGAATTAAACAAACATATTACTTTAATTGCACTGAGTTTCTTATTACGATGCACTAAACTGTTTTATGTAATGCACATTTTGTTTTACAATATTATTTTTGGATATGTGTTTATATTATTTTAACCATTTCGTTTACTTTCACTAAAATACAAATTCTTACTTTCAATTTTTTATCCAAAATTTGATTTCTTTTATGTCATGTTATTTAGTTTCTGTATGCTATGATATTCCTTTTTAACTAACCATAAGTGCACTCACACGAATTATTTAATGCACTGTCAGTTTACTACTGTATTATATTCTATAATTTTTTATGCACTCACACAATTATGTATGTTTCACTTTCTCATTATTATGATTGCACTAAAATGGATGGAGCAAGAAAGAAAGAAAGGTGCATTTCCTTTTGTGAAAAGTGCATATATAAAAGTTTATAAGGTGCAATACAATAGTGCATTTTTGTGTATGTAATGATGCACATTATTGCAATGTATTTAATTTTATAAAAAAGATTAATTTAGAAGTTTATAAAGCATGATATCATACTGTTGTTTTCTATACATTTAATTTGCATGTATATTTATTTTCATTTATTTTAAATCATTATGATTACAAATGTATGGAAGTGCACACATGCATGTTTAAAGTGCAGTATAATCTTTAGAAAGCGCAAGTTAAAGGGTGTCCATTATTTAGATGACTATTTGTTAAGAATTCAAATATTTAACAATTGATATTACTTGTGCGTATTGTTTTTAATAAAAGTGAATGTATACAAAATTGTAGTGCAACATTTGACTCAATGATGTTTAATACTTATGAGGAGATATTTAATTTGAAATAAAATTGCCTGATTAATGCAAAAATAAAAAAAAAATTGAAATTCGAACTTCTAATTAAAAAAGAAATACGTTTTCGTAAAAAAAAATGAAAGAGTGTCTTGGTGGTATGAAAGAGTGTCTTGGTGGAAGATTTGACAAATTAAAGCCCACGTGTAAATTGTTTAGATTAGGATTATTCTGAGCACAGGACAGGTTGGATTCACTCAAAGGATCAAGAAATGGATCCTAAAGACCAAAAGATGTGCAAGGGGACAAGATCAAAAAAGGATTTGAAAAATAACTCATACACCTGGTCGGGTATATGCAATACCCGATCGGGTATTGACCCGATTTCGTCGTCAACATCAAATCCGGAAAACAAAGGATCATGGGAAGGAGATATTCGGAGATTTGGTCTCATACCCGATCGGGTAGACCGACACACCCGGTCGTAGGGGTGAACAAAAAAACCGAAAAACCGAAACCGACCGACAAACCGACCGAAACCGAACCGACCAAAACCGAAACCGACTCAAACTGAAACCGACTCAAACCGATTAAACATTGGCGGTTCGGTTTACGGTTTCACCTTTGGGGTTAAAAAACCGACCGAACCGAAACCGACCGACAAAAACCGACAAAAACAAGCTAAAACTAACCGAAACCGACACGAACCGACCGATATTAACCGAACCGAAACCGAACCGAAACCGACTCAAGTAGTGCGGTTCGGTTTACGGTTTCAGCTTTTCCGGAAAAAAACCGACCAAACCGAACCGACCAAACCAAAAACCGACCAAACCGAACCGACGAACACCCCTACCCGGTCGGGTATGAGTTGACATTTTCAGCTTCTCGGAAGCTGCTGAGTACCCGATCGGGTGCCGTAAAATACCCGGTCGGGTATATGATCCTGCCACCTCCATTTCCCTATAAATACACCCCTTTTCCTTCACATTGACACATCCCTTCTTCCATATACTTAAGCTCAGTTTAGAATAGCATTTCTTTATATTTCTTTTAGCATGTTTAGTCTCCAAATGAGGAGCTAAACTTCCAATTCTTGGTTTTGCTCTTGAAGCTTGTTGATTATTAAAGTTGTGAGTTATTTTCTTACTTTCTCCTCTTGATTATTAATTCTTCCCTTAATCTCATTCTATATTAATGTTGGAGGGTGGCTAAGTGACGATTAGTTAACGTTCCGACATTGATTATTACTAGAAACGATCAACGAACCGATGGTTAAACGTTGATAGTTTCACAAGTAAGTAACTTCGGTTTATTAATGCACGGTCGTGGTTAATAAACTTAAGAGGGATTAATTTTGTTGGTTAAACCAAAACCGTTGTGTTGAGGTTATCAATCTTAATTGATTTCATCAAGGAGTTAAAGAGGTTAAAAGCTACTATTATATCGGTATACGGCGTTGTTCTATATTTGATAAATAGTAAGGGTTATTAATGAACGGTCGTTGTTAATAACTACCCTCGATGAATTGGATATACTCCTCGATTGAGTATTCGAGAGGGGATAAGTTATAGATATAACAATGATCGACTAAAATATATCAACAAGTGGAAAGTAGCAAGACCAAGTCCCTTTTATTCTTGAATTTAATCCCATATAACTCGTTCATCTTCGTGTTTAATTTAATTAAATCACTCAACAATCAAAACCCCCCCTTTTTATCTACTATTTATATAAAAAGAAAGCTATTCCTTTCCCTGTGGATACGAACTCTACTTCACCTATACTACGTATGAGTGTTAGTATCGATTTATTTTGAGTGCACTCACGACAAAGTGCACGTCAGGTATTTATGACTTTTTAATTTTGATTACCTTTCATGTTTCTTTCCTTAATTGGTTTTCACCGATTTGTTTCCTTATCAATTTCTTTCTCACGCTATGTACAGAGTATTTTTCTGTCTTGACTTCCACCATAACTTGTTCCTTATCCACCCAAGGCGTTTTCCAAATACGAATTATATTAATGAATTCAACTTTTTCTTAATTAACTTAGTTACCTACGGAGATGCTATGTAGTTTATGGGTTTCATGTCACTTTTCCATTTTGTGATTTTTATGGGCTATATGCCTACATATATTTATCCCTGGATATTTTTTTGTTTGTATATAGAAGTTTTTGCTGAATTAAACAAACATATTACTTTAATTGCATTGAGTTTCTTATTACGATGCACTAAACTGTTTTATGTAATGCACATTTTGTTTTACAATATTATTTTTGGATATGTGTTTATATTATTTTAACCATTTCGTTTACTTTCACTAAAATACAAATTCTTACTTTCAATTTTTTATCCAAAATTTGATTTCTTTTATGTCATGTTATTTAGTTTCTGTATGCTATGATATTCCTTTTTAACTAACCATAAGTGCACTCACACGAATTATTTAATGCACTGTCAGTTTACTACTGTATTATATTCTATAATTTTTTATGCACTCACACAATTATGTATGTTTCACTTTCTCATTATTATGATTGCACTAAAATGGATGGAGCAAGAAAGAAAGAAAGGTGCATTTCCTTTTGTGAAAAGTGCATATATAAAATTAAGTTTATAAGGTGCAATACAATAGTGCATTTTTGTGTATGTAATGATGCACATTATTGCAATGTATTTAATTTTATAAAAAAGATTAATTTAGAAGTTTATAAAGCATGATATCATACTGTTGTTTTCTATACATTTAATTTGCATGTATATTTATTTTCATTTATTTTAAATCATTATGATTACAAATGTATGGAAGTGCACACATGCATGTTTAAAGTGCAGTATAATCTTTAGAAAGCGCAAGTTAAAGGGTGTCCATTATTTAGATGACTATTTGTTAAGAATTCAAATATTTAACAATTGATATTACTTGTGCGTATTGTTTTTAATAAAAGTGAATGTATACAAAATTGTAGTGCAACATTTGACTCAATGATGTTTAATACTTATGAGGAGATATTTAATTTGAAATAAAATTGCCTGATTTATGCAAAAATAAAAAAAAATTGAAATTCAAACTTCTAATTAAAAAAGAAATACGTTTTCGTAAAAAAAAATGAAAGAGTGTCTTGGTGGTATGAAAGAGTGTCTTGGTGGAAGATTTGACAAATTAAAGCCCACGTGTTACTATGAATTCGAATGCATGTAAATTTGTCAAGCTAATTAAAACTTCCACATTACTCCGTATAATTTATTGCATGTGGAGGTTAAGATTACATAGATGCCCCTAATGTATTAACGTATTGCAAAATTTATTGAGCTCCATTACTAATCCCTTGATTTTCGGGATTTTAGTTCTTAATTGAATTGTAAAAATTGGCCATCGGATAAAGGATCTCAACGGTGATCATATGTTCTCATTTCTCTCCTGGGAATCCTTTCTCACCGGAACCGCTCCCAATATATATATATGTATATATATATATAGGGAACGGTTCCGGTGAGAATAGACTCCTAGGAGAGAAATGAGAATACATCTCATACGTTGATATTATGTTTTTAATGGCACGAAGATATTGATGCACGATTATTATGCTGGACTTGATTACATGATATCACTTCCCTAAAAAACTTAATGCGTGTATGTTTATTTGAGGAGGGCATATCAGTAACTCCAATATCAATTACCGTATATACTAATACGTACAATTTAACACATTCCTTATCAATATGCAACCGCCCACTTCTATGTTCCTAAATTTTCGTGCTATTCATAAATAATGATGTTTCCTCCACTACTATCATAATATAATAATAATAATAATAATAATAATAATAATAATAATAATAATAATAATAATAATAATAATAATAATAATAATAATAATAATAATAATAATAATAATAATATGAGCTACGTAGTATCGTTTATCATTCACTTGCATCTATATTTTATTAATACAATACATGTGTGCAGTTTGTTTTATATAAGAATGCAATATGTTCACACTGAAAGTGCACAAGTAAATAAACCGAGTCATCTTTCATTGTGCTAGGTCAATTATCATTTGAATTTTTTTAAAATACATCTAGAATAACTAGTTTGAACACGATGCACTCGTAAATAATGCATTTGTGTATTTTGTGCATTAAATTAGACTAATGGTGCATGAAATTATGAACATCATTACAAGATAATAGAAAAGTGCATTTTCTTAGGCACAGAGGTGCACATTTTAAGTAAAAAAGAATAATGAAGTTATGAAAAAATTGTTTTGCAAAAATGAATAATCCTTTAAGTACATCAAAATGACTATTTTAAGTTATTGGTTTCATGCGGTATACTGAAAGTAAAAGTGCATTGAAAGTGTTTTTAAAGTGGAACAAATTGAATGTAAAGGTGTATTAAGATATTAAGTATATATGAACTAATGCATTATTCATAAATTCATTATGCACTAAAATATATTTTAAGGTGCAGTCTATAAAGGGAATATCTATGTTGAGTATAAGTTTGCACACAAAATTTTTACTGAAAAACCTAACATTCGATATTAATGATGTATAAAATGATTGAAACAAACTATAAATAATATAATTTTGTGCACCTTTCACTTTAAACTTTATTTTCCAAATTCAGTAATTTCACAGATAAAAGGTATACATTAATTTTACATACTCCAAATTAAGAATATTTCGTTTTTCTGCACGTTAACATTTTATTAAATGCACTTTTAATTGATGCATTATGCACATTTACTCTATATAACATGCATTTACGCTATTATGTAACATTTGATTGTTTTAATAGGATAGAATACAAATGAGGATTGTATATACAAAGGGTATAACCTAAATTACAAAGTGTATTTTGTTGTATTTCAAAATGCAATGTCATGTCACACTTTCTAGAATTGTACATTGAAACTTCCTATACATGAACACAATGAATAATAATTCTCTCATGAGAGGTGTCTTCTTATGATGTTCCATGTCTATCACTTTAAATCATATTCATGTGAACTTGTAAACTTGAGAAGAAGAAGAAATCTTGTCGTTGCTATCTGCAAAATAAATTACAAGTTATTAAGTGTACGGATATGAATATGGAAGTAATAAAGATGTGAATGAATGCGCAAACAATCTGCATTAGTGCATTTATTATAACAAAAGAGTGCAAAATATATTATTTTGTTAGTGCAAATTTTAAAAATGTAAAGCATAATTATAAAATGATAGAGTGCAAAATATATTATTGTGTTAGTGCAAATTTTAAAAATGTAAAGTATAATCTATGTTAGTGCATTATATACTTGACGAAGTGCATGAAACGATATGTAAAAGTGCGCCACTGGGTGACTGAAATAGCAATGTAGCAACACCCAAACAAGAAAAATTTCAATCAACAGGCACAAAGACAAATGTATTAAAATTGTGTGATCTGAATATCTGATAAAGAATATTACAAACACATAATTTATGAGGGTGAATGTACAGATAAGCAAAAGTGTACTTGCAGGTGACTCAAATAACTACACATCAACATCCAAATAAGAAAACTCTCAATCAAGATAAGCACACATACTAATCTACTCCGTATAAAAATTGTGTGATCTGATATACAAGAATACAAGCACATAATTATTCTACAAGGCAAATTGTCCGTGATTGGATTCTAAAAGAAAATTAATTCAACGATAAAAAAATCAGTGTAGACTCAAATAGTGATAGTGTAATTAATTTTTTAGGAAAAATTGAATTGACAAATAAATCACACGAAATAACTTACAATCATCCATGGGGAGAATATGATATTTTTCAGAATTTCAGATTGAATGAGATGTATATAAACCTCGAGTAATCCATGGAAGTGATATAATAGATTATAGGGCAGAGGAGAGATTGAAGACGGAGATGAGCGGGGAAGACGAGATGCAGTGGAGAGGCCGCTGATGAAGATGAGAAACGGAGAAGAGGTCATCGATGAAGATGAGAGAGAGAATTGAGAAGATCTTGCGGATGAAGGTGGGCGTGAAAGATGAGACGGTTTTCAAAAGGAAAGATGCCAAAATGACCTTTGTAGCCTCACACGAGTTATTATATTAGTTTAAAAGATAACAAAATCCAAGGGTCCCCGTTCATTCTCATTTCTCTCCTAAGATGGTATTCTCATATGATCCTTACTCTCTCTCTCTCTCTCTCTCTATATATATATATATATAGAGTAATCTTCCGGTCAGGTATACCTGACCGGAGCCGCCGTCCGGCCTCCTCCTTTTGGGGGCCTTCCCGGTGGCATTTTTTGCTCAAATTTTTTGTGTAGGTTCCTCATGAAGTCTAGTTCATCCATACCAAATTGCAGCCAAAAATTCAATCGGGAAGGTCGTCAAATGATTTTTGCAAGTTAACTGGTCCGGAAAATACATATTCCGGACCAGTTAACTTGCAAAAATCATTTGACGACCTTCCCGATTGAATTTTTGGCTGAAATTTGGTATGGATGAACTAGACTTCATGAGGAACCTACACAAAAAATTTGAGCAAAAAATACCATCGGGAAGACCCCCAAATGGAGGAGGCCGGACGGGGGCAGTGGTCACGTATACCTGACCTGAATATTTCTCTCTCTCTCTCTCTCTATATATATATATATATATATATATATATATATATATATATATATATATATATATATATATAGAGTTTGGATCAAATGAGAATATCATCTCATGAGAGAAATAAGAATGCATCTCTACCATTGATTTCGTATGATCAATTAACATGCCGTGTTAGTACTAACGGCATTAGTTGATGTACTCCGTATGGTATTACATACGTAATTTCCATATATGTCAACTCTTTAATTTAAGCATTCACTTTTCGACTTGATAATAATTGTAAGTCAACCCTTTTGGTCAAAAGTTTTTTAATTTTTGGGAGTACATTTTTAAGCTCTCTGCAATTAAGAGTATTCCACTACCGAACTAACTTGTATTTAAATAATTATTTAAAAGTATTTGTTTGTCAATAGCTATATTCTTTCAAAACGTTTTTATTTGGTTTGCACTTTTTATGAATGTTGCTGCATTTTAGTATAATTATTATTTAATAATAGTTCTTACTTTCATTTTTAAAATAGCAATAACAATAGTAATTATGTATATGCTGTAACACTTGAGATTTAATATAAACGGATTAATAGTACTACTCATACCAACAAGATGCATCTCCTTTTAAGGGAGCTCATTAGCCAAGAACTCCAAAGTTAAGCGTGCTTGCACGAGAGTAGTCTTGGGATGGGTGACCCCCTGGGAAGTGCGCGCACGAGTGAGGACAAAGTGCGCGGAAAAGGCTAGTGGCGGTTTGTGAGGACAGTACTAGAGGTCCGAAGTAACTACCTCGGGTCCTGCGGGGCCGGGGTGTTACAGGTGGTATCAGAGCAACCCTGCGACAGTGTGTTGATCCGTTGGATATCGGGCAGACACCTAGCGGGGGAAAAGATTCTAGGGTATGATTGAGATTGGTTTAAGGGCGCAACGAGGACGTTGCGATCCTAAGTGGGGGTGATTGTAACACTTGAGATTTAATATAAACGGATTAATAGTACTACTCATACCAACAAGATGCATCTCCTTTTAAGGGAGCTCATTAGCCAAGAACTCCAAAGTTAAGCGTGCTTGCACGAGAGTAGTCTTGGGATGGGTGACCCCCTGGGAAGTGCGCGCACGAGTGAGGACAAAGTGCGCGGAAAAGGCTAGTGGCGGTTTGTGAGGACAGTACTAGAGGTCCGAAGTAACTACCTCGGGTCCTGCGGGGCCGGGGTGTTACAGGTGGTATCAGAGCAACCCTGCGACAGTGTGTTGATCCGTTGGATATCGGGCAGACACCTAGCGGGGGAAAAGATTCTAGGGTATGATTGAGATTGGTTTAAGGGCGCAACGAGGACGTTGCGATCCTAAGTGGGGGTGATTGTAACACTTGAGATTTAATATAAACGGATTAATAGTACTACTCATACCAACAAGATGCATCTCCTTTTAAGGGAGCTCATTAGCCAAGAACTCCAAAGTTAAGCGTGCTTGCACGAGAGTAGTCTTGGGATGGGTGACCCCCTGGGAAGTGCGCGCACGAGTGAGGACAAAGTGCGCGGAAAAGGCTAGTGGCGGTTTGTGAGGACAGTACTAGAGGTCCGAAGTAACTACCTCGGGTCCTGCGGGGCCGGGGTGTTACATATGCACAATTATTTTGATTGTAATGCATGAATAATAGAGTCACACCCTATTGAGAGAATAGTTAAAAGAAAAATGAGAATGAATCTGATCGTTAAAAATTGTGCATGACTTGAAATTAATTTGTTATACCACTTTGAATTGTGCATTATTTGAACCATAAATATGCAATATCATTAATCAAGAAGTGCATCATTTTAGGGGCCGTTCTCATTTGTCATGTGAGAAATTGTTCTCATCAAAACCATATTCTAAAAGAGTAATGAGAATGAATCCGATCGTTAACAATTGTGCATAGTTTGGAACAAAAGTTTGTTTAATTTGTCGTTAATTACAAAGTGCAGCTACATTTTCAAATAAATTAAATTCTTATCCTACTTTCAATTAACATGCATTACATTTACCATAAATGTGCAACAATATTAACCAAGATTTGTATCGTTTTAGGTCATTCTCATTTATCATGTGAGAAATCATTCCCTCCAAAATTATATCCTAAAAGAGAAATGTGAATGATGCAGATCATAAAAATTGTGCATGATTTGAAACAAAAATGTGCTTGTCATAAATCCCAAAGCGCAACTACATTTTAAAATAAATTAAATCGCTATATCACTTTAAAATGTGCATTATATTTACCATAAATGTGCAACAATATTAACCAAGATTTGTATCGTTTTAGGTCATTCTCATTTATCATGTGAGAAATCATTCCCTCCAAAATTATATCCTAAAAGAGAAATGTGAATGATGCAGATCATAAAAATTGTGCATGATTTGAAACAAAAATGTGCTTGTCATAAATCCCAAAGCGCAACTACATTTTAAAATAAATTAAATCGCTATATCACTTTAAAATGTGCATTATATTTACCATAAATGTGCAACATCATTAACCAAGATGTGTATCGTTTTATATCATTCTCATTTGTCATGTGAGTGCAATGATTTGCACAATTGATAGTTTTATATAATAATATATATGCACTAATAGCCTAGAAATACACTCAAAATAAATAGAGTGAATAAAATATGATAGCGATCTAAACGAAAAATGAATGTATGTGATTGTTAAAATTGTGCATGATGTAAAGAAAAATGTGCATTATAATGGATCATAGAGTGAAGCCACATTTTAAAAATAAAACAAAATGTTATACCACTTTGAAACAAAAATGTGTTTGTCACTAATCACAAAGTGCAATTACTTTTTTAAATAAAGTAAATTGTTATACCACGTTAAATTGTGCATTATTTTTACCATAATGTGCAACATCATTAACTAAGATTTACCATAGTTGACTTTTTTATATGTTAATTACTCCGTAATGTATGTGAATTAGTCGTCTTGATATACACTAAAAACAAATAAAGCATGTTATTCATTCAATAAATAAAAGTATGTACTATGAAAAAGTAACACATGGTGGATAATAAAAGTAACAATGCACTAATACACAATAACTATATTCCATACGTGCAATTGTTTCACCTAGTTTGCTGACTTTTGGAATCCATTTAACCGCATTAAAGGAAAGAGAGTCGGTTACCATTAATAATTAAATTATCATTGTAAACTTTCAGTTAAGTTAACGTGAGATGCTCCGTTAGTTGTCCAAAGTTTGGACTAATTTCATTTATGCCACCGTTTAAAACTCAATTAGTGCCGTAGATCTTTTATTTTGGGTGAATATGATTTGTTCTTATTTCTCTCCTAAGCCACTATTCTCACTTGAACTCTACCCTATATATATATATATATATATATATATATATATATAGAGTCCTTTTCGTGTCCAGCCGGCCTGACGGGAACCGCCGTCCGGCCGAGGGCATTTCGGGCACTTCCCGATGGATTTTTTTGATGAAATTTTTTGAGCATGTTCTTCATGAAGTCTAGTTTATCTATACCAAATTTCAGCTCAAAATTCGATCGGGAAGGCATTCAAATAATTTTTTGAAGTTGACTGGGTTTTTATATGTATACTTTGACGTAGTCAACTTCAAAAAATTATTTGAATGTCTTCGATATATATATAATTTTTTGAAGTTGACTGGGTCATCCAATACAAACAATCTAACTGATGGGTCATATATCCATGTTTTCCCAATTCGATATTTTGGAATGAAAGTAGGATGTTCTTTACTCGGTATAAAAACTGATGGGGTAAAGCTTTTTAAATACGTAGTATTTATTATTTACCTATTGATCGGATTTGTGAGTGGGGTAATGGGGTTCGGAAACTTAATCTTAACAAATATTTAATATTGGATCAATCATAATGTTGCAGTTGAATTATTTAAGTCTAAATTAAAAATGATATATCTTTGTGGACCGGTACGGTACCCTATTTTTTAAATGGGTACCGGAGTTCTCACCTTTAATATTTTGATATTTGGCAATTGCCAGTTGGATTTGTTTCACTTGTATGGTTTGTATTGGATGAATTTGTGTTACTAGGAAAGATTTGTTTAGGGAAACCATTAGTAATTTATGAAATTAAATTAGTAATGAGTATGGGTACAATTTATATAAACTTTTTTGGAAAATCTATATTAAAGGAGATTAGGATGGAAACAAATTGTTGAACTTTTACATCACACAAAAGTATTTTGATAATTTCTATTTTTATTTGGTTTCGAACACCCGAAAGATAAAGGCTAGATCCGCCACTGTACTCGACCGCTTCATCTTTGATTCTTATTTGTTTGATTCCCTCTTCATTAAATAGTTTTTGGTTAGTTAATTTCTAGTTAAAACACGACCTACTGAGAATTTATCAACTCTTCTAATTTTGCATTGTTCCTGTTCGTTACCAGACATGTATTTTTTGGGAAACATAATATTATAAAAATCTTTAAGTAAAAGAAATTGAAAACAACAACACCCGATAGTTATTGTTGATCGCGAAGGAAATTCAAACCCCTTCACACATACACACAATACAAATGCATTCAATAATCACTAAAAAGGATGGAATAATCGTCGCTACACGAGTGCAACAAGTGATGTAGTCAAATCATCTATTTATGTTAAATATAAAAACTGTTAAGATTTTTTTTATATTAAAGTTAGAGACACAGAGAATTTCCTCTTAAATTGAAATTTAGAAATTAGGACATTATCACTAGAAAATGATGAGAGTTGATTCAACTCAAGGGATGATTGCTAAACCGAACCAAAGTCTAAAGACTGAAACTTAAAAATCAAACAATTGAACAAATAGCGCAGGACAAATTAAATGGCTAAATGTGATACAAAACGAAATTTATAATTCGCATAAGGCAATAATAAATTGATACAAACTGACCGGTTGTATTTGTCATAATTACATGTGTATGGTTTTGATGAGTGAGTCAATGATATGCTTGGTTGCGTGGGTGGATGCGGTTTATTTAATACTCCGTATATTTGATATACGTAGTATATTAATACTCTTTTACCCCAAGTCTCATTTTTTCGGTAAAAATTATAGATTTGAGTATAGTAAAGTGAAATGTTGTAAATCACATATTTCTTTTCAAAAACGGAAAGATGACACTTATTTTGGAACAATCCTAAAAAGAAAGTAAGACAGATAAAATGACACAGAGGGTGTCATATATTTAACATTATATAATCGTGGGCCACAAGTCCGGGTTGTCCATGCCCAGGGCCGAGCCTGTATTCGAATTTATAAACCACAAATCCCACTCCTCCAGGCTTACTCTGATGCCTCAGACAGCTATGATCATTCTGATGACTCTTTCTTTTCAGACGACTTTCTAGGACATGCAACAGAAAGTGATCGTCGTCCCCCTCTATCAAACAAGGAAGAAATTAGGAACTCCAAATTCAATAGGATGATTTGCAGTAAATCAAATTAAAGCTGGTCACATCCGAAAACTGTCTGCCAACAGAAAACCTGAATACGCAACTCAAGATCTACAGGAAATCTCAGAAGAATAAAAGACGGCACAGCATGACGACCAGATCACAAGCTAGAGATTTCCCTTGGGTCTAGTTTTTGTCTTTACTTTTCATTTCTTTTATGTAATTTTTTTTCCTTTATTTATCTTTTCACACTGTAATTTTCTGATTTTATAAATAAATGGAATGAATTTATTTATTAGAAAAAAAGTAGAAAGAATGGAGATAAAAAAAAATTATAAAGAACAAAGTCGTCTAGTATAATTTCCAAAAATTGCCTTTATGAAAGGTAATTCTTTTAAAGTCATCGTTCTCTATATTTAATAAGAATAGAATTATGGTTGAAATGTGGGGTTTTTGTTTAGTCGGTTGTTTCACCGGAAAATTTCCCGGTCTAAAAGCGATTTATGATTTGAAGAACACATGGGGTGTTAAGTGCATTATTAAGCCCCATGATAAGGGTTGGGTTATATTTAAATTTCAAAGTGAGGATGATAGGACAAAAGTGTTGAAAGAGGGACCTTACACCATTTTTGGGAAACTACTTATGTTAAAAGCACTATCGGATGATTTTTCCTTTGATGATGAAGAGTTTCTCAAAGTACCTATTTGGGTTAAATTCCCTAACTTACACTTGACACTTTGGAATGAGGATGCTTTGAGTGAGATTGCATCCATGGTTGGTGTCCCATTGGCTACGGACAAAGTCACACATGATAGGTCTAATCACCACTTTGCTAGAGTGCTTATTGAAGTTGATATTTCGAAGCCACCGCCACTTTCATTTCCTATTCGACTACCATCCCGGAAGGTAGTTAAACAATTTGTGGTGTATGAAACGTTCCCAAATTTTTGCTTCCATTGTAAGATATATGGGCACCACCCGTTTATTTGCAATAAGCTAGCAAAAAGGGACGATGATACGGTGAAATCAAGTGAGAAAGCTGAAGATGAACAAATAAAAATTGGGGGAAAGGAAAACATACCTGCGGAAATTGTGGAAACTGTTGAACCCGCTGCCCAATCCAGTCTGACAAAATCTGCCCAGGAGATCCACCCGACTGTCCAGGGGCAAAACCCGACCGGGACAGCCACAAACCCGACCGGGTTTAAACGGCAGTCTGATTCCCAGGTTGCCCAATGGTGTCCAGAAGTTGTGAAAAGCTCAAATGAACAATCCGTGGCCGCTTTGGAAGATATTGAGAGGGTAGTTACGGATGAGAATGATTTGCACCAACATGATGTCGTCATCAAATGTGAGATGGTTAACGGTAAGACACTCAAGTTGGTTGTCAAACCGTTTAGATTTGTGCGGGCTAGTGTGATTCGAGTGGATACTTCCCTTCGACTCACGGACGATTTGGATAAAAAGGGCTTAACTTTCACCGCAAGATGTCTAGAGGGATTACCGGGAGTTACAAAGAAGAAAGGGGAGGTTTGTTTTGATGCTAAGTTCACTACTCCTTTCCGGGCTTTCTTTGGATGTTTAGATTAGGAACTTGTTGAAGTTAGTTTTTGTTTGATTTTATTGGTCCAAATCTTGGATTTGAGAGACTATGAGTTTTTGATTTTGTGATATCCCGTGCATTGGGATATGCACTTTGATTGTATAATTTGTGAGGTGGGGTCTGTCCCATTATTTTGATGCATTATATCTAGGTTAGTTTATTCTAGCTTAGATAGTCATTTTGATTTGGATTTGATGCATTGTAAAATGCTATTTTTTTCGATTTCTAATATACTTACATGTTATCGAAAAAAAATAAGAATAGATTACACTTTTGGTCCCACAGAAATCGCTCCAATTCCACATGCATGTCGTATATGTCTTTGATTTTGATCATCTTCTTTTGTAAATTATTATTGTTTTTTGTCTATATAAGGACCTTCAATCGATAGTTCCTATAGTTAAAATCACTGGAGAAGTGTCAGAATACTGGACGGAACAACCACAAATGACTTAAAACATTAGTCAAATAAATACAATAGATTCAGTGAGAGAAAAAGACTAAATATGAAATTAAAAGTGGAATTAAACTTTAAATAAATACGTAGTATAGCTTAAAATTTTCCAGAAATCACTTATGCTTGGGTGGGGTACTGAGACAGATTACGTAACAATCGTTGATACATTGTTCGGCATATATAATGGACGAGCGGCATGTATCAGCAATACAATTGTTCGCACACTCGCCTACGTTGTCCCAGTCGATCGAGTTCGAGGCTTTAGGTGAGATGGCACCCTTGGCGCTTCGGAATAATGTAGTGTCACGTGCATGGACCATCATCAATAACATCAAAGTAAAACTTACATATACAATATTATTTGAGGCAATTGCCATTTCTTCAGGTCCTTGGCACTACAAGATTATTAGTTAGGAACACTAAATTTTGTTGTATTTGGGATACATGCTCTCACCTCATTAAGCCAACTGTTTATATAGATATTAAGATTAGGTGATGAGTTAGAAATAAATCGTTGGGACTTGGGGTTATTAGTTATATACATGCATGACTAGTAAATTTATGTATTTGAATATTTGATTAATGTTGACATTCAATTAAACTTAACCTAAACTAAAACGGGTGTATCTGATCCATTTGATGGTCAGTTTCCAGGGCCTCGTTGCATGTTTTTTATAAAGAAGAATTTATGAAGTTTGACTTTTAAGTTTTAACTCCTTATTAATTACTTATGAGCTTAAAATTTAAGCTCCCCATTATGTACAACAGAAATACTCTTTCCTTCACAAAAAGATTGTTTCATTTTACCTTTTTGTTACGTCTCCCTAAGCCTAAGATTGTGATAAAAATTTTGGTAAATTTTGTGTGATTCAAAATCATTATTACCTTATCAATTCAATTTCAATCATATAAATAATTTTTTATTGGTTTGCGAGTCACTCTCTCTTATTACATTGTCAGTAGAACGGTATCATTTAAGGTTTTGAACCAACACTCTTGTCCAATTGAGTGATAATTTAGGTATTAGGATTCTTGTAGTCTAACAAAGCTAACGGGATCAGGCGCTCAAGGAACCTTTGGTAGAACTAAATCCCCTTATTAATTATACATGCATGACTAGTAAATTTATGTATTTAATTAATGTTGGCATTCAATTAAACGTAACCCAAACTAAATCGGATGTATCTATTTGTTGGTCAGTTTCGAGGGCCCCGTTGCATGTTTTTGATATAAAATTAGTTAGAGCAGAATTTATGAAGATGGACTTGTAACTGCTTCTTATTAATTACTCAAAATTTAAACTTCCCACTATGAAGAATAGAAATATTTAGGGATGTCAAAAAAACCCGACCCGCAATGACCCGCCCTGGCCCGAGACATTTGGGGCGGGTCCGCCCCGCCCCGTCTTGCAAATGGGGCGGGTCCGCCCCGCCCCGCCTATACAATGAAGTGGGTCCGGGTATTAGAATTGACCCGTGCCGCCCCGACCCGCCCCGACCCGACCCGCTCAATATATAAGTATACATACTTTTTCTTAACTTATACTACAAATATACTTCAACATACATATGTGTGTATACAATAAAGGCTAAATGGTCAAATAGGTACATGAACTAACTTAAAGTGTTCAATTAGCCCCTTATATAGGAGATTCTGCCCGGCCGTCACCAATTGGGGCGTTTCCCGGTAAAATTTTTTGATGAAATTTTTTGAGCATCTTCTTCATTAAGTCTAGTTTACCCATATCAAATTTCAGCTAAAAATTAAATCAGGAAGGCAGTCAAATGATTTTACGAAATGTACTGCGCTATCACTACAAGAAAAGATGTTTTTAACTACGAAAATTAATGACGGGTAGATAATCCCGTCATTAATAGTACTATTTGCAGAGCTTTTATGAGGGATAAAATCCTCTCATTAAAATAATGAGGAATTTTAAGTATTTACCCTCATTATTGATAGTTAGAAAATTGGAGACCCTCACCATATGTAATTTGAGAGTCAGCGGGCATATTTTAAGAGGGCGGGCAAACAAAAATATTCCCACTAAAGTACTAAACGAATAGGACAAGTAAAAACCCTATCTCATACCCGACCGACCAGGCAGCCCTGCTTGCGCTCATCTCTGATGTCCTTCTCTGCAGCCTGCACTTCATCTTCACTCTCTCGTCTATGGCCATCGCCGACGTGGGCAGTAAGCATTCATCACTCCTTTCTAGCGAATAAAATCAAACAAAAGTGCGATTAGGTGCGCTCAGGCTAGCGACGAATTTGCTCTGAGCTTTTCTTAAGCGACGGCCTTTTGAGAAATCAAAGCTTTCTCGTCACTTTTCCGGAGAGTGATTAAGCGCAATAGCGCTTGGTTTCTGGCATTACTCAACATTTGACCATTATTTGGTATTATTTTGGGGGTTTTGAAGTTTTAATTTACCTAGGGTTCATAATAGATTTCTCAATAGTCTGGCCTTCTTGATTAATTCACAATAGTCTTTTCCTTTTTTAATTTTATAAAGTTTATCAAGTAATGTGATTTACAGTAAAAGATAGCTAACGGAACCACATCAGGTAGTGTGGCTTTACGAGTGCTTATTCAAATACTTGTGAATAGTATTTAGTGTAGTAGTTAACTTGTTTCATTCAGTCGTTTGATATTAAAGTTAATATCATGTTTGAGTAGTTTGTAAAAGTATGAAGCCATATGCTTGTCAAATTTCTTTGGTGGGATTGACATGGTATTATACTGTTATCTCTTCGGGTCACTAGGAATGTGAGGAAGAAGGGAACAAGAGGAAAACTGGTTCTCTTACGCATAAAAGACTGAGTTTGATTAGGTTTTGAAATTAGTGCACTAATATGGCTACAACTGCTGCTGTTATTATTGACACTTTTACAATTTCTATTGGGCTTTGTATGTTTTCAGATTTATTTTATTGACCAGGCCAGTCATGATTTTGAGACTGAAATTGAAATTGAAATTGATTAACACTTTCAGTATGCTATGAAGTTTATGCATGTTATGGAATTTATTTTTTGTTTTCTGAAACTGGAATGTAATTTAGTTTCTTTGTAAGTGAACTTAATCTTCCGTAGTTCTAATTCTTCAAGAGTAGTGTTGGATAAAAGGGAAAAACATAAACACACAAGAAGATTCCTCAATTGTTAGCCCTGGTGTGTTTTGCTCGATTGCATGGAAATAGGCCAAACTTAGGTAATGCGTTCTTTATTCTTCTTTATTTTTTACAATGGCAGCTGATTTTTTTAATAAGAATATTATAGTATACATCCGTACTTGAGTACACTGATCACATTTACAACTCTAGTAAACAACACCACGGAGTCACCAACTTGTTTTGTTCCAGAAGTTCAGGACACAAGTTATTCAAAGAAAAGTAAGATTATTGATATTGTTAAATTTTTTATGAGTATGTATAAGCATTTTCCCTTATTTTATAACACTTTGCTTATTGCAGGTAGACATCGCATCAATTTTTGTTACAGAGTATCTCATAATAATTCTGCCATTTTGCTGTCGAGTTCAGATATTATAGACAATGGCGATGGATGATGAATCAAAGAACCCAAATGACTCAAAATGTGTAAACACCAACTAGCACACTTAGTGACTGCTGAATTATTTTCTCTCTTTTTTATTTCATTCTATTGCATCTCGAAGCGTCTACCTACAGGGAATAGGCCAGCACCATTGTTCATTCATTTGCTAGATAAAATTATGTGCATAGTGACATAGTCATAAATGTTCTTAGGGTAAGTTTACGTCATTTGTTTGGTGTTATATATTTACTTTTCTATATTTTTAAATTAAATCAAGTACCTCTGTTTGTCTTATAGGCTAAACCTGATACAAAATGAGGTGATGCTCAAATAACTCTGCTTCCTTGAAACAGTATCTCTTTACTTGTGTTATAGGCTCAACCCCATACGAATGGAATTTAGTGTATGCTCAAATAACTCTGCTTACTGAAACATATGTGAGTTTTAACTCTCTTTAGTTTTTTCTCAATACATTATTTATATTGAAAGTGTTTAGGTATTATGTCTCTTATTATTTTTCTATGTGGGGTGACCTGTTACATATGACCTTATGTATAACTTATTTTTTATTGGGAATGAACCTAATTTCAGTCACATTAAAAGTAGCCGCTTATTCCTTATTTTCTTGTTAAGTCTCTTTTGACATTTAGAAGACCCAGAAAGTTCGAGTGCAGATTTTCGGGTATGACATTAAAGGTTTTAAGTATTCAAAATATATTGATCATTTGATTATTAGTTTGTTACAAATCTGTTATGTTCTAGGTCACCTTGGAGATCAACCTTAAATGTCTGGTATTTTTTGCCTAAAACTTGCATAAAAGTTGAATGAATACCTTCTTAATTATTTTGCTAGTGTATAATGCAGGGGCTTAATAGCATAGTTAGAAGAAGCCAATTTGACTAGAAGCTGGTGAAATAGGGAGTGAAGGCGTGAAGCTTTGATACCCACTTGTGTATTAGTTTTTTTTTGTTATAAGTGTTTACTCTGTGATACTTTTAGAGCTTTAGTTATGTCTTTGTGAGTTATGTCTTTTTACTGTAAAAAACTCAAATCAGGGGAGTATGGCAAATGTACACACTGATTCACAGAATGTTGTAATGTTGGTTTAGTCTACATAGTTGCTTTTGTAAATATACTTGCAAATTACTATATAATTTCCGGTTCAAGCATCCCATAACCCTTCTACACACTAAATACATATGCATGTGTGTAAATGATGGTACTGAAAAATATATAGGTGGCAGTACTTTCTCTCATTAAAAGAATATAATCACAAAGTTTTTTTTATTGTGGTTAGTTGTATTAATGACGATATCTTTTGTCATAAAAATAACCTTTTAATGAGGGTGAATAGACTCTCATTGCATACTCAATAATGATGGTATTATATACCCGTCATTATTTACTTTTAACCGCGGAAGCAGTAGTGACGGAGAGTGACAGGAGATTTCCTGTCATTAAAACTCTTCTGTGACAGGTTTTTAACTTTTAACTACGGTATCTCTCGTCATTACTGAATACTTTTCTTGTAGTGTATTTAACTGCGCAGTTATCTTCAAAAAATCATTTAACTGCCTTCCCGGTTGAATTTGTAGCTGAAATTTGGTATGAGTAAACTAGACTTAATGAAGAAGATGCTCAAAAATTTTCATCAAAAAAATCCACCGGGAACCGCCCCAATTGGCGACGGCCGAACAGAACCTCCTATATAAGGGGCTAATTGAACACTTTAAGTTAGTTCATGTACCTATTTGACCCTTTAGCCTACAATAAATCATTATTCTTTGATCTTATAATATATGAATATATGTTAGAATGAGATGCACGACGGATTATCAATGTCTTCTTTATATATAGAATTTTAATACATTTATTCAATTATTAATATAACTAATTAGATTAACTATTCAAGTTCGAGTAAGTTTTCCTTAATTTTTGAAATCTTTAGCGCATCATGATTTTGATTTAATATATTGATTTTTAATTATTATTTAGAGATAAACATTATGTAGATTCAATTGGTAACAACTTCTCACAAATAAAAAAACAAACTAGCTAATTAGGTTGCGGCGGGGCGGACCCGCCCCGCATGGGGCGGGTCCGGGTCTTGCAATACCCGCCCCGACCCATTGCCATGCCTAGAAATATTCTTTCCGTCCGGCTAAAATTGTCTCATTTTTCCTTTTTGGTACGTCTGACATTCATGTTATTTCCGTGTTTATAATTGTGTTTTTGATTAGTTTTGAGTGATTGTTACTCTAGAAATTACACACTTTTGGTGTAATAGTTTAGTTTGTAAAATATTTGTAAATTGTTTAGATTAGGTTGGTTCTGAGCTCAAACAGGTCCAAGATCACTCTAGGGACCATTGGTGAACATCACAATTGGAAGGAAGGTGCAAAGATTTCAAGAAAAGATGAAGATTCTGATTTTTGGTAGTGTACCCGGTCGAGTATGCCCTATACTCGATCGGGTAAGTTGCTGAAAAATCAAATCGGATAAATCCGGGAACAAGGCAACATGCAGGAGGATTTTCTAACTCGATCGCGTATCCATACCCGATCGGGTAGCCGACATACCCGATCAGGTATGACCCCAGATTTTCAGTTTCGAGGAAACTAACCCTTACCCGATCGGTTGAGCTAAAAACTCGATCGGGTACACGACCCTGCAGGCCTAAAAAGCCTATAAATACACCCCATTTCCTCCACAAGAAGGACACCAATTCACATATACTTCTAAGCTCAGTTTAGACAAGTTCTTTCTTTATATTTTTATCATGTTTAGTCTCCAAATGAGGAGCTAAACTCTTCCATCTTGGTTTTGCTACTTTGAAGCTTAATGAATTTGTAAGTTGTGAGTTATTATCTTTAATCTTCTTCCTTGAATACTAATTCTTTCTTTAAATACTATTTCTATATCAATGTTGGGGAGTGTTACTAAGATGACAATTAGTTAACATCTTGATATTAACTATAGTAGGATTCATCTTCTTTAATATTCTTCCTTGAGTATTAATTAATTCCTATTCATATTTTATATTAATATTTTGAACATTACTTAAAGGATCAACTAGTTTTGTTTCATATATTAATTATTACTAGAATCGGTCGATTAATACGCTTGTTATTAATTCGGTCCTTTCGTGGTAGTAAACTTGGGTTATTAATGCATGCGTTTCATGGTTAATAAACCAAGGGGAATTAATTATATTGATTAAACCAATAAACCGCTTGTGTTGAGGTTATCAAACTCAATCGTTTTCATCTTGATTTTATTGCTACTATCGAGTGAATATACGACGCATGTTCTATATTAACTCGGTAGTAAGTTTTATTAATGAACGCGTCTCGTTATTAATAACTACCCTCGATGAATTGGATATACTCCTCGATTGAGTATTCGAGAGGAAGATAGTTAAAGATATAACCGGGATCGACGAACATTTCATTAAGTGGATAAAAGCAAAGCCAAGCCTTCTTCTCATTAATTAAACCACATAACTCATTCATCTTCGTGTTTAAATATAATTTAAAGTTCATCAACCAAATTTAAACCCCCCTTATTGTTACTTATCTATTTCTGTAAGAAGAAAAGTATTCCTTTCCCTGTGGATACGAACCTTACTTCACTATACTACGTATTTGTGTTGTATTGTATTATTACTTTGAGTGCACCTCACGACAAAGTGCACGTCAAATTTGGCGCCGTTGCCGGGGAAAGGCAACTATTTTTTCTTTTTATTTTATTCAAGAAAAAATCAAAAAAAAAAAAATATAATTAACCAAAAATATAAAGAGTTCTTGTTTTTCTATTTCTGAGCTTTGTGAAGTATATGGTCCGATATCGTTCTATAAACGAAATCACTTATCAAGCAAACCCCGAAATAGAACAAGCCTTCGAGAGGTTGAGAAATTTAATTCCGCACATACCCTCGGAGGAAACCTCAAACGCTAGCTCCAGTTCTAGCGAATCTGAAGAACCAATCACTATGGCTCAAGAAACAAGAACCTTGAGGGAGCTCACAGCTCCGAACTTGAATCAACAACCGTTATGTATTACCTTCCCTACACTCAACGAGGGTAATACATTCGAGCTGAAATCTGGGCTCATTCATCTTTTGCCATCCTTCCATGGCCTAAGAGGAGAAGATCCGAATAAACACCTCTCGGAGTTCCATGTTGTGTGCACAAGCATGTGCCCTAATGGAGTCACCGAGGAGCAAATCAAATTGCGGGCTTTCCCATTCTCACTCAAGGACACCGCAAAGGATTGGCTATTCTATCTTCCTTCGGGAAGTATAGACACATGGGCGGCAATGAAAAAGGCTTTCCTTGAAAGGTACTATCCCGCCTCTGTCTCCTCATCTCTCAAAAAGCAAATCAGCAATGTGGAGCAAAATGATGATGAATCGTTCTATGAATATTGGGAACGATTCAAGAAACTTTGTGCGAGCTGTCCGTATCATGGCTATTCGGAGCAAGACCTCATCTTATACTTTTATGATGGTCTTTGCAACGATGATAGACGGATGATTAATGCCGCGTGTGGAGGAGGAATCGTTAACAAGACTCCCTCTCAAGCTATGAATCTTATCTCGGAGTTGGACGAGAATTGTAGATATCACAACGGGCGGTCATCAACAAAAAGAGTCATGGCGGCCGAATCAACATCATCTCTAGAAAGTCAAGTTGCCGGCTTGACTTCTTTGGTTAAGGATTTTCTTTTAAATTCCAAGACCCAAGAAGTCAAGGTCTGCGGCATCTGCACACAACACGGTCACCCTACCGATGCATGCCCGACCCTTCAAGAAGAAAATCCCGAGCAAGTTAACGCTTTGGGGTTCCCAAACCAAAAGAGGTATGATTCTTACGGCAACACTTATCACCCTGGGTTTAGAGATCACCCCAACCTTCGTTACGGGAATCCGCAAGGAAACCCACAACAAAATAACCCTCCACCAAATCAATTTCCTCCAAATAAACAACCATACTCTAAACCCCAAGGCCAAGGCTCAACTATGTCCACCGAAGACATGATCCGAGCACTCACCTCAAATGTCTCAACCATGCAACAAAACATGGTCCAATTCCAACATGAGACAAAATCAAGCATCCAAAACCTCGAAAATCAAATGAGCCAAATCTCAAGTGCCGTGAGTAGGCTTGAAGCCAAGGATTCAACAAAGCTTCCTTCTCAAACGGAACCGAATCCTAGGCAACAAGCCCATGCGGTAACATTGAGGAGTGGCAAAGAGTTGGTAATTGCCAAAGAGAAAGCCAAAAGCCACATTGGCGAGGAAGAAGAAGAGGAGGTTATGGACAAAGCTCAACCCGAGGAGGAGGAAGCTCACACTCTCACCCCACCACCGACCATCCAAGAAATTGAAGCTCCATTCCCCGAAGCTCTAAGGGAAACACGGAGGGTGGAAAAAGACAAGGACATCGATGAGACATTCTCCAAATGTGAGGTAAATATTCCTCTTCTTAATTTAATTAAGGGTGTTCCTAGATTTGCCAAATTTTTCAAGGAGCTATGCACAATAAAAAGAAAGCATAGACTCAATGGAAAACAAAAAGTCCAAGTTAGTGAACGTGTTTCGGCAGTTTTCCAAAAGAAACTCCCAAAGAAATACAATGACCCGGGCATGTTCACTATACCTTGTAAGTTGGGAGGTACTACGTTTTCAAAGGCCATGTTAGACTTGGGGGCATCAATTAATGTCATCCCGTACTCTTTGTATAAATCACTTGAACTTGGCCCTCTAAATGAAACCGGAGTAGTTATTCAACTTGCGGATAGATCAAATGCCTACCCTAAAGGTATTGTCGAAGACGTACTAGTTATGGTAGACAATTTGATCTTTCCCGCCGACTTTTATGTTTTAGAAATGGAAAATGATAAGAATGCGGTTCCTATCCTTTTAGGAAGACCATTTTTAAAGACCGCTAGAGCTAAAATCGATGTTTTTAACGGATCTTTAACTATGGAATTTGATGGAGATAAAGTTGAATTCAATATTTATGACTCCATGAAATACCCAAATGAAAATCATTCTCTATTTGCCATTGATATTATAGATCCCCTTGTGCAAAACACTTTTGAAATGAATGGGGAGGATGAACTACTAAGTGTGATTGAAAATGACCTCGGGGAGAATTCATTAGAACTTGCTTTGACCCCCAATATACAAGCCATGATGGTGGAGTTGGATAACCACTTCCAACTTCCACTTATGCCACCGGGGTCAAGAGCATTCCCACTAACCATCCCCGAGGAAAAGCCTTTACCTTCCATTGTGCAGGCCCCCGATGTTGAGATAAAGCCACTCCCAAAACACTTGAAATATGTGTTTTTGGGAGAAAAAGAAACCTTGCCGGTCATAATCTCAAACAAATTGACCGGAGATCAAGAAGAGAAGTTGATTGCGGTGCTTAAAGAGCACAAACTTGCAATTGGATGGACTATAGCTGACATCAAAGGCATTAGTCCATCTACATGCATGCACCGCATTTTGATGGAGGATGACGCAAAACCAGTACGCCAACCGCAACGAAGATTGAACCCACCTATGATGGAGGTGGTAAAAAAGGAGGTCATCAAGCTTCTCCAAATGGGGATAATTTTCCCCATATCCGATAGCAAATGGGTTAGTCCAACCCAAGTTGTTCCCAAGAAGACCGGAGTCACGGTAGTGGAGAACAAACATGGAGAACTTATGCCCACCCGAATTCAAAATGGATGGAGGGTATGTATAGATTACCGTCGCCTCAACGCGGTAACTAGAAAGGATTTCTTTCCTTTACCCTTCATTGACCAAATGCTTGAGAGACTTGCGGTACATAAGTTCTATTGCTTCCTTGATGGCTACTCCGGGTATTTTCAAGTACCCATAGCCCCTGAAGATCAAGAAAAGACAACATTCACTTGTCCGTTTGGCACTTTTGCCTATCGACGTATGCCATTCGGACTTTGCAACGCACCCGCCACTTTCCAAAGATGCATGATGAGCATATTCTCTGAATATGTTGAGCTATTTATGGAAGTTTTCATGGATGATTTCACAATCCATGGAGACTCATTTGATTCATGCTTATATCATCTATCTCTTGTACTCAAAAGTTGTTTAGAATCAAACCTTGTTTTGAATTCTGAAAAATGCCACTTCATGGTGGAAGAAGGAATTGTTCTAGGCCATGTAATCTCATCCAAAGGGATAGAGGTTGACAAGGCCAAAGTTGAAGTCATCCAATCACTCCCTTATCCTACCACCGTTAGGGAGATACGATCATTCCTTGGACATGCAGGTTTTTATCGGAGATTCATCAAAGACTTCTCAAAGATTGCATCTCCTTTATGCACACTTTTGCAAAAGGAGGTGGAATTCATCTTCTCCGAGGAATGCAAGAAGGCCTTCAATACCTTGAAGGAAAAGCTAGTAACCGCACCCATCATCCAAGCTCCCGATTGGTCTCTTCCATTTGAGATCATGTGTGATACTAGCGACTATGCGGTCGGAGCCGTTTTGGGACAAAAGGTGGGAAGGGCATCTCATGTGATCTACTATGCATCCACCACTCTCAATGATGCTCAACGCAACTACGCCACCACCGAAAAAGAAATGTTGGCCGTCGTCTACGCACTTGAAAAATTCCGGTCATACTTACTTGGAACCAAAGTGATCATTTACACCGATCATGCGGCTCTTAGATTCTTAATGACAAAGAAGGAGGCCAAACCAAGGTTGATTCGGTGGATACTACTCTTGAGCGAGTTTGACGTTGAGATCAAAGAAAAAAAGGGCATGGAGAACTTGGTGGCCGATCACTTGAGCCGTTTAGTCCTTAATGAAGGAAGTGATCATATCAAAAATGATATCCGGGGGGAATTTCCCGATGAGACTCTTTTCTCTCTTAAGGAAATTCGCCCTTGGTACGCTCATATTGTTAATTTTCTTGTTCTAAACAGGTTTCCACCAAGCTTCTCTAAAGCACAAAGAGAGAATCTCCAACACGATGCAAAACAATATGTATGGGATGAACCATACTTGTGGAAACATTGCAAAGATCAAGTCATTAGAAGGTGCATTCCCGAGACGGAGATAGCATCCATCCTTGCCTTTTGCCACTCCCATGCATGCGGTGGACACTTTGGAGGCAAGCGAACAGCCATGAAGGTACTGGAATGCGGTTTCTGGTGGCCAAGCTTATTTCGAGATGCCCATGTCTTTTGTCAATCTTGTGACAATTGCCAACGCATGGGAAACATCTCTCGAAAACATGAGATGCCACAAGTTCCTATGCTCTATGTGGAGATATTTGATGTTTGGGGAATAGATTTCATGGGACCTTTTCCAAATTCCCACGGAAATCTATACATTCTCTTGGCGGTGGACTACGTTTCAAAATGGGTGGAAGCAAAAGCCACAAAGACTGACAATGCCAAAGTAGTTGCGGACTTCCTCAAAACCCGCATCTTCTCAAGGTTTGGAGTCCCACGCATTTTGATAAGCGATAGGGGCACTCACTTCTACAACAAAACTGTGAGCGCCTTGTTAAAAAAATATGGCGTCACCCACAAACTCTCCACCGCATACCATCCGCAAACAAACGGCCAGGCCGAGGTCTCGAACAGGGAGTTGAAGTCCATACTCCAAAAGACGGTGAACCCTAACCGTAAGGATTGGAGTCTTCGCATGGATGATGCCTTGTGGGCATATAGAACCGCTTTCAAAACACCAATTGGAATGTCTCCCTATAGACTTGTGTTCGGGAAGGCTTGCCACCTCCCGGTCGAACTCGAACATAAGTCTTATTGGGCGGTAAAAACATTCAATCTTGACATGGAGCAAGCAGGGATGAAAAGAAAGCTACAACTCCAAGAGCTAGAGGAACTCCGACTTGAATCCTATGAGAATGCCGCCATCTACAAGGAAAAGACGAAGGTATGGCATGATAAAATGATAATAAGAAAAGACTTCCAAGTTGGAGATAAAGTCCTTCTATTCCGATCACGCCTCCGTCTTTTCCCCGGTAAACTGAGATCACGATGGGAAGGACCATTTGAGGTGGTCAAAGTCTACTCACACGGAGCGGTTGAGATCAAAAGCCTTGACACCGATAAAATCTTCAAGGTTAACGGACATCAACTCAAACCATTCCTTGAGGGCTTCCAAAAAGAGAGCGTTGAATGCATGGATCTCTTCGATCCAATCTATGAAGGATAAATAAAGCTATGGCGTCGTGCCACGACGTTAACTAAGGCGCTTCTTGGGAGGCAACCCAAGCAAAGGTACGCATTTTTTTTGTGTTTGTTTTCGAATGTCAACTTTTGGGAGAATGGGAGGAAATTCTCAAAAAGAAAATAAGGGAAAAATAATATTTTCAAGGCCTGGGCAAACCCCCGATCGGTCATCATCAGTTACCCGGTCGGATCCATGCCGAAAAGAGGATTAAAATGGGCCAAACAAAATTTCAGGCTAATATACCCGATCGAGTAACAGTCATACGCGGTCGGGTATAGGGTAAAAAAGAAAAAAAAAGGGATCGAGTACCCCATACTCGATCGGCCAAAAGTACAAAAATATACGAATACCCGATCGGGTATACCTCATACTCGATCGGGTAATCGACCCCTGGAGCCAATTTTAAAAATCCGCCAAATACCCGATCGAGTACATTTATATACTCGATCGAGTATATTTTAAGAAAATCCTACGGCGGCCAAAATTCGATCGAGTATACCCCATACTCGACCGAATACACAAACCTGGAACCCATTTTTTAAAAAAAAGGAGTATACCCGATCGAGTATATTAATATACTCGATCGAGTATATTTCAAGGAAATCCTACGGCGGCCAAAACTCGATCGAGTACGGGGTATACTCGATCGAGCCCGATCCCGAAACAAGAACAAACCGAGGTGTACCCGATCGAGTAATCGGGGTACCCGATCGGGTACACGAATTTTAAACGCGAATCAAAGGCCAAAATCCAACCATTCTTCTTCCCCAAAATCCCAAAATTCGAATCCCTCCTCCCAAATCCTCCATTTTCACACCTTCAAACTTTGATTACTCTATCATATCTCAACCAAATCAACCCAAACCACCACCAAAACACTCCCCTCACCTTCCTCTACAATACCATACCCATCAAACTCACCTTCTCCCCATAACTCAAAAAATCCGAAACCCTACCCCCTAGACCCCAAGTCCGAACCCAAGCTCCCTTTTTGCTCAAAAATGGCACCAAAGAGGAACCAACCGGAGATCTCTAACTCAAGGGGACCTATCCGAGGCTATGAGGATGTTCAATTTGGCCCGGGGGATCATCGGAAGCGATTTGTGGCCATCCTAAAAAGGCAAGTCATTCCCTCTCGCTTTTTATGCCATAAAGCTCTTACTTCTCTAGGTTTGTTGGATGGCATGAGAGAGTTGTTTGATGAATTGCATATGGGCTTGCTTTTTAATGTACAATATAATTGTAATGAAAGGGTCATTTATGAATTCTTGAGTTCGGCCAAGTTTATGTTGGATGAAAACCATTTCTATGATGATACACTCTCGTTTCGGTTGATGAACACCGAATACACTATAACGAGACGTGATTTTGCCGAACACTTTGGGCTCCGATTCCCACATGAAAGGGAAATTCCGGACAATACCATGGATGCTTATAATCTTTGGGGTAAAATGACCGGAGAACGGAATTTTAGCACGTCTCAACTATACATTAGTCACGTGCAACATCCCCTTCTCCGGATTTTCCTCAAATTTTTATGCAACTCTTTGCTCGGCCGCCCCAACAACCATCACACCCGGATAGGGGATGTAGCCATTCTCACTCTTGCTCTTTTCCGCAATCCCGTTGAGTTCAACATTTGCAACTTGATTTAGGATCATCTACAGAAGGCTATCACCAAAGGGGGGAACATTGTTGTAGGGGGTGTTATCATGCATTTGGCTTCCAAGTTTGGCTATGTGGATAATGCCGCAATCTCTAGAGATTCATTGATGCATCTTGGATGGTTGTCCAATGCACAATTGATCTCTTTGGGTAACAAAGACCACAACGGAAACCAAAAATATAGATGGCATATGAAGTACCCCGAACCGGTCAAATACTTCCCCCTCCCTTGCGATGAGTTACCTAGACTTAGGTATAAGATGGAACCCGCCCACATCCCACATTACCTCCTCCCCAACAACATTCCACCCCATCTCCAAGCTCAAGCCGACCAAGCCGAACAACCCAATCCCCAACCGGAGCAACCCGAGCATCAAGAGGGACATGAATATTTCCAACATGACATCCCCGACCTTCCCCAAAACCCGCCACCACAAGACTTCTTCCAACAACTTTTGGCGGGTCAACAATCCCTCTTAACCGGTTTCCGAACAATGAGCCTTGATTACACAAAGATGGGAGAACAATTCACCCAACTTCAAGGAGAGATAAGCTAATACCGAGCGGAACAACAAGCAAGGGACCGCCAATTTGATGCTTTCCGGATCGAACAACAATCGGCATTCCAAAGGATGGAGGAGCAAAGGGCGGCCGACATGCAAAGGTATGAAGAAGACTACCGGAGGATGTATGGGCCCACATATTCCTACATGTCCCACCTTGGCGGATTTGCATCTATGGCCTCACCACCACCAGCACCTTCTTGGTATAACCCCTCCGATTGGGGAAATTTCGGTGGCTCTAGTTCCGGCGGTGGCGGCTATGATGGAGGAGACACCACTATGGGAGAAGGGGGCGGTGATGACATGCACGGGAGCGGCTTTGGAGGGGGCTACTACGGAGGAGAAGGCGGGCACTAGGGATAGTGCCATGCTTCAAGTGTGGGGGAGGAAGATCATCTTTTGGTATGTACACTCCTTTGTTTTTACCTTGTACTAAGCATTAATTTTCGTGTATTAGTTGCACACAAAAAAAAAAAAGAAATAAAATGCTAGTTAGGTTGAAAACCCAAAAGGGCAATCTAAGCAACAAGGGCTTACAAAAAAATAATAATGAGTGAGTGGTAAGGGAAGGAAAAGAAAAGAGATGCTAGGATGAAAACCTGAAAAGGCTCCTAGGCAAAATGAGAGATATGAGAGAAACATTTGTTCTTTTTTGCAGGACAATATCTCTTGAAGAAGAAGAAGAAGAAGAAGAAGAAGGAGAGAAGATGAGAAAAAGAAGAAATAAGAAGCATAGAAGACCGTTAAACCCAAGGAAATGTTGTTTTGTAACTTCATTCACTATACTTGGTGGTTTTGGTTTCTTATTTCTTCCTCTCTATGAACTCATGATCTTGTGATAAACATTGTATAAACATTTGGTTTTACTCGAGGTCGAGTAAAGGAACTAAGTGTGGGGGAGTTGACATTCATGTTATTTCCGTGTTTATAATTGTGTTTTTGATTAGTTTTGAGTGATTGTTACTCTAGAAATTACACACTTTTGGTGTAATAGTTTAGTTTGTAAAATATTTGTAAATTGTTTAGATTAGGTTGGTTCTGAGCTCAAACAGGTCCAAGATCACTCTAGGGACCATTGGTGAACATCACAATTGGAAGGAAGGTGCAAAGATTTCAAGAAAAGATGAAGATTCTGATTTTTGGTAGTGTACCCGGTCGAGTATGCCCTATACTCGATCGGGTAAGTTGCTGAAAAATCAAATCGGATAAATCCGGGAACAAGGCAACATGCAGGAGGATTTTCTAACTCGATCGCGTATCCATACCCGATCGGGTAGCCGACATACCCGATCGGGTATGACCCCAGATTTTCAGTTTCGAGGAAACTAACCCTTACCCGATCGGTTGAGCTAAAAACTCGATCGGGTACACGACCCTGCAGGCCTAAAAAGCCTATAAATACACCCCATTTCCTCCACAAGAAGGACACCAATTCACATATACTTCTAAGCTCAGTTTAGACAAGTTCTTTCTTTATATTTTTATCATGTTTAGTCTCCAAATGAGGAGCTAAACTCTTCCATCTTGGTTTTGCTACTTTGAAGCTTAATGAATTTGTAAGTTGTGAGTTATTATCTTTAATCTTCTTCCTTGAATACTAATTCTTTCTTTAAATACTATTTCTATATCAATGTTGGGGAGTGTTACTAAGATGACAATTAGTTAACATCTTGATATTAACTATAGTAGGATTCATCTTCTTTAATATTCTTCCTTGAGTATTAATTAATTCCTATTCATATTTTATATTAATATTTTGAACATTACTTAAAGGATCAACTAGTTTTGTTTCATATATTAATTATTACTAGAATCGGTCGATTAATACGCTTGTTATTAATTCGGTCCTTTCGTGGTAGTAAACTTGGGTTATTAATGCATGCGTTTCATGGTTAATAAACCAAGGGGAATTAATTATATTGATTAAACCAATAAACCGCTTGTGTTGAGGTTATCAAACTCAATCGTTTTCATCTTGATTTTATTGCTACTATCGAGTGAATATACGGCGCGTGTTCTATATTAACTCGGTAGTAAGTTTTATTAATGAACGCGTCTCGTTATTAATAACTACCCTCGATGAATTGGATATACTCCTCGATTGAGTATTCGAGAGGAAGATAGTTAAAGATATAACCGGGATCGACGAACATTTCATTAAGTGGATAAAAGCAAAGCCAAGCCTTCTTCTCATTAATTAAACCACATAACTCGTTCATCTTCGTGTTTAAATATAATTTAAAGTTCATCAACCAAATTTAAACCCCCCTTATTGTTACTTATCTATTTCTGTAAGAAGAAAAGTATTCCTTTCCCTGTGGATACGAACCTTACTTCACTATACTACGTATTTGTGTTGTATTGTATTATTACTTTGAGTGCACCTCACGACAAAGTGCACGTCAACGTCTCACTAAGATTATCTCATATCAAATTTGGTAAATTCTGTGTGATTCTAAGGGTGTGTTTGCAACAACTTCTGCTTTTAAAAAAATGCTTTTTTTAATGCTGTTTGGTAAAAGAAGTGTTTTTTTAAAGCCAAAAGCTGAGAAATGCTTTTTTTAAAGTGGTTGCAAACCAACCCTAAATCATTCCCACTTCTTCAATTCAATGTCAATCACATAAATAATTTTTATTGATTTGTGTGTCACTCTCTTGTCCCATTGTTAGTGAGTTGGAGGAGTAACATTTAAGGTTGAGAACCAATACCCTTGAACAGGAATCGAGCAAATATGAATGTGTATGACCAAGAACTGATCGTGTGTTACATAATTACATTATTCCCTATCTAGTACGTAGTACTCCCTCCGTAACATATATATGTTCCCATTTGAAAAGTAGGTAGATTAAGAATAGTGAAAGGGCATATTAATTATTGAGGGTATGATGGGAAAATAGTGAAATAATGTGATGGAATGAAGGATAAATCCAAAAAAAGTAGGTGTAATAGTGTATTATTTTTAAAATTATTGGGGGTATGATGGGAAGATTTAGAAATGGGAAGATATGAATGTTACATCTAAAAAAGGAAAGTGGGAAGATATGAATGTTACGGAGGGAGTATATTTTTAGAAAATTTTCTTCTTTCCCAAGCCTTCCAATCTTCCGGCTATTTTGTCTCCACTTCCAACTGAATTGACTTTCTGTTAGAATGCTTCTCCTCTAGTCCTCTTTGGACTTTCCCTCTTATTGATTTTTTTTTTTTTTTTTTTTTTTTGGCAAAATTCAACTTAGCTTGTATTAATATAATCATGGTTCAAAGAAGCTGAAATACAATCAGGATGGAAAGAAAACCAAATATGGCAGCCAGACATAGAATCAGCAGCTTTAGCCATATCATGTGCCGCCCGATTCGCTGACCGCCTCACATGAGCAAAAGTTATGTCATTAAAACTAGTTGAGAGCTCTCGAATATCGCCCACAATAACACCAAATGATGATTCATCTTCCCCACTCTGAATGGATTTGATCAACTGTAATGAATCTGTCTCCAAGTCTATATGGTCCCATCCCGCTTCCTTCAGCCAACTGAGAGCTTCCCGGACTGCTAGCGCTTCCGCCTCCCTTGGTAGAAACACCCCTGTTCTATTAATGGCACCCCCAACGATGAACTCCCCTTCACTGGACCTCGCTATCCACTCTAAGCCCATGCTGCCTGATCCCGTTTTAACCGCAGCATCAGTATTTATCTTCACTCTTCCTTCATCTGGCTTCACCCACCTCACAGTTGTCTGCAATTGATTCTGTGACTTGCGGTTTGTTCCTTGAGCTTGCTGCCAACCTTCCAGAAATGTTAAAGCTCCAGCCACAATACTCTGAGGTGGCGTATAAACCTGCTGCCAAAGGATTGTATTCCTAGCATTCCATAACCCCCAAATTAGCATAATAAACTTACTGCAACGTTCCTCATTGTGGTTATTCATTAATCTCTCAACCCACATCTCAAAGCTTATACTAGCATCAAGCTGAAATGACCAATTCATTAAGCCCCAGACCTGCTGTGCAATAGGACATAAACAAAAAATATGAAGTAAACTTTCCTCTCCCGCTAAACATGATTGACAGATCGGGGAGCAGCTTACTCGTTTAGTCATTAAGGTATCTGCCGTAGGTAAACAGCCTATACACGCCTGCCAGAAGAAGAATTTGACCTTCGGTGGAATAGGTAAATTCCACATTCTCGTCCAGCCATAACTCGAAACATTTCCTGAGCTTTGCATCAAGAATTTGTAGCTGCTTTTCACCGAATAATTGCCATTCTCCTCCCAACGCCATACCAATTTATCTGGTACATGCCTTTGACTCACCGGTATTCCAAGAATCAGCTCCCTATCCCTGTTACCAAAAATATCATTTACAATATCAACATCCCAGCCTCCTCCCCCGTCCCTCTGCAATAAACCAGCCACTTTACACCCTTCCAGCCCCTGAACAAGTTGAGATTCCACCCTCGGATTATCTAAGCAAGGCAACCAAGGATCATCCCAAACATTAATAGAGTCCCCCCGACCCACTCTCCATCTATAACCTTCCTTGATCAGAGACTGGGTCTCTATAATGCTTCGCCAAATAAATGAGGGATTGTGCCCAATTTTGGCTTCTAAAAAAGAAGAACGGGGAAAATACCTGGCCTTCAATACTTTCGCTACTAGACAGTGTGGTTTAGTAAAGATCCTCCATGATTGCTTCCCGAGCATAGCCAAGTTAAACTCTCTGAGTCTTTTGAAACCCAACCCACCTCCCTTCTTCGGAGTGCTCAAGTTGTTCCAATCTTTCCAACGAATCCCCTTTCCAGAAGAACCTGTCCACCAGAAGCCATTCATAATACGTTCAAGTTCAACACACATGTCTTTAGGGAATAAGAAAACATTCATAGCGAATGCTTTGTGCGAATGCTTCCCTAAGACTTGGGCCGACACATCTATTTGAACATATCGATTCACAGGCCCATCTATATAGTAAATCTTTGGGCCCAACATAGGCATGGACTCGGGCCGGGTGGCCCGACCCGGAACCGGACTTGGCCCGACACTGTTGGAACCGACCCGGTGGGTTTACGGTGCGGGCTCGGGTCAGCTTAATATGGAACTGGCCCGGCCCGTTTCGGGCCTTATTCTTTTCTTCTTTTTTTTCATTTTTTTAATTTCCCGGGTTGGGCTGGGTATTTTGGGCCATTTGGGGTGGTTTGGGGGGTGGGGTGAGGGGGGGGGGGTCGGGGATTAATTAGAAAAAGGAAAAAAAACAGAAACTGGACCGAGGCTCGGCCCGGCCCGGCCCAGCCCGACCCGGATCCGGTGGAAACCCGGGCCGGTCGCGGGCCTTCCCCCAACCACAAAAGGCCTGACCGGGCCTGACCCGGCCCGGCTCCATGCCTAGCCCAACATATATCAATTTCCAGTAACTGATTTTTATTCGCCAAAACATTTTTTCCTACGCAAGCAAAGTAGCCATAATCAAGTAAATACACTCTTAAACAATACGAGACTATGAGTACTACTTATAAAAAATCAGTTAAACAATACTCCGTAATATATTCCGAAATAATATTCTAAATAAAAACTGAAAAAAGATCGGATAGAATTAACAAAATGTCTTGCTATGGCTGTACAAAGTGAACAAAAAACACTTAAAAGTTAAACCCGCCCATAAACTAAAAAGTAGCATAAAACATACGCAAAAAAACTTAAATTCGTCAGTAGGCATCAATGTACTGCAAAGCAAAAATGTATTGAACAAAAGGTACAAATTTTATGATATAACATTGCAGAAAAAGAAACTATACTCCGTATTAGCAGCAAATGGATCGGAGCTAATTTTAAGTACTCCTTACAAATTATTTCACACTCAGGTATCCGAGGTAATTTTTTAAAAAAACACAAATTTTCCAATTCTATGAAATTGTGTATGTTTTATGCTCCATACAAATAGTGTCAGTTTTATTTTCCCTTTGCTTGATGTAATCTTGGACAGACCCAAAAAATTCTTCTTGGAGGGGGGGTTCAATATATTTTTCGGGGGACGAAAGTTATTTTTTGAGGGGTGAAAATTATTTTTTGTATATATATACACTAAAAAAATTGTAGGAGGGGAGGTAACCCCTTGAGTCTGTACTTTGATCCGCCCCTGGATGTAATGATGCTGAAACTTCTGATATGAATAGAGACATTTTGATGATAAAAATTAAATTAAATTGTGTATGTTAAATAGTCTATTTTATTGACCATACAAATGTCAGCCATTCTAATTTCCTTCACCAAAAGCCACATTAACATGTTCATTAGGATGTTTCTTAGGCTTAGGATCAGACAACCTTTAACGAAGTGGTAATTATAGCATTTTTTAATCTTAGATCTGGACATATATCTATCCTTCCTTTTCAATAAATTTTTAAGACTTGTACGTAGTTTGACCCGTTTATTGGGGCATGTGTTTCATTTTTTAACAAAGTAGAACATGTGTTTATATTCCGTTATCATAAGAGGGGCATGACGCCTTACGCCGTTAGAAATCATTGGAGGAAGACGGTAAACAGTAACACCAATTTTCAAAAGTGTCCAAAAAAACAAAAGAAAAATATTGAGAGCTGCACCTCTACCATCAAGCTCTTTGACTTTTTCAGATCTGTTTCGATTATTTTTTAAAAACCAATTCGCTAATATCACTTTTCCGATGGAGCTTTGGGGGACTAGGGTGGATGGACACAAGACAAGAAAATGCCCCCAAGGTCGCGCGCTTTGACGAGGCGTACCACCCAGTATTTTTCTTTGAACTTTTTGGGTATTCTTGAAAATTGGAGTTACTATTCATCATGATCCTCTGGCGATTTCCAAGGGCATTATACGTCATGTCCCTCTTGTGATAACGGAATTTGAGCAGATGTCCTACTTTGTTAAAAAATAAAACACATTCCACTATTTGAAATTTGGCCAAACCACATGTACATTTCCATACTTTTCTCTCTTTCAGTTTACTTCATGTACAATGTTTAAATCCAATTCTTAGCGTTTGAGGTCATTAACAACAATATCAAGAGTCACATTATCTCCATATTTAAAAGTCACAAGTCTCACATCACTATATAATTTAATTAGTCTGTAATGATAACTAACAAAGGAATAAGAGTATAAACGTTTATATATTTATCACTAGACAATTAACATGAGGAATAAGTTTTGTGAAAACATCCAAATTTGCTTCAATATCTTTAAACCATGAAGAAGTGATCTTTGGAGAATGAGAAATGGCGTAGAAACATACGTGTGGCAAGGTAGAAAAGGAGTCCAAATTGTATTTTCGATCTATCTCGAAGAAGAGGACATGTCTCGACATATAATAGGGTAATATTTTGAGACTAAAAAGGACACTCCTATACAGCTTACCGGCCACGAGCTCAATAATGAGCTCAATTTGAATTCAAATGCAGGAGACAAAATATAATTAAGACAGATAAATGGAATAAAAGGTGCAGTGAATTGAACTGCTATATCGACTAATAACTATTATTAATGTACAGACCATTTGTGCTAATAATATACGATAGTATATATTACCCTTAACAAGTATGAACGGAAGTGAAAACTATACACTTCTTGTTCTTGAGATTGTTTGTTGTTCCAATTCAAACTATTTCCTCCGTCCCTAAATAACAGTCTTTGTTTCAATTCTTTTTTGGTCCATTCCTAAATAAAAGTCCCCTTTTCTTATTTGTAAACAAAACAGTGTCAACTAGTGCCACTTTCTTAAAATGTGTGTAAAATGAGAGAGGACCTTCATATGAGATGGAAGGAGTATAATTAAAAATCATACCCGTACAAGCCCTTTAATGGAAACCCATACCATTCGGTGTGTTTTATAAGATTGTAGTATAATTATCCATCCTCATGAACTACTTTACAATTAATGACCAATTCTGAACTCTTAAATGAACACATTTATTGTTTTCCATTTTCGGCATTTGTAAAATAGTTGTAAGCTAATCCATGTCGATCACCAAATAAGCTTTGACATTTACGCTACCTTCCATTCATGCATCCTGAAGAATGAAGACGACAGAGACCTTTAAAAGGCATAACACATTTGACAGTCCCATGACATCTCTAATACCACAACAGCAAAACATCAATGCACAAGAATGGGCGAAGGAAAAACAAACGTGCAATAGTCAATAGAGATGGACAACCACGACTCTGCATATATATTCTCAAATAAAATTGATCAGAATATAACCATAACTTAATTAATTTTACCGTTTTGTTTGGGAGAATAGAGAGCTTGGGTGTTTGTCCTGGGCGTACCAATGAGGTGAAATGTTTTTAGATACTCCCCAAATATGAGTAAAATATAAGAGAAGTGCAAAAATAGGAGTCATTTTTAAAATTGTCCAAATAAGAGTATTTTTTCATGTTTCGACAAGGATACTCCTACAGGGTTGGACCAGCCACCACACTATCAGAGGCCACCAGCACCGCTCTCCACCGCCGATCGGCGATCGTCACCATTGTCAGAAAACTGCTGCTCCTCAATCTGCCTCTGCCGACCGCCAAAATTTTGAAAATTCATCTGTCACCAACCGGCCGCCGTCACCACCAACAGACCGACCCACCACTAATAGACTGAATTAGTTATATAAACAATTAATTATGTTAATTAATTAGATTTCAGTAGAAAAGTAATGTTTAATCTTATTAAGAGAATATTATAGATGAACTCGTATTTAGATAAAATGAGTATTTTACTCTTCTTTTTTTTGCAAAATGAGTATTTTACTATTATTTAGGGCAATATTTTTTTATTTTTTAGCTCCAATTTCATATGTGGATTCATGTCGGCCGATCACTAACTCTTTTGAGACAGACATAAAATGTTGTTGATTGTTGCAATAATGTCTCATTTTAATTAAGGATGAAAAAGTACTCTAATATTCTCCATGAAATATAGTTATGAGTCATTTACCAAAAGTACCCTCTTTTCACTCTTATGGGGCAAATGATTTATTCCGTATGTCTATCGGACATTCGAGACCAATAAGAATGTTTTTTGTTGGACTGTTTCAAATATCGGGCATGAACGAACTAGATCAGGCTTAAACAGCCGAGACTTCAACAAATCAGATTATTAGATTAGACCGGACGAGACTTCAATTCTATAGTTATAAATTACACTTGGACCAGATATCTATTAGGCTAGATCAAATAAGTTCGGTCCATACCAGAGCAGACTTTAACATACCAGACCAGATTAGACCACACAAGAAAATTCAGTCCAATAAAAACATTATTAGCGGTCTCGAGCTTTCAATGAGATAAATCACAAACTTTCCAAAGTTATACTTTCTTCTATTTTCTTGTAAAAATAGAATAAGAAACCCTCAACTTGAACATATATTCCGTACAAAATGGGTTAAACGGACACAGGTTAAGAATTCAACACTTTACATTGTTTTTCTCGGCATATAACTCATGAAATGCCATGATTTGAACATGTGTATTTGGTCACAGTAAAAATGTGATAATCAATCATCAACGCCACTTCAACTAATTTTATCTCATCATTGTCTTTTGTTAGTTGTTAACTCCTGAAAATAATTGAGACGTAGAAAACTACATAAATGAAGTACATCCTATCTTTTCCAAAAAAAAAAGTATAGCCTATCGAATGTCACACTCGATCCTGGACCTCCTGGTTAGATGAAAGAAAAATAAAGTCTCATTTTTACTTTTGTAAACGGTCAACTTTGATAGACATGGAGTAGGATAAGTGCCATATCAACGAACTACAAAAGATCTTATAAGTGACCTATCAAGATCACATAAGTTCAGCCTATACTTGAATAGTTGCATATAGTTGCATCGTTCATTGATCTCGATTTGAGTAGTGGGACGTGCTTTAGAATGAACAACATATAAGATCTTTGTACTCATGATTACATTTTAGATGGGTGGCAAGCATTAGTAGATAGATAGCAAATTAGTTAAGAAGATCTACCAACTCAACTAAATAAATTATCCCAAAAGTGGGTACATAGTTAATTTGGTACGATGATGAACGAGACAAGACAAAATAACCACCAAGTTATACTAAAACATGCATCCCAAAGGTTCATATGTAGTTAATATTTAGAACAATCTGTTCTAGTGAAGGTAACCTTGCTGGCTTTGAGGTCATATGCAACAAGGTATTCAGATTGGGATAGATTGCCGAAGATGGACATCCGTACTTGCTCACCACTAGGCATTATAGCTAAGCATGTTAACCCCCGCTCGGCCCTGACACTAAACATACCCTTCGGAGACAACTCGACGTCAGCCCCACCTGCGAAATGCATCACAATCTTGGGCAACCTACGTTGTTTCTGATCCCAGATGCGGCTGGAATAGCAAAGCCCGCCCAAAGGTTCTTCCACCAGAGTGACACCCGGGATTTCTCTTATCACTGCTTCTTTAACTTCTTCGAACAAATGAGTGGGCACAAATGTCAGTGTGGTTCCCGAATCGATTATTATGTTCCCTTCAGAGTAGGTGGCATTGGGCGGTTGTGGGGTGAGCTTCATGGTTTCGTTCTCAACAGTTATCCCCTCTAGGGTGAGCCAATAAAAGGGTGTTGGCTGGGGTCGTGGGATGAAAGGTGTCGTTACAGCAGCAGCAGGCACATGTCCACGACCAAACCTGATATGGCTCTTTGATCTCGGGTCCCCGGAGAGGCAATAAGCGAATTCCCACCCGAATTGCTTACCCAACTGTGTGACAATGGAGGCTTTAGACCCTCCCAGACCAAAAATGCCCGAGGTCTTATTGAGAAAACCGCCGTTGTTCTTGTGACCACACCCAAACACCACGTTTTTAAATGGGCTCTTTCCGATTGTGACAGTCTCCCTTGCCACTTCCCCCGTGCTGAGGGATCTATCTCCGTACATCATTATGTACGAGCAAGGGCTGCTGCTGCTGCTATCGTTGGACGGACATCCTTGGGAAAGGTGACTTGTGATGTACGAACATGCACGAGAACCGCATTGCACACTCTCGTATGATTGACTTTCAGCCGGGTCGAATATGGGAAGGATAGAATGGTGGCAATCTGTGCATGGCTTGCACTGAATCCAGGTGAAATGACTGCCTGTATCGATCAGTCCATATGCCATGAAGGGTGGCGTCCCCATGGAGAATCTCATGGCATATCCGCCACTACCGACATGGTTGGTTATGGCCGTGATGGCTGCTTTTGAAGAACCGTCGTCGTATTCCATGGCCGTCTGAACATGAGCTGATGAAGCCGCTTGGAAAGGATGTGAGGGGGAGAGTGGATGGATCAGTTCCGCAGTGAAGACCTTTGAATCACAACCTCTAACAATGCACCCATAGATGAAGAGTGCAAGAAAGGCACATATGAGTCCTGACTTCATTTTTATCGACCTTCCCAAATTTCAAACAATGAAACTCTGAAAGTTTGGTAGTAAACTTTTCTTTGCTTCGGTTGGTTTTCACAGAGAGTACTGATCCATCGATATGATGATTATATTCTGCTTCCTTGCCTCCTATTTATAACTTGTCTACTGCTTTGTAGTATATCGATTTTCAGTCTCATGGTATTAACCTACTCATGCGTACATATACGAATATACTACGTACAATATATAAATACATCTAAAAGGCGCTAGACGCTAGTCCCATTCATAGAATATATTTAATACGGAGTATATTTTTAAGATTTGATGGACGTGTTAAATCTATAAGAATGCATAAATTAAATTAGTCGGTTTTGGATGTTGTGTCAAGATTGTTTAAATAAAAAATTGTCGGTCCACTTGAACTAAATTAATAAAATTAGTTCAATTGTCGGGAATAAATTGTCGGTCCGCTGAAAATAATAATCCCACAAATTGATATTTTCACACAGATAAAAAAAAAAAAAAATTGTTTGTATCACAAACATTTTATAATTCTCGTTTAAAATTCTCATTTAAAATTGCATATACCACACACATTTTATGAAAAATTCTCGTCTGAAATGTCTGTAACATAAACAATTTTTTTTATTTTTGTATGTGTGGAAATCGATTTTATTCATAAAACGTCGATCAAATTGTGCAAGTAGCCGGTCAAATTATCTGTATCAAGACAATTTGACCAGCGTGTACAAATTAAGTCTACGTACAAATTGCAATAAGATGTCTAAATTTACTTTCACATTTACGTACCAATCTACGTACGTACATGGTTGAATATGTTCTCCACATTTATGTCTTAATTTACTTTCACAAAAATCTAAATACTTATAAGCCTGAATGAGGGTTAATACCCTTTTAGGCATCTAATTTTTGTTTGTGTAACATCATCGTTATGCAAGATTGTACATTACGTTAAAGGCATTGCACGTTTTCATTTTCTCGATCGTCCCCCATTTGTCTTCCGTTAACAAATCCTCATCAACTTCTTAAATCATCCGATCTTCCCGTCTCTTCCGTTAACCTCAAGATCTTACGCCATCCGTTTAGCGTTTAGGTTACCGCGTCCTTGTTTAATTAGCTTCCAACGCCGACGGTTTCATTGAGGCGAGGACGCCCAAAGAGATTCTTAACGCGAGAAGCTTCCTCTTATCGTCTTCGATTCTCCAGACGAGTAGTTTCTATTTCGTTTCTATCTTCCCTGCTTTGTCTTTTTTCTTTCAATTCTATCTTCTTTGAGTCGCTTTAGCAGAAGTGATCTGGTTTGTTCTTCGATTCTTTTTTATTATTTCACTTCTATCATCTTTGATTCGGTTAATAATTGCTACCCACCATTTGTAGTCCTCCACGACAGGCGGCAGCTGTTGAGAAACCTCAAGAGGGCGTGATAAGTCTTCCAATTACAGATTCGTAAGTATTGGGGTAAGATTTTTCCCAATTCTGGCTCGACTTCTTCCTCTAAGTCATTTTCATTTCCATTCATAAAATTGTACCTTATATTTAACTTTATACGCATATTGCTTGTAGAATATTCTGTTGGATCCTATAAGAGACCCGATTTTCTTATAGGTTCCTCAAAAATCTAGGTTCATTGGAAAGAAAAAACGTACTCTGCATATAAAGCATTGGAAAATTTTCAAATATGCTTCTGTCAGATCCTATACTAGAAGCCCTAGCTTGAGAGTTTTACTTGTATATGCTTAGTTTTTTGTTAGGCAAACCATTGGCAATATCAAGCATATTACGTACTGTGCATTTGTGCATGTATATGAATATGCTATTATGACATTTCAATCAAATATGATGTTGTTTTATTTTATTTTGTTCCCGCTTTCTGTTTTAGTTTTTGTTTTCTCTTACGTTTATAGAATTGGATGTTGTTGTTTTTACATTTATAGAATTAAAGCTTAAAGTGTCAAGTTCTTAAGCTCTTGTAACATTTATAATTTTATAGAATTGGAGCTTGTATCTTAATTTCATATACCTTCGAAAACCGATTATGACCCCACATTCTTTCCACCTCCGTGCAGGGCAGGTTACAGAAACTCAAGCGGGTGTCTCACCTTCAATTGTTCCTTTTGTTACTCTTAGAAACATACTATGTATGTTCTTTTTTGAGCAAAGTTTCTCTCCGGTTGCTCAACAGCCGTTCTTCAGGTAAGCCTTTTAGGCATTCCCATCTGTTTTATGCGTGTGTTTATTCACCTTTGTTTAAACATTGGAGTGAGACCCATTTGTTAACCAACAACCTGTGCTTACATAGATCGTTGTAACACTGAAGTTAATGGAAATTGAGAAACTAAAATTTTCGAACATGCTGCTACTTTGCTAACAACTTTTTCTCTAACACTAGAAACTACCAAATCTCTTCATTAATTTCAACTACACTAGAAATTCAATAAGAGGTGTTGTTAAGAGGTGTTGTGTTTCAAAACTTTAGTCATTGAAAACCAAATATTTTTTTGAACAATGTAGTTGTGGACAATTTTGGAGCAATGAAATTTCAGTTAGATATAATGAACAAAAAAAGAGCAACCCCCTGATTAACATGAGGTCAGACTAATAGGGAAAGTAGTACATTATTAGTGTGAAAAGGGTTTCTGTTGTTCAGTTGAAACTAAGTTTAGCTACTGCTTTTAATCAGCAATAGTATTAAATTTCTAATTCCATCTACTATAGTAATTGCATTTGTCAACTTAGAAATACAATGCTTCGAGCAAAAAAAACTTAGAAATACAATGAATTCATTTATCCGTGTCAAATAGTCTGATTTTTTTCTCAAAAAAATGATGTAGGGACTGAGTTTCTCAAATTTATGGCATAGATTATTGCTAGATTTTTGTAAATGGAATTAATGGTGAATGCTTGTCTCGTATTGAGAAAAATTGGAAAGAAAAACTAAGAATGAAACAAGGTGAAGCGTTGAGATGGGAGGGGGGGGGGGATGGTCAATGCCGCCAAGTCAGAAGCTGTTCTCTTCACCTGATCTGATCTGATCTGAATGTTTCTGATCTGATCTGATCTGATCTGATCTGAATGTTCCTGATCTGATCTGAATGTTCCTGATCTGATCTGATCTGAATGTTCCTGATCTGATCTGAATGTTCCTGATCTGATCTGAATGTTTCTGGTCTGATCTGAATCCTTCTGATCTGAATCTTTCTGATCTGATCTGATTTGAATATTTTTAAAATTATAATTATAATTACTATAATTATAAATGTAATTACACATGGATAATCCTATAGAAATAAAAATGCTACGTGTAATTATACTTTTATATAAATTATATTTATATAATTTAAATATAATTATAACTATAATCATAATTATAAAAATTATAATTATAATTATAAACATAATTATAATGGGTATAATTATTATTATACGTATTACACTAGTTATAAATATAGCTATAATTATATTTATAGTTATATTTATTTCTATAATTATAATTATTATTATAATTATAATATTTATTTCTATAATTTTAATTGTAATTACTCAGTATAATATGATAATAACAAAAACAAAACTAACAACAACAATAGTAGTAAGAATAATAATCATCATAGTAATCATTGTAATAATAATAATAATAGTAATAATAATAATAATAATAATAATACTAATAATAATAATATCTATAATAATAGTAATTATAATAATTACAATAACAACAACAACAATAATAATAATAATTATAATAATTATTAATATTAATATAATTATTATTATAATAAAAGGGATAAATCATGTCTGAACTTTTCTGATCTGATCTGAATGTTTCTGATCTGATCTGAATGTTCCTGATCTGATCTGAATTTTTTTTATCTGATCTGATCTGAATAAAATAAGAATAAGCAATAAGTAATAAGATTAAGACGAACAGAACAGCTTCTCAGCTGCAACCATTTTAATTGATACTCAACGGGCTAATAAAAATAATTGGACAGTTTTATATAGTTTGAGGACTTAATTGAATGATGATGGAGTATATGGCCCAAGAACCCCCGGCCCATAGACTCCCACTTCTCCTACACAAGTCCATTGAGCCCGGAGGACATCTCAGGCCCAAATACAACGGCCCAAGCTTCAAAGTAGCCCAGAATACACACTGGGGTGCCTTCGGCCTCCTTGGCCGAAGGCTCCAAAACTCTCAGAATAGCCTTCTCTGGCGTAAGGAGCTACTGGGAGAAAACGGGCGAGAACATTAGCCTTCGGCACTATTGAGCCCTCGGCACCAGGGGAAGCCCTCGGCTGAACCAAGGAGCCCTCGGCTACACGAGGAGCCTTCGGCCATACAAGGAGCCCTCGGCTACACGAGGAGCCTTCGGCTGGACTAGCTCAATCATCGAAGATTCCTTTTGGAGACAGCCAACAACCGCATTTAATGCCACGTCGCATCCGCCAACCGCATTCAATACGGTGAACGTACCACTGCCGGTGCCAACCGGCTGATGTGACCCTTCGGCCGTTGGATTACTGACACGTGTCCCCTCATCGCATTTATTGCTGCTATAAATAGCAGCCCGTTTCTCCTTGTAAGACAATCTACATCTCGATTACACACACTGAGTTCATTTAATAAAATCGACTCTCTCTCCTCCTATTTGCTCTGACTTCTCTCTAGTTATTCCCACAATAACCCCTCGGATAAGATACCCCCCGGGTAGACAGTCCATCATTTGGTGCTCTCATTGAGAGGTCAGAACAATCAAGTAAGAAACCCTCCCCCTCTACCAAACACAAAATACTTACCAAAAATGGGAAGAACCACCCGTGCCCAGTCCAAAACCCTTGAGGAGAACCACATAGTGTAATAGCCAAGATTAATTTAAGAGGATTAATAGTACTACTCATACCAACAAGGTGCATCTCCTTTTAAGGGAGCTCAATAGCCAAGAACTCCAAAGTTAAGCGTGCTTGCACGGGAGTAGTCTTGGGATGGGTGACCCCCTGGGAAGTTTCTCAGGGCGCGCACGAGTGAGGACAAAGTGCGCCTAAAAGGCTAGTGGCGGTTTGTGAGGACAGTACTATTGGTCCGGAGTAACTACCTCGGGTCCCACGGGGCCGGGGTGTTACACATAGCCCCCGGCGAAACCAACGGGGCTGAGGCTTCCAACAGGCTCTTAGTACCCGAGGGTGGTGTCATCCTTGAGTTGGAGCAGGCCACCGCTGACCTCCGTCAGCAGCTACAGAAGAACGCCCCGGATGCCCGCATTGGCCTTGATAATCGAAGGAGGGATCGGAGTGAGAACCAAGTTCCCCCTCCGGCCCCGGCCATCGATCTTCAGGCAGCCTTTGCGGCCTTTGTCCAAAACATGGCTCTCAATTCCGGAGCCCTCGCCCCTCAGACACCCCTCCAGCCCTACGCTGGAGGAAATGTTATTCAATTGCCACCGCTCCCTCCTTTGTTCAACAATCCTCCCCCGGGGATTGGCAATGCCGAGGGGGTCATGGCGCAGGATACCGCCTCCCAAGAGGCCCAGTCCAGGGACAAGCGCCCCATGATGAAGGAGAAGCCCCGAACCTCTGCACTTGAAAGGCTCGGGGGAGCTCCCGGGCACCAAGTGGTCCAAGACCGCCTCGGGAAACAAGCGCTCAGCAGGCCCCAGGAAAGTGGAGCCTCCGCTTTGGGTGCCGAGGGCGTGCCTCCCCCCCGAGGCAAAGGCAAAGCTCTCCTCCATGCCGATGATGCCAGGCACCAAATCACACAGGCGCAATCCTTCCGGGCCAACTCCCAAGGGGTTGCCCCGAAGGATCCCAAGGACGAAATCATTGAAGCCCTCCTCCGTCAACTCGAGGACAATCGTCAGGCACCCCCGACGGCTTCCACAGCAAGGCCGGATCCTGAGTACGCCGACCTCCGGGCGCAGGTGGAGGAAATGAAGCGTAAGCTTGCCGAAGGCTCAGGCGAGCCCCTCATCCAACTCCGCACTAGGACGCCTTTCACCCCAAGGGTGCTGGCGGCCAAAATCCCTCACAAATATCGGGGGCAACCCATCAAGCCGTATGAGGGGAAGACGGATCCCCAAGAACACTACAGCAGGTATCAGAACAGTATGATGATGATGGGGGCCTCGGATGAGTACTTATGCCGCTGGTTCCTTTCCACCTTGGAGGGGCCCGCGTATGAGTGGTTCAACCGATTGCCCGAAGGGAGCATCGATTCTTGGCAAGAACTTGCCCACCGCTTCCTTACGCAATTTGCTGGGAGGCATCGCTCAAAGAAGCACTTCTCCCATCTCCTGAACGTGAGACAACAGAAGGAGGAAACCCTTCGGAGTTTCCTGGAACGCTGGAGGCAGGCCTCCCTCGAGGTTGAGGGCGCCGATGACAGGACCCTGATGGCCCTCTTCCACACCGTCCTCCGCAACGGTAACTTCTCCAGGAGTCTCATTACTGATCCCCCCCGCGATTATACAAAGGCCCTTCAGCGGGGGGACCGATATGCTGAAGCGGAGGAAATCGAGAAGGACCGCCGCAACGCGGACCCCTCTCAGAAGAATGAAGGCAGGAATCGGCCCGGAGGGCCTCCCCCTCCGACCAACCGAGAGCCACAGTACAACGATCGCTCCCGAGGTGGCCAAGCCAGACCCGGGGGCGGTTACAAGAATAATCCAAAGGCATGGGCGCAACCCGTCCTCCTTGAGCACCCACGCACTCCCTTGACGCATCCCGTCAGCGTCATTCTTGACCATGCAGAAGAGCGGGGGCTCGTTGAGCGAGACTCCCGTACACCCCTCGAGATTTATGCCATCGGTCCTGATGAGCCCTACTGCCGCTTCCACCGCCACCATGGACACAAAACCGACGATTGCCATCAGCTGAAGAACGCCATCGAGAGGCTGATACAGGCGGGCCACTTGTCTCAATTTATCAGGGGCCCTCTTCCCCAGGGCCCCCTTCACCATCAAGGGCCTCCGCCGAAGGCCAACAAGTGGGTGAACCCCAACACCATCCCCTTGGGAAACCCACAGGGGAAGAAGCGGGAAATTGGGGGCCTCGATGATGAGGGAGAGGGCTCCCATCAACAATACAAGCGCCATATTCATATGATCAACGGCGGCAACACCGGAGGCGATTCAACGAGCCAAAGGAAGAAGTGGGCACAGTCCCTCTACATTGGGGAGGTCAATCACATGCCCCCTACTAAAAGGCCGAGGGCGGATCCCATCTTCTTCACAGATGCGGACCTCCCCTCGGGCTCCCTGCCGCATAGGGATGCCCTCGTCATCCGCACTGAGATCAATAACGCCATCATCCACCGGACTTACGTTGACACAGGGAGTTCTGTCAACATCATGTATCTCAGCACTTTTCAAGAGTTGGGACTCGACAGGGGGTCCCTCCGGCACATCAACACCCCCCTCTCCGGATTTACGGGGGACAGCATAGACGCCGAGGGCGTCATCACCCTCGTGGTTGAGTTCGGCGACGGATCCCGTAGAGCCAAGCTCGAAGTGGAATTCGTCGTCGTCAACCTCGACTGCGCACACAACATCATCCTCGGCCGTCCCGCCCTCGAGGATTTGGAAGCCGTCATCTCCATGAGGCATCTCTGCCTCAAGTTCCCCACACCCACCGGCATCGGCTACTCGAGGGGGAATCAAAAACTCTCCAGGGCCTGCTACCTTCAACTTACCAAGAAGGTTAGTAAAACAGAACTACGTGTGGACACCATCACCGCCAGGGCTTTGGAGGAAGAAGAAGGCAGGCCGAGAGCTGAGCCTGCCGAGGAGACCGAAGACTTGATGCTCGATCCGGCCAAGCCGGAGAGAGTCCTGAAGATTGGAGCCAAGCTCCCCGAAGACTTGAAGGCTGGCATCACCAAAGCCCTCCGCGCCTACTCCATTGTTTTTGCATGGGGGCCGGAGGATATGCCGGGAATTGACCGAAGGGTCATCACCCACCGCCTAGCGGTGGACCCTTCGGCCAAACCAGTACAACAGCGGAGAAGACCCCTCTCGGCCGAGAGAAGGGAGTTCGTGAAGAAGGAGGTAGCCATGCTCCTCTCCATCAAACATATCAAGGAGGTGAAATACCCCTCTTGGTTAGCAAATGTAGTCCTTGCACAGAAGCCTCCTACCTTCCGCATGTGCGTGGACTACACTGATCTGAATAAGGCGTGCCCTATGGACCCCTTCCCTCTGCCAAACATTGATCAACTGGTGGATGAGACCGCGGGATGCGAAATCATGTCCTTCCTCGACGCATTCCGCGGGTATCATCAAATCTATATGCATGAAGAAGACGCTGAAAAAACTGCCTTCATGACACCCGAAGGCATCTTCTGCTACCTCGTGATGGCCTTCGGCCTCAAGAATTCAGGCGCCACCTACACCCGAATGGTGGCCAGGGTCTTTCAAGCTGTCTTGGGGCGCACTATGGAGGCCTATGTTGACGATATGATTGTCAAGAGCAAGAAGGCCGGCACTCACGCCGAGGACCTCCAGGAAATCTTCGCCATCATGCAAAAATTCAACCTCCGATTGAATCCAAAGAAATGCACCTTCGGCGTACAAGGTGGAAAGTTCTTGGGCTATATGGTAAGCCGAAGGGGTATCGAGGCCAACCCCGAGAAAATTCAGGCCATCATCAATATGGAGCCTCCGCGCAACGTCAAAGAAGTTCAACGGTTGACGGGTCGCCTGGCGGCCCTCAACCGATTCCTCTCTAAGTCAGCCGAGAGGGCCCTCCCATTCTTCCAAATCATGAGGAAGACAGCTGGCTTCCAATGGACATCTGAGTGTCAAGAGGCCTTCGACGAACTTAAGAAGTACCTCTCTTCTCCCCCGGTGCTCTCCAAACCAAAGGTGGGGGAGACCTTATACTTGTATCTCGGTGTTAGCCCTGCGGCAATCAGCTCAGTACTAATCCGAGAGGAAGACGGCGTCCAACACGCCATCTTCTACGTCAGCAAAACCCTCCGGGAGGCCGAACTCAGGTATTCTCCCGTCGAGAAGACGGTGCTAGCCATCGTTTGGACCGTCAAGAAGCTTGGCCACTACTTTCAAGCTCATCCGGTCCAAGTGCTCACTCATCAACCCCTCGGCGCCCTCATGAGGAGTCCCACTAGCTCCTCTCGGATGGTGAAATGGGCCATCTTCCTCAGCCAATACAACATAGATATCCGTCCGAGGCCTGCCATCAAGGGCCAAGCCCTGGCAGACTTCGTAACGGAATGCACCGCGAGATCAGCGGTGGATGAGGAGCCTTCGGCACCCCTTGATGAATGGTGGACCCTCTATACCGATGGCTCCTCGGCCACCAAAGCATGCGGAGGGGGAGTAGTCCTCATTACACCCGAGGGCTTCCGCGCCTATTATGCCATCCGCTTCTCCTTCAAGGTCTCCAACAACGAGGCCGAGTACGAAGCCCTCCTATGTGGCCTTCGGCTGGCAGCAAATCTGAAGGCCAAGATGATCCACGTCAAGTGTGACTCCAAACTTGTTGTGGGTCAAATTTCCGGGGAGTACGAAGCCAAGGAAGGAAGGATGAAGCAATACAAGGAAGCGGCTAAGGAGTTGCTCAAGGTGTTTGAGGCACATTCTCTCACTCAAATACCGAGGGCTCAAAACTCCGAGGCCGACATTCTATCCAAGCTTTCGGATGAATCCCCAGAGCACCTCTCCAAAATTGCAAGAATTGAGGAACTCAGCCTCTCAAGCATCCACGCGAGCCCCGTCATGAACATTAACCTGAGGCCGGAGGATTGGATCTCCGACATCATCACCTTCATCACCACAGGGCAACTACCCCAGGACGAAGCCCGCGCCAAGTTAGCTAAGCTGAGGGCTCCCAGCTACACCATCGAAAACGGGAGGCTTTACAAGAGATCTTACAACGGCACCCTCCTTCGGTGCCTTCACCAAGATGAGGCCGAAGTCGCCATGGAGGAAGTGCACAGTGGCACTTGCTCAGCTCACCAGGGACCCTTCTCCATGTCCCGAAGGCTCATTGTTCAGGGCTACTTCTGGCCCACGATGGCTAGAGATTGTGCTGATCTAGCCCGAAGGTGCACCGCTTGCCAACACTTTCAGAAGGCCCCCGACAGACCAGCGGTTAACTATGCCCCCATCAGCACCGCTATACCCTTCTCCAGGTGGGGGATTGACTTAGTAGGCCCTCTGCCGAGGGGTACCTCCAACAACAGGTACATCATTGTGGCCATCGACTACTTCACCAAATGGGTAGAGGCCGAGCCCCTCGCCAGCATTACCGAGGCCCGGTGCCACCACTTTGTCCTCAAAAATATTCTCACAAGGTTTGGCGTCCCCCAACAAATCATCTCCGACAACGGGACTCAGTTCGAGGCAGCCCCCTTCTGTGCCCTCCTTGAAGCTTGGGGCATCAAGCACACATTCTCTTCCGTTGCCTACCCTCAGGGCAACGGGCAAGTGGAGAACGCCAACCGCACCCTACTTGAGGGATTGAAGAAAAAGCTTGAAGCCGAAGGGGGAGGCTGGGTAGAAGAGCTTCACAACATTTTATGGGCCTACCGTACCACCCCTCGGCGTGCAACAGGCGAAACACCCTTCTCCCTATGCTATGGCTTTGAGGCTAAGGCTCCAACAGAAGTGACCCTTCCTACCCGAAGGGTGGAACAGTATGAGCCCGAGGTCAACGACACAAACATGGCCCTCGACCTTCATCTCATCTCAGAACGCCGAGAGCAAGCTTTTCTCAGGGCCGAAAACTATAGGAGACAAATCAAAGGATACGTCGACGCCAAGGTCCGCTCCCGGGAATTCCAGGTGGGAGACTACGTCCTCCGACGAAGGGAGGCCAGTCTACCCACCGAAGGAGGAAAGATGGCGCCCAAGTTTGAAGGCCCCTACATCATCTCAGCCATCATCAAACCAGGGACATACAAGCTTAAACGCCCCAATGGTACGGAGGTCCCTAGACATTGGAATGTGCACCACCTTGTCAAATTCTATCAATAAGACATGAGCGGCCAAGCCCTCATCCTCAGCAAATGTAAATATCAATGGCCCAAGGCCCCATCTGTTTTTGAAAAATAATCAAAAGGCCAAGCCTTCATCACCTACATATTGTACAGGCGGCCCAAGGCCCCCCCTTCTCACCTACAAATGAGTGGCCAAGCCCTCATCGCCTCACCAAAATAGGCCCAAGGCCTCTCCCTCTGATGAAGGAGGAACAACAATCTAGGTACCAAGTACCAAGTGCGCGGGTCACCCCCATCACTTTTTGAAAACACTAAGTGTTTTCTCAGTAAGCCGTACCCCACGAGGACGCAATCATGCATACATTATGCATATTATACATGCTCTCAAAAAAAAAAAAAAAAAAAAAAAAAAAAAAAAAAAAAACCGGGGGGTGCAACACCCCTCGGCTCCGGCTGGTACCAAGTGCCCCCGGCTATTTGTGTTCCACACACAAATAAAACCCTTCCCAGGAACGCTTTCCGCGCCGTCCCCCAAGGGGAGGCAGGCAACGGACCATGTCCCGGGCCCAGGATTCGACTTCCACAAACGAAACGCTCCCCGCGCTATCCCCCAAGGGGAAGCAGGCAACAGACCATGTCTCGGGCTGAGGGGACGACTTTCAAAACCGAGGCGCTTTCCGTGCTATCTCCCAAGGGGAAGCAGGCAACAGACTATGTCTCGGGCCGAGGAAACGACCCTCAAACCCTTTGGGATATCGGAAGGTCATTCCCGAAGGGGGAGCCAACGGTTTGTTCCGTTGCCTCCCGTATAGGCCAAGCATTGCCTAGAAACCAAGTTTCTAGATGCCTCTCCTACACCATCGAAAAAAAAAAAAAAAAAAAAAAAAAAAAGGATGTGTAGGGGGGAAGGAACTCCCCGGATACTATTCTCCCCGGAGGCTCATAACATCGGATATACATTGCCGAAGGCTGCTACAAATGCACGAGAGAATCTATCAACATCGAATCACCTGGCTACATAGCCGAAGGCTTCACTATATGAAGCCTTGGAGTACAAGAGTTCCACCGGAGGCCTAAGAAGAACAAAACTTCACCTAGATCAGAACTCGGTTGGATCAAAGTCTACTATGTGACACGCCGAAGGCAACACAAAGCTCTGAGGCAAGCTAAATCTATTATCTACACGACCCAGAGAATTCGTACCGAAGGCAGAATGCCACCGGTCTCGTACCCCTCGGCAACCATATACACCGGGGGCTCAGGCAATACTCACACTCGACGGATTCACCACAGTATCTATTGAAACTTCGTGGAAAAATGACTAAGTCCACGAATGGGGACCCTTCGGGAGGGCAACTCTTCACCTACAGACTCATCACTACACTACTAGATGAAAGCTTCCAATTCATTCTATCCCTCGGCATCACTACTACGAACATCCGAAGGGGGTCGGTCCTACACTACGACCGGAGGCTCGCGACAAAAGTTCTTACTTAGAAAATCTTCTAAGTCCACAATCACAAACCCCCCGATGATTCTACCCTACATCCGAAGGGTTCTGATCAAGTTTACTTGGAAAATTTGATGGTTCCACAACAACAAGCCCCCGGAGATTCTACACTATTACCGAAGGCTAGCAAGGAGTTACACTTAGAAAATTTTTTCTAAGTCCACAAACTCGGCCCCTCCGGGAAAACATGCATTCATCCAAGTAAAGAAAGGCATACATTCACGAAGGAATAGAGCGAAGGCAAGTAAAAATGGCAAAAACGGAGGCATTCATTCAACAAAAGCCCAAAGGCGAAATCTATTCAGAATTTAAGAGATTGTTTCATTACATGGCTAAAGCCGAGGGATACAGGCTATTAAAAATAATACATCGAAAAGATCCTGAGTCTAAGCTCCTTGGACTCCGTCGGTCTTGGGCTCAGTGGTGGCATCATCAGCAGTTTCATCCTCATTTGCGAGGCCGCATTCCCTCATCAACTCAGAGTCCGAGAGCTGGCGCCTCTCTTCGCCCTCCGGGAGGGGATTCCGGACATCAGGCTGACGAGGAGGAAGGCCGTAGGCCGAGGGATCGAAGTGGCTAGGGTCAACGCCGAAGTGGCCGGCCAGCTTCCTGTAGATCAGACGCTGGGTAAAAAATTCGCCCCCGTCAAAATAGTTTTTGCCCTTCAGGGCCATCCATTCAGATCCGGGGCCTGCCACCCAGCCCTCGACGCCCTGCTCTATCACCGAGGCCACCCATTCTTTCCGGTCCTCGGCCCTCCAACCCTCAGCGACAAAGGCGGCGACGGCGTTCTTCTCAGCCTCGGCGACAGCTTCCTTCTTGGCTGCCTCGGCCTCCTCGGCGGCAATCTTGGCTGCTTCGGCAGCGGCCCTCTCTGCGTCAGCCTTCCCCTCGGCTCTGGCGATCACTTTGTTATTCTCGAGGATGCTATTGAACGCCATCTGCTCCAGCCGAAGGGTCTCTTGAGCTTCTTGAAGTTGCCGCCGGGACTCCGCCAGGGCCTCGTCAGCCTGGCGCTTCTGCGCCTGATATTGCTCCATCCTCTGGAGCAGCTCTCCAAGACCGAGGGCAGCCTGCAGATCAAAACCATCATACGACAAAAATCAGTTTGGCGAAGTAAAAAAAAAAAAAAAAAAAAAAATGTATACGCCGAAATCACCAACTAAACAAAAGCTGAGCGAGACTTACGGTGACAGAGGCTTGGAGCACTTTGGCGCTGAGGGCGTCATCCTTGGCCCTCGACAGCACCGACTTGTCAGTCGGGGGCGTGGCACCCTTTAGGAACTCCCTCGGGTTGAGGGTGCCATGCATGATGGCAGTTCCCTTGGTGATAGAGAACTGCACATCATCCCGGGGCCAAGCCAGGCTGTTATCCTGGCCCCCGGGAGGAGGGAGGATATTTCCCGAAGGGGAGGAGGAAGAGTGCTCTTCGACGATGACAACGGGGGCGTCCGTCTTCTCGGCCCCCCCATCTTCTTCTTCTTCTTCTCCGGGGGCACGACCCCCTTCCCAGCATTTTTTCGCTTTAGCTCCCCATCTTGGGAGCCTCCGGCACCAGCACCGGAATCAGCAGCGGGTTTTTGGGAGGGGCCCCCACCCTCCGGGACCTTGGCGGTCCCTGCTTTCTTCAACGCCTCATCAACGAGGGGCTGGTTCGGGGACCCCTCGTCCTTTTTCTTCTTCGGCACTTTGGCCAGCTTCTTTGTCAATCGGGCGAAGGCTTGGACATCCATTATGTCACCTGCAAAAAAAAAAAAAAAAAAAAGGAAGGATTAGGGTCAAAAGAAGACAAGAAAAATTTTCTAAGTAACACAACATGAGCCCTCGGTGAACAACCTCTGGCATTCAGATACCCTCGGTCGATTCTAGGGTATTTTTCGTCCTTTTCCCCCGGGAGACGGTATCTTCGGAACCCTAACAAGTAGAGCTCCTCGGGCAGCGTCGCTTCCTTAATAGCGATTACTTTCTCAGAACCCGCGGGCTTCTCAATCAGTTTCCTTCCTGCCTTATCGAGGGCCGCATTGCCTACCTTGGGGTGCCTTTTGAAATGATTATTCAGCGCCCTCGGGAATGGATTTTCAGCCAGCCTGATGTAGCAGAATTTCTCCTTCCATTCCTTATGGGAGGAGAGGGTCTCGGAGAACAATTTCCAAGTTGGGACCTGTTGCAAGTTGGCGTATCCCCCGGCGTGTGAGTGGCCTCCCCGGCACAGATTAAAGGATAAGAAGAATTGGTCCAATGTGGCGACCACCCCTCGGCTTCGACAGAGAGCTAGGAACCCCGCCAGATAATAATGACTGTTGGGCGTGAGCTGGCAGGGGGCTAACTTAACAAACTTCAGATACTCTATGACGAAAGGATGTAGGGGGAACCTGAGCCCTAGCTCCACGGACAAAGTGTGCACCGAGAAACACCCCTCCGGGGGGTTAGACAACAAATCTTCCGGACTCGGCTCCACAACCTGCGCCGACGGTCCCACAAGGACCTGCAGGGCATGACACTCGGCACTCGAGACCGTGGTCTTCACCTCGAGGGCAGTGGTGTCCAAATAGGAGTGGCCCTCGGGAATCCCAACTGGCCGCCCCGCGTCAACGGCTGCCTGCTTCTTCTTTGGGGCAGCCCTCGCTTTCTTCTTCTTCCTGCCCTCGGCTACCCGGAGGGGTTGAACATCCAACGGCCGGGAAGTGCTCGCCTCACCAGCTCCCCGTGAGGGCATGACGGCAACCGTTACCCGGCGGCGCTCCTTCTCCTCTTCCTCTTCGGCGACTTGGAGAGCGAGGGCCATCTCCTCATCTGCCACCACCTGTTCGAATTCCTCCGCCTCTAGCTCAGTGCAGAGTTGGCCTTGGACCTCTTCAGCTATCATGGCGTCGTTTCCTGCCGATGGCTGCTCACTGGATGATTCCACACTTGAGTAGCTCTCCGATTGCGCCGGGGCCTCCTCCGATATGTTTTGGGAGTCGCTACCGGAAGACATCTTGACGGAGGAGAAGGGGAACTATCTAAGCGTTTTAACCGAAGGCCCCTAAAGTCACTACAACTAAACCTGAGAAACTAGCAAAGTATGCTAAGAAAGTCGGAAGGCTGGGGAAGTACTGACCTTAGAATTCGATTGGGATCGAGGGTGAAACTTTCTCTCTCTAGAATCAAACTGCCAGAGCTTCGCTATCTCTCAAAATTGCGCAAGCACAAATGAGCTCAGGCTCAGGGTATTTATAGGCAACTGGGCCTCGATATATGGGCCTCGATTTGAAAGCCCATCATCACGGGCCGCCGGTTCGACCAATGGACGGCACCCGCCCCCCCACCGACCAACGGAGGCATGCCACGTCAACTCTTTTTCCAACGGCTATATTACAACGACTATATTTCGGTTACACTAGGGGTGCCCCCGAGTGGTAGCTTCCGGCTATCACCCGCCACACCCTACGAACAATTTATTCCACCAAACGCCTTCGAGCCCATAGCTCCATAAGCCTCCGGCTTGTCAATGTTATCACCCCTCGGGGGATCATCAACTCATCATAACTCCTTCAGCCCGAACTCGCCTTCGGCCTAAAAGAGTGGGGGACTGGCATACACCCCTCAGGGATCATACACGACAAAAATTTCTTCATGCAACAATCTACAATTGACACGTGCAGCCTCCGGACAAACATCTAAGTGGAACCCCCTCGGCAGAACATCAGTGAGTTCCCACAAGTCACTTGCGGAGCTCCCGGTGAAGATCAACAAAAGGTTTACAAGCAACACATGTAACTTTCGGACGATCAACAAAGAGATCCCCTCGGCAAAGCAAAATTTCAGCCATTTTCCACAAAATCACTGACAATGATGGAACAGCCTTCATCACAACACATACAGGTATTATTTGCGCCTCCCTCAGAAAACCCCCGACATGTGAGGGACTGAGGAGAGGCTCCGGCATTCATACAAGTGTGTTACTTCCCTCAGAAAACCCTCGGCATGTGAGGGACTGAGGGGAGCCCCCGGCGAACATGCGAAGGTCATGAATACCTTCCCTCAGAAAACCCTCGACATGTGAGGGACTGAGGGAAGCCTTCGGCAATAAGCAGGAGGCAGCTCTCAAGCAAAGGCGCCCAACCAAATGATGAAGCCTCCGGAAGAATCAGTGCATCTACTCCTTTTCCCTCAAGTACCTTTCGGCAAAAGGAGTGAGGGACTCCTGATGGAGTATATGGCCCAAGAACCCCCGGCCCATAGACTCCCACTTCTCCTACACAAGTCCATTGAGCCCGGAGGACATCTCAGGCCCAAATACAACGGCCCAAGCTTCAAAGTAGCCCAGAATACACACTGGGGTGCCTTCGGCCTCCTTGGCCGAAGGCTCCAAAACTCTCAGAATAGCCTTCTCTGGCGTAAGGAGCTACTGGGAGAAAACGGGCGAGAACATTAGCCTTCGGCACTATTGAGCCCTCGGCACCAGGGGAAGCCCTCGGCTGAACCAAGGAGCCCTCGGCTACACGAGGAGCCTTCGGCCATACAAGGAGCCCTCGGCTACACGAGGAGCCTTCGGCTGGACTAGCTCAATCATCGAAGATTCCTTTTGGAGACAGCCAACAACCGCATTTAATGCCACGTCGCATCCGCCAACCGCATTCAATACGGTGAACGTACCACTGCCGGTGCCAACCGGCTGATGTGACCCTTCGGCCGTTGGATTACTGACACGTGTCCCCTCATCGCATTTATTGCTGCTATAAATAGCAGCCCGTTTCTCCTTGTAAGACAATCTACATCTCGATTACACACACTGAGTTCATTTAATAAAATCGACTCTCTCTCCTCCTATTTGCTCTGACTTCTCTCTAGTTATTCCCACAATAACCCCTCGGATAAGATACCCCCCGGGTAGACAGTCCATCAAATGATTTAGCAGTAGGAGGACTTAGAAGCTGTTCTCTTCGCCTGATCTGAATGTTTTTTATCTGAATTTTTTAAGTTCTAATCTGATCTGATCTGAATCTTTCTGATCTGATCTGATCTGAATCTTTCTGATCTGATCTGAATGTTTCTGATTTGGTCTGATCTGATCTGATCTGAATGTTTCTGATCTGAATCTTTCTGATTTGATTTGAATATTTCTATGATTATAATTAAAATTATATTTATATTTATTATAATTGTAATTACAAATATAATTTAAATAAAATTATAATTATAATCGTAACTATAAAAATAATAATAACAATAACTATAATTAAAATTCAATTTAAAATTAAAAAATATATACCTATTACACTAATTATAAATATAGATATAATTATAATGGTAATTTTATTTTTAATTATAATTACTTATATAATTATAATTGTAATTATAATTACAATATTTATCTCTATAATTGTAACTATAGTTATCAATATTATTATAATTACTCCGTAAAATAATTACAATAGTAATAATAATAATAATAATAATAATAATAATAATTATAATAAAAATAATAATTATAATCATAAATTATATTTATAATATAATTATAAGTATAATTATAATTATTATAACTATAATTAAAAATAATTATAATTATATTAACATTGATTATAATATTATAATATAATAATAGTAATATAAATAAAATTAATATTATTATAACGATATTATTATATTAATATTATTATTACAATAATCTAATAATAATAATATGATTTTTATTATTATAATTAGTATTATATTATTATAATATTATAATTATAATTATAATTATAAACATAATTATAATTATGATTGTAATTATAATTATAATTATTATAATTATAAATAATTAAAGTTATAATTAATTATAGATATAACTATAATAATTACAATTGATTATACTTATAATTACAAGAATTATAATTATAATTATAATTATAATTATAATTATAATTATAATTATAATTATAATTATAATTATAATGACATATAGTTATAATATAATATTATAATAATATTAATCACATTATTATTATTATTTTTATTATTATAATATTGTAATAATAATAATAATAGTCTTCTTAATAATTGCATTTATATTACTATTATTATATTAAATTATTATAATTATTATTGATATCTTATTGTTTTATCATATTATTATTAATATTATTAATAATAATTATATAATAATAATAATAATCATAATAGTAATAACAATAATAATAATAATAATAATAATAATAATAATAATTAATATAATAATAAAAGTGATAAATCATGTTTGAACTTTTGTGATCTGATCTGATCTGAATGTTTCTGATCTGATCTGAATGTTTCTGATCATGTCTGATCTAAATCTTTCTGATCTGATCTGAATCTTTCTGATCTGATCTGATCTGAATAAAATAAGAATAAACAATAAGTAATAAGAATAAGACGAACAGAACATCACCTTAATTGACTTTTTGGATATAGTATAAAGACTTATTTGACAGTTTTCTCTTTTCTTTTTAATAAGAGATAAAATGCCCATTAGTTCTTATCTAACTTAGCTCATAAATCTAAACCAAAGTATAAAACTGCATTAACCGAAAAAACGTATTTATAGACGAAAGTAGGTTCAAGATAAAAGAAGAAATATTACTCTAAAATTCATAAATGAAAATCCAGCAAAAAGCATAATCGCGTCTCATTTCTTTCAAGTAAACACTCATTATATAGGAATGAAGTAACTGAACATTTCTGCAGATATTTTCCATGACTAATAACAAGCTATAAAACCTAATAACTAAAACGATCTTATAATTTTTTTTGGGTCGTGATATATTGATTTCAATAATGTACATGCAAAACAGGGAAATACTTGAATTTTGTATAGTATTTTATAATGTTATCTTTTATTTGATTGTTCCTGAAACTTAATGTTTAGTAATATGCATGTAAAACACACAAAACGTAAGACATATCTAATATTGCAGTATATTAGGGACTCAATATGCTACTACACTTAGTAAGTCACTGAGTTAGTGTAGTATTGTATGTGAGAGTCTGTTTAGGCACACCATTGGCAATATCAAGCATATTATGTACTGTTTAGGCACACCATTGGCAATGTCAAGAATATTACGTACTTTATCCATAACTCATTTTTCTGCGAAGTAACATTTTTCTGGTGTAGTTAGTTAGTGTAGTGGTTTGTTTGTTTTTGATTGATTGCTATTGTGTCTTATTCTTTTAACTAATTAGTTATCTTTTTTCTTCAGCAATCTTGATAATTGGACTGAAAAGTTTCTTACTTACCAGATGAAGTAGTGAGTGTTTATATGATTTATCTCTTTTAATGTATTCTTTCGATTTTTTTTTTGGTACATCGGAAAGGATGTATTTTTTCAGCATGTATTCAAAAAAGGCATGATATTGTAGATCCTATGATGATATATTCTATTGCTATAATCAATTCTCTATTTCCATTGTTATTAGAATGTTAGTCGTTTGCCCCTATTCCAAATAGCACGTTATTTATTTGAAACATGATTTCACATGAGAAATGCCAGCCATATCGAAATCAGGCTAGCTTATCTTTTTTTTTTTTAAATTTGAAATGACTCATAGTAATGATTGTTTGGAATGTAGTTTTAAATTTTGTTTGTAATAGACTAATAGGACTTTATTCCAACACAAATATTCTATTAAAAGCAGTGTTTTGTGTTCATAAAGCAGTTATTTATTTGAAACATGATTTCACATGAGAAATGCCAGCCATATCGAAATCAGGCTAGCTTATCTTTTTTTTTTTAAATTTGAAATGACTCATAGTAATGATTGTTTGGAATGTAGTTTTAAATTTTGTTTGTAATAGACTAATAGGACTTTATTCCAACACAAATATTCTATTAAAAGCAGTGTTTTGTGTTCATAAAAAATAATATAGGCTCGTTCTAAAGTTAGGGGTGACTTTGCATTTTCTTAGAAATTTTCTATTAAAAAAGAAAACTATCAAACACTCTCTTGATGTAGGTAGGTGGCTTTGCACAAGTTATGATTTTTAATCATATCAAACACTCTAGATCTTTTCTACCCTATATTAAATTTGATAGAGTCCTCCAAAAATGTTATCCATGTGTATAACATTGGGCATTTATCTAATCGCGCATCGCGCGTGTAAAAACTACTAGTTAAATAAAATAGAAAGATCTCTAGTAAATACGACCGTTTGCTATAGTATAGTTTGACTTTATTCTTCTCAGCACATTTCATTTTTATATTCTTACTTATGTCATTTAAATTACTCACGTTACTGTCCCTTACCTTAAAGTTCGTAAAATATAACAAGTGCTATATATTTTGTGAATTAATTACTGTCGCTCATTAATGATTGTAAATTCAAATATTGCCAATAATATTTTGCTAAAATATCACTAACAAAATGTTTTATCCTTATGTAAACATTACTTTTATCCTGTTTATTTTGTCTTTTCTAGGTATATTCATCTCTTTTTATATTATCTTTTTCCATAATAGCTTATCTTTTTTATCTTTATTTTCTTTCTTTTCCTTTTGGTGGTGATATAATGTATCGATTCATGTTAGCCGACCCCAATATCTTTTAAGATTAAGGTTTGGATGTTGTTGTATTACTAACAAAAATTTGTGGACAAAAATATGACTATAAGTTACTATATATGTGTAGATTTTATAGTCACTGTGGTGTAACATTAATTGAATACAACTATATCACTAAAGTTAGCAAAGTTACATTTTTGTCCACTACTTTTATTTTGATTTTATATTTGAACTTACTTTTTTATTATATTCTAACTTGAAATTTTGTACATTATACATACTCCGTAGAACTTTCGCTAGAACTTTTAGTGTAGATTTTGAATATTTAAATTTTATTTATTTAATTAATCGACCTCAGAAATAATTTAACTTTGTTGTTAGTTATGTATTTTTTTCGTTTTCTTCTTTTACAAACAATATTTATGTATATCTAACAATAAAATTTACTACGCACGTTCATATCCTACTACCGTATTTGCTTACATTTAATTTATTGCTTTGCTTTTAGACAGAACGTATTGACAAATAAAGTTATGATTACTTTACATTTAGGTCGAAAAAGTTATCTCATGAATCGAAGTTGTGATTGTCCGTATGTGGTAAAGGTGTTAGACCGATATTTTGGGCTTCTATATTGTAATTATGTTTATAATCTAGATGGTAGTATTTGGGCCAAGGGTTTATATTTTTCGGCCAACTCATGTATAAATACACCACATACTCTCTTAATAATAGACACAGAACATTCTTTACCCTTATTCATATACTGATGCGCAACATGGTATCAGAGATTCATTAACGGCGCAGAGTCTTCATCGGCAATCGCGTGAGGTAGCACCAGCGTGTTCGTCTTCTTACGCCATGACCGATCCTTCTTCTCCGTACTACCTCGGGTCTGGAGATCAGCCCGGGAACCTGATTACCCATGTGATTTTCCGTGGAGATAATTATGTAGGATGGTCTCGAGCCATCACTCTTTCCCTGAAGGCGAGAAGAAAGTACTGCTTCGTGGATGGTTCGATGACCAAGCCGACTGAGCCAGCACAATTGGTCCTCGATTGGGAGACTGTGAATTCTATAGTGATCTCCTGATTGCTACGTAGCATGGAGCCCAACGTGGTCACGTCTATTCCGTTCCACGATGAGGCCCGAGCATTGTGGATGTATTTGGAAAAGAGGTTCAGTGTTGCGAACGGGCCACGTATTCAGCAGCTGCGGAAATTGATTACTGACTGTAAGCAGACAAAGGGCATGACTGTGGACAGCTATTTCACAACCTTGATGGGCCTGTTCGATGAACTGAATCGGCTCAAGCCCCTGCACTCCTGTACGTGCAAATTGTGCACTTGTGATGTCGCTGCAAAGTTTGCTAAGGACAGGGAAGAAGAAAAACTCCATCAGTTTCTAATAGGAATCGACGATGAACTGTTTGGAACGGTTCGTTCCAATCTACTCTCGCATACCACGATTCTTGATCTTAACCAAGCTTACCAAGTGTTCCTCCAAGAGGAGAATTCTCGTGCACCTGCCCGTGGAAAACAGCCTGCTCCAGTAGTAGACGTTCAGGCATTCGCTGTGACCAAAACACGAATGGATCGCGCTAACCGACTGAACCTTGTTTGTACTCATTGCAAACAAAAAGGGCATGAAGTTGGAAATTGCTTTAAGCTTCATGGATATCCGGAATGGTGGGAAGAGAGGAATAAAAATAAAGGGGTGGTGACTGCCGGGACATGTGACAGTAGTGGCGGCCGTGGAGGGGGGTGCGTACTCACGCCATCTCTCCCACTCTGGTGCCCGTAGGTGGCAGCGAACCATCCTCTTCCAAGGGCTCGGTAAATGGGCTGAATGAGTTGAGTAAAGAGCAGGTTCAGGCGCTTTTGAATTTGATTAATATTGACACTAGTTCGTGTGACTGTATGTCAGGTAACTCTTTGCCTTGGATTCTTGATACTGGGGCATCTCATCATGTGACAGGTGAATTAAATTTCCTCACAAATTAAAACGTAACCTAATTCTCGAAACATCGGTTTGACCAGCCACCGAAAAGGAGATCCGCTTGATCATCTTCTTCTTCCCAGAGTGAGGCGGTGTTTCACGTGGTGGGCGAGTATTTGAAACATCAGAACAATTAACAAGGTTGAAAAAGCTTCACCAGATCGATTACACCGATTAGAAACGCAAAGCCTCTAGACATTGCTAGGAGAATAACATACCACACGCTCACATGAAGCAGACGAAATTCTCGGCCAATGAAGAAGCCAGACCAAATTCCTTGAAAACAGAAATTGAAAAAGAGCGAAAGCATAGAAAAATCTTTGATTCGATCTTTCATTGCATAGAGAATGCCTTCATTTTCTAAAATCGGATCTTGAAGGGGGTTGGGATGGCCGCCTAGGGTTTCCCCTACGGCCGGCTCTATATCACGCAATGCTCTCTTCTTTTTATTAATATTAATACTTCGTATTTTATCATTCAATTACTTTTTTCAATTCTAGTTTTTGCGTAATTGAATTGGTAAATTTGTACTTGTTACAATTAGGATCAGACAAATCTTTTTTTTTTGTGGAGAAATATAAAAGTATGATGTTCTTGAATAATGTTATTTAAAAATAGTTTTAAGAAAATTAAAATAAATGATAACAAATCAAAACGTCTTTTCACACCTACGTCCCGCCTAAGCCCACCTACACTATAAAGGCTAAAGGCTTGGGTGTGCCGCCTCGACACGCCTTCCACCTTTTAGAAAATTGCCGGCATGAACTGGATAACTGATATGCACTAATTAGTAGTGCATAAGTGTATGTTTTTATGTGTGATTTGTGCGTATTGTTCGTCGTTTTTATTTAGTTTGTAAACATTTATGTGATTTTAGTTGTAATTGTATTTTAATCTTCATTTGTTAGTTAGAAAGTAGAATTAGGAATTATGTTGTTGGAAAGGGAGACTTTGAAGTGAAGAAAAAGGAGATTTGACTGCCCATGAGCAAAAACCCGACCGGGTATCAACCCTCACCCGATCGGGTAGGAAGTGAAAACCGAACTAGCAAGGAAATTGCTAGGCCCGGTCGGGCCCACTACCTCACCCGGTCGGGTGAGACTTGACCGGGGACAATCCGACGTGCTGAAAACAAGGAATCGTGGGCAAATATCTGATTTTGACATTTACCCGGTCGGGTATGCCCATTTACCCGGTCGGGTAATGACGGACACTTTGTCAAGGTGCTTCAAAATAAATTCGATACTAACAACTATACATAGTATAGGTGAAGTAGAATTTGTATCCACATGGAAAGGAATAATTATCTTTTTAAATGAAACAAGTAAATAAAAGGGGGGTTTTGATTGAGTGATTTAATTTAATTAAACACGAAGATGAACGACTTATATGAGATTTAATTCAAGAATAAAAGGGACTTGGTCTTGCTACTTTCCACTTGTTGATATATTTTAGTCGATCATTGTTATATCTATAACTTATCCCCTCTCGAATACTCAATCGAGGAGTATCTCCAATTCATCGAGGGTAGTTATTAACAACGACTGTTTATTAATAACTCTTACTATTAATCAAATATAGAACAATGCCGTATACCGATATAATAGTAGCATTTAATCTCTTTAACTCCTTGATGAAATCAATTGAGATTGATAACCTTAACACAACGGTTTCGGTTTAACCAACAAAATTTATCCCTCTTAAGTTTATTAACCACGACCGTGTATTAATAAACCGAAGTTACTTGTGAAACCATCAACGATTAACCATCGGTTCGTTGATCGTTTCTAGTAATAATTAATGTCGGAACGTTAACTAATCGTCACTTAGCAACCCTTCAACATTAATATATAATGAGATTAAGGGAAGAATTAATAATCAAGAGAAGAAGTTAAGAAAATAACTCACAACTTTAATAATCAACAAGCTTCAAGAGCAAACCCAAGAAATGGAAGTTTAGCTCCTCATTTGGAGACTAAAATTGCTATAAAAATATAAGAAATAACTATTCTAAACTGAGCTTTAGTATATGGAAGAAGGGATGATCTAATGTGAAGGAAAAGGGGTGTATTTATAGGGAAATGAAGGTGGCAGGATCATGTACCCGACCGGGTGTTTAGGGTACCCGATCGGGTACTCAGCAGCTTCCGAGAATGTGAGAAACATCACTCATACCCGATCGGGTGTGTCGATCTACCCGATCGGGTATGCGACCGGATCTTCAAATATTATTTCCCCTCGATCATTTGTTTTCCCGGATTTGATTTTGACACTGAAATCGGATCAATACCCGATCGGGTATTGCATATACCCGACCGGGTATATGAGCTATTTTTCAAATCCATTTTTGATCTTGTCCCTTTGCACATCCTTTGGTCTTTGGGATCCACTTCTTGATCCTTTGAGACTTTCAACCTGTCCTATGCTCAGAATCATCCTAATTTACACAATTTATACTAATTTAAATAAAACAAAACATTACACCAAAAGTGTGTAATTTCCAAACTAGCGAATCACAAAACTAAATAAAAACGTACAAATACAAACGCAAATTACACACAAATCAACTCCCCCGCACTTGGTCTCTTTACTCGTCCTCGAGTAAAGGCAAATGTTCAAAAGTTCCAAGTCCTCAAAAAGTTCACAATCAATAAGTGAAAGCAAAAGGCCACCAAGGATAAACATGAATTTTACATTGAGTATTTAGCTCAAAGAAAAATGTTCTCTTGGGTTTCATGACCTTCCATGCTTCTTGTTTCTTCTCCTCTTCTTTGTATCTTCAAGAGATTAAAATGATGTCCAATGAGAAGTCCTTCCCCCCCTTCTTATCCAAGGCACGGTCCCTAGTGTGAGATTAAAATGATGTCCAAATGTACCTGATGTGAGTTTTCTCGCACTTAAAATAGATCGTAATATAGTGGTGTAAGTACGAGTATCGTCTCCACAGGGACGGACAAAAGGGAATCAAGAATTAATTAAATTCAGCGATTAAAAAGAAAATAAAATAAAAGCGTCGTGCGAGATTGGTTGGTTTGGAAAATAAAACTAATGCGAACAATTAACCTAGGGGGTTCTTTCTAATTAATGACGAAGGGAACCAGATTTCGGGGGTAACCATATTTTTGGCAGATCAGGCCTAATTACATGAAATTAATTTAATTGAGCCTAGCTAATCATTACTAAGTTCTTACCGCTCTCGCGGCGTAGAGTACAATAATTTAGGGGACTAGGCTGATCTCTCATGCGAGAAGATTCTAAATTATTGCCAAGACGAGCGAGCTTACGGCCCCTTAATCGCTACTAATCTCTTAGCGAACGATTAAGTGTGTGTGAATGTGTCCTAGAACAAATTAGATCTCTCTTAATTTATTCTACATGCAATTGTAATTCTAGTTGCGATTCTAGGTTACAAAAGATATCAATTAAATTATTCAAACACAAATTAAACAGCATTCATGCAATTAAACCGAAAAGAATCTAGCCATACTGTTAGTACCCAACGATTGATAGATTTTGATGATGCCACTATACCAATAAATGAACACCTCCACCACCTAATAAGTCATGACTAATAAAATGTATCAAATAAAGTATACTGGAAACTTAAAATACGTTTAGGTAATTTTTGTTACCTTAAAAAGGACATTAAAATCCTACCAGTATAACTTTATTTTGATACACAGATAAAACTAAGAAGTGGGAAGTGTTGAACAAATGCTCCAAATAAATTTTGCTGGAAATTCACCAGGGTAAGTGTTTTTACCTCCAGTACATAGTTTACTTGGTGCACAGTGACATGCAGGGATAAGCCGTATAACAAAGGCGTAAGGCTAAAAAGCATTTAATGCAAGAAATTGTACATGGGTCCCAAAAGGTGATGATGATACACAAGAAGTGATCTCTCGAAGAAGAACTGATCGGCAAGAATTATCTCCTTATCTTGCTCCAACACATGAAGACAAAGAGTACAACTCTTTCAGCGACTACGATCAACTCCTCTCAACCAACGGAGGAGATTGATCTGCTCAAAAGGCCTATAAAATAGGCAGAAGCATGAGTGATAAAATCAAGTTTTTGAGTCATCTAAGTAGAGTATTCACTTCAAACATCCAAGAGATATTTAGCAAAAGAGAAAGTGCATGTTAAACTTTGCTCTCTGCTTAGACTCATGCTTCACTAAGCTCTTAGACTAAGATCATACACGATTACACTTTTAGAGCTTAGTTTCTAGTTGGAGGATAGAAATTTTCTTGTAAACAAATTGTTGTAAACACTTAGGAGAACAGTTGTTCGGATCCTAAAGTGTGGTTAGATAGATAGAGTACCTTTTGATCCCCACTGGATCAATTGAGAAAAGTCTAAGGACTGAGTAACTTTGAGTGGTGTTATACTCATTGTGAAAAAACCTTCAATCTAGGCCAGAGTTGTCAAGGCTAGATTGGCACTAATTGTATTGGGCTGAATACTTTAGTGGAAATCCATCTGAAATAGGGTGGGACTGGATGTAGGAGGATTACACCACCTCTGAACCAGGATATATCGTGTGTTGATTTACTTTCATACATACAGAAGCACACACCAAACACATCTCACTAAAGGATTGAAGTTTGCCAGCAGCATCCTAAGCAGTAGTCTTCATCGACTGTACTGCTTAGCCTACTGCTTAATAACTCACTCTCCTTGAGAGTGTTTTCCACTAGAAGTTATCTTACACTCAGAAGGTGCCTCAGCAGTACCCTGGTCTTCACCCTCCTGCTGAGCCCACTGCCCATTTATATGTGTCTTTCCGAACGCCATAACAAGCCAGAACAAAAAGCCATCCAAGAGTCATCCTGTTCTTAACAGTTGCCTCAGCAGTAACCTGCCCACCAGCCAACTGCCAATTCAGCAGTTGCCTGCCAGTCAGCAAACTGCCTGTGCAGCAGTAGACTAAGCAGTTATCTGCTCACCAGTCTACTGCCAAGCCTACTTCCTCTTGTCACCAGTCTAAACATCATCTAAACTAGAAAGTTGTCTCACACCAAGTATAAAGAGGTTAAAGACTTCCGCTGTGCATCTATTAATCTCTTAAAAGATTATAGATCAACTCATCTAGAGGGAAAACTTCACAAAGTTGAAAAAGATTTAAAAGTCTATTCACCCCCCCCCCCCCTCTAGACTTTTACCTCTATCCGGGACCATCAAGTGGTATCAGAGCAGTGTGTTCCTAGAGTCAGTTTCTGACTATTTTTGAACTAAAGATCCAAATCCACTTTTATCCCAAACACTTTCTAAAAATGGACAGTCAGTTAGCCAAGAATCTTCTGTTCAACTTGAACAAATTTGATGACTGGAAAATACGGATGAAAGCACATCTCAGTGCCTTACATGATGAGATGATTGAAGTAATTACTGATGGACCTATCAAAATAATAAAGGTCATCACATCCAGAACCATAGAAGGGACAGATGATGTGTACATTCCAAAACCTAAAATGGAATGGACAACTGAGGACAGGAAGAGGAACAATCTTGACAACATTGCCAAGGACATTCTCTTCAAATCTGTTGATGAATCTATATTTCCCAGAATCAGGAAATGCGAAACTGCCAAAGACGTCTGGGATGAGCTAACAAAGATTGGAGCAGGGGATGAACAGGAGAAGGACAATAAACTGACCATTGCCCTAAAAAAATTTGAGGATTTCAAAATGCTGTCGTCTGAATCTATCCATGAGATGGAATCCAGATTCCTGAAGATTGTGGCAGAGGTCTCTGACCTTGGGAAAGAACTTTCTCAAAAAGAAATTTCCCTTAAAATCTTGAGAGGCCTGCCATCAAAATGGGACATGAAGGTAACTGCTATGAGAGATAGTAGAGATCTCAGAACTTTGTCAACTGACAAACTCTTCAGTGATCTCAAGGCCTATGAATTTGAAATAAAGGAAATCAAGGAAGAGAAGGAAGATGAATACAAGACACTAGCCCTAGTGTCTGAGCCAAGCACTTTAAAATCTGCTGAAAAATCCCTCAATAATCTCCTCACTGACGAGCAGTTTGCTATGTTTGTGAGGAAATTTAAAAGATTCATAAAGAAGGAGGGTACTGTTCCAAGGAGGTCATACAATCAGCCACCCAGGAGACAAGGAAGACCTCAATCAAGTGAGGACACTATTCTATGCTATAACTGTAGACAGCCAGGACATTACAAGAATGAGTGTCCTTTACCACTGGCTCAAAAGTATCAAGGGCAACAGGCAACTGCTCGAAAAGGAGAATACAAAAAGGACTTCAAGGGCAAGAGACAAGCCTTTGTAAGTGAAAAGAGAAAGGACGAATCCCAAAGTGATGATGAGAGCAGCTCAAGTGATGAAAGCTCCTCATCTGGAGACTCAGAGGAGGCACTACTATGCCTGGGATCCTGGCAGACGGCTGAAGAAAAGAGCAGATGGCTCAGCGAAGATGATGAAAACTGCTCCAACAACTGCCTAATGGCCAAAGACCACTACAATGATGTTGAGGTAACATCCTGCTCTTCCTATAGCTCTAGTGATTCTGGACCAACCAATGTCACATTGAAATCTTTACTACAAGATTTTCAGAAAGTCCAAGATCACCATGTTCTCTTAAGATCAGAAAATGATAGATTAAAACAAGACATTAAGGCCATTCATTCCAAGTTGTTAGATGCCTTAACCAAAAACAATGTCTTAGAGGAAGAGAACAAAGAGCTGAAAAACAAAATGACTAACTTCGGCATGAATAGTAAAACCGATAACTCTACTGCTGAAGTTGTTCTAAATAGGAAGAGAAGAGGGCTCGGATATGTATCCCCCACCAGACTCACTCAAAACTCACCCTCCACAAGCCACCAACAAAATACAAGAAAGCTAATCTACCAAAAATCCCATTCTCAAAATGTTCCCATAAGAAGGAACCTGCCAGCTCCCAAATCAAAATCCAATCTCCTGAATAATCAAAAACTTCCCTACCATCAACACCCAAGAACCCGTTGGCAATCAACCAGTAAGACCAACTACAGACAAAACACTAAGCAGTTTCCTCCAAAAGCCAATAATCCATTTTCCACTTCAAGAAGAAAAGGGATTAACAAATATATAGCCATCCCCTATGATTATAATACCTCAAATGGCTATAGACCAATCTGCTTAGAACTAAGTGGTTCTAGATGGGCATGGATGCCCAAACTTATACAAAGGAAGTTGCCCACTAACTTGTGGGCTACTGCTCAACAATGATGAATACAGGAAGGTGCTAGAGCAGTTGACTCACAAACATGGTACATAGATTCAGGCTGCTCCAGGCACATGACAGGCAGCAGACGGCTCCTGTCCAACTTTATGGCAAGAGAAGGACCCAAAGTTACTTTTGGGAATGTGGAAAAACAAGGAGAGACCAAAGGAGCTGGAGACCTATCCATCAATGGACTTACAATCCAAAACATATCTTATGTTAAAGGATTAAAGTTCAATCTCATAAGCACAAGCCAGCTCTGTGACAATGGCTATAATGTTACATTCTCCAAAGACATCTGTTTGATTAGAGATGTCAAAAATGACAAAATTGTGCTCACTGGTAGAAGGAAGAAGGACATGTACATTGTTGATTGGAGCTCAGCAAAGGAAGGGATCTGCTTGGTGACAAAGGCAGACTCAAATTTGAGTTGGGAATGGCACAACAAATTAAGCCATCTCAACTTCAAAACAATCAACAAATTGTCCAGAAAAGGATTGGTGAAAGGTCTTCCTGAGATCAACTTCAAAAGGGACCATCTCTGTGATGCTTGCCAAAAAGGGAAACAAACCAAGGTATCATTCAAATCAAAGGAACTGGAATCATCAACTAGGCCCTTAAGCCTACTACACCTTGACTTATTTGGACCAGTTGAACCAACAAGTATAAGTGGTAAAAGATACACCCTGGTGATAGTTGATGATTACTCTAGATACACTTGGACCATATTCCTAAAGAAAAAGAATGAAACAGAGAAGAAACTTCCAGAACTGATGAAACTAATTCAAAATGAGAAAAGTCTCTCAATCCAGAAGATCCGATCAGACAGAGGTACTGAATTCCTCAACTCTATAGTAATTCAGTACTGTAAAGAAAATGGAATCCATCACCAAACTTCAGCTGCAAGAACACCTCAACAAAATGGTGTTGCTGAGAGAAGAAACAGGACTCTCAAGGAAGCCGGAAGGACAATCTTAGAAGCAGCTAGCTTACCCAAAAGATTTTGGGCAGAAGCAATCAACACTGCTTGCTACACCCAGAATAGAAGTCTCATTCATAAGACTTACAAAAAGACTCCATATGAACTATGGAAAGAAAGGAAGCCTAATGTTAGTCATTTCCATGTGTTTGGATCCAAATGCTTCATTCTAAACAATGGAAAAGACTATCTCAAGCCATTTGATTCCAAATCTGATGAAGGAATCTTCCTGGGATACTCAGCAACAAGCAAGGCATTCCGGATCCTCAACAAAAGAACTCTGGTGGTAGAAGAATCAATCCATGTGATTTTTGAAAACCACTCCACTGCTCAATCATTAGATAAAGGCGAGTCATCCAAATCAAAGAAGGACACAGGAAAGGCTCCAAGCTGCCTTCCAAATGATTATGCTAAAAAGGATGGAATGATGGTGGAAGCAGTTAACTCCAAAGGCAGCCCACTGCCAGCAGTTGCCTCTGACCATAGAACACTACCAGCAAATGGCTCACCAACAAACCCCCTTTTAGGAACTCATGAAACTCCTAAGTATCCTATTCTACCAGAGGACAGTGAAGAAGATGAGGAGGATGACCAACCAATGAAAACTAACTCTAATCAGACATCTGATATCAGATGGCTGAATCAACACCCACCACAACAGATTATTGGAAACATCCATGAAGGAGTTCGTACCAGATCATCAATCCAAAGAGAAGCACTATTCTCATGTTTCATCTCACAATCTGAACCCAAGAAAATTGAAGAAGCCCTACTTGACTCTGACTGGATACAAGCCATGCAAGAAGAACTCAACCAATTTGAAAGAAACAATGTGTGGGAGCTTGTGACCAGACCCTATCATCAACATGTAATAGGAACCAAATGGGTGTTCAGAAACAAGATGGATGAGGAAGGTACAATTATCAAGAACAAGGCAAGACTAGTAGCCAAAGGCTACTGCCAGGAGGAAGGAATAGATTTTGACGAAACCTTTGCTCCTGTTGCTAGACTTGAGGCTATAAGAATTTTCTTGGCTTATGCTGCCCATAAGCAATTCACTGTCTTTCAAATGGACGTGAAAAGTGCATTCCTAAATGGTCTACTAGAAGAGGAGGTCTATGTGGAGCAACCTCCTGGATTTGAAGTCAACAGAGAGAAGGATCTAGTCTACAAACTGCATAAAGCTCTGTATGGACTCAAACAAGCCCCAAGAGCATGGTATGACACTCTCTCCGAATATTTGGTGAATAATGGGTTTACTAAAGGAAAAGTAGACAAGACACTATTCAAAATTGAAGAAGGTCCATACTTGCTGCTTGTCCAAATTTATGTTGATGACATAATCTTTGGAAGTTCAAACCAAGCACTATGCAAGAAATTTTCAACTCTCATGCAAAACAAGTTTGAGATGAGCATGATGGGAGAGTTGAATTATTTCTTGGGACTACAAGTAAAGCAAACTCCTCAAGGTATCTTCATCAACCAAGCAAAATATACAAGAGATCTCATGAAAAAGTTCAAAGTTGAAAACAAGTCCACTGTGAAAATACCCATGAATACATCCCAAAGTCTAAGTCAGGATGAGGATAGCAAAGATGTTGATCCCACACTTTACAGAGGTCTGATTGGTTCCTTGTTATATCTCACCACTAGTCGGCCAGATATTTCCTACTCAGTTGGTGTGTGTGCAAGGTTTCAATCTAAACCTAAGGAAAGCCATCTTCTAGCTGCCAAGAAGATTCTGAGGTATCTAAAAGGCAATCCTAACTCTGGATTATGGTACCCAACAAATGGAGGTTTTGAACTCTATGGTTATTCGGACTCTGACTTTGCTGGATGCAAAATTGATAGAAAAAGCACCTCAGGAACTTGTCAATTAATTGGTGGAAGACTTGTCTCTTGGTTCAGCAAGAAACAAAACTCAATTGCTACTACCACTGCTGAAGCTGAATATATAGCTGCAGGCAGCTGCTGTGCTCAAGTACTATGGATGAAGCAACAATTGAAGGATTATGGAGAAGAGACTAAAGAAATTAGCATTCTGTGTGATAACACAAGTGCAATTGCGATCACTCATAATCCTGTATTTCACTCAAGAACCAAACACATTGAAATCAGGCACCATTTCATCAGAGAGCATGTTGAGAAGAAAACCATCAAATTGGAGTACATCCCCACAGAAAAACAACTAGCTGATATTTTCACCAAGCCTCTCAGTGAAGCACGGTTCAATTCCCTAAGGCAGGAGCTTGGAATGCTCGATGATCTTGATCAACTTAAAAATTGATGTTGCATCAACTCAGGGGGAACCTATCTTTTTTAATCATAAGGAGCATCATCTTAAGGGGAATGATACTCAAAAACAAGGGATTGAAGCAACAAGGTCCGAAACAAAAGAAAAAGAAGAAGGCTCAGCAGAGGTCCCTGCCACAAGACACTTCTAGAAGCAGGAGACTAGGGATACTACAGCAGATTCACAAACCACAAGAAAAGAATTCCCTGCCTTGCTGGACTTCACACTCAAAATTACCCAGCGGGCAACAAACACATGCTCAGTCCTATGAGTCACTTACTCAAGACATCGCTAAGAGCTTCATCACACTTCAGAAGAATACTCAAGAAACCTTCTGAAAGCTGGGCGATGATCTCTAAAGGCTGGCCCACGAGTCAGAACAATCCAAGGAGAGAAAAGTTTGTTCAAAAGAAGAGGTTGAAGAGATCTTCAAAAAGGTCCAACCGGAAGATGCTGCCAAAAAGGGGGAAGACACCTCAGCAGGACCCTCCTCAAGAAGACAGATAGCAGCAAAGAAGGCAGCTGCAAATAGTCTGAAAGTGACTATAAACTACTGTAAAACATTGCATTATTCTCCTTTTGAACTAAAGGAGATCTGTCCTGCTTGGTATAGTTTTGGCATCATCAAAAAGGGGGAAATTGTTAGTACCCAACGATTGATAGATTTTGATGATGCCACTATACCAATAAATGAACACCTCCACCACCTAATAAGTCATGACTAATAAAATGTATCAAATAAAGTATACTGGAAACTTAAAATACGTTTAGGTAATTTTTGTTACCTTAAAAAGGACATTAAAATCCTACCAGTATAACTTTATTTTGATACACAGATAAAACTAAGAAGTGGGAAGTGTTGAACAAATGCTCCAAATAAATTTTGCTGGAAATTCACCAGGGTAAGTGTTTTTACCTCCAGTACATAGTTTACTTGGTGCACAGTGACATGCAGGGATAAGCCGTATAACAAAGGCGTAAGGCTAAAAAGCATTTAATGCAAGAAATTGTACATGGGTCCCAAAAGGTGATGATGATACACAAGAAGTGATCTCTCGAAGAAGAACTGATCGGCAAGAATTATCTCCTTATCTTGCTCCAACACATGAAGACAAAGAGTACAACTCTTTCAGCGACTACGATCAACTCCTCTCAACCAACGGAGGAGATTGATCTGCTCAAAAGGCCTATAAAATAGGCAGAAGCATGAGTGATAAAATCAAGTTTTTGAGTCATCTAAGTAGAGTATTCACTTCAAACATCCAAGAGATATTTAGCAAAAGAGAAAGTGCATGTTAAACTTTGCTCTCTGCTTAGACTCATGCTTCACTAAGCTCTTAGACTAAGATCATACACGATTACACTTTTAGAGCTTAGTTTCTAGTTGGAGGATAGAAATTTTCTTGTAAACAAATTGTTGTAAACACTTAGGAGAACAGTTGTTCGGATCCTAAAGTGTGGTTAGATAGATAGAGTACCTTTTGATCCCCACTGGATCAATTGAGAAAAGTCTAAGGACTGAGTAACTTTGAGTGGTGTTATACTCATTGTGAAAAAACCTTCAATCTAGGCCAGAGTTGTCAAGGCTAGATTGGCACTAATTGTATTGGGCTGAATACTTTAGTGGAAATCCATCTGAAATAGGGTGGGACTGGATGTAGGAGGATTACACCACCTCTGAACCAGGATATATCGTGTGTTGATTTACTTTCATACATACAGAAGCACACACCAAACACATCTCACTAAAGGATTGAAGTTTGCCAGCAGCATCCTAAGCAGTAGTCTTCATCGACTGTACTGCTTAGCCTACTGCTTAATAACTCACTCTCCTTGAGAGTGTTTTCCACTAGAAGTTATCTTACACTCAGAAGGTGCCTCAGCAGTACCCTGGTCTTCACCCTCCTGCTGAGCCCACTGCCCATTTATATGTGTCTTTCCGAACGCCATAACAAGCCAGAACAAAAAGCCATCCAAGAGTCATCCTGTTCTTAACAGTTGCCTCAGCAGTAACCTGCCCACCAGCCAACTGCCAATTCAGCAGTTGCCTGCCAGTCAGCAAACTGCCTGTGCAGCAGTAGACTAAGCAGTTATCTGCTCACCAGTCTACTGCCAAGCCTACTTCCTCTTGTCACCAGTCTAAACATCATCTAAACTAGAAAGTTGTCTCACACCAAGTATAAAGAGGTTAAAGACTTCCGATGTGCATCTATTAATCTCTTAAAAGATTATAGATCAACTCATCTAGAGGGAAAACTTCACAAAGTTGAAAAAGATTTAAAAGTCTATTCACCCCCCCCCCCCCCCTCTAGACTTTTACCTCTATCCGGGACCATCACATACATCATGATTAACCCCTTCATCAATCCCAAATCCCTAATTAAAACTACTCACAATTCATAATTGAAGAATCAATAGAATTGGAATAAAAAGAATTAATTGTCATTAATTAAAAAGGTGGAACTTACAAAGAATCCCAAAAGATTGATGAAAAAGGCTGAAAAGCTCTCTAAAATTCGTGTTAGGCACTCTCTCTAAGCTCCCCCCTCGAAAACGGGGTTTACAGGCTGTTTAAATAGGAAAAACAGCAATTCGGGCGAAATTAGGATTCCAGGGGCAACGCACGGGGCCAACGCACGGCGTGCGTCCCCCAGTGCATCCGGAGAATAGCCGCGTAAAAATATGGAGCGCACGGCGTGCGTCCCACAACGCACGGCCGTGCGTTGTTGGCAGTTATCTTCCTTGCTTTCTCGCCTCAGACGCACGGTCGTGCGTTCCCCTACGCACGGCGTGCGTAAAACTTCTGAAATGGACCAAACTTCCTGCATGCAAATTGTAGATAATTGAGTCCTCTATCCACCACAACTTGCCGAATTGGATTTGGATCATCCAATCAAGAGATATGAATAAAATGGTGGAAAGTCTCATTCTGAAATTGCAGCAGGGATCATCTGACTTCATCGTCTGTTTTCATCTTCTTCCTCTCAGATTCTCAGAATGATGTCTTCATATGATTTTTAGCTCTTGAAGTTAGCTTTCATGTGGACTTTGAATCGTGTTCTTTGGATGCTTCTACAAAGAGATATGCTTGAACGATTGACAGAAGGTCATCCTGAATGCCGTTTTCAATCTTCATTCACCTTCTTTTGACCCCGTAGCCAATCCTAGAGCTCTTTTTCCTTCAAATCTTCATCGTGAATCTTCCGGTGACCTCCAAAGCTATCAAATCATTCTCAAATTCTTCTCAAATCATCCCGATTGTTCCTCAAGTGCCGGTGCCGGGCTCAAATTCCCTGATTTTGACTACAAACAACACAAAACTCGAACCAACGCCCAGTAAACATAACTTGAGCTAAAATTGAGACTTGTAACACCTTAAAACTAGGAAAATCATCAAAAGCCGATCTCAACACGCATCAAATACGTGTCAAAATACGGACTTATCAGTACCCCAATGAGAGGGGTCATACCAAGAAGGTGGTGGAGGAGGTGTGGCATAGATGCATACCCGCCGATATGGGCCATGTAGGAGTAAGTAGGCCCGTACATCCTTCAGTAATCTTCTTCATACCTTTGGTTGTCGGCCACCTGTAGTTCTTCCAACCGTTGAAAACCCGCTCTTTGTTCCTCCCGGTATTGACCAACTTCTTCCCTAAGTTGGTCAAATCCCCCCCCCCCCCATGGTTTTGAAATCCGTGCTCATAGTTTGGAACCCGGTAAGAAGTTGTTGAAAGTAGTCGGTTGGGGGTGAGTTTTGAGGTGGGTTGGGTATATTTGGTGGGGCATTTTGTTGGTTCACGGGTGGGTTTGGTTGATCCGGTTGGTCGGGTTGTTCTTGGAGGTGAGGTGGGATGGCATTGGGGAGTAGGTAGTGGGCGACATGGTTGCGGGCTTCATTATACAGAAATGTAGGTAGTTCGGAGGAGGGGTTGGGGAAATACTTTAGGCGTTTTATTTGGATGGATGTGCCATTTGTAGAATTTGTGCCCTTCTTCATTGTAGTGAGAGTTGGAAAGACATTGTACACTACTACGGAAACCAAGGCTCATTAAACAATAATCGGGTATAGGTGAGTTATTCGTATACCCGAATTTTGTTGCCAGATGCATGATCACTCCCCCACACACAATTTTTCCACCAACTTTGCATTCCTTGCGTAAGTGTGCCCACATCATGTTACAAATATCAAAATACTCGGCACGGTAATACAAAGCATTTGTGAGGATACACACATCTCGCATCCTCACACGGTTGTTATTCGGGCGTCCAAACAAACAATTTGCCAAGAATTTCAAGAAGATTCGGAAAATCGGGTGTTGAACGTGACTAACGGTCAGTTTTCCCGAATCAACACTCGTTTCTCCAGTCAATTTCATCCACAAATCATGGCCATAAGCGGTATTTTCGGAAATTTTTCATTCAACGGGGCGGGAAGACCAAAATGTGCGGAAAATTCACGTTTAGTGATGATATGTGATGGTCCCGGATAGAGGTAAAAGTCTAGAGGGGGGGGGGGGGGGTGAATAGACTTTTAAATCTTTTTCAACTTTATGAAGTTTTCCCTCTAGATGAGTTGATCTATAATCTTTTAAGAGATTAATAGATGCACAGCGGAAGTCTTTAACCTCTTTATACTTGGTGTGAGATAACTTTCTAGTTTAGATGATGTTTAGACTGGTGACAAGAGGAAGTAGGCTTGGCAGTAGACTGGTGAGCAGGTAACTGCTTAGTCTACTGCTGCACAGGCAGTTTGCTGACTGGCAGGCAACTGCTGAGTTGGCAGTCGACTGGTGGGCAGGTTACTGCTGAGGCAACTGTTAAGAACAGGATGACTCTTGGATGGCTTTTTGTTCTGGCTTGTTATGGCGTTCGGAAAGACACATATAAATGGGCAGTGGGCTCAGCAGGAGGGTGAAGACCAGGGTACTGCTGAGGCACCTTCTGAGTGTAAGATAACTTCTAGTGGAAAACACTCTCAAGGAGAGTGAGTTATTAAGCAGTAGGCTAAGCAGTACAGTCGATGAAGACTACTGCTTAGGATGCTGCTGGCAAACTACAATCCTTTAGTGAGATGTGTTTGGTGTGTGCTTCTGTATGTATGAAAGTAAATCAACACACGATATATCCTGGTTCAGAGGTGGTGTAATCCTCCTACATCCAGTCCCACCCTATTTCAGATGGATTTCCACTAAAGTATTCAGCCCAATACAATTAGTGCCAATCTAGCCTTGACAACTCTGGCCTAGATTGAAGGTTTTTCACGATGAGTATAACACCACTCAAAGTTACTCAGTCCTTAGACTTTTCTCAATTGATCCAGTGGGGATCAAAAGGTACTCTATCTATCTAACCACACTTTAGGATCCGAACAACTGTTCTCCTAAGTGTTTACAACAACATGAATTGATTCACGAAGTGTCTAACCTCCAACTAAAACCTAAGCTCTATAAATGTTACAATGAATGATCTAGTCTAAGAGCTTAGTGAAGCATGAGTCAAAGCAGAGTGTTCAAGCACTTTTTCCTTTGCTGGATATGCGTAGTGTAATGACTGAACCACTTGCTTTGAACTCAATGACTTCCTTTTGATCTCATGCTTCTGCCTATTTTTATAGGCATCTCCAGTAGATTAATCTCCTCCGTTGGTTAAGAGGATTTAATCCTAGACGTCCAAAGTATTGTACTTGCGTCTTCTTGTGTTGGAGCAGGATAAGGATTTGTCTTTTGAAGACCACTTGCTTTCACTAGTACAAAAAAGGGTTTTAACATCAGCTAAAAGTGACTTTCTACATCGGTTGTGGAACCGATGTGGAAACAGACCATGTGAAAACTCGGGTGCATCTAGATCGGTTTGTGAACCGATGTAAAAACAGATTCCACATCGGTCATCTAAGAAACCGACGTTAAAACTAAGGGAAATGTCGTATCACGCTGCATTCTACATTGGCTAAACCCGATGTTATATGTTTCTATATCGGTGGTATAATAACCGACTTGAAAAGAGTTCTAAATTAGATCAGTTTTAACCGATGCTTGTAAACCAGTGGTATAGACACCAATGACAAATTTTGAATTTTTTTTATAAAACCTATACCCGTTCTTACAATTATCATTCACACAATCACACATTCCATAATGATGATAACAAACATATCACATCTGAAAATACAAATTAACATTGCACTTTAACAAATTTTTAAAGATCGAATCTTTCAAAGAAAAGCTCAACTTCCAATATTTAGTCAAAGCCATCATTCAATATTGTTGACTAATATTCCAAATGCGTTAGGCAGTAGAAGTATTTTACATCAAAGACCAAATCTATCAGCAACATCATCATTTAAAAAAGTTCCCTTCATCAAGCGTCTTTGATATGATTTGCTATTTCAAGAAAAAATGATGCCCAATGAGTCCACACTTCATCTTTCTCTTGGAGAGATGTCTGCAATTCAAAGTATGAAAAAAGTATTAAATGAACAAATAAAGTGAAATAGATGTATAAATTAAATACACCATCTTAGTATACCTTGTCATTAAGTTCAAGAATAACCTCCAAAATAATGTTGAACATATACAAATATGTTCATAATATTTGGGAAAAGAAAGTCAAGAGATCCGTAATACAATTGGCTTCAAGAAGCAAGAGTTAAAGAAGGTATACTACTTCACTTACATTCTTCACAAAATACTTCTTGGAATCAGACACAATTCCTTTATGTATCAAGTGGCTTTTGTGAACATGCTTGTATAGCTCAGTTAACATATTCATAGACTTAAGCAACATCAAATTCCGATTCAGCAATAAGGCATGCCTGCAAAAAAAGAAAAAAATTGAAGGGGGGAAATGTCAGGATAAAAAACTTCCTAAGAATGCATTACAGTTCATATGAAGAACCATTGCACAGTGCAGGCATCCCACTAGAACCAAATCCATGTCAAAGTTGATCTCATTAACAAGATGGTGCTTTGCTAGGTCATATATTAACATCTGCAATTTAGATGAATAATTTGCCAATGTATAATCATAATCAAATCTATACACTTCGATAATATCTAGTTGCAAGTTCTTATTCATGTATCTTCCTATAATAATTGCATAAAGACAGAGATTATGAGTGTAATCCTCAACTACAACAGAAAACAAGGGATAAAAACTACAAAAAGAAAAAAGAAAAGACCTTTGGGTTTCATTTTAAACATATTGTTTAAAGCATCTGGTATATTCAGGAATCTCTGTTTTGCAGCATTGAATTGTTCCCGAACCTCAGCAATTTCACACTCAGACGTTAGGTCATTTTCATTGGCCAACATATTTTCTATCCCTTCTCGTTTCATCAGTCTCTCCTTGGAAGATGTAGTAGTGCTATATTTCCAAGCATTGCTACCTAAAAGAAATCAAGACAATGTACATATTTTCACACTTTACATTACTATACAGGAAAAAACGAGCAATGTTCTGCTTATTAATAAGCATACCTTCTTAAAAACCAGCACGATGAATGCTTGTTCGCCGCTGGTGTTGCTCATTCGCAGATTTTAAACCCACTTACTGTACTAGTCGGCGGTGGTTGGATTTCTGACCAAACTACTGGCCAACCATGGGACAACAGTCGCAGAGGTTTTTGGATAATCGTGGGACGGCGATGGTCGGGTTTCTAAGCAAATACAAGCAAAAAAAAAAGGAATGGATCTGTTATTATGAATTGTTTAGTTAACTTATTAGTTCATGCTTAATAAATATGTTGTAGCTCAAAATTGTACGTAATATAAAACTAAAAGCTGCACTTGTTTAGTTAACTGATTAGTTCATGTTTAATATATGAAAAGGATAAAATCAGATTAACATTATTATTATTGATGACATAATACTTCAAAAAATTAAAAAGAAATGATATGGCCAATAAGGTTTGGATTGAACTAGCTAATTGGTTAAAGTAATCAAACTGTAATCCAGTAACAAGCACTAATCCTGCACAGAACAAAAAAATCACATTTTCTCCCACTTTTTAGCTAGCTCTCTAAATTACAGTAATTTCTTGATACAGGTAAATTATCCCCGCACTAAAGGAAGTAGATTCTCCTTCTTAAAGCTTCTAAACACCCAAAGATTCTAAGTAGATTCTAACCATTTCAACTTGTATATTCGGATTGCACAAAGCCAGAGAGTAAGCACACACATATAATACAGTTTTCATCTTCTTCCATTTGTAAACAAGCTGTGACAAAAAAACATTACATTCTCAACAAAAAAGACCATTATATTGCTGGAACTGGGATTGAGATATGTGCTCACCCACACAGAACAAAGGGCTAGGAAAATTGACTAAGAAAGATTGTTGTGTAGTATAATGTTTTAAATTTGTAAACTTACCAGAATTAAGGTGACTAGCTCAAACTGTTATGGCAGGAAATCCTTGGCGGCGTCCGACCTGCACTGGGCGCTGGAGCTGCGGCAACCTTAGGCCATAGTCGCGGCTGGTCTCTAAGTCTCTTCTCCAACTGGTGCGTCGCCGGTTCCGTCTGCGATTGGCGGGTCTGGCTGTGGTCGCCAGGTACGATGCGGTCGCCGGGTCCGTCGCTGGTCGTTGGCCGTCCAAGGTTGCTTGTCGATGGTCGCTGCGTTGCCGTTCGCGTGGCTGCTCTACTGGTGAATTATTTTGGCTAGGTTTGAGCCTTTGAGGGTTTGAGGAGGCGTATGTCGCTGGATTAAGGTTATACTTCGTACAGAATATTTATTTTTTTCGCTGCTTTTTTAAATCGGTGTTAACCGATGTCAATATAAGTTTTCTTATTTAAAAATTTGACCCCGTTTTCTTTATGACATCGGTTGCACACACGACCGATGTAAAATATTTAATGAAATTTTAAAATATAACCGCCGTTTCACGTTTGAGATCGGATATATTAACGACTCATGTGACTTTTTTTAAAAAATTGTAAAAATGACCCCGTGTCACTATTTCACATGGGTTATTACCATAACACATGTAGATATGGTGATGTAAAAAGTCTTTTTTGTACTAGTGTTTGTACGAAGATAACACCCATACCTTAGGCCTTCTTATCGCTGCATGCCTATTCTGAAACTCTTCACTATTCACCTAATCAGATGTCTTCTCTCCTCTTGCGTTCTGAGTGTATTGGCCTTGTCTTGCAACTACACTTGTAAAGCTGAGTGCGTGAACCTGCTCAATTTGTGTAGTGAAGTAGTAAAATGTGTGACTTAGAATATTTTGTATCAAATAAGTTTTGTACTGGTAGGATCTTTGAAATATCCTATTAAGGTAATAGGATTACCTTATTGCATTTTGTTCTTTCCAGTACAATTTATTTGGTACAAATTTCACAGTAAAATTTGTCACTTTTTTTACTAATCACTTTCTTTCTTTAAGTGACATGATTAAACTTATGTACCAAATTAAAGCTATACTGGTTGGATCTAAATATCCACGTAAGGTAAATAATTTTTACCTTATTGCATTTTATAGTTCCAGTATGTTTAATCTGATACATAGTTTGTACATTGGAATTCTTGTCACTTTTAAGTACTTGGGTAGTTTAGCAGGTATTGTGGACAACTTAACTGGTAGGATAACAAATCCTATTAAGGTAAAAGTTATTACCTTATTGCATTTTATGTTCCAGTTAGTTGTTCACTATTCTTGTTCACTTTGATTTATCTATATATCAAATAACACTTTACTGGTTGGATTTAAATATCCAATTTCAAGATAAAGACAACTTTACCTTATTTCATTTTGAATCCCAGTGTGTTCTTTTTGTTATATAGAATTTACATTGATATTTGTTGTAGTGAACAGAATATCAAGAACTCTTCTTCTGAGTGTATGGTTTATCTAGTATTTCGAACATGATAAGCTAAATATTTAACTGGTAGGATATCAACTCCTATTAAGGTAAAATTACCTTATTGCATTTTGTTTTCCAGTTAAAATAAATAGTTTATTTGTACGAGATGTTATTGTGTGTAACAAATAAATTTAACTGGTTGGATTTATACGATATCCTTTTAAGGCAATACAATATTGCCTTATTGCATTTTATGGTTTTCCAGTCATATTTATTTGTTAACTATATAAAAGGAGCACGACACATCTAGATAATTTTCTTAGTACTCGACAACTGCAAGATGCTACAACAGAGGATAACAAAGACTCTTATAATAATACTACAATAGAGGGGGGATAACAAAAGCTTTTGGCATCATCAAAAAACAGTTTATCAACCAATCAACTGGGGTCTAACAATTTCCCCCTTTTGTGATGATGCCAAAAGAAGAGTTCTAATAATTAAAACTCTCTTTCCCCCTCTTTTGGTAGCATTCACAAATCACTCGGTCCTTCTCCTTCTGCTTGATGATTCTCCTTGGGCAAAGTTGGAGAGCCTCTTCTGCATCCTTTGATGATCCTTCTCTCTGAGATTCTTCATTTTCTCGTAGAAGACTCGCCAAATTCCAGAGATGTTCATGGCAGTTTCCACATTTGGGGCTTGAAGCCATTGAAGAACAAATTGTTCTTCAACTCTGATAAAAGCAGTGGCTTGAGAGAGCATGTCAATAGGAGCCGATCTCCATTTTCTCCAGTTGAGGACTCTTGTGAGTTGGTTTTCGAGAGCTTCATTTTCTTTGAGAGACTGGATTCTTAAATTTAAGAATTCTTCTTGATCCAACTGTTGTGGAGTAGGCTGTTGTGTGGAGGAAGGTTGGGCTAGTGAGAGGTTCAGGAATGGTTCAAAAGGCTTGTTGTTGGAGTTGTTATCGGCCATTTTTGAAGTAGAGGAGCTTTGAGAAAGATTAAGGAAGAATAAGAATATCGGAGCTCTAAGAATTTGGAATGGACTAACATCGGCTTTGGATGAGAGATTTATATCCAATTGTGCAGATGATCTCTTCGTTTTCCGAGATCAGTTTTAATTAACCGAGACCTGTTTAATGTTAAGCGGCAGGTTTCTCTTTTAGAGAGAAAGCGTGAGAATTAAATGATATTGGTGTCTTATCATTTATGAAGCCGCTTAATCTTGGATCAGCAAGTGTCGTTCTTGCATGTTGCATGACTCATAACCTTCTTCAGCATTAATGAAGTCTGATACTTCCTTGTGTATGCTCTTGTTGGCTTAGATATGGAAAAATTCTAGACTACTGTTTCCAGCAGTAATAGGGTGCTAACTATTTTGTTGAGTGTCCTTTATTTTAATAGGATGGATTTTCCTACTAAAAATTAGGATTTTTTTCAGAATAGTAGCATTTTTTGTTTATTCCATACTACTGAGTTTGAATAAGTGAGCATGGTACCTTTATGAATAATGCGTGATCTCAGATTGTTGACTCGTCTTGTTTATTGGTCATGACTCTTGTTGAACAACACTCATTCCCCCTTAGGTGATGCTTCTTAGAAAATTCCTTCTCGTATAAAATTTTCTTAGTTCCCCCTCAATTGATGCCAAGATGATTGACTCAGGTAGCTGCATTGAGTGTGAGCATTTTAAGTAGTCTTTTCGAGCCTTCTGCCGATCTTTCCAGCCTCCTGCTTAGAAGACGTATTTAGCCGAGTGCTCTGCTGAGACCTTTGCTGAGACATCTGCCTTTGACAAAGTGCCTTGCTGCTGAGGTAGACACCTGTTGATAGCATCAATGCAGTCTTTTTGAGCAGTGACCTGAGTGTCAGTTGTCTGCTGAGTCTGCTGCTTCCGGTGAGCAGTCATCTGCTGAGACTGCTGCTTCAGGAGAGTAGTCTTCTGCTGATCTTCTGTTTGGATTTGGTTTCCCTTCTTAGTTGAAAGTCTGAGATTGACTTTCATGGACCTTGATGCTTCATTCCTGTGGGATGGATGCACTAGACTACTTTTCTTGACTCATCATGGACCTAATCAGTGAACTCAGGCAGGATGTAGGTTCTTCAGAGGGTCATTTTGAGCAGTAAGATTTGTACTCATTGTAGCTTGCTTTTTATAGCCGGCTATCCTTGAGTATTTTATAAGAGTTCCCCCTCAGCAGGTGGCTAGGAATTCCTCTACAGTTTGAGAGTTCACAGAGAGTTCTTCTAGAGTTTGAATACATTCTCCTCCCTTAGTAGATCATTTAGGAAGGCAAATTTTCACAGCCATTTGATGGAAAGTGATTTGCTAATTAGACGACATTTAGCAAGGCGTATCCTTTTGCTTAAAGTCGTGTAACAGAGGCAAAAGTTTCATCAAAATCTATTTCTTCTTTTTGTTAGTAGCCTATGACTACTAATCTGGCCTTTCTTGATGGTGGTGCCTTCCTCATCCATTTTGTTCTTGAATGCCCTTCTCAGGATTTTGGGCACAAGTTACCATACTTCTCTAAGATAGAGAACTTTGTGTATGGTTTGTATCCAGTCTGAAGTTGAGAAGGTTTCTTGGATTCAGTTTGTTGAGAGAGAAGTTGGCTTCCTTTTAGAGTGATGATCTAGTATGAATCCCTTCATGGATGTCTTCTTATTGAGGAGGATGTTGCCACATGCTTTGCTTGAGTCTACTGCATTTCATCATCTTGTGTCTAACAATTGGTAGAATTTGGGGAATATGAGCTTTGGTTCTGGTGAGGATCCTTTTTGATCTGATCCTACTGCTGGCAGTTGTCTCAGTCTGAGTCTTTTGCTAGCAGTGGTCTGGCATCTGAGTCACCTTCTTGAGATGGTCTCAGCTATTCTTCTTTCATCACCTAGATGGTCCTTCCTTCATCTTCTTTAAGCACAGTTACATCTCTTGAGGAAGATGTAACAGTTGATCTGGAGTTGGTTTGTGCATTTGATTGAACTTTTAAAACCTCAACACAAGGATTGTATTGGTTTGTAAGTTCTTCATTTGATTGAATCTCCAACTCCTTAGATATCTTCTTCTCTTTTCCTCTTTTGCAAGTGTTTCTTTGGGTTCTTCCTTTGAACAGTTTGTCAGTGGCCTTCTGCTCCTTGTCATGTGCCTGAAGCAACTAGAATGTATGTACTATTCTGTTGAGTCAGTTGCTTCAGCACCTTCCTGTATTCATCAATGTTGAGTGGTAGGAGCCCACATTGGAGTGGGCAACTTCCTTTGAACAGATTTGGGCATCCATACCCATTTAGAACTATTTCCCCCTAAGCAGTGTGATCTACAGCCTTTTGAAGTGTTGCATTCAGATGGGGTGGCTGTGTATGTGTTTATCATCTCTCTCCTGTGTGTAGGATAAGAGTGATTTTCTCTAGGTTGATTTAGCTGCTTCTTAGGTGGGTAGTTGGTCTTATTGGTGTTTTGCCAACTGGTTCTTTGGTTTTCTTGTTTGAAAGGAAGTTTCTGTTTGTACAGGGATTTTGATTTTGGTTTAGGAGCAGACATGTTCCTTCTTGTGGGAACTATATGGATGTGGGAGTGTTGGTGGCTAAGAGACTTTGTGTCTTCTTTGAAAGTATGTTTTGTGGTAGAAGAGTATTTGGGAGAGTTTTTCAATGAGTGGGAACATGATGTGTATCCTGTGTCTTTTTCAGTGTGTTGAACTTCCTTAGTGAGTGGGGGAGTGAGGGAGCTTAGCTTTTCTTTCAAACTGATGTTTTCACATTCAAGAAAATCTATCTTTTTGATTGCTTCACCCAATTGTGCATGAGCTACTAAAAGATTTTCTTGAAGTCTGCAGTTTTCATTCATTAAGCTAAGGTGCTCTTTTTGGAAGTTTTCAAATTGATGGAGCAATGCCTCCATATCAACACTGGTTGAGTTGGAATAATATGAATTGCTCGAGGAACAGGATAATACCTCATCATTGTCACCTTCATAGGATCTGGCCATATCATAGTTGTGAGAGGAGCTATTTTCTGGAGTCATTCCAAAGAAGCAAGTAATAGCCTCCTCCTGCCTTTCTGATGAGCAGCTTTCATCATTTGAGCTGCTTTGATCATCTTCTGATTGACTCTCCGTGAGTTCATCCCATACATCCTTTGTTTTCCAGTCATTGGATTTGTTGCTGTTGATCAACAGATTCTTTGCTTGTTGTTCATCCATCATTTAGAAAGTTTTGGGATAAAAGTGGATTTGGATCTTTAGTTCAAAAATAGTCAGAAACTGACTCTAGGAACACACTGCTCTGATACCACTTGATGGTCCCGGATAGAGGTAAAAGTCTAGAGGGGGGGGGGGTGAATAGACTTTTAAATCTTTTTCAACTTTATGAAGTTTTCCCTCTAGATGAGTTGATCTATAATCTTTTAAGAGATTAATAGATGCACAGCGGAAGTCTTTAACCTCTTTATACTTGGTGTGAGATAACTTTCTAGTTTAGATGATGTTTAGACTGGTGACAAGAGGAAGTAGGCTTGGCAGTAGACTGGTGAGCAGGTAACTGCTTAGTCTACTGCTGCACAGGCAGTTTGCTGACTGGCAGGCAACTGCTGAGTTGGCAGTCGACTGGTGGGCAGGTTACTGCTGAGGCAACTGTTAAGAACAGGATGACTCTTGGATGGCTTTTTGTTCTGGCTTGTTATGGCGTTCGGAAAGACACATATAAATGGGCAGTGGGCTCAGCAGGAGGGTGAAGACCAGGGTACTGCTGAGGCACCTTCTGAGTGTAAGATAACTTCTAGTGGAAAACACTCTCAAGGAGAGTGAGTTATTAAGCAGTAGGCTAAGCAGTACAGTCGATGAAGACTACTGCTTAGGATGCTGCTGGCAAACTACAATCCTTTAGTGAGATGTGTTTGGTGTGTGCTTCTGTATGTATGAAAGTAAATCAACACACGATATATCCTGGTTCAGAGGTGGTGTAATCCTCCTACATCCAGTCCCACCCTATTTCAGATGGATTTCCACTAAAGTATTCAGCCCAATACAATTAGTGCCAATCTAGCCTTGACAACTCTGGCCTAGATTGAAGGTTTTTCACGATGAGTATAACACCACTCAAAGTTACTCAGTCCTTAGACTTTTCTCAATTGATCCAGTGGGGATCAAAAGGTACTCTATCTATCTAACCACACTTTAGGATCCGAACAACTGTTCTCCTAAGTGTTTACAACAACATGAATTGATTCACGAAGTGTCTAACCTCCAACTAAAACCTAAGCTCTATAAATGTTACAATGAATGATCTAGTCTAAGAGCTTAGTGAAGCATGAGTCAAAGCAGAGTGTTCAAGCACTTTTTCCTTTGCTGGATATGCGTAGTGTAATGACTGAACCACTTGCTTTGAACTCAATGACTTCCTTTTGATCTCATGCTTCTGCCTATTTTTATAGGCATCTCAAGTAGATTAATCTCCTCCGTTGGTTAAGAGGATTTAATCCTAGACGTCCAAAGTATTGTACTTGCGTCTTCTTGTGTTGGAGCAGGATAAGGATTTGTCTTTTGAAGACCACTTGCTTTGTACGAAGATAACACCCATACCTTAGGCCTTCTTATCGCTGCATGCCTATTCTGAAACTCTTCACTATTCACCTAATCAGATGTCTTCTCTCCTCTTGCGTTCTGAGTGTATTGGCCTTGTCTTGCAACTACACTTGTAAAGCTGAGTGCGTGAACCTGCTCAATTTGTGTAGTGAAGTAGTAAAATGTGTGACTTAGAATATTTTGTATCAAATAAGTTTTGTACTGGTAGGATCTTTGAAATATCCTATTAAGGTAATAGGATTACCTTATTGCATTTTGTTCTTTCCAGTACAATTTATTTGGTACAAATTTCACAGTAAAATTTTTCACTTTTTTTACTAATCACTTTCTTTCTTTAAGTGACATGATTAAACTTATGTACCAAATTAAAGCTATACTGGTTGGATCTAAATATCCACGTAAGGTAAATAATTTTTACCTTATTGCATTTTATAGTTCCAGTATGTTTAATCTGATACATAGTTTGTACATTGGAATTCTTGTCACTTTTAAGTACTTGGGTAGTTTAGCAGGTATTGTGGACAACTTAACTGGTAGGATAACAAATCCTATTAAGGTAAAAGTTATTACCTTATTGCATTTTATGTTCCAGTTAGTTGTTCACTATTCTTGTTCACTTTGATTTATCTATATATCAAATAACACTTTACTGGTTGGATTTAAATATCCAATTTCAAGATAAAGACAACTTTACCTTATTTCATTTTGAATCCCAGTGTGTTCTTTTTGTTATATAGAATTTACATTGATATTTGTTGTAGTGAACAGAATATCAAGAACTCTTCTTCTGAGTGTATGGTTTATCTAGTATTTCGAACATGATAAGCTAAATATTTAACTGGTAGGATATCAACTCCTATTAAGGTAAAATTACCTTATTGCATTTTGTTTTCCAGTTAAAATAAATAGTTTATTTGTACGAGATGTTATTGTGTGTAACAAATAAATTTAACTGGTTGGATTTATACGATATCCTTTTAAGGCAATACAATATTGCCTTATTGCATTTTATGGTTTTCCAGTCATATTTATTTGTTAACTATATAAAAGGAGCACGACACATCTAGATAATTTTCTTAGTACTCGACAACTGCAAGATGCTACAACAGAGGATAACAAAGACTCTTATAATAATACTACAATAGAGGGGGGATAACAAAAGCTTTTGGCATCATCAAAAAACAGTTTATCAACCAATCAACTGGGGTCTAACAATATGTTTTTTATTGAACAACCTAAACGTGACTTTGCTTTCCCTCAAAATCATCCTCATTCTCAACAAACTTAGCCGAGCTCATGAATTCAAAGATAATGCGCTCATTGGAGTTATATTTCAAACCAAAAATGAGACCCATATGCAATTTTTTGGACAACTCTTCCATTATCACAAACAAATTTAAAGCACAGAGAGTTTCATGGCACATAAAACGGGAGGGATGAACTTGCCTATTAATATGTCTGATGAACTTTGCCCTTTGTGAGCCATTTGTGAGAATGACGTCCTCAAAGCCCGGAATAGGAGCCGTGGATGAAGAGCTTTCACCTTGTTGCCTTTTTGGAGCCATTTTAGAGCCAAAATTCGAAGTTCTTGTGGTGGAGGGGTAGGGTTTTGGTTTTGTGGATTTTGGGTGAGAGAGGAAGATTTGTTGGTATGAGGTTGGAGATGAAAGTGAGAGGATGATTTTGGTGGTGGAATAGAGTGATTTGGTGGAGTATGGGTAGAGTAATCGAAGGTTTGAAGTTTGAAAGTGGGGGTTTGGGGAGAGGGAGGTTCGAGATTTTGGGATGATTGAGGAAGATGAAGTGGGTTTGGGGTTATTTGGGGGTTGAATCGGTCGAGTACCCGATCGGGTAGCCCGTAAAACCCGGTCGGGTACACGAGTTTTGTTCTTTGTTTCGAATCCCTTACCCGATCGCGGGTATATGTATACCCGGTCGGGAAATTTAGGCAGTGGCCTCCAGATTTCTTTTTCTACGCATACCCGACCGCGTGAGGAGCGACACTCGATCGGGTATCAATTCAAAATTTATTTTTTTCGCTCCAGGGGTTCCTACCCGGTCGAGTATAATCCATACTCGATCGGGTTTTCGCCATTTTTTTATATTATACACACACACTCTACGAAATTTGAATGGATAAGAAAACATACCTTGCATGGGTTGCCTCCCAAGAAGCGCTTTATTTAACGTCGTGGCTCGACGATATCTCTGTTGCTCCTCATTCATAGACCGGTTCAGAAAGGTCTATGACTTTCACATTTTTGGGTTGAAAACCCTCAAAGAAGGGTTTTAATCTCTGTCAGTTCACCTTGAGCACCTCTCCCGTCTCCAGGACCTCAATTTCCACTGCCTCATGTGGATATGTTTTGACCACTTTGTATGGTCCAGTCCAACGGGATCTCAGTTTTCCCGGAAATAGACGAAGGCGTGATTGGAATAAGAGGACCTTGTCATCAAGTTTAAAGTCATTCCTTATGATCATTTTATCATGACACTCCTTCGTCTTTCTTTTGTAAATCTCCGCATTGTCATAAGAATCCAGGCGGAGTTCTTCCAATTATTGCAATTGGAGCTTCCTATGTATACCGGCCTCGTCGAGATTAAGGTTGAATTCTTTCACTACCCAATATGACTTGTGTTCGAGCTCCACGGGAAGATGACTCGCTTTGCCAAACACAAGTCTATATGGGGACATACCGATAGGAGTTTTGTAGGCAGTTCGGTATGCCCATAATGCATCATCAATGCGTATACTTCAGTCCTTACGGTTTGGGTTCACTGTTTTCTGGAGTATAGATTTTAATTCCTTGTTGGAGGTTTCTGCTTGGCCGTTCGTTTGGGGGTGGTATGCTGTGGAGATCTTATGAGTCACACCATATTTCTTTAGTAAGGAGCCCACAATTTTGTTCCAAAAATGTGTGCCTCGGTCGCTTATTAAAATTCGGGGACTCCGTACCTTGAAAATATGTGTGATTTAAGAAAGCTAGCCACCACCTTGGCATCGTCAGTTTTGGTGGCTTTAGCTTCCACCCATTTAGAAACATAATCCACCGCAAGGAGGATGTAGATGTTACCTTGAGAGTTTGGGAAAGGGCCCATGAAGTCAATACCCCATGCATCGAAGATCTCACAGAAAAGCATGGGGTTTTGAGGCATCTCGTTTCTCCTTGAAATGTTGCCTGCTTTTTGGCAATTGTCACAAGATCGACAAAATCCATGTGCATCTCGAAATAGACTCGGCCACCAAAAACCACTTTCAAGGATCTTCATTGCCGTCCGTTTCGGGCCGAAATGTCCTCCACAAGCATAAGAATGGCAAAACTCTGTAATGTGGGATATCTCATATTAGGGGATGCATCTTCGGATTATTTGATCCTTACAATGCTTCCACAAATATGGGTCATCCCACACATAGAGTCTGGAGTCCATCTTTAATTTTTCTTTTTGAGATTTTGAGAATTGTGGAGGAAATTTACCGGAAACAAGAAAGTTTACAATGTTTGCCTACCATGGTTGTATGACTTTGATGGAGAAGAGAGTTTCATCTGGGAATTCGCCTTTGATGAGATTTGTGTGGAGATCTTCAATGTCTTTGTGAGGAATGAGGCGGCTTAAATGATCGGCCACCAAGTTCTCCGCTCCTTTCTTGTCTTTAATCTCCATGTCAAACTCACTCAATAAAAGAATCCATCGAATGAGTCTTGGATTGGCTTCCTTCTTTGTCATAAGGAATCGGAGAGCGGCTGACATTCATGTAATTTCCATGTTTATATTTGTGTTTTTAATTAGTTTAGAGTGATTGTTACATTGGAAATTACACACTTTTGGTGTAATAGTTTAGTTTGTAAAATGTTTGTAAATTGTTTAGATTAGGTTTATTCTGAGCTCAAACAGATCCAAGACCACTCTAGGGACCAGTGGTGAACATCACAAGTGGAAGGAAGGTGCAAAAATTCCAAGACAAAATGAAGATTCTGATTTTTGGTGTTGTACCCGGTCGGGTATGCCCTATACCCGATCGGGTAAGTCGCTGAAAAATCAAATCGGATCAACCTGGGAACAAGGCAACATGCAGGGGAGATTTCGACCACGATCGAGTGTCCATACCCGATCGGGTGGCCGGGCCGACATACCCGATCGGGTATGTCCCAGTTTTTACAGTTCTGCGAAGCAACCGAGTACCCGATCGAGTGCCCTTACAGCCCGATCGGGTACACGACCTTGCAAGCCTAAAAAGCCTATAAATACACCCCATTTCCTCCACAATAAATCACCAATTCCTATATACTTCTAAGCTCAGTTTAGACAAGTTATTTCTTTATATTTTCTTCATGTTTAGTGTCACGCCCCAGACCGCGTCTGTGCCACGTGGATAACCGTCGTACAACTTAATAAGAATAACCGCAGTTCATCCTTATCGAATTGCACAAGACGTCCGATAGATACATATGCCAAAACCGATTAGTAAACATACATAACAACATCAACATACAATTAAACACATAGCGGAATATAAGTGTTTAATAAGAACCCACACAAGGGTAAAACAAGAGCTCGCAGGCTCCATTAATTTATAAGTCAAAATAGTTCCATGAGCATTATTTAATTATTTAAAAATAGAACGAGAGGAAGCACGAACCACGTCTTCTCTCCATCGATCTCCCGAGCAACGGGTGCAGGAAGTAAGCTCTAGCTTCAACCTGAAAGGGTGGTTCCCCCGAGGGATCAGTACTACAGAAAAGTACTGGTGAGGGCAAACTGTATGTAATGTAACTAACGTTTCTCACGTGAGACCCTAAAAATAGGGTGATAGTATAATATGGGCATAACTCTTAACTACCCCTTTTCAAAAAAATGTATACATATATACATATGAGTAAAATATCCGGCCCGTGGGCCCATTTGTCTTTCAAAACACTTAGGCGTTACAGCCTTATTAAATTCACCCTTCCCATGTCTTACCCTCGAGTGGAGTCACCCGCAGGCTAACTCACCCGATATCAAATATATTTTCTTGTGGGGGCCCTTCGGACTCCCATATCACGGACATGGTTTAAATCAATTCCTAGACCAAGAAAAATATCCTATCGGAAACTCGTTCCCGATCAGGCACGTTTAATCATTTAAAATCATTACCTTGAGGTTCACCTACCTCGAGGACTATCCGTCCTTACTATCATAGTTTTCATTTCCGGGTTAACCCCGCCTTGAGGAGTACGCATACACCCTCATCCTATGTGTAAATTAATGGAGGTTAACACACCTCAAGGACTACACGGGCCCTTGTTACCTATATGCAATTTGATGGAGGATACCACACCTCAAGGACTGCACTTGCCCTTGTTACCTATGTGTAATTTGCTGGAGGATACCACACCTCAAGGACTACACGGGCCCTTGTTACCTATATGCAATTTGATGGAGGATACCACACCTCAAGGACTGCATTTGCCCTTGTTACCTATGTGTAATTTGATGGAGGTTAACACACCTCAAGGACTACACGGGCCCTTGTTACATATATGCAATTTGATGGAGGATACCACACCTCAAGGACTGCATTTGCCCTTGTTACCTATGTGTAATTTGCTGGAGGTTAACACACCTCAAGGACTACACGGGCCCTTGTTAACGTTTGAGTGTAGAGGACTCCTCCTGGTCCTACAGAGTATTATATAACCTTACTTGGTCCCGGGTATTCACCCGCCATGTATAATCTACCACGTACCTCGCCCGGTCGTAGTCTATAATTTATTCACTAATGACTAGTCCAAGTCTTAGCGTTTAAACCGTATTACAATTCTTAGCATTTTAAACATCATATTTCATGCAATTCAATGCAAAATATTCATATATAGGATGGTCGGGGTTAATTCCCCCTCAATTCGGGCCCTGATACGCGTTTTTGGCAAAAACGGAAATCGGAGGCAGCAGCTTACCCGGCCCCGGGTATGCCCTATACCCGGCGCCGGGTATGTCCGGAATTTTGGGTCAACGGCCCGTTGACCTCCGAGTTTACCCCCGAAACGTGCTCCGTTTGGCCCGAAATTTTTACACCATATATATTATGTCTAAGACAATCAATAAATGCTATTGTGGCCATTCAACCACCTCTTATATTTTATATGAATATTTCCAATCATTTCCATGAATATTATTCTAGTTTATTTTTCCATAAACTAGTTCACCTTGATAACTTGCAAGATTAAGCACTTTTTATTCCTCACAAGGATACCACCTTGAATTACCTTTAATCACCTCACAAAATGAGTCATTCATGGTTCATCATTCAATTAGAATATTATATTCACAAAATTATTAACTAAGTCATTGATACTAGTTAATCATTTTTGTATATTACTCTAGTTTATTTCTCATAAGCTAGTTCATCTTAGTAGCATGTATACTTAAGCATTTCTTAATTCTTCACAATAATAATACGTGAATTACTTTGGTCATTTCTCATATGAGCCAACAAAAACATTTATATTAGTTAATTATACCTTGTATAATTCCCTAGTTTATTTCTCATAAACTAGATTTTACTTTAGTGGCTTGCGTGATTTAATACTTAAATCCTCCACAAGAATACCATCTTGAATTTCCTTAGTCCTTTCCCAAGTAATCATTCATGATTATTCTTCATCAATAATATTAGTAATTCTTTACTCATTAATCATGCCACTTTCACTTAATTTATAATCAATATGGTTAATCACATGTTTAAACACTTTTAAACATTTTTATACATACTCACATACTAGATTAATCTAGTTAGTCTCATACATAATCCAAGTATGCCTTTTTGTACATTTGACAATAACATATCCATGATTAATCCACAAATTAATCTCTTATCCATTAACCATATAATACTTTCATATTTCATATTCACCATGACTAATCATGCATTTTAATCCATTTAATCATTTCTCAAATCATGATTATGATTTTATTTAGGTAATCCCACGTTTGACTTAAGAGTTACAAGACACGTAGTCGTCCACTCACCTTGAAATGACGCTAACAAGCTTTTATCCTCTTTGTTTGAACTCCGACGACCTTTGAATTTTCCGGCGAAAACTCCGGCGGCTCCGGCGACTTTCCGGCCACTCCTAGATTCCTTGAGAAGTATAGAATACCTTGGTAAAATTCCTAACAAGGTTTCACAACCAAAAGTGGTATAAACGTCAAAACCTTCCGAGAAGGTGTTTTCCGGTGAACCGGTCTTACTCCGGTCATAACTCCGTTCATGGTTAAACTTAACCCTCCAAACCCTCATTCTACACCTCTATAAGTGTAGAAAAAGTTTAAGGGTTCATCATATGATTTATAAAATCATATGAGATTAAATGGAGGATGAAAAATGTTAATGAGATCATTACCTTAATTAATCAAGGTTTTTCTCTTCTTTTCTCACTCTTCCTTCTTCCTTGGACCATTACTTTGATTGAGCTCGGTTGTAGGCTATGAAGATGGTGAATTTGGGGTGTTATTTCCTCCCTTGCTTGGTCTTGGCCGAAATAATGAGAGTGGGAAGGGGTGAGGAGGTTCTTTTGTCTCATTAAACACATGAGTGAGGGGTGAGGTCCCTCCATGTCCTTTTTGATGCCATAACTCTCACATCCCACCTAATATTTACTCCCTCATCACATTCCAGCCACCCTCATGTCCATTTGATGGCACAAAAACGTGGGATGGCCCCCACTCATGTGGGAGGTCATCCCAATATGTCCCCGAATGTATATTCGGTCCCGAAAGTTGTATTTTCCGGACTGTTTTAATTAAATTTCATTTTATCGGGTCAAATAAAATATATATCATTATTCCAATCAATATTGGACTCTATAATGAATATATATTACCCAACTTTAATTTAGTGGTCCCCGGGATTCATTCCGGGCTATTATCTGTTTAGTTACCTATACCGGTAATGGGACCTTGTTTGATCGAAAGGCCAACTTTATGGCTCAACATTTATTTACACCCTCTTATAAATATTATCTAGACCAAGATGAAAACAATATGTGGTCCGTAAGTATCGGATGGTCCCTGCTCCTAGTGTAGGCCCAACGTGCAATTTACTGTTCAAGTAACAGTAAAAATGAGAACACGTCATCTCGTAAATTCATTAGCAATTTCTCATGACTCAATATGTGTATTGATATTTTGTGACATTTTAATAAAATGTTACACATCTTTTTGAGTGATCCCAAATGTAAAAACAGATAAAATCTTATCTGTTTGTTCCCAAAATAAAATATCTTTAAGGTAGGGTCCTCCAAAAGTACCCTCCTTTAATATACCAAGTTAATCAATATTATTCATCCCATTATTTTGGTTTCTTAAAATGTTTATATTTCTTCTGTTATAAATTCGTAGTCCTACGAATTATTGACAGTCCGATAATTAAGGACTCCCCACTATCGAATAGTGGCCCTGGCCCGCTCGGCCGTCCAGTTGTCGCTCTTTATAACAATGGGGTCCACGACCCATTCCTACTATCATAATAGTATCGTTTTGGAAAATAGTAATATTTTATAAACTTGAAATACCACGTGTGGTCCCACGTCTAAATTAATAACCCTTTATTAATTTAGGACAAAATTTTACTTTCTCATTTAGTCTTGATTTACCTTCTTTAACCAAGTACTTTACGAAAAAAAATTTTATCTGGGTAAAATTCGGGTCCGGTGTTACATTTAGTCTCCAAATGAGGAGCTAAACTCTTCCATCTTGGTTTTGCTACTTTGAAGCTTAATGAATTGTAAGTTGTGAGTTATTTTCTTTAATCTTCTTCCTTGAATATTAATTAATTCCTATTCCTATTTCATATTAATATTTTGAGCATTACTTAAAGGATCAACTAGTTTTGTTTCATATATTAATTAATACTAGAATCGGTCGACTAATACGCTTGTTATTAATTCAGTCCTTTCACGGTAGTGAACTTGGATTATTAATGCATGCGTCTCATGGTTAATAATCTAAGGGGAATTAATTATATTGATTAAACCAATAAACCGATTGTGTTGAGGTTATAAATCTCAATCGTTTTCATCTTGATTTTATTGCTACTATCGAGTGAATATACGGCGCGTGTTCTATATTGACTCGGTAGTAAGTTTTATTAATGAACACGTCTCGTTATTAATAACTACCCTTGATGAATTGGATATACTCCTCAATTGAGTATTCGAGAGGAAGATAGTTAAAGATATAACCAGGATCGACGAACATTTCATTAAGTGGATAAAAGCAAAACCAAGTCTCCTTCTCATTAATTAAACCACATAAGTCGTTCATCTTCATGCTTAAATATAATTTAAGTTCATCAACCTATCATAAAACCCCCCCTTGTTACTTACTTCTAGTTTCATAAAAAGAGAAGTGTTCCTTTCCCTGTGGATACGAACCTTACTACACTATACTACGTATTAATTAGTGTCGTATTGATTATTATTTTGAGTGCACACACAACAAAGTTCTCGTCAGCGGCATGGTCTGTGTACACAATAACTTTCGTTCCAAGAAGGTAGGAACAAAATTTATCCAAAGCAAAGACCACTGCCAGCATTTCCTTCTCGGTGGTGGAGTAGTTCTTTTGAGCTTCATTTAAAGTTGAGGAGGCATAGTAGATGACATGAGAATCCCTCCCGATCTTTTGGCCTAAAACAGCCCCCACCGCATAATCACTTGTGTCACACATGATCTCAAAAGGAAGAGACCAATCGGGAGCTTGTATAATGGGAGCGGTTACCAACCTTGCCTTCAAAGTGTCAAAAGCTTCCTTGCATTCATCATTGAGATCGAATTCCACCTCCTTTTGCAAAAGTTTGCATAGGGGAGATGAAATTTTGGAGAAGTCTTTGATGAACCTTCTATAGAATCCGGCATGACCAAGGAAAGAGCGAATGTCCCGTACATTTGTTGGGTACGGGAGTGTTTGAATGACATCAATTTTGGCCTTGTCCACTTCAATGCCCTTTGAGGAGATCACATACCCAAGAACAATCCCTTGTTCCACCATAAAGTGGCATTTTTCAGAATTTAGAACAAGGCTGGATTCAATACAACTTTTCAGCACAAGAGTGAGATGATAGAGGCAAGTGTCAAAAGAGTCCCCATGGATTGTGAAATCATCCATAAAGACCTCCATGAAGACCTCCACAAATTCGAAAAAGATGCTCATCATGCACCTTTGAAAGGTGCCCGGTGCGTTGCATAATCCAAATGGCATTCTTCGGTAGGCAAAAGTGCCAAATGGACATGTGAAGGTTGTTTTCTCCTGGTCCTCCGGGGCTATTGGTATTTGGAAATACCCGAAGTAACCATCGAGAAAACAATAGAACTTGTGCCCGACTAGTCTCTCTAGCATTTGATCAATGCTAAGAACACGACGCAAGTTCTAACTATATTCTATTTAACAATTTCAATTTCGGATTTCAATTTCAAAAATCAAAATCGATTTCATAAATCAAAATTTGGGTGATAACATAATCTGGAAAAATTATGTATCCTGATATACGAAAATATCTTTATAATCCGTATAATGTCATTAAAATCAGTTTGTCTCTGATACCACTGTTAGGAAATTGATGTAACGTACCTCGAAAGTACAACAGCGAAAGTTTAAAATTTTCCCAAACAGATCTTCCCTGATTATGACAAAACAGCGAATATAACAATAATAACAGATCTGAGATAGAACTTACAGATCTTCCAGCCTAGCAGTGATAATCCTTGACCTTAGATATTGATAAGTCCGTATTTAGACACGCATTTGATGCGTGTTGGGATTGGATTTTGATGGATTTCCTAGATTTAAGGTGTTACAAGTCTCAATTTTAGCTCAAGTTATGTTTAACAGGCGTTGGTTCGAGTTTTGTGTCATTTGGAGTCAAAATCAGGATTTTAGAGTTCAACATCGGCACTTGAGGAGCAATCGGGATGATTCGAGATGCATTTGAGTGTTGATTTGAGAGCTATGGAGGTCACCGGTAGGTTTACGATGAAGATTTAATGACAAAAGAGCTCTAGGATTGGCCATGGATCAAAAGAAGATGAATGAAGCTGGAAAACAACGATCAGAATGACCTTTGGTCAATCGTTCAAGCATATCTCTTTGTAGAAGAATTCAAAGGACACGATTCAAGTTGCATATGAAAGCCAACTTCAAGGGCTACAAATCATATGAAGACACCATTACGAGAATATGAGAGCAAGAAGGTGAAAACAGACGATGAAGTCAGATGATCTCTGCTGTGATTTCAGAATGACACCTTCCACCGTTTTTATCATATCTCTTGATTGGATGATTCAAATCACACTTGGAAAGTTGGGGTGGATAGAGGACTTCATTATCTACAACTTTTATGAAGGAAGTTTTGTCAAATTCGGAATAGAAAAAAGGCTGAAGAGCACGGACGCACGACCGTGCGTAAAAGGACGCACGATCGTGCGTAAGAGCCAACAATGCGATAACATTCTGCCTGCTACGCACGATCGTGCGTACCAGGCCACGCACGATCGTGCGTACACCCGAGACGCGGATTTCAGCCCCTTTTTAGTCCCAGTCCAGCCCAAACTCATCTGTTTTCTATAAATAAGACCCCCATACCCATATTTTGACGTTACGAACATTACGGAGAGGCCTAGGGACGAATTTAACACCGTTTTTATGCTATTTTCTTCCAAGACCCTGGGATTATTTGTAAGTTCATCTTTTTAATTAATGACAATTAATTCTATTCATCTCAATTCTGTTGATTCTTCAATTATGAATTGTGAGTAGTTTAATTAGGGATTTGGGGTTGATGAAGGGGATAATCATGATTGATGGCTAGATTCTTGTCGGTTTAATTGCATGAATGTCGTTTAATTTGTGTTTGAATAATTTAACTGATATCTCTTGTAAACTAGAACGCGCGCTAGAATTACAATTGCTTGTAGAATAAGTTAAGAGAGATCTAATTTATTCTAGGACACCTTCACACACACTTAATCGTTCGCTAAGAGATTAGTAGCGATTAAGGGGCCGTAAGCTCGCTCGTCTTGACAATAATTTAGGATCATGTCGCATGAGAGATCAGCCTGGTCCCCTAAATTATTGTACTCTACGCCGCGAGAGCGGTAAGAACTTAGTAATGATTAGCTAGGCTCAATTAAATTAATTTCATGTAATGAAGCCTGATCTGCCAGAAATCTGGTTACCCCGGAATCAATCCCTATTCCCTTCGTCATTAATTGGAGAGAAACCAATCTTTTTATTTTATTGCTCATTAGCATTAGTTTAATTTTCCACCCAATCAAATCTCGCACGGCGCATTTATTTTATTTCTTTTTAATCGCTGAATTTAATTAATTCTTGATTCCCTTTTGTCCGTCCCTGTGGAGATGATACTCGTACTTACACCACTATATTACAATCTTTTTATGTGCGAGAAAACTCACATCAGTTTTTGGCGCCGTTGCCGGGGACGGTGTCGGTTTTAAGGGTTAATTAATTTCAGCGAGATTTTTTTTAGTTTGTTTTCTTTTAGTTTTTCCGTAGGATTTTTCTGTGCTAACCTTTCAGGTAATTTTCAAAGAGGCATGAGATGAACCCAATCAGCCACATTCCTAGAGGAATTCCCTACTCTCAAACCTCCATGGAATATTCACCATATACGCCATGCCCTCCTTACACTCCTCCTCAATATTACACACCTCATCAAAATTACTCTCCTACACCACAAAACATTCAGCCTTCTTATCCGTACACTCCAACCACTCAACCCTTTCATTTTGATTCTTATTATCCTTCATCACAATACCCTTGGGTAAGCGTAAGACGAGGCTCCATTCTTGAATTTATGCTTCTAAATAAAACGCCTGAGGAAATATCTGAATGTTTTAAGGGTAGCATTTGTTCCTTCTGTGGAGGAGGTCACCATTTATGTCTTTGCCCCATCAAACCTCTATATGACCATCCTTTCCGGGAAACTGCTTACCCCACTTCTTCCTCCCCACAATTTACGTACACAAATGTTTCAGTCACTCCTACGTCTTTGCCAAGCTATGAACCACAGGATGAATGAGAAGAGATAATTTCAGAGAAGCTGTCTGACCTGGAAGAAACACTCAAGCAATTCATGCAAACAACTGAGACAAATCAACAGTTAACACAGTCAAGACTTCAGAATATCCAGAATCACTTGGATCAACTGTTTAACGCCATATCTGAGGAGTCCGAGAGATCCCATCCTAGCGACACAGAAGCCAACCTGAGGAGACCAATATGAATGATCACGTGAGCGAGTCAGACTATGATGGTGGGAATATGATGGATGATACACTTCCTGATGTTTTTGAAGACCCTGATGAGAATGGTGTTAACGAGAGTTGGGATGCCTTCATGGGGAGTGATACAGAGTCCGGAGGAGAGGTTGTGAATGTTCATGATATTTGTGAGGAAGAAGAAGACTTTTCTATGGTGCAGTTTGATTACGGTGTTTCCCCTACTCCTTTCTTTGAGACATCTTTTGAGCTTCCGATGACACCTAGAGTAATCAAAGTTTTCACTCATGTTCCCTATCCACCTGAAGAGGATGACAGTTTCATACTTCACTTCTGCGCTGATGAGGGTTATGAAGACCATATGCTGCCTACGTGGACTGAAGAATTTAAAGATCTGCGACACCTAATGGCATTTGTTGAGAGGAAGCTGGAAACATTGATTATTAGTGCACCACTGCAGTCTTTGCTATTTGAGAGCATATGAGGAAGTTGTGTCGGGCAAACGACGTTAAAATAGCGCTACTTGGGAGGCAACCCAAGCTTAATTCTGCACTTTTGTTTTTGTTTGTTTGTTTGCTTTCAGAACCCCCCCCCCCAAAAAAAAACAAAAAAAAAACAAAACAAAAAACGGGGTGTTTTTTGTTTTTGTGTTTGTGTGTTTTCTGTTTTTGTGTTTGTGTGTTTTGTTTTTGCAGCTCAGGGTCTTGTTATATGGGTGATGTGTCGAGGATTACATTGACTCAGTTTAGTTCTGCACCGACCAGCGCCATAGGGAAGTTTCTTTGACTCTTTTACTCGCTTGTTGTAATGTTGACTTGAGTTGAGATTGAGCACGCGTGACCCTATCCTCTTTACCCCCTTGTGCATAGTGCATTTTTGGTCATCGAGGACGATGCCAAAGTTTAAGTGTGGGGGAGTGAATTGGGTATTCGGGCAGTAGTTGTTACATGTGATTAATTAGAGTTAGCATGCGCAGGTGTTAGTTGTATATTCATAGGAAATTCGTGTCAAAATTTTTGAAATTTTTTCTTTAAACTGTGTCTTTATGAAGTGGCTAGCATTTGACTATGCTTTTATAACATCTTTGAAGTGTTTAGACTTAATTTGCTTGCACTATAATCTGGTTGTTGAAAGGATGAAGGCATTAGTCACTCATGTAATGAATTAACAATTTTCCCATTGACCTGAATAAGTTCCTTTAGGAGAAGCCATTTTGAGCCTGACCGTTCTTTGTTACCCAATTAATTGAGCTCCATAGCCAAATGGCATGTGTTCCTTACCCGTTAATAGTTCTGACTTAGTCTTGATGTTTAGGGAACTAGGGGATTAATTTGCTAAGTTTAGGGAATTTTGTGTAGGAGCCATTTTTGGCACTGTTCCTATGCTCCAAATGGGGTAAGAGCAGTCATTTTTTAGGAATTTGATACTTTCGAGGATTGCATTGTAGGCATGGATTCACTTTGAAATAAATGAACTTTAAATTGCTATTTTTCCTTGGTGAGGCCGAGATTAGAATGGGGTAATGTCTGGTGAGAATCCGAAAGGTGAAAAATTAATATAGCTAGACCTCTTGCCTTGCGAAGAAGGGAATGGGAGCCTCGGTCAAAAAGCGTAAGATGAGACTTGGGTATCTTTCGAAAGAAACGGCGTTCTCGTGCCAACATGACAAGGAAAACTAAACATAATTAATGAACTTGGAGGCTATTGAAATTTAGCTTTAGTCCTTCGTGTACTTCAAGTATACGTCAAAGCGCAAATGTGCCGAGACGGTTTAGCTTAGTTGTACACCATGTCTACTCTTTGCATAGGTTTAAATGATTGTTCCTAAAATGTGGCCTACTGAGTTCCTTGATCCTAAGAGTAGCCCTGAAGTTCCTGAATACATTGAGTCTTTGTTAGAATGTTCCAATCTCTCAAAGAAAGGGGCTGTTACTTGTTATCCATTGACCATTCACCATCACCTTCACAAGTCCTTCTGATCGGTAACTAGTTTATTTGTGTATGTTGTCATTACTTTGAGGATGTTGTGAATACTTTTGTCAAATAGTTTAGCTTGAGTACAAAGATGTAGTTTAGGGAAGAATTTTCTTGATTTAGATTGTCTGTTCTGTGAATATCCCTATAGCTACGTGTGCATGCTAATTGTTTTAATTCCGTGTGGTGATTATCGTAAGTCCCGTTGTTCAGTTTGCTTGAGGACAAGCAAAGGATTAAGTGTGGGGGAATCTGATAAGTCCGTATTTAGACACGCATTTGATGCGTGTTGGGATTGGATTTTGATGGTTTTCCTAGATTTAAGGTGTTACAAGTCTCAATTTTAGCTCAAGTTATGTTTAACAGGCGTTGGTTCGAGTTTTGTGTCATTTGGAGTCAAAATCAGGATTTTAGAGTTCAACATCGGCACTTGAGGAGCAATCGGGATGATTCGAGATGCATTTGAGTGTTGATTTGAGAGCTATGGAGGTCACCGGTAGGTTTACGATGAAGATTTAATGACAAAAGAGCTCTAGGATTGGCCATGGATCAAAAGAAGATGAATGAAGCTGGAAAACAACGATCAGGATGACCTTTGGTCAATCGTTCAAGCATATCTCTTTGTAGAAGAATTCAAAGGACACGATTCAAGTTGAATATGCAAGCCAACTTCAAGGGCTACAAATCATATGAAGACACCATTACGAGAATATGAGATCAAGAAGGTGAAAACAGACGATGAAGTCAGATGATCTCTGCTGAGATTTCAGAATGACACCTTCCACCGTTTTTATCATATCTCTTGATTGGATGATTCAAATCACATTCGGAAAGTTGGGGTGGATAGAGGACTTCATTATCTACAACTTTTATGAAGGAAGTTTTGTCAAATTCGGAATAGAAAAAAGGCTGAAGAGCACGGACGCACGACCGTGCGTAAAAGGACGCACGATCGTGCGTAAGAGCCAACAATGCGATAACATTCTGCCTGCTACGCACGATCGTGCGTACCAGGCCACGCACGATCGTGCGTACACCCGAGACGCGGATTTCAGCCCCTTTTTAGTCCCAGTCCAGTCCAAACTCATCTGTTTTCTATAAATAAGACCCCCATACCCATATTTTGACGTTACGAACATTACGGAGAGGCCTAGGGACGAATTTAACACCGTTTTTATGCTATTTTCTTCCAAGACCCTGGGATTATTTGTAAGTTCATCTTTTTAATTAATGACAATTAATTCTATTCATCTCAATTCTGTTGATTCTTCAATTATGAATTGTGAGTAGTTTAATTAGGGATTTGGGGTTGATGAAGGGGATAATCATGATTGATGGCTAGATTCTTGTCGGTTTAATTGCATGAATGTCGTTTAATTTGTGTTTGAATAATTTAACTGATATCTCTTGTAAACTAGAACGCGCGCTAGAATTACAATTGCTTGTAGAATAAGTTAAGAGAGATCTAATTTATTCTAGGACACCTTCACACACACTTAATCGTTCGCTAAGAGATTAGTAGCGATTAAGGGGCCGTAAGCTCGCTCGTCTTGACAATAATTTAGGATCATGTCGCATGAGAGATCAGCCTGGTCCCCTAAATTATTGTACTCTACGCCGCGAGAGCGGTAAGAACTTAGTAATGATTAGCTAGGCTCAATTAAATTAATTTCATGTAATTAAGCCTGATCTGCCAGAAATCTGGTTACCCCGGAATCAATCCCTATTCCCTTCGTCATTAATTGGAGAGAAACCAATCTTTTTATTTTATTGCTCATTAGCATTAGTTTAATTTTCCACCCAATCAAATCTCGCACGGCGCATTTATTTTATTTCTTTTTAATCGCTGAATTTAATTAATTCTTGATTCCCTTTTGTCCGTCCCTGTGGAGACGATACTCGTACTTACACCACTATATTACAATCTTTTTATGTGCGAGAAAACTCACATCAGATATCCACGTGATTTCTCCTTTCCGGAAGAACGGTTAGATCTCCCTTAGAGAAAGGCTAGGAAAGAAATCTCTTCGCAGGGAAATTAACCGGTAATACTGAATCTATGAACTGATCTACGAATTATGAAGGAGGATGATGTATTTATACTAGTTCTAAACTAGTTTCCCAATCACAATGAAAATCTTTCTCATTAATGAGTTCTAATCTAATTATTATTAATTAAATAAATCAACCAAACAAATTAATAATAAGATGAAAGTTGGCTGCACGCTACTTTCCATGTTTATTATTATTTATTTTAGTTTTCTTTTCTTTTTAATTCTAATTTATAAAGAAAAAGTACCAACTTTATTTAATTAAGAATACATCTTAATTAAGTATAATAAATCTAATTTATCACACTTAATTAAATCTATCAAATAGAACTCTTCTTCAACATCACGAATTAAATATAGTTAATCTAACTAATATTTAATCCATTTTCAGTATTACGAATTAAATATTATATAATCCAATTAATATTTAATTCGTTCTAACAATTCTATCGGAAGGTATAATCACTTGTTGTGTGACCCATAGGGCCTTATATATTAATCACTAATCAAATTAAGGTCTTAGCAGAATCCCTAGACGATTTACCAGACAATCTTAATATATAAGGACGTTTGCGAGGACTATTCAAACTCCCTGTAATATAGAGCTCATAGTGATACGGTCCTTTCATTCAACGAACATTCAACTAAGTCTAGAACATGATATTGTGTCTATTCTAATAACTTAGTCTCTGTCTCTCAATCTTTCTAGATGATCCATAACGATTATATTCGATATCCAAAACGAATATATCTTTGCATTGGCCAATGACTTTATGATCCATCTAAATATGAGAAGTAGAATGTTCTCTCTTAATCTATTATGAGGAATGAATCCTTTCTTGGCTCAACTACTACTCCATGTGCTTCGTGATGCACCCAACACATGCCGTATCTACCCCGATTGGAGTGCAAGCGTTGGTCATGGTCAAAGTACATCACTCCGCACATGTAGTACGTATTGACCTCAAGTCGGAGGACTATTACACTACTCTATACGCCGATAATCCCATAGACACATGAATAGAACTTATCAAATGGTTTCTCGGTGGGGATGTCAATATTCTCTAAAATATCTATGTGACCATCATGAATTACAGCAACTCATAGTTGTGAGATCAACTATACTTTCTAAAAGTATGATGCAGTCCACATAGCAATCTTATCGCATATCATCAATATTCCTTTCTTGATGATCATTGATTGGGGCTATTTTAGGACCTTATGTTATATCATATAAGCTCCCACTTACTTAATGACAACATAAATCCAAGGGAACACAATTATGAATAAAATATTGACAATCGAAAACAATCATTCATAAAGTGTAATACCATGTATATATCAAATATAAATACTGAATGTGATCGAGTACATATGTTTCTAAAAAAAATGATTATCGCTAGGACATACATACTAACACATTCCCGGGTCACTATACTTTTTAGGAAGTTTCTTTTAAAAAACAGCTGATACTCTTTCTCTCACTTGGATTTTATGCTTGCCATTTAATTTGTGTTTCTTTTTAATTGTGCAAAGCTCTTTTAAAAACTTTGCAAATCTAGGAACACCTTTAATTAAATTGAGAAGAGGGATATTTACCTCACATTTGCTGAAGGTTTCGTAGATGTCCTTGTCATTGTTGTATTTGCGGTTGTCCTTGAGAGCCTCCAGAAAAGGTGGCACCGGCTCGTATGAATTGAGCGGCGGAAACTTCCTTTGAGGTGTGATTTCCTCCTCTTTCTGCTCTTCATTTTGAGGATTCGTGCTTGGCACCAAGATATTCTCTTCTTCTTCTCCAACATGGCTCTTTTCTTTCGCCTTAGTCATAACCAATTCTTTGTCACTTCTCAAAGTGACCGCGTGAGCTTGTTGCCTTGGATTCGGTTCCGTTTGAGATGGGAGTTTTCCCGAATCCTTAGCTTCAAGCCTACTCACGGCATTTGAGATTTGGCTCATTTGGCTCTCCAAGTTGTGGATGCTAGATTTTGTTGTTTCTTGAAATTGGGCCACACTTTGTTGCATCGTAGCTATGTTCATGGCTAGTGCTCGAATCATGTCTTCGGTGGACATGTTCGAGTTCGATGTTTGGCCTTGTTATTTATATTGTTGAGGAGGTTGAGAGTTTCCGTTTCTTAAATTTGGATGATCCCTCCATCCCGAATTGTAAGTGTTGCTGTGAGGATCGTACCTCCTTTGACCTTGGAATCCCAATGCATTGACTTGCTCGGGATTCTCCTCTTGTATGTTGGTCAAGAATCGGTATGATGCCCTTGTGTCGAGCATATGCCGCAGACCTTGACTTCTTGGGTTTATGGATTCAAAAGAAAATCTTTAACCAAAGAAATCAAGCCGGGGCCACTTGACTTTCCAACGAGTTGTTGGATTCCGCCGCCATAACTCGTTTTGATTATGACCTCCCATTGTAATGTCTCGAGTTTTCAGCCAACTCCGAAATGAGGTCTCTTGCTTGAGAAGGAGTTTTGTTGACAATACCCCTCCGCATGCCGCATTCACCATGCGTCTATCTTGATCAACAAGCCCATCATAGAAGTAGAGGATGAGATCTTGTTCCGAATACCCATGATATGGGCAACTAGCGCATAATTTTTTAAAACGCTCCCAATATTCGTACAAAGTCTCATCATCCGCTTGCTCAATGTTGTTAATTTGCTTCTTGAGACTTGAAGAGATAGATGCGGGATAATACCTGTCAAGGAAGCTCTTTTTCATTTGAGCCCATGTAGTGATACTCCCCGAAGGGAGATAGAATAGCCAATCTTTGGCGGTGTCTTTTAGAGAAAATGGGAAAGCTCTAAGCTTGATTTGCTCCTCGGACACACCATTGGGGCACATGTTTGTACACACAAAATTGAACTCTGACAAGTGTTTGGTCGGATCTTCCCCTCGTTGACCATGGAAAGAGGGAAGTAGATGAATGAGCCCAGATTTTAGCTCGAATGTGACCCCCGTATCAAGAGTTGGAAAAGTGATACATAGGGGTTGTTGATTAAGATTTGGAGCCGTGAGCTCCCTCAATGTTCTTGTTTCGTGAGCCATAGATATTGGCTCTTTGGTGTCGCTAGAATGAGAACTAGCACTCGATGATTCTCCCGAGTCGGAGCTTGAGAATTTATTTTTTAACCGCTCGAGAGTTTGTTCTATTTCGGGGTTTGATTTGTAGGTGATTTCGTTCAGTAAACGATATTTAACCATATAATACAAAGCTCAGAAGAAATAAAAATCTTTATACTTGAATAATATTTTTTTTTCTTTTTTTAAAATAACATAAAAAGAAAAATTAATTGCCTTTCCCCGGCAACGGCGCCAAATTTGACAGGCACTTTGTCAAGGTGCGTCAAAATAAATTTGATACTAACAACTATACATAGTATATGTGAAGTAGAGTTCGTATCCACAGGGAAAAGAATAATTATCTTTTTAAATGAAACAAGTGAATAAAAAGGGGGTTTTGATTGAGTGATTTAATTTAATCAAACACGAAGATGAACGACTTATATGAGATTTAATTCAAGAATATAATAAAAGGGACTTAGCCTTGCTACTTCTACTTGTTGATATATTTTAGTCGATCATTGTTATATGTATAACTTATCCCCTCTCGAATACTCAATCGAGGAGTATCTCCAATTCATCGAGGGTAGTTATTAACAACGACCGTTCATTAATAACTCTTACTATTAATCAAATATAGAACAACGCCGTATATCGATATAATAGTAGCATTTAATATCTTTAACTCCTTGATTAAATCAATTGAGATTGATAACCTTAACAAATTCGCTTTTGCGATTACTTTTCCCTTCACAAATACGTCTTTTTTGTAGTGATTGTTCATTCTTCTAAAAACTCAATTCATCGGTAACTCATTCTTCTTCAACCTTCTCATCTTCAAGAACACTGATTCAGAGTTTTGTTTTGTAATAACTCCGGATATAATATTTACTTTTCTTGTGTGATACAGAAGGTAAATTGAATATACTACGGAGTATATCGATGGGTTCACGCAAATTATACCGTGCGACCGGCGCACCATGAGGATGGTGTGCCCGGTCGCAAAACGGCACAGTTTCACCATCGTTCCCCCTCCCCAACAGCACTCTCCACCGTCATTTGGCCGCCCCAAACCTTCACAGACCCCAGACCTTGCCCATCCGCCTGCAGAATTGTTGCCCAGTTTCGAAGATCGAAGGTTGGAGGAAATAGCTCTAGACAATTCAAAACCTTAGCACCTCAATAATGGAGCAGCTGCATAATCGGCTGTCCATGCTTGTTCCTCATGAGGAATATTGGAGTTGATTATTCATATATATATATATATATATATATATATATATATATATATATATATATATATATATGGGTGAGATCACATACAAACTAGTCTTCTCATGCTCACCTACAAACTATCACAAACTGTGCATCTTTACATTATTTGTACTGCATATTGAAGTTCAAAGTGTTGCATATTATTTGTACTGCATATTAAAGTTCAAAGTGTTGCATATTATTTGTAATGCATATTGAAATTCACAGTGTGCATCTTTACATTATTTTTACTGCATATTGAAGTTCAAAGTGTTGCATATTATTGAGTTTGTAGGTTAGTATTTTAAGTATGGTTTGTATTTGATCTCTTACCTATATATATATATATATAGATTTTGGTTCAAATGAGAACATTCCTTAATGTGAGATGTGAGAACAAATCCTCACCCTCCAAAATATATGCCGATCTGCGATGGAGTAAACGACACTAGAGGGTATTTACGTATTACCATTTCCTTGTTGGCAGTTTAAATAACGGATCTTACACTTAATGCGTTCCACATGTTTAGGGATGGAAATGATACAAGGCATATCATATTAATTTTTTAATTTTATTTCTTACGAACCCGTTTCTCACTTTTTCCATTTAAGGAAATAAAATATCACAATTATATTTAGACTGCCCGATCGAGTTCAAGTAAATTGGAGTAAAATAAAGAATAAACCATATATATGACAATCTTCATATTTGGGGCACATCAACCATGCATCAAGCTTAAAAACAATTGAACCAGAAGAGACACGTGTTCCTCCTCTGCACAATTATGCAGCATGCATGTCCACACGTATGACTGTATGAGAAATATACGATAGTATATTGTAATGTAACACACGGATATATATTGAAATGTTTCTTAATAAATGGTCAATTTAAACTCTACTAAGTACGATTCCATTATTCATTCAATTATCCCTCTCCTTAATTGTTAATTATCGTATCATAGTTATATTTTTCAAAACATATTTTTTCGACTTTTGTGTTATATACGAAATGTGAGTTAGATACAAGTTCAAGTGCATTACATAAATTGGTTGTGTGTTTGAGACCGGTTCATGTGCATTACGTATTCGGGCTTGTATGTTGGATACTAGTTTTTGTACGTGACATACTTGTTGTGATTCTCTATGTCCATACTATGTGCTAGATACTAGTTCTCTAAAGTGTATACATGTTGTGCTTTATATACTAGTTCATGTGTACTATATAAAATTCTTGTGCGTTAGATATCTATCCTTAATTATTGTGCCTTAAATACTGATTTTTGTGTATTAGATATTTGTTATGATGCTTTATATACAAATATTATGCGAGATACTACTTTTTTTGTGCACTAAATATTGGTGGTTGTGTGTTAAACATACGTTCTTGTGTGTCGGTGTGTGCGGTAGCTGGAGATGATTGGTGTGGTTTATTCTATACGTTCTTTTTAAAATAAAAAATGCATATGCAATATTGGTGTCATATGAAAGATAATTTTTTTTTAATTTGATATAATTTTTTATGAAATTGGATTATAATATAAAAAGTAATATCAAATTAAGCTAAAACCATTTTATATGATTTAATTTTTAATTTCAACCCACTTTTTCGGAAGTGGCCTCCCACCGTTGCATTCAACAGAATTGAACACGGAATATTCTCGGAAAATTACCATTATGCCCTGCATTATTTCTACACCTCTAATTCCGTTTCTAATAGGCCGTTTAGGATGTGCGAAAGTGCGTCATTGTATTTATGCACCAATTACGTAACAACCGATCATTTAATAAGATAAGTGGTTATGATTTGTTCTCACTTCTCACGATAAGAGGTGTTCTCATTATAACCACACCCTATATATATATATATATATATATATATATATATATATATATATATATATATAGGGGTGAGATCACATACAAACTAGTCTTCCCATACTAACCTACAAACTATCACAAACTGTGCATCTTTACATTATTTGTACTGCATATTGATGTTCAGAGTGTTGCATATTATTTGTGCTGCGTATTAAAGTTCAAAGTGTTGCATATTATTTGTAATGCATATTGAAATTCACAGTGTGCATCTTTACATTATTTGTACTGCATATTGAAGTTCAAAGTGTTGCATATTATTGAGTTTGTAGGTTAGTATTTTAAGCATGGTTTGTATTTGATCTCTTACGTATATGTATATATATATATATATATATATATATATATATATATATATATATATATATATATATAGTTACATCTCTGTGAAAAACGTTTTACATTTCAATGGTCTAAAGTTACATATCCCAAGTTACATCTAATTTGTTTTCAAGTTACATTTCAATTGATACAGTTTACATTTCAACGAGTTACATGCGAATGAATGTAATTTACATTTTGGTTAACTTGAAGTTACATGTAGGATAACACGATTTACATCTCATATAGCAATGGGTGCATGGTGCTCACCATGCACCGGTTGCACGGTATAGGCACTGATGGGTTCATATTATTATGTCCGAAATCACAGATACCACGAACTATAACTTTATGGGATAACAAATGCAAAGTAATAAGTTTAAACCATACCAGCTCAAGTAGCTCAACTCACGCAATTATAACTTTATCTGATAACGTGTTCGATCTGCTCAAATGTAAAGTAATAAATGTCAACTAGCATGAAAGTGGAACGACATAGCTCAATTGCAAACTGTCTGTCACTCGATTCAAAGAGGTTAAATATGTCACAAAAGGCACGTATAGTAGACTAGTAGTATAGGGCTAAAAGCAAAAAAAGAAAAAGAAAAAAGTAGTAGTATGGGGCAAATTACTGAGTAAGTTGAACGTACTCCTTAATACTGTAATAGTTAATGGGAAGCGAGCCACATGGTGGTGGTAGTTACGAACACACATATATACGCATAGAGGCACCATGAACAGGCCATGCATTCAAGGCTTATAACCAAAGAGTAAAAAAAAGAGAGAGCAGAGTGAAGCTGAAAGAATTGCAATTTGCAAGGCCCAGAGGAAAAAGAGGAGACTTTGGTCAATTTCAGGTTGGTGTTCATTCTTTTTGTTATATTTTATGGTTATATGTATTATATAGTTCTACTTATTAACATTATCATCATCATATATTCTTAAATGCCAGAGCATTGCTTACTTACGTACACTGTCTTTTATGTTTTCATAGACATATTGATGTACTGTATTAACTTTCTTATATGAATATATGATTAGAGGGATTTACAGCATTGCAGTGATCCAATGGCATACAGTAAGCTAGCTACAGTTGTCTTCCACCTCACAGTGGTAATCACACTCTTTGCCGCGGAGGCAGCCCATCCGCCACAGTTCTCATGCAATGAGCGAAATCTACTAACCAAAAGATTTGGCTTTTGCCAGACTAACATCTCCATCCATGACCGACTGACCGAGCAAAGGACCTCGTCTCAAGGCTCACCTTAGATGAGAAAATATCTCAGCTTGTTCACAATGCACCAGCCATTACCCGCCTGGATATCCCGGCCTTCAACTGGTGGTCGGAGGCTCTACACGGCCTAGCAAAGGGCCTTTTAGTCAACGGTACCATCACCTCTGCCACCAATTTCCCTCAGGTCATTCTTACGGCTGCATCTTCTGATGAAACATTATGGTATCGCATAGGACAGGTAATGATTTATATGCATGTCACCAATAAGTACTTGTGACATCTAATGATTTATACATGGCTTGCTGATTTTTTTGTTTGTTTGTGAGAAGGTGATTGGAAGGGAGGCTAGGGGTATGTACAATGAAGGTCAAGCAACCGGCATGACATTTTGGGCTCCTAACATAAATATTTTTAGGGACCCAAGATGGGGGAGAGGGCAGGAGACCCCGGGGGAAGACCCTACAGTTGCTGGAAAATACGCTGTGTCATTTGTGAGAGGGATGCAAGGTGACAGAAGCAATCATCTTCAAGTTTCTGCTTGCTGTAAGCATTTTACTGCATATGACTTAGAGAACTGGAATGGAACTGACCACTACAACTTCAATGCTATTGTAAGTAAACATATTTACTTTACAGACTACAGTGTTTAAATGTTTAGCAGAAATGAAAGGATTCTTCTTTTCTTTTTCTTAATGTGACTTGCATGGCATGTTTGCTTTAAATAAATGAACTTTTTTCATTCATAATAAAAATTAGATCTCCCAATCTCATTACAGATAATGCATGTAGGATTTTACTTTAATTTGTTGGATTTGCATTTCCTTTCAGGGCGTTTGGATTTGCAATGTCTAGCTTTAATGCATGTAGTATTATATATCATTTTAATACATTTATATGAGGTAAGAAGATTTCATTTGTGTAAAATTGAGAGCCTTTTTTCTGTTGACATGTGTAGGTGACCAAGCAAGACATGGTTGATACCTTTCAGCCACCATTCAAAGCTAGTAGTGTTATGTGTGCGTATAACAGTGTTAATGGCATTCGGAACTGTGCAAATAAGGAGCTTTTAACCAAAACTCTTAGGCTGGAATGGGGGTTTAGGGGGTAATTTCTTTCCTTCATTTCTTTCAAAAGCTTGTGCATATTTTTTTTAATTTGAAAATGTTCATATCATATTTCCATGCCTTAGGTACATTGCCTTGGATTGTAATGCGGTGCATCGAATCTTCTATGCACACAACTACACGAAGTCACCCGAGGAAGCAGCTGCAGATGCACTCAAAGCTGGTATTAATGATCTCCCTCTCCCTCTTATTACTTTAAAGAATTTTGAATGCAGTAAAATTGAAACTCAAGTTAATTCAAACAATCAAACTACTGGGTCTATACAAAGTATGAATATTTATTTCAATGAATTTTTATGTAAAGCAAAATTTAGTGGGGTTTGATCATTCTCCACTAATTAATAATAACAGTTAACAGTACGTGACTTGAGTATCTAAAAATGCCAATACACAGGTATGGACCTGGAGTGCGGTTCCCTCCTATTAAATTACACAAAACCGGCACTCGTTAAGAAATACTTGAAAATGTCCGTACTCGACATAGCCCTTCACAATCTTTTCGATACCAGGATGAGATTGGGCTTATTTAACAGAAACCCCAAGAACATGATTTATGGAAGATATGGTTCTAAAGATGTTGGTAGTGGAGAACATCAGAACCTATCTTTTGAGGCAGCGAGAAAAGGAATAGTTTTGCTTAAGAACTCAGGCAAGCTACTCCCTCTGTCAAAGACCAAAGTTAGATATCATGGGGTGATAGGGCCGGGTGTGGATAATTCAGAGATCCTCCTAGGGAACTATCATGGCGTACCATGTCGGGGAGACACAATTTTGCAGGCATTGCAATCCTATGTCAAGGAGACTAAGTTTCAAATGGGCTGTAATAACACTAACTGCACATATGTGATGGCTAGAGATGCATTGGAGCTAGTCATGGAATCTGATCAAATCATTCGTGTAATTGGTCTTGATCAAGGTCAGGAAAGTGAATGCTTGGATCGGCATGACTTGATGCTTCCGGGGCACCAACGAGCTTGATAGAACAAGTGAGCTTGGCCGCAAAGAGCCCTGTGATACTTGTATTTTTGTCGGGAAGCCCTATGGATGTTACTTTTGCCAAACACAACCCTAAAATTGGTAGTGTCTTGTGGGCTGGGTATCCAGGGGAAGCTGGAGGGATTGCATTGTCTGAGATCATATTTGGTGACTATAACCTCGGTAAGATAGAGTATAAACAAAACTTTGTTTTTATTTATTAAACTTAAATTTTTATATGCTATTGATTCGTTTTCTGCTATCTTTCAAAGGGGGCAGATTGCCAATGACATGCTATCTTTCATGTGTAGTAATAGCAAATATGAAAGATAGCATGTCATTGGCAATCTGCCCCCTTTGAAAGATAGCAGAAAACAAATCAATAGCATATAAAAATTTAAGTTTAATAAATGAAAACAAAGTTTTGTTTATACTCTATCGTAACGGGGTTATAGTCACCAAATATGATCTCAGACAATGCAATCCCTCCAGCTTCCCCTGGATACCCAGCCCACAAGACACTACCAATTTTAGGGTTGTATTTGGCAAAAGTAACATCCATAGGGCTTCCCGACAACAATACAAGTATCACAAGGCTCTTTGCGGCCGAGCTCACTTGTTCTATCAAGCTCGTTGGTGCCCCGGAAGCATCAAGTCATGCCGATCCAAGCATTCACTTTCCTGACCTTGATCAAGACCAATTACAAGAATGATTTGATCAGATTCCATGACTAGCTCCAATGCATCTCTAGCCATCACATATGTGCAGTTAGTGTTATTACAGCCCATTTGAAACTTAGTCTCCTTGACATAGGATTGCAATGCCTGCAAAATTGTGTCTCCCCGACATGGTACGCCATGATAGTTCCCTAGGAGGATCTCTGAATTATCCACACCCGGCCCTATCACCCCATGATATCTAACTTTGGTCTTTGACAGAGGGAGTAGCATGCCTGAGTTCTTAAGCAAAACTATTCCTTTTCTCGCTGCCTCAAAAGATAGGTTCTGATGTTCTCCACTACAAACATCTTTAGAACCATATCTTCCATAAATCATGTTCTTGGGGTTTCCGTTAAATAAGCCCAATCTCATCCTGGTCTCGAAAAGATTGTGAAGGGCTCTGTTGAGTACGGACATTTTCAAGTATTTCTTGACGAGTGCCGGTTTTGTGTAATTTAATAGGAGGGAACCGCACTCCAGGTCCATACCTGTGTATTGGCATTTTTAGATACTCAAGTCACGTACTGTTCACTGTTATTATTAATTAGTGGCGAATGATCAAACCCCACTAAATTTTGCTTTACATAAAAATTCATTGAAATAAATATTCATACTTCGTATAGACCCGGTAGTTTGATTGTTTGAATTAACTTGAGTTTCAACTTACTGCATTCAAAATTCTTTAAAGTAATAAGAGGGAGAGGGAGATCATTAATACCAGCTTTGAGTGTATCTGCAGCTGCTTCCTCGGGTGACTTCGTGTAGTTGTGTGGATAGAAGATTCGATGCACCACATTACAATCCGAGGCAATGTACCTATGGCATGGAAATATGACATGAACATTTTCAAATTAAAAAAAAATATGCACAAGCTTTTGAAAGAAATGAAGGAAAGAAATTACCCCCTAAACCCCCATTCCAGCCTAAGAGTTTTGGTTAAAAGCTCCTTATTTGCACAGTTCGGAATGCCATTAACACTGTTATACACACACATAACACTACTAGCTCGAGCTTTTTGTACGCAAGCTTTGAATGGTGGCTGAAAGGTATCAGCCATGTCTTGCTTGGTCACCTACACATGTCAACAGAAAAAAGGCTCTCAATTTTACACAAATGAAATCTTCTTACCTCATATAAATGTATTAAAATGATATATAATACTACATGCATTAAAGCTAGACATTGCAAATCCAAACGCCATGAAAGGAAATGCAAATCCAACAAATTAAAGTAAAATCCTACATGCATTATCTTTAATGAGATTGGGAGATCTAATTTTTATTATGAATGAAAAAAGTTCATTTATTTAAAGCAAACATGCCATGCAAGTCACATTAAGAAAAAGAAAAGAAGAATCCTTTCATTTCTGCTAAACATTTAAACACTGTAGTCTGTAAAGTAAATATGTTTACTTACAATAGCATTGAAGTTGTAGTGGTCAGTTCCATTCCAGTTCTCTAAGTCATATGCAGTAAAATGCTTACAACAAGCAGAAACTTGAAGATGATTGCTTCTGTCACCTTGCATCCCTCTCACAAATGACACAGCGTATTTTCCAGCAACTGTAGGGTCTTCCCCCGGGGTCTCCTGCCCTCTCCCCCATCTTGGGTCCCTAAAAATATTTATGTTAGGAGCCCAAAATGTCATGCCGGTTGCTTGACCTTCATTGTACATACCCCTAGCCTCCCTTCCAATCACCTTCTCACAAACAAACAAAAAAATCAGCAAGCCATGTATAAATCATTAGATGTCACAAGTACTTAATGGTGACATGCATATAAATCGTTACCTGTCCTATGTGATACCATGATGTTTCATCAAAAGATGCAGCCGTAAGAATGACCTGAGGGAAATTGGTGGCAGAGGTGATGGTACCGTTGACTAAAAGGCCCTTTGCTAGGCCGTGTAGAGCCTCCGACCACCAGTTGAAGGCCGGGATATCCAGGCGGGTAATGGCTGGTGCATTGTGAACAAGCTGAGATATTTTCTCATCTAAGGTGAGCCTTGAGACGAGGTCCTTTGCTCGGTCATGGATGGAGATGTTAGTCTGGCAAAAGCCAAATCTTTTGGTTAGTAGATTTCGCTCATTGCATGAGAACTGTGGCGGATGGGCTGCCTCCGCGGCAAATAGGGTGATTGCCACTGTGAGGTGGAAGACAACTGTAGCTAGCTTACTGTATGCCATTGGATCACTGCAATGCTGTAAATCCCTCTAATCATATATTCATATAAGAAAGTTAATACAGTACATCAATATGTCTATGAAAACATAAAAGACAGTGTAAGTAAGCAATGCTCTGGCATTTAAGAATATATGATGATGATAATGTTAATAAGTAGAACTATATAATACATATAACCATAAAATATAACAAAAAGAATGAACACCAACCTGAAATTGACCAAAGTCTCCTCTTTTTCCTCTGGGCCTTGCAAATTGCAATGCTTTCAGCTTCACTCTGCTCTCTCTTTTTTTTACTCTGGTTATAAGTCTTGAATGCATGGCCTGTTCATGGTGCCTCTATGCGTATATATGTGTGTTTGTAACTACCACCACCATGTGGCTCGCTTTCCATTAACTATTACAGTATTAAGGAGTACGTTCAACTTATTTAGTAATTTGCCCCATACTACTTTTTTTTTTGCTCTTAGCCCTATACTACTAGTCTACTATACGTGCCTTTTGTGACATATTTAGAGCCCGTTTGGAGAACTCTGTTTTCGGCTTATCAGGCTTATCAGCCAGCTTTTTCACCAAACACGTAACTTTTACTTTCGCGCGCTGAATTGTTTAATAAGCCGAAAAAGTAAGGTTGAAGTTACTTTTCTGGCTGTATTGGCTGAAGTTACTGTAGAGGACCATTTTAGCTATTTTTACATATAATTTTTTCTTTAATTTATTAATAAAATAAATTTTTAAAATATTTTTTTCTTAAATCAGCAGAATCAGCCAAAACAGCCACTCCAGCCAGAATATCATAAATTTCAGCAGAATCAGCCAAAACAACCGATTTTGGTGCTACCAAACGGGCTCTTAACCTCTTTGAATTGAGCTATGTCGTTCCACTTTCATGCTAGTTGACATTTATTACTTTATATTTGAACAGATCGATGAGAAAATTACCAAAACACGGGAGTTTCCCGTCTGACATGCCAAAAAACGGGAAAGTGTTTTAGGTTACCAAAACACGTTAGTCGGAATTGGGGAATCCGACTAGAGATTAGGGTTTTTTTTTTCAGCCTTTCACCTGGTCGGAATTGGGAAATCCGACTGGAGTATTTTTTTAATTTTTTTTAAAGCGAAGTGCTTTAAAAGCCGGGAAAACCAAATTAAACACCTAGTCGGATTCCCCAATTCCGACTAGGGTAATATTTTTAATTTTATTTAGAATGTTTAATAATCCAAAAAAAATAAATTAAACACCTAGTCGGATTCCCCAATTCCGACTAGGGTATTATTATTATTTTTATTTAGAATGTTTAATAATCCAAAAAAAATAAATTAAACACCTAGTCGGATTCCCCAATTCCGACTAGGGTATTATTATATATTTTATTAGAATGTTTAATAATAATGTTTAATAATCTGAAAAAACCCAATTAAACACCTAGTCGGATTCCCCAATTCCGACTAGGGTAATATTTTTAATTTTTTTTTGTTTCGAGCGGGTGAGGTATTTAATAGAAGCAACCCAACACTTAGTCGGAATTGGGGAATCCGACTAGGTAGTGTGATATTTTTAATTGTTTTTTTAGTGTTTTGGTGACGTGTTTAATTGCGGTTCTAGTATTGCACCGAACTCCTACACTAATACCCCTATAAAATCAATTCGTTTGTTCTCAAAATTTACAAACACACTCCAAAAACACTTCTTACTTTCGTAAGGGTACCGACCTACCATATTCATCCAAAACACTTGTTACTTTAATTACTTTCATATATTCATTATTTTTTTTGTTTAGCACTCTCCTCTCATATTATATTTATAATATATACCATATATAAAAAATGTCTAGTGAGGGTAATATTGTTGTTATGGTTCATTGGAATGGCTCTACATCTCAAAAAGATGATGAAATAGAGTACTCCATACCTCCTAGGGCGGTACTATGGGTTAGTGAAGGAGATGATTATACTACTATACATGAGAAAGTTCTAAATCATGTTAGAGGCGACGGATTTTCCGAAATTAAATTAATTCACGGAAAATTGCCAAAGTATAAAAATTCAGTATATGTTGCTTCTAGATTATGGCCCATTCACGATGAGCGGACATGGCGTCATTTTTTCCGGATCGCTACAAATGAGTATGAGGAGTTGCACATTTACGTGGAAGCTTCAGCGACCCCGCCACAAAATTTGGCGTTCCACGGAACTCCTGGAGAGGAAGGCCCATCATCAATATATGGTCGGAGGAACAACCGCCAAATGTTTGAGAACTATGAATCTCCCGGTATGTATTGTTCAAGTTAAGTAGAATTTACAATGATTTGATTTTATTTGTCATCATTTTAAGAGTGTAGAACTAGTTAATTTAGTAATTCGTAAATATTAGTTAAATTGGCATAATGAGTATATATCACTGATATTAGTAATATATGTATTAGTTAGTGAATTATATACTTATCCTATCATACAAGTATATATTATCTGTAGTATAATATATTAAATAATACTAATATTATGCATAATTAGGCTAATTAATAACTGTTTAATTTAATATTTTTATAATAATATTATGCGTACCTAATTACTTATATGTGATTTATATATTACTTATATTAATTATATATTTACGATATTGATTTAGACGGAGATAGTATCACGTCGTTAAAAAAGCTATATATAGACCGCTAACTTATAATTTGCCTTAATTAGGTTTTTTAGGAGTGTAGACGTAGTAGATTTAGTAATTTGCAAATTTTTTAATTTAGATTGTTAAATTTGAATTTTAGAGTTAAATTTAGCTATAAAATACTTCAAAGTTAGAAAGAGTGTTAAATTTAGAATTGGCCTTAAATTTTGGTTTTATGAGTGTAGGAGTAGTTAATTTTGTAATTTGTAATTGGTTTCAATTTTGATTTGTGAAATTGGAATTTTAATTTAGTGTATATTATACTTAATATTTCTTTGTAATTCAAATACAAATATTATCAAAATTTAACAGATAATCAAAAAAACATTATCTGATAAAATTTATCAGATTATATTTCCTTTATATTTCTCGCATCCACCGCATCTACCAAATTCATTATTCTCTCCAAACCATATCTGTACAAATTCATTATTTCCTTTATCTTTATTAGTCTATTGAATCCAATTTTAAGTGCTGTCGAATTAAAATGTAAAAAAAATAAAAAATCTTCCTGTCGGATAGAGCAATTCTGACTAGGGGGGTGTTTAATTTAAAAAACTGTTTTAAATTAACAGTTTTTTAAAATAAAAAATCTTCCTGTCGGATAGAGCAATTCTGAATGGGCTGCCATGTGTTCACGCGTATGCGGTTTGTCGGTTTCTAAAAATAACCGTAGACGGCCTCATCCCAGATGTGTATTCGTTAAATGCGTACATCCGGACGTACGCTTCTGATATTATGCCTATTAATAATTACGTCAATGTCATGGCAGAAACACCGCATACACTTCTCCCGCCCACAAACAGCAGATCGGCTGGAGTCGGTAGGCCACAGAGAACTCGATTTGCCAATGAAATGGATTTGCGTGCGACAGGAAGAGGAAATGAGTGATATTGTAATGTATACATTGTTGGTAATTTAGCTACATGCAATTAGTAATGAAATATTTGTTCTCTTTTTTGGGTCTTTTTCATTGTATATGAAGTTTTTGTTCACATAAATTTCATCAGATAAAATGTAATCAAATAAACATAATCTTATTAAATTTTATCAGATAAAATTTAAGTTGTCAAAAATAAGATCAAATTTGATTAGATAAATATAATCAGAAAAATTTTATCACATAAAATTTAATAAGACAATTTCAATAAGATCAAATTTCATCAGATAAATATAATCAGATAAATTTTATCAGATAAAAAGTTGTCGGCAACCTAAAATATTGAATACACTTTATTACTTTTTTTTTTTAAATTCAAGAACATGATTGTCAAACACATAACATAATTACCAAACAATATGAACCCGAGAGTTGGGAATGAAACCGCAAACTAAATATCCGAGATCAAAATCCTAACATAACATTTTAAAACAAAAGTCAAACAAAAATGATATAGTATGGTCACTAGTAACCTTGCAAAAGAAAGTAGCAAGATCTGATCATGGACATGGTTACTAGTCGCCCTTTCTCCTAAAAGAGCAGCCCTCAGTGAGTCTGGCACGTCCACCCGTTGGCTGGCATAGGACTGTCTGGCAGTTCCCACACATAACAACTGTCTGAGAATGGCTGAACACAGTTGTTATGTTAAAGCAACCTTGACACTTCACATCCATAAAGAAAGAGTTTGGGGATGGTACGAGACGCTTGAGCTTGTGCTTTCTTTTCTGATCTTCAAAAGAAAGGTTCAGCAGATCGAGATCGTTTGAGAGACCCATTTTGTGGAAGAAAGCCGGAAAACTTGAAACGCCGGAACGCAGAACAGAGGAGAGTACTCGGCAAGGATGCAGCCAATGTGCGAGAGAATACACTGATTTCACCGCTTAAGAATAGATATGGTCAGATTAGGGGACAAATAATCAAAGATTGAATACACTGAATACACTTTATTACTACCTAACTCACTCGACTAAAGAAACACATTAGTTTGAATCCTAATCCTAGCCGTTCCTTCAACCTACGCGGATCACAATCGGGCGGATCTCTCCCTCCCCTTCTGGTCGGAACTCCCAAATCCGACTAGAGTATTTTTTTTTATTTTCCTCTCGCTTATAAATATAGCTTCTATCAACCTTATATTTTTACACCTCAGTTTTATATATAATCATTACTATATCATTGCTCAATCTATCAAGCTATCCAACCTTTGAGATCAGCCTTTTCAGGTTAGTAAATTTTGAATTGTATGAGTATAGAAGTAGTTAATTTTGTAAGTTGTGAATTTTTAATTTAGATTGTGAAATTGAACTTTTAGAGTAAAATTTAGCTATAAAGTGTTTGAAACTTAGGAAGTGTGCTACATTTAGAAATAGCCTTAAAATTCAATTTAAGGAGTGTACAAGTAGTTAATTTTGTAATTTGTGAATTTTTAATTACATCTTCCATATGGGTGCAAGTATTGTTGGGAGTGTTTCGGAAAATTAAGAAAATTAATTAAAGTAAATTAATTAAATAAAATGACGAAAGAAAACAAGAAAAGAGATGGAGCAGAATTTGTCAAAGCTCGTGCTACGCACGATGTCCTTAAAACGTATTTGTTGCCTCCCACGGTGCTAGGAGCGTTGCAACAATAGTTTCCCAGGATACGATGACAACGAACTAATGTTTGAGCACACAAACAAAAGTTCCAGCGAACGAGAACACAGAATGAACACTCAGGAAATTTTCAGAATGCTAGCAGTGTGTTTTTAGAGCTAAAACGTGTATGAATTCGTGTTAGAACGTGTAAGAACGTGTGTTGTTGCAAACCACCTGCCAGCCATTATATAGGAGGATTTGTGGTATGAAAATGGTGAATTAATGGACCTGAACGTTGGACATCAATGACCAGTCCGTTGGGCATTGAATCGTCCATGAACTGTCCATTTAACGCTGCATTAAAAGATAAGAACGTTGGGCATTTAATTGTTGTAACGTTTCAGAAGTGCGAGAGAAGACCTCCATCAGAACTCCCCGGGAGGGGTTCTGATCGGAGGCCAACTCTGATCCGCGGCCATCAGAGTACCCCCAACTCTGATGGGCGGCCATCAGAGTACCCCCAACTCTGATGGGTGGCCATCAGAATACCAACGAGAGGGGTTCTGCCATCAGAAGACCATCGAGGTGTTCTGATCCGAGCACTTCTGCCGCTGGGAAAAAATTAAACGTTTCGGGAAGAAAACAAAAATTAATCGTATCTCTTGAGAGATAGATTTTTGGACGACATTCGTGTCCGCAGGTCGCCCGCGCACGCAAGTCGCGGTTTTTCTTCTCCGATTTCGGGATTTGATTTGCACCCCCCCCCCCCCCCCCCTGCGCGCGTGGAGAGAGCCTTTACCCTTAGGAATCTTAACTCCATAAGGGGAGAGTCCCTTTATAAAGGGTTGCAAATCCCTTGGGTTTTCCGGTGTGGGAAATTAACACACTAGAAACCCATCCTTTTTCCCAGTTTTTCCATTCTAACGGGTAAACTTCGAAAAGCGATTTCTCATTCACCCGTTATCCGTTTTGAGCGTACCATATATCGAATTGTAGCCCTTAACAAGGACAATCCGAAACCACTTTGACCCGACCCAAATCGGAAGTGGACCCCACTCAAAAAATTGCCCTAAAATAGCCATTTAATGCAATTTTTCACACATTTTTCCAACAAGTATGTTGTCAATTACATCTTAATAATTGAGAATGCTTTACATGACGTTACATTTTTTAACTTCATATCGGTAATCAATAAATGTAGGTGGATCGTCCCCAAGTCATATAAGGGATCCCCAAGACATTGCATACGCTTGTACCGGGATGACCTAGACCGCATGACTGAGAGTCAGGTAGTACATAAAATTTTTACTTCAACCATACTATTCAGCCTTAAAATACACTATTTTTTCTAGTTTTTAAATTGCAAATTAAACTTTTTACAGTTTGATTTCACTCCCTACGCGTCCGAGATGCTCCCGCCTCTCATCCTTAATGATGCTCCGCTTTGGTCGGCTAGAGTCATGCTCATATTTTGCAATATGGCCGAAATGCATTACCCGGATCGATTTCTTCGGCAGTTCGGTATAAGGCAAGACATTCCGAATGCTCCTTTGCCGGGTACTGATCAACACGGATCTCGTTCCAACATAGTGATCGGTGCCTTGGCGATGTGGGCGGACATACAACATAATATATACGTTCTTGATTATGATCGATATATGTCCCTCGAAGCAACTAAAAGGTACCGAAACTGGTACAAGAAGCATGGTATGACACGTGTCCAGAACCCTTCTCACAATGTGCCCACGACAGGCTACACCCCGACAGCACACGATTGGGGTATTGTGGTAAGTTTTTGAATACATACCATATTCGCTACCATATATCGTGTCATATTATTTACACGTGTTACATTTTTATGTAGAAGCAAGGCGTTCACGGGGTGTATCAGCTCTTAGCCGACCGCGCGAGTTATGAGGATTGTCAAAAACGATTACGGCAGATGGCCCTGGATGTAGGTGATGAAGATATGCTCCACCGGGGAATATTCCACTATGAAGATGAAGATGCAGGTGGAAGTGACGAAGAGGATGATTCACATGAACGTGAAGATGGGGGTGAGGATTCACAAGCGCCCCCTCAATTCTCAACACAGGGTGTCTCATTTGATCAACCACCCCCTCAATTCTCAACGCATCAAGGTGGGTCATTTGATCAACCACCGCCGTGTTATGATTCTTATCAGTGGTCCACACAACCGGATGATTATGTTGAGTCATTTCAGAATTCGTCTTTTTACTATGGAGACACAACGGGGCCTTGGAACACTGGCGGTGGGGATGGAGCAGGGCCGAGCACGCAACATTAGATGTAGTATTAAATTTAATTTTGTATGTACCGTCTATTCATTAATAAATTATATTGAAAACTACATTTGTTTTGTTCACTTCCATTAAAATTACAAAAAAAATTCACTTAAAACAAAATGAAATTTTTATCTAATTAGACGAATGGAGTAAATCAAAATTGCACTTAAAATTACAAAAATTGCAATTAAAACAAAATTCACAATACAAATGGATTAAAAAACAATTTAAAGCAATCAATTGTTTTCTTACTAAAAAAATCATAATGCTAAGTTTTCATTTTAAAAAATATGTCATGAATCTAAAAAAAAATTTAAATTTGGAATTGATATAATTTAGCCCTAAGACTTTTATTTTTTTTCGAACTCAAAATCAAAAACAAAATTCGGAAAAAAAAAAATTCCCTAGTCGGAATTGGGTAATCCGACCAGGGGGGAGGAATTTTTTTTTTCTTTTTTCGAAACCCTAACTAATTGGAAATCAAAAACAAAATTCGAAAAAAAAAATCCCTAGTCGGAATTGGGTAATCCGACGAGGGGGGGGGGGAATTTTTTGGCTTTTTTTGAAACCCTAACTTCTAGTCGGAATTGGGAGTTCCGACTCCCTTGTTTTGGTAAACCCTAGATTAATCCCCGTCTTTTGGCAACCCCAACCCCTTTTCCCGTGTTTCGGTAAGAACTCACTACTATTGTTCCGTATAGTCTTTTTTCCCTTTAAATATCAGAGCATGTTTCTGTATTTTACTTTTTGTGCAAAAAAACTTTATCTCATGTAGTCATAATTCATATAAGTGAGATATTTTTGTAAAGGAATTTCGACCCTCTTTAAAACAAGTACGATGAAGGGGGCATACAAAGTGGGAGTGTGGGATTGTGTAAATATAAAAATATTGCATGGTAAGTTTAGGGGCATAGAATTGGCAACATATTAAAGCCAAGTAAATTACAACCCTTGAACTAGAAGTAATACTTCCACTATAAGATTTTAGATTTAATGCTACTAAAAGCCTTTGCCAAATGAGCTGATTCTATATAATCTCTATTCACTGCTAGAAAAATGGTCTATAGTGACACTAAATTAGTGTCACAGAAAGTTTTTCTAACACTAAAAAAGTGTCATAGAAGGTTGGGAATTATGACACTAAATTTAGTGTCACTAGTAAAGTGTCACTAATTTCTGACACTAATGTATCAAAAAAAATTATGATGAAATAATATCACTTTATATTTTTACACGTTAGTATCAATTAAATTTTTGATACATTGGTAATTTGGTATCACATAATGTTGATTATATATAAATGTTTATATATACACACATAAACTATAAGATCATTACTTGAAAAATAGAAATGACGATGTATGAAAAATCAAAAGGCCCTTTATTGAAAATAAAAAGAATTATCATTTACAATTAAAATGTCATACACATTCCAACACAAACTCAACTAAATCTATGTAATAAACTAATTTGAGATCCTCCGATTCCTGTAAGCTCCGCCTATGACTAAATCAGTTGATCTTCAACGTGAGACTAGTACTTCCTACTTGTTGGTGGCTTTTCAATATCTGAAAGAAATAAAATCAAAATATATTATATAGCTACAATGAATAATGTTTATGTGAGAACGTTTAAATGTTGTTGCTAAAAAGTAACCTTTAATGGTAGATGAACTTAAAAAGACCCCCTCCCTTAAGAGCTTACTCCATCACGTGTTGTCCATTTTTTGCTTGTTAGTTCTCATAGTAGAATATTTGATCATACAGGGGTTATATATTTGGCTCCATTTTGAACATGAAAATGCTTGGGAAAAAGGAAAAGTATAAACAAAAAGGACATTATGATATGAACATTCTTCAGAGAAATTGGAGAGACAATATAAAGGAATTAAAAGATGGCATCATCATCTTAGTGAAGTAATTTGATCACATAAATAAGCTAATATGCCTTCAAGTTTCAAACTTGATGAGGAAAGCCTGCTAGAATAAAAACAACATCTCCCAACTTCTGAACAAAAGTCCATGGTTCAATCCCTGTAATATACAATTTATCAAACTATTTTTGTTTAAACCAAGCATTTAGGAAAGTAACTAAGAACTATACAACACAAGCCTAATTGTGTTCTTTGTTTAGCCACTTTTATGGGAAAAACATTCCAAGAATGCCAACCTGTTTCCTACAGTAAGTATTTGGTCACTAAACAATATTGTCCTGAAAATAATAGCAAAATCGAGTAGCATAAGACTCCTCACATTGCAAATTTAATTAGCTCCCAGTGGGGTGGTGAAGTTGTCAATCGGATGAGCAGTGGTTGTGCCGCTTGTAGATGTGAGATTGACGTCTGTAATCATTATGTGAAACATATTAATATTTTATTAATCAAGATCCCCGATAAAAGGCATAGAGAAAATAAGGGTGAATTAGAAATGTACCCTTCTAAGGAGAACAACAAAGAATAACCCGAAAAACTAACAATAAAGAGAAAACCAATGACATCAAATAGAATGTGTTTATTTAAAAAGCATATTCCAACATTTCATACCATTTTTCATGGTTGATGTAGTGCCAATGCTAGCGTGAACCTGTAGGTGTTCAAGAACACGTTATTAAGTAAATACACGGAGTTGAAAGAAAGCCAATTTAAAATTGCACATTTGTACACAACCAGCATTCAATAATAACTGAATTAGTGATTTAGAGTCCCAATTGTACAAGGTTAATGTGCAAAATTTTCTACTGAAAATTTACTTAGTATCAATGTATCATTAGATGATCCTCTATTCTGAATTTTATTAGAACTTGGTTAATGTTCCTGTCATGACAATTTTCCACAGTTTGTTTGAGCTAAAATACAAATGTTTACATTAGAGAAACTTACCAATTTACCATCCAAGTATTTGTGTGAAGAGAATTTTACTCACCTAGGTTTGTAAGCCATACTCTTTAATCCTTATTTTATTGGGATTTATAAATGCTGGTAACAAATTACAATCTAAAAGAAGTAAGATTCAGAAAACAAAAGCCAAGTTAGGTCAAAGAGAGAAAGCACAATAGAGAAATCAGAAGAGTTGAAAACTGAAACATAATATCCACATACCTAATAAGAACATGAAAAGTATTCTCAAATTAAGAGCACAACGTATTATTTTGCCACAGAATGCACTCACCGTTGTACCCATCGGTTTAATCCCCAAAACAGATCTGGAAGTTCAGGATCTGGAGAAAGCCAGCTCCTCAACCCATCTGCAGCTTGCAAGAGGAAGGACATCAGTCAAGAAGGTGATGGTAGGAGTAAACCGATTTCATCGATTACGGAGCTCGTCCCGCACTTCCGACACAGTGCCGACGCTCATTGCTCGCGACTGGTCCCTTCGCCTGATTCGCAGCACCGCTGCTCGTCTTTCGTCGCCAATGGCCAATTGGTGGTCAATCCTTCGCCTGACCAGTCATTGGTCGGGCCTCCACCTCTCTTCCGATGCGGCCTGAAGGATACACCGGTTGAGACTTCCTTGATTTTCGCCATTAATGGCGGCTTGGAGCTCGGGAGAGGTGTATCTCGAAACTCCGCCAATCCCCCATCGAAGGCTAACCTTCTTGGGTGGTCAGTGACGAGTGGCAATGGCGTCCACTTACAGGCAGTCAAGTGATGCCGGCGACGGCATTCTGGCATCCAAGCTAGAGGGTTTGGTGAAGTGAATGAGAGGAGAGGGAAGTTTAGGAGGCAGATGTCTAACATCTAACATCTAACAACAATATAATTATGAATGAGGGTTGGTACCCCTGAATTGTGTCAACACGCTTAAGGCATAAGATGTTGTACATTCTTATTAGAAGATGGAACCCTGTTTTTTTATTGTCTGCTTTACCCTTACTGTCCGTGAGTTATTTAACTTTCGCTATACGGAGTTCCTAAAAAAAACTTCCGTTATAAGGAGTAGTTTTGGCTGTTTATACGTTACAAAACTATTTAGGGGTAAGCCGGGTAACAACTAACAATGTACGAGTATATCTTAATGTTTTACATGGAATGGTTTTGCAACGGAATGACGTATACAAATCCTATAGGGATGGTCATGCCATCTAATCTTTTATTTTTATTTTATTTTATTTCTTCTATTATTCTTTTCCTTTTTTGGATGTGAACTTGTTATTGTATTATTGATTTTTTTCTACTCTTAGGGCTTGTTTGCAACCAATTAAAAAAAGTGATTTTGGCTTTTTTTAAGAAAAAAGCACTTATTTTTTCAAACACTACCAACTTTTACTTCTTCGATTTTCGTGTAGAATCTACTTTTTACTTTTTCTATTACACAAAAAGCACTTATTTTACCAAACACTACCAACTTTTACTACTAATCACTTTTTCCCCAAAAGTGCTTTTATTTAAGCACAAGTGGTTGCAAACAGAGCCTTAGTCCTCCGATTATTATGGGTATGTTTGGCACAACTAGCTAAAAAGATACTTTTACGAGCTTTTTAGTAACTGTTAGCTTTTAGTGACTGAAAAGATCTTAAAAAGAAAAGATGATAGCTGTTTGGTAAAAAGCTGACTGTTTGATTTAGTTCGGTTTGGTATACAAGCTGTTAGGACTAATTTAAACTAAAAGTCACCAGCTTTTCTCAGATGCTACACCTGGTAGCATCTCAAAAAAGATCTTTTAATTTTTGAAAAGCTCTTAAAAAATGTCATGTCAAACATACAACTAGAGTCTTTTAAGGTCTTTTTAAAGAATAGAGAAGCTAGAAGCTAGAGTCTTTTGTGTGCCAAACATAGCCTATGTCATTGACACTTTTAGTACTCGACTATGATTTTTCCATTTTTAATCCTTGACTATTGTGCTAGAGACACTTTTGGTACCCGTTTTTGAAAATTTCCATATTTAGTCTTTCAACTTTTATAAAAGTGACACTTTTGATCCTTCAACTATTATAAAAGGGACATTTTTAGCCCCCCACTTATTGTGGCAAAATCACAATGGGAGGATTAGAAGTGTCAATTTGACAATACTCAGGGACTAAATGTGGGAAACCTTAAAGTCGGGGACTAAAAGTGTCTCTAGTACAATAGTCGAGGACTAATAATGGAAAAACTAGAAGTCGAGTACCAAAAGTGACATCGACATAATAGTTGGGGACCAAAAATGGCAAAAATTCTTATATTATTTTATTTCTTCTATCAGTAACAATGAACTTCTCACTCACCTTAGAGCATCCCCAATGCTACACTATGCACGGTTCACATGTGACATGAGAGAGAGCCACATAAAAATTAGCAAATAAATCATCTTTCTCCTTATTTGAATGATGTTATACAATTTTGATAAGTTTTTCTTTGCAATGTCAAGCACAATGTCAACATCTAGACAGTCTTCTTGACATTGTGGAGAAAAACTTACAAAAATTGTATAAAATCATTCAAATAAGGAGAGACATAATTTATTGGGAAAACTGTCAAATAGGTCCTCGAACTTTCATAAAAAGGTCAATTAAGTCCTTCTATAGGAGATTCTGTCCGGCCATCGCGATTTCGGGCAGTTCCCGGTGGAATTTTTTGATGAAATTTTTTTAGCATCTTATTCATCAAGTCTAGTTTACTCATACCAAATTTCAGCTAAAAATTCAATCGGGAACACATTCAAATTAATTCTTGAAAATAACTGCGCATTTTTGCGTTCTCGAATTAATTTGAATGCGCTCCCGGTTAAATTTTTAGCTGAACTTTGGTATGAGTAAACTAGACTTGATGAATAAGATGTTCAAAAAATTTCATCAAAAAATTCCACCGGAAACCGCCCCAAATCGCGACGACCGGACAGAGTCTCCTATAGAAGGACTTAATTGACTTTTTTATGAAAGTTCGAGGACCTATTTGACAGTTTTCCCTAATTTATTTGATTATATTTATGTGGTTATCTCTCATGTTTAATATAATCTACGGAGTATAAAAGATTATAGTTTATAATCTCTTACGATTTCACAGTTATTGTTTTTTCCGAACATACTCAATTATTTCATTTAATTGTATGCATTATTATAAACTTTCTTGTACTTTATAAATATATAAATTATATTTTTTGGAGAAAATATATTGTTACAATTACGGATTATATGTTCAATATAAGAAATGTTTTACATGTGAGCTAACATACACAAATTTCCTATCTAAGGTCCATGCTACATAGCTAATTAAATACGTGGCTTAAATGTACTCTTTTATTGCTTCAAACACATATGATTACAATCTTGTTAGGAATGTGAAATACTCATTGCTCACAAAAATGGTTTGTGCACAACTATATGCATTTGGATGATATTTACATCAATATTTTTAATGTATTCCTTAAAATTGATTAAGGATGAACCACATAATCACATATTTTCCGCACAATAATTGGTTGACATGGAATATAATTATTCTGGCAATTTTTATAATATACATAGTACGTAGTATAAGATGAGCCTGTTTGGTAACACTAAAATTGGATGAAGTAGCTGATTCTGGTGAAATATATGAAGTTCTGGCTGAAGTGGCTATATTGGCTGATTCTGCTAATTTATGAATAAATTATATTTAAAATATATTTTATTAATAAAATAAAGAAAAATTATATGAAATAATAACTAAAATAGTCATCTACTGTAACTTCAGTCAATACAACCAGAAAAGTAACTACAACCTTACTTTTGTTATTATTACATAATTCAGCGCGTGAAATAAAAAATTATATGCTTGGTAAAAAAGTTGGTTGATAAGCCCGATAAGGCGAAAAACATAGTCACCAAATAGGCTCGATATGTAAAATTCCATTATCTATTTATGAAACTCCTAACAATTTTGCATATGACACTTTTTAAAAAAAAGATAATATTATTTTAATATTGGGCAAACACTCTCGCGCCTTGCGCGAGTAATCGCTAGTACTCGTATAAGGGCAATCAATTAAAAAAAAAAGTAATTTTGGCTTTTTTTTAAAGAAAAAAGCACTTATTTTACCAAACACTATCAACTTTTACTTCCTCGGTTTTTGTATAGAATCTATTTTTTATTTTTTCTATTATACAAAAAGCACTTCTTTTACCAAACACTACCAGCTTTTATATAGCAGAAACTTTTCCAAACAAACTCTCAGGCTCCAAAACTTTAGTTAGTCCTTATTCGTATTATCTTTCCATGTGTACTATTACTTTTCCATATTATATGCTCCTATATTTATGTTATTATACGGTTATACTATTTACTACTCCCTCCGTCCCAAAAACAACTTCCTACTTTCCTTAAATGGATGTCCCAAAATTAACTTCACACTTTAATATTTTCCTTATTTGGCAAATTATCTACATCAAAAAAGTGATAAACAGTGTCAAATAGTGTTTAAACAGTGCTAAATAGTGCACTCTACAGTAAAGTCAAATTTATTTCCTAAAAGTGTGTGAAAGTCCAACCGGGAAGTTGTTTTCGGGACGGAGGGAGTATAAGTATAATACTAAAGAAAATGTATACATGTCAATAGCTTTAGCTTAGCATTAGTGTAGAAGTATATTATTCTCTCCAGAAAGAGCATATATGACGAGGCTACCCTGTGGACTTGTAAGCTCCGCCTCAAAGTGCATGCCCCGCCGGCCGCGTCATATATGCTCTTTCTGGAGAGAATAATATATTCTTGCGGAGCTTACAAGTCCACAGACGTTCCACATTATTGATTTATTGGCTCATTTGTATCTTCCTTTAACATGATCATCTTTGAGGAGGTGCAATATGTGTTTGACACCAGGACCAATTCTTGTTTAGGGACTTCAAAAATTTAGAATGTAGTATTAATTATAGGTGGAATTTTCTAGATGCTATGTATTATTCAAAACTCTAGAAGATATATAAATTTAAAATTCTTCAATTTGTGTACATAAATTTGCATTTCACATTATATAACATCATAAATTTTATATTTCATTGAACTATCAAATCTATTTATATTTCACTTTAAATTTTGTTTTTATCATATTTCGGGGTTTTGAATTTGTCATTTGGAATTGGAGCCTCCAAATTCATTAAACGACTATGCCGTTTAAATGGGTTTGCTCTTTCATTGAACACAAGGAACATATTCCGTATATAGATTGTTTGAGTCAAGGTGCAAATATATTTCTATTCTGCTTTTAATGAGGATGTTTTTAGTTGGACCGAAACTTTCCTGCCAGGTCTATTCTGATCTGGTTTGATCTATTTAAGCCTGACTTGTTCTGGTCGGTCTAGTTTGTTCTGGCTGGTCTGATCCAATCTTGTAAATATCTGGTCTCTGTGTATTTTATAACTATGAAAGTCTGGTCCAGTCTAATCTGTTCAAGTCTGGTCTAGTTTGAACTGATTTATCTTGTCTGGTCTGGAACTGAAAACAGTCCAAGTAAAAACAATTTTTCATATTCGTATGAAATCGTTTTTGACCAGTTAGAGAGAACAAGTTCGGTAAGTTATATATACTTGTGAATGTTAAATGACATTTAATAAATATAAATATAAATATAAATATAAATATAAATATAAATATAAATATAAATATAAATATAAATATAAATATAAATATAAATATAAATATAAATATAAATATAAATATAAATATAAATATAAATATAAATATAAATATAAATATAAATATAAATATAAATATAAATATAAATATAAATATAAATATAAATATAAATATAAATATAAATATAAATATAAATATAAATATAAATATAAATATAAATATAAATATAAATATAAATATAAATATAAATATAAATATAAATATAAATATAAATATAAATATAAATATAAATATAAATATAAATATAAATATAAATATAAATATAAATATAAATATAAATATAAATATAAATATAAATATAAATATAAATATAAATATAAATATAAATAAGGGGGAGAGTTCCGGTGAGAAAGGAACCCCAGGAGAGAAATAAGAACGAAATTCAATCATTGATGTCATGGATCTAACGGCCACAAAAAAAGGAGAATCAATACCAATTTCGTCACATGGGCTTTTCGTTAAAAGGAATGTTGCAATGTTATTGTTCTGTAAGGGCATTAAAGTCAAAGTATTGAGAAATTAGTTATGCGTGTAGCGAGATTCTCTCCCACCCATCCAGTTTAGCACTCATTTCGTATAAAGTGGAAGTATAATATTAGGGGTGGGCAATTCGGTTTACGGTTCGGTTTTCTTCGGTTTCGGTTCGGTTTCGGTTTATTCGGGTTGGGAGAATTTGTACCAAACTAAAACCATTTGTGTTTCGGTTCGGTTTCGGTTCGGTTCCGGTTCGGTTCGGTTTGAAGTTCGGTTTATCAAAGTACAAAACATTATGTTTAATTTAGTTTGATTTGATACGTTTGCTTATGTTTATTATTTTATTTGATTAAGTTCTATATTTCGAATTAGAAAATGAAAGTTGATTAAGTCCATCTTATCTTTTTTTTTTAATTTATTGATTATTTAAATAAATGTAAAAGAAAATAAAAGATAGAAAAATAAATAATAAAATATTATAAATTGAAACTTCTAACATCTTTTTTATCACTACAAAAAATTCACTTCTTACAAAAAATAAGATAGTTGATTAGCATTTATAATATCACATAAAATATTCATAAAACCTAAAAGAGTCGGTGGTACAAATGTTGTAATATTCACAATTTTATTCAAATGAATCATGTAAAAATATAAATGCAATTTGCTACTGTTATCGCCAAACATAATAAATACAAATATGTCGTATTAGCTAACTTTTTCACAATGATTGTATGCAATGTGTAAAAGTTAAAATGATATGAGTATATGCTTAAATATATGTATTTTCATGTATAAATTATTTATTTATATCTTAAAAATGAAGAGTCATGAAGGTAAATACAAAGTGTGTGTGTGTCTGTGTTGTTCGGTTCAGTTTACGGTTTTCCATTTTAAAGCAAACCAAACCAAAGTACCAAAACATTTGGTTTGAACAAATGTTTACCAAACAGTTTACTTAAGTAAACCTAAACCAAACCAAATCAAACCACCAATTTTAATAATATATGAAAGCTTTTTGAGTTTCTTTAGTTCGGTTCGGTTTTATTCGGTTTTTATCGGTTTCGGTTCGGTTCGGTTCGGTTTAATACGGTTTGAAAGAAATAGTACCAAACTCAAACCAAATTGCATACGGTCCGATTTCGGTTCGGTTTAGTTCGGTTTGGTACGGTTCGGTTCGGTTAAACCAAACCGTTATGCCCACCCCTATATAATATTATTAATGAGCTTCTACATTTCCTTTTCCAAATACATTACTTTTTCATAATTGAGACTCAAATATTCTTCAAAGGCTTATTTACGTTATATTTTGCACTATTTCTTTTTTTGTTTTTAAATTAGATTCGTTTCCAAAAAAATCTATAAATGCATGTCAACTCAATGAGTAAATATATGCACTTTTACTCGAGTATTATACACCATTGGTTGCTTTAAGTATTTCTTACTATTTCTTTTCACATTCCATATATATTCCCTTATAATACAAACTATATATTAATAATTTCTTTTAAAAAGAACATTTATGTAAATAGGATCTAGTTCCGGCAAGAGGACTTCTTCCCCGTAAAAAATGAGAACAATTCAAAACGATGCACATACATTATGGTTCACGGAGATACACATTTATAAATAAAATCATGCATAGTTCGGATGTGCACAATTATGGTTAAAATAATGCACTATTTAAACACACATTTTCTAATTTATGGTAGTGCACATTTATGTTTCACATAATGCTCAATACCATTATCCGTAAATGATAGAAATAAGTTTGAAAAAGATCCAAACGGAGTTTGTTGTATAAGTACATGCACTTTTACACTTCAATTCGTAAAATTTGCACCTTACATTTTAATATTCTGCACTAATTCGAAGTTAATAGAAAACAATAGTTAATTAGGTTAAATTTATGGTCCAAAACAATGATAGAGTGAAGAATAGTAAAATTGCAAATAAAATGGTTGAATGGTGCGACTTTAAATGAAGCATAGTGCACCACATGCACTTTATTCACATTATGACATTTTCTTTTTCACGAATGTCATGCATTTTTTCTCATAAGTAAATGCTCTTTACTTGAATAGTTATGCACCATGAAAGGGAGCTCCCATCCCATTGCAGATGATCTTTATTTTCGGTTCATTAGCGTTTTTAATCACAGTTAATGTCAAACATCAATGAGTGCAACAGTGTATACGATAATTTTATGAATTGAATATAGTGCATTACTATCATATAATATGTGCACTAATTTAGACATAGATCAGGGGTGGAGATAGGGAGGGGTTGGAGGGGGCCACGGCCCCTGTAAGAAAAAAAATTCTTAAATATATATCATGTATAAATACTTTTAATCTATAGAAAATATGTTGATATTTTGAACTTTGGCCCCCTTATGTTGATATGTTGATAATAGATATCAAGAATATTTTGTTGATATGTTGATATTTAAGAAGAAGAAAAATTAAATATATATTATGTATAAATACTTTTAATCTTATTTCATCTATAGATTAAATAATTTTAATCTATATAAAATATGTTGTTATTATGTATAAATACTTTTAAAGGCAGACCACCTTAACCATAGTTTTCTGGCTCCGCCACTGACATAGATGGTTATAGTGCGTAAATATCATTTCACTTGCATATGAGGAATACAAAAATTAAACAGGAGATATATGTAAATATAGAGAAAAACAAACAAAAAAATCATCAAAAATAAAATAGAAGATATATTTAGACATAAAATGATGAAACGATTTAATAATTCTGCACTATACTTATCTTCCGTTGTGAATCTGGAGAAAATAATGAGTGTGAATAAATCAAAAAGTGGGATAAAGAATTATTTTGATTGGCTAAGAAAATATAATATAATTTGATAAAGTAGCTAGTACTATAAAGACGGTAAAACAATCAAAAGATAATTTGATAAGATAGTTGGCTGTGAGAAATTTTAGGATACGGTTATGGAAACAATCGGATAGCATTAATGGGATGCGAAAATCTCCTCTTTACCCTTAATGAAAGAAAGCCCACGTATTAAAAGAGTTTAAGATCAAATGGCTATAATTCATTCTCATTTCTCTCCTGATATTCTCATTTGATCCCTACTCTAAGTATAAGTATAAGCATAAGCATAAGCATAAGCATAAGCATTAGCATAAGCATAAGCATAAGCATAAGCATAGGAAATTGAGAGAAGGGAGATCTGGCGATAGTACGGTTAACCAGCATCGCTACCGAAAAGCTGCCCGGCGCGGCAAAAGCGAACACGGAAGATGAAGGAGCCAGATTCCTTAAATTCGGATCTGTTTTAGTCCAAATCCTAGGAATTACTCACCAGCCGCACAATATTTTGAGAGAAGGGAGCTCCGCTGCCACTACGCATAGATGGCAACAAGCTCTCCTGCAACGGGGTCAGTTTAGCAACAGGGATAGTGGTACTACGACTGGTGGACTCCAGGAGGCGGCCCAGCATCAACTAGAGACCCAGTCTCGAGCGGCGAACCAACAACAAGCAGCGTCCCTGTTCTGAGAGGCTCCAACTCTCCGAGGGATGAGACCAGCAACATCCAGGCGCGGTCTTCACCATCAGTCCATCACCGACGGCACAATAAAGGCAGGGGACCTCCAAGTAGACAGTGGGTTCATACAAGGCATTTTGCAGCAAGAAATCCATATCCACGCAATAGAACTAGTCGTCCCTACAAATTGGGTAGGTATGAGAAGACACAATCTGCCTGTTTCACATCACACTCTGATGGGTTTAGCACCTTTATTGAAAGTAAATCTTTTCACTTCCATATTTTCGATAGCAATTATATACGGATTTCAAAGACGAAACATGGAATTTGTTATGCTGTCGAACTTGATTTGAAAAAGGTTTCTTGGTTGAAGGAGTCAATTCCAAAGCTTTTATCTGCTAATTGGGTCCATCCACGATTGCGGCTGAATAATTCTTTTTACATTCAATACGATGCCATTTTTTTTGGTGGGTTTATCCGTATCATGGATAAGGAGCAAAATTGTTTATTCATTCTCGAGGGAAGGAATGGCTTGGGGTTTTACCGCTTTCTGAATGAGCTTTCAAAAGCAACTACTTTTATGCATGAATTAGAGGTCAAGGTGCCACCACCTGCGATTAAGCAGGCCTCATGTGAGATTTTTTCAGGGTGCGTGGATTCTGAATTCGTATGGGATCCTTCCATACCTCAGTCCGATGGAGATGACTCCTTTAAAAATGATATTTCTATTTCAGGTTTCTTACTTCAGGTTGATATTGAACGTTCTGCATCCGTTGAGAAATCGTTGGACTACTTTGAGAATACTATGACTAATGGAGTGGACTCGCTTTCTCAGTTTTTAATTAGAGAATTTGAATGAATTCTTGCCTCATCTTTGGGTAATCATAACTCTTGGTTTAAGAGACCTGTTGAAGTAGAGAAAGCTAACGACCAAACTAATCGGGATGCAAATTCTTTGAGAGATGTGTTTATACAAAACCAGCACTTGGTAGCGTCTGAGAGTGAGGATGTCTTTGTCGATAATAATTCATACTCGGCGGATGAATTTCTTGGTCATGCTTCTGAGAGTGAGAAGAGGGCTCCGATTTCATCCCTGGAAGATTTATGGGACTCCGATACAAATGAAGATATCTTTAACAAATCAAGGCTGGTCACGAAGGATAATTGTTTGCCTACGGAGAATCTAAACACTCAAATTAAGTTATACAGGAAGAAGCATCAACGCTCGCATATTATGAGAACCAGATCTCAATCACGCTTGGATTTCTACAGTTTAGAAAGAGCTATTTGGATTCCTTGGGTTGTTTTTTACTTCAGGTTGGGCCATTTATAGTTGTATTTCATGTTCATTATTTTCCTTTTCGTTTCTTTCCTTTTACTTGTTTTCATTTTCATTGTACTTCCCTTTGCTTATTTAATAAAATTTACTTTCTTTCAAAAAAAAAAGTATAAGTATAAGTATAAGTATAAGTATAAGTATAAGTATAAGTATAAGTATAAGTATAAGTATAAGTATAAGTATAAGTATAAGTATAAGTATAAGTATAAGTATAAGTATAAGTATAAGTATAAGTATAAGTATAAGTATAAGTATAAGTATAAGTATAAGTATAAGTATAAGTATAAGTATAAGTATAAGTATAAGTATAAGTATAAGTATAAGTATAAGTATAAGTATAAGTATAAGTATAAGTATAAGTATAAGTATAAGTATAAGTATAAGTATAAGTATAAGTATAAGTATAAGTATAAGTATAAGTATAAGTATAAGTATAAGTATAAGTATAAGTATAAGTATAAGTATAAGTATAAGTATAAGTATAAGTATAAGTATAAGTATAAGTATAAGTATAAGTGATGGAGTATATGGACTCCGACCCCCCGGTATGCCGACTACTGGGCCTGGACAGCGGCCCACACACATTTAGCGGATTCATATTATTGTACATTATTATTCAAATGTTCTAGATTAGCTTTTTATACTATCAGTCCATTTATGTAACCGGGTCTGTCAGGCCCGTATTAAAGGCCCAAACCCGGATTTTCCCTATATATACTCCTTATAGGAGGCTTGTAACTCATAACCAATATTCATTCATTCTATACACTTTCTTTATATCTTCTCCATTCTTCTTCAATCTCTGTTTATACAATATGGGTATCTATTATCCAACAATGGTGCTCTCGTTGAGAGGTTGAACACAATCAAGTGAGAAAACCTCCCCAAAATACCAAAAATTTCATACCAATCTTGAAAAAATCTAGCCAAAAATTGTTCTGAAAAAATGCAAAAAAAAAAAACAAATAATGGGATGAAGGGTCAGGAATTTCAGATCGAGAAGTCCCTGATCTGACCGGAACTTTGGTTGCCGTCCAAGCTGCGGCCTACCACCGCACCTGGTCTGGGAAGTAACGACGGAGGTCGCCGTCCAGATCTCACCGGTACAGCTCCAGACCTCCCTGCCGCTGCTCCAAATCTTTCGTCCATAATTTCAGATCTCGTGGCTGGCTAGCTGTTATTGCCCCGGCCGTCGTGGTGCGACGTGGGATGAGGCTGGTTTATCACTGCTCCGGGTTCGCCTCCGTTTCCACATCTCGCCGCTCAGAACCGTCGCTTGCAGGTATTTCTTCTGCCTTCGTTGCAACACCACTAAACGACGCTCAGAGCCTGTTTCTTCACCTTCGCCACAGCATCATCAGTCGTTGCCCCTGGTGAGCCATGGCAAGGCTTCTTCCGTTATTGGAGATGACGAGCTCCTTGCGCGAGGCTAGCGCTCAAGATCTCGCCGGGGACAGAGAAATGTCACGCAAAGCAGCAGACCCGGGGGACCATTTTCCACTCTCCGGCGACGATTAGCAACGTTTACCGGCGAAGTTTCCAAGCGTCCAGCCTCCCTTACCAGTGACGTCCGTGCACGAGACCAGGTTCCAAGTGTCCAACCTCCCCCAGCATCGTCCTTCTCTCTCCTTCCGCTCCTGCTGGCAGCGATGGTAGACAGCCAGCGGTCAGCAACTAGATCCGGCTACAGTTCTTTTACGGCGGCTGCAATGCAAATGAGCAGTTTCGTCAAATGACCTATCTGTGTCGTTTAAAGAAGGGCCTGGGAGATGGACTTTTGTTGACCCAATCAACTGTTAAAACCTATGCCGGGAAACATGGCCAAGAGGGAGGCAGTGGGCCAGGGCATGTATGGTCCAACAAAATAGTTCAACGAGCTTCAATTTCAGCAACATATTTCAACCCAAGTAGTCCGATAGTTCAGCCCACTTCAAAAAGATAAGTATCTTTGAATTTAATATTATTTATATTTATTTTAATCAATATTTTTTGTCAGGTGAATATCACATTATCACACACTTATGATCAAATGCCTAGTAGAGTGTGGTTTGAGACCCATCACTAGGATTTAAAGCCTTGACCTCTCAGGCACAAAGCCCTGACCTCTCAGGCACAAAGCACTGACCTCTCAGGCACAAAGCCCCGACCAAGTCGGGCACGAAGACCGGTCTTAGTCATTCCTCGAGTGGCGACCGCTGCTTACGAATGGCTCACACATCCATTCTACTAAGTATTTAATCATTACATTAACAATTCACATCTCCACTTGTTTCAAGTAACGAACTCCCGATCGGGAACATAAATCCCAAGAGAAGAATTTATATGCATGTTAAATGTGTAGGTACAAAGATTACTTTACTCATCTTCACCTCGTCTCCACTCGCCTCAAAGAGTGGGGACTGAGGGAATGAGGAGTCAGAGTTTCTAGGTGAAGAGAAAATATCACGCACGAGCAGGAACGAGGGATGAGTCAGATGACGATGAATTGAGCTCGATTGATTATGACGGAGGAGACTTACCTCCCTTGTTTTATGTTGGGGGGCGCTAGGTGTACTCTTTTTCCCTTTATTAGGATTTTTTCCCACTGGGTTTTTCCTAGTAAAGGTTTTTAACGAGGCACCTCCCCATCATTGACAAGGGTGGTGGTCCCCCGGCCGAAGATGAAGAACGTTGCAGATATAGTTTGGACTACTCCCTTTCGCCTCGAGTACTCTCGACTCAGGGAGTGGGGGACTCCTGATGGAGTATATGGACTCCGACCCCCCGGTATGCCGACTACTGGGCCTGGACAGCGGCCCACACACATTTAGCGGATTCATATTATTGTACATTATTATTCAAATGTTCTAGATTAGCTTTTTATACTATCAGTCCATTTATGTAACCGGGTCTGTCAGGCCCGTATTAAAGGCCCAAACCCGGATTTTCCCTATATATACTCCTTATAGGAGGCTTGTAACTCATAACCAATATTCATTCATTCTATACACTTTCTTTATATCTTCTCCATTCTTCTTCAATCTCTGTTTATACAATATGGGTATCTATTATCCAACAATAAGTATAAGTATAAGTATAAGTATAAGTATAAGCATACGCATAAGCATAAGCATACGCATAAGCATAAGCATAAGCATAAGCATAAGCATAAGCATAAGCATAAGCATAAGCATAAGCATAAGCATAAGCATAAGCATAAGCATAAGCATAAGCATAAGCATAAGCATAAGCATAAGCATAAGCATAAGCATAAGCATAAGCATAAGCATAAGCATAAGCATAAGCATAAGCATAAGCATAAGCATAAGCTTAAGCATAAGCATAAGCATAAGCATAAGCATAAGCATAAGCATAAGCATAAGCATAAGCATAAGTGATGGAGTATATGGCCCAGGAACCCCCGGTCCATAGACTCCCATTTCTCCTACACAAGTCCATTGAGCTCAGGAAACAACTCCGGCCCAAATGCAACGGCCCAAGCCTCAAAGTGGCCCAGAATACACACTGGGGTGCCTTCGGCCCCCCTGGCCGAAGGCCCCAAAACTCACAGAATAGCCTTCTCTGGCATAAGAAGCTACTGGGGGAAAACGGGCGAGAACATTAGCCTTCGGCACCATTGAGCCCTCGGCACCAGGGGAAGCCCTCGGCTGAACCAAGCCTTCGGCTACGCATTGAGCCTGCGGCCATACATGAAGCCCTCGGCTACACGAGGAGCCTTCGGCCATACAAGGAGCCCTCGGCCACACGAGGAGCCTTCGGCTGGACTAGCTCAATCATCGAAGATTCCTTTTGGAGACAGCCAACCACCGCATTTAATGCCACGTCACATCCGCCAACCGCATTCAATGCAGTGAACGTACCACTGCCGGTGCCACCAGGCTGAGGTGACCCTTCGGCCGTTGGATTACTGACACGTGTCCTCTCATCGCATTTATTGCTGCTATAAATAGCAGCCCATTTCTCCTTGTAACGGACATGATCGACATCTCAACTCCACATCTCGAGTTCATTTAATAAAATCGACTCTCTCTCCTCCCATTTTCTCTGACTTCTCTCTAAGTTATTCCCGTAATAACCCCTCGGATAAGATACCCCCCGGGTAGACTATCCATCATTTGGTGCTCTCGTTGAGAGGTCTGAACTATCAAGTAAGAAACCCTCCCCCTCTACCAAACACAAACCCTCACCAAAAATGGGAAGGACCACCCGTGCCCAATCCAAGACCCTTGAGGAAAACTACGTAGCCCCCGGCGAAACTAACGGGGCTGAGGCCTCCAACAGGCTCCTAGTGCCCGAGGGTGGTGTCATCCTCGAATTGGAACAAGCCACCGCTGACCTACGTCAGCAGCTGCAGAAGAACACCCCCGATGCCCGCATTGGCCTTGATAATCGAAGGAGGGATCGGAGTGAGAACCAAGTTCCTCCTCCGGCCTCGGCCATCGATCTTCAGGCTGCCTTTGCGGCCTTTGTTCAAAACATGGCTCTCAATTCTGGAGCCCTCGCCTCTCAGGCACCCCTCCAGCCCTACGCTGGAGGAAATGTTATTCAATTACCACCACTCCCCCCTCTGTTCAACAATCCTCCCCCGGGGATTGGAAACGCCGAAGGGGTCATGGCGCAGGACACCGCCTCCCAAGAGGCCCAATCCAGGGATAAACGTCCCTTGATGAAGGAGAAACCCCGAACCTCTGCACTTGAGAGGCTTGGGGGAGCTCCCATACGCCGAGGGGTCCAAGACCGCCTCGGCAAACAGGAATTCAGCAGGCCTCAGGAGAGCGGAGCCTCCGCTTCGGGAGCCGAGGGCATACCTCCGCCCCGAAGCAAGGGCAAAGCCATCCTCCATGCCGATGACGCCAGACACCAGATCAATCAGGCGCAGTCCTTCCGGGCCAACTCCCAAGGGGTTGCTCCGAAGGACCCCAAGGACGAAATCATTGAGGCCCTCCTCCGGCAGCTCGAGGAGAATCGTCAGGCACCCCCGACGGCTTCCACAGCAAGGCCGGATCCTGAGTACGCCGACCTCCGGGCGCAGGTGGAGGAAATGAAGCGTAAGCTTGCCGAAGGCTCAGGCGAGCCCCTCATTCAACTCCGTACTAGAACACCCTTCACCCCAAGGGTGTTGGCGGCCAAAATCCCCCACAAATATCGGGGGCAACCCATCAAGCCGTATGAGGGGAAGACGGATCCCCAGGAGCACTATAGCCGCTATCAAAACAGCATGATGATGATGGGGGCATCGGATGAATACTTATGCCGTTGGTTCCTTTCCACCTTGGAGGGACCCGCGTATGAGTGGTTCAACCGATTGCCCGAAGGCAGCATTGATTCGTGGCAAGAACTTGCCCACCGCTTCCTCACACAGTTTGCCGGGAGGCACCGCTCAAAGAAACACTTCTCCCACCTTCTGAATGTGAGACAACAGAAGGAGGAAACCCTTCGGAGTTTCCTAGAACGCTGGAGGCAGGCCTCCCTCGAGGTCGAAGGCGCTGATGACAGGACCCTGATGGCCCTCTTCCACACCGTCCTCCGCAATGGTAACTTCTCCCGGAGCCTTATCACTGATCCCCCCCGCGATTATACAAAGGCCCTTCAGCGGGGGGATCGGTACGCTGAAGCGGAGGAAATCGAGAAGGACCGCCGCAACACGGATCCTTCTCAGAAGAATGAAGGCAGGAACCGGCCCGGAGGGCCTCCCCCTCCGGTACACCGAGAGGCACAGTACAACGATCGCTCCCGGGGTGGCCAAGCCAGACCCGGGGGTGGTTACAAGAACAATCCGAAGGCTTGGGCACAACCCGTCCTCCTGGAGCACCCACGCACTCCCCTGACGCACCCCGTCAGCGTCATTCTTGATCATGCGGAAGAGCGGGGGCTCGTTGAGCGAGACTCCCGCACACCCCTCGAGATTTATGCCATTGGCCCTGATGAGCCATATTGCCGCTTTCACCGCCACCATGGGCACAAAACCGACGACTGCCACCAACTGAAAAACGCAATTGAGAGGCTGATACAGGCAGGCCACTTATCTCAGTTTATCAGGGGCCCTCCTCCCCAGGGCCCCCCTCATCATCAAGGGCCTCCGCCGAAGGCAAACAAATGGGTGAACCCCAACACCATCCCCTTGGGAAACCCACAGGGGAAGAAGCGCGAAATTGGGGGCCTCAATGACGAGGGAGAGGGCTCCCATCAACAATACAAACGCCATATTCATATGATCAACGGCGGCAACACCGGAGGCGATTCAGCAAGCCAAAGGAAGAAGTGGGCACAGTCCCTTTACATTGGGGAGGTCAATCACATGCCCCCTACTAAAAGGCTGAGGGCGGATCCCATCTTCTTCACAGATGCGGACCTCCCTTCGGGTTCCCTGCCACATAGGGATGCCCTCGTCATCCGCGCTGAGATCAATGATGCCATCATCCACCGGACTTACGTCGACACGGGAAGTTCTGTCAACGTCATGTATCTCAGCACTTTTCAAGAGTTGGGACTCGACAGAGGGTCCCTTCGGCACATCAACACCCCCCTCTCCGGATTCACAGGGGATAGCATAGACGCCGAGGGCGTCATCACACTCATGGTCGAATTTGGCGACGGATCCCATAGAGCCAAGCTCGAAGTGGAATTCGTCGTCGTCAACCTCGACTGCGCACACAACATCATCCTCGGCCGGCCTGCCCTCGAGGACTTAGAAGCCGTCATCTCCATGAGACACCTCTGCCTCAAATTCTCCACACCCACCGGCATCGGATATTCGAGGGGAAATCAGAAGCTTTCCAGGGCCTGCTACCTTCAGCTTACCAAGAAGGTTAGTAAAACTGAGTTTCGTGTTGACACCATCACCACCAGGGCCTTGGAGGAAGAAGAAGGCAGGCCGAGGGCTGAGCCTGCCGAGGAGACCGAAGACTTGATACTCGATCCGGCCAAGCCGGAGAGAGTCCTGAAGATTGGAGCCAAGCTCCCCGAAGACTTGAAGGCTGGCATCACCAAAGCCCTCCGCGCCTACTCCATTGTTTTTGCGTGGGGGCCGGAGGATATGCCAGGAATTGATCGAAGGGTTATCACCCACCGCCTGGCGGTGGACCCTTCGGCCAAACCGGTACAGCAGCGGAGGAGACCCCTCTCGGCCGAGAGAAGGGAGTTCGTGAAGAAGGAGGTATCTATGCTCCTCTCCATCAAACACATTAAGGAGGTGAAATACCCTTCTTGGCTGGCAAACGTAGTCCTCGCACAGAAGCCTCCTACCTTCCGCATGTGCGTGGACTACACGGATCTGAATAAGGCGTGCCCCATGGACCCCTTCCCACTGCCAAACATTGATCAGCTGGTTGATGAGACCGCGGGATGCGAAATCATGTCCTTCCTCGACGCATTCCGCGGGTATCATCAAATCTACATGCATGAGGAAGACGCTGAAAAAACTGCCTTCATGACACCCGAAGGCATCTTCTGCTATCTTGTGATGGCCTTCGGCCTCAAAAATTCAGGCGCCACCTACACACGCATGGTGGCTAGGGTCTTTCAAGCTGTCCTAGGACGCACCATGGAGGCTTACGTTGACGATATGATCGTCAAAAGTAAGAAGGCAAGCACTCACGCCGACGACCTCCGGGAGATTTTTGCCATCATGCAAAAATTCAACCTCCGGCTAAATCCAAAGAAATGCACCTTCGGCGTGCAGGGAGGAAAGTTCTTGGGCTACATGGTCAGCCGAAGGGGTATTGAGGCCAACCCCGAGAAGATTCAGGCCATCATCAACATGGAGCCCCCACGCAACGTCAAAGAAGTTCAACGGCTGACGGGTCGCCTGGCGGCCCTCAACCGTTTCCTCTCCAAATCAGCCGAGAGGGCCCTCCCCTTCTTCCAAATCATGAGGAAGACGGCGGGTTTTCAATGGACACCTGAGTGTCAAGAGGCCTTCGACGAACTCAAGAAGTATCTCTCCTCTCCCCCAGTGCTCTCCAAACCAAAGGTGGGGGAGACTTTATACTTATACCTCGGTGTTAGCCCTGCGGCTGTCAGCTCAGTACTAATCCGAGAAGAAGACGACATCCAACATGCCATCTTCTACGTCAGCAAAACCCTCCGGGAGGCCGAACTCAGGTATACTCCCGTCGAGAAGACGGTGCTAGCCATCGTTTGGACCGTCAAGAAGCTTGGCCACTACTTTCAAGCCCATCCGGTCCAAGTGCTCACTCATCAACCCCTCGGCGCCCTCATGAGAAGTCCCACTAGCTCCTCCCGGATGGTGAAATGGGCCATCTTCCTCAGCCAATACAACATAGACATCCGTCCGAGGCCTGCCATTAAGGGCCAAGCCCTGGCAGACTTCGTAACGGAGTGCACCGCAAGGTCAGCAACAGACGAGGAGCCTTCGGCACCTCTCGATGAGTGGTGGACACTCTATACCGATGGCTCCTCGGCCACCAAAGCATGCAGAGGGGGAGTAGTTCTGATCACACCCGAAGGCTTCCGCGCCTATTATGCCATCCGCTTCTCCTTCAAAGTCTCCAACAACGAGGCCGAGTACGAAGCCCTCCTCTGTGGCCTTCGGCTGGCAGCAAATCTGAAGGCCAAGATGGTCCACGTTAAGTGTGACTCGAAACTTGTCGTGGGTCAAATTTCCGGGGAATACGAAGCCAAGGAAGGGAGGATGAAACAATACAAAGAAGCGGCTAAGGAATTACTCAAGGTATTTGAGGCACATTCCCTCACCCAAATACCGAGGGCTCAAAACTCCGAGGCCGACATTCTATCAAAGCTCTCGGATGAATCCCCCGAGCACCTCTCCAAAATTGCAAGAATTGAGGAACTCAGCCTCTCAAGCATCCACGCGAGCCCCGTCATGAACATTAACCTGAGACCGGAGGATTGGATTTCCGACATCATCGCCTTCATCACCACAGGGCAATCGCCCCAAGACGAGGCCCGCGCCAAGTTAGCAAAGCTGAGGGCTCCCAGCTACACCCTCGAAAACGGGAGGCTTTACAAGAGATCTTACAACGGCACCCTCCTTCGGTGCCTTTACAAGAGATAAATAACTGCGCAGTTTATCTTCAAGGAATTATTTGAATGCCTTCCGAGTAGCAAGAGCATGTAGTAGCTACGCAGCAGGCATAGGGGCAGAAGGTGGGGGTTTCGACTGCTGCCACTGAAAGCCGAGGAAGATGGTGTCATCCAGGCATCGGCGTTATGAAGGTCAATATGGATGGGGCTGTAAATGAGGCGGAGAAGGTTAGAGCATGGAGCTGGATAGCATGGGATGCAAAAGGAGGGTTCGTAAAGGTTAAAGGGGTATCGGTACAAGGGTCCTGGTCGGATGCGGAAACGGAGGCAATTGGCCTGAGGGATGCGGTCTTGGAAGCAGTCAACGAAGGATGGGAAGCAGTAGAGTTCGAGTCTGATGCTTTGACCGTTGTTCAAGGGGTCCAGAAGGGAGAGGGTTCGGCATATTTACGTTTGATTATTGATGATATTAGGAAAGTTTTGGAAACTAAGAGGAATTTTCTTATCTCTTATTGTAAACGGTCTGCGAATCGTGCTGCCCATGCTTTGGCTAGGGCTCACATTCATATCGCAGACCAGGAGTGTGTTTATGATTTAGCTCTTCAGATATTGATTAATAATCTGATTAATAATTTGATTGATTAATAATATGACAGGGATGGATGATAAAAAAATAGTGGTGGGGACCGTGGGGTACTTTGCGTCCCTGGCCTCTCAATGTTATACAAACCAGTACTTCAGTTCAAAGTTAATTTGCAAATTTTTTTTTCCGGGCCAAACAATTTAATTTTATTTACTTAATTAAGATTATAATTTGAATTATATTCTAATGTGGACCTTGCAACTTGAAAAATTTTAATGTAACTTCTGAATATGCAAATTTTAATTATTAAAAATTGAACTAATTATCAATAGGAAAAATTTAACTTTAGAGATGGTTGACATAAAATGTTGTTTTTGGAAATCAATTTGGGATGTAGGAAATATTAATTAATTGTCTTTTGAAAAAAATGTTAATCGCAGTTTAAAACGCCATAACTAATAAAACAATGTATGTTACATATAAACATGGCTATAATTTATCCGCATTAAATACCTGTAGTTAATTTTTTGTAAGAAAACACCTAACTATAGTTAGAGCATCCACATTCATGATCTCTAATAATCAGTTTTTTCTATGATTCTTACCATTCAAATATTATTATATAATTAATTTTAAAATAATCTAAAAATTCGTTTATGTCTCTCAATCATCATCTTCAAATAATCTGATTTTCTTTGTCCTGCATTAAGAGCCCGTTTGGAGAACTCTGTTTTCGGCTTATCAGGCTTATCAGCCAGCTTTTTCACCAAACACGTAACTTTTACTTTCGCGCGCTGAATTGTGTAATAAGCCGAAAAAGTAAGGTTGGAGTTACTTTTCTGGCTGTATTGGCTGAAGTTACTGTAGAGGACCATTTTAGCTATTTTTACATATAATTTTTTCTTTAATTTATTAATAAAATATATTTTTAATTTTTTTTTTCTTAAATCAGCAGAATCAGCCAAAACAGCCACTCCAGCCAGAATATCATAAATTTCAGCAGAATCAGCCAAAACAGCCGATTTTGGTGCTACCAAACGGGCTCTAATTTCTATTACATACACTTTTCAAATAATCTTAAAATAATCCGGATTCATAATTTGATCCCAGATTATTGTAGAAAATAATCTCATTAAATAACATATGCCACTCAATGATAATTCTCCAAAAAAACTTCCATGTCACCAATTTAATCTTAGAATAATCCTACCAATGAGGATGCCCTTAATAAGAACCGTTATTGAATACTTTGTATATAAACTACGTAAATAGACGACGTGGTCGACGGTTACCAAGTACTTTATATATAAAGTTCCCGATACATATGGTCATATCTTAACATGCAAAGGAGCTAACATAACGGCAAATAATTATATCTTTATAACAAAGGAAAATAGGACCAGTAATAAAGTATATATGGCTTATAATAAGCACATAACTGCGGTGTTTGTGTTGGCTATCTTTTTGCCTTTGTTAACATTCGCACGAGATTCACCATCATCCCAAACCCCAGATGACGCTGCAAATGATCGTGCTGAAAAAAGGCATCTTTGTGTTAAGAATATTCTGGCTGGGTACATTATTTATCCGTACGATCCTACTACTGTTGAAGACATAAAACACCTTGAAGATATATGTGGAGGATCGGCGAGTGATGATGTACATGACTAATCATCTCTCTCTCTATAAAGTTTGTCATTACTATGTTATGGCGTAAATTGTTGAGTATTACACTACAACATTTTGGATTTACTACTACACTGAAAAAATGTTGCCTAATAAAAAAAAACTGTTGCCATTATTTTTAGCAACAGTTTTAAAACTGTGGTCATGTAAGGCGTTGCCTATACATTAGGGAACACTTTTGATATTTAAAGGCAACACAATGCAAAAACCGTACTCAAAGAGTATAGCTTAGAGAACACTTTTTTAAAACATATAGGACAACATTTTTTATTTGTTTCTACCAATAGTAACCAAAATAAACTGTTGCCAAAAAGATTCCAACCATTTTCTTCTCAAACATTGCTACAAAGCATCATACTACTTATTTGAAAGCCAATCTTTTAAAAAGTGTTTATGAAATACTTTGCAATGGGGAATATGTGGAATTTCACTTCAACAATAACCTTCACAAATCCAAGTTCAACAATATCATGCCTAGTAATGATCATCCATGATCCATGGTCTTTAAAGTGTAAATTGGAGTGTGTAAACTCTGAACTTAATATGAAAACAACAAATGAAAATAAAACTTCAGCAAATCACATTCAAGCATCACTGTCTACATCTTCATCTTCCCTTTCTTCATCAATGCCATCATCCATCTACATAAAAACATATCAAAGCTTAAATCAAATAAATTATAAAGAATAAAATTATGAAACACATAATTAAGCTCAAATCCAAAGCAGTTCCTGCTGAAGAATAAAATTATGAAACACATAATTAAGCTCAAATCCAAAGCAGTTACTGCTGTTATGATTCGCCCAGTGGTTCTGTTACTGCTGGTATGATTCATTGTATATTTTAAGAGATGCATGAGGTCCAAACTCTAATTCAGTATTTCCATCATAAGAGATGCATGAGGTCTAAACTCTAATTCAAGTCAGGCGGGGAAAATGAACTTAAAAAGATTTCATGAAAAATGTGTCCAATCAGACATAAATCGAGACGAAGCTTCACTAATAATGTACACCCAATAAGACATATTTCCGATCCTCACACTCTGATGACCGATAAGCAAAAACTAGGGAATCCAATGCAAAGAATGATCGGAACATGAGTAATAAACCAGAGCATAACAATCTGCTCAACCTTGTTGAATAATTAGAAGATTATTAAAAGTCAAAGGAAATCTTACTTCATTATTACATGGAGCATGAGTTGAGGTAGAAGAACGCAAACCATTGTTAATGCCCGTCGCTGTTGATAGAAAAGCTGCAAAGGAGTCTAAATCAATTTCAGACTTGTTAGGATTTAGCATGGTTAGAAGAAACTGAAATTTTTGCTCCATCAAGGTCATCTCCTGACGATTTTTTTCTTCTGTTGCTGCCATTTGTCTTGCACATTTTTCCTCCAACTCTTGAATTTTATCATTTAATAGTTTGACCTCATTAGCATGTCTTTTTTCTATTTCTGCCAATTCTTCCTTTTTTTTCAAGAGAGAACGTGTAGTAGTTCTTCCATGGCATCGCACTCTCCCCGGTTTCTCATTTCCAAACACACTCTGAAATGCTTCTTCTGAAGACTTTCCAGAATTTACAATCAAATCTTGAAGCTTTATCTAGCACATTTGGAAGTACATCATAATAAGTCATTTTGATCATTAATTGAAAGAGATAAAAAAGTTGAGAATAACTTACAATTGCACCATCTGTTTCAGGATCCAACTTTTTTCCTTCCTTAGGTTGTCGAGTTTCAATAAACACTTCAGCTCGAGTAGGAGACTCTTTGCTCTGCTTTTTTGCACGCTATACAGGGAAGTAATAAGATCAATAACATGCTGCAATTTAACAAACAAATATCTTATTTCAGAATTTTGAAATTGGAATACCAATCTTTCCCTTATCCGAGCAAAGCTTATCGGACCAACTCGATGCCTCCATTTTTGTTGAGCTGTACTTTCTGCATTTCGATGACTAATTTCCTAATAATGGTCCAAGGAATACATATTTACTAACTGATAGTCTGATACATGTGTACGAACTAGTTAAGTGCTAAATTGAAAGCATGTTTTACCTTTACTGTGTCTAGCTTCCAATACTCTATCAATGCTTTAAAATGTTCTTCTGGTATCTCCTTAGGACGGTTTTTCAGACGATCACGCAAGCATTTGTACTTAGTAAAATGATCCTTCTTGATGGAGAATTTATGCCGCCTCCAAGCATCGTTGATAACAGCATACACATACTTTTTCCCTTTGTCTTGAATATGATATTTTTTCTGCAAACAAAAGAAATAATTTAAAAGAGATCTAAATGAATAAGTATGAAGAAATTTGAGATGTTTTAATCAGTACATTAACATAAGCCCATATAGGGCCTTTGTCGACAGCCTTCCAATTAGTATAAATAAGAGGGCACAAATCTGAACTTCTTGCTATAGTTCCCAAGAAACTGCTCAGTTCAGAAAGGGTCTGCTCATCTGGACCAATAGGCTGCCCTTCCACATTTAAAATGATATCCTTTCTATCTTCAAGCCCTCGTGCATGAATCTTTAGACACAATGTCTTTCCACGTTTTCTTATTGATTTTGCACCTAATTGATAAGGCATAAATAGTTCATTTAATCATATGTGATATAGCTTAAAAAATGCTAGTTAAAGAAAAATTAATAACAAAAAAATGATGTCATGATATTACCCGTAGGTGCATTTTCCTCAATGTCTTCACTGTCATGGTTCATGTCCCCTTCAAATTCCAAGTTCATATCAATATCTTCCCCATATTCAGATCCTGATTCATCAAGCTCGTGTTGTTTCTTATTCTTATCGATGAACTCATCTAGTGACATCACAGGACATTTTGGATCAGCCTTTTTCTTCTTAGAGCATTGCTCTTCTGGTGCTTCCTGTACCTCATCTGTCAATATAGGCCTTTGTTGTTGCTTAGACTTGCTGGTCGTGTATTTAGCAATGTTCTTTTTAAAAGAAACTTCAATTAAGTCTGTTTTATCGGTTTCAACTCTATTGCTCAAGAATTCCCTGCTCTGATTTTTCTTTTTACGTTGGATTGAAATAGATCCCGGGTGAGGTCGTTTCATATGGTTCACCTTTTGCATTGACTTTTGAATACTTTCACCATTCAGAATCATGCCTTGTTGACTTAGATTCGAAACACCTCCAGTGTTGCTAATAATCTTGAAGGGAACACTTCTCTGTGATTTTTTACGTAAAGCACTTCCTTTGTTTTTTCTGAAATCTGAAACATTTCCTTCTTGAGAAAAACTTGAGGCAGCTCCTTTAGTATTAATATCCTGCAGGGAGAATGAGAGCAGTGTGGGACAAATAAGTACTCGTACAACATACTCATAATGCATACTACGATAGTATGTGACTTTGTATATTTATACTTGTTTCAGATTTTTGTGACCCATGAAATTTGCACCTCCTTTGGAGTCAAAAGAAAAATGTACAATGTGGTCTACACTTGATGAAATCAAGCAACATTCTGTTTTTTTACTGGAAGTCCTCAAATTGGAAAAAAATGAACTACTGAACCGCATGTGGGAACGACCTTAAAAAAGGGACATTTTAGGTACGGGCTAAAAGATGAAGGACCAAACATGCATTTTCCCTTAAGGAACTTATCTAACAAACATCAATACTCCACTACTCACTAGTACAGTATCATTAACTGATTAGGACTTATGATGCCTTATTTTGTAGTCATTAGATACCAATAATATACCAACCAACAACAGTGATGAGGATACACGATAAATAGGAACACAAAAGTTATTTAAGCACCTGTACCTGAGATTTTGTTGGATTAAACGTGAAATGTTTCTGTAATTCTTGATGTGAAGCACTTTGCTTATGTTTCCCAGAAGCAGTGACATTTTCTGCTTTAAGCTTATAGTCTCGAAGCAGTTCAGCACTAGACTTAGCTGGAAAATCAAGACCAAAACCAGCCACTTGGTTCATTTTCCTGCAACTGTCAATGCTAAAAAATGTTATTTCAAACCATTATCCACAAACAAACTTAGACCATTTACCTAACAAAAAATCAAATCCACTATATATACATTGAAATTAAAAGTTATTTTATTGAATAACAAGAACATATATGGTAACAGAAAATGGACATAAGAAATGATCCAAATAGAGCTAATTAGAGAACTCGTTTCATCAGGAGTTAAAACTCGATCTGTCACAGAGTTACAATTTGGTCTCTCATAGAGTGTACAATAACACTTCAACAACCTGGTCCAAAATAGATTAGTCAAAATCAGATTCATTTTCAGATTCTGATTCATCCAATAAGTGCACAGAATTTTCAACAACTGTTGGTCTCATGTCTTTTCTAACCAACTCGACTTCAAAGCTATCATCACATGGAGCTAGATGAACCGGATGATCTACTCGTTCACTTTGATAAAGCTGTTGAAAGTTTGTTTCTGATGGTTCTTTGGTATTGTGAAAATCCGTCGGGATAGTCTTCATGACATAATTCCTATCAACATTAAAAGGATCTTGAATATAGAAGCATTGATGCACTTGAGAAGCCAACACAAAAGGATCGTCCAGAAAATGCCTCTTGTTGAAGTGAACACAAATCAATCCATACTTATTCTCTTCAACTTCAAACCAATCACATCTAAACAATACGAACTTAAAATAACCATAATAATCCACTTCAATTATTTCAATAATCGATCCAAAATAGGTAAGCGGTTCTGTTATTGGATTTTTATCTTTAGAACTAGCAAAGCTTTCAGTAATCGACACCAATGTCACACCACTATTTTGTGTTTTGCGTCGTGCATCACGTTGTTTTGTATGAAACCTGTAACCATTAATGAGATAGCCAGAAAAACGACGTGCTACTGTACTTGGTCCTCTAGACAGCTCCTTCATTTTCTCCGAAACACCGCTCAATAAAACACGCCTTTTGAACCACTCAGCAAAGTCTTTCCCTTGATTCTTTGATTTATTCCATTTCTTTCTTTTCTGATTTGAGTATTCATTTTCATGTTCCCTATAATAAAAGTAAAAAAAGTCAGAATATATAAAAAAAATTGAAAGTTTAAGATGACTCCTGAAACTGGTTGTATAAAAAAAAGTTAGTATAAAAATGAAATTTGACACTCTGTTTCTTCTGTTTCAGGAGTCAATTAATTCTCAAAATAAAAATGAATGAGTTAAAAAGTAAAAAAAGATTTACAAACCTGATAAATTCCGAGACATCATTGCAATTGAATAAGATGTAGCGGTGGATTTGGCCCCTTGACTTGCTATCCAAAGAAATAGCTTTTCCATTTGTATTTTTTCCGATGGGACGACCAATGCTGGAAAAAATGTTTGGATGATCAGTCTCATTGGACTCACATCTGTCACGGTTCCTTTTCATTCTATTAAGTCGTGTCTCCACATCACTATGCAAATATTGTGAGCATAATGTCAAGCATTCTTCAACCAAGTATCCCTCAGCAATAGAACCTTCTGGACGACTTTTATTGCGGACATAGCTCTTCAACTTTCCTAGATACCTTTCTGGGAAATACATCCAGCGAAATAACACCGGGCCGCCAAATTTTATCTCGTTCACTAGATGTATGGACAAATGAACCATAATATCAAAGAAGCTTGGTGGGAAAATCATTTCAAGTTGACAAAGTGTTTCTGTAATCTCTGATTGCAGAATATCCAAGTCATTCACCTCAATAACCTTCTGACATAAACAACGAAAGAATGAACAAAGACGGATTAAAGGCTCGGCAACTTGATTTGACATGGTACTCCTCACAGCTATTTGAAGCAAGTAATGCATCATAAAATGTGCATCATGAGTCTTGTAGCCAGAAACCTTTTTATCAGCAAGTTGGACACATCTTGAAATGTTAGAAGCACAACCATCTGGTATTTTTGCCTCCTTCAAAACTCTACAAAAGGTCGTCTTCTCATCGGCGGTCATAGAAAAACATGCCGGTGCAAGCTTGAGACTTTTGCCTTCATCTATCATTTCTGGCTGAAGATTCTTTCTAATACCCATATGTAGTAAGTCAAAACGGGCCTTTGCATGATCTTTGGTCTTTTTTGGGATATCTAACAGCGTGCCAATTATATTATCAAATATATTTTTTTCTATATGCATTACGTCAAGATTATGACGCAAAATATTGTTCTTCCAATATGATAACTCAAAAAAAATAGATCTTTTATTCCATGGACCACCAGGATGCTTCTTTGATTTTCGCTTTTTTTGTGTCTTACCAAAGACATTTCTGAAGTTCTTTAATGATTTTAAAATATCTTCTCCATCCAACAAAGCTGGTGGAGGTCTATATTCTGTCCTCCCATTAAAGCCCCTGACATTCGATCTATATTTATGATCCATGGGCAGAAAAACACGATGATCCATGTAACACATCTTTCTACTATACTTTAGATAAGTAGAATTTGTGTTGTAATTGCAGCAAGGACATGCTAGTTTTCCTTTTGTACTCCATCCACTCAGCATAGCATAACCTGGAAAGTCACTGATAGTCCATAAGAGAGCTGCCCTCATGCGGAAATTTTGATTTCTGGAAGCATCATAGGTTTCTACCCCTAAATCCCACAAAAGTTTCAATTCTTCGACTAACGGCTGGAGGTATACATCAATATTATTTCCAGGCGATTGTGGTCCAGGAATTATTAATGAAAGAATGGCATGATCGGCGTGCATACACGCCCAAGGAGGAAAGTTATATGGCAGTATTACCACTGGCCAAATACTGTGAGATAGACTCATGGTTCGAAATGGATTGAATCCATCACTGGCTAAACCAAGTCTGATGTTACGTGAATCCAATGAAAAATCTGGATGACGTTTATCAAAGTCTCTCCATGCCTCCCCATCAGCAGGATGCCTCAATTTGCCATCTTTTAGACGTTCTTCTTCATGCCACCTTAATGAGCTAGCTGTTTTTGAGCACATGAACAACCTTTGCAGTCTAGGAATCAAGGGAAAGTGTCTCAAAATTTTTGCAGGATCTTTGTGAGCTTTAACATTATCTTGAACACTGCCTTCTGCATTTTCAATCCACCGTGGAGCACCACAAACATGGCAGCACGTGTCTTTCTCATGTTCTTTCCAATAGAGCATGCAATCATTAGGACAAGCATCAATCTTTTTATAATCGAACCCTAAGTCCCTTATCATTCCTTTAGTTTTACTTATTGTATCAGGAATGTTCAAGTGAGGCATGGCTTCTTTCAGTAACTCTAAGAGAGCATTGAATGACACATTGCTCCAACCGTAAAGACACTTCAACAAATACAATCGGATAGTGAATGATAGCTTAGAGAAGTTTTTGCAGCCCGGAAACAATTCTTGCTTGGAATCTTCTATTAGACTATAGAACTTTTTAGCATCATTATTAAGCCCTCCTGTAGCTTCATATTGTTCTTCTGTCACACCCTTAAATCTATCATTCATGAGTCCATCAATATCATCTATTTCATGATCTTCATCATCAATGTAACTATCAACTTTCTCGGGGTTTATCGGCTCCTCGCCATGGCGAACCCAAACATTATATCCTTTTTCAAATCCGTATGCTACTAAATGATCGAAAACTATTGCTCTTGTCATCCATAAAGCATTATGACATTTATTGCAGGGACACAAAATTTCGTTTCCTTGGGGCTTTCCTCTCCTATATGCATAAGTTAGAAAAAACTCCACGCCGTTAATGTATTCAGGACTATATCTTGCCAATTTCATCCACTCCTTGTCCATTGAGTGTACTATAAAAGTCAAGAATAGCAAGGGTGAACACTAAAATAAAAAATTATTGTGGAGCAAAAATGTGGTGCAAGCATTCATAGCCTCATAGGAGGATCACTCTAATAGAATCACATTATAAATTCAAACTAGTTTTAAGTATCACTGTAACACAACCACACTTCATTCTTTATGCAGTTTGACTGAAAAAGTGTATCCTCAATAGTTTGCAATCAAACTAAACAGTGTCCATATCAATAAATTGCATGAGATAAACTTAGAATGTAACATGTACACACAATCAATATAGGGAATACTAACCTGTGAAATAACTTCACTTCAGGCTAGAAGCAGCAGGCCGAATGGTATAGATAAAGGTAAAGATAGCCTAAGATGGGGGTGAGAGCCTTTCTCCCTAGAAGTTGCAAACAAAAATAAAGGTAAAAGATTTCATTCATCGTTTCTATGAAATATAACTATTAGACATTTAAAGACATAGAAGACTACTCAGTCAATATAAAAACCTGCAGTGTATTTCTTGTTGAACATTTAGCTAATTTTGTGCTCTTCAAAGTGTGAAATTTAGAAACTCATAAATTTAGCTAAACTGATAAATTGATACACTTTAATAAGTTAATTTAGTTTAAACTTTACAGTTTAGACTTTAGATGATGTTCAGTTTAAAATTTAAATTGATACTTTATGACTTTATCATTGATATTTGATACCAAATAAAGATTTGTTAAGAAAAGCTCATAGGTTGATAAAAGCCACTCAATTTACCCCATAGTATGAAATAGAAGCTTGAAGTAGTAAAGTAGAACGTATCAATTGATAAACTGTTTTATTAATGCAGTAAACTTTTAATTAGAAGTGCTCCACCCTTTGTATTTTTTTAACAGAATCATTTTCTATGATTTAAACAAAGTCCGGGAATACAAAAACCATAGAATAAACTACTTCGAATAGTGTGTGATTCAATTGGAAGGTATAGCTAGCGCCAGTACCAAAACAAACACTACAACTTAAAAGATGAACAATACATATATGAATAACAACAATGATAAAAGCAGCCAAAGTAACTACCAGACTATTTCATTTCATTCTACCACTCCCAAATTATACACAGCATCTCACTGATCCAAATTAGGGCACACACACAGACATCCTGTTGAAAACATAAATAATAAGGAAGTAATCAGTAAGAAATTTAGGGGTTGGAAAAGTTGATTCTGAATCCAGGCTAGGGTAGCCACAGATTTGGCCTTGATCGTCTGCCCACAGGGATGTGAAATATTCAAATTCCTCTTGCAGCTGCTGCTGGGTGTGGAAGGGCCGCAGTATGTAATTAAAGGCCTTCAATTCTCTGCTTTCCCTAGCAGCAGTAGCATCATCATCGGCTGCTGCGTCGTTTAATTTGATCGACCAGATTAAGAAGAGGAGGAGAAGAAATCGATGTGTGGTAGAGGGAGGAGACATTATTGTTTCTGTTCTCAGAGTTTGTTGACTTGACTAAATACATATATAGCAAGCAAGCGAGCGATTTGAAGGAATATTAGCTCATGAAGAAATTGACTCGAAGACAATGAGCACATGAAGAAATTACCTGGAAGACTGAACTTCAGAGCCAGGGTTGCTCGCGTGCTCAAGTGATCTGAGAAGACTGAACTTCAGAGCTGTCGGCTAAGATCTGAGAGGAAACTGTGAGATTGCTAGAGGAGATCTGAGAAGCAATCGACTGAGTGAATCATTAGCGATCGACTGAGTGATCCATGGCAAACGTACGTAGAGATACCTGAAAGCGAATCATTTCAGTTTTTAATTTTTTGAGTGCTACTCGTTTGTTCTGGTATAAAAAGTTAGGCGGTTAACAAAAAGTATACGAAGTATCAGACAGTTAGGCGCGGAAAAATGAAAACCTAAGGGAACACTTTAATTGTGGAAAAATTTATCAGATTAAAAGGCAACAATTTTTTAGTGTGGAAAATGCAATAAAAATACAAAACCGTTGCCAATTATACTTTTAGAAACGGTATATCAATGATGCATTTTAAAAATATAAAAAATTACCTATTGTAGTAACACTTTAAAAAAATGTAGCCTATAATAATATAAAGCAACAATTTTATGGCTTTGACAAAAATTAGTGTTGCCATAGACCTAAAATGTTGTAGTGTTATATGTGGAGGATCTTTGTCTTAAGAAAGATTTTTTGCCCCATAAAATATTTATAATTTGAATTTTGAACCCCCCCCCCCCCAACACCACTAGTTAGATTCATGTTGCAAACTAATCATCTCTCTCTCTATAAAGTTTGTCATTACTATGTTATGGCGTAAATTGTTGAGTATTATCTTAAACCATTAGTGAAGACATTTTTTGTCATTATGTCCTAAAACATGATATGATAAAATCTAAGAGTGAGTGGAGAAACATGAGAGTTTTATTAGGTTTTTAATAAAACAATTAGATTTTCACCCGTGCGATGCACAGAACATAAATTTAATGATAATAACTATATGATATGATAATATTGTTAGTTGATGTATTATAAATGTTATATAGAGTAATATATATTGGTAAAATGTATCAAAAGAGATCAATGTAATATATAATAAAAATTATACTTAAAGAAAAGACAGCCATAATCGGTGCAAATTATGATTTGAAATAAGAAGAAATGTTTCATTTCTCTTTTCGGAAAGAAATATGTGATCCACAACATTTTACTTTATTATGTTCAAATCTCAACCATAATTTTTATTTTTTCAATCACTTTTATAGTAATTGTGCCAAAGAAAAATAAGACACATAAAATGGGACGGATGTAGTATTCTTTTTTTTTCACTTTTTGCACTTTCTTAATTTTAAAAATCGAGGTTATTTTAATGTATTTTTTGGGTCTAATAAAAGCCGGCCAACGATAGTTCGTATTATTATTATATTTTTAATTGACTGAACAAATAGCCGGTCACATGGAATCATTATTGGCGGAAGGTTCATAAAGTTGGGATTATTCTGAAATAATGATACGGAGTAGTTTGGATTATTATGGGCATACCATCAATAGTTATTATTATTATTATTATTATTATTATTATCAATTTCCTGTAAATTATACGGAGTAGCCTTTTGGAAATATGATATCCTAAGGGCATCCTCATTGGTAGGATTATTATGAGATTAAATTGGTGACAAGATAATTTTTTTAGAGAATTATCGTTGAGTGACATAGATTATTTAATGGGATTATTTAGTACAATAATCTGGGATCAAAATATGAATCCAGATTATTTTAAGATTATTTGAATAGTATATGTAATAGAGGCTAATGTAGGACAGAGAAAAAACAGATTATTTGAAGATGATGATTGAGAGACAGAAACGAACTTTGAGATTATTTTAAAATTAATTACATCACAATATTTAAATGGTAAGCATCATAGAAATAATTAATTATTAGAGATCATGAATGGAGATGTTCTAATAACACATAAAAATGTGTAATTTTGCCCAATCCAATCCAATCCATTTCTTATGCATAGAAAATGTTATAAATTTTGAGAGCTTAATTTGGCAAATGAAAGTATAGAAAACATATACGAAGTATTTGTTTACTTTGCAAAACCAAAATTCACACTTTTTTTACACAATTCAATACAGTTTTTTCCAAAACACTTTTTGGAAAGTGCTTTTTTTAAGAATTCTCTTTTCTTTGCCCCCAATCCGACCATGTTAATTGTTAGCTCATGAAATCGGTGGTCTTCGTTCTGAGACGCCGCCTTATACAATTGTTTGAATTTATACGATGTAAAATGAATTATCAAAGGACTTCAAACCATATATACTATCCTCTTGCGATTTGGGTATATCCCTTTCACCTTGATTTTTAATTTTTTGAACGGTTATCAATTACTATGTTTGATGTTTCTATCGTTTTTTTTATTTTGTATGCATGTCCTAGATTTCTATCAATTTTTTTATTATATTGTGCAATAATCGGGAAGTTTGTGCCATTATTATTTTCGCTTGCGCTGTGTTTCTTTTGTTTTAAAAAGGGGGTCGATCTTTTTTTTTGCTGGTGGCTCAATTTGTTTCACTTTCTACTAAAGGCAAAATGTTATGTGTACTTTTTTCAGTTTAACCTATCTGATGGATCGTCGGACCAGGGGTGGCCGGAGTTCACCGAAAATGAGAGTAGGAAGGAGAGCGAACTGATTGGAAAGTACAGATCGAAAAGGCTTTTGTATATCAATCTCAAGAGTGCGATAGATTAAGCATCCCTTTCCACAAGTTGGAAGGAGATATTTATACTACGAAAAAAAGAAAATACTTGGAGGCCAAGCCAAAGACGTTAGCCTAATGGGAGAGGGACACGTGTAAAGCTATTCTAACAGACTAAAAACCCAATTCAATGAGGAGCGGCCACATGTAAAGCTGATTAGAGAGAGAACCTTTGATAGTTGGCTGATTGATTATCCTTCTAACAGAATTCCCGTCAGAAGTCCCGTGTGGCTGTACGTGGGCAACCTGGAATATTCCTTCGGTGCAGAGAGTGACGTGGCGGTGTCTCCTTGCGAAATAAATCCTTGCGGATTCTATCTAAGGACTTGGCGCTTTACCCTGACCTTGGGGACCACTGAGGTCGATATCTGAGAGCTCGGGCTCGTGTTGAGAGGATCCGCCCTTTTGTCCTTCGTTCCTGTCCTGGAGGTAGTTGACTGTCTGGCGCCTGACCATCATTGACCTCGGGTGCATCGAGGTCGGGCTCATGACTTGCCGAGTTCGGTTGATTCCTGAGCCTGATATTCTCCCGACCTAGGGGTCGGGGTCGGTTGACTTTGCTGGCCGCCGAGTTTGGTTGGTTCCTGAGCTCGGTGGTTTCCCGACCTCTATGGTCGCGGTCGGGGTCAGTCTTGTATTGTGGACTTAGTATTTTCACGCCTTTGATGGACCTTCGATGCTTTCTACCGGCGATTATGATACCCCTGGGGTGTATGGGAATATACTCCATCATGAGTCCCCCACTCTCTGAAGCGAAGGTGAAATCTGAGGTGAGAGAGAGTAAATCTCCGATCTTCTGGGCTCTGTTCGCCCGACAGGGGTGCTGCTCTTCCATGGTCATGACAAAGGGGTACCTCATTAAGAACTCCGATGAGGAAAAACCATGTGGGAAAAAATCCTAACGGAGGAAAAAGAGTGTACTCCGCTTTGCCATGAAGTCCGGAGAGGAAAGCGACGCCCCGCTGCAGAGAGAGCTGAGCTCGAGCTCCACGTATTCCGTGCTCCAAAACCTGCTTCATGGGTTAGTTGCTACGTCCACGGCCCCGGCCGTGGGTTGATAAAATTTATTTCAAATTTGAAGAAATTAGCAGGAATTATAATGTGTGTGCAGGGCTCGGATTCAGAGGTATACCTGTTCGGTGCTGATCCCGAGGTTACTGTGCTTTTCTGAGCTCGTGGTAGTCTTGTTTTTTGAGTCCCCCACTTACCAGTCCCGCACTCTTGTGGACTTAGAATATTTTCTAAGTGCGGAAGAGTATGAGCTTGAGGGGATGAGGCAGTTGCATTTATCGCTTGGTGGACTTAGGAGAATTCGTTGCGTGTAGTAACGCTGATGTGTACGAAGAGGAATATTTAAACATTCCTTTTGCAAATTTGTAATTAATAGCCGCATCTCAGCCTTTAATGCGAGAGATGGCGTTTGAAGTGACAATATGGCGCCATCATTGCGCCTTTTGCACGCCTTTTGGACAAAACGTTTGAGTTTTTAGGCGGTTGGAGAGTAGTGCGCCACGTGTAGGCTTCCCGTTTATTTTTGAAGGGAAGTATAAAAGGCGAAAGCTTTCGTCTTTCTCCTTTGCGCTTTCTTTTGCATTTCGAATTTTCAGAGTTTTCAAGCATTTCAAGAGCTCGTCTTCTCCGGCCAGTGCTTTCGAAGTCCTAGCTTTCTCCGCCGACCTTCCTCTTCGGGTTAGTCTCCAGCTCTATCTGTTTGTCTTTTGTCTGGAACAGTTTGGCCAGAAAAACCCGGAATAAGGGGTTTCCCGTCAAACTGGCTTTGTGAACAATGTTCATTGCCATGTGACATGTAAGACTACTCAACCTGTGTTCTTTGTTACATTCGTATATGCCCTCTATACGGTTTTGGTGAGAAAAGCTCTTTGTGATCACTTGACCAATTTGGAGCCTAACATTAATAGCCCTTGGCTAGTAATGGGAGACTTTAATTGTGTTGGTTGCCCAATTGAGAGGGTGGGTCCTTCTCCTCCCTCGGCTTATCTTATGCCACACCTACTTGATTTTAAATTGCAAACTAATCTTGTTGATAGCCCATCCACGGGTCAATTCCTTACTTGGAATAGATGATCCCTTTGGGCTAAACTTGATAGAGTACGTTCTTATTAACTCGTTTTGGTCCACCTTGGGTATTGAGTGCAAAACTCACTTCCATGACATGGAAGTTGAATTTGATCATGTAGCTTCCATGGTTACCATTGGCCAAAGTAATGTTGCTTCCTCTAGGCCGTTTAAATTTTACAGTATGTGGCTGAATCACGAAGATTTTAATACCATTCTCACAAATCATTGGAATAGAGAGGTTCATATATGGTAGTTCCCAATTTATTATGGCCAAAAAGTTTAAAACACGTAAGAGACCACTTATAGATCTCAACAATCATAACTTTGGTCACATTTCCGAAAGAGTTAAGGATTCTAAGAAACAATATAAGAGACTTCTTGGTCTCTCTATACTCTCTCCTTTGGATGAAACTCTTAAAAATGACATATCCTTGGTTAAGAAAAAACATTTAAACCTCAAAGTGGCCGAGGAAAATTTTTATAGGCAAAAGTCCAAGGCTAATCATCTTGTCCATAGTGATAAGTGTACTAAATACGTTCATGCTATTGTGAAAAAGAACATGACTAGAAACTCCATTACGGCACTAAAACTCCCTAATGGAGATTCTACCACTTCTATTGACCAGTAGCTATGGAATTGGTAAATTTTTATACTTCTCTCTTTGGTACTGACTATCCCACATCGTTGTTTGATCCTTCTATTATTGTGGCCTCGGGTAGGTGCCTACCTACTAGCTCTATTGCGGGTAGGTGACTATCCCACATCGTTGGAGATTATCTTTGTTTTATATCTAAAAGCGCTACATATGAGAGAGAAAATTATTTGCACAACTGTAAGTCAACTTATCTTATACATTTTATTCTTATACTAAAACATTATATATGAGAGAGAAAACACTTCCGCTTAATTGTTAGCCAACTAATCTTATACCTAAAAGCACTACATTTGAGAGAAATTTTCTTGCTAAGATGTTAGCCCGGTTGTCTGATACTTAAAAAGAACTACATATGTGCGAAAAAGCTCTTCCGCACAATTGTTAGAAAGCTTATTGTATTCTTATATCTCCTTACTATACCTAGTAAAAGCACTACATATGAGAGAGAAAATTACCCCGCTCAATTGTTAGCCGACTTATATTATACTTAAAAGAACTACATAGGAGAAAAAATTAATTCGCTCAATTGTTAGCAAGCTTAGATTTTATAATAATATCTAAAAGCACAACATATGGGAGAGAAAATTATCCCGCCCAATTCCCGTGCTTAATCGGTAGCAAGTTTATCTTCTAATTCCTAAAAGACTACGTTTGATAGAGAAATTTGTTCCATTAAATTTTTAGCAAGCTTATTTTCTTGTACCTAAAACCACTACAGATGAGAAAGAAAATTGTTGAGTTCAATTATTAGCCGGCGTATCTTCTTATACTAAAAACACTACATATGAGAGCAAAAATTCTTCCACTCAATGTTAGTCGGCTTATCTTATCTTATACTTAAAAGAACTACATATGAGTGAGAAGGCTTTCCCACTCAACTCTTAGCAAGTTTATCTTGTAATACCTAAAGCACTACGTATGAGAGCAAAATTTTCTTGCTCAAGTGTTAGCCGGCTTAACTTATACTTAAAAAATTGTTTATGAGAGATCAAGTTCTCCTGCTCAATTGTTAGCAAGCTTATCTTCTAAAACCTAAAAGAACTACATATGAGAGAGAAAATTAATTCGCTCAATTGTTAGCAAGGTTATCTTTTATATTTTTTTAATACGTAAAAGCACAACATATGAGAGAGAAAATTATCCCGCTCAATTCTCGTGCTCATTCGGTAGCAAGATTATCTTCTAATTCCTAAAAGACTACGTTTGATAGAGAAATTTGTCCCGCTAAATTATTAGCAAGGTGATCTTATATCTACCTAAAACCACTACATTTGAGAGAGAAAATTCTTCCGCACAATTGTTAGCCGGCTTATCTTCTTATACCTAAAAGCACTACATATAAGAGAGAAAATTATCTCGCTCAATTGTTACGAAGCTTATCTTCTACTCCGTGATACCTAAAAGCACTACATATGAGAGAGATAATTCTCCCGCACAATTGTCCCAGCTCAATTGTTTGCAAACTTAATTATTTTCTAATAATTAAGCACTACATATGATAGAGAAATGTCTTCTGCTCAATTATTAGCAAACTTATTTTCCTGTTCCTAAAACCACTACAGATGAGAAAGAAAATTGTTAAGTTCAATTGTTAGGTGGTGTATCTTCTTCTTATACTAAAATCACTACATATGAGAGAAAAAAAATTCCATCAATGTTAGCGATGTTTGATGGGGAAATTTGTCCCGTGAAATTATTAGCAAGTTGATCTTCTTATACGTAATTAAAACCACTACCTTAGAGAGAGAAAATTGTTCATCATAATTGTAGCCGACTTATCTTATAACTAAAAGCACTACATATAAGAAAGTTATCCCACTTAATTGTTACGAAACTTATCTTCTACTCTGTAATACCTTAAAGCACTACATATCAGAGAGAAAATTCTTCTGCACAATTGCCCCCACTCAATTGTTTGCAAGCCAAATAAATGAGAAAAAATGTCTATGTGTACACTTTTATAATCACTTTTATAAGTCATATTTTTTTCAATTAGGCTTGTTTTGATCATATATAATAAATTGTTTCAAAATAGGAAGGTTGTTTAATAAACATCAAAGGTTTTTTTAAATTATATATATAATATTGGTGTCATATGAAAAAGTTATATCAATCTGAAAAATTGGTATTTTTGTATAATAAGGCCCTATGAATAAATGCCACGTTTGCTAATAATGCGGAGGAATTTCAATGCTTTCATTCGTTTTTTTCTTAATGTTCCGTATTAGTCCATTAATTTGCCACATGGCAATTGTATAACAAATGAGTAAATTATGGAGAGAATGACACGTAGATTTTTTAGAGGATAAAAATGTATTTTAATGAGCCTTTTGCTTTCTTACATATAAATAGATAGATAGATAGATAGATAGATAGATAGAATAGATAGATACTTAAAAGACTACTCCCTCCGTCCCAATTCGTTTTGCAAATTCAACATTTTTTGGTCAATCAATAATTAAAGTCAACCCTCACTATGGATAGTTAATTCGAGTTTTTAATAATTAAAATTTACATATTCAAAAACTACAATAAAATCTTTTCAAAGTTTTAAACTCCAAATTAGAATATAATTAAAATTTGACGTCCTAATTAAGTGAACAAAACGCAAGTGTTTGACTAAGAAAAGTCAGATTTGCGACTCAATTTGGGACGGAGGTAGTATGTTTGATGGGGAAATTTGTCCCGTGAAATTATTAGCAAGTTGATCTCTTATACCTAATTAAAACCACTACATTAGAGAGAGAAAATTCTTCATCATAATTGTAGCCGACTTATCTTATAACCAAAAGCACTACATATAAGAGAGAAAGTTATCTCACTCAATTGTTACGAAGCTTATCTTCTACTCTGTAATACCTTAAAGCACTACATATCAGAGAGAAAATTCTTCTGCACAATTGCCCCCACTCTATTATATTGTTTGCAAGCCAAATAAATGAGAAAAAATGTCTATGTGTACACTTTTATAATCACTTTTATAAGTTATATTTTTATCTATTAGGCTTGTTTTGATCATATATAATAAATTGTTTCAAAATAGAAAGGTTGTTTCCTAAACGTCAAAGGTTTTTTTAAATTATATATATATATATATATATATAATATTGGTGTCATATGAAAGATCGTAAAAAATTATGAATTTTGATATATCTTTTATAGAAATCAGAGAAAAAATGAAAAGGTTATATCAATTTGAAAAAAATGGTATTTTTTGTATAATAAGGCCCTATGAATAAATGCCACGTTTGCTAATAATACGGAGGAATATCAATGCTTTCATTCGTTTTCTTAGAGTATCTCCAATTCTAAAGCGTTAACGGTGCATACGTGGCATGAGAAATAACCAATTAAAAAACAATAAATACAATATCTCTCTCCTTCTTTCCACGGTCTTATATGTTTATGGTAAGTTTTTGTCTGCAATGTCAATCACAATGTCTCATCTAGACATTGTGCTTGACATTGTGAAGATAAATTTACCAAAATGATGTAAGTTCCTTTAAATAAGGAAAGAGATATTGTATTTATTATTTTTTAATTGGTTATTTCTGATGCCACGTATGCACCGTTAACGTTTTAGCATTGGAGATGCTCTTAACTTAATAATTTCTTAAGTTAAATGATTTTGCAAGTTAACTGGAGATGCCCTAAATATTTCAGCAAAAAACTTCAATCGGGAAGGTCGTCAAATGATTTTTGCAAGTTAACTGGTCCGGAATATGTATTTTCCGGACCAGTTAACTTGCAAAAATCATTTGACGATCTTCCCGATTGAATTTTTGACTGAAATTTGGTATGGATGAACTAGACTTAATGAGGAACCTACACAAAAAATTTGAGCAAAAAATACCATCGGGAAGGCCCCCAAATGGAGGAGGCCGGACGGGGCTCCGGTCAGGTATACCTGACCGGAAGACTACTCTCTATATATATATATACACGGATTATAATCCTCCATGGGAAATACAACGAGCCAACAATGGATTCATTGGCACGAGGAAGATGATGTACGAACCTGGAAGTTTTAATTGAACTTTTGATGTTTTGATGTTTTATAAAATTCTTACGTTGAATACTTTAGAGCGTAACTCTTTTTCCTTTAGCATTCGGAATGATGGTTTTTACTCATCAAGAATTTTCCTTGGATTTTGGCTTAATGTTTTTCATTTGTAACATTTTGCTTTTGATAATATTTTAGTATATATTCTACTACATTTACGATTCTCATGGTTTATCTATCCGGTTTTAAAAAAATATTGATTTCTTCACCATTGCAGAATTTTTTTATTTCAATTGGTTAAATAAATTTGTGAAAAAGTGGATTCTAAAATGAGACATAGGCAGATATGTCGATTCTTTAGGAGAAGAGCGAAACAGGAAGGTGGTTAATTAATTAGGAGGACGAAGAATTCCAATCCGTTCTTCATCGGGTTCGCTACTGTAAACGACGTTATTCGCGGCATGATTGGATATACCGTCGTGCAATCCTACACTCAAAACCAACCTATGTCATCGACTTACAACCTCTTCAGCACTTTCTTTTTTTCGCTACCCTCCTTGTTGGAGACCGGAATTCCTCAACCCCAACAACTCGTTTGCCTGATTTGAGACATTCTACTTTCTATTATGTGCCCCTCCAAGACCCTCGAGCTGGTTCCGCCACTGCATGCCAATGTGACCTCCAATTGTATAATATAGATGAAATGGAAACTATGTAATGACATGTGGCTAATAGTGGCTAAAAGTGGCTAAAAGAGTGATACATGAAATGGTACATAATAGAATGACACATGACAATATGACCTTCAATTGTATATATTCTTTGCGTCCCGAAAAAGTTCGTCAAAGTGACTTTTCTTGATTAATAACAATCAACTTTGACCAATGATATTTCTTAATATGAAATTATTTAGAATATGAAAATTGTATTAAAATATTTCTTATTTAAAATATTTTCATAAAAGTATAAAATTTATAAATTATATACAAATATAATAATTAAAATAATTTTTCAAAAATTGTCATATTATTGACCTAGAAAAGTAATATACAGAAGTAATAAATGTACAGGGAGCCAACGTATATGAGGCAATATAATATTTAAGGCAATCTTAGCCTTAAATAAAAAACATGTACAAAAGTATATTAAACTCTCCGTTTAACTTTCCAAATGTTACATGAAGAGTAATAATATATAGAGTAATATACTACATAACATGAACGTAAGTATTAGATGAACTTAATACATGAAAAGTGCACATAGACCGCACATAGACCAATTCTTTTTTGCGATGGCCGCATAACTGTCGTTAAAAACACCATTAACCACACATTTTTTTATTTACCACATACAAAACTGTGGTAAAAGGTCAGAGACCACAGTTTTTAACCGTGGCCAATGTTTTTACCACGGCTGTTGTGGCGACGCAAGTAAAACTGACGCAAAACTGTCGTAAATGGTCCTCCTTACATTTTTACGACAGTTTTGCGACAGTTTTACGTGCGTCGGCACAACAGCTGTGGTAAAAACATCGACCACGGTTAAAAACTGTCGTCTCTAAGCTTTTATCACATTTTTGTGTGTGGTAAATAAAAAAATGTGTGGTTAATGGTGTTTTTAACGACAGTTATGCACTTTTTTGTAGTGACTACATAGTTCCTATACATCCATATGTATATGAGAGAGGAAGAAAACTCATGGTGTGTTTCACGACACAGTTAGAGGCGGAGATCAGGGGCGGAACTGCCGGGGGGGGCAAGGGGGGCCGGTGCCCCTGCTCTGTCCGTCGAGCTAGGGTATAGGTAGGGGGTACTTCGGGGTAGGAGGGGCCTCCGGAGAGGTCCGTTGAGTTAGTCCGGCGATCTGTTGGAGTCTGGAGGAAAGGGAAGACGTCGAGCAAATGGAAGAAGAAGTCAGATCTTTTCTATTTTAATTGATACGACATCGTTTGTTGACTGGGAAAAATAATAATTTAAAGGCCGATTGGGCCATTGCCAGAGGAAGGCTGAAGGCCCAATGCCCAGCACTCCCAGGAACCTGCAGCCCAAACCAAGAAACGTTAATCCAAAAAAACAGCACTCACTTCCGCTGAGCAAGGTATTCCGACTTCCGCCCCTGTCCCTTGCGCAAGCAGCAACACGCAACCGCGGAACCGCCAACCAGCAAAGCAGTACCGGAGCAGCCGAGCAGGGAGCCACGCCGGACGCCGCCAGTCCACCACACCGGACCTCCAGCTCGTTGAAAGCCGCGCTACCGTCTTCCAGACCCATCCTGCCTTACCCCCCTTGGCCCTCCGTCATCTGCCTGCGGCCCTGCGACTTGCCCAGTTGCCCGGTTGGTTTTCGTTTTTTCTATCATTCTATGTTTTCCCCTTTTATTTAAATTAAAATTTTGGTATTACATTATAGAACGGATCGGAGTCGCTGAGCGGACGGAAATAAAACGGTAAGTCAAAGCCTTTTTTAATACACTACATATTAGAAAGAGCATTGTACAACTCAATTAAGATAGACTATTACTCTGTGGATGAGATACTAGGTAAGGAAGAAAAACAATACGGAATACTAATTTAATGAGGAGAAGATTGTGTCGATGACAAATTGAATTTTATACTATTTAGTATTTACACATCTTAACATATAATCAAATAATTATGTATTATTAATGTTAGTTTCCAAAATATTTAATTTAATAAAATTCTCTTAATGTTAAGTTTCGAAAATATTTAACATTTATAATGTTTATTGATGCATAATAAAATATAATTACAATCAAAGTTATGTGTTTGCACACATAAAAGTTAAATTCTCTCAATTACAAATAACAAAGGAAGTATATATTTAAAATATGATTTATTAATTTAATAAATAAAATTATATAAAAATAGCAAAATGGCCCTCTACAACGACTTCAATCATTTCAGTTAGAAAATTAAAGAAACTTCAATTTAACTTGTTTTGATTAAAACACAATTCATAGAATAAAAATCAAAAGTTACGTATTTGATAAATGTTGGTTAATAGTTGATAAGCCAAAAACATAAATGGGGCTCCTATTGAGTGTCTGTTTAGTAACACTAAAATTGGTGTATCGGCTGATTTTACTAAAATTCATGATGTTCTAGCGGAAGTGGATGGATTGACTCATTCTGCTGATTTATGAAAAAATTAAATTCAAAATATATCTTATCATGAAATAAAGAAACAATTATATAAAAAAAATAACTTCTCACTTTTCTTAAATGGATGTTCCAAAATTAACTTCAATTCACACTTCAATACTTTTCTTATTTGGCAAATTATCTACATCAAAAAAGTGTTTAAACAGTGCCAAACAGTGTTTAAACAGTGTCAAACAGTGTTTAAACAGTGCCAAGCAGTATTTAAACAGTTCAAAAAAGTGTACTCTACAGTAAAGTCAAATTTATTTTCTAAAAGTGTGTGAAATCCAACTGTAAAGTTATTTTCGGGACGGATGGAGTAATTGCACAAGATGTCAATCTCATAAAGATTGGTTACGAGTTTTGGTAGGTGATCACACTTCATAGGCGGATAAAGTGGTTAAAAATGAGTGGACGACCGTCGTGGTCAATGGTGATACCTGCAGCAGGTCATGTCCATGACATTAAAAAGGAAAGTTTTTTTCGTTGCAGCACTACTTTCACTAAGGGGAGCTCTCGCGCACACAAGAATTCCGCCTTCTAGTTCAGAATCGAAAATCCGCACCCCCTGCGCGGGCGACCTGCGGACACGATTTTGCCTCAAAAGACAATTTTGCCTCTTTTTTTTTTTAAAGCTTAACCCAATTTTTTAATTTATGGGTAAGTCGCCAAACCGTTGGGCGACTTATAAGTCGCCATCCGGTTGGGCGACTTATAAGTCGCCATCCGGTTGGGCGACTTATAAGTCGCCAAACCGTTGGACGACTTATCCCGACCAGAGTTAAGCCCAGCAGTATATCCGTAAATACTTTTAACCCAACCCTATTTTCGTAAATACTTAATTAATTAGCATTAATACGAAAAAAACTCACTTTCAATTCGCTGAATTGAATACTCCGTAATTGATAGAATTGATTTTCAAAGGACGCAGGAATGGGCGAGGGAAATAGTTTGCTTGTTGTAATGTGTACTTATGAAGTGTGACCATGTTTTCTACTACGTATTAAAAATTGGTTTGCGCGTCAAGGGAGTCCAATTTTGTTCTTCCCCCACTCCACAATAATGTTATTCATATTACGGTTTCAAATTGATTTGCAAAATTAATTTTTCATATCTATTTATTAGAAATTGTATATTCATATCCACTAAAAATATGATTACATTATGAACATAAATAAATGCATTTGATGCTCAAAATTATTTTGATATATAGAATATACTTTATATATTGTAAGCATAAGAGTTTTGAGAGACTCTTTGTTCGTTTGTTACAATTGTACAGCCAATATGTGGTATGAATAGCGAGTTAACAGAGTTTCAAGATCAAATAATATTGAATTCCCACTACCAATATAAAAAAGGTTTCGAGATCAAATGTCTCAAGAGTAACTCTTCATATCTTCATACCAATGAGTGGTATGAAGAACGAGTGAACAAAGTTTCAAGATCAAACAATTCAATATTGAATTCTAATTCAACTTTTGTTTTAACAAAGGCCTCAAGAGTTACTGGTTATACTAATGAACGAGAATAAACCTAGAAGCTCTCATTGCAAAGGTATATAATACGTAGTACCATATAATACCATGTTGTCATTCAAAATTCACACGTACTTTTGTAATACTGCATCTCCTGATTCCAATGATTCATGTTACTACACATGAGTTCATATGGTGTTTCATAATCAACGTATTAAATACCTACATAATCATCTTTAGGGACATACACTACTGATGATATGTTTATATAATTAGTACAAAAACAAGACATTCTCAACAAATAAAAATATGTATTATCAATATTATAATCGACTAGATACACGATTTTCAATTTGTTATAATAACCCATAAACACATGCTAAAACTAAAACACAACATCATTTTATCCCGTGCACGGCACGGGTAACCATACTAGTATTAAAATCATACAATTATTTTATGGTAGATTCTATGGTACCTATAAGGTACCATACCTTTGTCCACATAGACCAATGAGAATGTAACAGTTGAATTATTTAAATCTAAATGAAAAATGATAAAGTGATGTGGTCCAATCAAATGAATGATAGGTACGGTACCTCGTATTTTACAAAGGTATCGGAGTTGTCACCTTATTTTATTTGGTTTAACCGCTTCCCTATAGCCCTACGTATATTTAAGATGTTTTCTTTTGGACTGTTTTTAGTCCCAGACCAGACCAGACCAGACCAGACTTAAACAGACCAGACCAGACCACACTTAAACAGACCAGACCTGATCAGACCAGACTTTGAAAGTTATAAAATACACAGAGACCAGACGTTTATCAGACCAGACCAGACCAATTCAGACCAGACCATACCAGACTTAAACAGACCAGACCAGACCAGATCAGACCAGACCATACCAGACCAGCAAATTTCAGTCCAAAAGAAAACATACTTAAGGTTGTATTCAACCCCTCTTCTTTTATCCAAAAATAACTGTCTTTTTCAAATTCTGTTTCAGTACTTTATTTTGGCGTTGGATCATGCAAATTTGTACTTTATTTTGGCGTTGGATCATGCAAATTTGAAAGCTTAATTCACTGTTTTTTTTTTCTTTTTTATTAAGTAGTAGAACACTCGACCCGTGGAAGCACATTTGGTGAAATTTCACGTGATAATTAACTCCGGTCAAAAAAACAAATACCGATTTTGTGTGATCATCAAATCCTGTGTATAAAAAACAAATTTGTAATTTTAATTTAATCGTTTAGTAGTATGATTTATCAAAGATTTGATGATGCACATCAAATTTGTGAAATTTCATGTGATAATTAACTTCAGTGAAAAAAAAATTACGATCATCATGTACAATCAGGTATAAAAAACAAATTCGTAATTATAATTTAATCATTTAGTAATACAATTTAATCATGTGTACATCGAATTTCACTTAAATAATTAAAATTTGATGTAACATGAAACATATCTAATACGATTTATCAAAGAATACATAGTAGCAGACAATTTTTTATAACCCCATAATATAGTATGTAGCACGCAATAACAGAGTATAAATATAATTTTGAAATGCACTACATTATTTAATACTAAATGTTATGCAACGCTTCTTTATACAACAATTATAATTTCAATGTTTGTTCCTCTATCATTGATTATTCTAGACACAATCACGTTAAGGTTAACAATAACTAAAACATGATTTTGGAACAACAAACCAACACGTGATCCTGGCGTGTTGTTTTTTTTACTTTTGTTTATAGTCATGACAAAATAAGACAATTTTGGGTATTATCGTATCCGGAATTGGAATGCCAAGCTAAAGACTGAAGATGTTAAGCAGCGCAATGCTTGGGAATTAACACCTTATGTTCCACAGTACACCCTGTTAAAATCTTTTCTTCTAGTAAAATATTTTGCTAGTAATTCCCCCGCGCGATATACGAATGATTGTGACTATTTTTTCATTTTCAAATTAAAGGTTTATATATGTCAATTGAAGGTCAATTTATTAATAAATTGTGTGACCTTACTTTTTTTTGAAAGGAAAGCAAAATTTATTAAAAATAAGCAAAAGAAAGATAAGGCCCAACCCAATTCAACAAAAGTATAACCCACCCTAGAGATCTCTAAGCCTTTAATTAAATCTTCACAACTATGCTCGTGTCTAAGATCTGGTTCTCATTATAAGATGCGACCCTTTGATTTTTTTCCTTGTACATTCTTTTTTAGTGTTCAAATTTTGTGTAGGCAAGCAGTTTTCCCGTGTGACGAGAAAGGCTTTGTAACAAATATCTTGATTAGTATCAAAGTCCCATAGATCCCCCACTTTTGAGATAGGCACCCCTCTTCTCATTATCATATACATGACGAGGAAATTCATCCCTCGAAAATGAAGCACACGAATGACCATACAAACCATCCCAAGCCAAAGTTTCTGATTGAATAACCACACCACCTAGCTTGGAAGCACTAAACGTATTTTGATCAGCTCTCTCCAGATTAGCCTATGTTCTAATATCTTTTCCTTCACCAGTGGGTCCCAAAATCAAATTCTCTCGGCTATCCAAAATTGAGGCTAAGAGTATATCAAATTCATTAGTCATCAGAAATTGAGAAAGTGAGTTCACCCCATTAGTAAAAGTAGTCTAGAACAAATTCTTAAGATTTCCAAATGGATCAAGTTCAAATATCTGTTCGGGTTCATTGACAGAAATCAACAGTAAAGAGTTGTCATAAAAGGCAAAATCCTCAATATCAACATTAAATAAAGCTCCCGAAATAGAGATCTCAGTCTCTGTAGAGTCAAGCTTGACCCTAGACAAAGTCACACAATCCAACTCTAAGTTATTTACACCCACAAAATCTGGAGAAATCTCACATGTAGAAAACACACATGTTGATTGCTTTGCAACAATTGAGGGAATTATTCTAGATCTCGCAGCTTTGCATGGGAAAATGACTCATTTCTCTGTTCTAAGCCTGGTCACCATTGAAATGAACGATCGGCTGCTTCACGATGCTGAGAAGAGCGGTCGTAGTCCGTTCTCCGGCCATGGAAGGCCCTTCCCCGAGAAAAGATTCTAGAATCGTTGTTATCCAGCCTCCAGCGACTCTCCCAGATTGAGTCACCGACCCGATGTAGAGATTCATCGATCGGAGATCTTCTGTGTGACCTTACATTTATGACTAAGTAATGACTAAGTAATATGCTAGGGTGACCTTACATTTATAAGAATTGCATATTTAAACGAATTTCCTTTGTACACAGACAAATCAGGAGGGCATTTCCTTTGTACACAGACAAATCAGGAAGGCATGCAAATATGTGAAAGTGTGTTATATCAATCTTAAACTATACTTAAATATTAATTATACCTAGTGCAAAATTATGGGAAATGTTCAACTAAGTCCTTCTACTATTGCATGTACAAGACAAATTCAGGTATTGTTTGCATATAGTATTTTGAAGTAACGGAGTCTTAGCTAGCCATAAATAGATACATCAGCTAGAATACTCATCATATCACATAACATATTTACATACAAACTCATATCAAAATAAGCTTGAATACCTTGCCTTTAATTTACTATTCCAAGATTTTACCATTAACTCCACCTGTCAATGCCTCCATATCATTTGGAATTCATATAACATCATGTCATACAGGTTTAAGTATCCAAGCAAAGTCCACATCATCATATCATACAAGTTCAAGTATTCAAGCAAATATATCCGACTCATACATTTTTTTGGATGAAATGTCAGTATATATATTAGCACCAAAAAAATAGTATTTTACAATGCATCAAAGCAGACCACAGTGACTATCTAAGCTAGAAAAGACTGACCAAGATATAATAATTCAGTTAAAAATGGGACAGCCCCACATCACAAAATCAAACTTAACTAAGTAACTAAAAATATATCCAACTCATACTTAGCTATACTTCCATGCATTATTTAGAACTATCATGTATAGATGGTGATGACTTACATGATACACGCGGAGTAATTACCCAATGCGTGTGTGTGTGTGTAGAGCGTCCATGAGCAACGGTTCTTCAATGAGCAACTATATATGATTATACTTGATCAACTTAAATTCATGCTCTTATAAAATCTTAAAGCTTGGGAACAAGAGAAACTTCAACAAAACCCAACCCCCAAACATAATAAAATTCTGAAATTCCTACATTATATCTAAACGGTCAAATCCTCCAGTAGCTTGATAACAAAAACTCTGTTGTACCTTACACCCAAGAATCAACAACAACTAACCATAACCATGATATCAAGGGTTTTATGTATCTATTTAAAATCACTCCATAACTAGGAAGAAGGTTTCCCCAATTTCTTTCATCAATTTGGTATCAATTTCGGGCTAACAAATTATTCATGAATAAATTGAAGTTTGTTAAACTCAAGCTAAAAAACAACTTCACAATCATCTTAATATCAAGAGAAATCCATTAAGTTTCTAAGAATCCACCTAAAATCAATTAACCCTAGCTTAACCCAAAAACAAGAACCATAGATCAAATTAGGGAAGAAATTCTTCATGCATAGTATAAATCTTACCAAGTGATGATCTTTGATGAAGAAAGATGTTTAATTTGGCCTTGAATCACTTTAGAAGGTCTTAGAGTTAGCCTATAGAGAGAAGAGCGAGTTGGGATCGATTTTTGGTCGAAAAGGGGGTTTTTGAGCTTAAAAATGATTATTTTTACCGACCTGCCAAAACTGACCGGACCGGCGCCGGTGTGCCCCTTACCGGCTCCGGTTTGTCCCTTACCGGCACCGGTTGTGCTGTTTTTTTGACGCGCCAAAGGTTTTGTTTTGGACCGGCGCCAGATTGAGGCCAATCGGGTGCAAAAAACGTCATTTTTCGCCCTAAACCGGCCCGACTGTTACTGTTCACATCCTAGACCCCCGATGACATTTCAAACTACATTTCAACACCTAAATACTATCTAAAATGACAACTAACTTAATACCATTTCATTCGTAATAAAAATGAACATTACGGTGTAGTTTCATTGCTCATCGGATACCGTCGCCTGTCACATTCAAACATGATACATGCATGTAAGTTCCAATATATATATTACAAAGTATATAATCAAACGATATCCCTAAACTTACATGTATAATACATTAAATTATTACTCATGGCATGATCATATTGATTAATTAAACACATAAAGAGTAGATAAAAAGTACGGGCGTTACAATCCCTCCCACCTAATAAAAGTTTCAACCTCAATACTTAAAATAAATCAGGGTAGCTCCTCTTCATGGATTCTTCCGGTTCCCATGTTGCTTCCTCAGTCTTGTGATTCCTCCACATTACCTTTACTAACATTATTTGTTTGTTTCTTAGACGTTTAATCTCACGGTCAAGTATTTTCACTGGTTTTTCTTTGTAAGGCATATTCGGTTGAGTCTATACTTGTGGAGGTACAAAGATATGTTCTGGGCTCTCGAAATATCTTTTGAGCATCGAAATGTGGAACTGATAAGTTCATATTTAGACACGCATTTGATGCGTGTTGGGATGGAATTTTGTCACTTTTCCTAATTTATTTGAGTCACAAAGTGTTTATTTAGCTCAAATCACGGTTTACCGGGTTTGGTTTGCATTCATTGAAGAAAAGAAAGAATTTGGACAAGGCATCGGGCGTTTGAGTCAGAGTTGAGAAGATTCGGGATATGTTCGAGAGCTAGCGACAGACATCAGAGGTCCACAGGATGATTTAAAGGCATGATTTGAGGCTTGGAAGGTTGAAGATTGAAGATAGGATCGATCGGGAGCGAACGGGGAAGAAAATAGCAAGAAAATGGTTCTCGAGCATTACGCGTGCGCCGCAGGTCAGTTCCGCACGCCTCGCGAGTGATTCGGAGAGCAAGAAATTAAGAGGTCTGAACGGCACACCGCGCGGTCCAGAAATAGCCCTAGGAGTACCCGCACGGTTGCATATTGTGGTGGTGCGCGGGCGGAGTAAAAGCCAGAGATGAAAAATGCATGCGCGTAGCCGCACGGTGACCCGCACGGCGTGCGGTCGACCGTGCGGTCCTATTTTCGGCCTGTTTTTGGATTTTTCTTTAAATAGGCCCCTGTTTTGCCTATTTTGACTTAGCTTAGAGTGATAAACCCTATTTCGACTTTTGAGAGCTTTTCAAGCCTTGTTCTTCAAGATTAAGAGATTCTTTGTAAGTTCTATCTTTTTAATTAATGACAATTATTTCTATTCATCCAAATTTTGTTGATTCTTTAATTATGAGTTGTGAGTAGTTTAATTAGGGATTTGGGGTTGATGAAGGGGTTAATCATGATGTATGGCTAGTTTCTTGATGGAGCAATTGCATGAATGTCATTTAATTTGTGTTTTAATAATTTAATTGATATCTCTTGTAACCTAGACTCAGGGGCGTAGCCAGGACGGATGTCTAGCTACCCTGGGCCGACTTTACACTAAAAACATTATATAAAAATTTGGACTTTGCAAGTTTGAAAAATTTTTAATGTAGTTTCTTAATATGTAAACTTTAATTATTAAAACTTGAACTAATTATCAATAATGAAGATTTTTAAATTTAAAATTGGTTTTAGTAAAAAAAAACTTTAAAATTGGTTGACCAAAATTTTGAAATTTGCAAATCAATTTGAAATGGAGGGAGTATTAATTAATTGTCTTCTGAAATAAATGGCTGTCAACCAAGCATTACAGCACAGTTGGTTGTGAGGTTACCGTCATACCGTGCCTAGTGAGAGGTCTCGAGTTTGAAACTCAATAGATACATAAGGGTTTGAAACTCAATAGAGTGAGTTTCCGCCCTGATTACTCTACCCAGCCCCCTAGAGTAAAAAAATGTATAAAACTCCAAAACTAAGAAAAGAATGTATAAATGTATAAAACAAGCATCTTTGTATTCTGGCTAGTCTGACTCGATACATTGCTTCTCCGTACAGTCCTATTTCTCTTGAAAACATAAAACACCTTGAAGATATATGTGGAGGATCTGCAATCGATGATGTACATAACTAAGAAAGATTTTTCTTCAATTCCCATAAAATATTTACAATTTGAACCACCCCCCACACCACTTGCTACATTCATGTTGCAAACTAATCATCTATAATATAAAGTTTGAATTGTCATTACTATGTTATGGCGTAAGTTATTGAGTATTATTTCTTGTAACGATTAGTGAAGACATTTTTTGTTATTATGTCCTATTGTCCTAAACGCCACCGGAGATGGGGTGTTTTCTTAAAATACGAGAAAACTAACAGTGAGTACAAAAAATATGAGACTTTTATTACTCCCTCCGTAACATATATATGTTCCCCTTTAAAAAGTAGGTAGATTAAGAATAGTGAAAGGGGATATAAATTATTGAGGGTATGATGGGAAGATGGTGAAATAATGTGTTGGAATGAAGGATAAATCCAAAAAAAGTAGGTGTAATAGTGTATTATTTTTAAAATTATTGAGGGTATAATGGGAAGATTTAGAAATGGGAAGATATGAATGTTACATCCAAAAAAGGAAAGTGGGAAGATATGAATGTTACTGAGGGAGTAGATTTTTAATAAAATGAAATTCAAAAAGAGGTATTCGATAGTATTAGGGTTTTTTTCTTAAACTTAGTCGGAATCCCATATTATATTCCATATGGAATTTTTTTTACTTGGAAAATCTACATTGCTCTAATATCTGGTCTATTTATAAAGTGTCAAATATCAAATAATTAAATGGCTTTTTAGTCCACAAAATAAAAAGTGAAGTGCTTGGATAGTGGGGGTTAAAATAAGGAGGAAATGACAAAATAGAGGGGTTTTGCCGTTCTCATTCCCAAAATACGGGAGTGAGATTTTTTTTCTAAAATTACGGGAGAGAGAAACCCAATGCGTTTCGGATGATATTAGGGAGGGCTCCACAACCCATTACCTTTTTGCAGGTTTGTTTTCAGGACAGAAATTGGGTTTGTACTTTGTACACTGTTTTTTTTTTAATTTAGGAAAGCTTCAATGCCTCAATCCTAATAAATCTCTTTTATTTATAATTCAGTTTTCATAAAAATATATATTAAAATTTGTAATTTTTATTATATTTCTTATGACACTAATTTTGAATATATAATGATGTTACGTTTTAATATAGATAGATTATTATATTTATTATGACACTAATTCACACCTGCACATCAATTCCTAATTTTTATTATATTTCTTATGACACTAATTTTAAATATTATACTTCATTTTGCCATGTGTCATCATCTAAACAAACTTTCATTATAATATCTTAGATTTTCATTCCATTTTAGTAAATAAATTATACTTCCGTTAATTAGTATTATAGGTAGATTACACCTCATGTTACGTTTTTGTAGACAACATCCTAAAGTTGGGTAATTTAAAAAATTAAATCTCAATTTTATTTTAAAGTGTTATAACTTTTTCATTTGTGTAATGATGGTTACAAAAAAATATATCATATTTTATAACTTTTTATTATCTTTCATATAAGACCAATATTGAATATATAAAAATAAAAAAATAATTTAACAGTTTTTATAGATCTATTTTGAAAAATAATTTAACACTTTAAGAAATATATCTATTTTTTAAAAATAAAAAGCTACTATAAATTAACTTAAGTTACACGTATTCAAATGTAAACCACGTATCGTTTTGAAAATCTTATTTTTAATGACGATAAAAAATCTTATTTTAGACATAATAATTTAAGCAACTCCCTTATCATATATGTTTAAAAATTTAGACATAATAATCGAAAGCCCCTAAAAACTAGATAAGATTATTACTTCATACGATATTACTACAAAGGCTCTTTTTTTCCTGTAAAAGGGCATTACAATTTAGAACTCCTTATTCGTAGATTACAATTAGAATTCCTAATTCTCAAAAACTTATTCGTAGATTACAATTCGGATTCCTAAAAATTAAGAATCCATGTCTCATTACAATTAAACAAAATTAGAATTCCTTAAAAGTCACAACTAATGTAAAGCTTTCTAAAATGTCAACAACTACCTATTATTTATAAATAAAGAAAAATTTATTAATTAAATAAAGAAAAAAGTATGAAAATAGCTAAAATGATCCTTGACAATAACTTCAACTAATAGAAAAATTTGACTAAAAAAATTGATAAGTCAAAAAATAGAGTCATCAAACGGGCTCAATTGCAATTAGGAAGACTTCACCAAAACTTTCCAATTGCACTCAAAGTGCACTTTCTTTAAAATCATGTTCTTATATAAGTGCAATTTTTCACATTTAAACAGCGTAATAAAGTAAGAATAGTATAATGGTAACTTTATATAAAAAAATGTATAAAAATTTGAAGAAGATGCTTAAAAAAATTCATCAAAAAATTACACCGGAAACCGTCCCAGGCCAAATGACGACGGCCGGACAGAGCCCTCTATATAAGGGGTGATTTGCACTTTTTAAGTTAGTTCGAGAGTCTATTTGATTCTTTAGCCTTAAAAGTAAAACACCTACAACGTCGCATTTATCATCAAGGACCTCCATCATATTATATAATCATCACAATTATTTCGTAAAATACAGTCATATTAACATATTTAATTATTGTGTAAGTAATCGTGTCGTAAGTAATCGGGACATAAGTAGTATGTAATTAATAAAACTTTTCGAGAGCTGAAATCCTCGATCAAAATATATCAAAATTATATTAATGTATACACAAATAAAAAATAACTTTTACTTTCATAAATGAGATAAAAATCGATTCCAATTATAAATATCCTTAATTAGAAAGGTGAACATAATATTGAGATATCATTCAGGAAAATGTGTATTTACCCATTTTTAACACATGCAGTCTTGCTGTTTTAATTCTTTCACTTTTAGAAATGTGTATTTTAATATTGTAAAAAAAAAACTTTCACTTTCATTTAATGATGTTTCACCTTTTTCCCCATTTTAGGAATTTATCCTTTGAAAAGTGAGAGATAATATTTTGAGTATTCTTTGTAATGCATATATGGTGTGATATTATGATTAATAAAAAGCTACTATAAATTAACCTAAGTTACACATATTTAAATGTAAACCACGTATCGTTTTGAAAATCTTAATTTTAATGACGATAAAAAAATCTTATTTTAAATAGTTTTTTTCAATTAAAAAATGTGTGAATATCAATAATTTTATTTTGAAAGTATTTTTTTATAGACATTTGGTAAAAAAGATGCATATATATATATATATATATATATATATATATATATATATATATATATATATATATATATATATATATCTATGGATCAAAATATGTCATTATATTCTATATTTCTAATTAAGATAATTGAGTACATATATATAATGTCTATATAATTCATATGTTACTCACATGTTAACTTGCTTATTTTGTTATAGACTTATACGAAGTATATAGTATGATCCATACGATGATTATTTATGAAAATTTGAGTTTCAAGTATAGTGATATTATTAAAGTTTTATGGGTGCAATTTAAATATCGAAAAATCAATACCACAGGTTATGCAATTCTATTTTAGCTCAATAATCTTATTAAGAAACATTAACTGAACTCATTGCAACATTAACTCATAGAGTTAAATGAACTCATTGCATAAATTCATATTCATATTCATGACTTCAAAAATAGTTTTTAAAAGTATTCATGAGTAAACTTTTTTATGTCACCAAAAAAAATGAGATGATGACACATGATTTGGTACTAACATTGAAATTGGCTGGATCGGTTCATTTTACTGAAATTTATGATGTTCTAGCTGAAGTGGCTGAATTGGCCGATTCTACTGATTTATGACAAAAAAATAAATTTATTATTATTTATAAATAAAGAAAAAATACTTCGTATGAAAATAGTTAAAATGATCTTTTACAATAACTTCAACTAATACAACCAGAAAAGTAATTTTAACCTTACTTTGATGAAAAAGTTAACTAATAAGTTTAATAAGTCAAAAAACAGAGTCATCAAGCGAGCTCAATTGCAATTGGGAAGGCTTCTCCGATCCAAAACTTTCAATTGCACTCAAAGTGCTTTCTAAAAAAAAACATGTTCTTAAAAAAGTGCAACGGTCAATTTTTCACATTTGAAGTGCAAAATAAAGTACGAGTAGTATAAGGATAACTTTATAGATAGTATTAAAAATGTATAAAAATGTACCAAACTTTGAGAGATTGCTAAGTATAGTATTTGGGGACTAAGGTACTACATAATTTTAACTCTAAGTGCACATTCTCAAACTTTCCGAGTGTCAAGAAACTTAAAAGAATTCTCGAAACAATTATATAAATTAGAATCTATGAACCACCAAACATCATTTTTAGAGATACAACAACAACATTTAAGTCTTAGTCCCAAAAGATATTGAGGTTGGCTAACATGAATCAATATATGATATCACCACCAAAAGGAAAAGAAAGAACATAAAGATAAAAAGATAAGCTATTAAAAAAAGATAATATAAAAAGAGATTAATATACCTAAAAGTGATAAAATAAAAAGGATAAAAATAATGTTTATATATAAGGATAAAAGAATAAAAAACAAGAAGAAGAAAAAGATGAGGGGAAATACTTATATGAGGGGAAATACTTTCATAAAAGTACAAAATTTATATCTTCTAGAATATTATTCTAATTAAAATTATGTTCCAAAATTTAAGAGATGACTATGTATTTTGAGACAGATGTAGTACCTAATTTTAACTCAAAAATCACGTCCTCAAAAAAATATGTCATTCGTTCTTAAATAAGTGCAATGGCCAATTTCTCACATTTGACGTGCGCAATAAATTAACGGTAGTATAAGAGTAACTTTATATTAAAAACTTACCAAATATAGATTTGTGAAGTTTATTTCGGACTTGCCCAAAAGGAAAGTGTACATGAAGTTTATTTGGGACCAGAGGTCATATTATTTTAAAAAAAATTATTACTACGTAATACATTAATAAATAAAGCGTTATCAAAGTAAAAATATGTTAATAGTGTAAAATTCAAAATTTTCCACTTATTTACAAATGGAGAAAGTATACAAAACTTCTAAAACACAAAATTGATGTAAACTCAAAGGTGTACCTCCCAAACTATGTCATATCAATTAGTGAAATCAAATTCAGATAAAAACAATGATGTGGATATATCCATCTCAAAGGCTATGCTCCAATTCATAGTATTATATATGCAAAACACAAGTTCTCAACTCTATTTATTAGAAATTGTATATTCATATCCACTAAAAATATGGTTACATTATGAACATAAATAAATGCATTCAATGCTCAAAATTATTTTGATATATAGAATATACTCTATATATTGTAAGCATAAGAACTATAGGTCTAAGCAGAAATTGTAGTTTTGAGAGACTCTTTGTTCGTTTGTTACAATTGTACGACCAATATGTGGTATGAATAGCGAGTTAACAAAGTTTCAAGATCAAATAATATTGAATTCCCACTACCAATATAAAAAACGTTTCGAGATCAAATGCCTCAAGAGTAACTCTTCATATCTTCAAACCAATGAGTGGTATGAAGAACGAGTGAACAAAGTTTCAAGATCAAACAATTCAATATTGAATTCTAATTCAACTTTTGTTTTTACAAAGGCCTCAAGATCATAGAGTTACTGGTTATACTAATGAACGAGAATAAACCTAGAAGCTCTCATTGCAAAGGTATATAATACGTAGTACCATATAATACCATGTTGTCATTCAAAATTCACACGTACTTTTGTAATACTGCATCTCCTGATTTCAATGATTCATGTTACTACACATGAGTTCATATGGTGTTTCATAATCAACGTATTAAATACCTACATAATCATCTTTAGGGACATACACTACTGATGATATGTTTATATAATTAGTACAAAAACAAGACATTCTCAACAAATAAAAATATGTATTATCAATATTATAATCGACTAGATACACGATTTTCAATTTGTTATAATAACCCATAAACACATGCTAAAACTAAAACACAACATCATTTTATCCCGTGCACGGCACGGGTAACCATACTAGTATTAAAATAATACAATTATTTTATGGTAGATTCTATGGTACTTATAAGATACCATACCTTTGTCCACATGGACCAATGAGAATGTAACAATTGAATTATTTAAATCTAAATTAAAAATGATAAAGTGATGTGGTCCAATCAAATGAATGATAGGTACGGTACCTCATATTTTACAAAGGTACCAGAGTTGTCACCTTATTTTATTTGGTTTAACCGCTTCCCTATAGCCCTACGTATATTTAGGATGTTTTCTTTTGGACTGTTTTTAGTCCCAGACCAGACCAGACCAGACCAGACTTAAACAGACCAGACCAGACCACACTTAAACAGACCAGACCAGATCAGACCAGACTTTGACAGTTATAAAATACACAGAGACCAGACGTTTATCAGACCAGACCAGACCAGACTTAAACAGACCAGACCAGATCAGACCAGACCATACCAGACCAGCAAATTTCAGTCCAAAAGAAAACATCCTTAAGGTTGTATTCAACCCCTCTTCTTTTATCCAAAAATAACTGTCTTTTTCAAATTCTGTTTCAGTACTTTATTTTGGCGTTGGATCATGCAAATTTGTACTTTATTTTGGCGTTGGATCATGCAAATTTGAAAGCTTAGAGCCCGTTTGGTAGCACGAAATCGGCTGTTTTGGCTGATTCTGCTGAAATTTATGAAGTTCTGGCTGAAGTGGCTGCTTTGTCTGTTTCTGCTGATTTAAGTAAAAAATATTTTTAAAATACATTATATTAATAAAATAAAGAAAAGATTATATGTAAAAATAGCTAAAATGGTCATCTACAGTAACTTTAGCCAATACAGCCAGAAAAGTAACTATAACCTTACTTTTTCTGCTTATTACACAATTCAGCGCGCAAAAGTAAAAGTTACGTGTTTGGTGAAAAAGTTAGTTGATAAGCCTCATAAGCCGAAAAATGATGTTGCCAAACGGCCTCTTAATTCACTGTTTTTTTTCTTTTTTATTAAGTAGTAGAACACTCGACCCGTGGAAGCACGTTTGGTGAAATTTCATAATTAACTCCGGTCAAAAAAACAAATACCGATTTTGTACAATCATCAAATCATGTGTATAAAAAAACAAATTTGTAATTTTAATTTAATCGTTTAGTAGTATGATTTATCAAAGATTTGATGATGCACATCAAATTTGTGAAATTTCATGTGATAATTAACTTCAGTGAAAAAAAAAACTACGATCATCATGTACAATCAGGTATAAAAAAACAAATTCGTAATTATAATTTAATCATTTAGTAATACAATTTAATCATGTGTACATCGAATTTCACTTAAATAATGAAAATTTGATGTAACATGAAACATATCTAATACTCCGTACGATTTATCAAAGAATACATAGTAGCAGACAATTTTTTATAACCCCATAGGCCCATAATATAGTAAGTAGCACGCAATAACAGAGTATAAATATAATTTTGAAATGCACTACATTATTTAATACTAAATGTTATGAAACACTTCTTTATACAACAATTATAATTTCAATGTTTGTTCCTCTATCATTGATTATTCTAGACACAATCACGTTAAGGTTAACAATAACTAAAACATGATTTTGGAACAACAAACCAACACGTGATCCTGGCGTGTTGTTTTTTTTACTTTTGTTTATAGTCATGACATAATAAGACATTTTTGGGTATTATCGTATCCGGAATTGGAATGCCAAGCTAAAGAATGAAGATGTTAAGCAGCGCAATGCTTGGGAATTAACACCTTATGTTCCGCAGTACACCCTGTTAAAATCTTTTCTTCTAGTAAAATATTTTGCTAGTAATTCCCCCGCGCGATATACGAATGATTGTGACTATTTTTTCATTTTCAAATTAAAGGTTTATATATGTCAATTGAAGGTCAATTTATTAATAAATTGTGTGACCTTACTTTTTTTTTGAAAGGAAAGCAAAATTTATTAAAAATAAGCAAAAGAAAGATAAGGCCCAACCCAATTCAACAAAAGTATAACCCACCCTAGAGATCTCTAAGCCTTTAATTAAATCTTCACAACTATGCTCGTGTCTAAGATCTGGTTCTCATTATAAGATGCGACCCTTTGATTTTTTTCCTTGTACATTCTTTTTTAGTGTTCAAATTTTGTGTAGGCAAGCAGTTTTCCCGTGTGACGAGAAAGGCTTTGTAACAAATATCTTGATTAGTATCAAAGTCCCATAGATCCCCCACTTTTGAGATAGGCACCCCTCTTCTCATTATCATATACATGACGAGGAAATTCATCCCTCGAAAATGAAGCACACGAATGACCATACAAACCATCCCAAGCCAAAGTTTCTGATTGAATAACCACACCACCTAGCTTGGAAGCACTAAACGTATTTTGATCAGCTCTCTCCAGATTAGCCTCTGTTCTAATATCTTTTCCTTCACCAGTGGGTCCCAAAATCAAATTCTCTCGGCTATCCAAAATTGAGGCTAAGAGTATATCAAATTCATTAGTCATCAGAAATTGAGAAAGTGAGTTCACCCCATTAGTAAAAGTAGTCTGGAACAAATTCTTAAGATTTCCAAATGGATCAAGTTCAAATATCTATTCGGGTTCATTGACAGAAATCAACAGTAAAGAGTTGTCATAAAAGGCAAAATCCTCAATATCAACATTAAATAAAGCTCCCGAAATAGAGATCTCAGTCTCTGTAGAGTCAAGCTTGACCCTAGACAAAGTCACACAATCCAACTCTAAGTTATTTACACCCACAAAATCTGGAGAAATCTCACATGTAGAAAACACACATGTTGATTGCTTTGCAACAATTGAGGGAATTATTCTAGATCTCGCAGCTTTGCATGGGAAAATGACTCATTTCTCTGTTCTAAGCCTGGTCACCATTGAAATGAACGACCGGCTGCTTCACGATGCTGAGAAGAGCGGTCGTAGTCCGTTCTCCGGCCATGGAAGGCCCTTCCCCGAGAAAAGATTCTAGAATCGTTGTTATCCAGCCTCCAGCGACTCTCCCAGATTGAGTCACCGACCCGATGTAGAGATTCATCGATCGGAGATCTTCTGTGTGACCTTACATTTATGACTAAGTAATGACTAAGTAATATGCTAGGGTGACCTTACATTTATAAGAATTGCATATTTAAACGAATTTCCTTTGTACACAGACAAATCAGGAGGGCATTTCCTTTGTACACAGACAAATCAGGAAGGCATGCAAATATGTGAAAGTGTGTTATATCAATCTTAAACTATACTTAAATATTAATTATACCTAGTGCAAAATTATGGGAAATGTTCAACTAGGTCCTTCTACTATTGCATGTACAAGACAAATTCAGGTATCGTTTGCATATAGTATTTTGAAGTAACGGAGTCTTAGCTAGCCATAAATAGATACATCAGCTAGAATACTCATCATATCACATAACATATTTACATACAAACTCATATCAAAATAAGCTTGAATACCTTGCCTTTAATTTACTATTCCAAGATTTTACCATTAACTCCACCTGTCAATGCCTCCATATCATTTGGAATTCATATAACATCATGTCATACATGTTTAAGTATCCAAGCAAAGTCCACATCATCATATCATACAAGTTCAAGTATTCAAGCAAATATATCCGACTCATACATTTTTTTGGATGAAATGTCAGTATATATATTAGCACCAAAAAAATAGTATTTTACAATGCATCAAAGCAGACCACAGTGACTATCTAAGCTAGAAAAGACTGACCAAGATATAATAATTCGGATAAAAATGGGACAGCCCCACATCACAAAATCAAACTTAACTAAGTAACTAAAAATATATCCAACTCATACTTAGCTATACTTCCATGCATTATTTAGAACTATCATGTATAGATGGTGATGACTTACATGATTCACGCGGAGTAATTACCCAATGCGTGTGTGTGTGTGTAGAGCGTCCATGAGCAACGGTTCTTCAATGAGCAACTATATATGATTATACTTGATCAACTTAAATTCATGCTTTTATAAAATCTTAAAGCTTGGGAACAAGAGAAACTTCAACAAAACCCAGCCCCCAAACATATTAAAATTCTGAAATTCCTACATTATATCTAAACGGTCAAATCCTCCGGTAGCTTGATAACAAAAACTCAGTTGTACCTTACACCCAAGAATCAACAATAACTAACCCATAACCATGATATCAAGGGTTTTATGTATCTATTTAAAATCACTCCATAACTAGGAAGAAGGTTTCCCCAATTTCTTTCATCAATTTGGTATCAATTTCGGGCTAACAAATTATTCATGAATAAATTGAAGTTTGTTAAACTCAAGCTAAAAAATAACTTCACAATCATCTTAATATCAAGAGAAATCCATTGAGTTTCTAAGAATCCACCTAAAATCAATTAACCCTAGCTTAACCCAAAAACAAGAACCATAGATCAAATTAGGGAAGAAATTCTTCATGCATAGTATAAATCTTACCAAGTGATGATCTTTGATGAAGAAAGATGTTTAATTTGGCCTTGAATCACTTTAAAAGGTCTTAGAGTTAGCCTATAGAGAGAAGAGCGAGTTGGGATCGATTTTTGGTCGAAAAGGGGGGGTTTTGAGCTTAAAAATGATTATTTTTACCGACCTGCCAAAACTGACCGGACCGGCGCCGGTGTACCCCTTACCGGCTCCGGTTTGTCCCTTACCGGCACCGGTTGTGCTATTTTTTTGACGCCCCAAAGGTTTTGTTTTGGACCGGCGCCGGTCCGGGTCCAACCGGCGCCGGATTGAGGCCAATCGGGTGCCAAAAACGGCATTTTTCGCCCTAAACAGGCCCGACTGTTACTGTTCACATCCTAGACCCCCGATGACATTTCAAACTACATTTCAACACCTAAATACTATCTAAAATGACAACTAACTTAATACCATTTCATTCGTAATAAAAATGAACATTACGGTTTAGTTTCATTGCTCATCGGATACCGTCGCCTGTCACATTCAAACATGATACATGCATGTAAGTTCCAATATATATATTACAAAGTATATAATCAAACGATATCCCTAAACTTACATGTATAATACATTAAATTATTACTCATGGCATGATCATATTGATTAATTAAACACATAAAGAGTAGATAAAAAGTACGGGCGTTACAATCCCTCCCACCTAATAAAAGTTTCGTCCTCAAAACTTAAAATAAATCAGGGTAGCTCCTCTTCATGGATTCTTCCGGTTCCCATGTTGCTTCCTCAGTCTTGTGATTCCTCCACATTACCTTTACTAACATTATTTGTTTGTTTCTTAGACGTTTAATCTCACGGTCAAGTATTTTCACCGTTTTTTCTTCGTAAGGCATATTCGGTTGAGTCTATACTTGTGGAGGTACAAAGATATGTTCTGGGCTCTCGAAATATCTTTTGAGCATTGAAATGTGGAACTGATAAGTTAATATTTAGACACGCATTTGATGCGTGTTGGGATGGAATTTTGTCACTTTTCCTAATTTATTTGAGTCACAAAGTGTTTATTTAGCTCAAGTCACTGTTTACCGGGTTTGGTTTGCATTCGTTGAAGAAAAGAAAGAATTTGGACAAGGCATCGGGCGTTTGAGTCAGAGTTGAGAAGATTCGGGATATGTTCGAGAGCTAGCGACAGGCATCAGAGGTCCACAGGATGATTTAAAGGCATGATTTGAGGATTGGAAGGTTGAAGATTGAAGATAGGATCGATCGGGAGCGAACGGGGAAGAAAATAGCAAGAAAATGGTTCTCGAGCATTACGCGTGCGCCGCAGGTCAGTTCCGCACGCCCCGGGAGTGATTCAGAGAGCAAGAAATTAAGAGGTCTGAACGGCACACCGCGCGGTCCAGAAATAGCCATAGGAGTACCCGCACGATTGCATAGTGCGGTGGTGCGCGGGCGGAGTAAAAGCCAGAGATGAAAAATGCATGCGCGTAGCCGCACGGTGACCCGCACGGCGTGCGGTCCTATTTTCGGCCTGTTTTTGGATTTTTCTTTAAATAGGCCCCTGTTTTGCCTATTTTGACTTAGCTTAGAGTGATAAACCCTATTTCGACTTTTGAGAGCTTTTCAAGCCTTGTTCTTCAAGATTAAGAGATTCTTTGTAAGTTCTATCTTTTTAATTAATGACAATTATTTCTATTCATCCAAATTTTGTTGATTCTTTAATTATGAGTTGTGAGTAGTTTAATTAGGGATTTGGGGTTGATGAAGGGGTTAATCATGATGTATGGCTAGTTTCTTGATGGAGCAATTGCATGAATGCCATTTAATTTGTGTTTTAATAATTTAATTGATATCTCTTGTAACCTAGACACTATTGAGAAAGGGGTATTCTGACATTATTCGTTTTTTTAAAACTTAGTCGGAATTCCACAATTGAAATAAGGGTTTTTTATTTACTTTGTCAAAATCACACATTCCAAATGCAGTTGGTATACCGTGGGATCATCCCACGGTGAGCACCGTGCTCCACACTCCAAAACGACGTAGTTTTGCACATTTAAAAAAACGCGTGAACAGTAACGCGTGAACAGTAACGCGTGAACAGTAACACATGTACAATACTATTTTTTTTTGTCCCAGTAGCATAAATGATGTAACTCGCGTGTAAAATAATGTAACTCACATCATCGATCGATGTAATTCAAGTTCATTCGAAGTGTAACTTATCAAATATATAGTATAAGAAATAAAACATTGATTTCAATGTAAAGAATGAAAAAAGAGGGTCTAATTGCACAATTACTTTACATAAGTCGTGAATATGTTTTGTTTTTAATACCATGACCATCAAAAGGATTAAAAAATCGTTTTTTTTTTGTTTAAATAGGACAGGTTGATTTTTTAATGTAACTCTTGTTATTAAAAATGTAACTTGCATTTATTGCAAAATTAACTTAGATGTATACAGAATATAACCTGATGAGTCAAGTCCAAATGTAACCTGCACTTTAGAAGATGTAACTCATGTACATGAAGATGTAACTCGCACATAAAAAGATGTAATTCCATGTATTATCAAATGCATTTAAATAAGGAAGATAGTGAAATTATCGTTTTCAATTAATTAGATGTGAAGTTTCTCATTATGTATTTTAATTTACAGAAATTTGAAGGCCTAAAATTTAGATTTTTGAATAGGACTAGCTATTGGGAAGTGGGATTAATCAATGGGAGTTTCGAGATTCTGGGGTAATCATTGATCCTCCTCATAAACTGAAGATACAGATCGGGAACAAAAGGGGCTTACCTTCACTGGGAAATACAGAGTGACTTATAAGAACGAAACTCCGATCCGATGGCTCTGTTTTTTTTTTTTTTTTGTAAAACAGCATTGTATGGGGATCGACACACCATAAGCATGGTGGGCCGATCCCACGGTATAATTTGCGTTCCAAATGGGAAGTTTTTTTAGGTTTTTATTTATATTTATAAAATATTAAGCCATCCGTAAACATTAAAAAGATGAGGGAAAAGTGAGTTGTGCTAGAGGTACCTCATTTGGTACCTCATTTGTACACTCTTCCTATATTTGTGGTTCACAAAAGCCCAACACATTAAATGAATTGCTCTATTGTAATGAATTGCTTTTGGGAACCACAAATATAGGGAGAAGGTACAAAATGGGGTACAAATTGAGGTAGCAATTGTAACACCCCACCCAGATCGACCCCGCCGACCCGAGCGGTGTGTCACGAGGCAGAAACCGAAACACATTCATTTAAAGACTTTCATCCGATTAAACCATATTTAAAACATATTTACAAAGTATGATTTTTATTATTGAATAAATGGAACACATTAGCCCAAAATAAGACATAATGTCAACGTCACAAAACTCATTTAACTGCAGCGGAAGGTTTTTACAAAATAAAGTTTATTTCAAATACACATTCTATACTTTAAAGGACCCCAAAACACACCATATGCATATGAGTCCTATGCCTCCCTCCATCCCGATGCTTCAGATTAATCTTGGACTTGACCTACGGGTAGGAAAAAACAACAACAAACAACTACCCGCTCAGCAATGTGCTGAGTGGTACGGTGATAACAAATATAACGTATTGAAACATATAGCAAACCTAGCATAATTAGCATGCGATCATTAGAACAAACAAGCATACCTGAGTGAAATGGATAAACTTTCATTGATTTCAGAATATTCATATACAGAACAGCACAAGTTCAAATATCTGATTATCAGATAAATCATATTTTTAAAATGTATCATTAATAACACAAATTCATTTACTTAGCCTTAAACTCAAGAAACTGGACCTAGACAGCGGAATACTAACGGTAAAGAATACAGTCTCGAGTCTGTACCCACATTACCCAGAAAGGATATGGAAACGTAATCGCCGGAGCTACACGTACCAATCCCTGACAGAAGCTAGCTGAACAGAAAGGATGAGATCACCGAAGAGACCCGATCCTTAACAAAAGAGTAATAGTGTTCTAAAAAGATTTCAGAAGTGTACGCGGTACACTAAACAGGAGAACACTAACTCCTCTAAAACAGAATTTCAGGAGTGTACGTAGTACACTAAACAGAACAGAAGTATTCTCGTCAGAGTGCCAGACCAAGAGTAAGGCTTTTTCAGAAAATATAAACTTGGATTATTTAATCATTAATATTTACGTATGGTGTTTGAAAATAACTAGTTAATTCTACCAGAAGTCATGATTTCGAAATATATACTATACTACTATACATCGTGTTGGCCACGCAGTATATTATAAATTTATAAGTGATCAAATAAATTACACATAAATCGTAAAAGTGGCTATAATATTTAGTTATCTAATATTAATTTTACTTATTAAACTAACTTAAACATAAGGAATAACATATAAACATACATGCTTCGTAACTTAACATGCTTCGTATACAATATATCATTGGTGAGAGTGCTGTTAAGTTTATGCTGTTATTCTATATATGCACATGTCGGTCCTACTAAATATACATACGTAGTTTACATATCACAGTATTAGTTTCCTAGCATCTACAACATTAGTGCATTCATTATAATATTAATTAGTACCTTACGTAATATATTAGTAACGAGTGCCGCATGTCATAAAATTATTATAAGTATGAATGTATATTATGTACTTACGTAGATAACATATCAACCAGGTATATTTATGAAAATCATATCACTATATTATGAAGCCTAGGCATAGCTGGTTTTAATTCTACTAAATTTTATATACTCAATTTAATTCAAAGAATATACACAAAATATTACTAACTTATACAATGTTCATCATCCCCATAACATAACAAGAAATGGGGACGGAATTAATAATAATATTGAAATACCTATTAATCTAACCGGGGCGGGAACGTACTGACCTTATAGACAAAATTTATCTGAAATCCTGGAGATAATACTCAATACATACGGCTATTTTTTTTCAAACTATTATTAGAATAGTATTTATTTGGTTAGCTTGATTACGTAAAATCTAATGGAAGATAACACCTATTTATATGGTCAATTTAACCTTCAAATGTGATCCTAGTCATTCTTAGAGAATGTTTATTGAAGCCAAGTGTCCTTTGATGATGAACTTCTTTTGCTGCGTAACTACTTCTTAGAAGTTCTTTAAATCATTAGTCATCACCAATAGATTTATCCACTTAAATTAATACATATTAAATAAATTGTAATAATCTTATCGTGTTGGCCTCTTGAGTTAACTTATCACTTTTTAGGCTATTGTCTTTTAACCACAATTATCACCTTTTTGTACGGTAAAATTTTTCATAAAATTAAGACCGGATTTTTTTTACTGAAATTATTATTCATTTATAAATAATTTATTCTAGCTTAACAATTAGACAGGATTTTGGGGCGTTACAGCAATAGCATTTGTGGGGAAAAGTACACTCGAGGAACTTGTTGTTTGAGCAGTTTACTTAATGAAATATAGTCTTTTAAAGTTGGCTTTGACTTTGGCGGTTGCCATAAAGAGAGTAACTATTGAAAGATGTTTTCTGCTATAAAGAGAGTAGACTAATTTGTTTGCTTAGTAGAATCGATGATCAATTTTTGAGTGATTGTTTTATAGAAAAAGATATATTTGAAACAGTTACAAATTAAACTGTAATGGATCAATTTCAAAAAATAAAATCTCGAAGAGATCTAATTTATTCTAAGACACTTTCACACATGCCTAATTGTTTGCTAAGAGATTAGTAACGGTTAGAGGGGTGTGCGCTCGCCCGTTTTGGAAATAATTTAGGAATATGTCGCATGAGAGATCAGCCTGATTTTCTAAATTATTGTACTCTACGTAGCAAGAGTTTAATAATTGTGTCTCTCGTTCATCTACTGGAGCCGAATATCGAGTTATTGCACATCTGTGGCTTGATATTGGCTTATCTCAATCTCGATCATTTATTGTGGAAGTCAAGGGACTACTTACATTTGTGTTAATCCGTTTTTTCACACCCGCATGAAGCATTTAGCTCTAGATTATTTTTTTGTTCGGGAACTTGTGGGAAAAATTCCTTAAAGGTTCAACACATCCCTACTAAACTCCAGATTGCCAAGATTTTAACATAGCCGCTTGAGTACATTAGAAAACATACAAAAAATGGAAACCTAATTCACTATAATAAAATTGGTTTGTAGAGGCAAAACATAATTGCATCTAAAAATTGGAAATTGGTCTCTAATGTTTTTTGGTTGCCAACAAATAGTCCGTCGCATAATGATGGTTGCCTCTAAAAGCACCCTTTAGAGGCAAAAAAAAGTTGTGCCTCTAAAAATGTATGATTAGAAGCAACTATAACCTCCTGCCTCAAAATGTCATTAGAAGCAACCATGTATATTATCTTAAAATACTATTAGAGGCAATCATTTCAAATGACTCAAGATCTTTCTATATACAAAACGTTGTGGAAAGACAGCTCACTTTCCTGCCCATTTCCACAGCATAAAACAGGTCAAGTCGGGTTGAAATGGGTTGGACAGTCAAGGTCAAGTTAAAATTGGAGCAGCGTTACTTTAATCAATCGATAATATGGGTAGGCGAATAGCTATTAAATATTAGTGTGGCAACCTATCTTATCAAAACTTTTTGAACAATAAATGAAAAAGCACTTCGATCGTTTAACAAGCCCTAAAAATACGGCCATATTTTGAGCTAAATTCGCATATACCATCAATTTCAACTAACAAACCTTACCATTTTCATATCAATGTGCACTTTAATTTGTAAGTTATGTATGCTAATTTGATATTGATGTTATGCTCATTTTTAAAATGTTATATCAATACATATTTCAAAAATATCATATTACATTAGACTCACATATTGAAATTAATAGGAGTGAATTTTAGATATAATTTAATAAATTTGTATAGCAGAAAAAAATTATAGAAGATATGAAGCAAATATCGTGATACTCATTATTAGCCTCATAATACTCAATACAATATGTGAGATGCTTAACAAAACTACATTATTGCTAATTTAGCGGGAGCCTATAAGATTACTATCTATCAAAACTAGGCTTAAAAAATCACCGCCGTTAACTTACCTCTAACAGAAGTTTGATACGGCCGCCGGCTAGATAAAAATTGCCACATGTACGTCCGAATCACGTTTGTTGGTGTATCCAGCTATACTCTTCAAACATTTCATCTTCCTCTACCTTATCCTTTCTTTTTCACTCTCAACCACAAACTCCAGGAAGCCAATTCATTTTTTTCTCCCGGTCTCAACTCGCCCACACATACCTTTTCATCTTCTACTATCACTAAGCTTATCTTCATCATCCTAACACTTTAACCAATTACACCTTTGGTTAATGAATGTCACAAGGACAAGTATCTCACCAGTGCTTCTCCTGCCGGTAAGTATGAATTTCATCGCCGACGAAACATGTGTTTTTTCCGTCAATCTTTTCATGGCGGTGTGAGATGTGTTAATTTCAAAATATTCTTTTAGACTTCAATTTTGTGGAATCACACAAAGCGAGCGAGAGACCTTCATGAAATTATTGAGTATGATTTCTGAAAAATTTCCTTTTGCTTCATGCTAAGTGAATTTTGGAACTTAGTGTTTATTCACTTAATTTTTGTCTGAGCATGTTAGTTTTTTGTTATAGGGATGATTGTTTTGTAGCCATGTAAGTATACGTAATTGTGTTTGTTAATATATGGGTTTATGTTTGGGGAAGACTCCGTAGCTTGATCGTTATAAACTAAAACCACGAAATGGTTCTTCATTCATAAGTGTGATATCCTTTAACATCATTTGATAATAATATTTCACTCTAGATTATATTTAAAATTTTCTCTCAGTACACTTGAGCTTAATTATCTCACACACATGGAGGTTTGATAATTCACCTTTGGAGCTGAATTGTAGAAATAGAAGCCCTCTTTTGATCTTGAATTCCATTTTAAGCAACTAAAGCAATAATAAGTCCAATTATAATCCTGAATTTCATTTTAATAAGAAGTCCTCTTATAATCTTGAATTCCATTTTAAGAAGTCATCTTTCCTCTTTGGTTTTAATTTTGCAGAAACTAAATAAGGTTTACGTTTGATCCATCCTGAAGCAATATCTTTTAATCTTGAATTCCATTTTAAGAAGCTAAAGTTGTTATGCTCTTGGTTTCACCTGGACTTGTCTACATAAAAAGATGTAGTAATTCAAATCATTATTGTTTGCATTGTTCTGAAATTTACCACATAAGCTAAGCCAGTGATTTATGAGAAAAAGTTAGAGAAATAATGTTTAAATCTGTAGCTTTTTAAAAATAATTTAAACCCCTTTAGCCTCATTAATAGTCCAGCAAACATCTGAACAACTTTATAATCATTACTTTATATGGTACAATATTAGCTAAGAAGAGATGAAAAGAACTGAAGGAAAACTTGGATGACTAATATCAAACCACTATTGTCCTCCGACTGGTTTTTAATTGTAACTTCATCCCTGAAAAGTCATGCTTTATTTTTTACTTTGTACAAAACAATAATGAATTGAAATTGGATAGGAAAACAACATGACATTGTCACGTAGCCAATTTAGCATCATCTGACATGTGTTTACTTTTCATAGGCTTCAACACATCTTGCTGGTTCATTTACACTTTATAAGGTAAATTGAAGTTCCTCTACTATATATTGTATATATTGGTAGTATTCCCTAAACTGATACACATCAAAATGACGACAATAATACAGAAACTATGGGTGGGTGTACTGAACATGAACAAATGAAATTATAAACTAAGAGAACTTGTATAAATCAAACTTGTAATTCGAAGTAAAATCTTTATAATATATTATACTGAAACATTCCATAAGTAATCCAATCAAATCTAATTAAAAAAAGATTAAATTCAAATACACCATAAAATCAATAGCCATTGTTTAAAATGTACTAATCAAAGCAAAGATCGAAATGAAAAGTTCATCCTGCAAGACTATTTTCTGCCAGCTCTACATGAATTGATGTCTTCTTCTTATCTTGTCAAACATTACTCTGGATTGTGAAAATGGAGCATCCTCATGTCAACTCCTAACAAGAATAACAAATATGTCATATCAACAAAGTAAATATTATTGGAGCCTAGGTTGAAAAGTCATACCTGCTCATTTTCTTTACAAGACCTTTTATTGTGGCCTAACTGTTTACATTTACCACACTTAATCATTCCGTACTTTCTCTTAGCTTTGTGTGGATTCTTCCCTTCCAATGATGATTTGTGCCTATGCTTTTTTGGCCTCCCCGGTGGCCTCTTCAGCAAAGGTGGTTGTATGAGCTCATTATTAGTTTTAGGCCAAAAATCAGGACCTCCCATTGGATTGATTTCATACTCATAAGCCCTAAAAAAATAGTCCCTTGAACTATATTGATGTATATAATTTTCTGGCCTGCCCTTGATAGATAATATAGCAGCACAAGCATGGGTACAAGGTACACCTGTCAAGTCCCATACCCTACAAGTACATGTGTTATTCTCAAGGTGAACAATAAACCTTTTAGGCCATTGTGAAACCTCAAATATAACTTCCCCGCACGAAATAGAATTCCACCTAGTAGATTCCATGATGCATGCATTCAATTTCTTTAGTATCTCCGGGCATATTAAACTTCTTGTGAGCCTCATCTTTTTCTTTTTTTTCCTCATCAAATTCATTGCTTTAATCCTTATATTGTCGATAAGGATATCCACATGACTGTCTCGATTCTTTTTTATGATTCCATTGAAGCACTCAACAATGCTACTTGAGAACACGTGACACTTCACATGATTTTGAAAATGTGCTCTACTCCATCTCTCAACACCTACTTCAGTGAGATATTCCCATGCAGTGTACTCTTTAGCCTTCATCTTATTCATGTGTCTGTCAAAATCACACGTGGTGGTGGATCTTGCAGCTAACCAAAATAGAGATCTTAATTGTTCATCCTTCCATTTTTTCTCAAAGCTCATGTACATATGACGTACACAGAAGTGGTGATATGGAGAAGGATATAGTTCTTGTAGTGCAGCCACAAGACCCTGTTAATTAAGCAAACCCGAAACAAATTTGTAAACCATGTATATAAGTATTAACGATAAAGTAATTAAAAATTAAGTACATACCTTTCCTTGATCAGACATGAATGTCCATCTCTCTCCATGTATGGATGTTTGTCCAATATCCATTAGCAAACTATTTAAAAACCACAACCATGTTTCTCTAGTTTCAGATGAAACTATAGCATATGCTATAATGAACAAGTCATTGTTCCCATCAAGACCAACTGCTGCAAGAAGCTGACCACGATAGTATCCACTTAGATGGCATCCATCTATTGCAATTAGTGGCCGGCATCCATTTATAAACCCCCTTTCACACGCATCAATGCATATATATTCTATCAAATCTTGATGGACCAGTTGCAGTGTGTCTTCGTGACAATAATTCTACGGATGATCCAGGATTGGTCTTTAGTAACTCCGCATGGTAATCTGGCAGCTTAGAATATTGTTGAGCAACATTGCCATGGAGTGATTGTAAAGCATATGCCTTTACTCTATATGCCTTTGCAATACTGATCGTGACATTATATTTCTTATATATAAGATCTTTTAATTCTTCACCTCCCATTTTTGGATGTTCTCTAAAGTCGTCAATTACTTTATTTCCCAACCACTTAGTATTAGCAAATCTTGCTTTCACTCCCTCCTTTTGACAATTATGGCTAGAGATGAAGGTTTTTACCTTAAAGGTTTCTAAATTTCCAACTTTTGAACAATATATAAGCCATGGACAGTCCTTCTCGCACTTCACACGACATCTTATCTTATCTTTCTTCACAAAGTCAAAATTATACATATTTTGAATCCCTTAGCTTTTAACAGCTTCATAAAATTCATCAATGGATGTAAATGATTGTTCCAACCTGAAGTTAGCCTCCCTACGACTTGCTTGGATTTTCCCAGAGTCTACTTCATTCATCTTCACTTGCTGAAGATTCAGAATCACGAATGCTCTTTAGTTCGGTCAAAGATTGTATCGTCGCTGGCTCAGAAAAATCTGATAAGTCACCTACATCATGAAATATAGCACATGCCCCATTCGTGGAGAGGGGCAAAGAAGCAGGTTGTTTGTCATCTTCACTGTCATATTCATCAAATATCCATTCATCATTTTCTGTTGCCATCTGTAATGAAAATAATAATAACAAAATCATCAAAGTAATGTCACCCAATTAACACCTACTTAAAAGACTGTGAATTGAAAATAGCTTGTCGAGCGAAGTGCATCTTTATGAGAAAAAATATATATATAATTTCATGGTGATACCTAAGTCACAAATACTGCTAAATAATTTTTTCAAAAAAAAAATTCATGCTACATTAATACAACAACAAAAACATACGACTAATGGAAATAATGTAAAAGTGAGATATGGAAAAGAAGCGTAGTGCAAAATAAAGTGTATGACAATCTTACTTTAACCCTAATTGCAGGATGGAATGGCAGTTTGTGGAATGTGTATGAGGACTATGGCATACTGGGCGGCTGAATCTTGTACGGGAGGAGGGAATTGTAGATAGTGGGATATAGGCGGCAGTTGGCTATGTATATGTTTAGCTATTTTGTGATTTATTATTATATGAGGGTTTTAATGTTTATTTTTGTAATTTTATTACGTGGCACCACAATATACTCTGTTAATTGTATGTTAACGGCAGTGATGTTTTAAGCCTTGTATCGATAGATAGATATCTTATAGGTCCCTTATTGATAGAATTATTCTTTCGGGTCCAGAACTGATAGTAAACTCAACTTTAAGGTCTTGAATCGATAAAATTCCATTGTTTTAATTAAATGGACTGTGTTTTTTAATTGGACCTTTTTTGTGGGCCTTCCGTTGGATTCATTTTATTCAATTCAAACTGGGTTATTACAATTGGACTGAAGCTTAGAAAATTTAAAAAAAAAAACCGGATGTATGGTTCTCACCCGTACACCCGGGTGTATGATATACGTGATGGAGTATATGGCCCAGGAACCCCCGGCTCATAGACTCCTACTTCTCCTACACAAGTCCATTGGGCCCAGAGAACAACTAAGGCAGAAATGCGGCGACCCAAGCCTCAATATAGCCCAGAATACACAGTGGGGTGCCTTCGGCCTCCTTGGCCGAAGGCTCTAAAACTCACAGGATAGCTTTCTCTGGCATAAGAAGCTTATGGGAGAAAACGGCGAAAAACATGAGCCTTCGGCATTATCAAGCCCTCGGCATCAGGGAAGCCTTCGGCTGAATCAAGCCTTCGGTCACACAAGACCTTCGGCTACACAGGGGTCCTTGATCACATGGAGCCCTCGGCTACACAAGGAGCCTTCGGCCAAACATGCTCAATCATCGAAGATTCCTTTTGGAGACAACCAACCACCGCATTTAATGCCACGTCACATCCGCCAACCGCATTCAATGCGGTGAACGTACCACTGCCGGTACCACCCGGCTGATGTGACCCTTCGGCCGTTGGATTACTGACACGTGTACTCTCATCGCATTTATTGCTGCTATAAATAGCAGCCCTTATTCACCTTGTAAACCACGCTGAGTTCATTTAATACAATCGACTCTCTCTCCTCCTATTTACTCTGACTTCTCTCTAAGTTATTCCCGCAATAACCCCTCGGATAAGATACCCACCGGGTAGACTATCCATCATTTGGTGCTCTCGTTGAGAGGTCTGAACTATCAAGTAAGAAACCCTCCCCCTCTACCAAACACAAAACACTCACCAAAAATGGGAAGAACTACTCGTGCCCAATCCAAAACCCTTGAGGAGAACCACGTGGCCCCCGGCGAAACCAACGGGGCTGAGGCCTCCAACAGGCTCTTAGTACCCGAGGGTGGTATCATCCTCGAATTGGAGCAGGCTACTGCTGACCTCCGTCAGCAGCTACAGAAGAGCGCCCCTGATGCCCGCATTGGCCTTGATAATCGAAGGAGGGATCGGAGTGAGAACCAAGTTCCCCCTCCGACCCCGGCCATCGATCTTCAGGCTGCCTTTGCGGCCTTTGTACGAAACATGGCTCTCAATTCCGGAGCCCTCGTCTCTCAAGCACCCCTTCAGCCCTATGCTGGAGGGAATGTTATCCAATTGCGGACACTCCCTCCTCTATTCAACAATCCTCCCCCGGGGATTGGCAACGCCGAGGGGGTCATAGCGCAGGATACCGCCTCCCAGGAGGCCCAATCCAGGGATAAGCGCCCTATGATGAAGGAAAAGCCCCGAACCTCTGCACTTGAGAGGTTGGGGGGAATTCCCGGACGCCGAGGGGTCCAAGACCACCTCGGCAAGCAGAAATTCAGCAGGCCCCAGGAGAGTGGAGCCTCCGCTTCGGGAGCCGAGGGCGTGCCGATGACGCCAGGCACCAAATCAACCGGCTCAATCCTTCCGGGCCAACTCCCAAGGGGTTGCCCCGAAGGATCCCAAGGACGAAATCGTCGAGGCCCTCCTCCGTCAACTTGAGGAGAACCGTCAGGCACCCCCGACGGCTTCCACAGCAAGGCCAGATCCAGAGTACGCTGACCTCCGGGCGCAAGTGGAAGAAATGAAACGTAAGCTCGCCGAAGGCTCAGGCGAGCCCCTCATTCAACTCCGCACTAGGACGCCCTTCACCCCAAGGGTGCTGGTGGCCAAAATCCCCCACAAATATCGGGGGCAACCAATCAAGCCGTATGAGGGGAAGACGGATCCCCAGGAGCACTATAGCCGTTATCAAAATAGCATGATGATGATGGGGGCGTCGGATGAATACTTATGCCGTTGGTTCCTTTCCACCTTGGAGGGACCAGCGTATGAGTGGTTCAACCGGTTGCCCGAAGGCAGCATTGATTCTTGGCAAGAACTTGCCCACCGCTTCCTCACGCAATTTGCTGGGAGGCATCGCTCAAAGAAACACTTCTCCCACCTTTTAAACGTGAGACAACAGAAGGAGGAAACCCTTCGGAGTTTCCTAGAACGCTGGAGGCAGGCCTCCCTCGAGGTCGAAGGCGCCGATGACAGAACTCTGATGGCTCTCTTCCACACCGTCCTCCGCAACGGTAACTTCTCTCGGAGCCTTATCACTGATCCCCCCCCGCGATTATACAAAAGCCCTTCAGCGGGGGGACCGATATGCCGAGGCGGAGGAAATCGAGAAGGATCGCCGCAACACGGATCCTTCTCAGAAGAATGAAGGCAGGAATCGGCCCGGGGGGCCTCCCCCTCCGGCCAACCGAGAGGCACAATACAACGATCGCTCCCGAGGTGGCCAAGCCAGATCCGGGGGCGGTTACAAGAACAATCTGAAGGCATGGGCGCAACCCATCCTCCTGGCGCACCCACGCACTCCCCTGACGCATCCCGTCAGCGTCATCTTGGATCATGCAGAGGAGCGAGGGCTCGTGGAGCGAGACTCCCGTACACCCCTCGAGATTTATGCCGTCGGCCCTGATGAGCCCTATTACCGCTTTCACCGCCACCATGGACACAAGACCGACGACTGCCATCAGCTGAAAACCGCCATTGAGAGGCTGATACAGGCGGGTCACTTGTCTCAATTTATAAGGGGCCCTCCTCCCCAGGGCCCCCCTCATCATCAAGGGCCTCCGCCGAAGGCGAACAAGTGGGTGAACCCCAACACCATCCCTTTGGGAAACCCACAGGGTAAGAAGCGTGAAATCGGGGGCCTCGATGACGAGGGAGAGGGCTCCCATCAACAATACAAGCGCCATATCCACATGATTAACGGTGGCAACACTGGTGGAGACTCCACCAGCCATCGAAAGAAGTGGGCTCAATCCCTTTACGTTGGGGAGGTCAACCACGCGCCCCCAACTAAGAAGCCGAGGGGGGAACCCATCTTCTTCACAGATGCGGACCTCCCCTCGGGCTCTCTGCCACATAGGGATGCCCTCGTCATCCGAACAGAGATCAATGACGCCATCATCCTCCGGACTTACGTGGACACGGGGAGTTCTGTCAACGTCATGTACCTCAGCACTTTTCAAGAGTTGGGACTTGACAGGGGGTCCCTTCGGCACGTCAACACCCCTCTCTCCGGATTTACGGGGGACAGTATAGACGCCGACGGCGTCATCACCCTCATGGTTGAATTCAGCGACGGATCCCATAGAGCCAAGCTCGAGGTGGAATTCGTCGTCGTCAACCTCGACTGCGCGCATAACATCATCCTCGGCCGGCCTGCCCTTGAGGATTTGGAGCCTGTCATCTCCATGAGGCATCTCTGCCTCTAATTCCCCACACCCACCGGCATCGGCTACTCTAGGGGGAATCAGAAGCTCTCCAGGGCCTGCTACCTTCAACTTACCAAGAAGGTTAGTAAAACCGAATTTCGGATTGACACCATCACCGCCAAGGCCTTGGAGGGGGAAGAGGGTAGGCCGAGGGCTGAGCCCGCCGAGGAGACTGAAGATTTGATACTTGATCCGGCCATGCCGGAGAGAGTCCTGAAGATTGGAGCCAAGCTCCCCGAAGACCTGAAGGCTGGCATCACAGAAGCCCTCCGCGCCTACTCCATTGTTTTTGCATGGGGGCCGGAGGATATGCCAGGAATTGACCGAAGGGTCATCACCCACCGCCTGGCGGTGGACCCTTCGGCCAAACCAGTACAGCAGCGGAGAAGACCTCTCTCGGCCGAGAGGAGGGAGTTCGTGAAGAAGGAGGTGGCCATGCTCCTCTCTATCAAACACATTAAGGAGGTGAAATGCCCTTCCTGGTTGGCAAACGTAGTCCTCGCACAGAAGCCCCCTACCTTCCGCATGTGCGTGGACTACACAGATCTGAATAAGGCGTGCCCTATGGATCCCTTCCCCCTACCGAACATTGATCAGCTAGTGGATGAGACCGCGGGATGCGAGATCATGTCATTCCTCGACGCATTCCGCGGGTATCATCAAATCTACATGCATGAGGAAGACGCTGAAAAAACTGCCTTCATGACACCTGAAGGCATCTTCTGTTATCTTGTGATGGCCTTCGGCCTCAAAAACTCAGGCGCCACCTACACCCGAATGGAGGCCAGGGTCTTTCAAGCTGTCTTGGGGCGCACCATGGAGGCCTATGTTGACGATATGATCGTCAAAAGCAAGAAGGCCAGCACCCACGCCGAGGATCTCTGGGAAATCTTTGCCATCATGCAAAAGTTCAACCTCCGGCTAAATCCAAAGAAATGCACCTTCGGCGTACAGGGAGGAAAGTTCTTAGGCTACATGGTAAGCCGAAGGGGTATTGAGGCCAACCCCGAGAAAATTCAGGCCATCGTCAACATGGAGCCCCCACGCAACGTCAAAGAAGTTCAACGGTTGACGGGTCGCCTGGCAGCCCTCAACCGTTTCCTCTCCAAGTCAGCCGAGAGGGCCCTCCCCTTCTTCCAGATCATGAGGAAGACGACAGGCTTCCAATGGACATCTGAGTGCCAGGAGGCCTTCGACGAACTTAAAAGATACCTCTCTGCGCCCCCGGTGCTCTCAAAACCGAAGGTAGGAGAAACCTTGTACTTGTACCTTGGCGTTAGCCCCGCCGCCATCAGCTCAGTACTCATCCGGGAGGAAGATGGCATCCAGCATGCCATATTCTACGTCAGTAAAACCCTCCGGGAGGCCGAACTCAGGTATTCTCCCGTCGAGAAGACGGTGCTGGCCATCGTTTGGACCGTCAAGAAGCTTGGCCACTACTTTCAAGCTCATCCGGTCCAAGTGCTTACTCATCAACCCCTCGGCACCCTCATGAGGAGTCCCACTAGCTCCTCTCGGATGGTGAAATGGGCCATCTTCCTCAGCCAATACAACATAGACATTCGTGTGAGGCCTGCCATTAAGGGCCAAGCCTTGGCAGACTTTGTAACGGAATGCACCGCGAGATCAGCGGTGGATGAAGAGCCTTCGACACCTCTTGATGAGTGGTGGACACTCTATACCGATGGCTCCTCGGCCACCAAAGCATGCGGAGGGGGAGTAGTTCTCATCACACCCGAGGGCTTCCGCGCCTATTATGCCATCCGCTTCTCCTTCAAAGTCTCCAACAACGAGGCCGAGTACGAAGCCCTCCTCTGCGGCCTTCGGCTGGCAGCAAATCTGAAGGCTAAGATGATCCACGTCAAGTGTGACTCCAAACTCGTCGTGGGTCAAATTTCCGGCGAGTACGAAGCCAAAGAAGGGAGGATGAAACAATACAAAGAAGCGGCTAAGGAGTTGCTCAGGGTATTTGAGGCACATTCTCTTACCCAAATACCGAGGGCTCAAAACTCCGAGGCCGACATTCTGTCCAAGCTCTCGGATGAATCCCCCGAGCACCTCTCAAAAATTGCAAGAATTGAGGAACTCAGCCTCTCAAGCATCCATGCGAGCCCCGTCATGAACATCAACCTAAGGCCGGAGGATTGGATCTCCGACATCATCGCCTTCATCACCGCAGGACAACTGCCCCAAGACGAAACCCGCGCCAAGTTAGCAAAGCTGAGGGCTCCCAGCTACACCCTCGACAACGGGAGGCTTTACAAAAGATCTTACAACGGCACCCTCCTTCGGTGCCTTCATCAAGATGAAGCCGAAGTCGCTATGGAGGAAGTGCACAGTGGCACTTGCTCAGCTCAACAGAGACCCTTCTCCATGTCCCGAAGGCTCATAGTTCAAGGCTACTTCTGACCCACGATGGCTAGAGATTGTGCTGATCTAGCCCGAAGGTGCACCGCTTGCCAACACTTTCAGAAAGCCCCCGACAGACCAGCGGTCAACTATGCCCCCATCAGCACTGCTATACCCTTCTCCAGATGGGGTATTGATCTGGTGGGCCCTCTACCGAGGGGTACCTCCAACAACAGGTACATCATTGTAGCCATTGACTACTTCACCAAATGGGTAGAAGCCGAGCCCCTCGCCAGCATCACTGAAGCCCGGTGCCGCCACTTTGTTCTCAAAAATATCCTCACAAGATTTGGCGTCCCCCAACAAATCATCTCCGACAACGGAACTCAATTCGAGGCAGCCCCCTTCTGTGCCCTCCTGGAGGCATGGGGCATCAAACATACCTTTTCATCCGTTGCCTACCCCCAAGGCAATGGACAAGTAGAGAATGCCAACCGCACCCTCCTCGAGGGGTTGAAGAAGAAGCTGGAAGCCGAAGGGGGAGGCTGGGTAGAAGAACTCCACAACATCTTGTGGGCCTACCGTACTACCCCTCGGCGTGCAACAGGTGAAACACCATTCTCCCTGTGCTATGGCTTTGAGGCCAAGGCTCCAACAGAGGTAACCCTCCCTACCCGGAGGGTAGAACAATATGAACCTGAGGTCAACGACGCCAATATGGCCCTCGACCTTCACCTCATCTCAGAACGCCGGGAGCAGGCCTTCATCAGATCTGAAAACTATAGAAGACAAGTCAAAGGCTACATTGACGCCAAGGTCCGCTCCCGGGAATTCCAGGTAGGGGACTACGTCCTCCGACGAAGGGAGGCCAGCCTACCCACTGAAGGAGGAAAAATGGCGCCTAAGTTTGAGGGCCCCTACATCATCTCAGCCATCATCAAACCAGGGACATACAAGCTAAAACGCCCAAATGGGACGGAGGTCCCTAGACATTGGAATGTGCACCACCTTGTCAAATTCTATCAGTGAAACACGAGTGGCCAAGCCCTCATCCTCAACAAGCGTAAATGATCAATGGCCCAAGGCCCCATCTGTTTTGAAAGAATAAAAAGGCCAAGCCTTCATCACCTTTATGTCACACAAGCGGCCCAAGGCCCTTATCTCTCCTGAAAATGGGTGGCCAAGCCCTCATCTCTTCATCAAGATAGGCCCAAGGCCTCCTCCCCTCATAAGGGGGAACACCAATTTAGGTACCAAGTACCAAGTGTATGGGTCACCCCCATCACTCTTTGAAAACACCAAGTGTTTTCTCACTAAGCCGTACCCCACGAGGACACAATCATGCATACATTATGCATACTTTCACATGCTCTCCTAAAAAAAAAAAAACCGGGGGGTGCAACACCCCTCGGCTCCGGCTGACACCAAGTGCCCCCGGCTGTTTGTGTTCCACACACAAATAAAACCCTTCCTAGGAACGCTTTCCGCGCCATCCCCCAAGGGGAGGCAGGCAACGGACCATGTCCCGGGCCCAGGATTCGACTTCCACAAACGAAACGCTCCCCACGCTATCCCCCAAGGGGAAGCAGGCAACAGACGATGTCTCGGGCCGAGGAAACGACCCTCAAACCCTTCGGGATATCGGAAGGTCATTCCCGAAGGGGGAGCCAACGGTTTATTCCGTTGCCTCCCATATAGGCCAAGCCTTTCCTAGAGACCAAGTTTCTAGATGCCTCTCCTACATCATTCAAAAAAAAAAAAAAAAAAAAGAAGATGTGTAGGGGGGAAGGAACTCCTTGGATACTATTCTCCCCGGAGGCTCAACACTTCAGATATGTATTCCCGAAGGCTCCTACAAAGGCAACAGAAAATCTCTCACCAACAAGTCATCTGGTTACATAGCCGAAGGCTTCACTACATGAAGCCTTGGAGTACAAGAATTCCCCCGGGGGCCCAAGAAGAAGGCTCATTAGCTGAATCAAAGTCAACTGTGTTCCAAGCCGAAGGCTACGCGAAATCCTAAGGCAAATCAAATCCACGTCAACCACACGCCGGAGGATTCATGCCGGAGGCTTGGCCTAGGGTCTATGGGGCAGCTCCCACACCCGAGGGTTCACCACAATTGCTTCAGGGGACTTACAACAGCGAAGGCCTCATCAAACACCTATAACAGAAGGGTCAATGACATTTATGGCAACTTTGCTAAAATTTTGCTAAGTCCATGATTGGGAACCCTCCGGATAATAGCCATCAACCGGGGGCTATGCGCGAGACCTATGGGAGGCAAATCTCAGAATTTACTAAGTCCATGATTTCGGAACCCCCGGCAGCTATACACAATCAATCCTCACACTCGAAGGATTCACTACAGCGTCTATTGAAACTTCGTGAAAAAATGACTAAGTCCACAGATGGGAACCCTTCGGAGGGCAATTCTTCATCTACACACTCGCAGCCGATGGCCCCCTAAACTACTTGGCAATGACCTAAAGCTACGCTGCTAATCGAAGGCTCCTGATAGCCGAGGGATTAAGGTGCAATTTCAATCGGAAAATTTCCTAAGTCTGATTCATTTAAGCCCTCGGTCCTACTACTACAACTGGAGGCGATGACAATGGTTCATCACCGAAGGCACACGCTGGAATCTTACTTAAGGAATTTTCCAAGTCCACAATCACAAGCCCCCCGGTGATTCTACTCTACATACGAAGGGTTCTGATCAGGTTATACTTGGAAAATACTCTAAGTCCACAAACAACGACCCCCCGGTGATACTGCACTATGACCGGGGGCTAGCAAGGAGTTACGCTTAGAAAAATTTTCTAAGTCCACAAACTTATGGCCTACGGGAAACCAAGCAAGAGAAAGAAAAACATACATTCATTCATACCCAAACACAAAGAGAAACAAAGGCATACATTCAAGTTCAAAATGAAGGAGGCATTCATATCAAAAAGCCCGAAGGCACAGGGATGTTTGTTTACGTGTTTGGCCGGAGCCGAAAACCTACAAGCTATTACAGGAGTTTATACTTGGAAAAATTCTAAATTTATGCATCCTTGGCGGCATCTCCTTTCGGCCTTGAGGCCGCGTCGTCTTCGGCTTCTTCATCATCTCCCTCGCCCATAAGCTCGGAATCCTCAAGATCCGGCCTCTCTTCACCTTCGGGCAGAGGAATCCTGACATCTAGCTGCAAGGGGGGAAGGCCGTAAGCTGCCGGATCAAACTCCTTCGGATCGACCTTCAGGTGCCGGGCCAGCCTTCGGTAAATCAGCTTCTGGGTGAAGAACTCACCACAGTCATAGTAGTCCTTGCCCCTTCGAGCTAACCATTCGGCGCCGGGACCTTTCACCCAAGCATCCACCCCCTGCTCTATGACCGAGGCCACCCATCCTTTTCGGTCTTCGGCCCTCCACCCCTCAGCGGCAAAGGCAGCAACAGCATTCTTCTCAGCCTCGACGACAGCTTCCTTCTTGGCTGCCTCGGCCTCCTCGGCAGCAACCTTAGCAGCTTCGGCAGCAGCTCTCTCAGCATCGGCCTTTCCTTCGGCTTTGGCTATCACCTTGTTGTTCTCAAGAATGCTGTTGAAGGCCTCCTTCTCCAGCCGGAAGATTTCTTGGAGCTCTTGGAGCTGCCGCCGAGACTCCGCCAAGGCCTCGTCAGCCTGACGCTTCTCCGCCTGATATCGCTCCATCCTCTGGAGCAGTTCTCCGAGACACCATCACATAACAAGGGCTAAATCATCAAGATAAGGATATGCTAAGGCCAAACAACTCAGGGAAAAGGGAGAAGAAAAAGACTTACGGTGACGGAGGCTTGAAGCACCTTCGCGCTGAGGGCATCATCCTTGGCCCTCGAGAGCACCGACTTATCAGTCGGGGGTGTGGCACCCTTCAGGAACTCCCTCGGGCAGAGGGTGCCGTGCATAATGGCGGTCCCCTTGGTGATGGAGAACTGCACATCGTCCCGGGGCCAGGCCAAACTTTTACCTTGGCCCCCAGGAGGAGGGGGAGCGTTCACCGGGGGAGAGGAAGAAGATTGTTCCTCAACAATAACAACGGGGGCGTCCTTCCTCTCGGCGCCTTCCTTCTTCTTCTTCTTCTTCTCCGGGGCCGCCGCGCCTTTCCCGACATTTTTTCTCTTGTGCTCCGCCTTGGAGCCCCCGACATCATCACCAGCAATTTTGGAGGCATCATTACCCTCCGGGACCTGAGCAGCCCCATCCTTCCTGGAGAATTCGTCGACGGGTTTTTGGGTCCCCGCCTCCTTCTTCTTATTCGGGCCCTTGACCAACTTCTTTTTTAGGGCGGTAAAGTTGGAAACGTCCATACTGACACCTGCAAACAAAAAACGCTTGTTATATCGAGGGGTCAACTACAAAAAACAGAAATAAAGTGCGAAAAATCCCAAGTACAACAAGTCGAAGCCTCCGGAAACTACCTCCTATGCTACCGAAGGCCTTCTCAAGGATAGGGTATTGTTCGTCCCTTTCACCTAGGAAACGGTATCGCCGGAAGCCAAGGGCCAGCAGGTCCTCTGGAAGGGTCGAATCCTTGACCGTGACATGCTTCGTCGACCCCGCCGGCAGAGCAATTATCTTCTTGCCTTCCTTTTCGAGGGCAGCGTTCCCCACCTTCGGGTGACGCCTAAAATGATTGCGCAGCTCCCTCGGGAATGGATTCTCCGCCACCCTGACATAACAGAAACGATCTTTCCACCCCTTGTGGGACGAGGGCACATCATCAAAAAGCCTCCATTTGGCAATCTGCTGAAGATTCGCGAACCCCTCGGAATTCGCGTGGCCACCTCGGCATAAATTGAAGCTCTGGAAGAATAGATCGAGGGTGGGAGTTGCCCCCCGAGACCGGCAAAGCTGCAGGAAGCCGGTGATATAGGAGTGGCTGTTCGGGGTTAGCTGACAGGGGGCTAATCCCACGTACCTGAGGTACTCAAGAAGGAATGGGTGTAGCGGAAACCGAAGGCCCATGGAAACCGACAGCACATGGACTGCGAAACACCCCTCCGGAGCCTGGGACAGGAGGTCATTGGGTCCCGGCTCGATCACAGTCGCCGAAGGGCCAACATGCAGTTGGGTAACATAACACTCGGCCCGGTCAGCCCTCGATTTCAGCGCAAGGGCGGCAGTGTTCAGCCATGAATGCCCCTCGGGTATTCCCACGGGCTTCCCACAATCCACTGCGATTGCCTTGCTCTTTTGAGGAGCCTTCGTCTTCTTCCTCTTCTTCCCCACGGCAACGCTGAGGGGTTCCGGGTCTAATGGCCGAGAGGTGCTCGCTTCGCTGGCACCGCGAAGTGGGAGGGCAGCGATAGTGACTTCTTGCCTCTCCTTCTCCTCCTCTTCTTCGGCTATCTGTAGCGCGAGGGCCATTTCTTCGTCCTCGATCACCTGCTCGAACTCCTCCGCCTCCAGCTCAGTGCGAAGGTTATCTTGGACCTCTTCAGCGACAGCTGAGTCATTATTCGCCGAGGACTGCTCGCTAGACGACTCTACATCCGAGGAACTTTCTTGCTGGGCCGATGGCTCCCTCGAGATATCTTGGGAATCACTTTGCGAGGACATTTTTTCTAAGGGTAAGGCGTCCTAAAGAAGAAGGCTACCTAAGTATTTTGGTGGAAGGCTACTAAGGCCACTAACGATCGATCAAAGGGAAGAACAGCAAGAAGTGCTAGGTGCACGAAGAACAGATGAAGAACTAACCTTATGAATCGGAGTTTGATCGAAGGCAAGGGTTTCTCTCTCTAGAATTTTTGGCAGAGCTTCGCTATCACAAAAATCGCACAGGGGAAATGGCTCAGGCCTTGAGGTATATATAGGTTTTCAGCCTCGAAAAACGGGCCTCGATTTGAAAAGCCCATCATTACGGGCCGCCGGTTCAACCAATGGATGGCACCCGCCCCCCATCTGCCAACGAGAACACGCCATGTCAACTCCACCTCCAACGGCTATATCACAACGGCTCTATTTTGGAAACTCTTGAGGCAACCTCGGAAGGTAGCCTCCGGCTATTATTCAGTGGAGCCTCCGGTGAACACATTTCACCGGATGCCTTCGAGCAAGCGGCGGTATAGGCCCTCGCTTTTCAATATTACCACCCCTCGGGAGTTCATCAACACATCATGACTCCTTCAGCCCAAACTAGCCTTCGGCCTAAAGAAGTGAGGGACTGGCATACACCCCTCGGGAATCACATCAAGTGGCACGTGAAGGAGAACCCTTCGGACGTACGCATCATCACACCCTTCGGCGGAGGCAGAATATCACAAGTTTTCCTCGAGTCACTTGCGGAGGCAATACATCTACGCTTTCCTCAGAAAACCCTCGACATGTGAGGGACTGAGGAAAGCCTTCGGCAGTCATACATGTGTTATACTTCCCTCAGAAAACCCTCGACATGTGAGGGACTGAGGGAAGCCTTCGGCGATCAGCAGAAGGTAAGTTCTCAAACAAAGGCGCCCAACTAAATGATGAAGCCTCCAGAAGAATCGACACATCTACTCCTTTTTCCTCAAGTACCCTTCGGCAAAAGGAGTGAGGGACTCCTGATGGAGTATATGGCCCAGGAACCCCCGGCCCATAGACTCCTACTTCTCCTACACAAGTCCATTGGGCCCAGAGAACAACTAAGGCCCAAATGCGGCGACCCAAGCCTCAAAATAGCCCAGAATACACAGTGGGGTGCCTTCGGCCTCCTTGGCCGAAGGCTCCAAAACTCACAGGATAGCTTTCTCTGGCATAAGAAGCTTCTGGGAGAAAACGGCGAAAAACATGAGCCTTCGGCATTATCAAGCCCTCGACATCAGGGAAGCCTTCGGCTGAATCAAGCCTTCGGTCACACAAGACCTTCGGCTACACAGGGGTCCTTGATCACATGGAGCCCTCGGCTACACAAGGAGCCTTCGGCCAAACATGCTCAATCATCGAAGATTCCTTTTGGAGACAACCAACCACCGCATTTAATGCCACGTCACATCCGCCAACCGCATTCAATGCGGTGAACGTACCACTGCCGGTACCACCCGGCTGATGTGACCCTTCGGCCGTTGGATTACTGACACGTGTACTCTCATCGCATTTATTGCTGCTATAAATAGCATCCCTTATTCACCTTGTAAACCACGCTGAGTTCATTTAATACAATCGACTCTCTCTCCTCCTATTTACTCTGACTTCTCTCTAAGTTATTCCCGCAATAACCCCTCGGATAAGAAACCCCCCGGGTAGACTATCCATCAATACGTTCTCCTGTTCATCGTCCCTCTCGAGATGATGCCGAAGAAGACAGGTCCGAAGATTCAGCCATGGTGAGAGCAACCAGGGATAGTGGAAATTCTTTGTCCTTACCTCTGAAATTAATTAGCGTGAAGATGCTGCGACAAACGGTCAAAATTGGAGCTGATCGGAAAGAACCCTTCTGCTCCTCCTGCTCTAACTAATTGGAGTTGATGCTTAAAAAATTACAAAATAACTTGGATGTACGGTTCCCACCCGTACACCTGGGTGTATGATATACGAATTCCGCAGGAATGGGCGAGGAAATAGTTTACTTATTGTTGCCGACCATGTTCTCTATTGGGGATTAGTTTGCGCGCATCAAGGGAGCCCGTTTTGTTCACCCTCAACTCTTCAATGTTGTACATACTACGGTTCCAAATTGATTTGCAAAATTAATTTTTCTTTGTCAAACAACTTGATTTTATTCGCTTCATTGGGATATCAATTTTAATTACTACCTCTGTCCCAGTAAGTTTGGGACAATTAGGTTTACGATTTTTTACCAACAATAAAGCAAATAGATTTCTGTCTGGACAAATTATTTTTAGAAAAACAATCACATATTCAGAAATTATATTAAAAGCTTTACAAAGTCGCAAAAACCAGAATCAAATTAAAATGTGTTGACCAAGTGAATAGTGTCCATGACAATCTTAGTGGGACGGAGGGGGTATATTATAATTTGGACTTTGCAATTTTTTTAAAAAAATTAATGTAGTTTCTGAATATGTAAATTTTAATTATTAAAAATTGAACTAATAAGGAAGATTTTTAACTTCAAAATTGGTTGACCAATTTTTTTAAATTTGCAAATGAATGGAGAGAATATTAATTAATCATCTTTTTATATAAATGGCAATCGTGGTTCAAAACGCCATACTAATAAAAGAAAAGAATGCATGTTACATACGGAGTATAAAGATGTCTGTAATTAATCCGCATTAAACACCTGTAGTTAATTTTATTGCAAGAAAACACCTGTAGTTAATAGGAACCGTTATTGAATACTTTGTATATAAACTACGTACACAGACGACGTGGTCAACGGTTACTAAGTACTTTATATATAAATTTCCCACATGTGGCCGATTTATATATAGGCAAAGAAGCTAACATAAAGGCAAATAATTATAAGTTTATAACGAAGTAAAATAGGACCAGTAATAAAGTATATATGGCTTATAATAAGCACATAACTATGGTGTTTGTGTTGGTTATTTTTCTGCCTTTGTTAACATTCGCACGAGATTCACCATCGTCCCAAACCCCAGATGACGTTGCAAATGATCGTGCTCAAAATAGGCATCAATGTGTTATGGCTATTCTGACTCGGTACATTGCTTATCCATACAATGCTATTAGTCTTGGAAGCATAAAACACCTTGAAGATATCTGTGGAGGATCTGCAATTGATGATGTGCATAACTAAAAAAGCTTTTTCGTCCCATAAAATATTTACAATTTGAACCACCCCCAACACCACTAGCTAGATTCATGTTGCAAACTACTCATCTATATATATAAAGTTTGAATGTCATTACTATGTTATGGTGTAAGTTATTGAGTATTATTTCTTGCAACAATTACTGAAGACATTTTTTTTGTTATCATGTCCTAAACGCCAGATGACGTTGGTGAGTGCAAAAGTGCAAAAATATAAGGTCAAAAATGAGGTGTTTTCTCAAAATATGGGAAACTAATAGTGAGTGCAAAAATATGAGAGTTTTATTAGATTTTTAATAAATTGAGATTCAAAAAGTGGTATTCCGATAGTATTAGGGTTTTTCTTAAACTTAGTCGGAATCCCACATTCCATATGGAATTTTTTCTTACTTGGAGAATCCAAAATGCTCTAATGTAAGGTCTATTTATAAAGTGCCAAATATCAAATAATTAAATGGCTATCTAGTCCACAAAATAAAAAGTGAAGTTCTTGGATAGTGGTTATTAAAGTAAGTCTCCAATACATTTAATCAGAATTAATCTTGCGGGCCTTGCGGCTCAATCATCACAGCTGCCATGTGGAAAAACTATATTAAACTAATACCAATATTTTGTTTAGTTTAACCGCTTCCCTATAACCCTACGTATAATTAAGGTTGTATTCAACCCCTCTTCTTCCTCTTCTTTTATTCAAACATATCCGTCTTTTTAAAATTCTGTTTTGGTGCTTTGTTATGGCGTTGAATCATGCAAATTTGAAGAGTTTTTTTTCGAATTAATGCTAATTAATTAATTAATTACGAAAATAATGGTGGGCAGGGGCAGATCTATAGTATATTGAGGGTTAGCATAGGCTACACCTCAAAACTTTCCGCTAGCCTCCATGGTAGATAAGTTGGTCATAAGTTTAGTTGGTGCTACACTAATGTTCGAATCCTTCTAAGTGCATTCCCTTAATTTTATTTTTACTCCTCGTGGGTCCAAATTCCAGGGCTACATAGTATTGATAGTACATACACTGATACACATCGACCAAACTCGAAATAGAATTCTTCTAGGCTCTGCTTCGAATTTGAATCCCTGTCGGACCAATCGATCTCTTCAGCTTTTTTTAATATTTCTTTTTAATCTCAATTGTACAAGTAATCGAGTCTTGTGACTTTTATCATTCTTTACTCAACATCACGATTTTTAGCATATTTGCAATGTTTTTCTCCATTTTCTGTTTTAATTTCTTCTTTATCCAATCACTTAGTGTCTATAATTCATCTGTAAGCGATTCTTTTAATTTCATTTTTTACTATTATCGGTTCATCACATAGATAACTTTTATTTTTGTTTGTACTAAGTTGGACTTATTAGACATAAAAAATCAACACATTACATGCATATATCATATACTTCGTATGTCATATATTAATACAATTTAAAACTATTTATATATCCCCTTTTTGAGAGGGTATGTTAATTTTTCTCATGTCATTTATGATGAAGTTTGATTTACGTAGTATAATTTTATTGTACGTATCATGTATCATTTTGTAGGACTAAGAAGTAATGTGTGTAGTGTAGTGTCCTAATTTCTATACTCCTATCCCAGTTTAAGTTGTTCATATGTTTGTTTGGACGTTCCAGCTAATGTTTCTCATTTCTATTTTACGAAATAAATAGCACTCTTAAAATGATAAAATCAATAATTTAATATTTTTTTGTCAATAATCAATCATTAAATATTAAAAAATAAATACAATTACAATTTCACAGTTATCATCAGTGACTTCATTATACGGAGTATATATGTTCATCAGGATTATTTCTGAAGCTAAATTATCTTATTTAATTATTGTATAAATGATCGTGTCATTTTTTAATAAGAAGCTTAAGTCAGGACAAAGTTAATATATACTTCGTATGTGCATACCCTGAGCTCCGATGCCTAGGTCCGCCACTGATGGTGGGTTAAAAGTATTTACCGATCTACTGCTGCTGCATTAAACCATGGTTAAGGAAAGTCGCCCAACGGTTGAACGCCTTATAAGTCGCCATCCGGTTTGGTGACTTATAAGCCGTCCAACCGTTGGGCGACTTACTTCTTGCACCTGAATGAAGACACCAGCTACTGCCAGCCAGGCACGATCGTGCCAGCCAGGGTAGGCACGATCGTGCCTACTTCCAAAAAGTGAATTTCAGCACCTTTTTAGTCCCGGTTCAGCCCAAACTCATCTATTTGCTATAAATAAGGTCTCCCTGTCCTGTTTAGGGGTTACTGTGACACCGCTCCCAATTTGAACTTGGATTTATTAATCCATTAATATTAAAATCTAATTGAAAGTACAAATTCAAAATTTGTTGAGGATGACTAGTTAAATTCATGAATGTGTATTCACTTTGAAAGCTAATTACAAACATATTAATCATACTAGAAATGATTAATTGATTAAATTAATACCAATTAATTAAATTGTGGGTCGGACCCCAAATATGGGGAGAGACTAACTAATATTGGACCAAGCTAAACTAAATAAAAAGCCCAAGAATAAAGAATAATTGAAGTAAGTAATATATAATTGTTTGAGCTGAATAAAAGGGTAAATAAATAATACGACAGACCATTCAAGCCCACTTATTAATAATAGAAATATAAATGAGGGTGAGCCCAGATTATTGGAGAGGACTATCAAATACATTTTAGGATCGACCTATTAAGGTCTACTAGCCTAAAATAATATAAATAAATGAATTAAAGTCATTTGGGTCGGACCAAGATAGATTGAGCAGCCAAAGTAGCATTCTAGCCCGAATTACCAAAAAATAGTAAATATAAGGGTGCGGGGTCTCCTACACTTTAAGTTGGGGTAGCCCATACAAAGTGTAACCCCTAATAAGAGGGGAGAATTTATTATAAGAAGCTAAGCTTGGGCCGGAATAATTAATAAGTTGGACAACCCAAACCATTGTTGGCCCAACTTTCCTAAAATAGATGACAAGGGAGTAGCCTCTATCCTCCTCTCATTGATGAATGGCTCGTATGAACCAAGAGAGAGTGTGAGGAAGTCATATAGAGAGCTCCAAAAGACCAAGAAAAGGAGGAGCAAGAAGGGGTGATTCCGGGAAGAAGAAAGCTCGATTCTAGGTAACCGAATGCTATTCCCGATTAAACTAGTTATTTAGTATACTTAATGAATATGATTTTTAAGAAATCATATGTTGAATTAATGAGGATGTTCTGCACGTTTAAAAGTGTAGAAATATGATATAAAGTGTTGGTAATTAACTTAGAAGAGTTGTTGAATCGATAAGAATCGAAATCGCTAGAAACCGCCACTTCTAGGTGTTGTTTTCGTGCATACTGCAGGGCCCGAAAGCCGGGTAGCTTTTGCAAAAGCGGGGCAGCTTTCGTCTTCTGCCAGCCAACCTTATTTCAGATCATTCCTGATCGAAGGTTTAACGATGGGGCTTCAATATGCAACCTTCTGGACATGTTTAAGGTGAGGATGGCTGACTATATTGTCTATAAATGATATACTAATGTGAATAAATGTGTTGCTATGTGGTCATATAAATTGATATATATATGACTTTACAAAAGTGAAACAGCAAAAGTATTTTGCATGAGGAGAGAAATCCTTGAAATATAATAATTATTGAATTGATATTGAGGATTAGAATGATATAGACAAATGTTGATAAATGTGTGATTCCATAAGATCTTAAAAGGGATATATGGATACCTATGAGGATAGGCAAAGTGATTAAATGTGAAGTAAGGAATCCTTGAGTTATTGACATGATCAAAGAGATATGAATCCTTAGTAATTGATTGTTTGTGCTATCTATGGTATTGAATAAGATAGGCATGAACTTAGAATGAGTGATGAACTACGGTAACAGATATTCGTGTAATTTCCGATTGTATGTTTGTATGTTTAACTAGTTTTTAATAGTTCTAGTTGTGGAAATTACTCACTTTTGGTATAATAATTTATTTTCATTTTTTATTTGTAATTTGTTTAGATTAGAATTATTCTGAGCTAAACAGGTCAAAGATCATCCAAGAGATCAAGATTGGACCTTAAAAGATCAAGGAAAGTGCAAGGAGACAAGAAAGATTTCGATTTGAAAAAAAAACTCATGCACCCGGTCGGGTATTGCCTATACCCGATCGGGTATTCGCTTGATTCGATTGTCCAAATCAAATCTGGGAACAAATGATCGTGGGAGCAAATTTTCGTGAAGATTTGTCACATACCCGATCGGGTATGCCGACATATCCGACATACCCCATCTTGGTTTTGCTACTTTGAAGCTTAATGAATTTGTAAGTTATGAGTTATTCTCTTTAATCTTCTTCCTTGAATATTAATTCTTTTTTTAAATACTATTTCTATATCAATGTCGGGGAGTATTACTAAGATGACAGTTAGTTAACGACTTGACATTAGTTATAGTAATAGGAAGAAGATTTTGTTATGGCGCTGAATCATGCAAATTTGAAGAGTTATTTTTCGAATTAATGCTAATTAATTAATTAATTACGAAAATAATGGTGGGTTAAAAGTATTTACCGATCTACTGCTGCTGGATTAAACCATGGTTAAGGAAAGTCGCCCAACGGTTGAACGCCTTATAAGTCGCCATCCGGTTTGGTGACTTATAAGCCGTCCAACCGTTGGGCGACTTACTTCTTGCACCTGAATGAAGACACCAGCTACTGCCAGCCAGGCACGATCGTGCCAGCCAGGGTAGGCACGATCGTGCCTACTTCCAAAAAGTGAATTTCAGCACCTTTTTAGTCCCGGTTCAGCCCAAACTCATCTATTTGCTATAAATAAGGTCTCCCTGTCCTGTTTAGGGGTTACTGTGACACCGCTCCCAATTTGAACTTGGATTTATTAATCCATTAATATTAAAATCTAATTGAAAGTACAAATTCAAAATTTGTTGAGGATGACTAGTTAAATTCATGAATGTATATTCACTTTGAAAGCTAATTACAAACATATTAATCATACTAGAAATGATTAATTGATTAAATTAATACCAATTAATTAAATTGTGGGTCGGACCCCAAATATGGGGAGAGACTAACTAATATTGGACCAAGCTAAACTAAATAAAAAGCCCAAGAATAAAGAATTGAAGTAAGTAATATATAATTGTTTGAGCTGAATAAAAGGGTAAATAAATAATACGACAGACCATTCAAGCCCACTTATTAATAATAGAAATATAAATGGGGGTGAGCCCAGATTATTGGAGAGGACTATCAAATACATTTTAGGACCGACCTATTAAGGTCTACTAGCCTAAAATAATATAAATAAATGAATTAAAGTCATTTGCGTCGGACCAAGATAGATTGAGCAACCAAAGTAGCATTCTAGCCCGAATTACCGAAAAATAGTAAACATCTTGATATTAACTATAGTAGGATTCATCTTCTTTAATATTCTTCCTTGAGTATTAATTAATACATATTCATATTTCATATTAATGTTTTGAACATTACTTAAAGGATCAACTAGTTTTGTTTCATATATTAATTATTACTAGAATCGATCGACGAATACGCTTGTTAATCGTTCGATCGTTTCACGGTAGTAAACTTGGGTTATTAATGCATGCGTTTCATGGTTAATAAACCAAGGGGAATTAATTATGTTGATTAAACCAATAAACCGCTTGTGTTGAGGTTATCAATCTCAATCGTTTTCATCTTGATTTTATTGCTACTATCGGGTTAATATACAGCGCATGTTCTATATTAACTCGGTAGTAAGTTTTATTAATGAACGCGTCTCGTTATTAATAACTACCCTCGATGAACTGGATATACTCCTCGATTGAGTATTCGAGAGGAAGATAGTTAAAGATATAACCGGGATCGACGAACATTTCATTAAGTGGATAAAAGCAAAACCAAGTCCACATCTCTATTAATTAAACCACATAAGTCGTTCATCTTGGTGTTTAAATATTGTTAAAAGTTCTTCAACACATCTAAAACCCCCCTTATTACTAGTTATAAAAAGAGAAGTATTCCTTTCCCCGCGGATACGAACCTTACTACATACGCTATACTACGTATAAGTGTTGTATTGAATATTTATTTTGAGTGCACACCACGACAAAGTGCACGTCAAATTTGGCGCCGTTGCCGGGGAAAGGCAATTACTTTTCTTTTTATTTTTTTCTCATAAAAATCAAAAACAAAAAAAATCAAATATATATATATATATATATATATATATATATATATTATCTTACTCTTCTATTTTCTGAGATTACATGAGTTATGAGTATATGGATACCAACACATCATCCTTAGAGAGTCAAATTTTCTTCTTGACTTCTCTAATAAAGGAATTTATTCTAAGCTCAAAAGCTCAAGATGCCAAGACATGCAACATTTGCATGTCTCACAGGCATCTTACGGATTTCTGCCCAAAGCTTCAAGAGGAATACCTTGAACAAATTGATGATGGTTGTTACGAAATGGATGTACCTCACATGAGGTATGATCTGTTCTCCAACTCTGTCATGTCTACGGAGAATATGGTTCGGGCTATTGCTACCAACATGACCACCATGCAAAACAACATGGTGCAATTCCTAAATGAGACCAAGTCTAGCATTTCAAACTTGGAAACTCAAGTGATTCAAATAGCCGGAGCCGTAAGTAGGCTTGAAGCAAGGGATTCGGAAAAACTTTCTTCTCAAATAGAATGTGATCCTAAACAGCAAACTTTTGCAATCACATTGACAAATGAAAAGGAAATGCAAAAGGAGATCCAAAATCCAGAAGAAGTAGAAGAAGAAAAAGACACGAGCTCCAACTGGTCAAAGAAGAGGATAAGCCGAGCTTCAAATTCAAATTTTTGTCATTGTCATCCTTTGAGGTATCTCCATCATCTCTGGAAGCTTTAAGAGAAACTCGTAAACTTGAAAAGGACAATGACATTTCCGAAATCTTCTTCAAAATTGAGGGATCGAAAAACTTTTCATTGACCATGTTAAACGATAATTTCTCCCCCTTCCTCCCACCACATGAATCAATGAAAATCTGGATATTTGATCCTGGAAAGATTTCCAAAGTGAAGAGTCAACAAATTGAGCCTTTCTATAAGAGTCACCCGGGTGAAAATGTGAAAGAGATGGCGTCGTGCCACAACGTTAAATAAGGCGCTTTTTGGGAGGCAACCCAAGCGAGGTACATCATTGTGTGTTTATTTTATTTTTTTCTTTTTCTTTCCCCTACACAATCTCCTTTTCACCTCTTTTCATCTTTAATCTTTCAAACCACCATCCAATTCCACCCCAATCACCCCAACCCTCATAACCATATCCTTCTTTCTTTAAAAATCTATCCAAATCCTCCACAAAACCCCACACACAAAACAATCATAATCTTGTTCTCATCACTTTCCTCTTAGTCCACATACCCTCTAATCCATAAACTCTTACACTCACCCCTCTCCCATACCACAATTTTATATCTTCAAAAAAAACCAAAAAAAAAAAAATGATGACGATAACGAGCACTAGGGACGGTGCTCCGAGCTAAGTGAGGGGGAGTCACTCATTGGTACGCAATTAATTTTTCTACCTTGTAACTTGCATTATTTTCTTCACAAAGAAAAAAAAGAAGAGAAATACTAGTTAGATTGAAAACCCAAAAATGGGCAATCTAAGCAAAAAGGGCTTATAAAAAAAATGAGTAAGTTGGAAAGGATGGAAAAACAAAAAGAGATGCTAGGATGAAAACCTAAAAATACTCCTAGGCAAAATGAGAGATATGAGAGATATATATTTTTTTGCAGAAGATCATTTAATCTCTTGACGGAAAAGAAGTGAAGAAAAAATTGAGCATAGAAGGCCATGAAACCCAAGAAGATGTTTTTCTTTTATTGAGCTAAAAACTCAATGTAAAAAAAACATGTTTTATCTTTGGTGGTCTTTTGCTTTTTCTTGTTGATTGTTGAACTTTTGAGGATTTGGAAGTGTTAAACATTTGACTTTACTCGAGGACGAATAAAGAAGCTAAGTGTGGGGAAGTTGATATTCGTGTAATTTCCGATTGTATGTTTGTATTTTTAACTAGTTTTTAATAGTTCTAGTTGTGGAAATTACACACTTTTGGTGTAATAATTTGTTTTCATTTTTTATTTGTAATTTGTTTAGATTAGAATTATTCTGAGCTAAACAGGTCAAAGATCATCCAAGAGATCAAGATTGGACCTTAAAAGATCAAGGAAAGTGCAAGGAGACAAGAAAGATTTCGATTTGGAAAAAATACTCATGCACCCGGTCGGGTATTGCCTATACCCGATCGGGTATTCGCTTGATTCGATTGTCCAAATCAAATCCGGGAACAAATGATCGTGGGAGCAAGTTTTCGTGAAGATTTGTCACATACCCGATCGGGTATGCCGACATATCCGATCAGGTATGCCCAGAAAAGTGACTTTCTGGGCAATTTCCTAAGATACTCGATCGGGTATCAGACCATGCAGCTCCCAAAAGCCTATAAATACACCCCTTTCCTTCAAAATAAAATCACCAATTCACATATACTCTTTAGCTCAGTTTAGATTAGTGTTTTCTTTATATTTTCTATCATGTTTAGTTTCCAAATGAGGATCTAAACTCTTCCATCTTGGTTTTGCTACTTTGAAGCTTAATGAATTTGTAAGTTGTGAGTTATTCTCTTTAATCTTCTTCCTTGAATATTAATTCTTCTTTTAAATACTATTTCTATACCAATGTTGGGGAGTATTACTAAGATGACAATTAGTTAACGACTTGACATTAGTTATAGTAATAGTTATTTCTTCCTCTACGTTAATATTGGGGAGTGTTACTAAGATGACAATTAGTTAACATCTTGATATTAACTATAGTAGGATTCATCTTCTTTAATATTCTTCCTTGAGTATTAATTAATTCATATTCATATTTCATATTAATATTTTGAACATTACTTAAAGGATCAACTAGTTTTGTTTCATATATTAATTATTACTAGAATCGATCGACGAATACGCTTGTTAATCGTTCGATCGTTTCACGGTAGTAAACTTGGGTTATTAATGCACGCGTTTCATGGTTAATAAACCAAGGGGAATTAATTATGTTGATTAAACCAATAAACCGCTTGTGTTGAGGTTATCAATCTCAATCGTTTTCATCTTGATTTTATTGTTACTATCGGGTTAATATACGGCGCATGTTCTATATTAACTCGGTAGTAAGTTTTATTAATGAACGCGTCTCGTTATTAATAACTACCCTCGATGAACTGGATATACTCCTCGATTGAGTATTCGAGAGGAAGATAGTTAAAGATATAACCGGGATCGATGAACATTTCATTAAGTGGATAAAAGCAAAACCAAGTCCACATCTCTATGAATTAAACCACATAAGTCGTTCATCTTTGTGTTTAAATATTCTTAAAAGTTCTTCAACAACACATCTAAAAACCCCCTTATTACTAGTTATAAAAAGAGAAGTATTCCTTTCCCTGCGGATACGAACCTCACTACGCTATACTACGTATAAGTGTTGTATTGAATATTTATTTTGAGTGCACACCACGACAAAGTGCACGTCAGTCACGCTCAAGGGGAATAGTTGAGTCTACCTAGACTATATGAGGGCAGCCCGGGGAGTCTTGATAAAGACTAGCCCGAGGTTGGTAGATTATGATTACTCGAATACAATATGTAATGAGGTGGTCGAGGCCATGGTTAAATAAAGATATAAACGTTGGGAGATATATTAGGGGTGTGTAAGCCCTACACGAACTAAGATTATATAGGGTGTGTAAGCCCTAAACGAATAAAAATGTATTGTACGGGGTGTGTAAGCCCTACACGAGTAAAGATTATACGGGGTGTGTAAGCCCTAAACGAATCAAAGATATTATACTAGGTGTGTAAGCCCAAAATGAATAAATACAAATGTATGGTGTGTAAGTCCAACGTGGAAGAGTACAACATATAAATTGTGTAGCCCTCTCGATAGAATTGGGTTTAGACTAGGGGTGATGTAACATCTCGAAATTGCTATATGCAAGTATAGGCCAAGGGCTATTTAAAGGGAATTGTTTTGAAATACAAATGGGCCTGCGGGCCGGCTATTAGATTGGTATATATATTATATACATGTTTTGAAATGGGGTAGCTATAGGTTATGCCCATGATATAATATCACCCTATGTTGAGGGTCTTGTGTTTGAAACATGGATTATATTCAGTATAGTTGTCATTGTACTTTTCAAATGCTTCAAAGTACTGACCTCGCCTTCACGGGGGAGGCCACCTCACAGTTTTTCAGGTAGAAGTTAGAGCTTGCTTCCTGTTCCCGTTGCTTCGGGTGATCTATGGAAAGAAGACGTGGTTCGTGCTTCTTCCAGTTCTATTTTGATATAAATAAAATGATGCTCATGGAACTATTTTAAACTATAAATGATTTGGGAGCCTGCGTGCTCATGTTCGCCCTGTGTGGTCTTTGACTTTAAAAACTATTTGTATTCCGCTGCGTATTTTGAAATGTTTTACTTATGATTGTTTATGGATGTACTTGTGTGAATGGTATTCATGCACGCCTTGCATGGTTCGAGTGAGGTGGACTGCAGTTTCCTTAATCGGATTATGCGGCGGTTGTTAGCGTGTCCGGCCAGACCGGGGCTTGACAGTTACGAACCAGATACAACACATTACATACAACACACCTGCTCACAAACACATACATAATACCTGCTCTCTACAACATACAAAACACCACATGCATACCCTTTACAAATCAGATACAAAACAGTAGATTGATAACTGGTAAAACACAGTACAATCATCCAATATTCATAACAAGTAGTCATCTAATATTTATACCCGAACTCATCAACACATCATACAAGAGTTTACAGGTGTAAATACGTAAAATAAAGTAAATTGTTCCTACAACATCTAGTGTACAAGAAAAACTCCAATACAAAAGACAAACTACAAGTTCTCATGGTCATCTTGATCGTCTTGGTCATGGAGATGTTGTTGTTGCTGCCTACGCCGTGGTCGTGGTTGAAGAATCACTCTCTCATGCTGAGTCTGGGATGATGAAGCCGCCGCTGCACTAGACGTCGATGACATATCCTGAGATGGGGGCATGTGTATAAGATGGCCGTAGTCGGCTTGCCCCAACACATCTGAACCCAATGAGGCAATGCCTGCCAAAACCTGTCCATACATGTCCACGCCATGTGTATCACTCACTGTGGCAGTAGCCCGCTGATGTATACGCTGCAAAGCTCGTGTCTGAAATATGAAACACAATTACAATTAGATTGAAATACATAGAAGTATTAAATAAAGAAAATGACTTACTTTACTAATTAGTAATATACTCACCGTAAGATGCAAAGTCAAAGACCTAGACTGATAATGGTGAGTAGGGTGTCTGAACGAAGGAAACACAAACAAACGAGTGATGTTGTAATACCATCCCATGTAGTCTCCAGAAATAGAGTGACATATCGGACATGTCTCAGTGCCCAATTCTCTGTATGCTTCCCATGCCTATCCAGCCTATGAAGCTCTACATAAGTGTCGATAGGTGCTGGAATGACCTGCTCAAACCCAAACTGTTGCAATACATGATCAGGCAAATGAAGCTCAACATTTGAATAACTAGTAGAACTCTCGACACGTGCGATGCATGTTTGATGAAATTTCACGTGATAATTAACTCCAGTCAAAAAACAAATTACGATTCTGTACAATCATCACTACTAGAAAAATGCCTTACAGTGACACCAGTTTCTGTGACACTAAAAAAGTGTCAATTAAAGTGGGGACTAGTGACACTTTTTAGGTGACACTAAAAGTGTCACAAAATTATGACGCTACGATATCACAAAACATAATGACACCACGGTATCACAAAACTCAATGACACTACGACATCAGAAAACTCAATGACACTACGATATCACGTAATTTGTAATTTGTAATTTTAATTTAATCATTTAGTATTACTATTTATCAAAGATTTGATGGTGTACATCAAATTTGTGAAATTTCATGTGATAATTAACTTCAGTCAAAAAAATTAGGATCATGTATAATCATGTGTTGTTGTTGTTGTTGTTATTATTTTTGACATAAAAAGTAAACTTTATTGAAGAAATAAATAAAAGTACAAGGTAAATATGAAAATGAAAAGAGAAACAACAAAAATAAAATTTAAATCAAAGAACCCTACCCTAAGTAAAAATTAGAGAGCCCTCCCTCCTTAAGTAAACCCAACCCTAGACGAGCCCCAAACAACACTTCAAATCTCTATCAGAGATTGAGATCGAGTCTTCATGTATAATCATGTGTATAATTAAGTTCCTCTCCTTGGAAGCAGATGAACTTAACTCAGGGAGGCAGATTGATATTGATTAAGCATGTGCTTAGCTTCAGGGGCGGAGCTAGAGCACTGGGCCGGTACAAAGAATATCTTTAGAAAAAATTTACACGAAATTTTTTACCTTAAAAGTAATGCCATTTTTAAAATTTGGGTGGGCCAGGGCCTAGGTTGGCCCACCCCTAGCTCCGCCCATGCTTAGCTCTATTCCTTTGCACATTCTTGCTGGTGATAACCTGCCAAAAAAAGGTCATTAGAATCCTTGAAAGTAAGATGGCATCTTTCTTCTGGGATCTTCAAATAATAAACAAAACCATCACTAGATTAAATGGTCAAGACTTTGTCTACCAGTTAGTGCTTAATCCTTCCATGTGTCCTTTGTGCTGCAAACATGAGGATACTCTTAATCATCTTCTGTTTAATTGTGTGAATGTGAAGCCTATTTGGAGATATTTTATGGAAATATTTGGAATCCCATATCATGCCTCAACTCAATCGGTTAGACAGATTTTATGAATTGGTGGTTGAAAGCTGGTAGCAAAACCCTAGTAGATGTCTTTAAAGTTTAAACATAATATGCCGGGTATTAGGATGTTTCCTTTTGGACTGTTTTCAATCCCAGACCAGACCAGACCAGACCAGACCAGACAAGATCAGACCAGACCAGACCAGACCAGACCAGACCAGACCAGACTTCCGTAGTTATAAAATACACAGAGACCAGACGTCTACCAGACCAGACGTCTACCAGACCAGACCAGACCAGTTAAGACCAGAACAGACCAGACCAGATCAGACCAGACTAGCAAATTTCAGTCCAAAAGAAAACATCCTTATTGGATGGCACATATGGAAAAGCTACGCTGACATAATCTGGGAGAATAGTACGCCAATGCCTTCTTATGACAGTATTATTCATCACAATAAGCTATACACCATGGTTTTAAATTGCGGTAGCGGTTGCAATCACTGCAGTTGTGGCTAATGCGGCCGCTGCGATGCGTATTGCGGCCGCTGCAGCGTGAAATATTTTTAAGTTTGCACATAATGAGAATAAAATGACGTTTTTTTGCATTCTTTAACAAATACATAGTTGTTAATTAATTATTAAGTAGTTAAGTTCATCATTAGCGTTGAAAATATAGTACGATGATTTTTTGCCTGTGGTGTGATGGTTTTTATGCAATCTTTAACCAATACCAAGTATATAGTACTCCATTTGTCCCATAAGAAGGTTCATACTTACATTTTTAGACGTCTCATATAAAAATTTTCATTTCCATTTTAGGTAACATTTAATTAACAATATTACTTGACAAATTAATCATTATATATTAGAAACAATACATTTATAACATCACAAATATCAACACTAACTCTATTATATTATATACCAACTAAAAATATTTCTCGGAATATACTCAAACTACCTTATAATTATTGTCTAAATAACCGTGCCATTTTATCATAAAAACCTTTCAACGAGACATAGGTACTCCCTCCGTCCCCCTAAGTTTGTCCCGTTTTACCTTTTTCGTCCGTCCAATTAAATTTTTCTCATACCACATTAGGTAATATTTGAGTGGTTAGAACTCATTCTTACTTTATTCACACTTTATTCACACTAATATCAATTTAATATAGCCAGTCTGCTTTGTTTTATTCTTGAGTTGGTGGCAATAGCATTTGCAAATCTAATCTAAATTGAAACGATGAAGATAGCATTAAACAGAAAGTTTCATAGAGCAAACGTATGTGTATTGAAGGCCCCTATGGCAATACTATGTGAGTATGTTTGAATTCAGTATAACAGATCAATAGGACAAGAAAAAATGCATTTAGAAACAGAAAAAGAAAATTATACTCCGTGGTTGGATCATCAATGAAGAACAATCCAATACGGGTTTTCCCTGCCATTTTTTCTATGCTTAATTTTTTGCTTGGCATTCTCTTTTGTTTTTGTTCTGTCATTTTTATAAGGAGTATATAGATTGATAGTTTGATGCTGCTCACAATAACTTCAGTCCAGATTATCCATATATGCCATTTTTATATTCCATTATGTAGATTAAGTGATGATAATATAGCTGTTAACATGCCTATGATGTTGGGAATATGCACGTTTATCATATCCTTCTAAGCTTACAACTTAATGAGAACTAGGACTTCTATAACTCTTTGAATCTTAGGTCATATACACTGGACAAATTAAAAAATGCCCTACCCTTCAACTTTCCTGGAAGTGATAATGTTTGTTTTACAACTTTTAAATAATGAAAATAAGAATTCTATTGTTTGCTACAATCAATACATTTTGAGAGATTTAGATTTAAAAGTCTATAGTTTAAGAGGTATTTTATTACTTTCAGACCATCAATGTAATTGGTGAAATCTACCTCTTATGAGAGTCATAAGCAAGCAAAAGGTTATAAGATTTAAGTATTGATGTGAGTTCTCTCGCACTAAAAAAAATGTAATATAGTGGTGTAAGTACGAGTACCGTCTCCACAGGGATGGACAAAAGGGAATCAAGAATTAATTAAATTCAGCGATTAAAAATAAATAAAATAAATGCGTCGTGCGAGATTGATTGGGTGGAAAATTAAACTAATGCTAATGAGCAATAAAATAAAAAGATTGGTTTCTCTCTAATTAATGACGAAGGGAACAGGGATTGATTCCGGGGTAACCAGATTTCTGACAGATCAGGCTTAATTACATGAAATTAATTTAATTGAGCCTAGCTAATCATTACTAAGTTCTTACCGCTCTTGCGGCGTAGAGTTCAATAATTTAGGGGACCAGACTGATTTCACATGCGACAAGATCCTAAATTATTGTCAAGACGAGCGAGCTTACGGCCCCTTAATCGATACTAATCTCTTAGCGAACGATTAAGTGTGTGTGAAAGTGTCCTAGAGTAAATTAGATCTCTCTTAACTTATTCTACAAGCAATTGTAATTCTAGCGCGCGTTCTAGGTTACAAAAGATATCAGTTAAATTATTCAAACACAAATTAAACGGCATTCATGCAATTAAACCGACAAAAATCTAGCCATCAATCATGATTAACCTCTTCATCAACCCCAAATACATAATTAAACTACTCACAATTCATAATTGAAGAATCAACATAATTTGGATGAATAGAAATAATTGTCATTAATTAAAAAGATGAACTTACAAATAATCCCAGGATCTTGGAAGAAAATAGCGTACAAACCGTGTTAAATTCGTCCCTATGCCTCTCCGTAATGTTCGTAACCCCCAAAAAGGGTTGGGGGGCCTTATTTATAGAAAAAGGATGAAACATATGAATTTGGGTCGATTTGGGATTCAATTTCGCGTAACCCGGGTCTACGCACGGCGTGCATACCCCCCACGCACGGCCGGGCGTTGTTGGCGGTGTCTCCCTTGCTTTCTCGCCTCAGACACACGGTCGTGCGTTCCCTTACGCACGGCGTGTATCAAACTTCCGAATTTGACAAAACTTCCTTCATGAAAGTTGTAGATAATGAAGTCCTCTATCTACCACAACTTGCTGAATGTGATTTGAATCATCCAATCAAGAGATATGATCAACACGGTGGAAGGTGTCTTTCTGAAATCGCAGCAGAGATCATCTGACTTCATCGTCTGTTTTCACCTTTGTCCTCTCAGATTCTCGGAAAGGTGTCTGCATATAATTTGTAGCTCTTGAAGTTAGCTTTCATATGGAACTTGAATCGTGTCCATTAGTTGTTCCGAAAAAGAGATATGCTTGAACGATTAACAGAAGGTCATCCTGATCGTCGTTTTCAAGCTTCATTCATCTTCTTTTGATCCCGAAGCCAATCCTAGAGCTCTTTTGTCATCAAATCTTCATCGTAAACCTCCCGGTGACCTCCATAGCTCTCAAATCAATCTCTAATGCTTCTCAACTCATCCCAATTTCTCCTCAAGCGCCAGTGCCGAACTCTAAAATCCTGATTTTGACTCCAAATGACACAAAACTCGAACCAACGCCTGGTAAACATAACTTGAGCTAAAATTGAGACTTGTAACACCTTAAAGCTAGGGAAAACCATCAAAATCCAATCCCAACATGCATCAAATGCGTGTCTAAATACGGACTTATCAGATTCCCCCACACTTAAACCTTTGCTTGTCCTCAAGCAAACTGAACAACGGGACTTACGATAATCACCACATGGAATTAAAACAATTTAGCATGCACACGTAGCTAAAGGGATATTCACAGAACATACAATCTAAATCAAGAAAATTCTTCCCTAAACTACATCTTTGTACTCAAGCTAAACTATTTGGCAAAAGTATTCACAACATCCTCAAAGTAATGACAGCATACACAAATAAACTAGCTATTGATCAGAAGGACTTGTGAAGGTGGTGGTTGATGGTCAATGGATAACAATATCAGTCTCTTTCTTTGAGAGATTGGAACATTCTAACAAAGACTCAATGCATTCAGGAACTTCGGGGCTATTCTTAGGATCAAAGAACTTAGTAGGGTACAAATTAGGAACAATCATCTAAACCTATGCAAAGAGTAGACATGGTGTACAACTAAGCTAAACCGTCTCGGCACATTTGTGCTTTGACGTATACTTGAAGTACACGGAGGACTAAAGCTAAATTTCAATAGCCTCCAAGTTCATTAATTATGTTTAGTTTTCCTTGTCATGTTGGCACGAGAACGCCATTTCTTTCGAAAGATACCCAAGTCTCATCTTACGCTTTTTGACCGGGGCTCCCATTCTCTTTTTCACAAAGTAAGAGGTCTAGCTATATTAATTTTTGTGAAAATGGAAACTAATAATCCAACCTTTTAGCGGTCTTCTTGTAATAGTCCCACCTTTTCGTTATTCATGAATAATCCAACCTTTGCACCTCATCTTCATTCACTGGTCCCTGACCGGTTGATGACCTGCTATTCCAAGTTATTTTCTTATCTTTACAAAATATTATCTTTGTGAAAGGTGGAATTTATGGTATAATAGTTTGCAGAGATGAGAAAATAACTCCGAATAGCTGGTCATCAACTGGTCGGGGACCAATGAATGAAGTTGAGGTGCAAAGGTTGGATTATTCATGAATAACGAAAAAGTAGGACTATTAAAAGAAGACCGCTAAAAGGTTGGATTATTAGTTTCCATTTCGGCCTCACCAAGGAAAAATAGCAATTTAAGTTCATTAATTTAAAAGTGAGTCCATGCCTACAATGCAATCCTCGAAAGTATCAAATTCCTAAAAGATGACTGCTCTTACCCCATTTGGAGCATAGGAACAATGCCAAAAATGGCTCCTACCCAAAATTCCCTAAACTTAGCAAATTCATCCCTTAATTCTCTAAACATCAAGACTAAGCCAGAAATATTCACGGGTAAGGAACACAGGCCATTTGGCTATGGAGCTCAATTAATTTGGGCAAAAAACGAACGGTCAGGCTCAAAATGGCTTCTCCTAAAGGAACTTATTCAGGTCAATGGGAAAATTGTTAATTCATTACATGGGTGACTAATGCATTCATCCTTTCAACAACCAGATTATAGTGCAAGCAAATTAAGCCTAAACACTTCAAAGATGTTGTAAAAGCATAGTCAAATGCTAGCCAGTTCACAAAGACACAGTTTAAAGAACAATTTTCAAAAATTTGACATGAATTTCCTATGAATATACAACTAACACCTGCGCATGCTAACTCTAAAAATCACATGTAACAACTACTGCCCAAATGCCCAATTCACTCCCCCACACTTAAACTTTGGCATCGTCCTCGATGACCAAAAATGCACTATGCACAAGGGGTAAAGAGGATAGGGTCACGCGTGCTCAACTTAACTTAAGTCAATTATTACAAAAAGGCGATTAAAAGAGTCGCAGAAACTTCCCTAAGGCGCTGGTCGGTGCAGAACTAAACTGAGTCAAGTGATCCTCGGCACATCATCCCCAAAGCAAGACCCTGAGCTGCAAAAACAAAACACACAAACACAAAAACAAACCCAAAAAACACCCCGGTTTTTTTTTTGTTTTTTTTTCGGGGGTTTTCTGAAAGCAAACAAACAAACAAACAAACAAAAAATGCAGAAATAAGCTTGGGTTGCCTCCCAAGAAGCACTATTTTTAACGTCGTTTGCCCGACGCAACTTCCTCATATACTCTCAAATAGCAAAGACTGCATTGGTGCACAAATAATCAATGTCTCCAGCTTCCTCTAAACAAATGCCATTAGGTGTCGCGGATCTTTAAATTCTCGAATATGCGTAGGCAGCACATGGTCTTCATAACCCTCATCAGCACAGAAGTGAAGTATGAAACTCTCACCCTCTTCAGGTGGATAGGGAACATGAGTGAGAACTTTGATTACTCTAAGTATCACCGGAAGCTCAAAAGATGTCTCAAAGCAAAGATTAGGAGCAACACCGTGATCGAAGTGCACCATAGAAAAGTCTTTTTCTTCTCCACAAATATCATGAACATTCACAACCTCTCCTCTGGACTCTGTATCACTCCCCATGAATGCATCCCAATTCGTTTTGTCACTCTTCTTATTAATATCCTCCAAGCAGTTGTGATCATTCTCCACACACAAAGAAATATCACCATCAAGGAATGGATCAAAGAAATCCAAATTTGAAACCACGTAAGAGTGGACCGGTGCATGTGTACAAGAAGGGAATTCTTTCTTGTGGAGCGGGACTTCTTCATTATGAACATCATCTATCTCACCCCCACTCTCTTGGAGCTTGTAATCATCTATTCCCAACTCATCTTCAATACCCAAACCTACCTCGGTGGGTGCATCAACGTCATGACTGACCTGCTCCTTGCCCTCCTCGTCAGGTGTTGAGACTAATGGTAAATCAAACGGCTGGTGAGTTTCTGTATGGACATCACTACTATCTTCTTGTTCAAGTGCAAACATAGGTGGGTCTTCAAAAATATTTGGAAGTGTATCATCCATCATATTCCCACTTTCGCAGTCTGACTCTGTCACATAATCATCCCTATTAGTCTCATCTGGTTGGGCTTTTGTGTCGCTATGATGGTATCTCTCGGACTCCTCAGATAAAGCCTTTGCAATCTGCCTCAATTGATTCTCCATGTTATGCTGAATTTGCACTAATTGTTTGAGTGATTCTTCCAAACTAGAAAGTCTCTTTAAATCTACCTCCTCCAGATCCTCTTGTTGACTATGAGGCTCATTACTCGGGAAGTATGTAGGAGTGGCTGAAACATTTGTGTCCGTAAATTGTGGGGAGGAAGAAGTGGGGTATGCAGTTGCCCAGTAAGGATGGTCGTATGGAGGAATGGGGCAAAGACATGAATGGTGACCACCTCCACAGAAGGAACAAATGCTATTTTTAGGAAAGCAATCAACCAATTCCTCGGGACTTTTAGTTCGAATGAGGAATTCCATAATGGAGCCTGGTTTTGTCTGAGGATATTGTGGATAAGGATACTGATTAGGAGAATGAGATTGGGAGTATTGCGTATTTGGAAGAGGGTAAGAATAGGAAGATGGAAACTTTTGTGGTGTTGGAGAATAATTTTGATGAGGTGAGTAATATTGAGGAGGAGGAGGAGGAGTGTAAGGAGGGTATGGTGTATATGGTGAATATTCCATGGAGGGTTGAGGGTAAGGAATTCCTCCAGCATTTTGGCTGAATGAGTTCATCTCACGCCTCTTAGAAAAATATCTGAAAGGTTAGCACAGAAAAATCCTACGAAAAACAAAAAGAAAACTAACTAAAAAAAATCTCGCTGAAATTAATTCCCTTAAAACCAACACCGTCCCCCGGCAACGGCGCCAAAAACTGATGTGAGTTTTCTCGCACTTAAAAAGATTGTAATATAGTGGTGTAAGTACGAGTATCGTCTCCACAGGGACGGACAAAAGGGAATCAAGAATTAATTAAATTCAGCGATTAAAAAGAAATAAAATAAATGCGTCGTGCGAGATTGATTGGGTGGAAAATTAAACTAATGCTAATGAGCAATAAAATAAAAAGATTGGTTTCTCTCTAATTAATGACAAAGGGAACATGGATTGATTCCGGGGTAACCAGATTTCTAGCAGATCAGGCTTAATTACATGAAATTAATTTAATTGAGCCTAGCTAATCATTACTAAGTTCTTACTGCTCTCGCGGGGTAGAGTACAATAATTTAGGGGACCAGACTGATCTCTCATGCGACAAGATCCTAAATTATTGCCAAGACGAGCGAGCTTACGGCCCCTTAATCGTTACTAATCTCTTAGCGAACGATTAAGTGTGTGTGAAAGTGTCCTAGAATAAATTAGATCTCTCTTAACTTATTCTACAAGCAATTGTAATTCTAGCGCGCGTTCTAGGTTACAAAAGATATCAGTTAAATTATTCAAACACAAATTAAACGACATTCATGCAATTAAACCGACAAGAATCTAGCCATCAATCGTGATTAACCCCTTCATCAACCCCAAATCCCTAATTAAACTACTCACAATTCATAATTAACGAATCAACAGAATTGGGATGAATAGAAATAATTGTCATTAATTAAAAAGATGAACTTACAAATAATTCCAGGGTCTTGGAAAAAAATAGTATAAAAATGATGTTAAATTCGTCCCTAGGCCTCTCCGTAATGTTCGTAACCCCCCAAAAAGGATGAAAAATATGAATTTGAGTCGATTTGGGATTCAATTTCGCGTAACCCGGGTCTACGCACGGCGTGCGTACTCCCCACGCACGGCCGTGCGTTTCTGGCAGTGTCTTCCTTGCTTTCTCGCCTCAGACGCACGGGCGTGCGTTCCCCTACGCACGGCATGCATCAAACTTCCGAATTTGACAAAACTTCCTTCATGAAAGTTGTAGATAATGAAGTCCTCTATCCACAACAACTTGCCGAATGTGATTGGAATAATCCAATCAAGAGATATGATCAAAACGGTGGAAGGTGTCTTTCTGAAATTGCAGCAGAGATCATCTGACTTCATCATCTGTTTTCACCTTCGCCCTCTCAGATTCCCGTAAAGGTGTCTTCATATAATTTGTAGCTCTTGAAGTTAGCTTTTATATGGAACTTCAATCGTGTTCATTGGTTGTTCCTACAAAGAGATATGCTTGAACGATTAACAGAAGGTCATCCTGATCGTCGTTTTCAAGCTTCATTCATCTTCTTTTGATCCCGAAACCAATCCTAGAGCTCTTTTGTCATCAAATCTTCATCGTAAACCTCCCGGTGACCTCCATAGCTCTCAAATCAATCTCAAATGCTTCTCAACTCATCTCAATTTCTCCTCAAGCGCCAGTGCCGAACTCTAAAATCCTTATTTTGACTCCAAATGACACAAAACTCGAACCAACGCCTGGTAAACATAACTTGAGCTAAAATTGAGACTTGTAACACCTTAAAGCTAGGGAAAACCATCAAAATCCAATCCCAACACGCATCAAATGCGTGTCTAAATACGGACTTATCAAGTATTAATTTCCAAGAGGCATAGTTAAAAGAGGTGACATGTTTTTTTTAGGATGAACAACGCAGGTTGTACTACACTAAACTAATGAGAACTAGGGCTTCTATAATTTTTTTAATCTTAGGTCATATATATACACTAGACTAAAAATGCCCTACCCTTCAACTTTCCAGGAAGTGATAATGTCTGTTTTACAACTTTTAAATAATGAAAATAAGACTTTTATGGTGTGCTACAATCAATACGTTTTGAGAGATTTAGATTTAAAAGTTTATAGTTTTAGAGGTATTTTATTACTTTGAGACCATCAATGTAATTGGTGAGATCTAACTCTTATGGGAGTCATAAGCAAGCAAAAGGTTATACGATTTAAGTATTAAAAGAGGTGACACGTTTTTTTTTAGGATAAACGCAGGTTGTACTACACTGAACTACAATTAGCTAGGGAATATGCAAAAGAAAAAACATAACATATGCTATGGTTTTCTTAGGATTTCCATGTGATTATACTAAACTACAATCACAACAATTAGTATAAATGCAATGGCATTATAAATACAAAATTGTCCAGGTTTTCCATGCCATCTTATATATGCTTAATTTTTTCATAGGCAGCCTCTTTTCCTTTTGTTCTGTCATTTTCTTTTTCGTTCATCCATGACAATTTTCTGTAAAAAGAACAAGGAATATATAGATTGATGCTGCTCAGAAGAACTTCAGTCCAGGTTTTCCATGTCATTCTTTATATGCTTCATTTTTTTTCCTGAAGCCACTCACAATGAAAGTTAAAATGTGAAATCTTTATTAATTACTTCTACTCTAGAGCTATAAGATGCTTTTTTTTCTTTAATCCTTCGTTGGTTATAGAGCAGAATCGTTCGTTACTTTGGTAAATAGCTTTGTCTCATAGTTCTATGGACTTTTAGTAGAGCAGATCATTAAGAAAGATTAATGATAAAAACACTTTTGCGTTTGTCTTCTTAAACCATGATTTAAAGTGTTGTCTCAAGAAGAGAAGTTTCTATGTAAAAAATGCAATGTTTCTTTTCTTGCAATTACTTTGTTCTAACATTTAAACCAGTTTCTAGAGCAGAATGATGTGTTATTTTGGTAATTAGCTTTGGCTCATGGTCTCTCTTGAGTGTTAGTAGAGCAGATTATTAAAAAGGAAAGATTAATGACAAAACACTTTTGCATTTTTCTTCTTAAACCATGGTTTAAAGTGTTATCTTAAAAAGAGAAGTTTCCATGCAAAAATATGCAAATTTTCTTTTCTTGCAAATTAGTTTGTTCTAAAATCTAAACCAGCTTCTAGAGCAGAATGATATGTCACTTTGGTAATTAGCTTTGCCTCTTGGTTTTTTGAGTTTTAGTAGAGTAGATTATTAAGCAAATATTAATGAGAAAATCACTTCTGCATTTTTCTTCTTAAACCATTGTTATGCATTGGTTTAAAGTCATATTTCGAGAAGATAAGATTCCAAGTAAAAATATGCAGTTATGCTTTCTTGCAATTTTTTCTTTTCTTGCAGATACTCTCTGAAATCTAAACCGGGTTCTATAAGGTGTTAAGGACATGCATACCTATTCTTTTCATTACGCTATGCGACAATTACTGCTGATGAGTAAAAGAGGTATATATAGGTATATATATTGTGTGTATTTGCAACGTCTTTATTCCAACAAGTAAACATTCATAGCTATCTTATTTGGATCATTGTCATTATGTCAATATGTCATATCCTTGGGCAATGTTTTTGGAATACAGGGATGGTTTAAATCTTTTTTCATTTACTTTACAGAATCCATTTACATTATTTTTCTTTGCAAAATGTAGCTTTTCTCTTTAGATCTTTTTCAACATATTTCAGCTAAAGATTATAGAAGAAAGTGAATCCTAGAATATGATAAAATGCTAGAATATGAGAAAATACAGTTTGTTGCTATGATTCTTCTTCTCTTTTCTTCTGTTATCTTTTCAGCCATACTTTTCCAAAACAGTAAATCTCAAGTATCAGTATGGCAGTTTAACTTTTAGGCATTTAATTTAGTTAAATATTTTAGTGCACTCAATCACTTGCTATAAAATGCACACCCATGGCCAAATAGATTTTCACCACTCCAATACTTAGCCAGTGATTCTCTCTAAATCGTTTTTCATCTTAGTTTAATTTGAATTGATAATGGGTTGTGAAGGAATTGTTGGGAATTAATTCATGTTTTCATTTTATTTGTTTCATGCTCGGTTGCACAACTGTTGTGGAGGCAGTTGGGTTGGGTGGAGGCTTTTTTACAGCAAATAATAGAGAGGATTGCAGCCTCATGGTTATGGTTTGTTGGGGTTTGTGGCTGACCAGAAATGAAAAGGTGTGCCAGAATATTACTCCAAATCCAAAAGCCATTTTAGCTCGGGTGAAAGGCTTTTGGTCAGCCTGGCAGCAGGCCTAGAAGCATGGGGCTAACAGAAGGAATTCGCAGCAAGTCCGGTCTATCTGGAAGGCTCCTATAGCAGGTAGGATAAAAATGAACATTGATGTTGGTGAGGTGGGAGATGGATGGGGACTCGGCTGGGTTATTCAAGATTAAGTGGGTAGCTTCATAGCGGGAGGGTCAGCTAAGGTGCTCGAGAAGTGCTCTGTCCGTGAAGCTGAAATCTCGATCATGATTTAATTAATTATAATTAATTATTTTCCCTTAAATACACTATTACTATTAAAAGGGTGCCTGACTTTTTTTTTGTATGTGAAGTATTGTATGAACATTTGAATTGGAATGATGAAACATTCTCATAGCTGTAAAACTCGCTACTATAATATACTACTCCGTACTATTAATTTTAGCCATATTTAATCGTTATGTTTATGTTATATGGAAGTATGGGTATTAATTTCCTTCTTTATATGTATGGAATTAATCAACTTTCATACACTGAGTAGGACCTTAAATGCTTGCTTTATTATCAAAGTCTTTTTTAATATGGAAAAGCTACATTAATTGTTTGGAAACAAGTTGTAATTAAATTGGGTAAATTTTTTACTGATCATTTCTTGATAGGAGAATGCAGGGCTCACACTCATTCTTTACAACAATGAGAGTATGGATTCTTGAGATATAATGTGGACATGAAGGGATCTTTGGAATGTTAGAAAGACTAATGGTTGCTCAAGCTAAAAGAATATGTATTTGAGAGTACAATTATCAAACGAAATTAACTGTGTACATATGAAGACCTTTGAATAATTACGTGGCTTCGTAAGCAACCTGTTTGTTAGTTATCCCGTGCAACGCATGGGTAAAAAACTAGTAAAATACCTAAACAACTAAGCAACGGAGTAGTCAGTAGTTTGGGGAAGTGGAAACGTATTACGACGTTGTCGTTTAGTTTTAGTTTTACGTATTTTCATTAATCTTTTAGTCCAATAAAATGTAGTAGTTTAGTGAGGAGAGAAATTAGGCCGTCAACAACACCAGCTCCATAAAGGAAAGTATATCACGGAATATTTGTAAATCTGCAAGAGTATTTTTATTTATGTAAATCTTGCTCTTTACCTGTATAGGTGATTTCGTTTCCTTCATTACTTTAGCATAACTATTGTATAAATATTGAGATATTACGTAGATGAATCATAGAGAAGACCATGACCAGTACAGGGGGAGGCTCCCCTGTAGATCCAAACTCCATCTATTATCTTCACCCATCAGATTATCCCCGCAAGATGCATGTGAATGATGCGTTAAATGACAACAATTACGCAGACTGGTCATAGGAGATGAAGAATTTCCTATTCGCTAAAAACAAATTCAGTTTCGTTGATGGTTCTACGGCCATGCCAGACGAAAAATTGGAAAATTGGATGCTCTGGAAACGGTGCGACGCCATGATAAAGGGATGTCTGACCACAGCGATGGAGAAGGAAATCAGGAATAGCGTCAAATACGCAGACACATCAGAACAAATATGGAAGGATCTGGAGGAGAGGTTTGGCCAGGGAAGTGCATCACGAGCATATGACCTAAAGCGAGCCATCACCCAAACAATACAAGAGGGAGATTCAATTTCGGCCTATTTTACTAAGCTTCGGGCTCTGTGGGATGAAGTTCAGTCCATCTCACCCATTCCGAAGTGCAATTGTGGCAAGTGTACGTGTGAAGTTGGGAAGAAGATGACCGAGGCAAAGGAAAAGGAGCAATTATACGAATTTTTAATGGGCCTTGAAGAAAACTTTGGGACCATAAGATCCCAGATTTTGGGTACAAGACCAACACCGAGTTTAGGATTGGCGTATCGTATGGTGTCTGAAGATGAACAACAAAGAACCGTATCAGCAGGGCGAAGAACCACTATAGAAGCTGCGGCATTTCAAACCTATTCTCAAAGGCGAAATGCGAATAAGGATCCATTATCTATCTCAAAGGGCTATAAGCATGGAGGACTAGAAGGAGGAGAGCATTGCACTCACTGTGGAAAGTCAGGACACTCTTATGATGGTTGTTTCAAACGAATTGGTTACCCGGAATGGTGGCCAACGAAAGGAGGAAATAAAGGAGATCGGGCCGAGACCAGACGCAATCCAAAGGCTGCTCAAATCAATCTAGAGACGAGCCCCATTCCTGGATTAACACCAGAACAATATGGAAGACTTGTTGAGCAGTACTCCAAGATAGATGACTCAACCATTGAGGTTGCCCCTCCCTCTATGAACATGGCTGGTAAGATCAATTTAAACAAAACCTGGATTATTGATACAGGGGCTACAGAGCACATAATTTGTGACAAATCTATGTTGAATGATGAAAGGAGGTATGACAGGGGAGCCCCAGTGGCTATTCCAAATGGCGATCTCATTCCTGTAAAAGGGACCGGTAGTTCCACTCTACCTAATGGTCTAAAAATTCATAATGTGCTGTACATTCCAGAATTTAAGTGTAATCTGCTATCCATTAGTCGATTGACTGAAGAATTAAATTGTATGATGACGTTCTTCCCAAACTATTGCCTAATGCAGGACTTACGCTCGAGGACCTTGATTGGTGTGGGTAGATGCAGAGATGGTCTATACTACATGGAACCGGCAGAAAAGATGGCAACTTTGGCTGCTTCAGTGAGTTCCGAAGTTTGGCACAAAAGACTAGGCCATGCCTCAGGTTCCAAGCTACGAGAGATTGATTTTTTACATTATGCAGTTAGAAAGTTCGGTGTAGAACCCTGTGACTCTTGTATCAGGGCTAAACAAACCCGATTACTGTTTACTACTAGTTCCATTAAATCCAGTGCATGTTTCGACTTAATTCATTGTGACATATGGGGTGCTTATCGTGTACCTTCCTCTTCCGGAGCTCGTTATTACTTATCTGTTGTGGATGATTTTAGTCGAGCAGTATGGGTTTACTTAATCAAACATAAATCTGATGCAAGTGCTTGTCTAACAAACTTTTACAATATGATATACACTCAGTTTGAAAAGAAGATTAAAAGAGTTCGAAGTGATAATGGGGGGAATTTACTTCAAATCACATGATGAGTTTTTATAATGAAAAGGGGATCATTTTAGAAACATCTATGGCCTATACCCCACAGCAAAACGGCGTTGTTCAAAGAAAACATAGACATGTTATGGAAATGGCAAGAGCATTAAGGCTTCAGGCAGGTTTACCCCTCAAATTTTGGGGAGAATGCGTTCTAAACGCAGCCTACATCGTAAACAGGTTGCCTTCAAGGGTTCTGGGAAACCAGACACCATATGAAATCTTATTCAAGAGGAAACCGACTTATAATCACATGCGTGTTTTCGGTTGTCTTGTGTACATACGAAATACTAAGACAGGGGGAGATAAATTTGAAGAAAGAGGAAAGCCGTGTGTATTCCTTGGTTATCCACACGGACAGAAAGGTTATCGAGTTTATGATTTGGTAGAAGAGAAAATTTTCACCGCTCGAGATGTCACATTTGTGGAGAGCATATTTCCTTTCAAGACGGCAGGCTTGGCTAAACCCGTCAACACCTGGGAAGATGAAAGGATAGTTGATGTTCATCTGCCAGAACAAAGGCAAGACACGAGAGATCCTGGCCATGATAACCCAGAGACATTCAACAATGAACACAACTCACTTGAAGTGGTTCCAAATTCTCAAGAAGAGGGAACTGATTCTGGCCAGCAACCGCGTGAAAGGAGGGCTGAAAGAACCAAGACCATGCCAAAGCGATACAGTGACTATGTAACTGATCTGCCACCTTCCATAGACCACTCGCGACCCATGACCAGTCAAGGATCCTCCACGATACACTCTCTAGCTCACTTTGTCTCTTATAAACATTTTTCCTCATCACATAAGGCTTTCTTATCGGCCATCGCATCGCACGATGAGCCAAAATATTTTCATCAGGCTGTAAAGGATCCCCGATGGCGCGATGCCATGGAAAACGAAGTCAAAGCCCTTGAGCAGAATGGGACTTGGACACTTGAAGATCTGCCACCTGGAAAACAAGCCGTGGACTCAAAGTGGGTGTATAAAATCAAATACAAGCCTACCAGAGAGGTTGAACGATACAAGGCGCGCTTGGTTGCAAAGGGGTACACTCAAGTTGAAGGGATCGATTTCCATGAGACGTTTGCTCCTGTTGCAAAGTTAGTCACAGTTCGGACCTTGCTTGCCGTTGCGGCTAAGAAGGGTTGGACAATTCAGCAGTTGGACGTGAATAACGCATTCTTGCATGGAGACCTAACAGAGGAAATATACATGAAGATACCACAGGGATTTTCGAAGGCAGGTGACACTAGAGTTTGTCGACTCCGGAAATCACTCTATGGACTCAGGCAAGCATCGCGCAACTGGTATCACAAGTTTACGAAGGCCTTATTGTACATAAATTTTCATCAATCACGAGCTGACCACTCTCTTTTTACTTACAAGCAAGGTAGGGACTATCTTGCTGTTCTTATATATGTGGATGTTGTCATTCTTGTTGGCAATTGTGACTCCCAAATCAGTGCAGTCAAGAGATACCTCGACGAATGCTTCAGCATCAAAGATTTGGGACGGCTAAAATACTTCCTTGGTATAGAAGTGGCCTGGACACCTCAAGGACTTGTACTCAGCCAACACAAATATACATTGGATCTACTGGCAGATAGTGGATTGCAGGGATGTCGGCCCAGCTTGTTTCCTATGGAACAGAACGCTCACCTGGATAAAGAGACAACCACTCCCTCTGTTAATGCTTCCAAATATAGAAGGTTGATCGGTCGCTTACTATATTTACAAGTTACCAGACCTGATATTACGCTTGCTGTCAACATGTTAAGCCAATTCATGGCAGACCCTCGACAAATTCATATGGACGCAGCAGTTCGGGTCCTCCGTTATTTAAAAGCCACGCCTGGACAAGGTATACTTTTACCAAAACATGGTGATTTGAGATTAAGCGCTTTCTGCGATGCTGATTGGGGAGGCTGCTTGCTCACACGACGTTCACGCACTGGGTATCTGGTGATGCTTGGCGGGGCACCCATTTCTTGGAGGACCAAGAAACAATCCGTTATATCCCGCTCCTCCGCTGAAGCGGAGTACAGAGCAATGGCAGCAGCAGTAAGCGAGATTCTATGGCTGCGGTGGCTCCTCCGTGATCTACAGGTTGTGCAACATGATGCAACCCCACTTTATTGCGACAACCAAGCTGCACGCCATATCGCTAACAATCCAGTTTTCCACGAACGAACAAAACATGTTGAAATGGATTGCTATTTTGTTCGTGAGAGAGTGGAATCATGCGAGATAAAGCCTCTTTACATTGACACGAAGAATCAAATTGCTGATATTCTAACAAAACCCCTGGGAGGCGATCAGTTTCGACATTTGCGAGGCAAGTTGGGCATTTGTGATCTTCATGCTCCAACTTGAGGGGGAGTAAAGGAAAGTATATCACGGAACATTTGTAAATCTGCAAGAGTATTTTTATTTATGTAAATCTTGTTCTTTACTTGTATAGGTGATTTTGTTTCCTTCATTACTTTAGCATAACTATTGTATAAATATTGAGATATTACGTAGATGAATCATAGAGAAGACCTTGCTTTCCAACACTCCATCTGTACAATGTTCCCGACTTCACCGGCTACGTTTCAGCAAAATCAAAGCAGGGAAGATAGGTCTCCGGAGCAGGATGTGGCGCCGTTGCGGTCTTTTGAAATGGATAGCGTTTGAAATGGATGCATGTCGTGCTGCAAATTGAATGTTCCAGATCAACATGAGAATTAGCTACAGTATAATTTTTACTCTGTTTAGCATAAATACCAATACTAACATGAATAGGAAAGCTTTCGTAAAACTAAAAGCATGTAACTGCAACCATAGAGACCTATGCTATACGCTCTTGAGACAGCCTATAGACCAGATCATTACTTCCCATATATAACAACAATGAAAGTATGATCTTCTTTAAATAGTTCCAGCCCAGATAAAATATGTATCCGGTTCTGGATCAGTCCAGTTCAAGAACTGGATCCACCCCTAATCGAAGTCAACCAATTCTAGTTTCTGATTTAATGTTTATAAAATACACTAAAATGCCAAACCAACCGAGAACTGACTCTAGTTTACCCAAATAAATTCCCAGTTTCCCGGATCGGCACGATTCCAACCCTATGAGTTAGCATCACTGCATCAGTAGAGGACTATTGCATAATGAAGTGCAACACACTGATGATTGACTTTTTACATTAGCAAAGTATGGATAGATACTAGTAATTAGAATTTTATTTGATATTTTACTATCATGAATTCCAACCCTGTTTTGGCATATTGATATTATACCATCATGAATTCATAAAAGCCTGAGTGGATATAGATAATAGTGTATTATTAATTAGCATTAATTAGCTTTCCATATTTCATTAGTTTCCTATTGTAATTTGGATACTCCTTTATTATATATATGACATCCAGGGCTACCATATTGGTAAGCCATTCTATTATTCTCACATGGTATCAAGAGCTTTAAGATTTTAACCTAATTTTTTTCGGCCCTATGACTACCGAAGGAACCGCAGCCGCCAGCTCCACCGTCACCGCCGCCACCTCTACGACGATGACGGAATCCCCTGTGCTGAGCGCGGTTTCCATGCCGGTTTCTACACCAGTGAATGATCCTTTTTCCTCCACCACTCTGGCGCCGTTCTCCATCTCAACCGAGCAGCCGAGTTCGGTGTTTACCACGGCAATTCCATCATCTGCGCCGCCGTCTTCATGGGTCCCGCCTATCTTTACGTGGACGCCAACGGTTCCGAGCTTGCAGTCCATGCCGCAGCAGTCTTCTTTCGTCATCGGGGAATCCAGCAGCACCGCCGGCCGACGTTTTCGCCGGACGCACCTTCTCTGGCAGTCCGGGATTGCTACCGCCGTCAAGCCCCGGCCCGGTTGGACGTCGGGACATACCTCCAATCCCTACCTCGTTTGCAAGTCTTGGTCAAGGTATGGGTTTTGGTGCTTCTTCTATCACTACTATTGTGACCATTAAGTTACTGGCTGTTGAAGATTATTTACCCTAGCGAACTCAGTTTGAATCCTTCCTAGTCTCTAATGGTCTTTTGGGTATACTTGATGGATCTCTACCTGCCCCAACCATATACACTTATGATTTATATCAAAACCAAACCATGAATCCTGAGTATTATCATTCGTTGATCGTTTCTAGTAATAATTAATATATGAAACAAAACTAGTTGATCCTTTAAGTAATGTTCAAAATATTAATATGGAATATGAATAGGAATTAATTAATAGTCAAGAAAGAATATTAAAGAAAATGAATCCTACTATAGTTAATATCAAGATGTTAACTAATTGTCATCTTAGTAACACTCCCCAATACTAACATAGAGGAAGAAATAGCTATTACTATAACTAATGTCAAGATGTTAACTAATTGTCATCTTAGTAACACTCCCCAACATTGATATAGAGATAGTATTTAAAGGAAGAATTAATATTCAAGGAAGAAGATTAAAGAGAATAACTCACAACTTACAAATTCATTAAGCTTCAAAATAGCAAAACCAAGATATGGAAGTTTAGCTCCTCATTTGGAGACTAAACATGCTATAAAAATATAAAGAAATACTATTCTAAACTGAGCTTAAGAGTATTGAAGAAGGAATGTATATTTGTGAAGGAAAAGTGTGCTATTTATAGGTGTTTTTCAACACCCTGGGCCGGGTACCCGACCGGGTCAAGTGCCCACCCGACCGGGTGGATGTCTAAATCAGATAATCTTCCACGTTCTTGTGTTTTAGCACGTTAAAATGTCCCGGGTCACATCTGACCCGACCAGGTGAATTACTTGACCCGACCGGGTCTAGCTCTTTCCTGTGAGGTTCCAAAAAGCTGTTGACTTTTCTCCTTTTTCTACCCGGTCGGGTGGATCTCCCTGGGCAGCATTCCTGTTGACTTTTCTCCTTTTTCCTTGCCAAAAAGCTCCAACACTATTTTACAACTATAAATGGAAGCTACAAACATTTACAAACACGACAAATCAAATGCTTACAAACTAACTAAAAATGGTAAACAATCCACACCAGAATAAATATAAAAACATACATTTATGCACTACAAACTAGTGCATATCAAATACCCCCACACTTGAATCTTTACTCGTCTCGAGTAAATGCAGTCCAAAAAATCCTCAAATGATAAGACCATCAACCATCACAAAGTGTTTTTAGAACCAAGATAATCACAAAGTATCCCCAACATAAAAAGAATACATCAAGGGGTCTTCAATTTCTTTTTCCTCATGCAATGAACTTTCTTTAGTAACCACCCTTAGGATCCTGCAAAATCAAAAGAAATACTTTCTCTCATTCTCTCATTTTGCCTGGGTGCCCTTTTGGGTTTTCAACCCAGCTTCCCACATTTTTCTTCAATAAATCTCACAGACTCACTCTTATTTTTGCTTTATTTTTGCTTAAGCTGCCCTTTTGTGGGTTTTCAACTTCACAAGCTGTTTTTAATTTTTTTTTTTTTTTAGTAAAAGCAAGAATCAAGAGTATGAATGTGAGCATACCGGACAGATCTCTTCCACCGCTAGTCCATGGCACAGTCCCTAGTGCCCGCCCGCATCTCCGCCATCATAGAATCCTCCATAACCCTGGTAGCCCTCAAAATGTGCATCCTCATCCATGTGATCACCGCCGTATTCGTCATTCCCGCCTCCACCACTAGAGCTCGAACCGCCAAAATAACCCCATTCAGTGGGGTTGTACCATGAGGGTGCAGGAGGAGTAGTCATAGCAGCAAAGGTACCCTGATGTGCTACATAGGAGTAGATAGGGCCAAAAGTCCTCCTCTGGTCCTCCTGATATCTCCGCCGGTCTTCTTCGTATCTCCGCCAGTCCGCTTGCCTTTGCTCCTCGATCCTCTCATAGCTCTGCCTTTGCTCAGTTCTATACAAAACAACTTCTTCCCGAAGTTGAGTGTAGTTAAGGTTTAGAGCATTCATGCTATTTATCATTTCTTGCTCAAATGGTGAATATTGGTGAGCATTGGGTTGTGGTTGAGGTTGTTCAGGAATGAGGGGTGGTGGTTCATGCGCAGGCTGTTCTTGTTGGGGTTGTTCTTGTTGGTAGTGGAGTGGTATTCTCCCAGGGAGACAATAGTGGTGTCCATCACCAATTTGGTGATTCAAAAGGTCCAAAGGGAGGTCGGCTGAGGGTATTTGCGTATAAATGGGATGAGGTGGATCGATTAACCAATTGTAGATATCTACCCCTCCGGGTGTTTTATGAGAAAAGACAATATCTTTGGTATTTTTCAGGAGCCATGATGTGCAAACAAGCTGTGATGAGGTAATGGGGTCTGGGTCTACAAAGCCATATAGTGTGGCTAAATGTGTAATCAAGCCCCCTACCCTAATAGTTCCCGTGGAAGTTGCCACTGTCTTGAAGTGATCCCATAGGATGGAGGCAACATCCACGTGATCCGGACCTGGTAAAACAGCTTGTCCAACAACACAAACATCCCAGACCCTTGTGTGATGGTTATTTGGTCTTCCGAGAAAACAGTTTGATAAAAATTTCAAGAAGATTCGGAAGACCGGATGTTGTACACGATTCACACTAAGGTGTCTAAGCTCCACATCCACCTGCCCTGTCATCCTTTGCCACATTTCCACACCCACAAAAGTGTCATGATCACGTTCTTCATTGAACAAGGGGAGACCAAAGTGTTGGGCAAACTCCCGCTTGGTCAATGAACGATTCTCATTCAACAAACGAAATGTGATTCTACTTTCAGCATGATCATCAACATTTGCTATTTGTTTAAATGAGCTAAAGAATTCATACACCAAATGTGGATAGGTAACATATTGCATCTCAAAAATCCTAAGCATCCCAATGTTGGTGAAAATCTCACGCATAATCACATCAAGCATGAATGACAATAGCGTAGTAATGCATATGAAACGGGATTGTTTTACCTCCCGTTTGATTTGCTCTATGAAGCGCTTTTTGTGGACCTCGGTGTTAAACTTCACACTCTCAAAACCGGGAACGGGTGCAATCTCTTGGTTACCCCTTGAAGAAGATGCTTTGGACTTTTTTGGAGCCATGAAAATTGATTTTTTTTTTTGGATTTTTTTCTTGGTATTTTCAGACTTGGGTGTGGTGGGGTTTGGAACTTTGGATTTTTGGTGGGTTTTGGGTATTTTGGGTTTGTGAGAGTGGAGAGGATGATTATTAGAAGAAATTGGGATTTCTTGGGATTTTTAGGGCAAAAATCGGAACTTTGGGGTATGGGGTTAGGGTTTTCGGATTTCCTTTGGGGATGGATTTGGGTGGGTTTTGTGGGTAGAAAATGGAAGAGGGAGTGGAGGAGATGAAGAGAATGATTTTATTTGGTGAGTTTGGGTGAAAAATAAGGGAGAAACGAAGCTTTAGTGGTTAACAATGGAGGAAATTGGGGGGGTTGGGTCGATGGGAGAAGAAGAAATGGGGAAGAAAGGTGGTCTGCCCGACCCCTTATGCGATTTTTACCCGTTCGCCCCGGTCGGGTGGGGTACTTCACCCGGTCGGGCTTAAGACCCTGCTATCCAGAATGATTTTCACGAAAACGCCCGGTCGGGTGGGTTGGTTGACCCGGTCGGGTCTAACTTCCCACTATCCAGTAGCTATTTTCTCAAAAAACGCCCGGCCGGGTGTATTGAAGTTACCCGGTCGGGTGTTTTGATTTTCTCTGTTCCACAACTGCCTCGCCCGGGCGATTGGGCCGGGTGTTGTGTTTTATGAAGTGACCCGACCGGGTAGGGTTTGTGCCCGGCCGGGTGTGATCCCAGGTGACTTTATTTTTTTTTTTTTTTTTTTGAAAAGGTTTTATCACACACAAAAAAAATGAAAATGATCAAAATACAAACTTGGGTTGCCTCCCAAGAAGCGCTTGATTTAATGTCGCGGCACGACGTTATTTTTATTTTATTTTAAGTGGGATCGTGAGTATCCCTTGTTTTATTTTCAAAGGCCATGTTAGGACACGTTTTAGCTTTCTTCCTCGGCCTTTTCCAGTAAGGTCGAATTTTCTTCCTAGTTTCCACTTCAATAGTTGGTGGTTTTCCTTTCAAAATGGATTTTTTGGGTTCTTCCTTAACAAAAATATTCAGTGTTGGTGGTTCAAAAACATTTAAAGAACAAAGAGATTGATTTTTAATTTGTTTTTTAGTAGAATCAAAGATGTTGAATTCTACTTTTTGGTTATCAAATTCTATTGTTAATGAACCACTAGACACATCAATTTTTGTTTTGGTGGTTTTCAGAAAAGGCCTTCCCAAAAGAATGGGTGTTGTTTGGTTATCATTCCCCATTTCAAGAACATAGAAATCAACAGGGAAAACCAAATTTCCTACTTCTACTAGCACATCTTCTAATACACCTTTTGGGTAAGTATTAGATCGATCTGCTAGTTGAATCACTACAGCAGTTTGATGTAGTGGGCCGAGTTGTAGGGATTTATACAGAGAGTAAGGAATGACATTTATGGATGCCCCTAAATCCAACAAGGCCTTAGAAAATGCGGTGTTCCCTATCTTGCAAGGTATGATGAACATGCCCGGGTCGCTACATTTTTCGGGAAGTTTCTTTTGAAATAGAGCCGATACATGTTCACTAACCTTGACCTCTTGCTTTTCTTTCGACTTATCCTTTCGTTTTGTTTTGCATAATTCTTTAAAAAATTTAGCAAAACGGGGAACATTTCTAATTGAGTTAAGGAGCGGAATGTTTATCTCACACTTGGCGAAAGTCTCATAGATGTCAGTATCTTTCTCCAGCTTCCTTGTCTCCATCAATGCCTCGGGGAATGGGGCTACTGGTTCATACGATGAAAATGGAGGAAGTTTCGCCTTTGTGGATCTCTCCTCAGATTGAGCTTCTTCTTCATGATCAACCTCCTCGATCTCTTGGTCATTCTTTTCTACCCCCTTCAACATGATTGCATTCACATGTTGTCTCGGGTTTTGCTCCGTTTGAGATGGGAGTTTACCCGAGTCCTTTGCTTCAAGTCGGCTTACGGCATTTGAAATTTGGCTAACTTGGGTTTCCAAATTTTTAATGCTTGACTTTGTCTCATGTTGGAATTGTATCATGGTTTGTTGAAATTGACCCATGCTTTGTCTCAAACCATCCAAGACACAAAATTCACAATTGACTTTTATGAGAGGAGCATGAATATTCTTAAGCACTTCGTTATCAGATTGAGTTCGTAAAGAACAAGTAGTTCATTTTCTCTTATAATATGTTGTTGTAGTTTAGGTCATTGCTAAGATAGTCTCTTTCTACCACAGTTCTATGTTGCTTGGTGGAAGGAAGTTGAGGATGTTGTTCAAGATCCGCATGTCAGCAATATAACAGAAACTTGTTTTAATGGCATATCCTCATTATAGGTTAGTTCTACCTTACTCTCGATTTTGAAATACGTAGTATTTATTTCTACAAAATTTATTTCTAAAAATTGCCAGTTTTTAGATAATCTGAAATCAAGTTCTGCCCTACACAAAACTATGGTGTACAACTGTAAGTTAGCCAACTGGTGCAATCGTGTGCATCATCGACCATACTATTAGAAAGTGTAATACTATTAGCAGCTGAGTTGTATTCTTTATTTCGTTTATTAGAATAAAAGTTTTAAGTTCATCTTTGTTCGCCCCTTTTATGAGGTAAGTAAAATATATACCAGCTGTCCTTTGATTCTTTATTGCTTGTTTTTCATCATTTGGCACGAGATTTTGCGCAACGCGTGTTACCATGCTATTTTAAAACTTCTGTTTCGTTTGTTTTTAAACAATGCAATGGTGTACCTGCATGATTGAACTAATGTTTCCTCTTTCTGGTTTTAATTGTTTTTTCACAACTTTATTGCTTATTTTCCAGTGTTGGGCACGGATTACACAAGATTTTATGTATGAAGCATATCGCTGCAAACTCAAATATGAAACTGTCAAAGTTGGAAATTTTGTCCCAGTTCTTTTGAAGCAGTTTAGTGTTGTATTTGATACTGCTCTTGAAACTATTTTTCCCCATTTTCCTGCTTGTTTCCTAGCGTCGGGCACAGATTGCGCGCAACGCGCGCTACCACGCTAGTATACATATATACATATACATACATACATACATACATATAATAATAATAAAATACTGGGAGGATGTTTTTGGGCGGGAAAACTGTAGACCGTAGCTAGCGTTAAATGTGGTTAGTTGATTAATTAATAATGTAATTAACTATTCAGGTGTGCACGTTTTATAGAAAAAGGTTGGGTTGAGTATTTCAAGATAAAGTTATTTAAATATTTAATGACAAATTGATATTTCCAATGGTGTAGTACTCAAAAAATATCTAAGGAGTATTCGAGACTAAATTATGGTGATGACTAAATTGATTGCAATTACCACATCAATCGGAATGCTATCACATTAATAACATGATTTACACGCATATACTCATAATTATGGTGATGACTAGCTTTGTAGTTCGTGCATGCTCATGCTCCTATCCAACATATAAAACGCAGTTATGTTTCAAAAAATTATTTGACTGCTTTCCGTATCGAAATGCATGTTAGTTGATTTTTTTTGTGGATAAACTATACTTGGAGAAACATTCCATAAAAATTTCATCAAAAAACTCTATCGGGAACCACCCCAAACGGCGGCGGCCGGACGGAGGATCATGTCCCTCCGGCTGGACATGATCTTTTCCGTACATACATATCTATATACTACGTATTAATTAACTCAATTAAGTCTCTAATGAGATTTCCCGCTCATTGTGTAAGGTATTTACGTCACTCAAAAACTATGCTCTCACCCTACTATTCTAACGCATCTGGTATTTCGAAAGTCTTCTTATGAGAAACCTCGCACGTACGTACGTTTGGGCGGCTTCCTACTCCATCCGGAGCTCTTTATCGGAAACCTGGTATTCTTTATGCCATTTCACACGGATTTCGACTTCCTCATGGGTCACGTTAGTCGTGTTTACCACAAAGGCTTAATTATCATAGTTGGAAGCATTTCATAGTTACGATACATAGTATTGCTATCTTAGTTTACTGCCTCCCACTAGAATCAAATGCAAGTAAATGTTTCTATTTGTTATTTTAAATAATCCTCCGCACAAACTGATTGAGAATAAATTGTTAATTATTTCAATACATGAGAACCAAGATCTACACATCACACTACATGTTAAAATCATGATCATACACAAGTTCAATAAACTTACATGATGGGAAGCCAATTTTTGATAGACCATGATTTGTTGATGAAGAAGCCATTGTTGTCCTTGAATTGGTGTGTAATCCCTTTTAGGACAAATAATAGATGGAGTATGTAATTTAAGGAGTTGTGATTTTTCTCTCTCCCTTGCCTTGGGGTGTTTGTACGTGTGTATCATAAGGGAAGGAGGAGAAGTAGTTATATTGTGTAATAACCAATAATCACAATCTTTCGTAATATGTCCTAAAGGGTGTTACCACAATGGTACCCCTTAAGTATTATTTCCATCAAATAATACATATATATAATGCATAATTATATATAATACATAAATACAGAACACATATTAATATTGGTCCTTAGGCCATATTAATTGGAAATATTCCAACATTCTCCCACTTGGCCTAGTGACCAATAATCGTTAAGTTGGCCAAGTATGTGTTCTACATCCCCAATATTTATACTATAATAGAGAAGTACAGTCACACGCATCTATGTAGATTCGGGACCCCCACTAATCATATTATAGTACATGTATTAGGACTTTAAGGTCATTAAACGTAAATGATCAAATGTAATGTGGTAATTAATATTAATTTGTCTATGATACCAAAATTAGTGCGCACGGTATACATATATAATAGACAATTAATTAAGTATTCAAGTATTTATTTATATACATGAATTGTTCATAAGAGCACTATGCCAATTAAGTGAGGTCTCGACTAAAACCCATTTTCATCACATGTTCTTGAAAAATCTTGGGTGGTAGACCTTTTGTCATCGGATCCGCAAGCATATCATGAGTGCTAATGTACTCGATACAAAGATTATTTTCTTCCACTCGTTCACGTACAAACAGGAACTTTGTATCGAGATATAATCCAGCCCCGCTCGAACTATTTCCATTTGAAAAGCTCACGGCTGCAGAATTATCACAATAAATCTTCAGTGGTCTCGAAATGGAGTTTACTACCTTGAGTCCTTTAATTAGATTCCTCAATAGCATTCCGTGACATGTTGCATTGTAAACTGCAACATATTCCGCCATCATAGTTGAGGTGGTAGTCAATTCTTGTTTATGACTCCTCCATGATATCGGCCCACCTGACATCATAAAAACATATCCCGATGTCGACTTCTTATCGTCTTTGCATTTAGCAAAGTCAGAATCAGAAAATCCCACAACTTCCAAAGCATTAGTTCTTTTATAAACAAGTTTGTAATCTTTTGTCCCTTGAAGATATCTTAAGACTTTCTTAGCGGCTTTCCAATGATCTAGGCCAGGGTTAGATTGATACCTGCCTAGCATGCCAGATATATAAGCGATATCAGGACGAGTACAAACTTGAGCATACATCAAACACCCTACTACTGATGCATAGGGAATTAGTCTCATTTGCTCCTTTTCTTCTTCTTCTTCAGTTTTTGGACACTGAAATAAACCAAAAACATCTCCCTTAACTACTGGAGCAACTGATGGGGAACAATGTTGCATATTGAAACGTGCAAGGACACGTTCAATGTACGCCTTTTGAGACAACCCTAAAGTCCCATTGACGCGATCTCGGTGGATTTCTATGCCTATTACATAAGAGGCTTCCCCAAGATCCTTCATGTCAAAATTACTTGAAAGTAACCGCTTTGACTCATGCAACATATCTAAGTTGTTACTTGCCAACAAAATATCATCAACGTAAAGTACTAGAATGGCAAACTTGCTCCCACTCATTCTCAGATATATACATTGATCCACTCGATTCTTTATGAAGCCATTTTTCTTTATGACTTCATCAAACTTCAAGTACCACTGACGTGATGCTTGTTTGAGCCCATAAATTGATTTCTTAAGTTTACAAACTAGGTGTTCTTGTCCCTTAGACTTGAAACCTTCTGGTTGGGACATGTACACATCCTCATGTAAGTCTCCATTAAGAAATGCTGTTTTGACGTCCATTTGATGTAGTTCTAAATCAAAATGAGCTACTAAGGCCATGACAATCCGCAAGGAATCCTTTCTCGAAACCAGTGAGAAAGTTTCTTGATAGTCAATTCCTTCCTTTTGGGTATAACCCTTCGCAACCAACCTCGCTTTATAACGTTCAATGTTTCCTTTCGGGTCAAGTTTGGTTTTGAAAACCCACTTGCATCCTACGGGTTTGGCACCCTTAGGTAATTCAGCAAGTTCCCACACATTGTTTTTGCTCATGGAATCAAGCTCATCAATCATAGCTTCATTCCAAAGAGATGATTGGGTGCTCATAATAGCTTCATTATACGTCATGGGATCATTACATTTTCCCAAGTCATTAACGACCTCATTAAGGTATATGACGTAATCATCAAAATTTGTAGGGCGTCTAGATCTATTAGATCTCCTTATTGGCGGTTCAGGCTCATGAGATTCTACTTGAATCTCCGGAATTGAATTGCCTTGATTTATGTTGTCATTTGCCTCAAAATTTGATGTGCCTTCATTATGTGGTACGTTTGAGGCAATATCATCCTCAAGAGATGCATTAGGCATAATAGGGATCGGTATAACCGTCGTACTCTCCTCCCCCATCTCTTGGAGATCAACAACATTAGGTGAAGAACTCCCACTCATGTTAGAGTTCTCTAGGAACTCAGCATGTCTTGTCTCAACAATGCGTGTGCTATGTGAAGGGCAATAAAATCGGTATCCCTTTGAACGTTCAGGATATCCAATAAAAGAACAACTGACGGTTTTCATGTCAAGTTTTCTTTGTTGGGGATTATAGAGTTTAGCTTCAGCTGAACATCCCCATACCTTGAGATAACGTAAACTTGGTTTTCTTCCTGTCCATAATTCATAAGGAGTTTTAGAGACAGATTTTGAAGGAACCCTATTCAAGATATGAACTGCCGTTTTTAATGCTTCTGTCCATAAGTATTGAGGCAATTTGGAGTTAGCCATCATACTCCGCACCATGTCCATAAGAGTTCTATTTCTCCTCTCGGCAACGCCGTTCTGTTGAGGAGTACCTGACATAGTGTATTGGTTAACTATCCCATGTTCTCTACAAAATTCATAGAAAGGACCAGGAGATTGACCAATATCGGTGTGTCTACCATAGTACTCACCGCCTCTATCCGATCTCACAACTTTTATCTTACGGTCAAGTTGATTTTCAACTTCGGCCTTAAAAGTCTTAAACATATCAAGTGACTCGGATTTCTCCTTAATCAAGTACAAGTACATATATCGCGAGTAATCATCAATAAAGGTAATAAATGATCTATGTCCGCCAATGCCTTCGGGAAAAGGTCCACAAATATCAGTATGTATTATTTCCAAAAACTTTGAGCTACGTGTGGACCCTTTCTTATTCCCTTTTGCCAATTTTCCTTTTATGCATTTAATGCATGTATTGAAATCTGAGAAGTCTAAAGGTGGTAAGACTCCATCTTTTATGAGACGCACCATCCTATCTCGAGAAATGTGGCCTAAGCGTTGATGCCATAATTTAGACGAAGTTTCCCCTTCTCGTTTCCTTTTGCTCACACATTCATCAATATTGCAGGATAGTAAGGACTCCATAAAATGATTATCAAGAGACAATTTATAAAGATAACCATCCATACAACCATAGCCGACAACATTATTATTGAAACTTATAACAACATTATTGTATCCAAACATAAAAGTGTAGCCATCATATGCTAACTTTGATACAGATATTAAGTTTCTAGTAATATTAGGAACATAAAGAATGTTTTTAAGACTTAAACTATGACCACTTTCTAACATTAATGAAAGTGATCCTACAGCTTCAACATTTAAGTCTTCCCCATTCCCCACTTTAATTGTCCTTTGGCTTTGGTGCAGTTGTTGGATTGTATGGAATCCCTGCAAAGAATTTGTGACATGAACCATGGAACCAGAATCAAGCCACCATGAGTTAGCGGGAAAATTTATATTAAAAGACTCATAGATCATAAACAAATCATGACTACCTTTCTTTGCAAGCCATGCTTTGAACTTGGAACAATCTCGTTGATAATGTCCTTTCTTATGACAGAATTTGCAACGAAGTTGTTTCAAAGTCCCTTTTGATCCAGGCGTTGCACTTGTACTTGCCTTAGGAACCTTTGAACTCTCTCCAACTTGAGACTTACCCTTCCTCTTGAACGAACATGAAGTAGTGGTGACATAAGCAACATCCGGCTTCTCAACTTTCAGGCGTTCCTCCTCTTGCACACACATGGCTATCAACTCACTCATTTTCCACTTTTCCCTTTGAGTGTTGTAGTTGATCTTAAAAGGGCCAAACTGTGTGGGAAGAGAAGTCATGATGAAGTGGACAAGAAAGCCCTCACTTATCTCCATATCCATGCCTTTGAGCTTATTTGCCATATCGCTCATCATCATAATGTGCTCACGCACACCACTAGTACCATTATATTTTGTGGTCAACATCTTCAAGATTAGTGTACTTGCATGAGCCTTGGAGGTGCCCTTAAATTGTTCCTCGACCGAGTCCATGTATGTCTTCGCGTTATCCGAATCAGGAATAGCACCGCGAATTGCCACAGAAATGGAGTTCTTAATTATCATTAGCGACATACGGTTTGACCTCTCCCAAATTTCATGAAACCTTTTCTGCTCATGAGTTGATTCAGCAGTCAAAGGTTGAGGGGGGTCATACCTCAAAGCATGGTCGAGGTCCATAACTCCAAGGGTGAGCTTAACATTGTCTTTCCATGAGGTGAAGTTGGTGCCGGTAAGTGGTTCAATTCCGTAATTCGTAGTAACAGTGGATGCTAAGGAGTACAAAGAGTGACATATGCGTAAAAGAAAATATATAGAAATAAAGGGATTTAATCAGGATATTTAGAAATGTCACATAATTAAACCTATTAATAACACCCAAAAAATAGGTATACTAATGTCTTGCTTGATTTTTAGTTTCGCGTTGGCTATCACTAACAATCATGCATAATGACACATAACAAGTTAAACTACGCCACACAAACATTAAAATCACCTTTGGGCAAAATCATAATGTTCATGCATTTAGGCTAATATATACAATGATTAATTACACTATCGCGCAACTAGCCTTTGGGTTCATTGAACAATAATGCAAACAATCATTTGCTAAGCCCTAGTGCAATAATCAAGAGCATATTAAAAAAAAATACTTTAACCATTTCATTAATAATGGTAAAATTGTTTATCTTTAATCTAATATCTTCCGTTGGGCCGATATTAGAGGTTATAGATACACTAGTCATGAGACTGCCAATAATTATCATGACAAAAAACGATAATCGCCGGTTACACACACGTTGGGCAGCGCGTATATAAATCAATTATACAAATATGATTATATGAAATACTCCGTATACGGCATTCATGCGTGCATCAAAGTGATGCCTGAGAGTCCACTTATATAAAACTACATATGCACAAGATATTAAGATAACATGCAGCAAGTGATATGGTTGATTTAATATTTTTTAAGTTAATGTTCAAAAACGCATTCAACCGTTAAAATTTCCCTAACTTGTCAAAGCCCGCCGGTAACCGTCAAAACCCGCCGGTAGTCATCAAAACATGCCGGTGATAGTAAATCCGGCGGTAACCGTCAAAACATACCGGTAATCGTTAAAATATGCCGGTGATCATTAAAACCCGCCGGAAACCATCAAAACATGCCGGCAATCATAACACCCGCCGGGCGGCACAATTTTCAAATAGAAAAAAAAAAGTCTTCTCCAAGTTTATTCGTGTAATCAACGTTTGTTTTTCATTTCAGAACGTGATGATGATAGAGTTTTATCATCACACGTACATGCTTATTTTATCATGCAATAGGAAAAGTTTTATCATGATTACGTACATACTGATTTCATCATGTAATAGGAATCATGCCAAAAGGATAGAACACACTTCAAGGTAAAAAAAAATCTGGGTCTTCAAAACTATACGTACAGATCGATATATTCTTCATGTGTACGTAGTAATAATTAAGAAAAAACAGAGAGTGATGTTATATGGAGGCTCTGATACCACATGTTAATTATTTCAATACATGAGAACCAAGATCTACACATCACACTACATGTTAAAATCATGATCATACACAAGTTCAATAAACTTACATGATGGGAAGCCAATTTTTGATAGACCATGATTTGTTGATGAAGAAGCCATTGTTGTCCTTGAATTGGTGTGTAATCCCTTTTAGGACAAATAATAGATGGAGTATGTAATTTAAGGAGTTGTGATTTTTCTCTCTCCCTTGCCTTGGGGTGTTTGTACGTGTGTATCATAAGGGAAGGAGGAGAAGTAGTTATATTGTGTAATAACCAATAATCACAATCTTTCGTAATATGTCCTAAAGGGTGTTACCACAATGGTACCCCTTAAGTATTATTTCCATCAAATAATACATATATATAATGCATAATTATATATAATACATAAATACAGAACACATATTAATATTGGTCCTTAGGCCATATTAATTGGAAATATTCCAACATAAATGACACCATTTTGATTCCAGATCAGGTTGAGTTGAAGATGAAATTGGATTGCTTGAACTTAAACTTAAGAAGATTAAGAGGGAATGAACCACAAAGAAGGCTCGATCGCACCAGCTCGACTGTGAATTTGTAAGATCGTAATATCTGTTTGAATTTGTTAGATAAATAAGTTCTCTCTGAAGGATAATACATGTCGTTTAACATCCTAGAAAATCCCCACAAATCATTGTCTTTCACCGGAGTTAAACATGATTTTATGCTTCGGTTCTCTCCCATGATCATGTTATACTTCATTGTCCCTTTTCTTCTCATATTTGGTACCATTTGAGTTACCTACTACTTAATGAATGGAGAAGCACTAATATTTTTAGACAGACCTCCGAGCAAAACGTTTTCCCATTGAGTTTTATAAACTGAAAACTCTTTTTTTGAATCAAAAGTTATTTATGGGATAAAATGATAAATAGGCCAAGAAATTCACATTTATTGTGCTTTATTAGTTTACCCGTTTCTAATAAATATTCACACTGTTATATTTTTCCATCTTTTAAGAAAATAAACTTTTAAAAATATTTAGTTTATATGAGCCTTTATTAAGACTTTTTCTGTTTTTGTATTTATTCTGCATTTTTCTTTCTAATTCTTTGCCAACAGAGAGTACTATTAGTAATATTTTCATAAACCGGACAACCAATACACCCAGTATAGGTTATCTTACAAAACTTTATGTTATCCTGGAAAAATGTTTTTATCATCGGTGCCTAATAATGAAATTTGCTGATTTACTATAGTTGTAGACTCCTGATATTGAGATATAAGTTCTATTTTAGGTTTGCTTGAAAACTGATTCTTTTAGAAGCTCTAGCACTACAGATTCTTCCCATTTATGTCAATTATATGCAGGTCGGGTTGTTTGTTTTGTTATTTGAACTAGGACATCTTTGACTCAACCGATCCATGGAATGCAATAAAGTTACCATGTGTCTGAAATCGACAATAAATTCACTATAGATATTACAGGATCAGCGAGAGTGAAGTTTCTTGCTTTCTATACCACTCCCAACATTGAGTTGAAGTATGAGGTGACGTGCACTTTGTCGTGAGTGCACTCAAAATAAATCGATACTAACACTTATACGTAGTATAGGTGAAGTAGAGTTCGTATCCACAGGGAAAAAAATAACTTTCTTTTTATATAAATAGTAAATGAAGGGGGTTTTTGATTGTTGAGTGATTTAATTAAATTAAACACGAAGATGGACGATTTATATGGAATTAAATTCAAGAATAAAAGGGACTTGGTCTTGCCACTTTCCACTTGTTGATATATTTTAGTCGATCATTGTTATATCTATAACTTATCCCCTCTCGAATACTCAATCGAGGAGTATATCCAATTCATCGAGGGTAGTTATTAACAACGACCGTTCATTAATAACTCTTACTATTAATCAAATATAGAACAACGCCATATATCGATACAATAGTAGCATTTAACCTCTTTTAACTCCTTGATGAAATCAATTAAGATTGATAACCTCAACACAACGGTTTCGGTTTAACCAACAAAATTAATCCCTCTTAAGTTTATTAACCACGACCGTGCATTAATAAACCGAAGTTACTTACTTATGAAACCATCAACGATTAACCATTGGTTCGTTGATCGTTTATAGTAATAATCAATGTCGAAACGTTAACTAATCGTCACTTTAGCAACCCTCCAACATTGATATAGAGTGAGATTAAGGGAAAAATTAATAATCAAGAGGAGAAGTTAAGAAAATAACTCACAACTTTAATAATCAACAAGCTTCAAGAGCAAAACCAAGAAATGGAAGTTTAGCTCCTCATTTGGAGACTAAACATGCTAAAAGAAATATAGAGAAATGCTATTCTAAACTGAGCTTAAGAGTATAAAGGAATTGGTGTCCTTCTTGTGGAGGAAATGGGGTGTATTTATAGGCTTTTTAGGCCTGCAGGGTCGTGTACCCGATCGGGTTTTCAGCTCAACCGATCGGGTAAGGGTTAGTTTCCTCGAAACTGAAAATCTGGGGTCATACCCGATCGGGTATGTCGGCTACCCGATCGGGTATGGATACGCGATCGAGTTAAAAATCTTCCTGCATGTTGCTTTGTTCCCGGGTTGATTCGATTTGACTTTTCAGCCACTTACCCGATCGGGTATAGAGCATACTCGACCGGGTACACTACCAAAAATCAGAATCTTCATCTTTTCTTGAAATCTTTGCACCTTCCTTCCATTTGTGATGTTTACCAATGGTCCCTAGAGTGGTCTTGGACCTGTTTGAGCTCAGAACCAACCTAATCTAAATAATTTACAAACATTTTACAAACTAAACAATTACACCAAAAGTGTGTAATTTCTAGAGTAACAATCACTCAAAACTAATCAAAAACACAAATATAAACATGGAAGTAACATGAATGTCAACTCCCCCACACTTAGTTCCTTTACTCGACCTCGAGTAAAACCAAATGTTTACAAAATGTTTGTCAAAAGATCATGAGTTCAAAATTTGGAAGAAATAAGGAACTAAAACCACCAAGTATTGTAAATGAGTTTACAAAATAACATCTCTTTGGGTTTAATGGTCTTCTATGCCCCTTACTTCTTTTTCTCTTCTTCTTCTTTTGTTCTTCTTCTGCCTCTCCAAGAGATAGTGTCCTGCAAAAACAAATTTTTCTCTCATATCTCTCATTTTGCCTAGGAGCCTTTTCAGGTTTTCATCCTAGCATCTCTTTGCTTTTTTTTTTTCTTTCCTTACCCCTCACTCATCATTTTTGTAAGCCCTTGTTGCTTAGATTGCCCTTTTGGGTTTTCAACCTAACTAGCATTTCATTTCTTTTATTACCCTTTTTTTTTTTTTTTTTTTTGTGTACAACTAAAACAAGAAAAGTAATGCGTAGTACAAGGTAAAAACAAAGGAGTGTACATACCAGAAGATGATCTTTCTCCCCCACACTTGAATCATGGCACTATCCTTAGTGCCCGCCTTCTCCACCATAGTAGCCTCCGCCAAAGCCGCTCCCATGCATGTCATCACCTCCTCCCTCGCCCATGGTAGTGTCCCCGCCATCATAACCACCACCGCCGGAACTCGAGCCGCCAAAATTACCCCAATCGGAGGGGTTGTACCAAGAAGGTGCCGGTGGAGGTGAGGCCATGGAGGCAAACCCGCCAAGTTGGGACATGTATGAATATGTCGGCCCATACATCCTCCGGTAGTCTTCTTCATACCTTTGCATGTCGGCCGCCCTTTGCTCCTCCATCCTTTGAAAAGCCAACCGTTGCTCCTCCCGGTAAGCATCAAATTGCCGGTCTCGTGCTTGTTGCTCGTTCCGAAAATGGCCTATTTCTCCTTGAAGTTGGGTGAATTGCTCTCCCATTTTGGTGTAATCAAGGCTCATTGTTTGGAACCCGGCTAGGAGGGATTGTTGACCCGCCAAGAGTTGTTGGAAAAAGTCTTGTGGTGGCGGATTTTGAGGAGGGTCGGGGATGTCATGTTGGAAGTGTCCATAGTCCTCTTGGTGTTCGGGTTGCTCCGGTTGGGGATTGGGTTGTTCGGCTTGGTCGGCTTGGTCGGCTTGGGCTTGGAGATGGGGTGGAATGTTGTTGGGGAGGAGGTAATGTGGGATGTGGGCGGGTTCCATCTTATACCTAAGTCTAGGTAACTCATCGCAAGGGAGGGGGAAGTATTTGACCGGTTCGGGGTACTTCATATGCCATTTATATTTTTGGTTTCCGTTGTGGTCTTTGTTACCCAAAGAGATCAATTGTGCATTGGATAACCACCCAAGATGCATCAATGAATCTCTAGAGATTGTGGCATTATCCACATAGCCAAACTTGGAAGCCAAATGCATGATAACACCCCCTACAACAATGTTCCCCCCTTTCGTGATAGCCTTTTGTAGATGATCCCAAATCAAGTTGCAAATGTTGAACTCAACGGGATTGCGGAAAAGAGCAAGAGTGAGAATGGCTACATCCCCTATCCGAGTGTGATGGTTGTTGGGGCGGCCAAGTAAAGAGTTGCACAAAAACTTGAGGAAAATTCGGAGAAGGGGATGTTGCACGTGACTAATGTATAGTTGGGACGTGCTAAAATTCCGTTCTCCGGTCATTTTGCCCCAAAGATTGTAAGCATCCATGGTATTGTCCGGGATTTCCCTCTCATGTGGGAATCGGAGCCCGAAATGCTCGGCAAAATCACGTCTCGTTATAGTGTATTCGGTGTTCATCAACCGAAACGAGAGTGTATCATCATAGAAATGGTCATCATCTAACACAAATTTGGCCGAACTCAAAAATTCATAGATGACCCTTTCATTACAATTATATTGCACATTAAAAAGCAAGCCCATATGCAATTCATCAAACAATTCTCTCATGCCATCCAACAAACCTAGTGTATCAAGAGCTTCATGGCATAAAAAGCGAGAAGGAATGACTTGCCTTTTTAGAATGGCCACAAATCGCTTCCGATGATCCCCCGGGCCAAATTGCACATCCTCATAGCCTCGGATAGGTCCCCTTGAGCTAGAGCTCTCCGGTTGGTTCCTCTTTGGTGCCATTTTTGAGAAATTAGGGGGCTTGAGTTCGGACTTGGGGTCTAAGGGTAGGTTTTTCGGATTTTTGGAAATGGAGAGAGAGAGAGGGAATAATGGGTATGAGGTTGTAGAGGAGAGTGTAGGGATTGATTTGGTGGTGGTTTGGGTGGATTTGGTTGAGATATGAGAGAGTAATTGAAGCTTGAAGGTGTGAAAATGGAGGATTTGGGAGAAGGGGTTCGAATTTTGGGGTTTTGGGGAAGAAGAATGGTTGGATTTGGCCTTTGATTCGTGTTTAAACTTCGTGTACCCGATCGGGTACCCCGATTACTCGATCGGGTATGGATTCTTTTGTTCTTGTTCCGGGATCGGGCTCGATCGAGTATACCCCGTACTCGATCGAGTTTTGGCCGCCGTAGGTTTTTCTGGAAATGTACTCGATCGAGTATATTAATTTACTCGATCGGGTATACCCCTTTTTAAAAAAACTTGGTTCCAGGTTTGTGTATTCGGTCGAGTATGGGGTATACTCGATCGAATTTTGGCCGCCGTAGGATTTTCTTGAAATATACTCGATCGAGTATATTAATTTACTCGATCGGGTATTTGGCGGATTTTTAAATTTGGTTCCAGGGGTCGATTACCCGATCGAGTATGAGGTATACCCGATCGAGTATTCGATCATTTTTTTTCTTTTGGCCGATCGAGTATGGGGTACTCGATCCCTCTTCTTCCCCTTTTTACTCTATACTCGACCGAGTAGGACTGTTACTCGATCGGGTACATTAGCCTGGAATTTCTTGTTTGGTCCATTTTAATCCTCTTTTCGGCATGGATCCGATCGGGTAACTGATGATGACCGATCGGGGGTTTCCCCATGCCTTGAAAATATTATTTTTCCCTCATTTTCTTTTTGAGAATTTCCTCCCATTCTCCCCAAAAGTTGACATTCGAAAACAAAAAAATTGAAAAGAAAACATACCTTGCATGGGTTGCCTCCCAAGAAGCGCTTTATTTAACGTCGTGGCTCGACGATATCTTCGTTATTCTTCACTCATAGACCGGTTCAGAAAGGTCCATGACTTCCACATTTTTGGGTTGAAAACCCTCAAAGAAGGGTTTTAATCTTTGTCCATTCACCTTGAGTACTTCTCCCGTCCCCATGTCTTCAATTTCCACCGCCCCGTGTGGATATATTTTGACCACTTTGTATGGTCCCGTCCAACGAGATCTCAGCTTTCCTGGAAATAGACGAAGGCGTGATTGAAAAAGGAGGACTTTGTCATCAAGTTTAAAGTCCTTCCTTATGATCATCTTATCATGCCAAGCCTTCGTCTTTCTTTTGTAGATCTCCGCGTTGTCATAAGAATCCAAACGGAGTTCTTCCAATTCTTGCAATTGGAGTTTCCTATGCAAACCGGCCTCGTCAAGATTGAGGTTGAATTCTTTTACCGCCCAATACGACTTGTGTTCGAGTTCTACGGGAAGATGACAAGCTTTCCCAAACACAAGTCTATAAGGGGACATACCAATTGGAGTTTTGTAGGCGGTTCGGTATGCCCATAGTGCATCATCAATGCGCATACTCCAATCCTTCCGATTTGGGTTCACTGTTTTCTGGAGTATAGACTTCAATTCCCTATTTGAGGTTTCCGCTTGGCCATTGGTTTGAGGGTGGTAAGCAGTGGAGATCTTGTGAGTCACACCATATTTTTTTAGTAGGGATCCCACAATTTTATTACAAAAATGTGTGCCTCGATCGCTTATTAAAATTCGAGGAACCCCAAACCTAGAAAATATGTGTGATTTTAGGAAGCTAGCCACCACCTTGGCATCATCAGTTTTGGTGGCTTTAGCTTCCACCCATTTAGAGACGTAATCCACCGCAAGGAGAATGTAGATGTTACCTTGAGAGTTCGGGAAAGGTCCCATGAAGTCAATACCCCATGCATCGAAAATTTCACAGAAAAGCATGGGGTTTTGTGGCATCTCATTTCTCCTTGAAATGTTGCCCGCTCTTTGACAATTGTCACAAGATTGACAAAAGCCATGTGCATCCCGGAAAATACTTGGCCACCAAAAGCCACTTTCAAGTATCTTCATTGCCGTCCGTTTCGGGCCGAAATGCCCCCCACAAGCATAAGAATGGCAAAATTCTATAATGTGAGCTATCTCATATTCAGGGACACATCTTCGGATTATTTGATCCTTACAATGCTTCCACAAATATGGGTCATCCCACACATAGAGTCTTGAGTCCATTTTTAATTTTTCTTTTTGAGATTTTGAGAATTGTGGGGGAAATTTGCCGGAAACAAGAAAGTTTACAATGTTTGCGTACCATGGTTGTATGACTTTGATGGAGAAGAGAGTCTCGTCCGGAAATTCGCCTTTTATGAGATTGGTATGGAGACTTTCGATTTCTTTGTTTGGAACCAAGCGGCTTAAGTGATCGGCCACCAAGTTCTCCGCTCCTTTTTTGTCTTTGATTTCTATGTCAAACTCACTCAATAGAAGGACCCATCGAATGAGTCTTGGTTTGGCTTCCTTCTTTGTCATAAGATATCTAAGAGCGGCGTGGTCGGTGTACACAATAACTTTCGTTCCAAGAAGATAGGAACGAAACTTCTCCAAAGCAAAGACCACCGCTAGCATTTCCTTCTCGGTGGTGGAGTAGTTCTTTTGAGCTTCATTGAGGGTTGATGAGGCATAGTAGATGACATGAGCAGCCCTCCCGTTCTTTTGGCCTAAAACAGCCCCCACCGCATAGTCACTTGCGTCGCACATGATCTCAAAAGGAAGAGACCAATCGGGAGCTTGTATGATTGGGGCAGTCACCAATCTTGCTTTCAAAGTGTCAAAAGCTTCTTTGCATTCATCATTGAGATCAAATTCAACCTCCTTTTGCAAAAGTTTGCATAGAGGAGATGAAATTTTTGAAAAGTCTTTGATGAATCTCCTATAAAAACCGGCGTGACCAAGGAAGGAGCGGATGTCCCGTACATTTGTTGGGTACGGGAGTGTTTGGATGACATCAATTTTTGCCTTGTCCACTTCAATGCCCTTTGAAGAGATCACATGCCCAAGAACAATCCCTTGTTCCACCATAAAGTGGCATTTTTCAGAATTGAGAACAAGGTTGGATTCAATGCAACTTTTGAGCACAAGAGTGAGATGATAGAGGCAAGTGTCAAAAGAGTCCCCATGGATTGTGAAATCATCCATAAAGACCTCCATAAATACCTCCACAAATTCGGAGAAGATGCTCATCATACATCTTTGAAAGGTACCCGGTGCGTTGCATAATCCAAAGGGCATTCGTCGATAGGCAAAAGTGCCAAATGGACATGTGAAGGTTGTTTTCTCTTGGTCCTCCGGGGCTATTGGTATTTGGAAATACCCGGAGTAACCATCGAGAAAACAATAGAACTTGTGCCCCGCTAGCCTCTCTAGCATTTGATCAATGAAGGGCAATGGAAAGAAGTCTTTTCTAGTTACCGAATTGAGCCTTCGGTAGTCAATGCAAACTCGCCACCCGTTTTGAATTCGGGTGGGTACCATCTCGCCTTCTTTGTTCTCAATGACCGTCACTCCGGTCTTCTTTGGCACCACTTGGGTTGGACTCACCCATTTGCTATCAGAGATGGGAAAAATGATTCCCATTTGAAGTAGTTTGATCACCTCCTTTTTCACCACCTCCATCATGGGTGGGTTCAATCTTCTTTGCGGTTGCCTCACCGCCTTGGCCTCATCTTCAAGTAGGATCCGGTGCATGCATGTGGATGGACTAATGCCTTTGATGTCGGCAATAGACCATCCAATGGCCAATTTGTACTCCTTGAGGACCGCAATCAATCTTTCCTCTTGTTCTTGGGCTAGGGAGTTTGAGATAATCACCGGTAGAGTGTGATTTTCGCCCAAGAACACATGCTTCAAATTTTCAGGAAGTGGTTTTAATTCCACCTCCGGTGCCTGCAAAACAGATGGTAGCGGCTTCTCGCTCGGAATGGTTAGTGGGAGGGCTTTAGAGCCCGGTGGCAAAAGTGGGAGTTGATTTAACTCCGCCACCATCATTTTCATGTTGTTTGACATAGAGTATTCCATAGTGAAATTCTCTACGTCGTTCTCAATTGAGCTTAGCAATTCGTCTTTCCCTTCAACTTCAAACACATCTTGGACCCAAGTGTCGCAAGTGTCAATTGCAAAAAGAGAGTGATTATCGGTGGGGTATTTCATGGAGTCGTAGATATTAAATTCGACTTTTTCACCATCGAACTCCATAGTTAATACTCCACTAAAAACATCTATTTTTGCTTTGGCCGTTTTTAAAAAGGGTCTTCCTAACAAAATTGGGACTGCATTTTTATCGTTCTCCATTTCGAGAACATAAAAATCAGCGGGAAAGATTAGATTATCCACCATGACGAGTACATCCTCTACTACACCCTTGGGGTAAGCATTGGATCTATCGGCAAGTTGGATAACAACCCCCGTTTCATGTAGAGGTCCTAGTTCTAGGGACTTATATAGAGAGTATGGAATGACATTAATTGATGCACCCAAATCTAACATAGCCCTAGAAAAACTAGAATTTCCTAGCTTACATGGTATAGTGAACATTCCCGGGTCACTATACTTTTTAGGAAGTTTCTTTTGGAAAACGGCTGAAACTCTTTCACTAACTTGGATTTTATGCTTGCCATTTAGTTTGTGTTTCCTTTTAATAGTGCAAAGTTCTTTTAAAAACTTAGCAAATCTAGGAACGCCTTTAATTAAGTTGAGAAGAGGGATATTTACCTCACATTTGCTGAAGGTCTCATAGATGTCCTTGTCATTGTTGTATTTTCGGTTGTCCTTGAGAGCCTCCGGAAAAGGTGGCACCGGCTCGTATGAATCGAGTGGTGGGAATTTCCTTTGAGGTGTGACCTCCTCTTTCTCTTCTTCATTTTGAGGATTTGTGCTTGGCACCAAGATATCCTCCTCTTCTTCTCCAACATGGCTTTTTGCCTTTGCTTTAGCCATAACCAATTCCTTGCCACTTCTCAAAGTGACCGCATGGGCTTGTTGCCTTGGATTCGGCTCCGTTTGAGATGGGAGTTTTGCCGAATCCTTAGCTTCAAGCCTACTCACGGCATTCGAGATTTGGCTCATTTGATTTTCCAAATTGTGGATGCTGGATTTTGTTGTTTCTTGGAATTGGGTCACACTTTGTTGCATTGTGGCCATGTTCATGGCCAATGACCGAATCATGTCTTCAGTGGACATGCTTGAGTTTGATGTTTGCCCTTGTTGTTTATATTGTTGAGGAGGAGGGTTTGATTGTTGAGGAGGTTGAGAGTTTCCGTACCTTAAGTTGGGATGATCCCTCCACCCCGGATTGTAAGTGTTGCCGTGAGGATCATATCTTCTTTGACCTTGGAAACCCAAAGCATTGACTTGCTCGGGGTTCTCCTCTTGTAGTGTTGGGCAAGAATCGGTGGGATGCCCTTGTGTTGAGCATATGCCGCAGACCTTGACTTCTTGGGTTTTTGGATTCAAAAGAAAATCTTTGACCAAAGAAGTCAAGCCGGCCACTTGACTTTCCAACGAATTGTTGGATTCTGCTGCCATAACTCTTTTTGATGATGCCCTCCCATTATAATGCCTCGAGTTTTCGGCCAACTCGGAGATGAGGTCTCTTGCTTGAGAAGGGGTTTTGTTGACAATACCCCCTCCGCAAGCCGCATTCACCATGCGTCTATCTTGATCAACAAGCCCATCATAGAAGTAGAGGATGAGATCTTGTTCCGAATATCCATGATATGGGCAGCTAGCCTATAATTTCTTAAAGCGCTCCCAATATTCGTACAAGGTCTCATCATCGGCTTGCTCAATGTTGCTGATTTGCTTTTTGAGACTTGAAGAGATAGATGCGGGATAATACCTGTCGAGGAAGCTCTTTTTCATCTGAGCCCATGTATTGATGCTACCCGAAGGGAGATAGAAAAGCCAATCCTTCGCGGTGTCTTTTAAGGAGAATGGGAAGGCCCTTAGCTTTATTTGCTCCTCGGATACACCATTGGGGCACATGCTTGTGCATACAATATGGAATTCCGACAAGTGTTTGTTCGGATCTTCCCCCCGTAGGCCATGGAAAGAAGGAAGAAGATGAATGAGCCCAGATTTTAGCTCAAATGTGACCCCCGTATCAAGAGTTGGGAAAGTGATACATAGGGGTTGTTGATTTAGATTTGGAGCCGTGAGCTCCCTCAATGTTCTTGTTTCATGAGCCATAGTGATTGGCTCTTCGGTCTCGCTAGATTGAGAACTAGCACTTGATGATTCTCCCGAGTCGGAGTTTGAGAACTTGTTTTTCAACCGCTCGAGAGTTTGTTCTATTTCGGGGTTTGAGTGGTATGTGATTTCGTTCAGTGAACGATATTTTACCATGTACTACAAAGCTCAGCAGAAATAGAAATCTTTATACTCAAACCATATTTTTTTTCTTTTTTCTTAAAATAAAATAAAAAGAAAAATTAATTGCCTTTCCCCGGCAACGGCGCCAAATTTGACGTGCACTTTGTCGTGAGTGCACTCAAAATAAATCGATACTAACACTTATACGTAGTATAGGTGAAGTAGAGTTCGTATCCACAGGGAAAGAAATAACTTTCTTTTTATATAAATAGTAAATGAAGGGGGTTTTTGATTGTTGAGTGATTTAATTAAATTAAACACGAAGATGAACGATTTATATGGAATTAAATTCAAGAATAAAAGGGACTTGGTCTTGCCACTTTCCACTTGTTGATATATTTTAGTCGATCATTGTTATATCTATAACTTATCCCCTCTCGAATACTCAATCGAGGAGTATATCCAATTCATCGAGGGTAGTTATTAACAACGACCGTTCATTAATAACCCTTACTATTAATCAAATATAGAACAACGCCATATATCGATACAATAGTAGCATTTAACCTCTTTTAACTCCTTGATGAAATCAATTAAGATTGATAACCTCAACACAACGGTTTCGGTTTAACCAACAAAATTAATCCCTCTTAAGTTTATTAACCACGACCGTGCATTAATAAACCGAAGTTACTTACTTATGAAACCATCAACGATTAACCATTGGTTCGTTGATCGTTTATAGTAATAATCAATGTCGAAACGTTAACTAATCGTCACTTTAGCAACCCTCCAACATTGATATAGAGTGAGATTAAGGGAAAAATTAATAATCAAGAGGAGAAGTTAAGAAAATAACTCACAACTTTAATAATCAACAAGCTTCAAGAGCAAAACCAAGAAATGGAAGTTTAGCTCCTCATTTGGAGACTAAACATGCTAAAAGAAATATAGAGAAATGCTATTCTAAACTGAGCTTAAGAGTATAAAGGAATTGGTGTCCTTCTTGTGGAGGAAATGGGGTGTATTTATAGGCTTTTTAGGCCTGCAGGGTCGTGTACCCGATCGGGTTTTCAGCTCAACCGATCGGGTAAGGGTTAGTTTCCTCGAAACTGAAAATCTGGGGTCATACCCGATCGGGTATGTCGGCTACCCGATCGGGTATGGATACGCGATCGAGTTAAAAATCTTCCTGCATGTTGCTTTGTTCCCGGGTTGATTCGATTTGACTTTTCAGCCACTTACCCGATCGGGTATAGAGCATACTCGACCGGGTACACTACCAAAAATCAGAATCTTCATCTTTTCTTGAAATCTTTGCACCTTCCTTCCATTTGTGATGTTTACCAATGGTCCCTAGAGTGGTCTTGGACCTGTTTGAGCTCAGAACCAACCTAATCTAAATAATTTACAAACATTTTACAAACTAAACAATTACACCAAAAGTGTGTAATTTCTAGAGTAACAATCACTCAAAACTAATCAAAAACACAAATATAAACATGGAAATAACATGAATGTCATGAGGCATATCCCATGACTTTTGATGACAGAAAGTTTGATTTTAATGGTACGTTTGTTTTAAAACACTATAGGCTGTTTATACGTTTCTAACAACTATAGTATTATTTTTCTCATCCATGGTTGAGTAATTAGAAGCCTCAACCAAAGTTACCACACGTTTTCTAGCTTTTTTAATTAAGAGACACACAGTTCGTCATTTTGATTCATTCAAAGAGCTATAAAACAACTTTGATATAAAATTGGACAAAACATTAGTTATTTTGGTCAGAGTAGTAAAGGAGAGAATATTCCCAACAAAGAAAAGATGGTACTTATGTATCCCGTGTATACATGTTAATTTTTTGTAAACAATTCAATCTATATTTAATTAAACCAACTAAACAACCTGCCTAAAACTCCATCTGTGGCCCACAAGATCTTAAATTGAAGCTTCTGATGTGTTCTATCAACTCATACCGCTTTGGTCTCATTACAGAGTCCCACGTTGTGGAAACGTGGATCTCAGAACTTACGGGACAAACTGGCAGTTTTCATGTATAAGACTTACTATTTTATTTATTGGACTACAAGTAAATTATTTAAAGTTCTTAAGTTAAATCATGAGCCATATATAAGGTTCATAAACATTATGTTACAACAACTTTTGATAAAAAAAACATTCTCAGGATTAACTCCAATTTATGATAAATTCGAGTTTTCTTTCTTAAAGATCACATTGGTGTTCTTTGTTTTCTTGGTCTATTTACCAAACAACATAGTGATTACAATAAGAGATAAAACACCCAGTTTAGGTTATCCTCAAAAATGATTTTACCATAGGTTCCTAATAATGAAAGTTGCTAATTTGCCATAGTTGTAGACTCCTGATACTGAGATATTAGTTCGGTTTTAGGTTATCTTGAAAATTTATTTATTTTAGCAGCTTTAGCAATACAGATTATTCCCATTCATGTCAATTATATGCAGCTTTAGATTTCATTTTTTGTTTCTCCGGCAAAGATTTCTTAACACATAAATGAAAGAGAATAGAACTTTACTTTACACGGGTCATGTTCAAGCAGTTTTATTTTCAAGAAAATCTAATTATATTGTCTATAATCATGATGGGCATTTACATTTCTTGAAAAAATTAAATTTAGTTCCAGCTATAAACTGCATTTTTAACCTATGTTTAGTGCCTAACTAATTTTGAAAATTTGATATTACATGCTAATTTTTGATATCTTTGTTCGTGTAGATATGTTTTAAAGAACTCATTGGTGTTCTTTGTTTTTTTGGTCTATTTACCTAAGAACTTAGTGATAACAATAAGAGATAAAATGCAATATGCTGCTAGATTCATTTTTTGCTTCTCAGATAAATATTTCTAAAAAAATCTAATTGCTCATATTCATGATGGGGATTTACATTTCTTGAAAAATTATATTAAGTTTCAATTATATATAACTGCATTTTTTACCTTTTATAATGCTTGACTAAGTTTGAAAGTTTGGTGTTGCATGCTAATGGTTTGATATATTTGTTCGTGTAAATATCTTTTGCACATATTTTTGTTAGCTTTAAGAGGTATCTATTGGAGCTTCTATATATGTATGTCATCCATTGATGATAACCTCCTTAAACTTATTATATACTTGCATCACCAATTCACCACTCTTTGTAGCTGACCTTGATAACAGTAATCACTTCCTAACCTGATTTTGTGGATAAACGATTAAGATAATAGATTTTTTTAAAAATGCAGCTTATCAAATTTCTGAATTTGACATTAATTATTTTGAGTACATACTTTTAACATATATTAAGAGGCAGCAAATATTTTTTAACATATATGCGTTCTTAATTCTTCTTTTGAGTACATACTTTTAACATATATTAAGAGGGAGAAAATATGTGTTCAATATTTTTCTTCTTTTGAGTACATCTTTTAACATATATTAAGAGGGAGAAAATATGTGTTCAAAATTTGCTCAAGTTTAACATACTTTTTGACATCAATATATTGATATTGATATACGTTTGCATCCATCTTTGCACATCCAACTAGAATATTTGTTGACATACTTAGTTGATAAAGGTCATATTTAGTGTAACAGTCTAAGCTTCATAGTAGTGTGTTATGATGGTGTACTAAGTTTCTCTATTACTACTATGGAATTGGAAAGCAACAGTGGTCATATTTTTTTTGGAAAACTGCTCACCCTCACTCTCTGCGTCTCAGTACTGATGCTTCTTTTGTTGATAGAAAAAGCGCTGGTGGTGCTATACTCCCTGATGCAGGCGAAAATTTTATCTCTGCGCTTTCGTTTCCTCTGGGCTGTGGGGTATGTTCTTCAGGCAGAAGCTCGGAAATTGCTAGAAGCCCTGAAATGGTGTCAAAGGATGAGATATGAGAGGGTCCAGATTGAAACCGATTCCGAGGTATTATGCAAAGCTCTCAAAAATGTACTTCAGCACCCTATCTGGAGGAAATCAACCGGCTAATTGCTATTCTCCAGGCAACCGCCGTTCATTGTTACAGGGAAATTAATACAGTCCTTACCCTATAGGGCTGGCCACACAATATGCACATCCAGTCCCGTTCTCACCGGATGAAAAATGGTCATCTCATACTTTCAAAGAGTTCTGCTAAAATAGCAGTTTGACCTGTTACCGACTCAGAAGCCACATTGTCATCAGAAGGTCTTTGGTAATATGTGTTCAACCTGAATGTTGACACCAATAACCCGTGTTACTAGTGTTCCGATCGATTGCAAGTACCATAATGCTATTCGAGACTAAATTGATTGCAATTAAATGTAATTTTTCAAAATTCAACCGTTTTGTTCAAAATTTCATCAATAACAACATATGCATCCGATTCAACCAATTTCTTAGTGCGGCTAAGGGGCTAGTGCGTACCAATATAGGAGTATATACACAAATTAAAGGAAGAGGTTTATAATTAAATAAACATATTACTCCGTAAAAAGTAATTAATAATAAAATTAAGATCAAAACAACTTCAATTCATGTAACGCTTAATTTAATTCAATTCTTGATTACAATGAATTACTAACTTCTAATACGTAGTATTTATTACAGTTTACTAACGGACTACCATGCTATATACGTAGTATATATATATACAATTTTAACCATTGGCTTTATGAACTGAGAACGTAACATCACAACTTTAGCTAAATTGCAGTGTTCCTGGCCATCAATAAGGTTATTATTGTTGTTTAATATTATTGTAATATGTACTATATACGTACTATGATACTATATATACTTGTTATATATTTTTGACAATTAGATTTATTTTATAATCTTGTAGGATCAAGAGAAATGGGGAGTTCACCAAAATGTTTCTATGTGACTATGATATTTGCGTTGATGTTATTGGTCATAACCAACGCACGCGACACTATTGACGCCGCTGCCATTGCTCCTCCTCAAAGTTCGGCCGGGGAAATTATACAAAAATGTGCTTCCCAATGTATCACTAAATTCTGTCGCTCATCCGTTATTTTCCTCCAAAATTGCCAAAAAGGCTGTTTCAAGAGCTGTTTGCGTCGGTCATTGGCAAAAGGGATTTGATGCATATATGTTGACTAATTTATTTGCATTCTTTGTATTGCATGAATACAATATCTCTACAATCTTATAAACATGAATAAAGTTAAGGTTATTATGGGTATAGAAAAATTGTTGGTGGCAGTATCTCAGCTTAGACCACTTTTAATATCCTCTTAAGTTATTGTAACTCTCACTTTTATTCACATTGCTTTACAAAACGTTGTTTTATACTTTTAGTGAAACCTCACCAGGTGAACCTGTCGATCTTTGTTGTGTCTCTTCCTCACAGTTCAACCGAATTGATGTGATTGGTTAGGTTAGCCATCTCGATTCAACCGCAGAAGGTAAACTCACCGCCAGCGCTCCTCACCTCCCTTCGTTCTCTTTGATTTATCCCCAATTTAAGAATTAAAAAAATACGAACATTGCTTTATTTTATTTTCATCACATGTATGGGATTTGAAGAAGTTATATCTCAGGATGGGTTAAAGTATGAGGGGTAAAGAGAAAGGGTAATGAAGGCGAAAGATAATTTGTAAGCAAGGGTATTTAGGAGGTGTACAAAGTTCAACAAACAAAGGATCTATGGTTGGTGAGGCGACTAATCAAAAATTCCTTTCTCCTCAAATAAAACAACCTTTGGATCATTTACATCTTGCTTAAACCCACGTACTCACTTCTTAATTGGTAGCTTCTTTCTTTTTATCATCTTCCTTTTTTAATCTTTAACTCAGTCATACCAAGCTGATTCAGAGCCCGTTTGGTAACACTGGAATCGGCTGAATTGGCTGTATTGGCTGATTCTGTTGATTTATGAATAAATTATATTTAAAATATATTTTATTAATGAAATAAAGAAAAAAATTATATGTTAAAATAGCTAAAATTGTCATCTACAGTAACTTTAGCCAATACAGCTAAAAAAGTAACTTCAAACCTACTTTTTCTTATTATTACACAATTCAACATACAAAGTAAAAAACTACGTGTTTGGTAAAAAAAAAATGACCGATAAGCTTGATAAGCCAAAAAAAATAGAGTCACCAAAATTTTGTTTTACAATGTTGATAGGAAATGAACCAAATTTCAGTATGTGTTCAACAACTACACTCAAATTGCTTGCAACTTCCTTATTCACAGTTTTTTATGAATCTCTTTTGATTTTTAGAACCCGCATCAAGTGAGCTTTAAATTAGACTTGACTGACCACATTTATCAATTTACCAGATTCTCCTTTCTCATCCAGTTTATCAGATTCAAAAGATTCAAACACAATTGTAGTCGTTTTTTCAAATCCATATCAACTCCTATAGTGTTCTTGTTTTCCAAAGAGCTTGTTGCTTAGCTTTTATGAAAACAGTTTGGATGGTAGAAGGCAATGACTGGTGATGTAACTAATAATGTATTATCATGGAACTTATGTGTAATTTTCCTACTTACGTTTTATTATAAATATAAGCAAACGGCACCCAATAGGGTAAGCTATTACTTCCCAATTCTATTGTTTTGTACAAACGAATATAGCTGCTAGGGTTTTCTAAAACCTCTTCTTCGATCCTATATTCCTATGGCCGGCCAGAACAATACTGCTGCCGCAATCATGACTTCCGCTCCAGCTACTTTGAAATTAAACCGGCGCCCGCAGGACAGGAGCAGTCGTCCGACAGCACACCACCGGCATCCACGATGCATGATGCATCGACCGGCTCCAGCACGTTGTGTACCTTGACGACATCGTCTCTCATGCAGTCCTTCCCAGGCGCGATGCAACTCTGTTCTCCACTTCCGGCTTCCCTCTGTCAACGGATGGCTTCTATTCTACCCTTGGATTCATTCAAATTGTTTAATATGCTGGAACCGTTCAGCTGAACACCAACGCCGCCTACAACCCCACAGCTTACCGCCCCTGCACTCCCAGACATCGGGAGGCTCAATCTTGGCTTCTCGGGTCCGACCTTTTCCGACCAACATGGGGTAGCGCCACTGCAGCAGGGCAGTCCGTCGTCCCTTCCAGGTTTTACTCAAGCTCCGATCTTATTATCATCTATGGCATCTCAACTTGCCTTTTCTACACTGAATGTTAATAACATTGTTACTACTCGCTTATCTGCGGTTGAGGACTATTTGCCGTGGCGGACTCAGTTTGAGTCTTTTCTAGTATCTCACAATCTATTCGGGATGTTAGATGGATCCCTTCCGGTTCCGCCATCAACCATACTGGACTTGAGTAGGAGGGAAACAATTAATCCGGACTATCATCATTGGTTAAAAATTGACCAAACCGTACGTTCTTGGCTTTTTGTGACCCTTGCTAGAGATATTCTGATGGATGTTTATAATCTTAAGCAATCACAACTTATTTGGGATAGGCTCCAACAACGTTTTATGTCTGCATGTTTTTCCCGATCCATAGAACTTAAACGTTCTTTATCACATATAAAAAAGAAATCTTCACAAACTATGGATCAATATTTGTTGGAAATTAAGCTTTTGGCAGAAAATTTAGCAGCTATAAATTCTCCAGTTAGTGAGTCACTTATCACGGCTATGAGTCACTTATCACGGCTATCAATTATTTTCTTGGCAATGCTACTGTCATGCCCCGGACCTACCCGGACACGTAAACAACCCGCCGTACAATACGAATAGTCAACCAAAGTTAAACACATCCATATTATACAAAGCGTCTCGAATATCATTCACACATAAGTCATCCATAAACATACATAACAAGCAATTCAATACGCAGCGGAAATCAAAATTTGAAATCAATGCCACACGGGGCAAACACGAGCACGCAGGCTCTAAAGTAAAATATCCTTGAGCAAATTTATTAATGTTTCAAACAGAATGGAGGAAGCACGAACCAAGTCTTCTCTCCGGGAAATCACTCGATCAACGAGCACAAGATGCGAGCTCTAGCCTCAACCTGAAATGGTGGTGGGATGCCCCCGAAGGGATCAGTACTCTATAGGGCTATAAAGTACTGGTGTGGATGACATCTAATAGATATACAACAAGTATTTCAAACCCAAGACCCTCAAATAGGGTGATAATACAATATGGTTGTAACCCTAAGTTACCCCGTTTGAAAATATACTTACTTTATATAAAGGTCAAGTAGTCGGCCCGTGGGCCCATGTTCATTTAGAAATCACCATTCCCGTTCCCCGTGACTATAAGCCACGACAACTCATAGAGTCCAACCCTAATACATGACATTGTATTCTAGAGCTCGGCTCTATCACATCACCATACAATTCATGTCACTTGGGTCAATTTCCTTACCTTGCGTTCTAGAGCTTGGCTCTATTACATCACCGTGCAAGCCGTAGAGCTCGGCTCTAGTTATACAATACATAGACTACAAGTCTACCACCTTACCATGCATCCTAGAGCTCGGCTCTATTACATCACGACGCACTAAAGTCCAATTCCTAAGCAAACCTATGCCTAGAATTGACATATCAATAAACTACCTTGGGTCATCCTTACAGACTGCCCATAACTTAACCTTAGCTTCATACTAAGTCATTTTATGCACTTGAAGTATGTTCCAGTGCATTTCATACAATCCAATCCTTAGGATCAATTCTATCAACAATTTCCAATAATCCCTAACTAGTATTTCATTACTATTAAGGTTATTGTTATCATACAAATATTCTCATTTTGTAATTCTCTACATATTTATAAGTATGTAGCAGCAACTTAAGTATTCAATCTCAATACATAAATATTCATTTATGTATCCACATAATTCATACAAGAGTAAAATGCCTATTTCACAAAATAGTTCATTTATAACTCATTTAATCTCATATTATTCATACATCCTCAAATCATTTCCAATTTCATTCTTTAGCAACTATATCAATATTTCATCAATATTTAATCATCATAATCCATGTAAAATTATGATTTAGGCATTTATGTAATCTCATGCTTAACCTACAAGTTGTAAGCAATTAGATGTTGATCCTCACCTCAAATGAGCTTTAAAACTTTCCTTCTCGATCCAATGACCAAAGTCTCGGACAAGGAAGTTTGAGAACTGATTCCTTTATTAGAAATGAGTGTTAAACAGCCTCCTAAAAGTGCTAGCTCAACCCCTAATCGTTGATACGAAAACAGCCCCTAGAATGGGTGTTATCCGGCGAACTCGTTTCCTAGTTTTTACAAGATTTGCTCTAGGTTAGTATCTAACCTTTGCATCGATAAAATGACTCTATAAGGACATAATATACACTTGGGATAGTGTATAATAGTTCCACCATTCGTTCATATCATATGGAAGATGAAAAGTAAAGTTTGGGTTCAAACTCACCTTCAAGAGGTAAAATCGTTTCTGCGAGGTTGGGTTTTCCTTCGATGATTTTAAAGCCTTCCACTACTCCGTTTGCTGCAAACCAGACCTTCACGGATTCCTCGTATTGAGATATTTCCTTTTGTATCTTACACGCCTTATTTGGTCGAGTGAAGCTCAAGTTAGGGATCAAACAAGCAGCATTACGCACTGAAGAATGAACCTGCGGACAGCTTTCCTCTTTCCTTCTCTCTTGAAGTGTGTGGCTCTCTCCTTCTCTATTATCTCTTAAGGTAAGAATGGTGTGCTGAGGGGAGTGTATAGGAGCCTTCAATCATGCTAAGAGAGCATGTGGTTCACAAAAAAAAAGTAGGATGTTTGATTGCAATCAAACATGGGGTGGACCTCCTCTTTTATTTCCTTTTTGTAATGTTGTAGCTCTTAAGTCAATATATCCTCCCCATATAGTTGTCTCACCCATTGTTCTTTGTCTTGAAGGTACCAAGGTCATGTGGAATGGTTCCCAATTGATCCCATTCAATTTAGGGTCCGAAAAGTCTAACAATACTTCCAAAAATGGGAAGATGGGTCCTATTGTTTTATCTGTTGTCAAAAGATGTCTTTATGTACTCATTCTAATTTATTTAGAACAAGTCAACTTCCTACATCATATTATTGATCTACAATATGTGTAGGATCATCCCCATAATTTACATGATGAATATTATAAAAGAAAAACCCTACTCCCATTATTTAGCTCAATAATGTCAAAGATGGGACCATGGGCATTTGTATTCTTCTCTAATAATTGTGGTGATAGAGTACTTGGTCTTCTTAGGTAGCAAAAAGAAATTACTAGTTCATATTCTTTTTTGCATGATTGTGTTTCTTGTAAGTTGGAAAAATCCCATCGACTTCCGTTTAGTGATGTTATTCATGACTCCACCGCCCCGCTACAGATTATTCATTCTGATGTTTGGCAAACGCCGATTTTATCTAATCTTGGTTTTAAATATTATATGTCATTTATTGATGATTTTTCTGGATATACATGGATTTATCATCCTATGCGTAGAAAATCTGAGGTATTTACTCATTTCACTAATTTTCAGAAACTTGTTGAAAATCTTTTAATTTAATAATCAAAGTTTTTCAGAATGATGGTGGCGGTGAGTTTGATAATTCTGTTTTTCAAAACCATTTTGTAAACTCTGGAATTTTATTTAGAAAGTCTTGCCCCGATACTCCTGCTCAAAATGGTGTAGCTGAAAGAAAACATAAACATTTACTTGAATTAACTAGGGCTATGGTAATTGATTCTTCTCTTCCCGGTCAATTCTGGGTAAATGCATTATACACTGCGGTTTTTATTATTAATCGGCTTCCTACACCTATTTTGGACGGCTTGACTCCGTATGAGAAACTTTTTCATAAAATTCCAGACTATAATTTTCTCCGTGTGTTTGGTTGTTCATGTTTCCCTAATTTTATTGATGCCTCTCATAATAAACTCTCACCGCGCTCCATACATGGTGTTTTTATTGGTTATGCCCCGGGATACAAGGGTTACCGATGTTTAGCACCTTCTTCCGGTAGGGTCTATCGGTCTATGTTAGTCGGGATGTTGTTTTTCATGAAAACAATTTTCCTTATCCCACTCTTGTCACCACACCCACTTTACCTTTATCATGGTTGACTTCCTCAACTCACAACCCCACATCCGTTCCTCCCACGTCACCTCCCAGAACGACCATCGACCCCTCAGCCCCTCCTTCCCCTCGACCGAATGCAGTCCTCACCTCACCCACTGTAACCTGTTAAGACACGGGGTTCCATCCTAAAAGGTCAACCTGATAGGAGGAGTAGCTCATGTGTTAATATAGCACTTTGTTCATCCAATCTTTTCCGGTGTGGGACATTTAACACCCCTCCTCACGACCAGACACTTCATCTTGATCGTGCCATCATTCATTTTTTTCATCGGTCCGTTGTTTTTTCAACCGACCGTTTTATAATCACGTCATCATTTTTCATAAGGGGCCCCACACCATGGATCAATTTGGCTCTGATACCATGTTAAGACACGGGGTTCCATCCTAAAAGGTCAACCTGATAGGAGGAGTAGCTCATGTGTTAATATAGCACTTTGTTCATGTAGTCTTTTCCGGTGTGGGACATTTAACATAACCCCACCCTTGACTCCATCGGCTTCTCCCAGGGATTCCTCACCCACTGTCTTAGTCGAGACTTCATCCACTTCATCTGCACAACACACTGTCAGCCCACCTTCGACTCAACCATCTACTGGCCACTCCAGTGCTCCACGCCAATCCACCTGACAGCCCCCAGCCGCCACCCTTAATGTTCATCCCATGCGCACTCGCGCCAAAGATGGTATTTTTAAACCAAAACAAATTTTTACTTTGAATGTAGTCTCCCCCCCCCCCCCCGAAAGCCATGGCAGATGAGTTTAATGCTTTAATTGGTAATAAGACTTGAGATTTAGTACCTTGGGACCATACTAAAAATGTAGTTGGTTGTAAGTGGATTTATAAGACAAAATATCTTTCTGATAGGTCTATTGAGCGTCATAAAGCTCGATTAGTTGCTTAGAGTTTTAAACAACAAGCTGGCATTGATTTCACTTAAACCTTTAGCCCTGTTGTTAAACCCACCACGGTTCATCTTATTTTATCTGTTGCTATATCTTTGGGGTGGTCTGTTAGACAACTTGATGTGAAAAATGCTGTCTTACATGGTTATCTGATTGTAGTCTATATGTGTCAACCACAGGGCTTTGTTCATCCTTCTTTTCCTAACCATGTGTGTCGTCTACGTAAGGCTCTATATGGTCTAAAACAGGCTCCTAGATCTTGGTTTCATCGCTTTAGTGGTTTTTTGTTGACTCATGACTTTTCTCAGAGTAAGTTGGATTCGTCCATGTTTATTTATCGTTCACAATCACAGCTTGTTTATATTCTCTTGTATGTCGATGATATTCTCATCAAAGGATCGTCTGGGTGGTCTCCATTATTTTGTAGGCATACAGGCCCGTCGTACATCCACTGGACTATTTTTGTCCCAGGCAAAATATATTTCTCATATATTACACAAGTTTCATCTTCATACAGTTAAATCAGTGTGTACTCCTCTTCCATCACGTACCATTCTTTCTCACACAGATGGAGAACTTTTAGCTGATGCAACCGAGTATCGCAGCATGGTAGGTGCTCTTCAGTACTTAATTATAACTAGACCTGACATTACATATGCTGTTCATCTGGTTTTTCAGTTTTTGCATGCTCCACGTACTTCTCATCTGTTAGCCGTCAAGAGAATTTACAGGTATTTGCAGGGTACTGCAACTCATGGCCTATGGCTTCGGTCTGACAGAAATACATCGATTATTGTGGCCTATTCGGATGCAGACTGGGCAAGTTGTCCAGATAGTTCTCATTCTACTACAGGTTATGCGGTTTTTCTGGGATCAAATTTAATCTCATGGCGATCCAAGAAACAACCCACGGTCTCCAAGTCCTCCACAGAAGCCGAGTACTGAGCCATAGCTTATACGGTCCAAGATACATTGTTTGTTCGTTCTCTCCCATGGGCATTCGGATTTCGTCTCCTGTTCAATTATATTGTGATAATGTCTCTGCTTCTTATTTGGTGGCTGTCAATCCTATTCAACACGATCGGAGCAAGCATATCAAGATTGATTACCATTTTGTTCGAGAGAGAGTTGCTCACGGGGATCTTGTGGTCAAATATATTCCTACACAGTTACAGTTAGCCGATATATTTACCAAAAATTTATCTAGTCAGTGTTTTGAGTTTTTACGTTGCAATCTGCGCGTTGTTTACCCTGCACAGATTGAGGGGTGTAATAATGTATTATCATGAGACTTATGTGTAATTTTCCTAATTACGCTTTATTATAAATATAAGCATACGGCACCCAATAGGGTAAGCTATTACTTCCCAATTCTATTGTTTTGTATAGTAACAGCAATTAAATTTTATTTCTCTAAATTTTAATCTAATTTTCGATTATTAGATTTTTGAGGTGCTTAGTATTATCATTGTTGGTTCATAGTTAGAGGAATTAAATTAAGTTAGTCAAATGTGAACTTATATACCTTCACAATTCCATTTACATGAACATATGTATTGTCTAAAATTCTGGGCGACCCATTGTACACGTTTAGGTAGTTTTATAGATTTTACATAGTTTAAGCCATTTTAGTGTGAAAGTCAATCTTTACATTCTAGGTTTTTGGTGTTACTGCTAGCTCATATTAGGTTAGTTGATGTCAAAAACTTCAAATTTAAACTTCCCATTCTAGATTCATATGTACTTCCCATTTCTTAACCTTAAATCTTATAATAATAGCCAATGAGAGTTAGGGGATTCAATACTCGATTGGATTTATTTTTAAAAATAAAGTGTCTATTGTATGGAAGATTTGCTTTTATAAGACACATGTTATTAAGAACCATTCTAATACTGAATGTTTTCAACATTAATCAGTAGGTATCCGGTTATTTAAAAAATTTAATCAAACAATGGTATTTTGGGAAGTATATTCTAATTTCAAATAAAAAACATGATTGAATGTTTCGTCTTTTTTGTAATCGATCTTTGTGGGCTTTGGTAAAATAATGAATCATGAATAGTAATAGACCATCTGCTAATATACACTTACTAGTTTTCAAGCCCGTGCGTTGCACGGGCAGTACGTAATTCAACCAATTTTAAATGTGATTTTTCCGGAATCATATATAATGTGATGCAAAAGCAAAATAAACTTAAGGGATGTTAACTTTTCGATTTAATTGGAAGCATGATTTTATTGGAAGCATGATTTAACTATTCAATAAAAAATTGACTTAACCATTGAGATGGAGAATAGTAGTTCTTCCCATTAAGACGGGTATAAGATATATTTTTTTACTGTCAATTTTTTTTAAATTGATTGTAGAATAGATTTATATTAATAAATAAAGTTTTCCATTGACACTATAATCTAAGAACAATACTAAATTGATTATTTTACTCGATTCAGACTGTTATAATAGAAAAAAGTAAACAATCCTTCAATTTAATATAAATCCCGTTTGATAAAACTAAAATTCATCATATCGACTGATTCTATTGAAATTGATTAAGTTTGGTTGAATGGTATGCATAATTATTTTTTAATTTTAATAGTGGGATGTTACATTTACTCATTATTTCGTCACATTGAAAACGTTTAAAAGTGTAGTTTTTTAAATTTCAACTCTTTTCTCAATTGGATAATTATTAGTTGTCTAAACAAATACAGAGTAAAAAAAGAAGTTTGAAGAGTTCAGGGATTTTAAACGTATTCCACCTTCCATGCTCAATTCGAATGCTAGATCCACCCATGTAGAGAGCACCATAACACATTTCTGGTGAGTGGGATTCTTTCTGCATTATTTCAAATGCCATTGTGTTTTTGTTGATGGTAAATGGTTTAAGTAATAATATGACCTCATTATGTGTATTCATAATGACAAAAAATCTGTATTTTATTAACTGATTATCGCAGAAAATCAACTATGATTAATACTTTTTTGATATACTTTGGTGTATTTAGTTTTTCAGTTTTGAATAATAAAAGTAGATAGAAATATATCTAGTTCCTTGTAGCACATGAGTTCGTACAAATACTGTAATAAAGAATAAACATGTTAATGATAAAGTATGATATATGCATAGTTTTTAATAATATATATGAACTCTAAACAATGGAACTCTCCAAACGAATGAGAAAGTCGATCAATAACTAAAATTTATAAAACTGAATAGTGAAAACATGCTTTAGTTTACATTCAATTCTCTTCCATTTTATATGGGAAAAATAATTAAAACACCTCAAACTTTTAATTTGAAAGGGTGTCAGATGAACACCTCAAACTTGCATATGTAATTTAAATACATCAAACTTTATACAAAAAGTTATTTTAGCACCATCGTCAAGTATTATTTCTTTCAAAAATGTATATTTATGGTATTAGATACATAATTTAAAATATTTTAGAAATCGTGAAGAAACAATTAACATTCTAAACTTCTATTGCGAAAGAAATAGTGTTACCCCCAATTGATATAATTGCAACACTTTTAATTTGCTATTTTAAATTATGAAATTAACCCCATAAATTTACATTTTTGAAAGAAATAATACTCGACGATGGTGCTAAAATAACCTTTTATATAAAGTTTGGGGAATTTAAATTACATATGCAAGTTTTGGGGTGTTTACCTCACACCCTTCAATGTTTGGGGTATTTTTATTATTCTTCCCTTTTTATAATAGCAAGTGTTCAGTTCTATGATCATCAATATGCGAAGTGTAATAATATGTGAACTGTAATAGCCTACATCTACACTATACAGAATTTGTATGTTTCTAAATTCTGATTCTAGAAACACAGAAAAACCTACATGGACGTGTTTTAATGTTGAGCAGTTTTGAATTTAATATTGCAGATCCACTAAAATATGATTCCTTTGCTACAATCATCAATATATAAAGTTTCCTTTCTCATAAATATTTAAGCTTAAATATGGTAAAATATAGCCTACATCTCTACGTAGGTTTTATGTTTCTAAATGCTGAAATTAGAAAATTAAAATAAAGATTGCATCTCTACGTAGGATTTGATGTTGCTAAAGTTCCCAAGTAATGTGGCTTTCTATAAAACAATAAAAGGTTTAAAAATAAATAAATAATTGTTGTATATGATGATATGGCAGGACTATGTGGCGCATTGTATGCTCTTAAAAAGTTCATCTTTTATATATATATTGATTAGTCTATCCTTTTTTCTTTTTGTCTAGAAGTGTGATGAATTTTAGTGAAACTTTAATGTAGTCTATCCCTTTTTCTTTTTGTCTAGAAGTGTGATGGATTTTAGTAGGATTTAAAGTAGTGGAATTCTTTCATAGCTTTTGGTTTTTAAGATGTTAACTTTTGCGAAGACATTAACTATTTTCCTAAATAATTTACCATACTCAATTTTCTTTACTTCATTTTAAACATTAAATACACAATCCAACAACATTCCACCAATTTATTCCATAACTACTTGTTATTGTTCAACCTAGACTCTTTTTATTAGGTTCTGGATGGCAAACATAGTCCAATTTGTGCTCACACAATATATCTTCTTAAAATCCCCATTATGGTGGTTTTGTCCTGATTCCATTGTTACACATGCTTCAATTTAAAATTACTCAAAGGATCTTTGTAAAGTCTAAGCTATTAAGTTAGTATTAACGGTTAAGAAAGGTTGTTTTCCCAAGTTCAGGTTGTTGTTTATATTCATGTCACTCGGTTTGTCTGATTGGAAAGAATGAGTACTTCATAATATTTACAATGTTAAAATAGTTTGGTTTGAGGAGTTAGAGGGAAATGCTAAGAAAGCTAAGAAGCTATACAAGGGTTGTAAGAAAATCTGTTTGTATGTTTGCGTATGTTTGGGCATCAAAGAAGGTTAACTATGTGATAAGGTCGATGGGTGTGTTGATATAGGGAGAAGGGCGGTGAATTATATAGTGGTGTTAGCGGTGAATTGCCAGGGTGTGGGGATCTAAGGAAGAGAAGTGTAATTTTACTTATTCTAATGCTTATGTTCCATTATCTAACATAACTTTTGGATCATAATATTATATGCAAAAGAGTATGCTTGGAGAATGGATTATATGCTTTAAGGTTTTAGTTACCACTGTGATAAAAATTCAGAGACAACTTCCCTGTTCAAGTAGTTGAATCTACTTGTGGGTAATGAATGTTTTATTCACATAGCTAAAGATGACAAATACGAAGTTAGAACTTTGTCAATGACATTTCTGATGTGTGTTTATGTAACCTCTTTGTTTGGACATAGCATATAATCACATATAAATTCATAAATCTCAATGATATTAACCAAGAACTTTTGATACCATTTATCTTAACAAAAGCATATTGGCCATCTACACTTTCGCACAACGTGCTTCACAAAACTAGTATATAACATTGTTCTAAAACTCGCTAGGTGCTAGTCGAGCGGTGGAGGGGCGTCTAGCGCCTAGGCGGCCGACTAGGCCAATTTTTTGGCCGACTTGGTCGATTAGTGCTCTACAGTTATGGCCGACTAGGCCATTAGAACAGTGGTATACTGGTATATAATAATGGCAAATGGTGGAGCAAGAACTTAGAGGAATTAATATACGGTATGTTTCACGTACTTAAATTATTACCTTAACGGGTAGACATTTGGGGAATGCATGTGGCTAATTTAATATTTATGTTGAGTTTTATGTACAATTTAATGTCACTTTAATGTACAATTTGGTGTGTTTTAATTTATTGTCATGTTTATTATACCTTGTGTTTATATATTAATGAATGATATAGTTTAATTTGGTCAAATACACTGGCGTTTGGACTTTAAACTCAGAGAAAAATTTAAACAACTAGATTTTTATCCGTAGTTACATTCACTATAAAATCATCTATGCATATAGTGCATGTTTGGTACGAATAAAAACAAAAAGGGATAGACTACAAAGAATTCCATATAGTGTGATGGATTTGATGTCTAGAAGTGTCATCAATGCATATAGTGCATTTAGTCGATTTAAGTTCATACTTTCTAGCTTTTGTACTAATAAAAAATTCTCTAAAAGCTTTTAGTTGTATGTTTGATATGAAATTTTTTTAAAAGCTTTTCTAAAAATACAAGATCATTTTTAGGATGTTATGGGGAGTATCATCTGAGTAAAGTCTGTAGCTATTAGCATTGGTCTTAATAACTTGTATATCAAACAAAACTAAATTCAATAGTCAACTTTTCACCAAATAGCTACCACATTTTCCTTGTAAGATCTTTTCGGTCATTAAAAATTAATAGTTATTAAAAAGACTCATAAAAATATCTTTTCAACTAGTTGTGCCACATGTACTCATACATTATGTTGATTTCTAAGCTTTTGATTTAAACATGAAGTTCAAACGCGGAGGGGAAAAATCTGTTTTGATTTCTAACCCACTCAAACAATTTCAACTCGCGTGTCACATACGATAGTACTTATCTTGTGGACTAGTACTCCCTTAATTAACTTTTATTATACTTATCAAGTTCATTTACAATTTAAAACAAGCCTCCCGACAATGGTATCTCAAATTCGTTGGGATAATTTCTTTCTTTGATTTAGTCAAATGTCACATGGATCTCTACAGAAGGTCAGTGAGAGTAAAATTTGTTTTCTTATTTTTTATGTGGATGACATTCTACTTGAAACAAATGATAAGAGGATGCTACATGAAGTAAAATAATTTCTCTCTAAAAACTTTGATATGAAAGATATGGGAGAGGCATATTTTATCATTGGCATAAAGATCCATAGGGATATATCTCTTGGTGTTCTAGGTATATCACAAGAAACCTAAGCTATATCAACAAAGTTTTAGAGAGGTTTCAGATGAAGGATTATATTGTACACCGAGTGTTGCACCCATAATGAGAGGAGATAATTAAGCTCAGGGGTGGATCCAGGAATTTGAGATGCCTTGGGCTGAATATAAATTATACTAGGTTTAAATATCAAAGGGGTGGGCTAAACGTGAAATGAAAAAATTTACACTAAAAAATTGAAAATTTTCTAAGTTGTACTGGGCTCAGCCTACCATAGCACGTGCATAGATCCTCCCCTTATTAAGTGCAATTTGGACCGTTGTCCAAAGAATGATCTTGAATGAAAATTCGTGCATAATACTCAATATGCTTCAGCAATCGGATGCTTAGGATATTTGAGGTTTGTACTAGGCCGGATATTTTGTTGATGTCGGGATGTTACATTGGGCCGCTATTAAAGTAATCTATGTTTTGACTAGCTAGTGGAGGGATGCTAAGAAGGTTGTGTAGATAAGAACGGACAATTTGGAAATTATGGGTTAGGCTACGTCAGCTGTGTTGATTCAAGATGATCAAGTTCGAGATATATTTGTATCATGGCTGGTGGAGCTATTTCATGGAAGAGCGTCAAACAAACTTCAATCACTACTTCTACTATGAAGGCCAGCCTTATTTCTCGTTTTGAAGCTAAATCGTAAGGTGTATGCCTTAGGAATTTCATTTTTGGGTATAAAGTTATGGATTCAATATCTAGACCATTAAAAGGTTGATTCAGATAATTCTATTGTGGATTTCCTATCAAAGAATAACAAGAGTGGGAGTTGAATTAATTAAGCATATCGACAACAAATATTTGTCTCTTAGGGAGCGAATAAAAAATTACAAGGTGGTCATCAAGCCCATTAGCACATATTGGTGATTGCTAATCTTTTGACTAAAGGCATGCCACCGTTCAAATTCTAGGATCATGTACTGAATATAGGACTTTGTTCCAATATACTCCGTAATTTGTATTAGTATGTATACATTCAATTTTAGTATAGATACGTTCGGTTACTTATGAAATTCTTATGCATTAAGGCATTTTCTCATTAAGATGTTTACACTTCACTATGTTAAGAAAATGTATTACTTTTGGATCAGTAGTAAACGCAAGGTTTATTCATTAAGTTTTGATTGCCATATTTTAACTTAGAGGGCTAAATTCATTATAATCATAAGTGGTACTATTTGAGCTATGAGAACGTAACCCTGTGCTTCGTTTGTTTTGTTTCTTAAGGTTAGCTATTGCACAAAGTGGGAGAATGTAACATTATTTTGAAATTCAAAATTATAATGTCTCAGTAACTGGTGCAATAATGACATGTATTTTGTACCTTAGTAACATTTTGATGGTAGGTGGGTTATATAAAGGTTTCTTGGGCCTACCACTCCTCTATACTCACATTAAGAAATACACCATCTGGATTGTTGAGGAGTGAAGTGGGAGAAAATTTTCCAGGTGTTCTTCTACGTATATCTAAGGACCATCCATCAATATGGAGTTCCTATACTATACATCCGTATGTATATTTACATCCATTTTTTTTTGTAATTTGATGAATCTTTAGATCTTTTTCATACAGACTACTTTATTCTCCCAAAGCCTTCCTCCGTTGCCAAGCCCGGCCCACACGTCTTTCTCTGCACCGTCTCTCGGGGCTTGACTTCCACGAACTTGACATCTGAATTATTGCAGTCCACAAAAATGGTAGAGATGATATTCTTCTCATCCTCCTCGTTTAATTTGTGGCAAAATGGCCGACAAGAGGAGGAAAGAAATTGAGGGTGGTGGAAACAAAGGTTTTCACGTGACCACTTAAAAGTGAAAAACGCTGCTCTCTTCACCAGGCTTTATCATGTGTTTTCTTTAAATCTATAATTTTTAGTTTAATCTACGGGTATGTAAACTACGTTGGATCTTACAAATTCCAAATAAATTAATTGAATGACTACTTGAGCAGAATAATCTGTGTTCCTCTCCTACTAGTATAGTTATAGTTTTCTAACTTTGCTCATAAGCCTCATATTGAATGCCTACCAACTCTTCGATAAAATTAAAAAGTGAAGTTCATCTCTTTTTATATTATACACTTACATGAGTGTAATGTTTAAACAATGTGCAAATGTCTGATATTACCAATGAGCATAACAAATACTACGTACTTCATATGGGTATACATTAGTTATGAGTATATGCTTGAAATGATTTTTACAGTATACTGAAATGAGTATAATATCTTCAAAAAATGTAAATTAACACAATATTTTAAAATGAGCACAAACCAATTAGCGATTGGGGCATACTATATTAATGAATTGTGCATTGATCTATATGACATAAGTGGAGTACAAAAACAATTAGTGCATTATGCAATTTTGGTCAAAATAGTGGTTTCTCTTATATGAGCAATAATGCAATTTAAATGAGCATCAGACCTATTCTGTTGAGTATTAGAGACTAACAATGAGCATCATGATTTTAGATTTATATCTTCTAATTCACTTTCATTTTCTTATCTTTTCGTTTATAAAAATTCATAAATTTTATTTATAATCAACTTCTAAGAATTTCAAAATGCGAATCTAAGGGAATATTATTCTTTTGAAATAAGTATTGTATGACATTTTAAAATGAGCATAATAGCATTACCAAATGAGCATAAGTAACTTACAAAATGAGCATTGATATGAAAATAATAAGCTTTGTTAGTTTAGCATCAAGATGTTTCCATTGAGCATTACCAAATGTCCTCCATTGAGTATTAGAAACATGCAATTGAGTATCATGATCTCTACTCTCGTGTCTATAATCAACTCTCATGTGAATCTAATGTAAATGATAGTATTGAAATATGCAGGAATATGACATTTTAAAATGAGCACAAAACTAATATCAAATGAGTATACATAACTTACATAATGAGTTTCAAAATTTATTTATGTATGCTCATTTCTTTTGATCGTTATGCTCATTCGAATATAACATAAACCTTTTTCTATAATATGTACATGTAGTAAATTCGTTGTTAACAATTTAATAAAATATTATTATATACTTCGTATGAAAATGAGAAATATATACTTCGGATACTCAATGAGCATAACACCAGTACAAAATGATTATACATTACTTACCAAATGAGCAATGATATGAAAATCATAAGCTTTGTTACTTGATCTGAGCATCAAGACATTTTCATTGTACATCAAAACTCCTTTATTGAGTAGTATAAGCATGCAATTGAGTATCATGATCTCTACTCACGTGTCTATAATCAACTCTCATGCGAATTTAAGATGCATAGATATAACATTTTAAAATGAGCATAGTATTGGTACAAAATGAGCATACATTACTTACCAAATAAGGAATGATATGAAAATCATAAGCTTTGTTATTTGAATATCAAAACATCTTCTTGAACATCAAACATTCTCTATTGAGTATTAGAAACATGCAATCGAGTATCACGAATTCACGATCACTGCTCCCATGTATATAATAAATATGATACTTTTAAAATATGCATTAATATGACATTTTAAAATGAGCATAAAACCAATGTCAAATGAAAATATATAGTTTACAAAATGAGCATAAAAAATTCAAAACTCATTTGAATTCTCTAATGTGTTCAAATATTCATTTATGCACATATAATCACAAATATAGTAATTTTATGTCAAAAATAATAGTCTTTTGTTCTCGAATTACAAATATAGTATTTTTATGTGAATCTAATGTAAATTTATACATTTGAAATATGAATTGATATGACATTTTTAGAATGAGCATAACATGAGTATCAATTGAGCATACATAACTTACAAAATGAGCATTGATATGAAAATCATAAGTTTTTCAGTTAAGTATTAAATCATTTTCATTGAGCATCAAACCTCATGTATTGAGTATTAGAGACATCCAAATGAGTATCATGGTTTGTACTCTCGTATCTATAATCAACTCATATGTGAATCTAATGTAACATGATACTTTTGAAATATACATTAATATACCATTTTTTTAAATGAGCATAACACTGATATCAAATGAGCATACAGAACTTATCAAATCAGCACTGATATGAAAATCATAAGTTTTGTTAGTTGAGTATCAAAACATTTTCATTGAGTATCAAATCTTCTAAATTGAGTACTAGAATCATGCAATTGAGTATTATTAATCAAATGGAAAGAGGTAGAATTGTTTTTTAATCAAATTTTCATCTCAATTAATTCATTTTAAAATTCTAAAATTAACGTTACGTTGCTAACACAATTAAAAGAATGAAAACGAAAAAAGAATTGGAAGTCTAAAAAGTTGACAATGGAGAAGTTATATTCATTGCAATTGCCGAGATCTGCAACTCCCTCCTGCCTGTCAGAGTCATCCCTAGCAGAATCCACTTCAATTCAGGCGGCTACTCCATCTTCTTCAATGACGTAAATTTGTCAATTGTTTGATTCATCTGCAAGTGCCGTGTTAATTCCATGAAAGTTATCCGAATTGGGTTGTTGACAGTTGATTTCTCGAGAGGAAGCATCTGAATGGCTCGAAGATGTAGTGCCGGAATTGGGGTTGGGAAAAGCAGAGGCAAAACGGAGTAAATGACATCTCAATTGTGAATAATTGCAAAAATACTCGGTTGTACGGTGAGGACCGTACAATCGGGTGTACGGTATATTTTACGATCAATATGACCATAGGTTAGCTATCCCATGTATTTTCTTCTTTTGTGATATATATTTAGTCTAACAAGGCCGTGTATTTTAAAATATTCACAAGATTGATACATCTTGTGTTAATATTACCGGTTTCAGCGAGTGCGAGCCTGCGGCTAAGAGATAATTTTTGACAATGAAACACATTAAAAAAAGCAATCCACAACAAAGTAGATGGTATATTTATTAGTGATAGTTTGAAAAATTTCATTGAAAGAGATCTTGTGAGAAGAATAAATAATATAGATTTCCTGATATATTGATGAGTTTGCAAACGTAAATATCGTGAGTTCAGCTGACTTTTTTTTAGCACAATGCACCTATATTTTTTAGTGGTAGTGTATTTGGTAATAGATATATAAATAATTTTAATACCTTTTATCATTATTTATAAATTACATTTAAATTGTTAATAAATTTTAGTTAAAATCCTTCCATGGGAAGATGGGGGAGCAAGTCGCCCATCAACGCTTTCCAAAATACCCCGTGTATAGTTGGTGTTACATTTTTGCCCCTATTCTAGGTTGAAGATGGATACATAGTGCTTGTTGGTAGAAAATATTCCGGGTAGAGAAACTAGCAGTATTTCAGTATAGTGAAAATAACATAGAGAATACATGGGGGGTGATGGCCTATTTATAGGCATCCATCACAAGTCCAAAGCCTAACCTACGCGGGCTTGGCCCAAATACATAATACATGTCCAAGCTATTGGGCGAACAGGCCCGATAAATAAATAAATTAGCAATGGGCTATTTCCGCTCGTGAGACTGTGTCTTGGGCCTAGTTGGGCCAAAGCTCGGGGATAACGGGCTGATGGCACTGGGCATGGTCCATTATCCCAACACGAGTCCCCCACTCCCTTAGTCGAGTAGTAGACTCGGCTAAAAGGGAGTAGTTGAGCTGCTTTGTAATCGGCCCGGTTGCCAGGCTAGCTAGCTACATAGATGCTTGTTGATAACGACGATTTGTGGTGCGCCCGGAAAGGTTAGTCAGGTAACTGTCCGCCATGGTCTCATTGTTTGCGCAAGGATGAGACCCTCCTTGTCTGGGTAGCAGCCCAGGTTCCTGGTTATTTAACCAGTGGTCTGAGGTCTTCTTTGTTCCATCCGGGAAGATCTCTTCCTTTGTTTATGATGAGGGGATGCCTCGTTAAAACCTTACTGGGAAAAAACCCGGTGGGAAAAAATCCCAGTGAAGGAAAAAGAGTACACCAGTACCTCAAAATAAAACAAAGGAAGGTTAGTCCCCTCGGTTCTTGATTGAGTGTCTGCCTTACTGGTAAGCAGAGAGATGTTCTGGGAAGGCCAGTCGCTCATCTGTTTCCCAGTGGTGGCGGTCGAGCCAAGGCACGCTCGGGGGAGACTACCCGCAAAACTGTCTGCTGGTGATGCCGAGCCAAGGTATGACCAAGAGAGGCCAGTCACATACTTGTTTGCCGGGAATGGCGAGCCGAGGTATGCTCGGGAAAGGGCGGTTTCACATCTGTGCACATTGATCCCCACTGCTTGCGAGAGGATAATGTTTCCTTCGTCTGGGTAGCAGTTTTAGATCTTGTTTTTCCGATTAGCCTCCCAAGGTCTTGTTCTTCCGATCAGCAGCCTGGGGTCTTGTTTGTCCTATTAGCAGCCCAGGGTCTTGTTCCGGTGGAGAGATCTCTTCTTTGAATGCACCCAAAATAGAGCTAAAGGGTAAGCTCTTAGGCCTTTTTGTGCAGTTGCAACGGTCGCCATCCGCCGAGGGGATATCAAAGACCGGTTTTCACTTATGAGCAGTGCTCGTCTGATGTTCTCGAGATAAATGCAGTGAGTAGTCTGCCATGATAAGTAGTCCCTGTTGATTGCTATTATTACCTGTTAGAGACATGGCAGGTAAAAGAGGTGCTCTCGCTGCTTTAGCTGCAGTGCAAGATACTAAGTTTTGGCCTTCAAAGTCAGATGAAGGTCTGTTTCAAGCAGGGAAGAAGCCCGGAGCTTCTCCGCCTGGTGCTGGGGAAAAGAGAGAAGCTTCCCTGCTTTGCGAAGAGCGGCTTTCCAAGAAGAGCAAATGTATAAACTGCTCCTTAGGCCAGGTAAGGGGAGATAACCCAACCGGCAGAATCCTCGCTTACTCTGTTTGTTTCCTCGCATGTATGGCTTGTTGGAGAAGCGCATTTGCTGCCCTGCCTTGACCTTCATTTCCTCATAGGTATGGTAGGTCGGAGAAGTGCACTTGCTGCTCTGCCCTGACCTTCGTTTCCTTGTAGGTATGGATGGTCGGAGAAGCACATTTGCTACCTTGGATGCGACGAAAGATGCCAAGTCTCGACCTTTGACATCCGATACAAGTCCATCTAATGTCAGGGAGAAGCACACAACTTCTCCACATGATGTCGGAGAGATGCTTAGAGCTTCAATGCCTGATACCGGGGAGAGGCACGCACCTTCCCTGCTTGATGCTGGGGAGAGGCACGCACCTTCCCTGCCTGATGTCGGGGGATGCTAAGAGTTTCTCCGCCTAATGTCCGTGAGATGCCCAGCTTCTTTGCATGATGTCGGGAAGATTCTCAGCTTCTCTACATGAAGTCAGGGAGAAGAATGCACCTTCCCTGCCTAATGTCAGGAGATGCTAAGAGCTTCTCTGCCTGATGCTGGGGAGAAGCAAATAATTTCCTCGTCTGCACCATATCACTTGGAAGAGTAAAGGCACAAAACCGATCATCAGCAGAGGGACAGGACCAGACCAACAGAAGTCTGGATTGCCCTGCATCCCAACCAAAGCATGAAAGTAATCTACAAAGGTCTGCCATTTGTTGAAGGAGAGGTTGAGATCAGGCTTGTGATGAAGAAATCGTCGTCATCCTAGAGGACGGCGGGTTAGCTCGATTATAGAATCAGGACAACGACATTTAGTCCGGTCATGATGAATCTAAAGCAGCAATCATCATCCAACTGAAGGATGATCTGACCGATCTTGAGATGGGAATGATGGTGTTGAGCCGGTGCTGACGTAGACGACGACTCATTGCCAGGAAGAGCAATGGTAGGAACTGCTTCTCAGGTCGGGTTAGGGAAGGCAACCCTACCCGTACAGCTCCAGCTTACTTCACTTGTTTTCTTGCAGGTACAGCCAGTCGGAAGAATCACGCAACTTCCTTTCCCGATGCCGGGGAGAAGCATGCAACTCCCCTACTTCACAAAGTACCACCTATTGGGAGAAGCAAAGGTATACGCTGCTTCTTAATACAGGCAAGAGGAATAATTCTGTTAGCGGGTACCAGGCTCACTTCGTTCATTTTCTAGCAGATACGGTGGACCGGAGAAGTAAACTTGCTAACCTGGCAGCGAAGAAAGATGCTAAAGCTCGTCCCTCGATTTCTCATTCACGTTCCGATGGTGCTAAGGAGAAGCGTAATCCCTCTCCCTCCAGTGAGGAGCTACTTGCTAAGAGGAGCAAAAATGTAGTCTGCTTCTTACGGCAGGTAAGGGAAATAACCTTACGTGTTGGATCCCTACTCACCTCATTCGTTTCTTTGTAGATGTGCCAGGTCGGAGAAGCAAACTTGCTGCCTTGGCTGCAAAGAGAGATGCTAAGCCATGTTCCCTGTCATCTGATCTTTTTTCTCTGCAGGGACTGATGGATCTGGCCGCATTGCTCCGTGCTATGAAAGATCAGCGTACGGAACTCCAAGGTCAGGCTGATGGAGCCCATCTTCAGGCCACCCAGGCTCGGCAGCATGCGGATGGAGCTGAGGCAGCCCTGAGGATACTTGTCGCATGCAATGAACACGATAAGAGAGCCCTGATCGATCTCCAACCAAAGTGTGACCAGCTGAAATCCGAGTATAACCAACTAAAGGCGTCGTTTGCGGATGCAGCGCAACAAGCAATTGCGGCGTTCAAAGCTTCTTAGGAGTTCTCCGAGCTTCTTGCTTCCCGGACTAAGGATGTGGGGCAGCAAGCAATTGCAGCGTTCAAAGCTTCCCAGGAATTCACAAAGCCCGTTTCTTCCCAAACGTATGCTCTCTGCGCAGAGCAGGTTCATTATTGGCTTCAGACCAAGGGGGTTGCAATTGGCACAAATATATGTCCTGTTCTCTTTTAGTTGTGGCCAACATGATACGCAGACTAGCCGTGCTGAGGCGGAGAAGATGGGAAATGTTGATCTCGGACTTGTTCTCCGTGATTGATTTATCGCTTGAGCTTGTATGTATGCACCATCCGTTCTTTCAATTTTCTTAGTCGTTTTTTATTCAAGAATACTTGGACAACTTATCGGGGATCTGGCTCCCCACCTAGGCCATGAGGGGCGGAAAGTTGACAAGGTCAACCTTGACCGCGCCCTGCTAGGTAAAGCGGGGCTGACCCGCACACTGTCGGTCTTGGACCAACGAGTTGTGCAAGCAGTTTGGCCAGTGATTGGACAACGGATGTACGAGATGGGCTCGGGGCGCGACCTCTCGCATACCTTCGACCCGGAGGTCGGTCTTACACCACCTTGACTTGTACAGCTAGTTTCATACTTAGGAAAATTTTTTGTTGTTCCGTTTCTGAAAGTCGAACTGAAGTCGGCCAAACGTAAGGGCAAGGCCCTGCATGATCAGACCAAAACGGACCCGCACCGTTGATCCTGTCAAGTGCGTATGCGGGCTGCTAAGCCTACCAACGTCAGACAACGGATGTACGAAAGGGGCTCGGAGCAAGACCTTTCGCATTCCTTCGGCCCGAAGACCGGTCATATAGTTGTCGCATTGTTGATTGGATCATACGTGCATGCGAGCTGTTTAGACAGCAATGCTAGACTATGGATGTACGAGAGGGGCTCGGGGCGCGACCTGTCGCATACCTTTTCGACCCGGAAGCCGGTCCTACAATTGCCCTGACCGAGCAGCTAACCCCGGACTTAGAAAGTAGTATGATCATTTCCTTGCCCGAGAGCCGAGCCGTGGTCGACTAAACACCGGGAGCGGGGCGTGATATATAGACACTCTTTTTTTTCTCTCTTTTTTTTGTTTTTTTTTTGTTTTTTTTGTTTTTTGTTTTTTTTTTTTTGTTTTTTTGTTTTGTTTTTTTTTGTTTTTCCTTTTTTTTCTTTTTTTGTTATTTTTTTCTAGCCGCCGCCCATTTAATCCAAGTGAGGTCGGACCTCATTAAATTCCAGACTGGAAAACGATTTTTTTTAAGTGATGAAAGAATCTAAGAACTTGAGGAGTTGCTCCGGTTGTGCACTTGATCTACAAATTGTGATGATTGATTCATAGAATGTGTGAGAGCTAATCTCCAATCCACACTTCATCAACGGGCTTGCAGTTCTACGCTCTTAGGATTAAAGAGGGTTCCCGGCACCCCGCACTTGACCTACAAGCTTGGGATGCTCCACTCTTAGGATTTGACCAAGCGTCCTGCAGTCTACACTTGATATGCAAGGTTCCCCATAGTGACCTTCAACTAATAAGATTGATCGGGAGCTTTGCACTGATCTTGATCTTCCGCTCTAGTCTCTTGGGGTTGACTGGATTTCTTCGACTTAAAGGTGGGTTCAATACAGAGCTAACCCTCCTCGTACTTTATACCGTTGTTGTTAACGGCATGGACCTTGAGCTCCTTTTCTGAAGCTGGACATGCAATAACTTCGCGTTGCAAGGTTTGTTCCCCTCTGGCGACGATGCTTCCTTGCTTCACGTCACCAGACGGGAGGGCCTCCTTACTTCCAGGCCTTCAAGTAACAACTCCGTGTTGAAAGGTTTGTACCCCTTTGACAATGATGCTTTCCCGTCTTTGTGAATCTATGCGTCATAGGGCGTCTTCGTATTATCCGGGGAATGTCTCCATGTCCACAAGAGTAATGTGACTTCAACACTTATGTACCTGTTCCTGTGGCGTTAACCACTAGAATCCTTTAGCCAAAGCTTCTAGAATGCGGTGGCTTCCCGGAACGCTTGCATCCCAGTATGAAGCTGTATGGGCTTCATGCGCGGAGCACGATAGGGCTCACCTCTAAGGCGATCACGGGCAGATTACACGTTATGACCGTGACCCAATTTTACCCCTAGAGTCTCCATAATTCGACACTTGATTCCAGAGATCTTCTGTCAACATCATCACCTGATTCCTCGCGTGCCCAATCGTGCAGTCATGATGACCTTCCCGGACATGAATACGACGGTCGCCATCCCGGAAGGGAATGGGGGCCCCGATCGTGCAGTCACGATGTCGGCGCTAAGGAGCTGGCCGTATCACGGGACGTCGGCGCTGAGGGGCCGATCCTGAAGATGAACACAACGGTCGCCATCCCAGAAGGGAACGGGGAGCCCGATCGTGTGGTCATGACGTCGGCGCTGAGGAGCGGCCCCAAACATGATCACGACGGTCGATATCATTGAAGGGAACGGGGAGCCCGATTGTGAGGTAACGACGTCAACGCCAGGAATCAGTCTTGAAAAAGATAATCAAGCGGCGGCGACACATGGTGGCAGCACACAGCGGTGGCGGCACACGGTGGAAGCGGCGCGCGGCGGTGGCACATGATGGCGCCGGTACATCAATAGACGAAAACTTTGACAGTTCATCCCATTAGTTGAGGTTCCTTGTTTCCATTTTATGTCTGGTGTTCGAATCCCAGCCCAAACTCTTCACTTTCTTCCTCTGCTTGGCGTCTTCTGCCACAGCCTGGTGGTCTGCACGCCCTTGTGGAATGGCTTCACGTTGCGAGGTCTGTACCCCTTTATCAACGATTCTTCCAGGGCTTCGAGCAACAGCTGACCGTTGCAAGGTCTGTACCCCTTGGTAACGGTGCTTCCTTCCTTCCCAGGACGAGTGTTGTCTGGAAGGCCTCCTTCCTGGTTGCCGCTGCGTTGCAAGGTCTGTGCCCCTTTAGCAACAGTGCTTCCTTCCTTCCCAGGACGAGTGTTGTCGAGAGGGCCTCCTTCCTAGTTGTCGCCGCGTTGCAAGGTTGGTACCCCTTTAGCAACGGTGCTTCCAGGATTTCGGGTAACAGCACGCGTTGCAAGGTTTGTTCCCCTTTAGCAACGGTGCTTCCTTCCTTCCCAGGACGAGTGTTGCCGGGAAGGCCTCCTTCCTGGATGCCGCCGCGTTGCAAGGTTTGTAACCCCTTAGCAACGGTACTCATGGACCTTCACGAACAGCTCCGCGTTGCAAGGTTTGTACCCCTTTAGCAACGATACTTCCAGGACTTCGAGCAACAGCTCTACGTTGCAAAGTCTATGCCCCTTTGACAGTAGTGCTTCATCATTGTGCTAGTGGATGGTTATGGGACGTGGAGGTCGGACACGTATGGCTCTCCCTCGACGACCCTTCTCCTCAACTCGTAACCTTAGCCTCAGATGTTCCACCGCATCAGGCGTGGAGCTGAACTTGCGCAGAAGACTCTGCAACCCTCTTCTGTGCGTGAGGTCGAGATTTAGCATGGCGTCCATCCGGGAAGGTTGTCTGCCTGCCCGGTCAATGGGAGTGATATGACGAGTCGTCCTTTCTGGCTACCATGGCTACCCAACTTGGTGGGACACATACTCCATTCGAGATCTGTCTGTGCTAGAACATCTTTGCCGGTACGCCTCTCGGGGAGCCAGGCGTCTACCCGGTCGACGGGAGTGATGAGACAAATCGTTCCCTCCTTCCCGAAACAAGTGTTGGGCGACTGGGCCTGCCGCGGGTCTGTGGTCAGCAATCTGCCAGCCTGCCGGTGCAATCGGACCGCGTGGCGCTTTGCCTGTTCTATAAAAGGGGGAAGGGCGTGCTACACTATCAGCGATTGCTTTTAGTGTAGCGGTAAGCGCAACGATCCACAATTGGTATCAGAGCCAAAGGTCACGGGTTCGACCCCCGGCAACAGCATGCTGCTCAGTTGTAGGCTGGCAGGTGCTGGGGGGAGATTGTTGGGCCTGCCGCGGGTCTGCGGTCAGCAATCTGCCAGCCTGCCGGTGCAATCGGACCGCGTGGCGCTTTGCCTGTTCTATAAAAGGGGGAAGGGCGTGCTACACTATCAGCGATTGCTTTTAGTGTAGCGGTAAGCGCAACGATCCACAACAAGCGTTACCGGGAGGGCCTCCTTCTTGGCTGCTCAACTTGTCAGGACACATACTCCCTTCAAAATCCGTTTGCGCTGGTACATCTTTGCCGGTATGTCTCCCAGGGTGCCAGCCGTCTACCCGGTTGACGGGAGTGATGAGACGAATTGTTCCCACCTTCCCGGAACGAGCGTTACCGGGAGGGCCTCCTTGTTGGTTGCTCAACTTGCCGGGACACGTACTCCCTTCGGGGTCCATCATGCTCTAAGCGTACGAGCGTGGCGTATGGGCACCGAGCATACAGGCGTCTGGGGTGATAATTCCGAGCGTGCACGATCTCGCGATGGTGCTCCACAACCCTGACCGATTGGCACGGATAATCAACCTACAATTTCAAGAAATTTAATAGAAATTTCAAATTTATATTTTTAATGTTTGATGGTTGTCTCGTTGCCCTTTGCTCCGACCAAAATTAGAGCATCGTTATTCTGCCTTTGGTGAAATTTTTGACTAGGTCAAAATTAAGCCTTTCCCGGAGAAAGTGAAGTCCATTCGTGCTGTCCAAGTAGCTTTGCTGCCAGAGAGTAGACTGGGACGTTACAGTCGTACTCGTCGTCCCTTGCACCTGCTATGGAACAGAGGCACATGTAAAAATTAATCTCCTGGCAAGATGGAGAGTTACTCCATTCGTATGGAGAGGTACTTCATTCGTATAAGGTAAACCGCAAAACTGTTTCCTCTTTTGAAGTACTCTGCGCTTGAAGGCCTGCTATTTCATTTGGGCGTCATTGCTGCCAAGAGGCAGAGAAGAGGAGCTTCTATCTCCGCGAAGGAGCTACGATCTCAGGCGGTGGAGAGCAGTATATCCCATGGCTATCATTGTGGTAATGGATAGAGCAGTAAACGACGTCTGGCTGTGCTTGGCTGCGTGCAGGCGCCAACCAGAAGCTTTCAAACTCTCCATTAATGGCGGAAAGTTATCCGGGGTTCACAAGACTCCAACGGCGAGCTGCGACGGCGGTTCCGTGAAGGAGTTGGAATATGGTCTGTTACTTCACCGTTGATTTTGACCGGTCAAAATCAAGGCCTGCCAGGGCAGTCACCATCTCCACCTGGCTTTGCTGCTCTGCGGATCTACGGGCTGGGAAGAGAGAACCGTGACCGGAATCCTGGGCTACAGGTTAGAGTTGGCAGGGTGTCTCGGCCATCCTCTTCTAAACGTGCCCGATTGTTGCTCTACCTGATAAACGAGCCAGGAACGGAAGGTGTCGCGAAGGAGATGGCGGAGAGCTGCAGCGACGACCTGGACTTAGAGGGACCAACAGCGAACGACGCCTGAGATGGATGAAGGACATGTGAGCATCGCTACTGCGACGGGGGTGGAGCGGTGGCATTCATGGTCATCTGACGTATGTTTATCTCGACCTCGCCGGTGTCCGCTTGGCCGGTCCTGACCTGGGCTGCAAGTCAAACAGCTTCTTCCACTCCTATGAGATTTGTCTTCCCCGATCTGATGTTTTGCAAAATCCTTCATTTGTATCATTTTTTTTAATTCAATTCTGAAATTGTTGAGTATTTTGTCTGATTTTTTTTGTGATCCTGCTGTTTTTCTCTACAAGTTTCTACCGATATATGAGAGATTAGCTCTCAATGAAAGCACCAATGTTGGTAGAAAATATTCCGGGTAGAGAAACTAGCAGCATTTCAGTATAGTGAAAATAACATAGAGAATACATGGGGGTGATGGCCTATTTATAGGCATCCATCACAAGTCCAAAGCCTAACCTACGCGGGCTTGGCCCAAATACATAATACATGTCCAAGCTATTGGGCGAACAGGCCCGATAAATAAGTAAATTAGCAATGGGCTATTTCCGCTCGTGAGACTGTGTCTTGGGCCTAGTTGGGCCAAAGCTCGGGGATAATGGGTTGATGGCACTGGGCCTGGTCCATTATCCCAACAGTGCTCATTACATACAATAAAAAGATCCATGTTTGACTGGTGTAAATATAATGGTAATCATTTTTTTGGTAGTGTACAAATGTTATACACGAGTAAATTATAGATGAAAGTGTAATTTAGAAAAATCATTGAAAGTGTAACTAAATTCAATGTATTAGATTTGTGATATAAACTCAAATTTTCCCTTCTCATCAAAATTTATAAAGAACAAAGTCTAGAATAATTTCCATAAATTGCCTTTATGAAAGGTAATTCTTTTAACTTCATGTACTATGCATTTAATAAGAGTAAATTACACTTTTGGTCCCACGAAAATCGCTCCAATTCCACATGTGGTCCCATGTCTTTAATTTTGATCACTTTTCGTACATTCTTATTGTTTTTGGCGCATATTTCCAATAGTTAAAATCACCGGAAAAGTTTCGGAAAACTGGACCGAAAAATCACAAATGGCAAAAAACATTAGTCAAATAAAAAAAATTGACAAAGTGTAAGAAAAAGACTAAATGGAAAAGGATACAATAATAAAAAGAAACAATGGCACAAATATGACCTACAAGGTTTCAATAGAAAAAAATATGACTATTTTAAAATTTCACAAAAAACTGACCTAACCCAAAAACGATCGACGCATCTACGCTTATTTAATTCGCATCAGACATTTCTCCATCTCAACTCTGGCTTGCTCACCTTCTCGCACCAGTCACCGCCATCACCAACGGCCGCAGCAACGAAACCACGGTGACAACGAAACCCTGCATTTGAGTTTCAGTTCTTCCTTTCTTCATCTCTTCTATCGCATGCAGCCGGTTCTGGATCTGCCATTGTCGGTGGACGATGGTTCGGATCTTCCGAATCCACCGTCCTCGAAGTCGGAGAGAGGCCTGAACCGACAGACCTCCTCTTTCTCCGTTGCTTTGCTGTAGCCTGGTTTCAGATCTGGGTGAGTATGTGATGGGCGGCTATGCAGGTGGCTGGCCTGCTAGAGAAGAGTATGGATCTGGGGGCTGTGGAAAGGGGGCTGGGTGAGGCAGGGGATGGGATGACACAGGGGATGGGTGAGCCAAGGCCTGAGGTGATGGAGGGGTGGGGGTGGGGGTGGGGATGGGAGAGGGAGAGGGGCTGGGCTTGGGAATGGTGGTTGCAGTCGTTGGCCGGAGTTGGTGGCCACCGGAGGTGGAGGTCGGCGGGTGGTAATTGGGCGGTGCGGCGGCGGTAATTGGGTAATTGGGAGGTGACGGCGGCACTGTGGTGGTGTCACAGTGGTCTATGGTGTTGTCACTATGGTGGTGTCACTATAGTGGTGTCACTATGGAGGTGTCACTGTAGTCGGCAGCGGTCGGTGGCGGTGATCGGTGTCGGTCGGCGGCGGTGACACTAGCGGTGGTGACCGAAGTGACATGGTGATGGCGGCAATAGTGACACGGGCGGTGGACTCGGTGACATGGGCGGTGGTCGTAATGACACGGGCGGTGGCCGGAGTGACATGGGCGGTGGCCGCAGTGACACGAGCGTTGGCTCCAGTGACACGAGCGGTAGGCGGTAGCGGCAGTGACACGGGTGGCGGCGGCAGTGACATTCTGAATTGTGAGTAGTTTTAATTACAGATTTGGGATTGATGAAGGAGTTATTCATGATGTATGGCTAGTTTCTTGATGGTTTAACTTGCATGAATTTTAATTTAATTTGTGTATGAATGATTTAATTGATATTTCTTGTAACCTAGAATGACCACTAGAATTACAATTACATGTAGAATAAATTAAGAGAGATCTAATTTATTCTAGGACACTTTCACACACACTTAATCGTTCGCTAAGAGATTATTAGTAGCAATTAAGGGGCTGTACGTCGTTCGTTTTGACAATAATTTTAGATACATGTCACATGATATATCTGTCACATTAATTGTACGTACAATTCAGTTGAATGTGTGATTTATGGTATGCATTGCAAATCTCATTTTTAATAATATAACAATCCTTAGGTGTCATTTATGGTATGCATTTTCACAAATGTCCATCACACAATTCACATTTGATATTTTTAGACCTGAGATAGTATGAGAAAGAGCTTGACAGCATTGTTTTACCCTCTGTAAAAGTACAATCACTTTTAAAAATAAACAGAATTACAATGAAATCACTAACCGGATTAATTAAAAATAATATTGACATTTTCGAAAACGTTTAAAAAATCTCAAATAAGCAAGAGACAAACGCACGGCTTAGCAAATATGAATATTTAAGAAAACTGAGAAAGAAGGTAGTATAATTTAAAAGTATACCGACAATGAATCTGTAGCAGAAACATCACGATTAATTGTTAGAGTCGGACAACGATCGACTACAAATGCCCAATAAAACACACAGATTAGGCTCCATTGGAAGAGTTCATCCACGAATTGACAATAGGTTTAATTGACAGAGATCGGGTATTAATATAACAATGGAAAGCCTAAGAATTTAAAGTATATGTAGATATTCAGAGACATTCTGGAAGGGACAAGGCGTCGATGTACCATGGTGAACATGGGGTGGCATTGTTGGTAAAGAAGACTTATATGGGGTGTTAGGGTTGAGTAGCTTGGATGCTAAATACTCCGTATTACCGTATATAACTACCTCATTTGGGGCTTGGACATCAGGGTAATACTATTATCATCGTAATAATAGTATCAATAATATTATACAATGTATCTTTCTAAACCTACATTTTTAATTTAAAAATGCATAGTTGAGATGGTATTAATGTATTGTTTATTTTCATATTTCACATTGAACACAAAATGTTGAGTATCATTTCAAGAGTCAATCGTATTCAATTATATTATGGATTTTAATAAAAAAAAAAATCAGTGAAACTCTTCACTGATAGTCAACTGTATATATCAAGGGGCGGAGTCATGGCACTGGGCTGGACAAGGCCGGTAGAAAGAATATTTTGTAAAAGATTTACACGAATTTTTTTACTTTAAAAATATAGACACTTTTAAAATTTGGGCTGGGCCGAAGCCAGAATTGGCCCCTCCCTCGATTCGCCACTGTGTATATCACAGTATGAAGAGTTACAAATTGTAATGGTTTGAGTATATTGATTTGTGATGAAAGTTCCCATAAAGTTCTAATTCTAAAAAGTTTATCATCTATATATTGATACATTACATCTTTCAGGTCTCGGATTAATAATTCATCTATCTTTCGGGTTCTGAATTGATAAGATTCTTGATACCAACTATTTCATCTATACATTAACTAATAATTTCACATTAACATATAAGCATTAGTTACTTTTTGTTCCGTGCATCGCACGGGTGAGAATCTAGTTTTTTTTAAAATTGGGTGGGTAAGGTCGAAACGCCTCTCACAGGGTTTCGCTCCGGTATATTAACTTGAAACTCACTTTTATCCCTTTTGTAGTGATTTAGTCTCTTATTGTGTAGAAATCTTGTTTTAGGTTTATTACTGCTTTTAAAATTGATAGAATTGTTGTGCTGTTTTGTGCTGAAAATTTATAATTTAATTGTGCTTATACGGAAGAACAAGGGGTTTGAACTTGAGTTTGGTGCTCATTAATACTCCCTGTGTGTTCGTGCTAGTTGCTTCGTACAATTGTCGGCTTATAAATTTTTAAATTCTTTTCAGCAAAATTTACATTTCCTTTTGTTGCTTGTTTTTCTCTGTGAAAATGTCTGCTTATTATCAGCGAGGTATGGCTCCACTTAATGGAAAATCTGATTGTAGCATTTGGAAGCAAAAAATTAAATGTATTTTACTCTAACAAAAATGTTTTAAAGCAGTTGGTGAAACCTATTTGATTTCTGACACAGAAGTTAAAAGGACTGAAATGAATGAAAATGCATGTTATGAGATACGATAGTATATTTGAGCTTATCTCACTCTGTGATTAGAAAACTTGGAATTTTAGAGAGTGCTAAAATTATGTAGAATAAATTAGATTAACTGTATACTAAAACCTCTTTGCCTAGCCGAATGTTTTTAGTTGAGAAGTTCTTCAAATTTAGACATGATATGTCTAGGGATATTGAGGGAAATCTAAATGTTTTCACCAAACTTATTTTTGATATTAATTGTGTGAGGATAAGCATATAGATGATTATTTCCGTATTGTTCTTTTAAATGCTATTCCTGTTTTCTTTAGTGATGTGAAATCTGCTATTAAGTATGGTAGAAATAATGCGACTCTTGACATTGTGATTAATGGTTTAAAGGAATTACATTTGAAACAGAGTATAACCTATCGAATGTCACACTCGATCCTGGTTAGAATCGTTAGATGAAAGAAAAACAAAGTCTCATTTTTACTTTTCCTAACTATCAACTTTGATAGAAATGAAGTAGGATAAGTGCCGTGTCAAAGAAAAAGAAGATAAGTGACAAATATATCAAGATCACATAAGTTCAGCCTCAGAAATGCTCAAGTCCAGCCGGAGGGACGGGAGCAGCCGTCCGAACTTCACTGTTTGGGGCGGTTCCCGGTGGAATTTTTCGATGAAATTTTTTGAGCATGTTCCTAATCAAGTCTAGTTTGTCCATACCAAATTTCAGCTCAAAATTCGACCGGGAAGGCAGTCAAATAAATTCTTGAATCTTACTGCACATTCTGTGACTATATAAAGTGCAGTAAGTTTCAAGAATTTGTTTGACTGCCTTACCGGTCGAATTTTGAGCTGAAATTTGGTATGTACAAACTACACTTGATGAGGTACATGCTCAAAAAAATTCATCGAAACATTCCACCGGGAACCGCCCCAAACAGTAAAGTTCGGACGGCTGCTCCCGTCCCTCCGTCTGGACCTGAGCAGTCCTCAGTTCAGCCTATACTTGGATATAGTTGCATTATTGCATACTTGCATTTGATCTCGATTTGAATAGTGGGACTTGTTGTAGAATGAACAACATATGAGATCTTTAGTACTCTACGATTACATTTTAGATGGATGGCAAACATTAGTAGCTAGATAGCAAATAAGTTAAGAAAATCTAATCAGCTGTGCATGTAGTGTCACAAGTATAAATAAAGTACTCGGTATTAACTTGAACCTGAAAAGGACCACCAGTGACATAAGTTTACTACCAACTCAATTAAATAAATGATCCCAAAAGTGGGTACGTAGTTAATTTGGTACGGTGAACGATAAATTGATAATTTGAACTTAGCAGGAACATGGATAAGAGAAAATATCCACCAAGTTATGCTAAAACATCCCAAAGGTTCATACAAAGTTAATATTTAAAACAATCTGTTCTAGTGAAGGTAACCGTGCTGGGATTGCACAAGATGGACATCCCTACTTGCTCACCACTAGGCATTATAGCTAAGCATGTTAACCCCCCTCGGCCCTGGCATTGAACATACCCTTCGGAGACAACCCGACATCAGCGCCACCTGCGAAATGGATCATAATCTTGGGAAGCCTACGTTGTTTCTGATCTTAGATGCGGCTGGAATAGCAAAGCCCGCCAAAAGGGTCATCCACCGGAGTGACGCCCCAGATTTCTCTTACCACCGCTTCTTTCACTTCCTGGAACAAACGAGTGGGCACAAATGTTTGTGTGGTTCCCGAATCCATTATTATGTTCCCTTCAAAGTAGGTGGCGTTGGCCAGTTGTGGGGTGACCTTCATGGTTTTGTTCTCACAAGTTATCCCCTCCTGGGTGAGCCAGTAAAAGGGTGTTGGCTTGGGTCATAGGATAAATGGAGTTGATAACAGGGCGAAAGAGGAGACAACAGCAGCAGGGGCATGTCTACGGTCAAACCTGATGTAGCTCTTCGATCTCGGGTCCTTGGAGAGGCAATAAACAAATTCCCACCCGGATTGCTTACCCAACTGTTTGACAATTGAGGCTTTAGACCTTCCCAGACCAAAAATGCCCGAAGTCTTATTGAGAAATGTGCCGCTATTCTGGTGACCGCACCCAAACACCACATTTTGAAAGGGGGTCTCTCCAATTGTGACAGTCTCCCTTGCCACTTCTCCCGTGCTGAGGGATCCATCTCCGTACACCATTATGTACGAGAAAGGGTTGCAGCTGCTAATATCGTTGGAGGAACATCCTAGGGAAAGGTGACCTGTGATGTACGAACATGCACGAGAACCGCATTTCACACTCTCGTATGATTGACTTTCATCCGCGTCGAACAAGGGAGGGACATAATGGTGGCAATCTGTGCATGGTTCGCACTGAATCCATGTTAAATGACCGCCAGTGTCGATCGGTCCATATGCCGTGAAGGGTGACGTCCCCATGGAGTAAGTATCTCATGGCATACCCTACCGAAGTGGTTGGTTACCGCTGTGACAATTGCTTTTGAAGAACTATCTTAGTCCATGGCGGTCTGAACATGAGCTGATGAAGATGAAGGCTCTTCGAAAGGATGTGAGGGGGATAGTGCAAGATGTGGTTGATATAGGCAGTCATCTCACCTGGATCCAATGCAAGCCATGCACAACCTGCTATCATTTAGAGCTTCCATTATTCGATCGCGCTAAAAGTCAATCTTACGAGAATGCAAGATGCGGTTCTCGTGCCTGTTCCTACATCACCGGTCCGTATTCATTAGGATGTTCCTCCAACGATAGCTGCAGCAGCCCTTGCTCGTGTGCAGTGGGGTATGTAGATGAATCCCGCAGCATGAGAGAAGTGGCAAGGCAGACTGTGACAATTGGGAAGACCCCCTCTCAAAATGTGTTGTTTGGGTGCGGTCACAAGAATAGGGGGGCTTTTCTCAATAAGACCTTGGGAATTTTTGGTCTAAGAGTGTCTAAAGCCTCAATTGTCAAACAGTTGGATAAGTAATTCCAGGGGGAATTCGTTTATTGTCTGTCGAGGGACCCGAGATCGAAGAGCCATATCAAGTTTGGCCGTAGACATGCCCATGCTGTTGTTACCTCCTCATCTTCTGCCCCTGTATCAACTACATTCATCTTGAGATCCCAACCCTCTCCCTTTTATTGGCTCACTCTAGAGGGGATTACGGTTGGGAACCATAGCATTAAGTTCACCCCACAACCGACCAACGCCACCGACCCTCGAGGGAACATCATTATTGATTCTGGAACAACACAAAAAATGTTGCCAAGTGGTTTGTACAAAAAAGTTAAAGAAGCAGTGCAAAGAGAGATCACGGGCTTCACTCTGATGGACGATCCTTTCGGCGGGCTTTGCTATGCCACATGCATCTCGGATTATCAACCACATCGATTACCTAAGATTGTGATGCATTTTTCAGGTGACGCTCATATTGAGTTGTCTCGTAAGGGTATGTTCAGTGCCAGGGTAGATGGAGGGGTAACATGCTTAACTATAAGTGAGCGAGAAGGGATGTCCATCTTCGGCAATCTATCCCAATCAGAATACCTTGTTGCATACAACCTCAGAGCCTGCACAGTCACCTTCACTAGAGCAGATTGTTCTAAATATTAATTCTTATGAACCTTTGTGATGTTTTAGCATAACTTGATGGTAGTTTTCTCTTATTGATGTTCCTGTTGAATCAAGTTCAAATATTAACTTTATTCATCACCGTGCCATATTAATTATGCTCCCACTTTTGGGATCATTTGGTTTGATTTGGTAGTCAACTTATGCCATTGATGCCTTGATGGTCCTTTTTCAAGTTCAGGTTAATACTTCATTTACACTTTTGGTATTACAGAGTTTAGTAGAGTTTCTTAAGTTGCTATCCTAGCTACAGATGCTTGCCACCCATCTAAAATGTAATCATACAGTACTAAAGATCAACAATGCTTGATATTAAAAATGTTTTTCATTCTAAAGCATTATTAAACTCTAGATCAACAATGCAGGTATAAGCTGAACTTATGTGTACTTGATATGTCAGTGTACTTGATATGTCACCATAGAGGGTTTCTTGTTCTATTTTTACAAGAAAATAGTAAAAAGTTTAACTTTGGAAAGTTTGTGAAGTACCTGAATGAACGCTCGAGACCTCTAAATGGGTCTAGAATACATCATTTAAGCAGTAAAATGAGGGGGCAAGGGTTGGTACTTGCGATAAATGACTCATAAGTATACTTGAAGGAGAAAATTAGAGTACTTTTGCATTCCAAAAGTGAGGCATTATCAAAATCGGCTAACATGAATTCACATGTGAAATCAAAGCTAAAAAAGATTTCACCTCATTGGTACGGCCTAAGGCGGGAAAAATACACATCTATGACTAAAAGAGAGACAAATTCTCAAACTAATACTCAATAACTTATTAATCTTCTATATGACTAAATCAATGTTATGCATACCTCGCTTAAAAATAGGGGGAACAAAATGACCCTAAACCCTTCATGCGATCGAGTGGACTAAGAACAAGGAACTGAAAGGAGTTATTTTTAAATGGAAACGTAGATAACGGATTTGTAGGGGCAGGAGGCAAAACAATTAAAAGCATCTCCAATGGTTCCTCTTGAGGACTTGCTTGCAATTTTAAAGCTAATAGCTTACCATTGGAGCATTGCTAAACCTTTTGCTTGAGAAAGCTAATTACCCAAAATGAGCTACTAGCTTGAGCAAATAAATTATTAAATATAACATTATTGATAATAAATGAAGAGGAAGATGACATAGCTCACCATTGGAGTAAATTTTACTTTTGCTGCAAATGCTTATGTGGCTAGTCAAGCTACGAAGGTAATTAGCTGACCGCTGGAGATGCTCTTAATGCGACAAACAATGCTGGATGTATGAGTTTTCCGTACTTTTTTAATATACATAAACTACACCCAATATTAAGGAAATTACATGTATTTGAATTGAAAGTTAAATTTTTGGAGATGATAACTTTTAGACAATAAAGCGAAAGTGTTTGTTATGTGTGCAGTAGAAAAATATAGGGAAAAGGGTCAAATAGGTCAAATAAGCCCTTATATAGGAGACTCTGTCCGGCCGTCGCCATTTGGGGTGGTTATCGGTGGAATTTTTTGATGAAATTTTTTGAGCATCTTATTCATTAAGTCTAGTTTACTCATACCAAATTTCAGCTAAAACTTCTGTTGGAGGTATTGGTCCTACCAAGGCCTCCCTTCCACTTTATTTGCTGAGGCTTGCACCCTATTATTTTACTCCCACTTTGGTACCTTTTACCTTGGTATATTATTTGATCAATAATATACCTATTTGAGTTGACTTACCTACTGGCTGGCCCCCTTTGTTTGCTGTCCGCTGCAACCACTTTGTGTTGGCTCATACATGTGACCTTCCTTTGTCTAAGTAGCATGTGAGTGTCTTTTGTTTTGCCTCACCCGTGACTTCCTTGGCAACCTATTTGTAGCCCTCTGCTTCCCCCATTGTAAAGCAGCCTGCGATAGATACCTTCCAGAGAGCAGTGCTCTCCTTCTTCTCTTTCCCTTTGTGTGAGAACTGAGAGAGGGACTTAGTGGTGAGAGTAAAAATAGAGTTGTGTTGTAGCTTCCTCCTAGTGTGTTGTATGAGAGTGTGTAGATAGACCTGAGCCGGAGACGGAAGAAAACGTTCCTTACAGTGGTATCAGAGCCTGGAACTGCCGTCTGCCACCGTCCGCCGTACGCCGTCGATTGGAGCTCGCCGAAGGTCAGTCGACACACTATGGCCTTTCCACTGTTGTCCGTTCGTTGCCTGAGGTTGAAATAGACCTCTGACCGAAGCTTGAAACCATCGCCGGAGGTTGGTTTCCATCCTCGTCGCGGAGAAGCTCGCCGGAACTCGTCGCTAGAGCTCGACGCCGCAGGGAAGCTCGCCGCAGGGAATCTCGCCGCCGCAGGGAAGTTGCCCACCGGAAGTCGTCGCTGGTGTGCCCCAGTCGCCTGAGTCTTTGCCAGTCTCGATCGTCGTCGTCCGCAGAAAAAGAGGGACGCGCACTGTTCATACACGCAGGGGACACGACAAAGAAGAAAGCTGGACGGGTACTGTAGCTGACTTGAAGCTGGACCTTGACCTGCTGACTTTGGAGTTTGGACTGCTGGAGCTTAAGTTTCGGGCTATTGGGCCTCTTTGGACTACTGGATTGCTAGACCTGGAGAGCTGCTGTCTTGGGCTGAGCTGGGAGCTGGAACCTGCATTGCTGGAGCTGGGCTGCTGCACGTGAGCTACTGGGCTAGTGGGCTGCTGAATTGGGCTGGACACTGGACCGCCAGTCAACGCCGGTCAACCGCTGGTCAACCGCCGCCGGTCAATGCCGGTCAACGGCAGTCAACCCTCCAGAAAAATCCCAATTTTTTAAACTTGAGTAGGTAAGGTCGAAACGCTCTCCTAGGGTTTCGCGACGGTAAGTTTCCGATAAACTTCCTATTTATTGTATTTCGGATTTAATTTAATTTATTCCCCCTCCCCGCGGGCCGCCGGTTGATTTAATCCCGACCGCCAACCCCCAGGTACGTTTTCTAAACTCACTCCTTTGTGGCAGTCTTTTTTAGTTGGTTAATTGAATTGCTAAGTGTTTTAATTCAATTGTTATGCGTAGGGGTGGTTTATTGGGTGTTTGGGGTAGAATTAATTAATTTTAATTGCTGCCCAAAATTGTTTAATTGCCAAAATGTCCTTATTTGTTATGTGTTGCATGCTGCCCGGGGTTATTAAAGTGAATACTTTATAGCCCGGGTTGGATTATTTTCTGTCATTTCTGTCTGTTTAGCTTTGTGTTCCTTTTGTGGTTGATACCATGGCTGCGAATCAGTATGGTATGCTTCCATTTAATGGAAAAACAGATTTTGATATTTGGAAACAGAAAATAAAGTGTGTTTTAATGCAGCAAAAAGTTTTAAGAGCTGTCACTAGTATTTTCCTTGAATCAGAAGATAAGGCTAAGAAAATTGAAATGAACGAAACTGCTTGTTTTACTATTTACTTGAATCTGTCTGATTCTGTGCCTAGGAAAATGGGTATTTTTGAGTCCGCTAAGGAGTTGTGGGAGAAATTGGATAGTCTCTATACTGATACCTCTCTGTCTGGGAAGTTGTTTTTACTAGAGAAATTCTTTAGGTTTAGGCTTGACCTGACTAAGGATATAGATGAGAACCTGGATGTGTTTAATAAACTGATACAGAATATCAAACAGGCAGGTGATAAACACATAGATGATTATACTCCCATAGTATTACTTAATGTCATTCCCGACTCTTATAATGATGTTAAGTCCGCTATTAAGTGTGGTAGGGATGAGATTTCGTTAGACATTGTTGTGAATGGGTTAAGGAGTGAGGAATTAGACCTGAAGCATGCTAGGGTTAGTGCTAGTCAGTCCAGGGACTCCGGTGAGGCTATGTTTGTTAGAGGTTGATCTAAGGGTAGGTCTAAGAACTCTAAGCAAAATAGTCAAGGTAAGAATACTAGTCAGCCTGGGAGGAAGAGGAGCAAATCTAGGAAGAGAGTGTGTTACAATTGTGGTAACACTGGCCATTTCATTAAGGATTGCCCTAACCCTAAGAAGACCGAGCATGCTTGTGACACCGCACCCGGATGTACTTGAATTTGAAACTTAATATGTACTTGAACTTCCTAGCGAATAAATTTCGTATGATTGATTGATACATTTAATTAATGTGAGATTAATTAAATTATTCTTCGGGTCCATCATATGAAAATGGGCTACCAAATATTTAGTTGGGTCATCATAATAAATTATAGAAGCCCAATAAAGTTCCAACAAAAGTTGATAAAAATATTTGGACAACCCGAGTGATATTTTGGCCCAAACCTACCGAAAATAACGGGAATAATTGGGAGGGACTTCCTACACCCACTTCGGGTATTTTTACACATCATCTAGCTTCAAAGAAGTGGGGAGGGGGACAAAATAAGGGGGGAGGGGCGTGCATGAAGGAGGAAGCCTCCTTGAGACAAAAACCCACACCCTCCATACCCCACCTTTACATTATGTGTGTTTGATTGAGAAGGAATCCTTCCTATCTCAATACACACCATTCGAACAAGCTAAGGGAGAGAGAGAGAGCTCAAGGGAAAGTCTTCAACAAGGTCCAAGATTGAAGGCAACATCAACAAAAGAAATCCAAGGAGAAAAGAGTTGTTCTTGAGGTAAGAACACAAGTATTATCCTTTAACTAGTATTATTTTTGTATGATTTTTAAGAAATCATATGGTGGATTAAACATGAAGTTCTACACGTTTAAAAGTGTAGAATAATGTTATAAAGTGGTGGTGTTTAACTTAGAAGAGTCGTGGAATCGATAGGAGTTGAAACCACCGGAAACCGCCAAGAAGGAGAAGCTGCCTGCGCAGCAGACAGACGAACATCGCCCGGCTTTTGCCAAAGCCGGCCGGCTTTTGTCCAGACAGACCAGATTTAGCTTTTGATCGGTTTAGAACGGGGATTGATCGAAGGGCTTATCAAGGGCAACTAATCCAGCACTTCATAAGGTGAGGATGGCTGACTATGTTGTTTATAATCTTTGGGTTAATTTCGTAAGATTACCTAAAGTAGTTAAATGTTATTTTCATGGATTATTAATGATTAATAATGCCTAAATGAAAATATTGTTGTCAAATGAATAAAGGAGCATAATATACAAATTTAAGGATAAATTGTGTATGATTATGTAATATGAGCATATTGGCTTGATGAAGGGATTAGTTATAAATATTGTGTTGAAATATAACTATAACTTCATATAAGGATATATGAGTGGTTAAAGGTTATATTTTGTATATTTATATGAACTATATTTTCAATGGAAAATTAGTTTGGAAATTGTCTATATGACTTTGAATTGAAAATGAGTTTTGTTGGAGTTTATCCGACTAGTATTATGATACTAGTCGGGGTTTTGGAATGAAATATATTAGAATTGATCCAAGGTTTGGATTGTAAATTGTTGAGCCTTAAGTAGTCTTAAGAGATACTAAGGTGGATAAGTGATGCTAGGGGTAGGCCTTAAGGGATACCCAAGATAAAGTGAATAATAAATTGATCCTAGGAATAGGATTGGCCTACGGGTGTATTCGGTAGTCTTTAAGGATTAGCCGATAGAGTATTGGTAATTAGTAAGGACCATGGCCCTTCCCGACTCTAGAGAGCGGGGTTGGATAGCATGGACTTACATCGTGATCACGGGTTAGGGTGGAATCCGAACCGGAGACCTTACGAGGCTCCCGACAGCGGTAACACATAAGATAGGACCCCGAATGGACCTTACCTTCCTACGGGACGATGGGTATGAGTTCAGGGGCGGGATGTTGGACTCCGGCCCGAGAGCCCGGTGAGGCCTCGGAGAGCGGTGACAAGTCTCGTAAAGGATGATAAGACCTACGGGCGGTGTCGTGCTAACGACGGGTATAATGAAATATATGAAATGGGCCGTGTGCCGACAAATAAATAAATTTACTTATTATAGAGATAATAAGTGGGAAATATAAATTATTATTTATATTATGATATCACCCTATTTTGAGGGTCTTAGAAATTGAAACATTGATTATACTTGGTATAGTTGTCATTGTACTTGTCAAATGCTTCCAAGTACTGACCTCCCCTTCACGGGGGAGGCCACCTCACAGTTTCAGGTAGGGAGTAGAGCTTGCTACCAGTGCCCGTTGCCTCGGGAAGATCTAGGAAGGAAGACGTGGTTCGTGCTTCCTCCGTCTCTATTTTAAAAACATTTCAATTAATGCTCATGGATATTTTTGAATGATTATTGGGGCTTGTATGCCCATGTTTGCCGGAGTGTGGCATAAACACTTGTATTAAACGTTTCCGCTGACTTCAATTGATTATTTTACATTATGTTTGTTTATGGATGTACTATTGTGAATGATATTCAAGACGCCTAGTATAGTATGGATGAGTTGGACCGCGGTTGACTATTCGTACTGTACGGCGGGTTGTTTACGTGTCCGGTAGGTCCGGGGCGTGACAATTTAGTTGGTATCAGAGCCTTAGTCCGTAAACTTCATAATGAAGCTTCAAAATTCCTTTTTGAAAATGATTTTGCAAACCATGAGCATAAAGTTTTGTACTTATAGAACTTTTGGTACTTGAGTTGCAAAGTCTCTAATTGTTAAGATGGTACCCTTAACAATTGGTATGGCGGTGATTTGAGCCAAAAGATGTCTTTAAGTACCTATCCGTCACTTGACATTTGATACGAGTCTAATGGCTCATTCTAAACTTCTTTCAGAAATGGAGCCAATTGGAAGAATCACTAGGAGGAACCCGACGGGCCGTGTACTGGGTGGATCCGAACGCGGCAGCCGGGGGTCCACTAGGGTGACAAGGGGAAGGGGCCGTGGAGGCCAGCAACAACCCGTGAGCGACGGTCACGTTGACACGGAGAATGAAACTTATTGGTCCTATGAGGACTCAACTTATAGGCCGGAAACCGAGCCGGTGGAAACCCCCTATGCTGGGGAGGATGATAACGTGAGCGGGGAGAGTGACGATAATGGCACTCTTGGGAGGATTGAGGCGCTGCTCGAACAATACCATCGGGAGCGTGAAGAAAGGAGACAACGCCGAAGGCGCCGAGCGGGGCAACCCTCGGGTATGGCTTCAAGAGGAGGAAGTCATAACGCATCTAGAGTCCATGTGGAACCACATGGAGGCCGAAATGATGGAGGTCCAACCATAAGGATCTCCAAATTTATCAAAGAAGCAAGAGACTTGGGGTGCAAACCCTTTGACGGGACCGGAGACATTTCGGTTGCCGCTCAATGGATCAAGAGGTTGAATGAAGCAGCCCTTGACATGCAAATCACGCCCAACCTTAAACTGAGAATAGCGGTAAGGTTGCTTGAGGGGATGGCATCCAAATGGTGGGATGGGACCAAGACCAAGTATGGGGAGGATGTCGTTTGGGAGGACTTCCAACGGGAGTTCTTTGCCCAATATTATTCTGATTTCGAGGTGAACAAGAAGGTGAGGGAATACACCCTCCTAACCCAAGGGGGAAACATGACAGTGAAGGAACTTGAGTACAAGTTCCGGGATCTCGCCGACTACATACCGGAGTATGCTTGTGACGAGAACCGAATGGTGAACCACTTTTGGGACGCCCTTGACTTGGAGATACGTGATAGGGCAACACAATTGCCTAACATGACTTTTGCCCAAGTAGTAGACCAAGCCTTGAAGGGCGAGAAACAGTGGGAAGAGAGGAAGAAAAGAGACGCCGAGGAGGCGAAGAAAAGAAAATGGGAGAACCATGGCCCCCAAGGTTCTAACAAGAAGGGGAACCACGGGGGAGGTGGCTCATTCAAGACCCCTGCACCACCATCGAGGGCGAATCAAGGCCCAAGCGGGCAAGGCTCGAGGTCTCAAAACTCGGGAGTACCAAGGTGCAACAACTGCAAGAAGCTTCACCAAGGCAAGTGTCGCGATCCCCCGAGATGCTACCAATGCGGGGAGGTCGGGCACATGAAGGTGAGTTGCCCACAGCTTGGGCGAGGTACAGGTTCCGGACCGAGTAGTGGGACCATGGTGAGCAGGAACCGAACGGGAGCACCGAGTGCAAGTATGGGGCACGGTGGAGCTAGCACAAGCAATGCACCGTCCGTTAATCAAGGGAGGACCCAAGCGAGGGTCTATGCGATTACGGAGGCCGATGCACGTGCTAACCCGGACTCCGTTGCGGGTAAATTCATGAACCTGTGATGTTAATTTCTTGAAAACCTTTTAAATGTTGAGATGTATAAGTTATATGGCCAACCCGCCTGTTTAAAGTTCGAAGAGTGGACAGATATCTGCCTGGGGCGAAAGCCGCCCGGCTTTGACGAACGTCGCCCGACGTTTGTCTGTGATTTATTACATAAATCCTACGGCGACCATAAGCCGCCCGACGTTGACGAAAGCCGCCCAGCTTTCGTGCTTGATTTTTGGTTAAATCATTCGGCGTATAAAAACCGGCCGCGTTTCGTAAAAACCGGCCGGCTTGTGTTCAGGAATTCCGGTATGGAGCGCTGCTAACGAAAACCGGCCGGCATTCGTAAGAACCGGCCGGCTTTTGTAATTAAAAAATTTGGAATTCTTTCGGCGACCGAAAACCGGCCGGCTTTGGCAAAAACCGGCCGGCTTACGTAACCAGCCATTCCGAGCCGAAGGCCAAGGTACGAAAACCGGCCGGCTTTCACGAAAAGCGGCCGGCTTTCACTTATTGGTGCACGGTGTTGGTTTTGGGTGGGAACCGGGATGGAATCGGGATGGGGCGTTAGATAACGATCATCCAAACCATAGCCGGGGTACTCTTTTACCTAAGAAAGGAGTCTAATAGGTGGTGAGTGTGTCTTACATTGCTTATGAATGTAGGAACACTAAAGATTAACGGGAGAGACGCAAGAATCCTCATTGACACCGGGGCGCAACGATCATTCGTGAGTGAGGCGTTTGCCGGGGGATTCGAAGAACCACTTGTACCGATGGCTCAAGCCCTATTGGTATCCACACCTCTAGGGGAAGACATCGAGAGAGATAGCCACTATCCATCGTGTGAGGTGGAAGTGGAGGGCCAAAACTTGACGTGTGATTTCGTACCGCTGAGTATGATTGAATTCGATGCAATCCTGGGGATGGATTGGCTTGAGAAACATCATGCTAGGGTCGATTGCTACACAAAGATACTTGAACTCGGAGGCGATGAAGGGGTAACCTTACGCTTCGAGGGGGATCGGGCCAAATCCAATAGTTGTATCATATCCGCCGTAAGAGCTAGGAGTATGATGAGAAAGGGTTGCCACGCATATCTAGCATACGTGGTAGACAAAACAAAAGAAGAGACGAGCATTGATGATGTGAGGGTGGTATGCAAGTATCCGGATGTCTTTCCAAAGGACTTACCGGGACTTCCACCCGATAGGGAGATTGAATTTGTGATCGAGGTCGAGCCCGGCACCAAACCAATCTCCATACCGCCATACCGAATGGCACCCGCAGAACTCAACGAGTTGAAAACCCAATTGCAAGAGCTTTTGGATAACGGTTTCATTAGACCAAGCCACTCCCCGTGGGGAGCACCGGTTCTTTTCGTGAAAAAGAAAGATGGGACACTTCGAATGTGCATTGACTATCGTCAACTGAACAAGGTCACAATCAAGAATAAGTATCCTTTGCCTAGGATTGATGACTTGTTTGACCAACTACGAGGAGCAACCGTGTTCTCGAAGATTGACTTGAGGTCGGGGTACCACCAATTGAAGATCAAAGAGGATGACATACCGAAGAGTGCTTTCCGCACTAGGTATGGACATTTTGAGTTCCTTGTTATGTCGTTTGGGTTGACAAACGCCCCCGCGGCATTCATGGACTTGATGAACCGAGTATTTCACAAATACTTGGACCGATTCGTGATTGTGTTCATAGATGACATCTTAATCTACTCAAAGAGTGAGGAAGAGCATGAGGAGCACTTGATACTCGTTCTTGAGACACTACGGGAGAAGCAACTCTATGCCAAGTTTTCTAAATGTGAATTTTGGCTTAAGGAAATTGGCTTTCTCGGGCATGTGGTTTCAGGATCGGGAATTGCGGTGGATAACAAGAAGATAGAAGCCATCACCGAATGGGAGAGGCCAAAGAATGTCAAGGAAATTCGTAGTTTCCTTGGATTGGCGGGTTACTACAGGAAGTTCGTGGAGAAGTTCTCCGTTTTGGCATCGCCATTGACAAAGCTCACTCGGAAAGGGGCTAAGTTTGTATGGGATGACAAATGTGAGAAAGGATTCATTGAACTGAAGAAGAGATTGACCGAGGCACCGGTACTTGCTTTACCCAAACAGGGTATGGGGTACGATGTCTATAGCGATGCTAGCATCCAAGGGCTTGGATGTGTGTTAATGCAAATGGGGAGGGTAATTGCCTATGCTTCACGACAGTTGAAGAAGCATGAGGTAAACTATCCTACTCACGATTTAGAACTAGGGGCAGTGGTATTTGCACTGAAGATTTGGAGACATTATCTCTACGGGGAGACATGTCATATATACACTGACCACAAGAGTTTGAAATACGTGTTTACTCAGAAAGAGTTAAACATGAGGCAGAGACGGTGGATGGAGTTGATAAAAGACTACCACCTGGTAATCGAGTACCATCCAGGCAAGGCCAATGTGGTGGCAGATGCCTTGAGCCGGAAGAGCTCATCTGGGGCATTGATAGCTAACTTGAGGGCTTTAAGAGCCCAACTGGAGGTATCCAGTAATGGAGCCTTATTGGCACGATTCGAGGTGAGACCTACTTTGCTTGATGAGATCAAGAAGGGTCAGGAAACTGACGAGGAAATCATGAGGATCCGGGAACGCATGCAAGCGGGACCAGTGGAGGATTTCAGGGAAAGAGACGATGGTCTCTTATTATTTCGTGACCGAGTGTGTGTACCATCGGATGAGGGGCTCCGAAAGTCCATCTTAGAGGAGGCTCATTCATCGGCGTATGCCATGCACCCGGGAGGTACGAAAATGTACCGTGATCTGAAAGAAAGTTACTGGTGGTCTGGTATGAAGAGGGAAATAGCCGAGTACATCAGTAGATGCCTTACTTGCCAGCAAGTTAAGGCAGAACATCAGCATCCAGCTGGGTTATTGCAGCCACTTTCCATTCCAGAATGGAAATGGGAGCACGTGACCATGGATTTTGTGGTAGGACTGCCACGGACCGTGAGGAATTATGATGCTGTATGGGTTGTGGTTGATAGGCTCACGAAGAGTGCACATTTTCTACCTATCAACACTACCTATGCACTTGAGAGGTTAGCCAAATTGTATGTGGATGAGATCGTGAGGCTACATGGGGTTCCTATTACCATTGTGTCCGACAGGGATCCACGATTCACATCACGATTTTGGCCAAAGTTCCAAGAGTCTATGGGAACGAAATTGAAGTTTAGCACTGCTTTCCATCCACAGACGGATGGACAATCCGAGAGAGTCATACAGATTTTAGAGGATATGCTGAGAGCTTGTGCTTTGGAGTTCCAAGGAAGTTGGGACAACCATCTAGCACTGGTAGAGTTTGCCTATAACAACAGTTACCAGGCAAGTATCGGCATGCCTCCATACGAAGCATTGTATGGGAGGAAATGTCGTACACCGTTGTGTTGGGATGAGGTTGGCATGGCCAAGCTCGAAAGCACGGAATTGGTAGAGATCACCAAGTCAAAGGTGAAGCTGATTCGGGATAGGCTTAAGGCGGCCCAGGATAGACAGAAGAGCTATGCCGATAAACGCCGGAGAGCATTAGAATTTGAGGTGGGAGATGAGGTGTTCTTGAAAGTTTCACCTTGGAAAGGAATCATTCGGTTCCAAAGCCGAGGGAAACTTAACCCACGCTACATAGGGCCATTTGTGATTCTTGAAAGAATCGGGGCCGTGGCATACCGATTACAGTTGACTCCAGAATTGGAGAAGATACATAACGTGTTCCACGTGTCTATGCTAAAGAAATATGTACCGGATCCGTCTCACGTGTTAGAGAAACCACCCGTGGAAATACGTGAGGGCTTGAACTATGCCGTTCGACCGGTAAGGATACTTGATAGGCAAGTAAAGAAGTTGAGGAGCAAGAGAGTTCCAATGGTTAAAATCCTTTGGAAAAGTGACCGAGTTGAAGAAGAAACTTGGGAAACGGAGGCTTTAATGAAGGAACAATACGCATTTCTTTTTGAATGAGCATTGTGAATTTCGGGGACGAAATTCCCGTTAAGGGGGGGTGAACTTGTGACACCGCACCCGGATGTACTTGAATTTGAAACTTAATATGTACTTGAACTTCCTAGCGAATAAATTTCGTATGATTGATTGATACATTTAATTAATGTGAGATTAATTAAATTATTCTTCGGGTCCATCATATGAAAATGGGCTACCAAATATTTAGTTGGGTCATCATAATAAATTATAGAATCCCAATAAAGTGCCAACAAAAGTTGATAAAAATATTTGGACAACCCGAGTGATATTTTGGCCCAAACCTACCGAAAATAACGGGAATAATTGGGAGGGACTTCCTACACCCACTTCGGGTATTTTTACACATCATCTAGCTTCAAAGAAGTGGGGAGGGGGACAAAATAAGGGGGGAGGGGCGTGCATGAAGGAGGAAGCCTCCTTGAGACAAAAACCCACACCCTCCATACCCCACCTTTACATTATGTGTGTTTGATTGAGAAGGAATCCTTCCTATCTCAATACACACCATTCGAACAAGCTAAGGGAGAGAGAGAGAGCTCAAGGGAAAGTCTTCAACAAGGTCCAAGATTGAAGGCAACATCAACAAAAGAAATCCAAGGAGAAAAGAGTTGTTCTTGAGGTAAGAACACAAGTATTATCCTTTAACTAGTATTATTTTTGTATGATTTTTAAGAAATCATATGGTGGATTAAACATGAAGTTCTACACGTTTAAAAGTGTAGAATAATGTTATAAAGTGGTGGTGTTTAACTTAGAAGAGTCGTGGAATCGATAGGAGTTGAAACCACCGGAAACCGCCAAGAAGGAGAAGCTGCCTGCGCAGCAGACAGACGAACATCGCCCGGCTTTTGCCAAAGCCGGCCGGCTTTTGTCCAGACAGACCAGATTTAGCTTTTGATCGGTTTAGAACGGGGATTGATCGAAGGGCTTATCAAGGGCAACTAATCCAGCACTTCATAAGGTGAGGATGGCTGACTATGTTGTTTATAATCTTTGGGTTAATTTCGTAAGATTACCTAAAGTAGTTAAATGTTATTTTCATGGATTATTAATGATTAATAATGCCTAAATGAAAATATTGTTGTCAAATGAATAAAGGAGCATAATATACAAATTTAAGGATAAATTGTGTATGATTATGTAATATGAGCATATTGGCTTGATGAAGGGATTAGTTATAAATATTGTGTTGAAATATAACTATAACTTCATATAAGGATATATGAGTGGTTAAAGGTTATATTTTGTATATTTATATGAACTATATTTTCAATGGAAAATTAGTTTGGAAATTGTCTATATGACTTTGAATTGAAAATGAGTTTTGTTGGAGTTTATCCGACTAGTATTATGATACTAGTCGGGGTTTTGGAATGAAATATATTAGAATTGATCCAAGGTTTGGATTGTAAATTGTTGAGCCTTAAGTAGTCTTAAGAGATACTAAGGTGGATAAGTGATGCTAGGGGTAGGCCTTAAGGGATACCCAAGATAAAGTGAATAATAAATTGATCCTAGGAATAGGATTGGCCTACGGGTGTATTCGGTAGTCTTTAAGGATTAGCCGATAGAGTATTGGTAATTAGTAAGGACCATGGCCCTTCCCGACTCTAGAGAGCGGGGTTGGATAGCATGGACTTACATCGTGATCACGGGTTAGGGTGGAATCCGAACCGGAGACCTTACGAGGCTCCCGACAGCGGTAACACATAAGATAGGACCCCGAATGGACCTTACCTTCCTACGGGACGATGGGTATGAGTTCAGGGGCGGGATGTTGGACTCCGGCCCGAGAGCCCGGTGAGGCCTCGGAGAGCGGTGACAAGTCTCGTAAAGGATGATAAGACCTACGGGCGGTGTCGTGCTAACGACGGGTATAATGAAATATATGAAATGGGCCGTGTGCCGACAAATAAATAAATTTACTTATTATAGAGATAATAAGTGGGAAATATAAATTATTATTTATATTATGATATCACCCTATTTTGAGGGTCTTAGAAATTGAAACATTGATTATACTTGGTATAGTTGTCATTGTACTTGTCAAATGCTTCCAAGTACTGACCTCCCCTTCACGGGGGAGGCCACCTCACAGTTTCAGGTAGGGAGTAGAGCTTGCTACCAGTGCCCGTTGCCTCGGGAAGATCTAGGAAGGAAGACGTGGTTCGTGCTTCCTCCGTCTCTATTTTAAAAACATTTCAATTAATGCTCATGGATATTTTTGAATGATTATTGGGGCTTGTATGCCCATGTTTGCCGGAGTGTGGCATAAACACTTGTATTAAACGTTTCCGCTGACTTCAATTGATTATTTTACATTATGTTTGTTTATGGATGTACTATTGTGAATGATATTCAAGACGCCTAGTATAGTATGGATGAGTTGGACCGCGGTTGACTATTCGTACTGTACGGCGGGTTGTTTACGTGTCCGGTAGGTCCGGGGCGTGACAATGCTAGTGTAGCTGTTGATAGATGTGACCTTGGTGACATTTTGATGGTTTGTGACCATGTTAATTCTGTGAGAAATTCCCTGTCTGAGCATGAATGGTTGATTGACTCTGGTTGTACCTATCACATGTCCCCCTTTAGAGATTTGTTTTCTACATATGAATTATGTGATAGTGGCTATGTTTCCTTAGCTGATAATAAGAGATGCAATGTGCTTGGTGTTGGAGATATATGTCTGAAGTTTTCTTATGGCTCTGTGTTTACCATTAAGAATGTGAGGCATGTCCCTGATTTGTGTCATAACTTGTTATCTGTTGCTGCTTTGGAGAGCAGTGGTTTACAGGGAAAGTGGGGGAATGGTTGCATGAAAATCTTGAAAAATCCTCTTGTGTTGTTTAAAGCTGAGAAGGTGAATAACCTTTATGTGTGTCATACTAAACCTTTTGCTGATTCTGTGAATGTTGTATGTTCTGATAAGACGTCTTTGTGGCATAATAGGCTAGGACATATGAGCAATAAGGGTTTAGATGTCATGCGTAGGGCTGGTTATTTTGGTAAGGACTCTGTGACTTCTGTGCCTTTCTGTGAATCATGTGTGTTAGGCAAGTAGCATAGAGTCAGCTTCCCTCCTTCCTCTTATCCTAATCTGTCTAAGTGTTAGTCTGTGCTTGAATATGTTCATGCCGATGTTTGGGGTCCTGCCAGTGTTCCTACCCACAGGGGTAGGAAATATTTCCTTTCTATTATTGATAATTTTTCTAGGAAGGTGTGGGTTTGCCTTTTAGAACACAAGTCTGATGTGTTTGTGAAGTTTAGGGAGTGGAAAACCCTAGTTGAAAACCAAACTAGCAGGAAGGTTAAAACCCTTAGGACTGATAACGGGTTAGAGTTCTGTAATAAGGAGATGGATAAGCTGTGTGTGGATTGTGGGATAAAAAGGCACAAAACTGTGTCGTATACTCCACAACAGAATGGGATAGCAGAGAGAATGAATAGGTCTCTGTTGGATAAGGTTAGAAGCATCTTAGCTACCTCTGGTTTGTTTAAGAAATTCTGGGGTGAAGCAGTTACTACTGCTGCCTATTTAGTTAATAGGTCTCCGTCTGTCCCTCTTGGTGGTAAATGTCCTGAAGCCGTCTTTACCGTTATGCCTCCTGATCTGTCTAACCTTCGGGTGTTTGGTTGTGCAGCGTATGCACATCAACAGGTTGATAAGTTGGATCCTAGGTCTAAGAAATGTGTCTTCCTAGGTTATCTAGAGGGGGTAAAGGGTTACAGGTTATGGGATAGGAACCAGGTAGGCTTTAAAGTGGTCCTTAGCAGAAATGTGGTGTTTAATGAAACTGATTTTCCTTGCTTGACCAAGTCTGTTTTTTATCCTGAGTCTAGGTCTGATAGTACTCCTAGTGAGGCGGAGTCTGTCCCTGTTGCTGCTACTCCTTTGTCTGTTGATCCTGTTATCACTGATAATATTGTTATGCATGATTCTGAGTCCTCTGAGCATGATAGTCCCACCACCTTGAGTGAGGTGGAGCATTTGCATGATACTGAGCATGATTTGCATGATATGGGTGCTGAATCTGATTTTCAGGATAACAGTGGTTTGCATGAGTTGCATGTGGAGCCTAGTAGTGATGATTTGCATAATTATCAACTTGCTAGAGATAGGAGTAGAAGAGCTATCAGGAGAACTGCTGATAGTATGCCTGATTATGCTTTCATTGTGCATGATACTTCTATGTTTGCATTTTCTGTGTTTGAATCCCTAGAGCTGAATGAACCCAAGACCTACCGGTGAAGCCTTAGGTTCCAAAGAGTCTCAGAAATGGATTAGTGCCATGAAAAGTAAGATGGACTCTTTGCGAGTGAACCAGACATGGACCCTTGTACCTAGACCCCCCAACTATTCGGTAATTGAGTGTAAGTGGTGTTTTATGGTTAAGAAAGAACCTAGTGATGTTAGGTTTAAGGCTAGGTTGGTTGCGAAAGGGTTTACTCAAAAAGAGGGGGTAGATTATGCAGAAATCTTTGCTCTGATTGTTAAATTCACCACTATTCGTATGATGTTTGCTTTAGTTGTTCACCATGACTGGGAAATGAAACAAATGGATGTAACTACTGCATTTTTGCATGGTGAATTGGACAAAACAATTTTTATGACCCAGCCTGAGGGCTTTGTGGGTTCCAAGAGAAGTGAGCATGTCTGTTTGCTTAGGAAGGCATTGTATGGCCTGAAGCAATCCCCTAGGCAGTGGAACATCAAACTCGATAAATGCATGATATCTTTGAAGTTCCAAAAATCTGTTTGTGATCATTGCTTGTATTTCAAGAATACTTCTTCTGTTCCTGTATTTTTGATACTCTATGTGGATGACATGCTGATAATTAGTCCTTCTCTGAATGCTATTAAAGATGTGCAAAAATGCCTTTGTGCGAATTTTGCCATGAAAGACCTAGGTGATGCCAAGAGGATTCTAGGCATAAACTTTGTTAGGGATAGGAGTAAGCATACTCTTACTTTGAATCAGATTTCTTACATAGAAAAGCTTTTGAGTAAATTCAATATGTTATCTGCTTCTCCTGTTAATGTCCCTATGGCATCTCACTTTGTGTTAAGTAAGGACCAGTCTCCCAAGACTGCTCCTGAAATTGAGAAAATGAAATATGTGCCCTATTCCAGCGCAATAGGGTCGGTTATGTATCTTATGGTTACACTAGACCTGATATTGCATATGCGGTTAGTTGCTTGAGTAGATATATGTCCAAGCCCGGTTTGCCCCATTGGAATGCTCTTAAGTGATTGCTTAAATATTTGATATCTACTGTGAAGCATGGATTAATTTTCTCTAAGTGTGCTAGTGGTATTGAATTGATTGGTTATGTTGATTCTAACTATGCAAATGATAGAGATAGCAGGAAGTCGACCACTTCTTATGTTTTTACTTTGTGTGGCTCTTGCATTAGTTGGAAAACTCAACTGCAACCCATTGTGGCCCTTTCTACCACTGAGTCTGAGTATGTTGCAGCCACAGAAGCGTTTAAGGAAGCAATCTGGCTCAAACGCCTTGTCTCCGAAATTGGGTTTCTCAAAAAGGGAGTTACCATTTTCTCAAATAGCCAATCGACTATCCAACTTTGCAAAAATCCTGTATTTCATGATAGAACTAAGCATATTGGTGGGGTTGGTATGGGTGGAGTATTGACTTGGTGTGTATTGTCCTAGGCAGAAGGGGGTGGACTATGGACTGAGTGTGTATTGTCCAGGGCAGAGGTTGGTCTGGGTTTGGACGTGTGCATGGCAGGAGAAGAAAGCCATGCAAACGCATCTGGAAATGAAAGGAGGGGTGTGGAGAATGGGTTATATGGCCAGTGGGTGGTGAGGAACTGGCAGGTAATGTACGAAACGAGAATATGGTTTCATTGAAGGTGACATGGCGGGATATGATGATTTTCTTAGAGGATAAATCATAGCATTTATAGCCTTTATGGTTAGATGGATACCCAAGGAAGACACAAGGGGTGGAGCGGGCTTGGAGTTTGCGTATAGTTTGGGGTGCAATGTGGGGAAAACATAGGCAACCAAAGATTCGTAAATGGGTATAAGTGGGGGATTTATGGTATAGAATATGGGTGGGTGTGTAATAGGATAGAGACTGGGCGGGTCAAATATTATAAAGGTAGGTGGCCATTTGAATGGCATGAGGCCAGAATATATGTGGAACAGAAGCGTGAAGTAGTAATGTACGGGCGATATTGTTGAGAGTCCGTATAGTACGTTCAGCCTTCCCATTTTGAGGGGAAGTATAGGGGCAAGAAAATCTAAAGTGGATGCAGTGAGAGGCACCAAACTCATGGAAAAGGGAATTATCAAATTCTTTTCCATTGTCACACTGTAGAGTTTTAATGAGTTTTTCAAACTGAGTTTGAATATATTGGAAAAACTGAACAAAAATGGAGAACGTTTGGGATTTATGTTGTAGAGGAAAAACCCATAAAAATTTGGTGTAATCATCCAAAAATGATACATAATAACGGTGACTATTAGAACTTAAGATAGGAGACGTCCATAAATCACTATGTATTAAATCAAATGGCTGACTAGTACTACCTCCGTCCCACTAAGATTGGGACAAGAGAACGTGGCACGATTATTAAGAAAAGTAAGTTTGTGTGGTTGATATTAAATTGATAAAGTAAGAATAAAGTAAGAATGCTTTAGAACCACACAATCTTTACCAAATTTGGTATGAGACAATCTTAGTGGGACTTCCCGAAAAGGTAAAACGGGACAATCTTAACGGGACGGAGGGAGTAGTAGATAAGGAAGAGATAAAGGGTAATTTATGATGTTTACCCAATTGACAGGAATTACATAAAGAACTAAATGTCTAATTACATTGGATAATTTTATTTGTTCTAAGATGACTAAAAACGGGATCGCCGGGATGTCACGCCCCGGACCTCCCCGGACACGTCGACAACCCGCCGTACAGTACGAATAGTCAACCGCAGTCCAACTCATCCATACTATACTAGGCGTCTTGAATATCATTCACAATAGTACATCCATAAACAAACATAATGTAAAATAATCAGTTGAAATCAGCGGAAACGTTTAATACAAGTGTTTATGCCACACTCCGGCAAACAAGGGCATACAAGCCCCAATAATCATTCAAAAATATCCATGAGCATTAATTTAAATGTTTTTAAAACAGGGACGGAGGAAGCACGAACCACGTCTTCCTTCCTAGATCTTCCCGAGGCAACGGTCACTGGTAGCAAGCTCTACTCCCTACCTGAAACTGTGAGGTGGCCTCCCCCGTGAAGGGGAGGTCAGTACTTGGAAGCATTTGACAAGTACAATGACAACTATACCAAGTATAATCAATGTTTCAATTTCTAAGACCCTCAAAATAGGGTGATATCATAATATAAATAATAATTTATATTTCCCACTTATTATCTCTATAATAAGTAAATTTATTTATTTGTCGGCACACGGCCCATTTCATATATTTCATTATACCCGTCGTTAGCACGACACCGCCCGTAGGTCTTATCATCCTTTACGAGACTTGTCACCGCTCTCCGAGGCCTCACCGGGTCCCCGGGCCGGAGTCCAACATCCCGCCCCTGAACTCATACCCATCGTCCCGTAGGAAGGTAAGGTCCATTCGGGGTCCTATCTTATGTGTTACCGCTGTCGGGAGCCTCGTGAGGTCTCCGGTTCGGATTCCACCCTAACCCGTGATCACGATGTAAGTCCATGCTATCCAACCCCGCTCTCTAGAGTCGGGAAGGGCCATGGTCCTTACTAATTACCAATACTCTATCGGCTAATCCTTAAAGACTACCGAATACACCCGTAGGCCAATCCTATTCCTAGGATCAATTTGTTATTCACTTTATCTTGGGTATCCCTTAAGGCCTACCCCTAGCATCACTTATCCACCTTAGTATCTCTTAAGACTACTTAAGGCTCAACAATTTACAATCCAAACCTTGGATCAATTCTAACATATTTCATTCCAAAACCCCGACTAGTATCATTATACTAGTCGGATAAATTCCAACAAAATCTCATTTCAGTTCATAGTCGTATAGACAATTCTCAAACGAATTTTCCATTGAAAATATAGTTCATATCAATATACAAAAATAAAATCTTTAATCACTCATATATCCTTATATGAAGTTAAAATTATATTTCAACATAATATTCATAGTTAATCCCTTCATCAAGCCAATATGCTCATATTACATAATCATACACAATTTATCCTTAAATTTGTATATTATGCTCCTTTATTCATTGACAACAATATTTTCATTTAGGCATTATTAATCATTAATAATCCACGAAAATAACATTTAATTACTTTAGGTAATCTTACGAAATTAACCCAAAGATTATAAACAACATAGTCAGCCATCCTCACCTTGTGACGTGCTACAATAGTTGCCTTTGCTAAGCCCCTCGATCGATCCCCGTTCTAGGCCGATCAAAAGTGAAATTCCTGGACAGTAGCCCAAAAGCCGGGCGGCTTTCACCAAAGCCGGGCGGCTTTCGTAGTCTGCAACTACGAACAGCTTCTTCTCCTTGGCGGTTTCCGGTGGTTTCAACTCCTATCGATTCCACGACTCTCCTAAGTTAAATACCACCACTATATAACATTATTCCCCATTTTTAAACGTGTAGAACTCCATGTTTGATCCACCATATGATTTCTTAAAAATCATACAAGAGTAAACTAGTTAAAGAACTATTTGTGTTCTTACCTCAATCCTAGCTTCTTGCTCTATGGATTTCCTTGTGCTCCTCCACGTCCAGAGTTTGTGAGAGCTCCCTCCAAGCTTCCTCTGGCTCTCCCTCTAGTTTGTATGGTGTAGAAGGCAAGGGGAAATATCCTCTCCCAATCCCACTCCAATCAACATAGGAGACAAGGCCAAGGGGAGTGGGTGTTTGTCTTGCACCTCACCTCCTTCATTTCGCCCCAACACATGCCAACTTGTCCCCTTCCCATTATTTGGGTCTAATAGTGTGTAAAAGTTTACCCCAAGTGGGTGTGGAAAGTCCCTCCCAATTATTCCTGCTATTTTTGGCAGGTTGGGCCAAAATAGCGCTCAGGTTGTCCAAATATTTTTATCAACTTTAGTTGGCACTTTATTGGGCTTCTATAATTATTACGACAACCCAACTAAATATTTGGTAGCCCATTCTCATATAATGGACCCGATAAATAATTTAATTAATCGTGCATTAATTAAATATGCCGATCAATTACACGAATTATATTCGCTAGGAAAATTAAATTACATGTCGAATTTCAAATTCAAGTATATCCGGGTGCGGTGTCACAAGTTCACCCCCCCTTAACGGGAATTTCGTCCCCGAAATTCACAAATGCCTATTCAAAAAGAAATGCATATTGTTCCTTCATCAAGGCTTCTGTTTCCCAAGTTTCTTCTTCAACCCGGTCACTCTTCCAAAGGATTTTAACCATTGGAACTTTCTTGCTCCTTAATTTCTTTACCTGTCTATCAAGTATCCTTACCGGTCGAACGGCGTAGTTCAAGTCTTCACGTATCTCCACAGGCAGTTTCTCTAATACGTGAGACGGATCCGGCACATATTTCTTTAGCATAGACACGTGGAACACGTTATGTATCTTCTCCAATTCTGGAGTCAACTGCAATCGGTATGCTACGGCCCCAATTCTTTCAAGAATCACAAATGGCCCTATGTAGCGTGGGTTAAGTTTCCCTCGGCTTTGAAATCGGATGATTCCTTTCCAAGGTGAAACTTTCAAGAATACCTCATCTCCCACCTCAAACTCTAAGGCCCTCCGACGCTTATCGGCATAGCTCTTCTGTCTATCCTGGGCCGCCTTAAGTCTCTCTCGAATCATTTTCACCTTTGACTTGGTGATCTCCACCAGTTCCGTGCTCTCGAGCTTGGCCATGCCAACCTCATCCCAACACAACGGTGTACGACATCTCCTCCCATACAATGCCTCGTATGGAGGCATGCCAATACTCGCCTGATAACTGTTGTTATAGGCAAACTCCACGAGTGCTAAATGGTTGTCCCAACTCCCTTGGAACTCCAGTGCACAAGCTCTCAACATGTCTTCTAATATCTGTATGACCCTCTCAGATTGTCCATCCGTCTGTGGATGAAAAGCAGTGCTAAACTTCAATTTCGTTCCCATAGACTCTTGGAACTTCGGCCAAAATCGTGATGTGAATCGTGGATCCCTGTCGGACACAATGGTTATAGGAACCCCATGTAGCCTCACGATCTCATCCACATACAATTTGGCTAACCTCTCGAGTGCATAGGTAGTGTTGATAGGTAGAAAATGTGCACTCTTCGTGAGCCTATCAACCACAACCCATACGGCATCGTAATTCCTCACGGTCCGTGGCAGTCCCACCACGAAATCCATGGTCACGTGCTCCCATTTCCATTCTGGAATGGAAAGTGGCTGCAATAACCCCGCTGGATGCTGATGTTCTGCCTTAACTTGCTGGCAAGTAAGGCACCGACTGATGTACTCAGCTATTTCCCTCTTCATACCGGACCACCAGTAACTCTCTTTCAAGTCACGGTACATCTTCGTGCCCCCTGGGTGCATGGCATAGGCCGATGAATGAGCTTCCTCTAAGATGGACTTTCGGAGCTCATCATCTGCCGGTACACACACTCGGTCACGAAATAGTAAGAGACCGTCATCTCTTTCCCTGAAGTCCTCCACCGGTCCCGCTTGCATGCGCTCCCGGATCTTCATAATTTCTTCGTCAGTTTCCTGACCCTTCTTGATCTCATCAAGCAAAGTAGGTCTCACCTCAAACCGTGCCAACAAGGCACCATTGCTAGATACCTCCAGTTGGGCTCTTAATGCCCTCAAATTTGCTATCAATGCCCCCGATGAGCTCTTCCGGCTCAAGGCATCTGCCACCACATTGGCCTTGCCTGGATGGTACTCAATCACCAGGTGGTAGTCTTTTATCAACTCCATCCACCGTCTCTGCCTCATGTTTAACTCTTTCTGAGTAAACACGTACTTCAAGCTCTTGTGGTCAGTGTATATGTGGCATGTCTCCCCGTAGAGATAATGTCTCCATATCTTAAGTGCAAACACCACTGCCCCGAGCTCCAAATCATGAGTAGGATAATTTACCTCATGTTTCTTCAATTGTCGTGAAGCATAGGCAATTACCCTCCCCATTTGCATCAACACACATCCAAACCCTTGGATGCTAGCATCGCTATAGACATCGTACCCCATACCCTGTTTAGGTAAAGCAAGTACCGGTGCCTCGGTCAATCTCTTCTTCAGTTCAATGAATCCTTTCTCACATTTGTCATCCCATACAAACTTAGCCCCTTTCCGAGTGAGCTTTGTCAATGGCGATGCCAAAACGGAGAACTTCTCCACGAACTTCCTGTAGTAGCCTGCCAATCCAAGGAAACTACGAATTTCCTTGACATTCTTTGGCCTCTCCCATTCGGTAATGGCTTCTATCTTCTTGTTATCCACCGCAATTCCCGATCCCGAAACCACATGCCCGAGAAAGCCAATCTCCTTAAGCCAAAATTCACATTTAGAAAACTTGGCATAGAGTTGCTTCTCCCGTAGTGTCTCAAGAACGAGTATCAAGTGCTCCTCATGCTCTTCCTCACTCTTTGAGTAGATTAAGATGTCATCTATGAACACAATCACGAATCGGTCCAAGTATTTGTGAAATACTCGGTTCATCAAGTCCATGAATGCCGCCGGGGCGTTTGTCAACCCAAACGACATAACAAGGAACTCGAAATGTCCATACCTAGTGCGGAAAGCACTCTTCGGTATGTCATCCTCTTTGACCTTCAATTGGTGGTACCCAGACCTCAAGTCAATCTTCGAGAACACAGTTGCTCCTCGTAGTTGATCAAACAAGTCATCAATCCTAGGCAAAGGATACCTATTCTTGATTGTGACCTTGTTCAGTTGACGATAGTCAATGCACATTCGAAGTGTTCCATCCTTCTTCTTCACAAAAAGGACCGGTGCTCCCCATGGGGAGTGGCTTGGTCTAATGAAACCGTTATCCAAAAGCTCTTGCAATTGGGTTTTCAACTCGTTAAGTTCTGCGGGTGCCATTCGGTATGGCGGTATGGAGATTGGTTTGGTGCCAGGCTCGACCTCGATCACAAATTCAATCTCCCTATCGGGTGGAAGTCCCGGTAAGTCCTTTGGAAAGACATCCGGATACTTGCATACCACCCTCACATCATCAATGCTCGTCTCTTCTTTTATTTTGTCTACCACGTATGCTAGATATGCGTGGCAACCCTTTCTCATCATACTCCTAGCTCTTACGGCGGATATGATACAACTATTGGATTTGGCCCGATCCCCCTCGAAGCGTAAGGTTACCCCTTCATCGCCTTCGAGTTCAAGTATCTTTGTGTAGCAATCGACCCTAGCATGATGCTTCTCAAGCCAATCCATCCCCAGGATTGCATCGAATTCAATCATACTCAGCGGTACGAAATCACACGTCAAGTTTTGGCCCTCCACTTCCACCTCACACGATGGATAGTGGCTATCTCTCTCGATGTCTTCCCCTAGAGGTGTGGATACCAATAGGGCTTGAGTCATCGGTACAAGTGGTTCTTTGAATCCCCCGGCAAACGCCTCACTCACGAATGATCGTTGCGCCCCGGTGTCAATGAGGATTCTTGCGTCTCTCCCGTTAATCTTTAGTGTTCCTACATTCATAAGCAATGTAAGACACACTCCCCACTCATTAGACTCATTTCTTAGGTTATAGAGTACCCCGGCTATGGTTTGGATGATCGTCATCTAACGCCCCATCCCGATTCCATCCCGGTTCCTACCTAAAAGTCAGCATTGTGCACAAACTAGGGAAAGCCGGCCGCTTTTCATGAAAGCCGGCCGGTTTTCGTACCTTGGCCTTCGGCTCGGAAGGAAGGGTTACGTAAGCCGGCCGGTTTTTGCCAAAGCCGGCCGGTTTTCGGTCGCCGAAAGAATTACAGATTTTCCATTTATAAAAGCCGGCCGGTTCTTACGAAAGCCGGCCGGTTTTCGTTAGCAGCGCTTCACACCGGAATGCCTGAACACAAGCCGGCCGGTTTTCACGAAACGCGGCCGGTTTTTATACGCCGAATGATTAAAACAAAAATCAAGTACGAAAGCCGGGCGGCTTTCGTCAACGTCGGGCGGCTTACGGTCGCCGTAGGATTTTCCAAATAATTCGAAGGCGAAAGCCGGGCGGCTTCCGTCAATGCCGGGCGGCATTCGTCCCAGGTGGATATCCATCCACTCCTTCGAATTTGCACATTCCCGGTGGCTATATAATGTATACATTTTAACACTTATGTTGTTTACAAGGGAATAACATCAAAAGTACAAGAAGTTACCCGCGACGGAGTCCGGGTTAGCACGTGCATCGGCCTCCGTAATCGCATAGACCCTCGCTTGGGTCCTCCCTTGATTCACGGACGGTACATTGCTTGTGCTAGCTCCACCGTGCCCCAAGCTTGCACTCGGGTTTCCCGTTCGGTTCCTGCTCACCATGGTCCCACTACTCGGTCCGGAACCCGTACCTCGCCCAAGCTGTGGGCAACTCACCTTCATGTGCCCGACCTCCCCGCATTGATAGCATCTCGGGGGATCGCGACACTTGCCGTGGTGAAGCTTCTTGCAGTTGCTGCACCTTGGTACTCCCGAGTTTTGAGACCTCGAGCCTTGCCCGCTTGGGCCTTGATTCGCCCTCGATGGTGGTGCAGGGGTCTTGAATGAGCCACCTCCCCCGTGGTTCCCCTTCTTGTTAGAACCTTGGGGGCCATGGTTCTCCCATTTTCTTTTCTTCGCCTCATCGGCATCTCTTTTCTTCCTCTCTTCCCACTGTTTTTCGCCCTTCAAGGCTTGGTCTACCACTTGGGCGAAGGTCATGTTAGGCAATTGTGTCGCCCTATCACGTATCTCCAAGTCTAGGGCATCCCAAAAGTGGTTCACCATCCGGTTCTCATCACAAGCGTACTCCGGTATGTAGTCGGCAAGGTCCCGAAACTTGTACTCAAGTTCCTTCACCGTCATGCTACCCCCTTGAGTTAGGAGGGTATATTCCCTAACCTTCTTGTTCACCTCAAAGTCGGAATAATATTGGGCAAAGAACTCCCGTTGGAAGTCCTCCCAAACGGCATCCTCCCCATACTTGGTCTTGGTCCCATCCCACCATTTGGACGCCATTCCTTCAAGCAACCTTACCGCGATTCTCAGTTTAAGGTTTGGCGTGATTTGCATGTCAAGGGCTGCTTCATTCAACCTCTTGATCCATTGGGCGGCAACCGAAATGTCTCCGGTCCCGTCAAAGGGTTTGCACCCCAAGTCCCTTGCTTCCTTGATAAACTTGGAGATCCTTATGGTTGGACCTCCATCATTTCGGCCTCCATGTGGTTCCACATGGACTCTAGATGCATGGTGGCTTCCTCCTCTTGAAGCCATACCCGAAGGTTGCCCCGTTCGGCGCCTTCGGCGTTGCCTCCTCTCTTCACGCTCCCGATGATATTGTTCGAGTAGCGCCTCAATTCTCCCAAGAGTGCCATTATCGTCACTCTCCCCGCTCACGTCGTCATCCTCCCCATCATATGGGGTTTCCACCGGCTCGGTTTCCGGCCTATAAGTTGAGTCCTCATAGGACCAATAAGTTTCACTCTCCGTGTCAACGTGGCCATCGCTCACGGTTTGTTGTTGGCCTCCACGGCCCCTTCCCCTTGACACCCTGGTGGACCCCCGGCTGCCGCGTTCGGATCCACCCGGTACACGGCCCGTCGGGTTCCTCCTAGTGATTCTTCCAATTGGCTCCATTTCTGAAAGAAGTTTAGAATGAGCCATCAGACTCGTATCAATTGTCAAGTGACGGATAGGTACTTAAAGACATCTTTTGGCTCAAATCACCGCCATACCAATTGTTAAGGGTACCATCTTAACAATTAGAGACCTTGCAACTCAAGTACCAAAAGTTCTATAAGTACAAAACTTTATGCTCATGGTTTTCAAAATCATTTTCAAAAGAATTTTGAAGCTTCATTATGAAGTTTACGGACTAAGGCTCTGATACCAACTCAATTGTCACGCCCCGGACCTCCCCGGACACGTCGACAACCCGCCGTACAGTACGAATAGTCAACCGCAGTCCAACTCATCCATACTATACTAGGCGTCTTGAATATCATTCACAATAGTACATCCATAAACAAACATAATGTAAAATAATCAGTTGAAATCAGCGGAAACGTTTAATACAAGTGTTTATGCCACACTCCGGCAAACAAGGGCATACAAGCCCCAATAATCATTCAAAAATATCCATGAGCATTAATTTAAATGTTTTTAAAACAGGGACGGAGGAAGCACGAACCACGTCTTCCTTCCTAGATCTTCCCGAGGCAACGGTCACTGGTAGCAAGCTCTACTCCCTACCTGAAACTGTGAGGTGGCCTCCCCCGTGAAGGGGAGGTCAGTACTTGGAAGCATTTGACAAGTACAATGACAACTATACCAAGTATAATCAATGTTTCAATTTCTAAGACCCTCAAAATAGGGTGATATCATAATATAAATAATAATTTATATTTCCCACTTATTATCTCTATAATAAGTAAATTTATTTATTTGTCGGCACACGGCCCATTTCATATATTTCATTATACCCGTCGTTAGCACGACACCGCCCGTAGGTCTTATCATCCTTTACGAGACTTGTCACCGCTCTCCGAGGCCTCACCGGGTCCCCGGGCCGGAGTCCAACATCCCGCCCCTGAACTCATACCCATCGTCCCGTAGGAAGGTAAGGTCCATTCGGGGTCCTATCTTATGTGTTACCGCTGTCGGGAGCCTCGTGAGGTCTCCGGTTCGGATTCCACCCTAACCCGTGATCACGATGTAAGTCCATGCTATCCAACCCCGCTCTCTAGAGTCGGGAAGGGCCATGGTCCTTACTAATTACCAATACTCTATCGGCTAATCCTTAAAGACTACCGAATACACCCGTAGGCCAATCCTATTCCTAGGATCAATTTGTTATTCACTTTATCTTGGGTATCCCTTAAGGCCTACCCCTAGCATCACTTATCCACCTTAGTATCTCTTAAGACTACTTAAGGCTCAACAATTTACAATCCAAACCTTGGATCAATTCTAACATATTTCATTCCAAAACCCCGACTAGTATCATTATACTAGTCGGATAAATTCCAACAAAATCTCATTTCAGTTCATAGTCGTATAGACAATTCTCAAACGAATTTTCCATTGAAAATATAGTTCATATCAATATACAAAAATAAAATCTTTAATCACTCATATATCCTTATATGAAGTTAAAATTATATTTCAACATAATATTCATAGTTAATCCCTTCATCAAGCCAATATGCTCATATTACATAATCATACACAATTTATCCTTAAATTTGTATATTATGCTCCTTTATTCATTGACAACAATATTTTCATTTAGGCATTATTAATCATTAATAATCCACGAAAATAACATTTAATTACTTTAGGTAATCTTACGAAATTAACCCAAAGATTATAAACAACATAGTCAGCCATCCTCACCTTGTGACGTGCTACAATAGTTGCCTTTGCTAAGCCCCTCGATCGATCCCCGTTCTAGGCCGATCAAAAGTGAAATTCCTGGACAGTAGCCCAAAAGCCGGGCGGCTTTCACCAAAGCCGGGCGGCTTTCGTAGTCTGCAACTACGAACAGCTTCTTCTCCTTGGCGGTTTCCGGTGGTTTCAACTCCTATCGATTCCACGACTCTCCTAAGTTAAATACCACCACTATATAACATTATTCCCCATTTTTAAACGTGTAGAACTCCATGTTTGATCCACCATATGATTTCTTAAAAATCATACAAGAGTAAACTAGTTAAAGAACTATTTGTGTTCTTACCTCAATCCTAGCTTCTTGCTCTATGGATTTCCTTGTGCTCCTCCACGTCCAGAGTTTGTGAGAGCTCCCTCCAAGCTTCCTCTGGCTCTCCCTCTAGTTTGTATGGTGTAGAAGGCAAGGGGAAATATCCTCTCCCAATCCCACTCCAATCAACATAGGAGACAAGGCCAAGGGGAGTGGGTGTTTGTCTTGCACCTCACCTCCTTCATTTCGCCCCAACACATGCCAACTTGTCCCCTTCCCATTATTTGGGTCTAATAGTGTGTAAAAGTTTACCCCAAGTGGGTGTGGAAAGTCCCTCCCAATTATTCCTGCTATTTTTGGCAGGTTGGGCCAAAATAGCGCTCAGGTTGTCCAAATATTTTTATCAACTTTAGTTGGCACTTTATTGGGCTTCTATAATTATTACGACAACCCAACTAAATATTTGGTAGCCCATTCTCATATAATGGACCCGATAAATAATTTAATTAATCGTGCATTAATTAAATATGCCGATCAATTACACGAATTATATTCGCTAGGAAAATTAAATTACATGTCGAATTTCAAATTCAAGTATATCCGGGTGCGGTGTCACACGGGATGACCAAGTCGATTACGCCATAGCTCGGCTGGGGGTGTGAAACATGCAAGTGAGGTGGTGGGTGGTCCAGGGCATGGCAAAAGAGGATAGAGATGACAGGAACTGTTACACCTCAAGACCTGTGCCCCCGATTGGAGATCCTTCATTGAAAAACCAAATGGGTCAAATGTGATAGAAACATTATTATCAGATGTAAATTGACGAACAGAGATAAGATTTTTGATTAAACCGGGGGCATGGAGTACATTGTTTAAGTGTAGAGGGGGGTGAGTGGTAGATAGAGAAAGATTACCATGGCCTAAAACATGACAACAGGTAAGGACTGACCATTGCCAACCAAAATACGATGATTAGTGCACGTATTAAAATAAGGCATAAGAGTACCTGTGGTGGAGGTCATGTGTGAAGTTGCACCCGTGTCCATATACCATTGTGCATTGGGTGGAGATAGTGATATGGTGTGCATGGCAGCAGTGATATCTGTAGGAACCGGAGCACTACTCGCCAGATGGGCCTGGGAGGGGCGTGGTCCCAGTATGCCGGCTGAAGACTTCTGTGACGGTGGAGTCCATGGCTGTGTAGGATAAGGGCAAGGTGGCATGGACCAATATGCCCAGGGGGAATGGCCACTGACTGGGGCTGGTGGTCCCACTGGGAAAAGGAATAGCAGAATCCCAATGGCCATGCGAGCGAGGTTTGCCACCACGAGAAGAGTTGGAACGTCCACGGCCACGAGAGGAGCGGTTGTCCGGTCTGGGGCAGGGATTTAAATAGCGGCCCGCTACTGCTATAGCGGCCCGCTACCGCTATAGCGGCCCGCTACCGCTATAGCGGCCCGCTACCGCTATAGCGGCCGCTATATAGCGGTCGCGGTAGGGGCCGCTACCGCTACGACCCGCTATTCCGCTGTGAATTCCAAATCACGGGAAAAACCCGCTACAGCCCGCTATTGACATTTCCAGGAGTACGTCAAGAATGGGTTGATGTATAAATGTGTCTATGTTGTGTAAATGAACTCTTAATGTTATAAGTGTTCAAACAAATATTTACAATGTTTGTATTAACATCAACACTCATTAAATATATGTTTTGCGCAATTGAAAATATTTCACGCCGCTGCAATCGCTACAGTCGGCTACAGGCCGCTACCGCAATGACCGCTACCGCTACCGCTGCCGCTACGACTATTTAAAACCTTGGTCTGGGGGCTCACTAGGACGTGGTGGAGGTGGGGGTGGAGTGTTGACGATCATGGCAGCAGGGGAATGAGCAGCTTGTTGGAGCTTCCGGGACTCTTCAAGACACAACATGGAATGAGCCTGGGAAAACAGAGGGACCGGAGATGCCTGCTGAATGAGAGATGCTACAGTGTCGTAGTGCTCAGGCAGGCCGATGACCATGCTACAGTGTCGTAGTGCTCAGACGCTGATTGGTCACTGGAGCGTCCACGTTAGCCAGCTGGTCGGAGATAAGCTTCAATGCCTTGCAATAGGCGGCGACATTTGGGAATTAATCAAGACGCAAGTTGGAAAACTGATTTTCCAAATATGTGGCACGGACGGGTTTGTTGTCTTGAAAGATCTCCTGCAGGCGTTCCCAATCATGTGCGGCCGTAGAGTCGGGCGCAATGATCGTGTGGAGGAGATCATGGGAGATGGTGCCGTAGATGCATTGAAGGACGACGGCGTTGCTCCACAGTACACGGGGAAGGTGGGGTTGGCGGTGTGAAAGAGGTGTCCGACGGAAGGATGTGGTCAAGCACCTGGGCTGTGATTTTGAAGAGCTCGGCCCAGGAGGAATACTCGGAGGTTTCATTATCGAGAATGATGCGGATGAAGTTTATGATGTTGGAAACGGCCAAGGCGGGATGAAATTTGGAAGACGATGAAGAAGCCATGGCAGGAAAAAACACAGAGGCGTCTGATACCAAATTAGAGTATTAATCAAAGAGTTCGAAGTACATATATACTGTATTGAACGAGTTCGAAGTACATATATACTGTTACAATCAAAGAGTCATACTCTGGTAAGCTACGTAAAAGAAGGAAACAACTATTCTATCTCAACTATTTTATCTCAATGTATGGGATAATAATTGAATAAAACTAAGGAAAATTTTGTGGTGCACTCACGTTTCAGAATCTTTTGGTGCATTTCACAACTGGCTTCATCCTATTGGTCGTTCATTCCAGCTCACATACCTCACAAAACAATGTTTAAAATTGCATATCAAGTCCTTAGCCTAAAACCTATTTCGGATTGTTGCTTTCCGATAGTAAAGAAACATCCGATAGGCGAGAGAGCAATCGAAAAATCTGACATCCTCTAGGGTTCATACTCGAAAGAAAAGAAACGAAAAGAACATAAAGGATCGATTCTCCAGCTTTTCAGATCGAAAGAAAAGAAACAGAGACATGAAATGATCGTCCATCCTCATTGTCTGATCGAAAGAAAGAAACCAGCACAAGAGAAATGGGAGCATCTTCCATCTTCCACCAGGTTTTTTGAATATTTTTTTTTACCGCCGTATTCTCATCCCAAGGGCGTATAGCCACTTCGTGGCTCAATCCATTCCCCAATAGCCCCATGTAAGTTCCATCATCTATAATTTTTTCACTTACCTAAAATTGTCTCCCCTGATTTGCATCTTGGATTGTGAATTCATAAAGTGTCAATTTAATTGAACTAACTATTGAATTTATATTTTCAAATGATATGATTCAATAATCAGAATTATTTATTTTTCATGCATTCAATTTGGATGGGGCTTATTATGAGCTTGATGAATTTCCCAGACTATTTAATCTAGTCATCGTGCTTATTTGGTTATGAATTAAGAATGTTTCCAAAAGGAACATCATCTTTCCCTTCAACTATATCCTCCACAAGACTATTGCAACCAGGAGAGCCTCCACTTCCTGGTGGAAGTCGGTCAGTTTTCAGAAAACCATTGCTTGTAAGTTGTAACTCAGTCTGCTTCCTCAATTTTGTCAGCATCATTCTCCGTCCATGCAGGGGAGGATCCAGGAATTTGAGATGCCATGGGCCGAATAGAAATTATACTAGGTTTAAATATTAGAGGGGTGAGCTAAACGTGAAAAATGAAAAAAATTGAAAATTTTCTAAGTTGCTCTGGGCTTCAGCCTATCATAGCCCGTGCATAGATCCCCCCCTGCGTCCATGCCATTGAACTAATCTATTAGGACTGCCCTAAACAAAGAAATATGAACTGAATTTTCAAACCAAAGTCTTAAAAAAACATCCCCTCAGAGGAAGTCACTGTGAAATGACGTGCATGCTAAGAGAGTTCACTGCGAAAGACCCCCATAGTTAAGTACTACCTCCGTTCTCTTTTAGTTGCAACATTGTACTTTTTGCACTATTCACATATTCTACTTTGATTATATTTTATTAATTGATGTATAATAAATTAAAATTTTAAAAAATATTATTAAATTCTTCTCATTCTAAAATTTCAAAATATTATTTTTTTTAAATTTTTTATTAATAAGGAATGAAAGATATTAATGGTCAAACTTGTGCATTGGCAAACGTGAAATGTTGACGGTTGCAATTAAAAAGGAACGGAGGAAGTACATGCTAAACTTCGTATGGAATTATCATGACATGACAATCATGGACTAATGCAGTCACCATTCAGGAAGATGATTTGTTACATGTTCAAGATTGAAGGTATAATCTTTACAAGATAATTAGCTTCACCGAGCTTTATTTATGCAGTTTCTTCAATTTTCTGTTATTTTGATATTTTATTTTATTTTTTGTTTTGACTATTTGTATTTATGGTTAGGTTTGTGGTGGATGCAACAAATTTGAATGGATTGATCCAGAAATATGTCCAAGAGCCATGGCAATGATACTAGGTTTGTTGAATAAGATAAACAAGCTGCAAAGTGAGTTAAGGAGCAGATGGGAATGAACTAAAAGAAGAGGATATTATACCTGATAGGAGAATGGGTGATACTGCTTGTATGGGTCATTTTTGTAAGCAATGTCAATAAAAAAAGAATTCAAAGTGGAAAATGTGCAAGGCTCCAGTTGATATTGACTGATATTGTTGTCTTTTAGAAGGATTAGTATTGTGATGTGGTTGATATTGTACTCGTATCATGTATGTATATGTTTAGTAGTTACTGTTTTTTTAAACCATGTATATGTATGTTTCAGTTGGTAGTGCAACTTTTTGCATGTACTGAGTTTGTAAAGATTGCAATTTCTCTTTCAAAATTAATGAAGTCCTTCATTTACTTGATTCTTTTCTTATTAAATTTCATTAAATTATGATTCCATGTATTACAGTTACGGGGCTGCCAAAATGACCTAAATGATAAGTTTATAATGTGATTGATTTTCTGAAAAATGAAATGGGTGAACTTTTAAAGCCTAGCCTCTCCGTTTATACCATCAAAAGGTCCAAACTACAATTCATGACAAGTTGAAAGATAACAAGTTTATGGAACCATTCATAACCAAGGAGTTAGCATGGTTTATGGCATCTGCTTTACTGAGCTTCCCTGTGATCTTTCTTCTTAATACGTCTTAAGCCTTTATAGAAAAACACCAATGAAATGCTCACGAAGTCTCCTCAAAGGCCACACCCATCGAAGGTCTAAAAGAGTTCATCCTGAAAAATGATGCTTGATACGGTATGTTGTGTCGACGATTAAGTTCCTGATTCCTTTTTCACTTAGTCCAAGTCATTGTAAACGCCCAGGAAGAGGATATTTTGCAGGAAAATAGGCGTAAGAAAAATAGACGGTGGAGGCTATAAACTTCATTTGTGGTTCCATGTTGTCTCATTGTATGACTTATTTCTGTTAGATTTGTACACCCAATAAGCTCTATATTTTTTCAAAAATGCCCTGTTTGTTTGAATTCACACAGAGAAAGGGACACCCAAAAGGAATCATTATCTTTTTTTTTTTTGCTAAAGCAAAACTTTGTTTGTTTGGTTTTCAATTTGTTCCGGCGTTTGACAAACCAGGGCCAGGTTAAATACTGTTCGCAATGATTTTTCTTATACGATAGTATTTGATTATTAAAAAAAAGGATGGTAGAAAACTCTATCACAGAAGAACCAAAATAGAAACTGAAAAAATATGCAGTAAAAATTCTGACTGGACATGGCAGTACCAAACTAAAAAATGTTGTACCAAACTAAGCACTACAATAATTTTTTTTAACAAAGTTCACTTCATACATAATTGTAAACCTTCCAGCACACCAATGTAAACCTGTATAGCATATATATACAAAGCTGAAAATCAAAATTTGAGATAAATACAATAAAAATAACACCATATTTGAGGCATCGTATATTTCACGCTAAACTTAACATATGTATTAGAGCCATTTGTCTACTTGACTTGGAACCCATTCTTCCGAAGGATAAAAAAACATATTGCATAGCAGTTTTAGCTGATAAAGATCTTTTGTTTAATGGACTTGTAGCTTACAACTATTGGCCACCATATACGGTTTGTAACTTAATAAACAACTACTCTATACAGTTGGTAGCCAACAAAAAGCTCTACTACTCTTTGTTCTACCACATTGCAACTCATCATAATCTTCATTGTCAAAGTAGAATTCATCTTTTGTCTCAATTGCAACATCTTCAAATTCTAAATTAACTATAAATGGCTTCTTCATATGTTCCATATTTGGGCCATTCCAGTGACTCAATCTCTCACTCGACACCTATTGAAATGCCTCAATGTGTTTGGAGCAAGTAAGATACCAATATTAGAAACAACATAAGTAATTATGTATACCATAAATAAATTACATAAATATTTGGACCACCTATCTGCCTCCAGTGTATTAATGAGATACAACAACATAAATAATTGGATTAAGAGACAATCTTTATTCATGACTTGTGTACCTTTAGTCATATAACTTACTTTCAATTAAATGCTACTCCGTATGTTTAATCAAGTTGGAGACTGCCAATGCTTAATTGTTCTCTCACATGGCTACCATATTCTACTTAAACTATGGTCAGTATGGTGGACTATGTTCTTTAGTCACTATATGAACTTCTTTCTTTTCTTTCACATAGAAGCATGAAACATAGGCAACCTGCTTGTTACTCCCTCCGTCCCATTTTACCTGTCCTACTTTCCTTTTTGGGTTGTCCCAAAATAAGTGTCCACTTTCCTCTTTGGGAAAGAAATATGTGGCCTACACCAATTCACTTTATTATACTCAAACCTCAACCACAACTTTTACTTTTTCAACCACTTCAATAATAACCGTGCCAAGTCAAACTAAGAAACATAAAATGGGACAGAGGTAGTATTATAACTTTGGCAGTCTATAAGGAGAAAGACAGCCCATTTTAAGAACAAATAGTTATCTCACATATGTGATTAAAGACTGTATACATTTTCCAATACATGCTCCACCACAAATGAAAAACAAATGTGGCTGATAGGAAAATTAATAAATATGAACTTCACAAATAGAACACAGAAAATAGTTGCCTAATAAAGTACAAAATTTGTCTGAAGTATTCTGTGAAAAGATCACAAACTAAATAAATTCTTATACTTTTACTATAAAGTATAACAATACAAACATCCCTCTTTCAAACAACCCCAGACGTGAATAATGACAAAGACTGCAAGTTTAGAAGAAATGATAAGAAATGATGAGCCAAAGTCTAGCAAGCCATTTCTTCCTAATTGGAAAAGGAAAAGGAAAACATAAGTATGCAATCATTATCAGGTGAAAAGCAATTCATTTACCTTCTCATGTACTTCACATTTGCATCCCTCTATGAGAATTTATCATCTGCCTGTATGATGGGAGCAAGAAAGGTCAGCCAGCTTGGGGCCACCTATTTTTTGAGCTTCTTCCCCATCGTACTTGGTACTTTAGACAATACATAATCCGAAATGAAAATTCATGCTAATGATTATAGCAGACAACAATAGCGCAATATTTAGTGAATACTGTAGAAATTATATAAATTTTAAGGAGTAAAAACGTAAAATAAAAGAGAAGCATACGGAGCGGAGATGGGTTTAGGTCTGGGCGACCGGCAAGTTAAAGCTCACCGATAAGGTTTGCATATGCGGAGGAGGGATTGAACGGTAAAGTCGAGCGAGACGGAGATAAGGGCGGCATGAGGCAACAATTTGAGAATAACCGGGAAGGAGGACTCTGAAGACGATTATCCCATTTGCAGAAGAGAAAGAAGATGGGCAAAATCAGCCTTATCGATCCGCTTTGCCATATACCTTCCCCTGATGACTTTCCATCTTACCTTCTTCCTTCCGCACAAGAGGCGCTCAATTAGCCAGCCCTCACCAGGGGAGGAGTAGTTGGAACTGTATACCCGAGGTACTAAGCACGGGGAATAAGTACGATCACTTTTGCAAATATGGAATGTTTTTAGATGAATAGCTGACGTGGAATAAATATCAAATTAAATTCTGTCTGTTGAATGCACCAAAACATTCACGAACGTGGGTGCACTGAAGAGCTACCATAAACTAAAACTAAAGGATAAACTATCCCGTGCACTCTTCTATGTACACGTATACATCGCAAAAATGTTCCCATTTATTTGTGACACATAATTGTTCCAATTATGTTGTGACACATAATTGTTCCAATTATGTGTGTTAATAGTCAGAGTACAACAAATCTAAGAACACAGTAGGGTAGTGAAAAACATAAATAGACTCTTAGCAATAAATAATAAGCAAGATTAGAAACATTACCATGTCAATAGAGAACAAACCCAGATCTCAAAATGAATCAAAATAGCTACAAAAAGAAGTTGAATCGGTAATTCACAATTTTCACTCAAATCCACACCAAATAAACTAAACAGATGAAACAAAATTCCTATCAAAATACTAAAAAGTAAGTTGCACGTAGAGAGCTATACTTTGACACCCACCCAAAACCAAGAGTCATTCATGGGTGAGCAAGAAAAGTTAAGTGAATTTATAATTAAATAGCTTAATCATCATGTAATGAATTGGTTGAAAGAAGACTTACTTGGGATCGCCAGGATCAAGTTCAATCCAGAGACTTCACCGCCCTAATAACAATGCTTCCTTTTCAATTATGTTTGCAAAAATAATTAATAAATTAATAGTTCCAACCCTACACCAAAAAAATAGTTCCATGTTATTAAAGATATGTTAGTCAACCCCACACCATTTTTATAGCTTAACATATTAATGCTTCCTTTATTAAAGATGAACTCGTTGGTCAATGTTAAAAGAACCATATAACGACATTTTTTTGAAGTCGTCATTATATGGATTATGGTGGTCGTTAAAATCCCCTTTTTTGTAGTGAACTCGTGCATAAGTAGTTGTAACTCACATATAATAAGATGTAACTCACGCATAAGAAAATGATACTTCATATATTATCAAATTTAACTCTAAGAATCAATATAAACAAACTCAGTGTCTTAAAAACCTCTAAGAACATATAAAAGAGATAAAAAGAAATATTATAGAAAAAGTGTATGCATGTGTGTTATCCCAGATCAACAATCAACACTGTATATTCATAATGATATTGCAATAATACATGCGTGATGTACGAATGGAATGTTGAGAGAGAAAAACTAAGAGGTGTTCTACGAGAATGATGTGTGCGGAATTAATTGTGTAGAGTCATAGGTTGTTCGAACCCCTATGCTTGTATTTATAGGAGAAATTCGAACATCCTAGTACAATTAGGACATGTAGGGCGTGTGAGCTTAATCAGCTAAAAAGTTTGTTTCTCTCTCAACTAAAAGTCTAATAATACTAAGACTAATAAATCAAGATAGTTATAATTAATTTGAACACTATAAATAATGTTCTAACCGAAGAAGAGCATATTATCTTTGAGTCTCATGAGTATCAATGTAAAGTATTAAAGGGCGACCAGAGACAACAACATTTAGAACTGGTGGCTTTATCAAATAAGTCTTGATGTTATCAAATGCATTTTGACACATATGGTCCTATATGAAAGGCACACCCTTCTTCATAATTCGACTAAGCGGTTGACACCTTCCAGATAAGTTCGAGATAAACCTTCAAAAAAAAAAGTATAGTTTTACTACTATTCCAAAGAGGAAAAAAAATAGTTTTACTAACTATTCAAAAGAAAAATAATAATAATAATAATTACTACTACTATTATTATTATCACCACCATTGCTAGCGGATTAAAATCCCCAATTGGTGCGGGCCAAAGCCTTAACCTTCCGAACATCTTTATTTGATGATTCGGATTATATTTGGGTCCCTTGACCTACCATGGTCATCTTTATTTGATGACCCGGGCATCTAGAATGAGAGCCATCATCGGCCGCACACGGCATTATGCCTAGAAGCGGTACACCTCATTCCCCTACACGCTAATTGCGTCATCCAAAAGCCGTTGCCCTAAACAACGCATCCAAAGCCGTTGCAATAGACAACGCCCCCCAAAGCCGTTGCCCTAAACAACGCACCTAAAGCCGTCGCAATAAACGACGCATCCAAAGCCGTTGCCCTAAACAACGCACTTAAAGCCGTCGCAATAAACAACGCCCCCCAAAGCCGTTGCCCTAAACAACGCACCTAAAGCCGTCGCAATAAACGACGCATCCAAAGCCGTTGCCCTAAACAACGCAACTAAAGCCGTCGCAATAAACGACGCACCCAAAGCCGTTGCCCTAGACAACGCACCTAAATATCGTATCGGCACAAGCGGTGAAACACCCAAATCGGCCGGCGATATGCAGGACGAAGGACCTGTGTGCATGGTCCAACGTCTTCAAACGGAGAAGCATACCGCGTCGTCCGCGCGGAAACCGCAGGACGACAGGCCTGAATTAAGGCTGAGGTTACAAAAACTCCACCCGTCAGTAAAATTTCGCTCAGGACCACAAAGGGCGGCCGTCAAAAGACGATGCCTGGTCCGGTCCCTCGTCGCCGATAGACGTGGAAAGGCCAAAAAAGATGCCACTGACACACCAAGCCGAGGGCGTATTTACTCCCTCGCACTAATCCACGCGAAAAGCGTAGCGGACAAACTACCGCACATGGACGAAGGGACAGTAACCCTTCGGCCACCCAAAAAAAAAGAAAAGAAAAAAAAAAGAGAAAAAGAGGGAAGCCGACGGACCGCGCACTTGCCGGCCTCGAGCAATAAAAATAAATTAATTCCCCAAACTTATTATTCATCTCAAGACCGGCTCCCAATGCCGAAGCTCTTGCTCCATCATTTCATGAACGGCCCCCGAATGCCGTCATGCCTCTACATTATTCGGATTGGCTCATCATCATCGCCGTCCGCTCATCACGACCAGGCCCCCGGCCTCGGCGTGATGCCTTATCTCAAGACCGGCCTCCTTAGCGCCAAGTGTCTTGAGCTAGCGACCGAGCTTGCTATTCCCTTCCAGGATAGCAACTGTTGCCTCTATATGACGATCAGCTTCATCATCGCCTCGTCATCATGATCCAGATTGGCTCATCATCATCGCCATCTGCTCATCACCACCGGGCCCCCCGCCTCGTCGTGATGCTTTATCTCAAGACCGGCTTCTCATCGCTGGGTGTCTTGAGCTAGCGACCGGGCTTGTTATTCCCTTCCAGGATAGCAACCGTCGCCTCTATGTGACGACCGACCTCATCATCGCCTCTTCATCATCATTATTCGGATCGGCTCATCATCATCGCCATCCGCACATCATGACCGGCCTCCCAGCCTTGGTGTGATTATTTCTTCTCAGAGACCGGCTTCTCATCGCCAAGTGTCCTGAGCTAGCGATAGGGCTCATCATCCCTTCCTGGATGGTGACCGTCTCCTTTATATGACGATCGGCTCATCAGCACCTCGTCATCATTATTCGGATCGGCTAATCATCATCGCCATCCGCACATCACGGTCGCCCCCCGGCCTCGACGTGATGATCTAGCTCAAGACCGGCTCCCTCAGCGCCAAATGTCTTGAGCTAGCGCCCGTGCTTGTTGTTCCCTTCCGGGATAGCAACCGTCGCCTTTATATGACGATCGGCCTTCACATCGCCTCGTCATCATATGTTGGACCGGCTCATTATCGCCGTCATCCTCACATCGCGTCCGGCCTCTCGGCTAAGGCGTGATATCTTATTTCAAGACCGGTCTTAGTCATCCCTTCCCGGATGGCGACCGTGGCTTGGATCTTCGGATCGGCTCATCATCATCGCCATCCGCACATCACGATCGGCCCCCCCGGCCTCGACGTGATGCCCTATCTCAACACCGGCTTTATCAGCGCCAAGTGTGTTGAGCTAGCGATCGGGCTCCCCATCCCTTCCTGGATGGTGACCGTCGCCTCTACATGACGACCGGCTCATCTCTGCCTCGTCATCATTATTCGGATCGGCGACCCATTATCGCCATCCTCATATCACGACCGCCGCCCCGGCCTCGGCGTGATGATCTATCTCAACACCGGCTTCATCAGCGCCGAGTGTGTTGAGCTAGCGATCAGGCTCGCCATCCCTTCCTGGATGGTGACTATCGCCCCTACATGGCGACCGGCTTATCATCGCCTCGTCATTGTTATTTTGGATCGGCTCCTTGTCACGGCCGTCCTCACATCACGATCGGCCCCTAGGCCACGATGTGATGTCCTATCTCCGAGACCGGCCTCTCATTGCCGAATGTCTTGGGTTAGCAATCGGGCTCGCCATCCCCTCCTGGATGGCGACCGTCGCCTATATATGATGATCGGCTCAGCATTGCCTCGTCATCGTATCATCAGACAGGCGTCCCACGCCCCGTCCTCATGTTCAGATAGGCGTCCAACGCCTCGTCCTCATATTCAGACGGGCGTCCAACGCCTCGTCCTCATATTCAGACAGGCGTCCAACGCCTCGTCCGCATATATTCAGACAGGCGTCCAACGCCTCGTCCTCACATTCAGACAGGCGCCCAGCGCCTCATCCTCATATTCAGACAGACGTCCAACGCCTCGTCCTCATGTTCGGATCTAGCAAACATCTTGCGGTCTCCGGCTCAGAGACTAAAGGATCTCAGATCTCATCTACAGGCCCATCGGCCATATATTATTCTGTCATCTTTGTTTGATGACGAAGAGCTCATCTACAGGCCCATCGGCCATATATTATTCTGTCATCTTTGTTTGATGACGAAGAGCTCATCTACAGGCCCATCGGCCACATATCGTTCTGTCATCTTTATTTGATGACGAGGAACTCATCTATAGGCCTCTGAGCCATATCTCGCCCCGTCGTCTTTATTTGACGACGTGGAGCTCTTATGCAGGCCCCTCGGCCATACATCGCCCCGTCGTCTTTATTTGACGATGTGGAGCTCTTATCCAGGCCCCTCGGCCACACATCGCCCCTTCGTCTTTATTTGACGACGTGAAGCTCTCATATATGCCTCTCGGCCACTACTCCCAGTCATCTTTATTTGACGACGTGGAGCTCTCATATATGCCTCTCGGCCACTACTCCCAGTCATCTTTATTTGATGACGTGGAGCTCACATCGGCCCATCGGCCTCATATTCTGGTCATCTTTATTTGATGAACCAGACATCATATTATGCACGGTCGCTCGACCCATCCCTTAGTCATCTTTATTTGATGACTAGGACTACTGATCATGACGAGCTACCCACATCTATGGATCGGCCTCGGCCATCCCCTCGGCAGAAGGACACCGCTGCAGCTCCACCTCTAGGCCGAAGGGCTCGCACCTTTTGCTTCGTTCTGGGGGCATCCGATGTACTCTTTTTCCCTCATTAGGATTTTTTTCCCACAGGGTTTTTCCTAATGAGGTTTTTAACGAGGCATCTCCCCATTGTGGATCAAAAGGTGTCAACCCTCGCCCCCCTGTTGCAGACATCATCAGACATGCATTACTCTACTCCTCTTCACCTCGTTACACTCGCCTCAAGGAGTGGGGGACTGGGAGAGCGGGGGACTTAGCGCCTTCGCTACCAAAGAAGCAGAAATTCAAAATTTTTGCAAGGATTGCCACTCGCACCAACGACATCATCATATCACATACATACTCAGCTGCCACATCGGCCAGTACATATACATAGCTCCCCGGCCTCAGGACCGGTGGTGATGGTCTCTGGCCTGCGACCTTCGGCTGAGGATTTTCCCATAGGGTTGCCTCAGCCAGGGCTCACCAGTGGGATCGGATCATCGGCTTGGGAATCCGGGCGAGGCGCTTCGACGACGACAGCAGTTTACTCACCGGACGACGACAGATCAGCACACAGTTCTACTCTCTTTTCGCCTCGAGTACTCTCGACTCAGAGAGTGGGGGACTCCTGATAGAGTATATAGACTCGGACCCTGGGTATCACGACTATTGGGCCCAGACAGCGGCCCGGACAGCGGCCCACAAATGTTCAGTAGATAGCATTTATCTCATTGTACACTTTATATATTCAGATGTATCCATTAGAATAGATTAGATATCATTTATTAGCCCTTTATTAGCCTTTTATTGTAACTGGGCCAGCCAGGCCCAAGCCTGGAAGCCCAACCCTCTTTTCTCCTATAAATACTCCTTATGGGAGCCATGTAAAGGATGGGATGGTTGATTGGAATTCATTATACACATCACTTTTGTAATACCCGAGATTAATATAAGAGGATTAATAGTACTACTCATACCAACAGAGGTGCATCTCCTTTTAAGGGAGCTCATCATCCAAGAACTCCAAAGTTAAGCGTGCTTGCACGGGAGTAGTATTGGGATGGGTGACCCCCTGGGAAGTTTCTCAGGGCGCGCATGAGTGAGGACAAAGTGCGCGTAAAAGGTTAATGGCGGTTTGTGAGGACAGTACTAGAGGTCTGAAGGGTGTATGGAGTAACTACCTCGGGTCCGGTGGGGCCGGGGTGTTAACGGTGGTATCAGAGCAACCCTGCGACAGTGTGCTGATCCGTTGAATATTGGGCAGACACTTAGCAGGGGAAAAGATTCTGTGGTTTGATTGAGATTGGTTTAAGGGCGCAACGAGGACGTTGCGTTCCTAAGTGGGGGTGATTGTAATACCCGAGATTAATATAAGAGGATTAATAGTACTACTCATACCAACAGAGGTGCATCTCCTTTTAAGGGAGCTCATCATCCAAGAACTCCAAAGTTAAGCGTGCTTGCACGGGAGTAGTATTGGGATGGGTGACCCCCTGGGAAGTTTCTCAGGGCGCGCATGAGTGAGGACAAAGTGCGCGGTAAAGGCTCGTGGTGGTTTGTGGGGACAGTACTATTGGTCCGGAGTAACTACCTCGGGTCCGGTGGGGCCGGGGTGTTACAACTTTATCTCACTAGCTCTCCCTTCTCTCTAAGATTAAATAATCTATCAAACGGCATTCATGCAATTAAACCGACAAGAATCTAGCCATCAATCATGATTAACCCCTTCATCAACCCCCAAATCCCTAATTAAACTACTCACAATTCATAATTGAAGAATCAACAGAATTGAGATGAATAGAATAAATTGTCATTAATTAAAAAGATGAACTTACAAATAATCCCAGGGTCTTGGAAGAAAATAGCGTAAAAACGGTGTTAAATTCGTCCCTAGGCCTCTCTGTAATGTTCGTAACCCCAAAAAGTGGGTATGGAGGCCTTATTTATAGAAAACAGGAAATTCGGGTCGAATTAGGACAAATCGCGGCCAGGCACGGTGCCAGGCACGATCGTGCCTGCGACCGTGCCTGCGGAGTATACGCGTAAAAAAATTGCAGACACGATCGTGCCTGCACCGGACACGATCGTGTCTGGCTGCCAGTAGCTCCGCGTTAATTCCAACTGCAGGCACGATCGTGCCTGCCCTTTTCTTCATCGTTTTTCTTCGTTTCTCGTTCCGAATGCTCCCGAATGCCTACGAGGTCGATCCAAATGCTCTTTCTTCACCAGAATTTCGTCGTGAATCTCCCAGTGGCCTCCAAATCTTCAAAATCTCTCTCGAATGCCTTCAAATCCTTCCCGAATGCCTCTCAAGCGCTGATTGCCGGACTCTAACCTCTTCAAATCAACTCCAAATGCTATGAAACTCGATCCAACGCCTGTTAAAACAACTTGAGCCAAAATTGAGACTTGCAACGCCTTAAAGCCAGGAAAATCATCAAAATCCGACTCGAACACGCATCAAATGCGTGTCTAAATACGGACTTATCACATATGTATATATATGAGTGAATTTAATGAGGCCGTTACGCCTAAATGATTTGAAAGACAAATGGGCCCACGGGCCGGATATTTTACTCATATGTATATATGTTACGACGGTTGTCTACGTGGCACAGACGCGGTCTGGGGCATGACAATTAAGTGATATCAGAGCCATACGATTTCTAAACTATATAGTCAACCTCTCAAAAAGGTTTCTATCAAAACAACTTTTCAATGAAAACCATGAGCATAAGTATTGTACTTTAATTAAGAACATTTGGTTATCGAGTTGCAAAGTCTCTGGTTGTTAAGACAGACCCCTTATCAATTTCTGTCAATTGACATTCAAACAAGTCCAAAGACTCATTCCAATATATTCTTTCAAGAATGGGTGGTAGCGATAGGGCGGTTCGAGGAAAACCGACAGGGCGTGCGTCGGGGATAGCCGGGCAAGCCAATATGGTGATATCAAGGTCGCCTAAAAGGCGAGGTAAGAGCCACCAAGGCCAACGAACAAGAGCCGCGATGGTCGATCACATAGTGACCAAATTCGAGTCATGGAACTCGGAGGATGACTCAACTTATCATCCTGAAAGTGAGTCTGATGAAACATCTTTTGAAGGAAATGGTGGAGAGGATATACATAGTATTCCTCCTGATCAGGTTACTGAGACGTACAGATGGTACCAGCGTGAAAGGGAAAGACAACGACAGACATCCCGGGTGGGACATGTCAGTGACGAGACCTCTCGCAGGAGGGGTCGGGGTGCTCATAGAGCACATGTTAGGACAATCAGAGATTCGGATGGAGAAGGACCATTCATTAACATCTCAAAGTAGCTCACAGGACTAGGGGCTTGGGGTGCAAAACGTTTGATAGGACGGGGGATATCTCGGAAGCAGACGAGTGGATAAAAAGGCTGAATGATGCAGCCGATGACATGCAAGTGGTTCCCGAACGAAAGTTCAGGGTAGCCACTAGATTATTGGAGGGTTTAGCTTCCGCTTGGTGGGAAGGCATCAAGGGTAAGTTTGATTGGGTAGTCACGTGGGACAACTTCGAGCAAGCATTCTAGGAGCAGTTTCACACCTCTTTCGAAGAAAATCGAATGAGGAAGGAACATACCAATATCAAACATGGAATTGAGTTTACGGTGAAGCAATTGGAACAAAGGTTCCGACATCTGGCAAGGTTCTTGCCCAAGTATGCTGCCAATGAGGATCAAATGGCAAACCATTTTGGAATGCACTCAATTTGGAAATACGTGAAAAGGAGACCTACCAATTCAACATGACCTTCAGCCAGGTAGTAGCCCAGGGTCTCCAGGAGGAGGAGCTTTGGGAGGAAAGACAAGCAAGGGATGCTAAAGAAGCACAATAAAGAGATCAGATGATCAATCATCCTCCTTGACGAGAGAGGAAGTATGACCTTCAGAGCAAGGGGGACTCTAACAAGTCAGATCCGTTTTTCAGTACGTCAAAGCTCAAGCACTCGGGGCACGGGAGCACCCACATGTGATAATTGTAGGCGAAGGCACTATGGGAGATGTATAGCGCCATCTAGATGTTACTTTTGTGGAGAAACAGGCCACATCAAGGTCCTTTGTCGTCAATGTACATATGAAGGAACATTAGGGGCTAGAGGAGGGGTCACGGGGGTTGAAAACCCTACTGGAGTTGCCTCAAACATGGTACCTTCTACAAGTCAATGGCGAACTCGCTTGTGAAGGCCGGGAATGGCGAAAGCCATTTGTTGGGCCCGACTATGGCATAAGGTATTATTAATTTGAACCTTAAATTCCATAAATATATTTATGTTTGAAATTGTTAGCTTCAGATAATGAAGGGAGAAATGTTTCTCAAAGTTCTCACGTTAATTTCGAGGACGAAATTCCTATAAGCTGGGGTGAACTTGTAACACCAGACCTGAATTTCACCGTGAGAATTTTTTTCAACAAGTACTGGGTCAAAGAAGGTAAATCAAGACTAAGAGTAGTCTTGATAAATGAGTAAGTAAAAATTTTGTCTTAAATTAATAAAGGGTTATTAATTTAGACGTGCGACCCACATCGGGAGCGGGGACCACTTGTGGTATTCTAAGTTTATAAAATATTAATATTTACCCAAACGATACTATTATGATAGTAGGAATGGGTTGTCGACCCTAGTGATGTAAAGAATGACGATTGGACGACCAAGTGGGCCGGGACCATAATTCGAAGTTGAGAACCCTTAATTATCGGACTTAATAATTCGGAAGACTACGAATTAGTAACAGAAGAAATATAAATATTTTAAGAACCCAAAGATAATGGGATGATAATGTATGATTAAATTGGTATATTAAAGGAGGGTACACTTGGAGGACCCTCCCTAAAGATATTTTGATATAGGAACAGAGAGATAAGATTTTATTTGTGATTGTCTTTCATTTTCTATATTTGATTGCATTTTCTTTTTAATATTTTTAATCAACTACTTTATATACAGTGGTGGATCTTGCAACCGAAAGTTGGGTGTTTGAAGAAATTCATGGTTAGAATATTGCACAGTAATATTGTTTGATCCCACAATTGAAGAAATGTAATTTTTTCACCAAACAAATACCAAAAAGGGTTAAGGGTAAAAATATTTATATAAAAAATAAAATGTACATGGGATACATTATTACATCACACATGCTTTTTACATTTTATTTTCAATTTTTTGCGTTTTCGCTTCAACATCCTTGAACAAAAGGTATCAGGGTAGCTCCTGCCAATATATAATTTATTGTGTAAAATATTACTACGTACTTGCTAAGTTGCTAATATGATAATGTAATTTCAGTTTTTGTTGGGGCATCATCAAACCAACTAAAGACAGTCCTCTGTATATGTGTGCATTGATGCAATCGAGATACTCCGTCTGGGGGTCAACAGAACTCCAAAACTACGGAACCAGAAAATCAGAACAAGACCCAAGAAATTAATAAACATATTCTTTTGAGCATTTTCATTCGGAGAGGGAGAAAGAGTTCGCAAACATATTGTATGACGTTTAATATTTACCACCGTGTTGCGAAATCATTGAAAAGAAATCAATATAGTTATATATATGGATTCCATGCATGTCTTTTGAAACAATAACTATGAAAAAGGCACATGCATTCTAGCTATTTAATAAATAGAGAAATATCCAAATATACACACCAAAATAGCTACTAACGGGTAATTGATCTACATATCATCCCGCCCAGAATGGCTCGTCCCTTGGATCAATCAAATGAACTCTTCCTTCGTCAAAGAACCACTTGACGAGTGCCTCTTCTATTGTCTGATGGGTAAAAAATAACAATAAAATATGTTCTTTTAGATGAGTATACTATTAGTATTAACTTTTAGTAAAAATGGACAAATAATCTCAACTATTAGTAACATGCTTTAAATAATCCAAAGTATCGATTATCTAAAAACAATCTCAACTATTAAATAAAATTCTTGAAATGCTCCACTCACTTGTAATAACCCGACATATAATATTTAAGGGTTAAGCTAGTTAATGTAAGTTACCGGAGCATTTTGAGAATTTTGTTCAATTATCTCAATTACTTTGAGATAATTGATACATTGAATTATTTAGAGCAGATGACTAATAGTTGGACTTATTCTTATCCGATTTTCCTAATTTTTATAGATTTGTATTGGTGCCAAGCACTAATATTATTGAGGAAATTTTAAAAACACATTTTAGAAAAGCCTTTTTTGGACATTTGTAAACCCTTGTTTCGAATGAAATGGGATTAATTTAGAGAAAAGTTACTACGTACTATTTGGGAGCATCTGGAAACCCATTATCTATGTACGAAGTATTTGGTTAACGGAGCTTGGGAGCACCTTGGTGCAGAGTGAGGCAAAAACTAAAATTTCTTTTTTAAATGTGTTACGTTGTTACTTAGCTATATGTATTTCAATTTTTACCTCCTAGAAGAACTTAATTGACCTTTTTATGAAAGTTCGAGGATCTATTTGACAGTTTTCCCAAAAATATATCAAAATCCGTACTACATACGTAGTAACTTTTAATGATCTTTCATATGATTGCTTAAAAAAAAGTCTTTCATATTATATCAATATTGCGAATACAATGTTTAAAAATGATGTTTCAACTTTCAATTCTAGGATGTTTTCCAATCTAAAACGTTTCTTAAATAAATCCACGTGCTAAAAAATGAAGTTTCAATTATAGGGACATATAAGTTTATTTACTCTCTTAATAAATATGTATTGTTATGTATGTATGTGTACATATATACATACATGCGCGCACACACACATATGTGTATATATGTGTGTGTGCGTGTGTGTAGGGTTAAGATCGGATACAAAGTGTGTTTCCGGTACAAATTACAAAATCAATGGTAAGAAATATTTATGCTACAACATTCAGCCGTTATTTAGTATAGAAGTTATTTAGTACGGTAGTTTTCCTATTTTCTCTCAAGTGCATTGATTAGGCGGTATTTAGTATGGAAGTTTCTCATCTTTAACGGTTGGATCATTGAAATGGATGATTGAGATTAATTGCATTTTGTAAATTAAGATGAATTTGTATATGATCCCAACTCTGTGTGTACATATATATGTATATGTATATGTATATATATAGACACACTCTTTGCATGTCTCAATTTTGTGGAATGGTTGACCTGCTAATTATACTTGAAAAATAGTCAAAAAGTAAAATATACCGTGATAAAAATGGAGTATACAACATATTACTCCGTAATAGATAACAAAAAGTGAGGGAATACCTTTGAAGTATTATTTTCAGGAAACATGGGCTTCTTCAAACCGCCCAAGCCAAAGGAATGACCAAACTGGGAAGTGACCAAATACCCATTTGTGGCCCTTGGCGTAGGCAGTGCCTTTATGATTTGACGCCTAAACCCTACAAACAAGCATATTACTCGTTATTAAAAAACATATGCTTATAAATTGCGTTTTCACACATGTATACTACGGAGTAATTAAGATTGGGATGGTATATACTAGAACACATCATAATACTACCTACTCCATATTTTATAGTAGTACGTAGGGCTGGGCACGGGCCGGGTCGGGGCGGGTAATGCAAAATAAAATGGAACCGCCGGTTCCATTGTACGGTCCGATCCGGTCCGGGTATTGCAATTTTCGAAATAGGAACCGGACCTTACCCGGCCCGTTTGAAACGGGTCGGTCCGGTCCGGGTTTTATGGTTTCTATTCCCATATCTTTTTTTTATTGTATTCTCATATCTTAAAATTAGTAAAAACTCACAAAGTTCCAAAAATCGATAATTAATAATATAGTACATTAGCAAGTTTCAAAATAACAACATAGTGGTGCACATGTAACACAAGTGACAAGTCCAATACTTCATAATTTCATGTATATAAGTTCCAAACAATTAAAGTTCCAAAAATCAGCAACATAGCCAAAATACATATTTTCTAACATTTGAATTTAAAAATGTTGTCTAACATCACATATTAAGGTGACACATACATGAGGGTGGTAATCACAATTTATATATTTTTAAGAACAAATTTTCAGTATTAGTCAAAGTTGACACATACATGGGGGTGGTAATCACAGTTTATATACTTTAAGAACAATATTATAAAAACAAATATTACAAAATCATTTTTAACAAATAATTAAATTCCATAGAAAGGAATAATTCAATACGAATAAAAATAACAAGAAATTTATGTAAAATTTAATCAATAATTTGAAAGCAAAATGATGTTACTGCAAGTCAATTTAAAATTCTACTTCTAGCAAAGGAAAACAAAACTATTTCAAAATCGATTATCACAAAACTATTAATAAATTAATATACAATATATAACGGGCCGGGCCGGGTACCCGGTATTTTTTTATTTTGGAACCGGCCCGGGTCCTTAAAAAAAATTACCCGGACCTACCCGAACCGTTTTATGGCAACAAAAAATGGAACCGGCCCGTTTTGGACCCGAACCGCCATTACCCGGACCGGACCGCGGTTCCAAGACCCGTTTGCCCACCCCTAGTAGTACGTATATCGACATATCGTTGACCATTTTAAGCAAATTCAAAATTTTGAAAAGTTTGTAGACAAGCAAATTCAAATATATAGACGGATTTTGGCAGGGATACGCCAAATCCGTGCCAAAAACACTTTGTCACGAGCTATTTGACATGAAAAAATGATAAGACCGTGCCAAATTCTGTGCCAATCCCGCCTTTTTTTATAGTGCAACAAATTATTTCTACGAAGTTAAAGATATAAGCTAGATAAGAAGTTCCATATAATAATATAATATATAGGGATTAGGTCATGAATATTACGTAGTACTACCTCCGTCCCAAAAAACTTTGTCATTTCAAAAAATTTGAACATCGATTTTGATTAGTACGGAGTATAATATTATGAAAGTTATACCTTTTATACTTTTATGAAAGTACTTTAAACAAAGACCATTTTCATATAACTTTTATATTATAAATCATTTCCAATAAAAAGATATAGTTGGTCAAAGTTTTGAAAATGACAAAGTTTTTTGGGACGGAGGTTGTACTAATTAAAAAGATTTGGAGACACATATATAGGACCTCTTTCAATAATTGCCAAAAAAGAGACACATCCGTAATTCGGTATGAATGTATGATTAAGTAGCAAGTTTGGGATCAAATGATCTATTATGCCCCTTCCTATTTGATTAATAGGCAACAAACGCTGTTATGAGTATGCAACAAACTCATAACATGCCTACGTAACATTATTTCAACCATTTTTATGGGAAAACGCTGTACGCAAGCCACACAAAATTGATTTTTATATCCAATCCCAATTAAATTTAATTGGTGATTGTTTATAGTTAATTGATCCGATAAATTACAATTATGCGTTCAAATAATTAAAGTTAGCCACCAGACAAATTATAGTTAGCCGTTCGGTCAGTTACGATTATCCGTCCAATCAGTTATAGCGTTGCATGTTTGATCAGTTACCGTTATTCAGTCGACCATTTATAGTTACGTGTAGCCTATTACAATAATTCATCTCGTCCAGTTACAATTATCAGATCCGTCATTCAGTTACAGTTACCTGACTCGTCCAGTTACAGTTACCCGAATTGTCCAATTACAGTTACTCGACCCGTCCAATTACAGTTATCCAACCCGCTATCAGATTACAGCTATCCAACCCATTATCCAATTGCAATTACTTGTCACCATTATCCAGTTACAATTGTCCGACCCATTATCCAATTACAGTTACCCGACCCGTTCAATTACAGTTACTAGACCCGTTATCTAGTTACAGTTACTCGACCCGTCCAGTTGTAGTTATCCGACCCGCTATCCAGTTATAGTTATCTGACCCGTTATCTAGTTACAGTTACCCGACCAATTATCCAGTTACAGTTACCCGACCCATTATCTAGTTACAGTTACCCGACCAATTATCTAGTTACAGTTACCCGACCCATTATCCAGTTACAGTTACCCGACCCATTATCCAGTTACAGTTATCCGACCCATTATCCAGTTACAGTTACCCGACCCGTTCAGTTACAGTTACCCAATCCATTATCCAATGACAGTTACTCGACCCGTCCAGTTACTATTATCTGACCCGATATCCAGTTATAGTTATCCGACCCGTTATCCAGTTACAGTTACCCGACCCATTATACAGTTACAGATACCTGACCCATTATCCAGTTACAGTTACCCGACTCGTTCAGTTACAGTTACCTGACCCATTATCCAATTACAGTTACCCGACCCATTCAGTTACACTTCTCAACTCGTCATCCAATATAGTTACTCTCAAACCGTTCAGCTAGAGCTACCACCACTCCCAACCACCCCTACCACTGCCACCGCCAGCCATAACTGGCCACCGCCACTGTCGCCGACCACGCTGACCCGACTACCAAGCCCCAGCCCCAGCCCCAGCCCCCAGCCATTTTCCCAGCCCCTCCGAGCCCAAGGCACCTTACCAACCCATGCCCATCCCCCTCTCTGTCACTGCCATCCACCAAGTCCTGCTTGGTCGCCGACCAACTCCAACCCCTTCAGCCGCCACATCCTGCCGCACACCAACTCTGAACTGTGAAGACCCCCAACAACCTCGATCCACTCCTCCCAGCCCAAGTCCACCACGACCCGATCAGATCTGACAGTCTAAAACCCAGTCGGACCAGTCAACGCCTGGGGCGGCGCCGCTCCATCCATAACCCTAGCCCCGACCTGGAAAACCTAGTGCGGAGCACCTCCGCCGTCTGACTTCGTCGCAGATACGAAATCGAGCCGCCGCAGCCTTGAATTAGAAATAGATGATGTCGCAAGCAAGCTAGAACAAGGAGAAGAAGAAGAATTGTATGTCGAGGTTAAAATCGCTTTTAATAGCTCACCACCATCGCTGGAGCGGCGCGGAATTCGTTGTCGCAAGTGTGATGCACCGTCTCTGAAGAGTTTCGTCGCCACCTCGATGTCGATTTCATCCCCATCTCACAGCCATCTCTGGATCTTCGTGAAGACGGAATCTGGGAACGGTGGAGAAGTATCGGCTGGTGAAGAACTCGGTAGAAACGAAATAGACTTGAGGGCATTTCAGATTTTTGTTATCCCTCCTCTCTCTTTTGTCCAGAACGGAATTAGGTCTTAATTTGTCTAATCAAAACCTGTGGGTCTTATTTTTTACATTAATTCTAATATATACTACACCGTACCCTAGCTTATTATTTTGAGATAATTGTAATTTTAGTTCTGTAACTTTGACCATCATGTTATTAATCATGTAACTTTACTTGGTTGCACATTTGATCCTTTAACTTATACGTAGTGAGCAATTTAAGGACTTTTCCCTTAGAAAGCATAGATAGTTCGAAGTTTATGACATCTCTTACAGATAATTTACGGTCAAAAACATATTTTCTATTGAAAAATCCCCAAATTGCAAATATTTATTAGTGATAAGACCAAATATGCAATTGAATATAATTATAAAACTAATAAAGATATAGCCGAAAAATATAATTGACAAAATATCCAATTATGTTCTTCCTTGCCAATACTCTGTATAACTTGTGTAGGATGCCAATTTCAACAACTTATCACGTGTTAAATGTATATATAATACTCCGTATATTTATTACTCCGTATTTTTCTGTGTCAATTCTTAATGTGTATCCCTAAGAGCATCTCCAATGCACTTCTTTCAAGTGAGGGTAAATTTTGCCAAATGTCATTTAATTAAAGTAGTGTTTGTCCACATAAGATACACATTTAAAGAAATAAATAAGAGATCTCCAATGCATAATGTTAACATATTAAATTTTATCTACGTGTCATTTAATTAATATTAAAACACGGCAGATGCTCTTAAAACACGTGACTACGTATGATCTCTTGTTTTGAAAAACCTATATAAATAAACTGCAGAATGATTGGCAGCCATATCGTCTCCAGGGCCGGCACAAGATCACCAAAAAAATCAATTGCAGCAACGTAAGTCAATACCCCTGCATAAACAATTCCTCTTTAATTGATTTTTCTTCTTCTACCATGAACGTAACCCAAAGCCCCTGCATAATTAATTTTGATCATGCCTACTCTTACATCGATTTATATAACAATGAAAACAAAAACCTGTGAGCATGAATTTATCAACTCGGACGGTTGATGAGAAAAAAATCATAGGATTCTTTAATTTGGTGTGTGAAATTTACTTTGATAATATCACGTATAAATTCCAAGTGATCACCGTTTGTCTTTTTTTCTACTGCATATATTGATTTATGAACTTGATAGTTTTTAAGTTAATCTTTAATATTTGTTACATTCATTATATCAAAATTTTATTCTTAACTTTATATACTAACATGCCGCAGCAAATGTCATCACGAGATTCTGAACTGAGTTCCAGTAATGCATCATCGTCAAGCACAGAGTCACTTTCTCTTACCAAGTCTATCTTCATAGATGATAGTTTTGATGAAGAGGCTGACTCATTTGTGATTGAAACCGGCACGGTTCAGGTTCCAATTTTGATATCTACATTTTTAACGGGTAAAAAACGTGCACATGGGGGTTCAACGGTTGGTAGAGAATATATTTTCCGTGATAGGAAAGATCGTCATGATTTGATTAAAAGTGACTATTTCATTGGTGAAAAGTCAAAGTATACTCCGGATAAATTTCGTCGTCGATTTCGTATGGATATTAAGTTATTCGAGCGAATTTTGCATGCAGTAGAGAATTATGATAATTACTTTACACAAAAGGTTGATGCGGTTGGAAACATAGGGTTGAGTCCTTTACAAAAGGTTGTAGCCGCAATACGAATGCTTGCATACGGCTGTTCAGCTGATTCCCTTGATGAATATGTTCAAATAGGTGAGAGTACTACAATTGAATGTCTTAAAAAATTTTGTGGTGCTATAATAGGATTGTTCGAAGAAAAATATCTTAGAAAACCAAATAAGTCTGATATTGCAAGTCTATTACAAGATAGTGAAGCTCGTGGGTTTCCAGGAATGCTTGGTAGTCTAGATTGCATGCATTGGCATTGGAAAAATTGTCCGACTGCTTGGCATGGAACATTTACTAACGGGTTCAAAAAAGTTCCCACTCTTATTCTAGAGATTGTGGCTTCACGTAGTTTATGGATTTGGCATGCATTCTTTGGTATGGCTGGTACTAACAATGATGTTACTGTTCTTGATAGATCACCTCTATTTGATGACCTTGTTAATGATATTGCACCACCATGTGACTTTACAATACAAGGCCATCAATACAAAATGGGATATTATCTATCTGATGGTATCTATCCACAATATGCCACATTAATCCAAACTATTTCCCAACCCACTTCTATGAAGGAGAGGCTATTTGCAAAATGTCAAGAATCTGCTAGGAAGGATGTGGAACGCGCATTTGGAGTTTTACAAAGTCGTTGGCATATAGTAAAAGGTCCTGCTCGCATGTGGAGTGCAACCGATTTGGGGAAAATAATGAAGACATGTATCATCTTGCACAATATGATTATTGAAAGTGAGGTTGCCGAAGGCATCAATCCTGAAAATTGGCGGCCAGAAAGCGATGAAGCAGTAGAAGATGTTACTCCAGAGCATGATTTCACTTATCTTATGTCGAAAATAAATGGTAGAATGAAAGAAATACAAGATAAAAGAGTGCATAAAGATCTGAAACGTGATCTTATCAACCACCTGTGGGAATTGTATGGTGATCAGGGTGAAGATTGAGGTGTCTTGGCTAAGTTCTACGTAGTAGTTTATTAGTATTGCATTTCAGTTTGTGTTTTTCATTCAGACTTTCAGAGTTTTGTAATGGATGCTTCAGTGCAACAATCTATCTTTAAGGTTCACATGTTTTTGGATGTTTTATATATTGGACTTGTTATGTTATAAATAGTTTTTTACTAGACTTGTTTATGACATGTTATACATGTTTAAGAATTCAACATAATTAATCCTAATGATTCATACACAGACTTGTTTTTAACAAATAAGCTACTCCGTATTTTTTTGATACTTTTACTCCTAAAGAATAGGCTGAAATAAAATGCATAGTGATTGACAATTCTGCAGCCTATAATATTGTTATGCTTTGTTTTACTCTTACAACAGTTTTACGTATAATTGCATAAAGATGGGATGTTGCAAAATTTGGAACCCACAATGCCGTTTTAACAAGTTTTTACTTTTAGTTATACTCTTAGGTCCCTTAAGCCCCTGTAAAAGATGGTATTAGATTATTTACTTTTACAAATAGATCAGAAGTACATCCCGATCCACCTGTCTCAACAAATTAAAGTATAAATAATACTCCGGATCTGTTTTTTCCTGCACAACTCGTGCTACTGTCCATACTATAGAAAACCCACACATGAAAAGCAAAGATGACATTCATTCTGAACATGAAAACTAAGACACAATTGAATGTGTTCAAAATTAAATGAAGGACAAAAACTTAATACTTTATGTAGGTGTTCAAAATCAGTAAACAAATAACAAAGAATGCAAATAAATGAAAAACTTCTGGATCATAGAGTGTTCATGAGAAATGGTAAACCAAGGCCTTCAAACTTTGTCCCTCTCAAATGCAACCTGCATGTGGGGAAATGATAAAAGAGACAAATTAAATTATAGAGATATTATCATATATTAGTAATGAAATGAAGTAAGATGAAATCAAAATTCGATCAATATGAACACTTACTTTTGTATATTAGAAAAGACCATCACTCTCCCATTCTTTCAATATCTTTGCCTGCATAACATCATAAGAAGCTCTAACAGATGGTGACAACTTACTTAGATCTTGGTTCATAATGCGGTTTTGGTACTGTCTCCTTTGACCTTCCTCTTTTAGTTTTTGAGCCTTTTCTTTTAATTCAATCTCTTTCATCAACACTTGTTCTCTCATTTGCATGCTTGCTCGATTAACATCAACTTGTTTCTCCAAAGTTGATTGCAACTTATTTAAGGCATCCACCACACCTTTTTCTTCATGTAACTTGCGTTTCTTGTCCTTGCAATTTTTTCTTCCTTGTGGGCGAACAATTCCATCCGGATCAGTCTCTTTTGGTGGTGTTAGATCTTCAGGCATAGTAGTTGAGCACTCATTCAATGTTGGTGAAGTGCCATTATCAGAATTTTTATTGATTGATGCCCCTGCCGTTGTAAGAATTTGTGAGCACCATTTTGCATTCTTGATCAATATTTCCCAACAATGGAGAAATTTGAATGGAGTGCCATAAAAATCCTCATACAAGCGTAATGCTTTTATCACCTATCAAAAGTGTAGCATGCATAATAAGTCAAACTGGAAAATACTTGAAAATACATTCATCCAGTGGCATATGTTTGAATATTTTGCATTTTTAGATAGAATTATTGATCCAGGAAAAATGGCAAGTCCATGCCCCTTATCCAGCCCACTGTACAAAAAACTAAAAAATTAAATAAGAAACCAAACAGGAATAATACACTACCCTGATTTTTTTGCAATGGAACCTTATTATAGCATTGTTGTTGGCACTTTATTACACTGTTCATAGCTTACTGCTAACTCATACGCTTCTTAAACTCAAATCAGTCCTTTTCATACTCTCAATTGTATAAAAAGGGAAAATGATTAATCCTTACTCATACGCTTTCCTGGATAAGCATTTTTCTCTTGCAAAAGCATATTATGAAAAAAAAAAGCTGATAATAAGTAATGAAATATGACATGACTCTTACCAAGTCATCCTTATTTGAACCACTTTGTGGACGTCGTTCCAACTGCTCATACTTCGCAACAAATTTACTTACGGCACCTCGTATTTGATGCCAATGACATTGGAGGCTATTGTTGTTTCTTGATATGTTGTGATCTGGCCCCATTTTTCCTTTCCAAACTTCTAGGACACGGTTCCACATGGCAGCGTTTTTCTGATTATTACCCACATCAGCATCCACAGAAATGTAGAGCCAAGCCTCTGTTAGTGCAACCTCCTCTTCAATAGACCAGTCTTTTCTAAGAATGGAAGGTTGAGGAGTAGAATGCTGAGAAGTATTAGAGGTTTTAGCATTTTTAGCTCTCTTATTTGATGCCTTAATGGTCTCAGGACTTTGAGAGGCCACAATGGGTGTGTTCAGTAGCTCTTGGTAGGAGAATTGTTGTGAGTTATGTTGGTCCATATGGAAAGGAATAGTTCCATTTTTTGGATCAACATGATAGACAGGTGGAGTAAACTGATTCATACTGTGAGGTGGGATAGAGTAGCCAGCGGGTGGGTTGAATTGATTCGGACTGTGCAACGGCACGGTGTAATTGGATGGAGGATTAAACTGGTTCATGTTCATTGGGGACATGCAAAAAGTAGCAGGTTGTGTAGTATTTGTAAACCCAAATGAGTCTTGTGAATCCATCTGTATTGCTATGATAAATAAATAGTCATTAGATACACCAAATTGTTAAAAATAATAAAACAAAAAACTCCTTTAACTGGTGTGTATAGTTGTTACTATGTGAACATTTTATGTCCAGAAACAATTTGTTTGGAGCATTCTAAACATTATATGATACACTTTATGCATATATAATTTGTTCCATTCTAAATTGATAAATATTTATGCTTATTGCATATATGATATGCAAAATTGCAGCATATAAACATTACATGTTCCATACTTCTTATAAGTTCTCTAATACGTACCACATAGTATATAACTAAATATTTGAAATTTATTGTTTCAGGTTTAGCACTTTTTAACTTAGTTTCCAACTAATGCAATGATTTTACATATACGGAGTACAAGTTACATTGAAATTTTCACAACCATGCCCTGCAATTTTGCAAAAGCTATTACTCATTAGCATGTCATTTAATTTGTTAATGCATAATTAAATTTGATAAGTAGTTTAGTTTCTAGTATGCATACGAAGTCTCATTTATAAAAGTAATGAAAGATTCTGTTTTCCCAAAATTGGTAAATCACATCTCCAATATTCATATATTTCATTTACACACTAATAAGCCTTCAAGAATAATGCTCTGTATATGAAACCAAACGTGCTTGTTCGGCCATCCTTATTTAAGAGATTGGCTATGTCCATCTTAATCCCAAAACAATTCACCAACAACCAGACAAGTGGGAAACTTTGGCCTCATAAAAAAATATTAGAGAATCTGCCAGAGTACGTTTACTTTCTCAAAATTTCAGATGAACAATGGTAAACTTGTGTTAGATAGTATTGTCACAATTGCTGAAACCAGCGTTCATATTGCTGAAACCAACATTCAATACGTGTTTCAGAGAATTTAGCCAGCAAGTACCCATTTAACTTAATTTATCAAATTTACTTCCGCAATCAAGCAACCAGCAAATAAAAAATACCTCTCATTTGATGAATTCTAACCCGATTATAAACAATTCATATCGGAATACCTGGATAGAATGCTTGGGGGATTCACATCGACAGTAGACCGCTTGAGTCTGTGGGTGAGGCGGGCCGGCGGAAGCGAATAATATATACTACCTTTTGCCGCCATTTTTTTCAGGGATGGAGCGCTTTTTTTTTTGCAAAATTGTGCGAGATTGCCTTCTTCACAGCGTGAAACACGCTTTCTGAATACCAACAGAGGGGCTGAAAGTGTCGAGTCCATGTCGGATTAAAAGGGCCGATAAAAGAATGGGTTGGAGATAAAAAATTCATCCCACTTTTTAAATTGATGATGTGGCAAAATTTCTCCAATGTCAAAAGAAGTGCATTGGAGATGCTCTAACAACCTTAAAGTAAAATTATAGAGAAAGTGCGGCAATACTGTTCAATGTGTATCCCTAATACATTTCTAATGTAACCAGGAAAAAATATGGAAATTAAATTTGTATAGAGTAGATAAATCGAAACAAAAACTTACCTTTTAATATCTTCATATCACTTGGACTCATCGTATAATTTTTTATACGATTGTATAAATCTTCAGAAAAGGAATTCCGTATCTTTTGAAATAAAAATCAAAACTTTAGAGTATTAGTTTTACAGTAGTAAAATATTAAACCCAGCGAGCAATAATATATACTTCGTACTACGTATTTATATATATAATAAATATAAAAGCAATAAAATGCAAGGAGCTAGCTAACCTGATATGAGTCAAAGGCAGAATTCAAAAAGAAAATTGGACCATTGACATACTTCAACAAGATTTTTGGAAAGAAGCACTGCACATATATAGAATCAATATATATATATATATATACATATATATATAGAGTAATCTTCCGGTCAGGACTTCCCTGACCAGAGCGCCGTCCGGCCTCCTCCTTTTGGGGGCCTTCCCGGTGATATTTTTTGCTCAAATTTTTTGTGTATGTTCCTCATCAAGTCTAGTTCATCCATACTAAATTTCAGCCATTCAATCGGGAAGGTCATCAAATGAGTTTTGCAAGTTAACTGGTCCGGGAAATACATATTCCGGGCCAATTAACTTGCAAAAATCATTTGACGATCTTCCCGATTGAATTTTTGGCTGAAATTTGGTATGGATGAACTAGACTTGATAAGGAACCTACACAAAAAATGTGAGCAAAACATACCACCGGGAAGGCCCCCAAATGGAGGAGGCTGGACGGCCCTCCTGTCCGGAAATTCCGGACAGCAATATTCCTGTGTGTGTGTGTGTGTATATATATATAAGGAACTTTTTAAGATTCCATATCTTTTATTTATTTTATTAGATTCGATTTTTGATTGTATATTGATATGGAAAGAAAAGAATTTATGATAAAAATCCAACTTATGTAAGATGAGAAATATTAGAAAAATTAAGAATATCACATCGTGTGATCATTAATGATCAATGTACCTTATATTGAAAAGTAATGATCAATAATGATTTAAAAGTGCTAACTATTTCCTTGAATGGAAATAATTATCAATGTACATTCGCTGATAATTAAAAATCCATGTACTTTTACTGAATTTAATTAAAAAGTACTTTCTCTGATAAATGTACTTTTAAAAAAGTACTTTTAATTCCACCTTATTTCATACCAAGTTGAATGAGAAATATTAGAAAAATATTATTTTGAAATGCTCAATAAAGTAATCTAGACGTTCATAACAATTAAAAATCATTTTCAACGTAACAAAATAATGAGTAAAATATAAAAAAATCCATTTTTTACATTTTCAACGTGACGAAATAATGAGTCAAATGTAAGATCTTACTATTAAAAGTTAAAAGTAAATACTTCATAGTTCATACCAAGTTCAATAAGGAATATGAAAAAAAATTGAGGTGCATAATATAATAATTTAGAAGACATGAGATTAATTAAGAAGTTTCTCTGTGAATTCTTTAAAATTGGGTTCACCACAATTGTGTTTAGTTGAGATACTTATGTAAAAGAACATTTTGAATATTTTCCATATAATTGTATCTTTATTTTACAAGTGAAATATTTTTTAATTTTTTCATGATTCGAGAGATTCTGCCTTTTCAGTCCATTCAAGTGATTCAACTCGAATTTAATCAATTTTAGTAAAATAAGTTGATTCGCTAATTTTACTATTAACAAACGAACTCTATATTTAGATTGAGTTTATTTTTCTTTTGCATCGCATTATATATGATTTCAAAAATATCAAATTTAAAATTAGCTAAATTATGTACTACCCGTGCTTGAAACCTAGTTAGTAATATTTTTCTATGAAAGAATACATAGTATTATTCCATCATCACTATATATATTCGGGGGATTAATTTGATTATATAAAAATTATAAATAAATACTACGTATAGTAGTATTAATATAATGTACCGATGTAGCACTTCTTTCTGATGTACATTTTTGGGGAAGTGACTTGACACTTTCCTGTAATGCATGTAATATTTCAAAATTTAATTAGTTTAATTAGTTTGAATGCATAATTACGACATTAATTCCTTCAAAAACACTACGCCATTAATTTATTAATTACCTGCAATTTAACAACCATGCCAAAAACTGTTTTGAAGAACTTGGCATCCTTGGGGTTGTTCCTGCCAATATGAATATAATTAGGAAACACAATTAAATTAACTAACTAATAAATCATGTTTTAAAATTATAAATACAAAAAAATCTACACTGGCTTACAATTTCAGGAAAAGTGAGCTATCAATGTAACACTTGACATTCACGCTCGGGTGAAACAGGCTCCGAAAATGACCACAGTGAATCATTGCTCCTATTCCCCCGGCGGAGCCTCCCGCAAGAATCACCTGTTAATTTTACAGCCAAAAACGGAGCATGTGAAAATAAAATAAATTCATGTATCGTTAATTTAAGAAAGGACCCAAGGTTTAGAAATTTTACGTTTTTGGCATCTTTCATGCCTTTAGTCATCAACTCCTTCACCACCGCTCTATAGATTCTTGCTCCCCTATAGAAAAGCTTGGTTGCCAAATAGTAGTAAAAGATAAAACATTATTATACATCAACTTTAAATGGTTGCATCTTACGAAGAAATATTATTTAAGATATGCAGGGTATATCATTCAAATAAGGGAAAAGTATACATACCGGGTCGGGTTGATCCACATCTCCGGAGAATGACCCGCCATCGCAGTATCTTACTACTACACGGTTCCAATTGTAGAAGTAAGATTCATTCTTTAGGTCGCCAAAAATGCCCTTAAACTCAAAATAATCAACCATGTGGAGAGAAGATCCATCACCGGTTCTGGCACGGCCACTGCAGTTCCCGGCATATGCGTAGTCCCTGTTGTCGTAGATGGTGCTATTTATGCACCACCCTCCTCCCTTTGGCAGGGGAAAAAAACTCAATTCAATCTATAATAATTAAGAGATGTATATGGTCCATATGGATCTATAAGCTAGAACTGATCGAATTTAATTAAATGACGTTGACTACTTGACTTAATTGAACCCAAAGTGGAGGAATTCCCAAGAATACGGGATTTTTGTAAAAGTCAATATGTCATGCAAAAACACGGGAGTGTGTTTTCTTGTATGAAAACACGGGAGTTTTGTAAATCCCATTCCCAAGCCTGCTACATGGAGAGAGAAATAAGTGGACCCATATAAATAATACTCCGTAAATATCAATTTTCTAGTAACTTTTGTATTTATATTCCAACTTTTATAATACATATATTAAAATTCATAACTTTTTACGAACTTCCATATGAAGCCAGATTGTATATATAAGGTTTAAAAACAAAAATTGAAATTTAGTGCATATATTAATTAGATAGAATTTCTTTATTTTTTATCTGATAAATAGTCACAATAAGTTGTTATACCAAACAAAACTAAATCAAACAATAAGATTTTTATCAAGTAACTATAATTCTTTCACTTATAATTCGTAAAGATTTATTCTTTAATAGAACAAAATAACTCATATTTGGGAACAAAAATACAAAATACATTAGCTGCTTCCATTTTTAGCTATCTTTATTTATCGCTCTTCAATCAATTTTTTTATATTATCTAGTACTACCTCCGTCCAACTAACATTGAGACATGAGAAGACGGTGGGATTATTAATAAAGTGAGTGTATATAGTTGAATTGATATTGACTCGATAAACTTAGAATAAGGTAAAAATGATTTAAAACTACACAAATTTTTATCAAATTAAAGATCTTAGTGAGACACCCCAAAAGAGAAAGGCGAGACAATCTCAACAGGATGGAGGGAGTAACGGTTAATATAGACATGTAATAATTTTATTTAAAAATTACATAACTAATATTACTGTTATAAGAAAGATCATGAAAAACAATTTCATTTTATATTTTTTTAACATAAATCATATGATAGATAAAAATGTTGATTATTATGATTTCTAGATTAAAATTAATAATAAGGCTCCAACTAGTCCACGTGTTTAACATCTCCAGTAATATGTAATAATTAATATATGAGGTATAAAATTGGTAAAGATAATTAAAAGTCTTCTTTGAATTAGAAATCAAAAGCGTACTCATAAAAAAGTAGTGGATTCGCCTACTCGGAACTGGGAGTTTTTGGAATTTTTTTTATAAACCGCATTTAGTCGGAAAGGTGACTTCGGAGTACCGTAATTTTGGAAAAGTCCCGTTATTTGGCACTACATGCAAGCAATTCCGGTGTTTTAAGAAAAGACCCCAAAAGTGCGTCCAAAACCAAATGACGTTGACGTTGACTTTATAGTAGATGTCACAAAATACTTAAATGATAATGTTGACTTCTTTTGTAACAGTAAAGCAAAACGAGATTAAATTACATACATACTACGTATTACGGAGTACTAGTCTTATATAATTGTTCCAAATAAATTAAACTGACCCCGAGGTGAACAAGCCAGTTGCGGGCACCAGAACCTTTTCCCGAATCCCAGTTGTACACTGGTGGGCTTCCGTCCAAACAGACTACAATAATAACCATAGATTATGATACGAAGTATATAATTAATTTAAACACATATGTGTGTGATAAACGTAATTAATTAAGCATAGAAGACTGTTAAGCTTCAAAATGATCAGATTTATATATGCACATAATCCGCAAAAGATTAATTAAGTGCGTAGTTTACCAGCCCCCTCGGCCACAGCGCTGTGAAGTACAGTATTGGTGACATTTTTTATGCCCTTTGACGGGCCAACAACCAAAGCAGCACAAAGAAGGAAGCAGTAGAGCATCGTGGCTGATATCTCCATTTTAGCTGCAAGGGTAAAAATCAAACCATTTGAGTTGGCGAATATTCTTTAATTACGACTAAAACAAAATTAAGTTCATAAATACAATTTTTTTGTTTTGTTCTCTAAAAATGGCTTATTCAAATATTCAATCATATCTTATTTTGAGGAGTTTCAATCAAAGTATTCTTGTAATAGGACTAATTAAATAAGTCATATTTGGGTACAAATTAAAAGAAAAACATGATTAATCCTATTTTTGTAGTGAATTGATGTACTGGCTATATGTTTTAGTGCCATTTAATTTAATTTGAACAATTTATATATATGGGGTATTTATTAAAATAATATGCGTAGTACGTAAGAACATTGTAAAATATAGGTCGCAATGCTATCCGGCCTCAAGGATTGCATGCAAGAAGTATAAGCATAATCACAAATCCATTAAAAATGTAGATTTATCACAAATTACAAAAAGGGAAAAGATATCCCGCCTTGAGGATTGAATTCAAGAAAAAACTCAAAAAGAAGAAGCAAAATTAAAATTAAAACGGAGAAGAACTTATTCGAAAATAAAAAACGAGCATAGGAAACATTAAAAAGAAAAACTAAAGATGTTACCTTAGCTTTCGAGAAGGCTTGGAAGACTCAATGAAATGCACTGGCTGACTGGCCGTTGGCTGGTTTATATATAGAAGTTGGACGTAGCATGCAGCTTAATTAGAGAGACAAATACATACGCAATTATAGATATATACACAGCTGGCATGCATGGGAATATGGGATGGGAGTTGCTTCAGTATTACCAGCTGAGCTGAGCCGAGTATCCACGAAATATGTCATGTCACAATCTCATTAATTGTTTCCTTCACTTTTATTTATTTATTTTTTGCCATTATACTCAAAGCATGTCATGATATGTGAAGGAGGTCAGGCTGAGAAATATGTCATTATCAGCAATCTCATTAATTATTTCCTTCACTTTCATTAAACTGGTAGAGCTAGACGTACGTATTGATATATACGATTGGGAATATAGGGTAATGGCATGGGAGCTGAGCAGCTTTAGTAGTGGAGTATTTACGATCGAGCTGATGATCGATATAGGTCTTGATCAATTTGAATTTGGTACCTATAAGGTACCATACATTTGTCCACATGACCAATGAGAATTTTGCAGTTGAATTCTTTAAATCTAAATTAAAAACGATAAAATGATATGGTCCAATCAAATGAGTGATAGGTATGGTATCCCATTTTTTTAAAAAAGTACCGAAATTGTCATCTATCAATTTATGGCAATCTTATTAATTATCTCATTAATTTACCCCATTTTATTTATTGCGTCATTTGAAATGGAGAAGAACTTAGTCAAACGATCAATCTTAAAGATGACCAAACATTAAAAACAAAAACAAAATTAAAGATGTTATTTCCTTGTCAAATTGTGGTCTCACTTTAATATAAAATATTAAAAAATACTTAATTCAAATATTTATACTTAAATCAATTGAATACTTATTTGATAATGTAATAATTTTTTATCTAGAACTTACGTAATTCTTGATTTAAAGTAACACACCTCATTATTCAAGCAATTTGAGTGAATGAGAACTAAAGTACCAACAAAAAAAATGATGGGTTTATATTTTTCTTCCTAACGAATTGTATCTTACTGATTATTATTAATATATACTATATAACACTAATATTTTTTTGAAAATTGGGGCCCCATAAATCTGGGGGCCCTGTTCCGAAGAACCTAATTAACCCCCTAAAAATGGCCCTGGTCGGAGGTGACACTGTTGGGTGAAGACCGAGGCTGCGGGAAAGGCCTGCATAATTTTATATATTTTTTAATGCAGTTTATCTATTTTGTTATTTATTTTTAAAGTTTTTATATCTACAAAAAATATATTTTTTAAAATTGTTGGGATGAACTTAGATTATTTTTAAAATTAAAAGGCCAGCATAAAGGTATCGTTTCCATTGATTGAACTTAGATTTTTTTATAGGATCAAATAAGTCATATTTTAGAATTAACGAGATTAGCGATATTAATGGTACAAAATTAATGTTAACTCCTACTGAAGGAAGTTTTAAGTTTTACTCTTATTTGTGCAATTATGTTTATATTTACTCCTATATTAGGCAATTTCTTATATTTTATTAATTTACGTAAAAGTGTAAAACATTAGGTACAAAACTCCTACGTATACAATTCAATCTTTTATCATTTTTTTTGTTGTAAAAACTTTTAATGTAGGTTTTGAATATGTAAGTTTTATTTACTAAATAAATTGATTGTGCTCTATGTGGACAAGTTAACACTCCCTTTGTTCCTTAAAACTTTGTCATCTTTCCTGTTTTTGGGATATCCCAAAAAACTTTCCCTTTTAATCAATTATTCTATGGTTCCTGTTATTTTTTCTTTCTCTACACAAACATCAATCACACAGTTTTTACTTGATTGTTCTTCGTGCCGGTCAAACTTGACATAGGTTTTTTAGAGGTAATATGTTTTTGGAGTAAGTTAAAAAAGAAAGTGTGATGAGAGATCGTGTATCTGTTAGAGCATCTCCAATGGGAGGGTGCATTGCAGCTGATGTGGCACATGAGAGAGATAGAATAAATTTTTGGATGAAGTAGTGTGTAGGGAAAATTGAAAAACAAGAGAGAGATAGAGGTAAAAATGGACCAAGGTCTATGACAAGGTCCATATATGGACCTTACACGGGATTCGAGGAGGAAAAGTTGATGAAAAGTGGGTCAAAAGTGATATAAAAAAAATGAAAATGAAAATAAATTAGCAAATACGTGGGTCCTACTCATAAAAATTGAGATAAAAAATGGGACCCATGCGTAAGGGTGTGTAACAAACCACACCCTTGCAATGGAGTTCGTGGATTATCTATAGTCAATGCTTGTCATGTGACCAGCTGGATTTGTGATATACCCAGGGGCGGATGTACATGTTATTGAGGGTTAACATAGGCTTCACCTCAATATTTTCTACTACCTTAAGTGGTAGTAGTACTCAAGCTTAACATAGGTTTCCTCCGTTCCTTTTTAATTGCAACAGTCAACATTTCACGGTTGTCAATGCATAAGTTTGACCAATAATATCTTTCATTCCGTATTAGTAAAAAATCTAAAAAAATTCATATTTTGAAAATTTAGAATGGGAAGAATTTAACAATATTTTTTAAAAATTTAATTGAAAATACATCTATTAAAAAAATGTAATCAAAATAGAATATGTCAATAGTGCAAAAAGTCCAATGTTAGGGTGGCAACTAAAAGAGAAAGACGTATTTGCTAAGGCTTCACGTTAGGGGTTCGAAGCTTTGCAAGGCTACACCCTTATTTTTTACTTTTTGGAAGTGCTTCACGTTGGGAGTTAGCCCCAGATTTGCAAAGGAAGTAATTTCTCTCCTCCATGATGTTTTTTAATTAAAGACTTGCTCCGTATTAAAGATTACAATTAGTATTAATCTATTACAGAGTATTACTTCTAATTATTGTTGTTAATTTAAATGTAGCTCTAAATTCTACTCCGTATTATCTAATATTGCAATTTGTTTGTTAATTTTTTATTAATATAGCTTCATTTTATTTACAAATTTAACAAACCAAAATTTTAATATATTTCAACTTGATAATCATCTTTGTCCAATGATATTTTTAATAAGAAATTATTTTAAATATGAGATTGATATCAAAATGTTCCTTATTCAAAATATTTTCACCAAGGTATAAAATTTATAAATTATACTACCTCTGTCCCAAAAAACTTTTCCAATTCAAAAAATTTGAACCCTTAATTATTTTAATAAGTATAATATTATGGATGTTGGGATAATGGGCCAGGTTCAAGACTATCAGCCCGTTACACCTGAGCTTTGGCCCGACCGAGCTTAGAACACAGTCCAGCTAGCGGATATTGGTCAGAGATTATTTAATTACTTATATATCTTGCTGGCTGGCCCATTAGCATCAGTATTAGTTGATAAATTGGGCCAAGCCCATGAAGCACTTACTTGGTGGGCAAGTCGTATACGCCTATAAATAGGCCACCAACCCTTGTATTTTCCTAAGTTTTTCCCACTATACTGAAATGTTGTTAGTTTCTCTACCCGGGTTATTTTTTACCAACATTGGTGCTTTCATTGAGAGCCTTCTCTCATTTATCGGTAGAAAATCAAGAGAAAACTGCAAAATCGAGTGTGATAGTTGGAAAAATTATCAAAAAGTTGATTACAATTTCAGAGTTCAGCCAAAAATGATCCAGGATAAAAATTTCGTAGAAAAGCAAACTGGAATGGGAGTCTTCCAAATCATATCCCTTCGGACCCAATCGTTGAAGCCTTGAAGGAAGGAGATAAACGAAGCAACCCAGATCCCGGGGACCAAGCTCCTCTGCGGCGACCTCTAACCTGCCGCCCAGGGTTCTGGCCCTAATTCGTTCTCCTCGTCCTGCCGCCCAGGGTTCTGGCCCTCATTTCTGAACCAGACGCCGCTTCATGCTCACTCCATCAGAGCAGCGGTCACCAGGGGATCTTCCGATCTCCACCACCTACGATCGCAACTCCTTCGCTGAAATTGGAGCTCCTTTTCCCTGCCTCTTGGCAACACCGACGTTCGGAGGGAGTAGCAGGCCTTCAAGCATAGGGTTCATCTCCTCTTCTCTCTGGAAGCAACGCTTGTTGGACAACACATATGGGCGTCTCTTTCTCCGGATAGGCTTAATTTTGACCTAGTCAAAATTTTAGCAAAGGACAATCATCAACTGTGATACATCGGAAAAAAATTCTGAAACTTTTATTAATTTTTTTTGAAATTGCAGGTTGATTACTTGTGCCAACTGGTCGGGGTTGGAGAGCACCATCGCGAGGTCGTGCACGCTCGAAGCTATCACCCCAGACGCTTGTATGCTCGGTGCCCATATACCACGCTCGTACGTTGAGAGTAGATGGATCCCATAGGGATTACATGTCCCGGCAAGTTGAGTAGCTGGGAAGGAGGCCATCCCGGAAGCACTCTTCCCGGGAAGGAGGGGATGATTCATCTCATCACTCTCGTCGACAAGGTAGGCTGTTTGGCTCTCCGTGAAAGACGTATCAGCACAGATGTACCAACGCAGAACGATTTCGAAGGGAGTACGTGTCCCGACAAGTTGATCACCCAAGAAGGACGCTCTCCCGGCAACACTCGTTCCGGGAAGGAGGGAACGATTCTTCTCATCACTCCTGTTGACCGGGTAGACGGAAGGCTCCCCAGGAGACGTATCAGCAAAGATGTACCAACACAGACGGATCTCGGAGGGAGTATGTGTCCCGACAAGTTGGGTAGCCATGGTAGCCAAGAAGGACGACTCGTCTTATCACTCCCGTCGGCCGGGCAGGCAGCCAGTCTTTCCCGAACGGACGCCATGCTAAATCTCGACCCCACGTACGCGAGAGGGTTGCAGAGTCTTATGTGCAAGTTCATCTCCGCGCTGGACGCACATGAACAAAACTAGCCCCTGATGCGGTGGAAGATGTGAGGTTAAGGCTACACGAGCTGAGGAGATGGGTTGTCGGGGGAGGGCCATACGTGGCTGACCCAACCATCCACTGGTACCATAATGAAGCACTGTTGTAAAAGGGACACATACCTTGCAACGCGGAGATGATGCTCGGAGTCCTGGAAGCACCGTTGCTAAAGGGGTACAGACCTTGCAACGCAGCGGCAGCCAGGAAGGAGTCCCTCCCGGCAACACTCGTCCCGGGAAGGAAGGAAGCATCATTGATAAAGGGGTGCAGACCTACAACACGGAGCTGTCACTCGAAGGCATGGAAGTAGGACTGAGCAAAACCCGATCCGACCCGAAAAACCCGATATTTTTTCCGGATATTATCAGAAGCGAAGTGGATATCCAACCTGAAAAACCCGAGACCGAAAATCCGATTGGTATTGGGCCTAGACCGGGTGACGGGTAGGGTTTGTGAAATCCCAACCCGACCCGCCCGAATATCCGAAATATAGGTTAGTGTGTGCTTTGAATATTTAAATTAATACTTGTGTTCAATTATTTGTGTAATTAATTGTGAAATTTGTATTAAATTATTTGTGTAAATTGAATGTGTAGTGCACTAATGTGTACAATTTTTGTCAAAGTGGCATTCCAACAATTTAATTATCCAATTATAATGTGTTTTAATATAACTAAAATATCCGAAATATATTAAATTATATAGTGTGTACTTTAAATATGTTAAATTAGTACTTGTGTTCAATTATTTGTGCAATTTTTGTTAACTTATTTGTGTAATTTGGAAGTTTAGTGCCTAGTGTGTACAATTTTTGTCAAAGTGGCATTTAAACACTTTAATTATCCAATTGTAATTTTTTTTAATATAACCGAAATATCCGAAACCCGACCCGATATCCGATAGTATCCGACTTAAAAATATCCGAAATATCCGATTTAAAATATCAGAGGGTCGGGCCTAGTATTTAAATTAAAAAATCCGAACCGGTTTAGGATTCGCAAACCCGGCCCGCCCGAACCCAACCCGTGCACAGCCCTACATGGAAGCACTGTTGCCGAAGGGGTACAGACCTTGCAACGCATTGACAACCAGGAAGGAGGCCCTCCCGGCAACACTCGTCCCGGGAAGGAAGGAAGCATTGTTGCTAAAGGGGTACAGACCTTGCAACGGTGAGCTGTTACTCGAAGTCCTAGAAGCACCGTTGACAGAGAGGTATAGACCTTGCAACGCGAAGCCATTCCATAAGGGTGTGCAGACCGCCAGGCTGAGGTAGAAGACGTCGAGCAGAGGAATAAAGTGAAGAGTTTGGGCTGGAATTCGAACCCCAAGCATAGGATGGAAACAAGGAACCTCAACCAATGGGTTGAACTGTCAAAGTTTTCGTCTGATGACCGGCCTTTCAATACTGCCGTTGCCGTCGTGTGCCGCTGCCATGACGTGCCGCCGACGCCACGCACCGCCATCATGTGCCGCCGCCATCATGTGCCGCCGCCACCGTATGCCGCCGCCGTGTGCTGCCACCGTGTGTCGCCGCCGCTTGATTATCTGTTTCAAGACTGATTCCTGGCGTTGACGTCGTTACCTCACGATCGGGCTCCTCGTTGTTTTCTGGGATGGCGACCATCGTGATCATGTTAGTGGCCGGCCTCTCAATGTCGACATTCCCGTGTTACGGCCGGCTTCTCAGCACCGATGTCGGGACCGCACGATCGGGCTCCTCATACCCTTCCGGGATGGCAACCGTCGTGTTCATCTTTGGGATCGGCCCCTCAGAGCTAACGTTCCCGTATTACTGCTGGTTCCTTAGCTCCGACGTTGTGACCGCACCATCGGGCTCCCTATTCCCTTCTGGGATGGCGACCGTCGTGTTCAGGTTCGGTATCGGCCCATCAGCGTCGACGTTCCCATGTTATGGTCGGCTTCTCAGCGCCGACATCGTGACCGCACGATCAGGCTTCTCGTTCCCTTCCGGGATGCATGGCGACCGTCGTATTCATGTTCGGGACCGTCCCTTCAGCGCTGATGTCCCATGCCACGACTGGGTCATCTTTGCCTTGTCACCATTTTTTGGACTGACTCATTAGTGCTGCGATCCTAGTGTCAAGACCGGTCTCAGCCATTCCCTTCCTGGATAATGACAGTTGCTCCTGTAGAACTCCTAATCACGTGAGGAGTCAGGTGATGATGTTGACAGAAGATCTCTGGAATCAATTGTCGTCATCGTGCAAACTCAAGGGGATACACTGGGTCACGGTCGTAACGGGCAATTCGCCTGTAATCATCTCAAAGACGAGCCCTATCATGCTCCGTGCACGAAGCTGACACAACTTCATGCTGGGGTGCAAGCGTTCCGGGAAGCCACTCACATTCGAGGAGCTTTGTCTCAAAGGTTCTAGAGGTTGACGCCACAAGAAGAGGTGCACAAGCATTCAAGACACACCACCCTTGTGGACATGACGACATTCTGCGGGTGAAACGAAGACGCCCTATGACGCAGAGATTCACATCAGCGTAGAAGCACCGTTGCTAAAGGGGAACAAACATTGCAACGCAGAGCTGTTTCTGGCGTGCAAGATTTTACACGAAGGCATGTGATGTGCACTTTGTCGTAGTGTGCACTCAAAATAATAATCAATACAACAAATATACGTAGTATATCGAAGTAAGGTTTGTTAATAGATGAATTAACAAGTAAGATTTTTGTTTCATTTTCCTATACTTTTAGTGTATTATTGCTCTTTGTAAGTCATATAAACAAGACATAAATATATTAAAAATGGTCAATATATATTTTTGGCAACATGATAAAAAACATATACGTAGTATATTTTTTTATTAAGATTTTTAAAATCTAGTTAGTCTACTATCCTACTCCAATAACGATGTGTTTTTTCAAACTTGGCAGATTACTTCTATTCAATTCAGGGAATAAAAAACATGATAGTCCTATTTTGGAATTTCAAAACGTTTTTACACTTATTTAGGACAAATTCTGTAGCTCTAAACTTGGACAACCTATTTTTTTCTGACATTATTTATTGGCACTTAATTCATCTTAAACACTCAATGAAAAACATGTTTGTACCAAACCGAAAAATAGTACTCTGTATGATTTTTGTAATGATTTGTTAAGAATTGCTAATTCTTCAAATGCGTAAAAAATCAAACTAAAACCGATAAAAATAACCGAACCCGGATATATCTACCCCTAAATTCTCTTGGCACCCAATTTTCCATTATGTAACTTCTTACCTAACCAAAGTTTATTTAACAGGCTATTCATGATTTTTGGGTGGATCGAGAGATTAATTTTTTGTTCAATATCATGATTCATGCATGACATTGAACAAAAAATGTTCTCATTCATTCCACTTATTTCCACCCCAAACTATTTCTCGCTGATAATAAACAATTCATTCTAAAGAGAACATTTTTTGTTCAATGTCATGCATGAATCATGATATTGAACAAAAAATTAATCTCTCGATCCACTCAAAAATCATGAATAGCCTGTTAAATAAACTTTGATGAACTTTATTTCCAAAATAACAGAAAGAAAGTTCGTTTTTGAAAAAATATAAATAAAATTTGTATGTTATCCCTTTTTATGTAATAAAAAAACAATACAACTTAAGACATTATGAATCGCTCAATTTGAATTCCTAGATCTGTCTGATTAATTAAGTTACTATATACATAATGTCTGTGTTCTTTATATTGAAATGAAATCCTATTATATTGAAGTGTATAGTGTACATTCACGATTAAGAAAGGGAAAAATGAGTAAAGGAGTAAGGAATATAGCAATTATCATCTTCATGGTGTTATTCTTTGCATACTTATTCTCCAGATCACTATCACCTTACTACTGGATGATTAAGGAGAGAAGCTATGCTGGAAACCAGCTAGAAGTGCATGTTTGCAATAATAATGGCAGTGGTGATGGAATTAAGAAGATCACAGAGAGCAATAAGAATTGCAATTGGTTCAAAGGGACATGGGTTTTTGATGATTCTTATCCTTTGTATGACTCTATGTCCTGTCCCTTCATAAGAGACACATTTCATTGTGTCAAGTTTGGCCGCCCTAATCAACAATATCTCAAATATCGATGGCAACCGTATGACTGTGATTTACCCAAGTATGTTCACTTAAGTGTCTTTTTTATTTTCTCAAACATTAATATTCGTTTTAAAGTTTTCATCTTCATCTATCAAGAGCTCGTTGGTACAAATGAAATGGGAGGAATCGGTTAAATTTGTTGAAATTAATCAAATTTTAGGTTAAGAGGTTGAATCAGCTGAATGTGTTAAATTATAGAAAAGTTACATTTAAAATATATTTAATTAATAAAATAAATAAAAAATATAAGAAAAATAGTTAAAATGATACTCCGTACTATACAGTAACTTCAGTCAATTCGGCAAAAAATACTCTCATCTTACTCATTGGATTTTTACTCAATTCAACGCATGAGATCAAAAGTTATGTGTTTGGTAAAAAAGGATTGATAAGCTAAGGTGAAATATGAAATGATCGATCAAATGGACTCAAAATTCAGCCAAATTGATTTCTAATACGGAGTATTTGTTTTTGGGAGACCCTTGAATGCCTAATTAATTGATAGTTTATCAATAGGACCAAAGATGTTACATGTTTGGTCACTAGTCAATTAGCCGTTTTTTCATTTATCTCCTTTGAGGCTTTGATCATCTAACTTTGCTTTTGTAAGTAATACGTATGTAGGTTTGATGGCGAGGATTTTTTGAGACGAATGAAGGGGAAGAAGATCATGTATGTAGGAGATTCTTTAAGCTTAAATAACTTTGAATCACTTATTTGCTTGATACATGGTGCAATTCCAGGAATCAAATACAAACAAAAAGCTACTCCTCTCAATTTTACAGTCACATTTCAGGTATCTTATCTTACATATACACATCGACATTCAATGGTTCTGATTCATAAGGAGCGGTCTTGTATTTGACTTATATTTTTCATAAACATCACTTATATGCTTTATCAAAATGTCACCTTTTGAGAAGAACCGTAGATTTAATTTAATGCATGTACACATTTAATAGTATCATTCACTCTTTGGTCATAAGATAACCCTCACTAAAACATTACGCATGTACGTATTTAAGTATGTATTTATGTATTTCTAAGTAGTGACATGCTAGAAATGATAAGTCAATGAAAATGGTATAAATATTACATCAATAAAATTAAGAAAAAATGGAAACTAATAATTCAACCTTTTAGCGGTCTTCTTTCAATAATCCCACCTTTTGATTATTCATGAATAATCCAACATTTGCACCCCATCTTCATTCAGTGGTCCCTGGTCGGTTAATGACCTACTATTCCAAGTTATTTTCTTATCTTTGCAAAATATTATCTTTGTGAAAGATGAGATTTATGGTATAATGATTTGCAAAGATAAGAAAATAGCTTGGAATAGCAGGTCATCAACCGGTCAGGGACCAGTGAATGAAGATGAGGTGAAAATGTTGGATTATTCATGAATAACCAAAAGGTTGGATTATTGTAAGAAGACCGCTGAAAGGTCGGATTACTAGTTTACATTTTCCCTAAAATTAATGCACAAAAAACATGACTTTTTTGTTTATTAAAAAAAATGAAAAAAAGCATGACTTAAGTTACTACAATCATATCATCATAGTCACTACAATATACGGAGTAAATTTGATCATCATGATCACTAAAGACCTAAAGTTGTTATTATAATTATTGAAGTATAAAAATTCATATTTTTGCTCATTTCCTTCCTTTATTTATATATTTCTCATTATTTTAAAATGATATGTTGGATTCAAAAATAATTAAAATTTTTAATAGATTTAAAAGGTAAAAAACCATCATAAGCATGTTTTCGATTCTTTAAATAACAAAGTGGAGCTAAGTATTTGTGTAGCCCCATAATTAAGGTCTTGTTTAGTTTAATTCGACAATTATCATCTATTCCAAATGTGTTGTGTAGCTTAGAAAATCTCCTTAATTTACTCATTTTTTTGTCAAAAAACATGTCGTCTTCAGAATATGGCTGAAAAAATCTCCCTAAATCTTTTCAAATTTACCAAATTTGATAAATTGAAAAGCAAATTTAATAAGATTCAACAATATTTTTATTAACAAAAAAAACTTATGAGACGACTTCAGTTATAAAATACACAAAAAAAACTGTTTGAGGATGTTTTTACTTGGACTGTTTTCGGCCCCAGACCAAACCAGACCAGACTTCTTCAGTTATAAAATACACAAAGATCGGACATTTACCAGACTAAATCAAACCAGATCAGATCAGACCAGACAAGACCGGACTTAAACAGATCAGACCAATTCAGATCAGATCAGGTCAGGACAAACCAGAACAGACAAGACTAGACCAGCAAATTTCAATCCAAGTAAAAACATCTTTCATCTTAAATGCTCACCAAAATCTAAGAAATATTTGAATATATAGAGTAAAAGAATATTTCTTTAATTATTTTGAATTCATTCTGATAACTTTGGTGCATGAGAATATGGATGATTCTAGTAACTTTGGGCAGACTCCAGCGTCACAGCATGTTCATAAAATTGTAGCAAAATAAAATAACAGAATTCGATAATATTTAATACTAGGTTTCAAGCCCGTGCGATGCACAGGCAATACATAATTTAGCTAATTTTCAATTTGTTTTTTTGGAATTATATATAATATGATGCAAAAGCAAAATAAATTTAGTCTAAATATAGTGTTCGTTTGATAATACTAAAATTGGTGAAATCAGCTTATTTTACTAAAACTGATTAAATTCTGACTGAATGGACTGAATAGGCAGAATATCCTGAATTATAAAAAAAAATACTCCATTTGTGAAATAAAGAAAAAATTATATGAAAAATATTTAAATGTTCTTCCACATAAGCATCTCAACTAATCATAATTATTGTGAACCCGATTTTAAAGAATTCACATAGAAGCTTCTTCATTAATCTCACGCCCACTAAATTACTTTATTAAGCACCTCAAAATATATTCTTTCATATTCCTCATTCAACTTGATATGAAATATGGAGTACATACGATTTACTCATTATTAAAATGTACAAAAAATGGAGTATTTTTAATTTGTGACATTGAAAACGATTTTTAATTGTTATGAACGCCTGGATTACTTTATTGAGCATTCCAAAATAATATTTTTTTAATATTTCTCATTCAACTTGGTATGATATACGAAGTACATGTTTTTAAATTTTAATAGTGAAATCTAACATTTACTCATTATTTCGTCACATTAAAAACTCCATTAACAAGGATGCTTTTAGTTGAATTAAAATTTACGGGTTTGATTTGGTCGGAAGTAATAGGATCTGGTAGATGTCTGTTTTACATTTTATGTGTTCTATTATTATTATTATTATTATTAAAGTTTGATATGATCTGATCTAGTATAGGAATGAAATCAATCTAATTAAAAACATCCTAAGATGTAAACATACAAAGATTTCCTAATCTGGATTAGGAATCTATTTCAAAAGTGATGTCATATTTAAATTGTAGTTGTAAAAATAAACAAATGAAATAAAAAGTACTCCGTATAAAAATAATCAAATAATTTTTACTCCATGCTTATAAAAAGAAGTACTCCGTATAAAAGTTGTGGTTTAATAATTATTAATTTTTGTGGTTCCACTTAATGAATTTAATAATTATCAAATACGGAGTATGTAATATATAGGTTTTGATAAAGTTAGTTACCAAATAAGGTGGATTTTTATCATAAAATCTTTTGTTTCCATATCAATATTAAATCAAAAATAGAATCTAATAAAATAAATAAAAGGTACGTATTAAAAAAAGTACCTAGATTGATTTATGTGGCAGGATTAAATGGAGAAATCTATTTAAAAAGTACGTATATATGATGGAGTATTAGAAAGGTACGTATTAAATGGAGTATTAAAAAAACTAAATACTAATTGTTATATATGATGGATGACATGGCAGGATTAGGTGGCGCTTTTTATGCTCTTAAAAAGTTCCTCTTTTATATATATATATTGATTGTAATCCATGGGATATATTTCAAATGTTCTATATATAATTAGGGGATTAAAAGTAGAAATGATCATATCATGGTATGGGATCCATTAATTATACTCCGTATATTTATATTGGTCCAAGATTTTTGTCATCGAGAAAAGTGTAGTATTTAATCTTTTTGAATATACTGTTTGTTAATCCACGCGGGAAGTATAACAACACTTGATACAATTTGCAGGAGTATGAGGTCCAAGTAATATTATTTCACTCTAACTTCTTAGTAGACATTGAAGAAGAACAAATAGGGCGAGTGGTAAAGATGAAATCTCTGAAGAGTGGAGAAATATGGAAGCAAATGGACGTTTTAATATTCAATAGTTGGCTGTGGTGGACTAGGACTGGACGACAACAACCGTACGTAATAAGACTCATTATTTCATACGTAGGCTAATTGAATTGAAGTGGGCTAATCAATCCGCCGAAATTAATAAAATTCTGAAGCGGCTGAATTGACTAGATTTGCTAAATTATAAAAAAAAATTATACGGAGTATTTAAAACATACTTTCTCCGTGTTTAAATAAATGCAGCGATCAACATTTCACACTTGCCAAGATACAACTTTGACCATTAATATATATAAATTTATATTAGTAAAAAATTTAAAAAAATTAAACAATATTGCATACATTAACAATATTTTTTTCATAAAAATTCATTCATAAAAATATTGAAAATTTACAATGAGACAAATTTAACAAATTTTTCATAAAAATATATTCATACATTAATAAATAAAACGTAGTCAAAGTAGAACATGTGAATAATGTAAAATTCTATATGTTGCATTTATTTAAGAAAGAAGGTAGTATTATATTTATAAAGTAAAGAAAAATTACTTAGAATATGTATACCCCTAATTGCTTATGTACACAGACAACTTATTTTGAAAAGTGCAGCAATTGTATACATATATGTATACAATTGTATAAGAGAGTGTCTCCGTATGTACAAATTTTGTGTATGAAAATATATGCTCCCAAGTCCCAACCACTAGTAAATGTCAAAGAATACATGCATAGGCACCTACTCCAAGGTTATGTTTGCTTCAACTTACCATATTTATGCTAATATTTTGAAAAAGGAGTTGAAGCATATATATGTATACAGGGTAGGGTGTACTCTTCTCTCATACAATTAGGTGTGCATTTATTGTTGTCTCTTGAAAATTGGAATTTGGGAATAAGAAATTTCCTCTTTCTGTGAATTTTGAAGTTCACTTTTTATAATACAGATGGGACTATATTGAGAAACTCGATGGTGAAATAGTGAAAGACATGAACCGCATAAGTGCTTTTGAAATGGTTATGCGATCATGGGCGCAATGGGTTGACAAGGAAATTGATCCAAACAAAACAAAAGTTTTTTACCAAGGGGAGTCGGCCTCCCCTTACCATTATAGGTAATGTACAACTTATCATTGATTTCCCATGTCTTTTCTTTGTCTAGGAACGGACACTAAAAAGAGATCAATAAATATTTACTTTTTATAGCTGATTCTTGGTTGGGTTCTTTGGTCGTTCTCATTTAAAGGGTTGGAACTCACCATTAAGTCCTTAGGGTCTTTATTATCTTTCTAATTTTTGCTTGGCCTAAATAAAAAATGAGGCTAATTTTGATTATAGAAAATGTCCTAAATAGGTGTGAAATAATGTGTTTCTCCAAAGTATGAGTATCGTTCCTCCCTAAAACTAATTTACCTATATCCAATTTAGAGAAATCACAACATTTTTACTCGAATTATGTGACATTAATTGTTACTAGATATACCTTAAAGATTGTGCATTTGCTTCCTTGGACTGAAAACTCAAAATTTATTTTACAATTGGATGATCTAAATTTAGAGGAATGCTGATAATGGTGTAATTTGGGATGTTAAATTTTGTCAGATTTTGATTGGGTTGTCTAGATTTCAGTAGGGTTTGACATGTTTCGGCTAATTTTTTATATACCAAACCTCAGATTGTGAATCAAATGATTTATCATTTAGTTGTTTTTGTCAGTTTTGGTATTTGGCCGGTTCAATTTTAATCATATCAGTTCAATTGATTTGTCGATCGGTTTTAATTTATTGATATTATTTTGCTCCGTCCTAGGTGTTGTGGACTATTTATAATATGCATTTTATTTCTTTATTAGTGGAATATTTTGTTAATACCAACAAATTAATGTCAAATGTTCATGATGTGTTGCTGAATACCTACCTGCAGGGGAAACTATTGGGGGAAGTCAGCAGACACAAATTGCAAGAGTGAGTTCATACCTTTGAATGAAACCATGATTTTCACCACACCATCACAATGTACCAACATTACAAAGAACATCTTGAGCCAAATGTCAAAGCCTGTATATTTACTGGATATAGAAATCCTGTCGAGATTCAGGGTTGATGGACACGTGTCAGGCTACAACGGATACAACGGCACAGATTGCGCGCATTGGTGCCTTGCGGGGGTCCCAGACACTTGGAACTCCATTCTCTATGCTGCTCTTCTTCAAGATAATAATAATTAAGTTAATTTCTTTTGTGTTACATTTTCCACGACATTTCTTAATTATTAACATTATGCTTGAAAATTTTCAGTTTTTGCCTTGATTAATGGATCGTGGCGTTTACTATTTAAAAGTTTTTTTTCTGATGAGAAAATTTGCTGCTAAAAGTTTAAAAAAATGATAAGTTGATCACAATATTGCTAACATCTAATTTGTTTCAAAACTATCCCACGCCTTCAGAAATTCTTCAATGTGGTACTATAAAAAATTGTAAAAGTCATAGCAATATATCCATTTAACTCTCCATTTTTGTCACTTAGCTTTATGGGATGTAATAGGATATTAGAATCAAAGGAGCATATTTTTAAGGACAATGTTTTGGATTGTGTTTTAGAGACGCAACAAGAAAAATAGGATAGCCCTCCAACAAAACATAAATAGTATCCCTCTTATGAAAATGAAATATTTTATACAGGGGCAGACCGTAGTACAGACTCAGGGGGCTACCACCCCTCCAACAAAATTTATTTTTAGTGTATATATATACGAAAAATAATTTTCACCCCCTCAAAAAATAATTTTCGCCCCAAAAATTATCTAGGTTACAAGAGATATCAGTTAAAGTATTCAAACACAAATTAAACGGCACTCATGCAATTAATCCATCAAGAAACTAGTCATACATCATGATTAACCCCTTCATCAATCTCAAATCCCTAATTAAACTATTCACAACTCATAATTGATGAATCAATAGAATTGAGATGAATAAAATAAATTGTCATTAATTAAAAAGAATGAACTTACAAATAATCCCAGGGTTCTTGATGAAAACAACGTAAAAACACAAGTAAATTCGTCCCTAGGTCTCTCCGTAATGTTCGTCACCCTTAAACATGAGAATAGAGGCCTTATTTATAGAAAACAGATGAGTTTGGGCTGAACTGGGACAAAACGGGGTAATCCGGGCGAAAATAGGATTTTCCGGAGTCAGGCACGACATGTCGGCGTGCCTAGGGGCCAGTCACAACCGTTCCTGACCTCCAGAGGCTAGGTACCCGTTTCTTCTACAGGCACGGCGTGTCTGACTGCCAAGCACGACTGTGCCTGGCTCGTTTCTTCCCCGGGGCTTCCGTGCATTCTTCAGGCGCTCATCGCGCGTGCTTCCTTTATGAATTTGACAAAACTTTCTTCATGAAAGTTGTAGATAATGAAGTTCTCTATCCACCACAACTTCCCGAATTGGATTTGAATCATTCAATCAAGATATATGGATAACATGGTAGGAGGTGGCATTCTGAAATCGCAATAGAGATCATCTAACTTCATCGTCTGTTTTCACATTACTCCTCTCAGATTCTCGGAATCATGTCTTCATATGATTTGTAGCTCTTGAAGTTAGCTTTCATATGGACCTTGAATCGTGTCCTTTGGATGTTTCTACAAAAAGATATGCTTGAACGATTGACAGAAGGTCATCCTGATCGTCGTTTTCAAGTTTCATTCATCTTCTTTTGATCCCGTAGCAAATCCGATCCTAGAGCTCTTTTTCCTTCAAATCTTCATCTTGAACCTCCTGGTGACCTCCAAAAATCTCAAATCAATCTCCAATGCTTCTCAGCTCGTCCCGATTGCTTCTCAAGCGCCGGTGCTGGGCTCAAATTCCCTGATTTTGACTACAAACAACACAAAACTCGAACCAACGCCCGCCCCGGTAAACATAACTTGAGCTAAAATTGAGACTTGCAACACCTTAAAGTTAGGGAAACCATCAAAAGTTGATCCCAACACGCATCAATTGCGTGTCAAAATACGGACTTATCACCTACTCTCCAAATGGTTTGATTTATATGTAAGCCGTTTTCATCCAAAAAAACTGATCAATGTTTTTTTTTCATGAGATCGATATATTATGAAAATGATATTGAAAGGCTATTAAGTTAGTTGTCGAATACTCTTACTCATTTATTATTATAAACAAGATTCTAGGACTTCATGATGGGTAAGCTATTATTCATCATCACAATTATTATTTCACATGGTATCAGCACACTAAGTTTTCACAAACGTTAGTTCCGTTTTCGATATATCGATCGGCCTCCCTTTTTTTTAACAAAAATAAGCATCATATCGATTGGCCTCCCTACCACCACCACGACGCCCATGTCTACAGTGCTTCTGCTTTAATTTCATCCCGACCGGAGACATCACATAGCACGGTGGTTTCAACCGTCCAGGCGCCCGGTTCTTCCTTGGAGCAGCCTTCCTCGTCCGGCATAGCATCTTATCCGCAACTCTCCTCTTCTCGGTTCACCTTGCCGCCACCGCCTTTCAACTCATAACGGCTCTTCAACATGTTAAAACCCTTTCATTGACACCAATTGTCACGACGCCATCGCCTTTCCCCCATGCAGTCCATGCTTCACCTACTTGGGGCGATCAACTTTCTCCAGCCTTCTCCGGATCCACCATGACTGGCAAGCTTGATATCTCCTTGTCTGAGTCTTCATCACTGTTGCGGCAACTGAGTTCTATGATAACATCTAGCCCACTTGCTACTTTATCATCCTAGTTATCGTTTTCTACCCCCAATGTTACAAATATAGTTACCACCTGATTGGTTATGGTTGAGAATTATCTCTCGTGACGTAATCAAGTTGAATCTTTTTTGGTGTCCCACTACCCATGGCTTATTGGGAATTTTAGATGGTTCAATTTCCGCACACCACTATCTATTGATGATAATGTTCGTCGTGAAATCCTCGATCTTGAATATCATTCAGGGCTTAAAATTGATCAAACTGTGAGATCGTGGTTGTTTGTCTCTCTTTCACGTGACACTTGTATAGAAGTTCATGATATGTGTTTTTCTCTTTTTATCCTTTTTAATTTTGGTCTGATATGTCGATTCATGTTAACCGATTCCAAACTCTTTTGGGATTAAGATTTTATTGTTGTTGTGGATTGATGATAGAATTTCGGTATCTTAACATATTCAATTATATCAAGTGTTTTGAGCTATTCCATTGGGGCTCAAATACTTGAAAGCGTTCGTGGTCACCTTATTATAGGACTTATGAATACTTTCTTTTCCTACACTTTCCAACAACATCCGTGTAGTGGTGGACCCGGTTCGGGCCGCCCGGCCCAGGACCGACCCGGCCCGTCACTGTACGGGCCCGGAACCGGCCCGGTTCTCGGGTCCGGGTCCGGTTCGGGCACCGAACCGGTGGGAGAAGCGGGTCCGGGCTCGGGTTCTGTTTTTGGTGGCCCGGGCCTAACGGTCATTTTAAAAAAAAAAATCTTTTAATTTTAAAAAAACCCATTTTGGCTCAACAGCCACTTCCCAAACGGCTATATAGCCGTTGGGTGGGTACCAGGGGGGGTCCGGGGCCTTTGTGGGGGGTGGGGTGGGGGGTGGGGGTTAAAAAAAACCTATAAATACTCCTAATTTTAAACATTTTTTCACACCTCTTCTCCAACTCTCCCTAAATCCTACTCTCTACTCATCTCCAATTCTCCATATTCATCTTCTCAAATTCTCTTATTCTCCTTTATATTTTATTTTACTATTTAATACTTATACAATTATTATATCTACTTATATATTAATTATCTACTTATAAATACATATACTATATTACTTATATTTCTTATCTACTTAATCTCTACTTATATCTCTTAATACATACATACATACTACATCTACTTAATATATACTTTATATAATAAAGTATTAAATATACTTTATAAACTATTACTATATACTTAATACATAATAATATCTACTTCTCTACTTAATAATATCTATTTTATATATACTTATTTTATAATATCTACTTTTATATATACTTTATAATATCTATTTTATATATACTTATTTTCTTATTTTCCAATCTCCAATTCTCCATTATACTCTAATATTTAATTCTTATACAATTATTATATCCACTTAATACATACATTCTACATCTACTTAATATATACTTTATATATTAAAGTATAAAATATAAGTGTATTACTCATCTTATAGTAGTATACTTATATATTATATACTATAAACATTATATTATATATTACTTACTATAATTAGTATTGTACTAGTTAATTAGTTAATTAGCATTCTTGTTACATTTATCATTATAATAGTTAATTAGTTCATTACCATTATTGTTACATTTTTCATTATACTAGTTAATTAGTTTATTAGCATTCTTGTTACATATGTCATTATACTAGTTAATTAGTTAATTAGCATTGGTGTTACATTTTTCATTATACTAGTTATTTACTTCATTAGTATTCTCATTAATTGTTAAAACAACTCTACTTCAATAAACTAGTTAATTGTCATTAATTCATTATAGTTAAAGTCACAATTTCTTATTTTCAATTTATATTTGTAGGAAGAAATAGTAGTTCAATCATTTAATTAAAGTACTTAACATTTTATTTAAGTAGTTTTTACTAAATTAAAGTACTTCAAAAGTTGGTATAATTTTAATTTTAAAGTCACACATTAATTCTACTTTGCACTAAATTAGTTTGAAGTATTAATTAAAATAGTTTTAATTAGTTGCATTAGTTTTGTATCCATTATTATATTGGTTGTCAATTAATATTTGTTACATTTTGAAGATGGAAGGTGGTAGATATTTGGTTGATTTGGGTAACCTCCAACGCAATCGAAGGAACGAGATTGGGAGGAAGAAATCCCGCAAAGGTAAAGAACTTGCCGGTTCTTCATCTCAAAGCCGAGATGATTTTGAAACGGGTTACCAAAGGCGAGATGGAGGTGCGATGTCCGAAGAACAACTCCAACAAGAATTGGCCCGACATAATAACCGCTTTCTACAACAACAACAAATGCCGACGACCATTGACGAAGAGGAGCTTGAGGATGAAGATGCGGAGGAATTGGAACCGGAGACGGCCGAGGAGGAGGGTGCCGGCAGCCACGACGCCGACGAGTCTGCCTCATCCCAAACCGCCACCGGTAATAAAAAAAGTAAGTCTGAACTAATGAAAAATAATTTTGATAAATGGAAGGACCCACAAACCGGCTATTGGCACGCAACTTGCAAGTGGTGCAACAACAATTATAGTTTGGGAACCTTCGGCGGATACGGATCCGCCGCAAGGCATCTTAAGGCAAAGCACCCCGTGGAGTATGCAAAATTAGGCGGCGGAACGGGGAAGCAAACTCAAATATCGAGGTTTGCGAATTCTCAACCTTTTGGTAATTTCTCCTACAATGATGCACAAAATTTGACTGGTATGGCTAACTTAATTTGTGAAGAAAAATTTGCCTTATTTGTTTTCTGAAAGTCTTGCTTTAAGAGATTATGCACAAGGTAATTTAAATCCTCAATTTAGAAATTATAGTCGCAAAACTGTTAAGAAAGAAATAATAAGGCTTTATAATGCGGAAAAGGCAAGGTTACAAAATTTTTTTGCAAACTTTGATGGGCGTGTTACTATTTGTTCTGACATATGGGAGGATGATTTTCATCATTTATATTATTTGGGTCTGACTGCACATTATATTGATGAGGATTGGAATATGCATAAACGTGTTCTTGCTTTTCGTGAATTTAATGATCGTCACACCGCTGAACATATTTATATTTTGATTGAGCGTATTTTAATTGAGTATAATTTGATTGATAAGGTGTTTGCTATTGGTTTTGATAATGCTACTAATAATACTGCTGCTATACCTAGATTGCGTGAGTTGTGTGGTGCCAATACTTTGATGGGTAGATTTTTTTATCAACGGTGTGCATGCCATGTTTTAAATTTATGTGTGCAAAACGGTTTAAAAGCGTTAAGAGATTCCATGGAGGTAATCAAGGGGGGATTAGACGTATTTGGGGTAATGGTCAACTTAGATTAAAATGACAACTTATTTGACTGAAAGAGGTGTGAGATATGTTGCGTTTCCTAAAGATTTGAGTATTCGTTGGAATAGTACTTATAAATTACTTAAAGTTGTTCTTAGATATAAAGAACATTTTCCTGCTTTTTTAAAAGAACATGATAACTATATTATAAACGCGGCTGAGATCGACACTTGCGAAAAAATTTGTAATGTTTTGATATTTTTTTTAATGCTACTGAAACTTTTAGTCATGTTTATAAACCTACCGCAAACCAATTTATTCATGAAGCTGTTAATCTCGCCGGTGCTTTTAAAGAATTTGAGAATGCCGTTTTCGTTCATTATTTTTGTGATTATATGAAGGAAAAGTTTTTAAAATATTATGCGCATATTCCCCATATTTATGGTATTGCATTTATTCTCGATCCTCGTTATAGACTTGCTAATTTGGAAGATTGTTTCAACTTCCATTATCTTGCGTTTTTTGGTGAATTTCCAATGTATGACGATAACCCCATAGATCCGAAAACGTAATACAACGAGGTTAGTACTTTATTTTATGCCTTATTTAATGAGTTTCGTGCACAATATAACAACGCTCCCCCTCCCCCGTCACGAACATCTTCATCTAAAGGAAAATCGATTTTTAAATCTGCATTTGGCAATCTTATGAAAAAAATAAAAACAACTCACGTCACTGAACAAAGTGCATTGAATGAGATTACTTTGTATTTAACATATGAAGTTGATTTTGAAGAAAATGATGACTTTGACGTTCTAGACTGGTGGAAGTCAAAAGAAAGAACGTTCCCGATTTTAGCACGGATGGCTAAGCAAGTACTATCAATGCCGATTTCAACAGTTGCTGTGGAACAAGAATTTAGTTCGGCCGGCAACGTCCTAGCGGCATCTAGATCGAGATTGAGCGCGGAGTCTCTTGAGACGCTTATATGCTACCACGATTGGTTGAAGGCCGCACGTGGAACTCAAGAAATGAGCATCACCCCCTCCCAAGATTTTATGGATGATTCAACAACCGATGGTGGCTCTACCTATGCCGGAGATTCCGATTGATTAGTATTTTAGAATTTATTATAAAATGTATTTTATAGCACTTGTCAAATTTATTTATACTTGTACTTCATATTTCAAAATTGTAAGCTTGTACTTCATATTTCAAAATTGTAAATTTGTAGTTGTACTTCAAATTAATTTGTAAACTTGTACTTCATATTTCAAATAAATATGTGTTTACTTTTTCATATGTAGCACTTCTCAAATTAATTAATTGGTTACAAACTAACGACTTAAAATTATTTTTCTAAAATATAAAGCCGGTTTTTAAATTAAAAATACATTTACAATATGTAATTTGTTTAAATACTTATACACCTATTTTGTAACATTTGTAAATTATAAATCAAACCACTTTTCTAAGTACAAATAGTTTTAGTTTTACTTAATTCATTAAATTAATTAATTTATTTTACAATATGTATAACTTAAAAAAAAAATTGAAATCAAACCTCCCAAACGGCTATATAGCCGTTGGGGCTATGGGTGGGGTAGGGGGGTCCCGGGGGTGGTGGTGTGGGGAGTGGGGTTCAAAAACATCTATAAATACATCTATTTTCTAACATTTTTCTACACCTCTTCTCCAATTCTTCTCCAACTCTTCTCCATCTTCATCTTCTCTTATTATCCTCCATTCCTACTTATACATATACCATTTTAAATATGGAAAGTACATCTTCCCTTATGCAAAACAATTTTGACAAGTGGAAGGACCCGAAGACCGGACTGTGGTGGGCAACTTGCAGGTGGTGCAAGAAAGAGTGTTGCTTGGGGCGTTCATACGGATACGGGATGCCAATAAAACATATGAAGTCCTGTGACAAAGGGAAAACAACAACCAACGGTGGCGAAAATCCCAATTGATATTCATTAGAAAATGTATTTCGTATTGTTATTTTTTTCTCAATTCTCAAATGTAGTTCTTATTTCAAATAAATGCACTTGAACTTTGTTTTTAATAGGAATTTGTATAATATATAATTAATTAAAAAAAATACTGGCCCGGCCCGGCCCGGCGGGTGGCCCGACCCGTGACCCGGGCGGGTGGCCCGGCCCGAACCGGAACCGGCCATTGCCCGGGCCGGTCCCGGGCCTACCATTACAAGACCCGAGGCCCGACCGGGCCTTGACCCGGCCCGGGTCCATCACTACATCCGTGTCATTCAGTTGTTTGAAAGGTAGAGGGTTTAATGCACCAAACTCACTCATGAAATATAAATTCGGCTCATTAAGCCCCTGCGATCTAAAAATGCGTCAAACTCCCCGTGTTATAATTAATCATGCACAAAACCCCCTTCAAGAACAAATTTTACAATTTTGAAATCATTTTTTAATAATATGGTTAAATATGCAAGTAACTTTGTCAAAATTTCTAAATTATATAAAAAAAACTAATTGTTTTTCATTTTTTTTTGAAATTAAATTTGTTCTTAGAGGGGGTTTGGCGCATGATTAATTATAACAGGGGGGAGGTTGACGCATTTTTTAAATCACAGGGGACTAATGCGTCGAATTTATATTTTATGAGGAGGTTTGGTGCATTAAACCCGAAAGGTAGACCATTTATTCGATATTTTGGAAAGGAAGAAAATTTCTCAACATCCAATTACCGACATTAATATTATATTATAGCTATGATATGATTCTCTATCCTTAGTGCGACATTTCGATGAATTCACATCTAAATGAGTTTTTATGCTCACTTGGCATGTCACTGCGTACTCACCATAGTTTGTACTTGGCATCAAACTAAAAGAATAGCTTCTCGATCATGTGTTAAAATTAACATGAGCAAGTAAATAAAGTGAAAACTGAAGTTTAACCCCGTAGAATATTGATTAGGAAGACTAACCATAGAGAACCGCTTGTACTCTCTTTATTCTCTCCGTCCTGCCACCCCTCCCTCAGTCCCTCCCCATCTGATTTTCTTTCACCTCTATTCATTAGATGTCTTTCACCTCTATTCATTAGATGTCTTTCATAAAAGATGTTTTTAATCCTTGGAAATTATTTATTCCAAAAACTAGGCACACAAACAGAACCCATCCTCATCTCTTTTGTTTCTACGAATGGTACAAGCCTACAAGGCTACAATGGACTGATGGAGCTACAAGAGGCCTAGGGTTGCGAATATCGAATCCTAACCCCTCATCTCAAGGAAAATTTTGTTTCTACGCCCACCGGTCAAAGTGACTCCGTCCATAGTGACACCCAATTCCGGTCACAGTGACCCAATTTCGGCAACAGTGACACCCGATTCTGGCAATAGTGACACCTGATTCCGTCATAGTGACACCCAATTCCAGCCATAGTGACATCCGAATCCGGTCGTAGTGACTCCCAATTTCAGCCACAGTGACATGCCAATTTCGGCCACGGCCACCACTTCTGCACCGCCATCCCGCATACACTGCTTACTCCCATGCCCCAGCACCCCAAGCCCCAGCCCTTGCCCATGCCCGAACACCCCATCCCATGCCCCTTGCCCTGCCCTAGCTCTGGCCTCTCACCAGCCCATCCCTAGCCACCGCCAAACACCGCACCCCGCCCCAACCCTGCAAATCACTACTTCTGACCACTTTACCTTCGGTGCTTGTCACAACCTTAGCTGTCATCGTCTATGTCGTGAACAATTGCCGTTCAGAATAGATCTAGCCACTGCCGTAAAAAACGTTTGTATCCACCTCCGTTGCCTCGCAGCCACGCCATCCCAAATTAGAACCGGAGTCTACGATTGATGAAAAAAATGAAAAGAGAAGAAGAGAGATGAAGCTGGTTGATGGCAATGGTGGCGAATTGTGACGCGGCGGCTTGGAGACAATGGCGAGGCGACGACTAAGAGACGGTGGCGAGGCAGTATCTAGGAGACGGTGGCGAGGCGAAGATGATGGCCTGACGTTGATGGCCACACAATGGCAATTGTCGGCCGTTGGAGGCGTAGCAAGCGCCGGCCGTGAGGTAGATCGAGCAATGGATGAATGAGGAGATAGATCTATGGTGTGGTAGAAGCGGTAAATGGTTGACAAGGAGGAGGAGGCGTTGGATTAGAAGTAGGTCGGAGATTTGCGATGAAATGCAAAGGAGGAGCAATGGTTGACAGAGGAAAAAGAAGCTAGGGATTGACCCGCTGATCTAGTGCGACGTGAACGGACGGATGGGTCACTTTCCAGGGAAAAGAAAAAAAAATCATATTTTTAGAATCTAAAAAGCTACGGGTAATATACAGGCAATTCTTTCTAATCTTATCCACATAAATGACATTATTATGGCCTTAAGTAGGCATGGACCCGGTTCGGGCCGCCCGGCCCGGGACCGGCCCGGCCCGCCACTGTGCAGGCCCGGAACCGGCCCGGTTCTCGGGTCCGGGTCCAGGTCGGGCCTAGGCCCGGTGGGGGGGGCAGGTCCGGGCTCAGGCCTTGTATTTGGCAAACCGGCCCGGCCGGGTCGGGCCCGGGCCCGGGCCGAATTGACTTTTTTTTATTTTTTTCATTTTTTGGGGTTAGCTGGGTTGGGCTTGATGGTTAGGAGGGGTTTGGGGGTTTGGGGGGGTGGGGGGGTTAGGAAAGCAAAAAAAAAAAAAATTATGACCGAACCGGAGGCCCGGCCCGGACCCGAACCGGAGGCCCGGCCCGGCCCGGCCCGGACCCGGACCGGACCCGGTGGCTACCCGGGCAGGTCCCGGGCCTTCCTTCCCAAAAAAAAGCCCGACCGGGCCCGGCCCGGAACCGGCCCGGGTCCATGACTAGCCTTAAGGGTGACTTTGTGCTATGCGAAGGGCATTTGAAGTGGAAAGATTTTGTTTTTTAGATATTTCAAACTAATGGATAATTGTTACCTCAATGGCTCAATGGTCAATACCAAAATTTAAAAAAAAAATCGCTTTACTAGGTAATTGTTAAAAATAATATTTAAAAGTGCTTTCATTAGCTCAATTTCTCGTTTTCGCAAGCAATTAAAGGCAATCAAATTCCTCGTTTTTACCTAATATCCGTACTTCACGTCTTCACTATCGCTTCTTTAGCAACACAAAGGCATTACATAGAAATCAATCCATTTTCATGCAAAAAAAAAAAAAAATAGAAATCAATCCATCATTCCATCAACATCAGTTCACTTGTGTCAATTGTGAACTTATGCACATACCAGCAGTCTTTAAACATAACATTGATAAAAAATTTAATTAAATGACAGAAGCGATGGCATTACAGAATTGTATTCAATTGATTATGCACCATAATGACACAAAATTGTATTCAAATGGCATCAGCATTAACAGGAAGGCAAGAGCACAAGGGGTGGATGCAAAGGATTGGGAAGTACATAAAGATTCAGATTGGAGAATGTTAGAGGAACAATCTTTAAAACAATTCAAAATCCTCAGAGTATGTACATACGTCACCTGTGTTTTGTATGATGAAGGCTGCATAGATTTGCTCAACCAGGTCACCTAGGCGAAAATATTGTGATCTATCAATGGACCAGAAGAGCAACTTAGTAGCAGTATTAATATATGTCAATGACCTTCATGATAATATTAATCAGCCATATGACTAACTCTATAGTCCAAAATAAGGATTAATAATATATGTCAAATTGTCAATGACCATAATAACATTAACCAGTTATATGACAATTAACTCTATAGGTCCCAAATAAGGAGCTCATAAGCCAAAGACAGAACCTTCCACAACAAAGCAGAGACTACTCATTTACCAGCAAATTTAGACGTTGCACTCAAGACACAGAGTAGCTCATGGATTCTTCATTTAAGAGAATTTAGCTGTGAGAAGTAAAAGATAAAAGTGGATTAAGCATCCATAGACATTACATCAATGCAACAAGTCTAAGCAAAAATAAATATAACAGTGAAATGACTATAAAAATAATAAAACAGTCCATTGATGTCCAAGAGCAAGCATGTGAATTAGTGGCCCATTCCTCTTTTGGCCCTAAGAGACTCGAGAGCCTTCTCTCTCAACTCAATTTCGAGTTTCTTTGCTGAATCTGCATCTTCTGAGACATTACCGCCATTAGTAGTCGTCTTCTCGGCATCTCCAGAGATGACATCATCACTATATGATTTCAACTTTTGTTTAGTCACGCGCCTTTCTTCCCTCCGGCGGCGTCTCTCTTCCCGTCGTTGCTGACGCTTCTCTTCCTTCTTCAATCTCTTCTCTTCTTTCTTCCTCCTCTTAGCCTCCTTCCTTTCATCAATACCTGAGTCGTAACTAGAATCACCATCAGAAGAAGAAGAGGAAGAGTCATGTTTAGCAGATCTCCTTTTGTGCTTCCTCTTTTCCTTGGCTCTATATCTTTGCTTATCACTTTCCCCGTGACCTGAAACCTTTTCATTTTTAATGTCATCCGCTTCCCTAGATGACTCATGCAGATTTTTTGACTCTTGACGTGGATGAATATTGTTCTTCTCGTCATTGGCTTTGGCGTTCTCCAAACCCAACGATTCCCTATCTTTCTTATTAGCTAAATGAGATCCTGAATGGTTAACAGGCGATTTTCGTCGTTCATCATCGATATCTAGTATGTGGTCCATCCTTCCAGGTGCCTTTTCACTGTGATCCAAAAAATTACACATCAAAAAGTAATGCATTAGTAATCAAACAAAATTAAGAGCCCCATTGTAGATGTTACTGGCACAAACGGCCTGCGGAATTCTCAATTCTCATTAAAGAAAATTGTTTGGTAACATCCATTTCAGCAATATAAATCAAAAGCTAATTATTCTGATCATTTTGCAGGAATAACCAGATAACCACTACCAAACAGGGACTAAATAAGGCAAGCATCTTTGGAGTTTCAATTATGTGTCATTGGTACGTTTGATTCTCCAGAATTTTGAATTATAATTTGCGAAGTACAACATTCAGAAGCTTGTGTATTTGTGTTAGTTTTGTTAATCCCGTGGACGGGACGCTAAGCCATTAGAATTCTCCAACTCCATCCGTGTATTTAAGTTTCATCTACAGGAGGACCACCAATATTGTCAGAACCTTGACAAGTTGGGAGTATAATTTGCAAGTTTTTTAAAGAGGGAGCCAAAATGACCAATAACACATAATTGGAGGCTATGTAGCACAGAAACGCATCAAACTTGAGAAACGTGAAACATCTTTCAATAAAAAATATGCGACGTGTTCAAATAGATTTTTCAGAAAGTGTGAAAACTCCTTCCAAGAGTTGCGGTGCATCACAGATTGGACAAATAATGTTTTACGAAGTACGTAGTATATGTTACCAGTCAAAAAAATAAAGGTTTCAGACTTATGTATAATGAGCTTAGACATAAAAGATGTCAATCATGTCATATGACAGCATAATTGCAACAAACCTTCTTGTTGCTTCATTTCTTTTCCTTGGCCCAGACCCATTAGGGTGCCGCCCAGTCTCATCCGACCTAAACTTTTGTTCAACATTTCGCCTGAAATAAAGAAGAAACACATCTCAGAAAAGAAAGCAGGCTACTTACAAAATTTTCAGTAAAAGAAAAAAATGTTAATTTTGATTGGCAATATGCAGCAAAATTTTGATCTGACACAATGAGACATCTTAACAATGAAAAATATCATTAACTACCTAGAAATACTGGCATCTTTTGCATCTGGGCTTCTCTCAGATGTATCAAGTTGCAACTTATATTCTCTTTGCTTTCGCAGAGGACTTGGACTTCTGTCTGGCATTCTCTTTTCGCTTCTTTCATTCAGGTTACTCTTGTCTGGACTCTTTGGCCTAAAGGTTCTCTCAGATGTATCAAGTTGCAACTTATATTCTCTTTGCTTTCGCGGAGGACTTACACTTCTGGTTGGGATTATCTTTTCACTCTTTTCATTCAGGTTACTCTTTTTGGGACTCCTTGACCTACAGTGATACAAGCAATGTTTAACCTTCACAAGCCATGCAAAAAAAGAATATGGGAAAACAGATGGGTAATTTCAAATTTTGGAAGGATAGAAACTTGGGGGGACTAAAACACAAATACACAATATATCAATTTCACACATTTAAAAGAGACTTTTTACACATAAACAATATATATATATATATGAATAAATTCCACTTTTGGTCCTACGAGTTTTAGGCCAATTCCACAGTTAGTCCACATCTTTCACTTTGTCCACTTTTGATACATGACTATTGTATTTTCAACCATATACGGTCCTTCCGGCATTGTTTCCAATGGTTAAAATTGCCGGAAAGGACCACAAACGGTTTAAAAACATTAGTCAAGTACCAAAAGTGGACGAAATGAAAGACGTGGACAAAGGTGGAATTGGCACAAAACTCATTACTCATAGGACCAAAAGTGAAATTAATTCAATATTTATTTAAAACATCCCAAAGGTGTTAATCAGATTTGACATTCCTTTGCGTTTTTCTATTTAAAAGTTAACATACAGAAACAGAACTATTGACCATTATCCGTAGATTTTTTTTAGTTTGCTACTACTTTCCATGTTTCAAACATACCTTTACGCTTTTGGTGCAAAAATTTAAATTATTGTTCATTTATGGATCTGAGGTTATGTCCTATGTATTAATTCCTTTCCAGAGAGTAAACCAAAAGGCATTGCAAGTATTGACACCTAAGGAAAAAACACAATTTTTCTTTAACCAAAAATATAAACTGTCCCACACCCAATTACATATTAGATTCATATGATACTACGTCTTTCTGTAACCCTAAATCTTTGACCTCTACAGTTTAAAATTCCAATGACACAATTGATACTACGTCTTTCTGTAAACTAGATTAATGCAACTTTCCGGGCATGCTTGCATAAAAAGAAACCATTGAATAATAAAAACGTAAACCACTAAACGAGCTCTTTGAAATTGGAAATTAAGACGAAGAAGCCATAGTAACAAGCTGGCAAGGAGACTATAATGTTTTTTATCAGAATTTTTTCATAAGGGCGAGAAAATGGACAGGCACAGGCAATCTGCCGATTCGTGGGGAATAAAAACAAAGTACCAAGTATACTCTATAGTCCATGAGAGTCGGGAAGAATTGTTCATGTGCATATACATGTGCTTCGTGGGGAATAAAAACAACTTACCAAGTATAAGAAAATTGCTTAGTTCATTGACAGTGCAAAATTACATACATAAGTCTTTTAAGATAGTTGTGGCTCCCATTCAAACCATTCACTAGGATGAGGAACCAAAAGGTCAAAATATTAAAGACATTCTAAGAACCAAGATAAATAAGTACTTTAAATATAATAGACATTTAAATCCTGCACATTAATAATAGTAAGCATACCTCATCCTTCCAATAGGAGAATGGACAGGTGACATCCTCTCACGTCTTGGTGCTCTCTCTTTGATTGGTGAGAGACTTCTCTGGCGTGCTGGTGATTTAGAAACCGAATCTTCAGGTGATGGAGACCTCCTTGGTATAGGTGACCTAGATCTTTTCCTAAGTGGGGACCTGGACACCTTGCGGCCAGAACCAGGGCGATGAGCAGCAGATGGAGAACCACGGCGAGGACTCGATGGGGAATGACGAGACCGTCTCTTGAAGGGAGATGGTGATCTATGGCGCATGTGGTATGGCGTTCTTCGATGAGCTGGCGAAGGGGATCTATGTCTTAAAGGTGATCTTGACCTACGCCACATTGGTGATCTTGACCTATGCCACATCGGTGATCTTGACCTACGCCGTAATGGAGACCTAGACCTACGTCGTAAAGGAGAATACCTACGGTATCGCCTGGGAGAAGGTGACCTGAGCCTTGAACGAGACACAGATCTACGCCTTCGTCTTGGAGGAGACAAGGATCGTCTGGGTGAGCGCTTATGCCGAGGTGAAGTCGACCGTTTTATAGGTGAGTGGTGTTTCCTTTCATCAGAGGATATAGAGCGCCCTCTTTGTTCAGGACTTGAATTATGCTTTTCACTAAAGCAACAAGTATCAGTTATCCATGACATTACCACATGTAATCATTTGACCAATAGAAAGGAAATTTATACAAAGAATGCAGTAAATGAACCAACAAATCAAAGACACCACAAAGGAATTACAAAACGAAATATGAAATAGACAAAACAATAAAAACAGAAAACCATATGCTACACAGCTAAAGGTTGGGAAGCATACCCCGAGTAACTTCTAGAGTTGGAAAATGACCTACTGATTGACCTTGAACGTCTATCCCTGCACCAAGAAATAAATTAAATTATACACAAGATTAAAAAACTAAAAAGAGTTAAAAGAATAGGCTCACTACCTCCGTGGTGGAGTATGAGCATCTGAGTGTGAAGACTTTGAGGTATACAGATGCAACAACACATATAAATACTGCACTATTTTACTACCCAAATACATGCATGCACGTCATTTTAAGGACGGAAGCAACCCAACTACCCAATGAAAAATAATGATAAAAATTCAACTCTTTTGACCTTTTTCTTCCTTTTGAATTATTATTGTCAGCATGATCCTCCTTCTGAGCTGAACGTGTGGGGGAATGCCTAGCATGATGCTTTGAAGATGGTTCCAGTCCGGCATACTTATCTCTTGACATGGAAATATCATCCTCCTACAGTAGTTTGAGGTAAAGGACATGAACCCAAATAATTGCAGAAGCAAGCTGACTAGCTGATTAACATGAAACACAAACCAAGGTTAAAAACAAAAAACCAATACAAAGCAATGGAACTCTGTCATGGAAAATAGGAGACTAACCGCCTTCCTTTTCTCGTGCTCCAGTTCCTCATATTCTCTGTCCTTTCTCCTCTGTATTTCATTTGTTACTCGATCAGACTCCACCTACAACCACCAACCAAGAACACTCTAGATGAAAGTGCATAGGACAGCAAAGAAATAAACAATATCAAGTACCAAATGGGAGAAAGACCTTTTTCTTCCTTGTTTCTTCTTCTTTCGCATCCAAGAACTGCTGTGGAACACCACTTGCATTGTTCTGAGCACTAAGTAGTAGTAACCAGAGCTCTTTCATGAACTTTCCAGTATTCCTCTCCATAAATCCAGTCAGTTGAATTTGGATCTCTTTTCCATTTACATCCTGCAATCAATTTCACAACAGGTGAATCCCGGAATAAATTAAAGTACCAAGCACCCAAATAAGCTTGAATATATGCCACTACCTTTCCTTCTAGAAGACCGTATATGAAGTTGATAAGCACTTCATCTTCAATCCCTACAAACTCTGTGACTCGCTTCGCAATCCAAGGTCTCATCACATCCATCTTCACCTTAGTCATGTCCACCTATCCCCATCAATCAAGCAGCAAAAACAAAGATTGAAATTGAAGTGTCAATTAAAACACAGATGCAGATATTAACCCAACCCTACAATAAGAAGCGTGGTAAGGAAGTCTGGAACAAAACCATTAACCACCTCATCCATCTAAAATTCGTCCATGCCACCCTAAACGCATAATTAGTACACCAGCTAAAAACTAAAAATTCGGCCCCGTCTGACCATACAAAGTTACCCGAAATCAACGTTTCAGCATTTCAAGCATTAAATACATGCAGTAGTTCGACTAAAAAGGCTGTATATAGTATATACGAACCAGATGCTCCAATTCGGGAGCGAACTTCTGTGATTTCAACAGCTTAGCTTGTTTGTTGGAGAACCGAGTGTCTTGATCGGCAGACGTACCCTAGAATAAAAATGTAAAAAGACAAAAACTAATAACTTCAATATCTTGGATCTACGGGCGAAATTCCGGTGGACGCAGAATAAAAACATCTAGTTCAAGCAACTCGTACCCGGAAAAACCCTCCTGACATTTTTCACGGTTTGCGAACTGAAGTGTGGATTCTAATGAGTTGCGTACGCGAGTGACAGTGATTGAGATTCTTCTCGAATTGGACACAAGAGTTCAAGACATGTCTTGAAGCGGCTACTGACCTGCAAGTTCGAAACTAGACAAATGGAAGTGAAGGCTTCCGCATGAATATCATCGGATACGGTTTCGGGTTCAGGTTACAATTGGTCTTTCAGTCTGATAAACAATTTATGTGGGCTTGAAAGTTGAAACAAGAGGTTACAATTGGTCTTTCAGTCTGATAAACAATTTATGTGGGCTTGAAAGTTGAAACAAGTTTTGGACTCTCAATTTGTACTGTGTGTAGGGGTGTGCATAAACCGGTCCAGACCGCATTTTGAACCTGAACCAGACCGGAATGGACCTGTCTGGACCTGTCCGAAGTATACAGGTCTTGGTCTCCGATCCATTGAAAATTGAGATTCCGGTTTCCAGTCCGGTCCGGTCCGGGTCAAACCCAGAAAAAACAAGTCCGGACCGGTAACCCGATTAGTACTATTATTTTATCTGTATTAGTGTTACACTGGTATTTTATCCAAAAAAAATTACTGTTTGTTATTATGTTTTTTACATCGTAACGGACAATGAACAATTGTTGCATGACTCCATACTTTTATTCTTAAAGATAGCAAGCAGTGATAGTAATATTTGTAATGCTTTTTGGGAGTTGTTGCCTTAGGAAATATTTAATCTTAACATTTAGTGTCCAATTCTTGAGTTATACGTAGTATAAACTTAAGTTGCAGGTTTGCACTAATAGGGAATAAGGATGAAACACATCTATGCCTTCAAAAAAATCAAAAACTAAAGTGCATTTTTAATACCGGTCCAATCAGGTCTAAAACCGGACCGACCTGGAATAAACAGGTCCAGACCGGTTTGGACCGATTGTTATCAGGTCCGGTCTTCGGTCCATCCAAAATACAAATTCCGGTTCCGGTCCGAAACGGTTTTGGACCGGTGCACACCCCTAACTATGTGTTGGGAACTTGGGAGTTTTTTTTCATATTTAAAAAAGTTCTTAGATTAATGGGTTTTAGGGGTTTGGAAGTGTGTTATATTAGCTTGTCATGTCACTAATATTCTATTTTTTAACTATAGTTTAGAGTGAGATAGAAAGACACATCCATATTCCTTTTTTGTGCAACCATAAGTGACACACTTTAATTAGTCTCACACATGAATATATGAATACACGTATAAAATGTATAGACGAAATATAATCAATAAATTATAATAACTACTCCCTCAGTCCCGAAATATAATATGCACTCCGTTGGGCAAAGATTTTAATAAAAGATGTGAGAAGCTACCTATATTCATTTTTTAGCCTCCTTGTAGTACACAGACGCCTCATATGTTAAAAAATTTACAGCGGTAAAATGACTACCTCTACCATAAACACGTGTCAAACCTTTAATACATACATAGTAGTATCAGCTAATTAAATTTTCTCTTTCTTTTCTCATCTAAAATTGCATATTCAAAGTATTTGACATAGCTATTCATGAAGCTTTAACTTCAAGAATTGTGTTGGCAGAATTCCTATAAAGAAACGGACTATCATTCGCTGCACAGCTATTGCACTTAACATGTCAAAACCAAGTCTTCATAGGAAAATCAAGGAAGGATGTTTGAGGGCTCGATATATGTTATAAAATATAAAGCCAACATTGGCCAGTGAAAATCAGAAGGTAAGACTATTGCATATCCATGATTGATCCTAATTCATGTCCCAATAGTCCATTTTCATAGATATGTATGATCGTGTTCATATTGACGAAAAGCGGTTCTTCCTTTCAAAATGTTCTCAAAAATATTATCTACATTCGGATGATAATGAACCTTGCCGCACGTGTAACAGTAAAAAGTTTATCACAAAAATCGTGCGTTGTTGCTTGACCTCAGTTTGATACAGAAAAATGTGATTTTAGACGAAAACATTGGCATATTTTCGTGCATCTATAAGGAAGTTGTTGAGCATTGAAGTAAGAATAGAGAAGTTGGTACATTAGAAACTAAACCAATTCAATCTGTAACTAAAGATGTTACTAGGAGATGGCTAATTGAGTATATGTTGTCTGCCAGAAGGGGGAAATGGTCTTCAAGCGATTCAAAAACTATACGCTACCTCCGTTCTTAAATAAGTGCAACATGTTAGATTTTACACTATTCACATGTTCTACTTTGACTACATTTTATTTATTGATGTATTAATATATATTTTTTGAAAAAAATATTAATTAATTTGTTTCATTGTAGATTTTCAAAATCTTATTTTTTTAAATTTTTTACTAATAAAGAATTATATATATTAACGGTCAAAGTTGTGTCTCGACAAGTGTGAAATATTGATTATTGCACTTATTTAAGAACCGAGGAAGTATATATATCCAAGTATCCAACAAGATAATGTGAAGCCCCATATTAATGTCAATGGTGCTGAATTTTTAGAGACCTCACATAAAGATGGGTTTGATATTTGCTTATTGTGCCAGCCTCCTAACAGTTCAAATTTGAATCACTACTCGAATAATAGATATTTGTTGCGGTCATTTTTACCTATTTGCTGCGGTTATGAACCACAACAATTGGCAGGGTAGCAAATAGGGATCAACAAAAACATGGGTTTTGACTCATTGCTGCGGTTCTGAACCGCAGCAAATAACTATCAATTTCGCAGCAAAAACTCTCTAAAACATTGTTTTTTTGGTGCATTATTTTTGTTTTTCGACACTACCAAAATTTATAAATCTGATTTTTACTAAAATATTTCTTATTTTAGAAAATAAAAAACAATTCCATTCGACAATCTACGTGTCTCATCGATCAAAACCATAATTTCAAAACATATTAAGTTATACATCACTAAAATCCATAAGGTATACAATACAAGTTACCGCCTTATGTAAGTTTATCACCACTAAAAGTTTACAATAAATCATCACACACTTATATGACCAACACATCGCGAACTTTCAATTCTTCATCACTTGAAAAAAAACTCATCTCTTCGGGTGCCCTGGTAAACCTAAAATATTAAAAATTTACAATTACTATACATGTATATACCACTCAAAAATGACTTATCCTATAGATAACTTTCAATGATTTGAATACATTTATTACAAAATCAATTAAGAAAATTCATAAGTATTATTATGCACCTGCTTTAGTACAGTAACACTTCAAACCATGTTAGTCAGAGGGAATACCTTACCATTGGTACTTGTCCTTACTTACAAAAGATTTCTTCAAAAAAGAAGGTAATAAATTCGAATATTAGCTTAAATTAAAATTCAATTTTATACTAATATTGAATCAATAATTTCATTCAATTTACACATCTATTAAAATGAAAAATACTAACACAAATTAAAACAACACCGATAACACCAACAAAAAATATATATATTCCTCTCTAACAAAAATGAATCAAAATTAATTACACAAAACTTATTAAAATGATAAATACATAAATACCTTGAAATATGTTGCGAAGCGGGCTACTAACCAACAAAGCCAGAGACAGTGGACGGAGACTAAGAGCGGCGGTAGACGGTGGACTGAGACTAAGAGCGGCGGCAGGTGGCGAACGACAAAGGGAGACGGACAAGTTGCGGCGACTGACAAGTTGCGGCGACGGACGAGCTTCGGCGACAGATGAGCGGAAACGGACGAGCTGCTGCGGCGGACATCCTCTGGAGCGGATCTGTGGCGGCGGATGTTCGGCGGGGAAGGCGACCTGATTTGGTGATATAGCTACATATTAAATAATGACCGTTGTAATTAGTTGATCAGTTAGGATCAGTTATATTCTGTTTTGACTTAGTTTGTTAAGTCAAATACAACAATTACTATAAATGTACAGTTGAACACCTCATCATGAATAAGAAATCACATTCATTATTCTCTTTCAATCATTACACTCTCTCTTCCCTATCTCTGTTTACATTTTGGATTATGTAGAACTCTCGAAGATCTCTTTCTTCATTATACGAGCATCTTCATCCATCCTGCATCATTGGTATCAGAGCTCTTCTGACTCCTGAAGTAATCTGCTGGCTACTACTTTCAATTGATGATTGAGAATCTGGCACCTTCAATTAATACTAGGGTTCATCAGCTCAAGAATATCATGGAGTACAGAATCAACAATTTAGAGAAGAATTTGGAGAAACAATCTTCAGTTCTGGTGGAAATTATGAAGCATTTGAATGATAAAGAGAAGAAGAAAGGTATCCTAATAGAAGAAGAGGGCAAAACTTCTTTACTACCAAGTATTCATCATCAAGCTACTCACAGATCTTTAGGATTTACTCCTGAGTTGGAATTCCCTACTTTTGACAGTTGTAACCCTAGAATGTGGATGAAAAAGTGTCAACACTATTTCAAATTGTGTAATGTTCCTGTTGAGCATACAGTTGATTTGTAACCCTAGAAGCGTGGTTTCAAAGCTATCTGTCAGTTAAAAAATCTGTGGAATGGGAAGAATTGGTTGTGGATATATGTGCTGGTTTCAAAGAAGATATAAGAATCAATATATAGTTGAATAATTCAATAAATTGCTTCAGACATGATCTCTTGAAGAGTACCTAGATTCTTTTGAGAATTTGAAGGCTTTGATGATCCAGAGAAATCCTCTTCTACCTGATCAGTACTTTATTGACAACTTTATTCCACTTCAATAAGAAGAGCGGTAAAGAGCAAAGTGAGAGTAGAGATTGATAGTATCAAACGGGCATAAATTTGAATTCACCCACATTTATTTTTGTGAACATTATTGTTAGTTCAGATTAATTTTATAGACACTCTTAGGGGGTGTTTGGAACCGCTTTTAGAAACTGATTCTGCTCTCCCAAAGAGCACTTTGAAGCAGAATCAGTTTTCAGGGTGTTTGGATCTGATTTTAAAAGTGATTTTAAATGGCTGAAAAATCAGATTTGTAGAATCTGGGTAGGAGCAGCTTCTCCAAAACAGCTTCTGATTCTTCTAATTTTATTCCTAAAATACCCCAAGCAATATATGATACTCCATCGTGGAACTAGGCTTTCTCTTCTGCGCATTTTAGGACCGGCCAGAGCTCTTCCCACCTGCGCCGCAACTCTTCTTCTCCGCCGAGATCTAGCCTGCGGTTCTTCTCTATCCACAGCCCAGGTAAAGCAATGAGCTCTTCTCTTCTATTCTGGAGTTCTTCTATTCTGGAGTTGTGGCTTTTATTATTTTCTTTTATGTATATGAATTAATACCTTTATTCCATCAGTGTGCCTTTATTGTTTCATTTTTATGCAATTTTTTTGGGTTATTCATATGCTTGTGATTTTCAACTAATTTAGGGCAAGTAATTTATTTGCCGTAAATATACTTAAGTGTCATCCAAACTACTATCTTAGCTATGCAACTAACAATATTATTTTATATTATAAAGAATGTCTAATATATATGCCCTTTTGGTAAATTTACACCAAAAGCAGTTTTAAAATGCAAGCTATCCAAACACTCTAAACTGATTCTCTATTACATACAACAGAATCAATACCAAACACTCCAGACAGAATCACTTTTTCAGACAGCAGAAAATTCTGATTCTGATTCTCACTTAAAAAAAGAAGCAGAATCAGAATCAGTTCCAAACACCCCTTAATAGGGATTATTATTATTCTACTTTTTTAGTATGAATTATTCTACTTTTTTTGCCTTTTTTTTGTTGTCTTCTATAGTTCTATATTTATTTCTAATAAGTTGTTTAATACTGTACTCCCGTAGTACAAGTGTCTAGATCCTGATAACGAAAGTGCTACTTTGGTGCTGTTCTGTTCGTCTTATTCTTATTACTTATTGCTTATTCTTATTTTATTCAGATCAGATCAGATCAGATCAGAAAAATTCAGATCAGATCAGATCAGATCAGAAAGATTCAGATCAGATCAGATCAGATCAGAAAGATTCAGATCAGATCAGATCAGATCAGAAAGATTCAGATCAGATAAGAAAGATTCAGATCAGATCAGACCAGATCAGAAACATTCAGATCAGATCAGAAACATTCAGATCAGATCAGATCAGAAAAGTTCAAACATGATTTATCACTTTTATTATTATATTAATTATTATTATTATTAATATTGTTATTACTATTATAATTATTATTATTATATAATTATTATTAATATATTAATAATAATATGATAAAGAAATAAGATATTAATAATAGTTATAATATTTTAATATAATAATAGTAATATAAATGCAATTATTAAGAAGACTATTATTATTATTAATATTATTATTATTATTATCATTATTATTATTATTATTATTATTATTATTATTATTATTATTATTACAATATAATAATAATATGATTAATATTATTATAATATTATATTATAATTATATGTAATTATAATTATAATTACAATCATAATTCTAATAATTATAAGTATAATCAATTGTAATTATTATAATTATATCTATAATTAATTATAATTATAATAATTATAATTATAATTACCATCATAATTATAATTATGATTATAATTATAATTATAATATAATATTATAATAATATAATACTAATAATAATAATAATCGTATTATTATTAATATAATGTAATAATAATATTAATATAATAATATCGTTATGATAATATTAATTGTATTTATAGTACTATTATTATATTATAATATTATAATTAATGTTAATATAATTATAATTATTATTAATTATAATTATAATAATTATAATTATATTATTATATTATAATATTATAATAAATTTTAATATAATTATAATTATTATTAATTATAATTATAATAATTATAATTATACTTATAATTATATTATAATTATAATTTATTATTATAATTATTATTTTTATTATAATTATAATTATTATTATTATTATTATTACTATTGTAATTATTTTACGGAGTAATTATAATAATATTGATAACTATAGTTACAATTATAGAGATAAATATTGTAATTATAATTACAATTATAATTATATAAGTAATTATAATTAAAAATATAATTACAGTTATAATTATATCTATATTTATAATTAGTGTAATAGGTATAAATTTTTTCATTTTAAATTTAATTTTAGTTTTTATTATTATTATTATTATTATTATTATTATTATTATTATTATTATTATTATTATTATTATTATTATTATTATTATTATTATTATTATTATTATTATTATTATTATTATTATTATTATTATTATTATTATTATTATTATTATTATTAGTAGTATTATTATTATTATTATTATAGTTACGATTATAATTATAATTTTATTTAAATTATATTTGTAATTGCAATTATAATAATTATAATTATAATTATAATCATAATTATAATCATAGAAACATTCAAATCAGATCAGATCAGAAAGCTTCAGATCAGATCAGAAGGATTCAGATCAGATCAGAAACATTCAGATCAGATCAGACCAGATCAGAAACATTCAGATCAGATCAGAAAGATTCAGATCAGATCAGATCAGATCAGAAAGATTCAGATCAGATCAGATCAGATCAGAAAGATTCAGATCAGATCAGATCAGATCAGAAAAATTCAGATCAGATCAGATCAGAACTTAAAAAATTCAGATCAGAAACATTCAGATCAGGCGAAGAGAACAGCTTCTTTATCGGCACAACTATTTATCGGCACAACTATTTGAAGTCACGTTTCCGTCACCCACCTGCCCTGCCGAAGCGAATCACCCTTACACGTCAAACACCACCAATCACACACGCCTGAGCCGCTTGATGCCACCGCTTGGTTACAGCCTTTGAATTCCGCCGGAGCTCTGTATGGCTGTCTGTCATTATGTAGCCGGATCCACGATCGTCGAACTGTCCAGGCCATCCCGCTCTCGAGCTCCGTTTCCCGCTCGTATCTCCGCCCGGAGCCACGGCATCATCGCTGCTTGCGACGAGCTCGAGATGCCTCAAGGCCCGTCGTGCATATTTGTCGGGCCTATAGAGACAGCTAGTCAAGCGACCCTAGAAGCTCTCTACCGTCAAGTAAGCTCCTTTGAATGAGCACATCTTGTTGTTTCCTGTAATCCCAGTATTGATGTCGTATGCGTTCGGACCTCAACACATTCGCATGCGTCAATTCGATTATAATTTGTACTTGATTAACTAATTCCTATGTAGTTACAGAAACTTGCTTTTTAATGTATTGCAATGTTGGGAAAATTTTATCTTTATCTTTTTAGCTCCGATTTCATGTGTCTATTCATGTTAGCCGATTTCAAACTCTTTTAGGACTAAGGCTGGACTAGGCTGGATGTTGTTGTTGTTTGTTGGAAAATTTATACTCCGAAATTAGGTAAACTAGATTTATTCATATTTTCCTAATTCTGTAATTTTGTTTTAGGCAAGGGATTCATATTACAGTGGGTCACCGCTGATATTTGACGATATGTTTGATAGAGTTGAGGTAAGTTTTTAGGTGTACACATTGTATGCTACAACTACAAAAATTTTGTTTTGCTCCGACTATTTATTTGCCCTAATGCTGAATAATTGCTGTGACAGTTGAAACTACGTCGGTATGGTTCAAAATGTGTTGTCAAGTACCCTCGCTGCAGTCTTAGCCGGCAATCAACTTATGCCGATGCACAGGTGATTTTAATTTTAGCTGGTTATATCATTTATTTCTTGGGTGTTTGGTAATTATTTTTCACACTGATCTTGAATCATTTGAGGAGAGGAGAGTGTACTGAGTTCATAAAAAGATAGCTTACCTCAGTTTTGACTTTCTATACTTTCTGATCGACCACCCTTCCACATCCAAAGTTTTTTCTTGAAGATATTGAATTTTCAAAATAAGACAAGTAGATCATATGATGTAGGGGCTATTTGTTGAAATTCTACAAGGATAGTGAAAATGATAAAGGGAAGTACCAGGATATTGCGGTGCCCATTTTGGTATGCCGAACACCATTTGTGAAAATAGTGCCTTTAGTTCTCTCCCATTCATATTCCACACTCACATTCCCTCATTATGGCACACCAAGTACTCCCTAAGTTTCTTGTTCATTTCACTTGAATTGAAGTCTTACTATGCTTAATATTATTGGATTTGCATTTTAGTAAATATGCATCATTTGGCCCATAGTAAAGTATTCATACTGCTCCATTTGAGAGATAATTTAGAATTCTAGTGTCTTTCAACAAGATATATGACAGTAAGCATGTAATCTCTAGAAGAACAGAGAAATAATAAACAGGGAGGTCAAGTTTTTTTGTAGATGTATTCTGATTACAATTGAATATATACTTGTAATGCAATATGCAAAGCACTGCAGCGTGTGCTTTACTGCTTCAGTACATTGTCACAGTTTATCATTTCCCGTGCTACATCATTTTAATGAGTAGAAGAATAGGCTATTTTCTCCACTTGAATATTGAGTGACGTTGATGTAGGGCAGGAGGACCCATCACAGGTTTTTGCACTAGCAAGCATATGGCTCCTGATTCTAGGTCTTGGAGGTTCAGTCTTGCTTGTGCCTATAATATACACTCTAAGTCAAGCTTATCGTGATGCATTTACTTCAGAAATGCCCTTCACGAGTCAAGCATCCTCACTGCAGCTTCTTACCATGCTTAATGGCATACTTTACATGGTGTTAGGGTCCATCATAGGGTATCCCATTGCTTCAGCGTCTGGTAATTAATTGGTCTGCTTTCATTTTAACTTCAGTTTTTTGTTGATGAGTGATAATGAGTTTCCTAAGTAACTATCTAGATAAATGATGAATCTTTAAGGCTTGTTACATGGTAAAGTTGTCATTTAGATTCTAGAGGTTAGAAATCATTTCAGTTTGCTTTAATTTAGAATCTTTAGAGCGTTCTGTACTTAATAAACATTAGTTTTAAAATATGTGATGTGTATGCCATGTGGTGCCCAATTTGTCTATGAATACAATGATGTAACTTGCAGATATATTATACGCCACACAGGCACACACTTGTGGATGGAAAGAAGTTATAATATTGCTCACTCAAACAATGCGGTGTGCATGTCTTACTATATATTCTAATGTCAGGCACTACTTGCATGGAATGAACATTGAAATCTTTTTTGTTATGTTTGGGATGTGAAAATAGTAGGGACAGGAAAAAATGCATAAGAAAATAGTAAATCTCTTGGGATATGATTTTTTTTACATACTTTAAATTTCAGTCATTACAGAATAGAAATATATAAATAAAATGATAAAAATAAATAAGTAAAATGACACTGAATGAATATATTTAGTTTAAACATTAAACGACCCCCCTAATATCGGGTTTTTACGAATTTCACCTCTACTTTCTTTCAATAGCATTTTATGGGTCCCAAATGGATCCCTAAGTACTTAAGATTCTTGTGGTCTATAACTCAAGAATTTCTCACAGCTGGAGCACTACGAGAGCTGTGGAAAAATGACTTGGTTGCACTTAAAGGTGCATGTCCAAACTGTGGTGATGAGGTGATGCATATCGTGTTTCCTTTTGTTTCTTTATTGAATCAAGACTATCATTACATTTTGAGTTCAGTCATTACAGCTTCAAGCATCAACTGCAGGTGTTTGCTTTTGTAAGACAAAATCAGTCGAATCAGTGTCCTCACAGAACGGAGTGTCATGTATGTGACAGCATGCTAGAATTTCGCCTGAAAGTTGAGGTACATAAACTCATAGTGTTCTTGGCTTTGTACTTCAGACTAAAATTTGGCTTCGTACTTCAGACTAAAATTTGGCTTTGTTATGGTTTCTTTTTGTATTCATGTCGAGAAAAATCAACCTGCAATAGCAGGTCAATAGATTTTTGCCTTCACCTTATTGTCCTTTCCTTTTTCTTCTGCTTCTTCCTTCTCTTCCTCCTTCACTCTTGGGTAAACCATTTATTTGTTTTTTCTTTCATTTTCATCCTTCCTTAAGTTTTCTTCTTCTTCCTGCTCGTCCTCTTCCAGCTGTGACAGGCACACCAGCCAATTCTTTTCTTTGTTTTTTATTCATTCTCATTTCTCTCTTCTTAACATGTGTTTTCACTTCATCAGACTTAATTTTTTCTTCCTTGTTTTCTCCTTTTTTGTTCTTTGTTTCCTTTGAAAGAAGAAGAAGAAAGAAAAGGAAAAAAGGGAAAAAAGAAACAAGGAACAAGAAAAAGAAGAAAAAAGCATGTCCTGCTAAGTGCAAACACAAGTTAGGAAGAGAGAATGGAGATAAAATAAAGATTTTCTTTTGGCTGGACTGCTGGAAGGACAGTCCTGCAGTGGTAAGACCGTAAGAGGGCCAAGAGAGAGGGAAGAAGAAGGAAAAAGGAAAACGAGGGAAAAACAAAAAAACAAAACATGCTGCACTCCTAGGGGTGCAGTGGCAAGAGAAGGAAGAAGTATAAAAGTGAAATGGAAAAAGAAATTTAAAAGGAAAAGGTTCTTCTTTCAGCTGAAACAGGCACACCTGTCAATTCTTTTCTTTGTATTTTTATACATTCTCATTTCTCTCATCTTAACATGTGTTTGCACTTCATCAAACTTAATTTTTTCCTTCTTTTTTTCACCTTTTTTGTTCCATCTTTTCTCTCTAAAAAGAAGAAAAAGAAAAGGAAATAAGGGGAAAAAGAAACAAGGAACAAAAAAAGGAAGAAAAAAAGCAAGTCCTGCTAAGTGCAAACACTAATTGGGAAGAGAGAATGAAGAAAAAATAAAGATCTTTTTATTTGGCAGCACATTTTGTTTTTTTGTTTTTCCTTCTTTTCCTTTTTTTCTTTTTCTTTCTTCTCTCTTGGCCCTCTTACCACTGCAGGACCGTCCCTCCAGGCTCCAGCAGTGGACGGAAGAATAATAGAAGGGAAATGGAAAAAGATTTTCAAAAGCAAAAAAGACAAGAACGCGAGGGTCCTGCTATTGTAGGTTGTTTATCCGGTCAATTGCGTTTTAGGAGTAAACTTTAAATGTGTGATACTTCTTTAGTACCTGCGCTAAGGTGGTGATTTTGGATTAGTAAAAGGGCTTATTTGGCACTTTTCCCTATTTTTATATGTTCAACGCATGTTGAGATTTTTAGTGGCTGATTTAAGAATATAAAAGTGCCACTTCAATTGTGTTTTAAGATTTTTATTTGTTCAACACTTATTTGGCACATTAATTTTTAAAGCTTGATGTGTACTGTTGGGAAATGAATAGAAAAGAAAACTCCTCAGGTAGTTGAGGTACCATGAGGAATAGTAAAGCCTGATGGTATTGGCCTATTGGGGTTTTCCTTCTCTCTCCCTTTCAAAAAAGAAAGAAAAAAGATCGAACATAGCTGATACCACATCTCACATCTGCCATCTCTATGCTAAGCTTAAAGCCATTTTCCCCTGTTGGAGTTAATACAATTTCAACATTTTACAGCAGTCCATTTCTAGACATGGTAGGCAGAAATGGGTTTATGGGCGGGTATACCTCATTCGGCAGCAAGGAAGAAGGCAAAGGCAGTGAAGCATTCTCAACAATCAACATCTGATGATGAAGCCATATGCCTGTTTTACCAGATGTGTTTATAGGCAAAGGTAGTGTTTTATAGGCCTCTTTTTTTTAAATCTTAGCCGGATATGTATATATCTGCGAAGATTTTAACGCCACATGTAGAGTAAGTATATTTATCCTAGTGTACTTAATTGGGTAAATTGCACAGAACCCCCTTGTGTTATAAAAAGTCTGCACGATAAACCCTTATGTTTTAAAAACTGCACGAAAAACCTCTGTGTTTTAAAAAATGATGCGCAAGATGCCTAATAACGGAAAAGTAAGTGTGTTTGTCTTGCACGCGCTTTTTGTGCGCTTTTGCAAACGGATTTTTTCTATTTGGCCTTAGTAAATATAGAGCAAAATACTACGTTGCTTTCTTTTATTTATTCATTATCTCTTTTCTAAAAGGCTTCATTAGCAATAACGTATGTTTTATAAATCTTATTTTTCTAATATTTTAATGTTTCATGATTTGAATATATTTATTAAAAAATAGTAAGTATACAATATTGAACATTATTTAAACAAATATGGCCTGATTTGCAATTTGTTTTATACATAACTTGCTGCATAAAAAAATTCACGAACTCCAATATGAAAACACACAAAAGTAAGGAAAGTAGCAGTAGTAAAACAATTGGAAATAGCAGACATTTGGTGATCAATGAGCCAAAGAGTACATTTTTCTAAACAACAAAATAATTTGAATTAGCAAACAACAAAATAATACACCATATCAACCACCTAAAGAATACATCAAACAGAGAACTGCAACACATAAAAAAGTGCAGCAACTATTGCATAATCAAGTAAAAAAATAGCAACTAACATAGAATAAAAAAGACACCCCAATTATGAAGAACCTAGCAGCAACATAACTTAACAGATTAAGTGAAACTACTAAAAAATTCAACAAATAGTAAAAAGAACAACATCACTAACCATCCTAATAAAAAAGTAATAAAAACGGTTCATTGAAAAAACAGCAACCAAGTACCAACATATAAAAAAACATGGAACACTAGGAAAAACTGCAATAGATGGCCAGGGAAATGCAGCAAGTAGCAAAAATAGTACAATACATAACCAAAGAACTTTAGGATTCATAGTTTAACAAAAATTACTACAAAAGCACCTTGTACGTTGATTCACAATTGAGGCCAAAAATAATGTAAGAGTACAAGACTACAAGATATTCTAGTTTAAACAAAAAGTTGTTTTTCTTTTCAAACTATTTCTAGGATTTTGTGAACATAGATGATAAAGTTATGCCTTAAACACGGCTGTTTTTTCTGAGCAGAGGTGCAGGTTGAAATGGTTTCATCATTCTAAGCGGCTTAGCTTGCTTTCTTGGATGCTTCTGTGAGGTCTGTGCTGTAGCTTGAGTAGGGTTTACCACCACACATCCAAGAGTTTCTTGTGTGTTCTGAAAAATAATAAATCGCAAGTACCACATATGATAAAATTAAAACTTAGAAATTAGAAAAAATTAGTAAATTATAACAAAAGTTATAGGCATCACTTACCGGCGATGAAATAAAGGGTATCAAAGCATTGTCTTCAACTCCAGAGTTACCAAGTTCATCTTCTTGTCTAAGTCCAACTTCCTCTCTAGGCTGAGCTTCCTCTTCAGTAGGCTGAGCTTCCTCTTCAGTTGGAGTTGCAGGTTTTGTTGGGCAAGTTCTTTTATTGTGGCCAAGGTTACCACACATCTTACACATATACATTCTCTGGAATTTTGGTGGACTAAGAGATCTTTGAACATTCAAGATTAGTGAACTTTTTGGATTGTGCTTCTCTACAGTGGCACAATAATCATAAAGCCTTTTAAACTGCATACTGACGTCAGTTGTAAGCAAAGATAATGCATATCTCTTAGCCCGATAAACTTTATGGAAACTAACTTCAACTCCACAATCTGTTTTTATTTTATTTTTGAGAGCTTCCAAGCTGCTATTAGGATTATCCCTAACATCATTTAACATCCTCTGCCCAAGGTACTTGTAATCTGCTTGATTATTCTCTGTCCTAAAGGAACAAGTGTGTTTTCCAATAAGAGTTTTAACCTGGAATGTTGTCGTTTTTTGTACGACTGAAGCTCTCAATTTCCAGTCACAACCACCCTTGCAAACAGCAGTTATAAATTTGGCTTCACACTTTGGGTACTTCAGGTCATATCCTTTCCTAAGTCCTAACCGACCAATCCTTAAGAACCTTTTGGAAAGTTTTCCTATCTGGGAACCTCTGTCCAGCAGCTAATTCAAAGGTTCTCATGTCCACACTTTCATCCCACTCAAATTCACCATCCTGTAAATCTTCAACTTCATCGACAATGCACCATTCTTCCCGTTCTTTGACTCTGTTTCTTTCATCAGCATCCCTAACATGTTTTCTTTTCATTTTTTAAAGTTTCACATAATTTCTAGCATACTCAAATACTTTTCTGCAATGATCAGGATCCCTTGAAGTAAATATGTCATCATCATCAGGTCCCTCCATGTCCTCAAGTGCCCAAGAGGGACATGAGGAGACATCAGAATCAGAAGCATTACTGGAGTCATTCCCAATATCATTTTGCTCATCTTGAGACTGCAATGATGGGTCTTCAATTTGAACTTCACCAGACATTTTCCTTGTTGTACACATTAAGGAAAATCTCACATTAAACATACATAAATTGCACACATAACTCAAACTCCTACTGGAATTGAACTGTGCTGCACCACACACACACAAATCATATTTGATAACATGTTTATAATAAGCAAAAGTAACCAACTTTCTAAACAATTCCAAACTTCTATTGTGGAGTCAATTAATTGTTAAAAACTAAAAAGTGTTAAAGGCTACAATTCATGCAAAAATACAAGTCACATTTGTTACTTCACAAATTGAACTGATTCGGCTACTCCTTTATGACATTAGCACCCAAATGGAACACGGATGAGAATTATTATAATCATGATTCCATTAATAGCCACACCCTAAGGATAGATAGCCAATAAAACCTAACACTGCAGAGTGTGTATATATGGGCTCCCTTAGCAGTGTGAATGTGTTAGTAAAAAACATGGTAAACTTAAAAAAAAACTTCGACAAATGTAAGATAACTGGAAGCATTAAAAAAAGTTCAAGATAGTGAGCAATCACTAATTGGAGTACTGGACACAAAAGAAACTGAAAGTACAAATAAAGTGACCCTAATTTACGGAGTATATGTATAAAATATCAAATTTAGTAAATCCTAATTTATGACTTCCAATTGAAACTCTTACTTATTCCTTCAAAGAATACTTGCAAAATTAAGAATCATGCTTAAACTTAATTTAATTAGCTTTACATATAAAGATGCACCCAATATATTAATATGCGAAGGGTTTTATCCAGACTGAATGGACAGCATGAAGTTGAGTAAACAAACCTGAGCGCAAGAAGTTGAGTAAACCTGGTGTTCAGGATTTAAAATCTCCAAGGAAGAAAGGATTTGTTGGGCTAAGAGCATCTCCAATGCTATAATGTGCACGGTGCACATGTGGCATGCCTCATAGCCACATAAATATTATCAAATAAATAATCTCTCTCCTTATTTGAATAATTTTACACCATTTTGGTAAGTTTTTTCCTGCAATGTCAACAACAATGTCAACATCTAGACGGTCTCCTTGACATTGTGGAGAAAAACTTACCAAAAGTATATAAAATCATTCAAATAAGAAGAGAAAGAATTTATTTACTAATATTTATGTGGTTATATCTCATGCCACCTGTGCACCGTGCACAATTTACCATTGGAGATGCTCTAAGGGCCGAAAATCACGATGGGGAAGCCATTGTTGCACTATAGATGGAGCTCATGAAAGAGGAAGATATATACGGAGAAGAAAGGGCTGGAGGAAGCAGCTTATTTTGGAGACCAAGCAACCAAATAATTAAAGGGTGTAACGGGTAATTTAAATAAAAGATGACATCGTTAGTTTTTCATCATCAAGCGGGCGTGTGTGCTTCGTTTACTAAAACATAAGAGGGTTTCGTGCATTTTTTAAAACAGAAGGGTTTAACGCGCAGAGTTTATATAACACACCGGGTTTCGTGCAATTTACCCGTACTTAATTCTAAAGGGTTGCATCGCAAAATTGAGAGCTCCACTGAGCCCCCACTTTTTGGAGTTTAGCGGAGGAACTAAATCATGGGATTGCATACATGATACACCAAGTCTTTTGTAGCACTTCAGGTACACTTGTCTAGACTCTAGAGTTCAATTTACTGGATTGATACTAAGTTTTTTTTTTTAAAATTTTAAATATGATTATCAACTTGTGACTGCCCATGGTTTCAATATTAAATACTCCCTCTGTATCACTTTAGTTTAAGATAATTACTTTAGACTTTATAAAAAGTACTTCCTCCGTCCCTAAATAAACTTCCAACTTTCCTTTTTCGTCCGTCCCAATTAAAACTTCCACTTTCCTTTTTTGGCCGGAATTTGTGGTTCACAACAATTCTTACACATTTCTCTCTCCTCTGCACAACTCTCCACCACACAATACCCACTATCTTAAACTCCGTGCCAAACCCATTTGGAAGATATAATAGGGACGGAGAGAGTAATAAGTTTTTGGTACTATATCGGTACTGTGGATTTCTTTCCAAAAAGAGAAATGAGACAATTAATTTGATACACCCAAAAAGGAAAGTGAGACAACTAATTGACTAAAGTGATACGGAGGAGTACCATATTATTCGTTGGAGTATATCTGATCATGTTTACCTAAATCGATGTTTGCTAATAAGATTACTACGAGGGGTTATTCCAGACTTTCCATTATCAAATGCTGGAAATGCGGAAATGACACCTCAATTTGTTTTTCAAAAAAAAAAAAGGATGACACCCCATCCCTGAGGGCCCCCCAACACCGACCGGACGGCACGATGGGAGGATGTAAATTGGACTATAATCACAATCTGACAGATAGAGAGTGAGGTTCTGTCCCCGGTACTTACAGAGGCCCTATGCATTTTTCAGCATAGTAACCCCTCATCGTAGTTGCCGGGATTCGAACCCGAGACCTAACCCTTGTGGCACTCCCTCGCTACCAGTTGAGCTACGCCCACCGGTACCTCAATTTGTTTTTCTTTTTCCATTGGGGTGAATCGGTATGTTGTTGAAGATTTCCGTCAACAACCCGATCATTTGTGTGCCATGCTTAATTCTTTGCATCATTTGGATTTGTAAATATGTGTCAATCTCGAAATTATTGGAAGGTACGTCTTCTTATGCATAATTAATTTAATTTTTAATAAATAAAATTTACATATTCATAAACTACATCAAAATCTCTTCAAAGTTGTAAACTCCAAATTAGAATATAATTAAAAATTGGCATCCTAATTAGGTGGACAAAACGCAACTGTTTGACCAAGAAAAGTCAAATTTGCTAATCAATTCGGGACGGAGGTAGTATATAACAAGAAGCTAATATAAGAGCGAGAAACGTGCAAAGTTTTATAATAGCTTGAATTTCCATATAAAGTTTTGTGCATAAAAAATGTCGATATAAGAGAAAAGCTATATATCCAATATGGCCAACTACATTGACATGAAATGTGATCTAGCTCTTAAAAAATTGATCTTACAATAAATAAATCTATCAATTTATTAGTATTATAATGTAAGAATACTTTAAACTTTTGAAACACTAATCTAGTTGTATAATTCTGCATCCAAGGAAACATCGGCTAGTGAAGGTCTATATAAGAGTTTATTATCAAAGATATGTTAACTGTTAGAAGAGAATCTGGAAGCTTCAGGTTCTATCTGGTTTGACTTTACCATTCGTTTTGAAATTTGTGTAATATTGCAACACTTTCAAAACTTTTTTTTTTAAACCCAGTAGGCAAACCACCCAAGTCGGTGGGGTAAATGTCGGGAACATTCGCAACTTACTTACTAGACTAGCCTCCTACTTAGAGTTCAAGGTCCAAAGTTCACTTAAGCAAGATGTATGGCAACATTTAGACATTGTAAAATTAAATCATTTGTTGCTGGCAGATGCATCACTTAACAACTCCTATTGAATTTTTGTGTAATATTACAACACTCTCATAGCTTAACTGCTTGGCTGGACTCCTTTTTCACTAATCACTATGATATGGAGCATTCAGATGATGCGAAAACAAGAAACAAACATGTAACACAAAAGTCTAAAGTTCACTTAGGCAAGATCTATGACAAAATCTAGACAGTTTTAAATCTAATTAACTTTTTGTTGGCAAACTTTGGGGGCAAAATAAAAATCATACGTAGTATATCTTCACTACAAAAAAATAAGGCTGTAGTCACGGATTTAGTCACGGACCGTAGTGTAAAAAATCCGTGACTAACTCCTTTAGTCACGGATTTTGTCCGTGGCTAAATCCGTGACTATTTTGGCGTGACTAAATTTAGTCACGCCAATTTGTCCGTGACTAAATGTAGTCACGGATTAGTCACGGACCAGATCCGTGACTAATCTGTCACCGGAATAGCTGCTCTGGCACATTAGTCACGGCTAAGATCCGTGACTACTTTTTTTTTTTAATTTTTTTATTTTAGTCACGGACACGTCCGTGACTAAGTACATTTTTGTTTTTAAATAATCAACTAACTAATGTTCACTAAATTAAATGAAATGCACACAATTCACAATAATAATGCACAAAATATAAGTAATGTTTTAATCCAAACTAAATTTAACTAATTCATTTCGTTAATTAATTAACAACCTTGTTTAAACACATTTGAATTAACTAATATTTAAATTTAACTAATATTATCAAAAGTTTAACTAATTTAACTTAATTAGCTAAAACATACGTTTAGCTAACTAATTTAACTTAATTTAACTTAATGCATCACTACGTTTAAACCTACGTTACGTTTAGCTAACTAATTTGACTTAACACATCACTAATTTTAGCTAACTAATTTTAATTAAATTATTGTATAAACCTAAAAATTTAACTAATTTTATGACATCACTACGTTTATAGTTAAATATACTGTTAATTAATTAACAACCTCACTAATTTAATAGTTTTAATAATTTAAATTGAACCAACTAATTCTAAATAAAACTAATAATTCAAATAACATACCTTATCTGCATAAACAGGGAAAATGACATAAGATAGACTACATCCTTCGATCTTTCAAACATATACTGGGAATGAATTGATGTAGTTCTTTCGAATGAGTTGCTCCTGCATATATAAAAAATCTAGTCACGGACTTAGTCACAGATTTGTCCGTCACTAATCAAATCCGTGTACATTACGCGTCCAAACCGTGTAAATGACTTGTAAGTACGATTTAGTCACGGAATTAGTCACAGACATGTCCGTGACTAATTTTATCCGTACAGAATGCTGTTGCGAATTAATTTCTGAGCGCTAAAAAATTAAATTTTTTAGTAGTCACGAATTTGGCCGTGACTAAATCGCCGGAATAAAATAAACCATGCCGGAAACGGAATCGGGGCTATCGGAGGATTTTAGTCACGGATCATACCGTGACTAAGCTTAGTCACGGACATAGTCACGGTCAGATCCGTGACTATTTTTTTTTAAATCTGTGACTAGTCCGTGACAAACTAGTCACGGACAAAATCCGTGACTAAAATCCGTGACTAGAACGCTGTTTTTTTGTAGTGCTTATTCTGTGGGTTCTAGAGAATGCTAATGATATATGTGCAAATTCCAGGAGATTACTACACTAATGACATTCTAGGTTACAATATACTCCATCTGTCCAAAAAAGGGGTCACAATAAATCCCTTTATTCGACAAAAAGCTAAACAAGTGTCACAAACAACATGCTTATGCACATCATAACTTTAGTTAAACCAACATATAAACTTAAAAATTAAATTACGATCCACTATATAAGATAGTTGTACACAACCAAATTTAAGTATAGATTGATCAAATACGAGTTGCTTTTTGGGCCGGAGGAATGTAGTACTCCCTCCGTCCCATTTAAAGATTCTCGTACACTATTCTTCGGTCAATGTGTATTGTTCTTAATCTTTTACTTTATATATCGAAAATTTATGAAATTTAAATTATTTTTTGCAGGTTTTGTAGCGGTTTAAATGTAGTTTCTAAATATGTTAATTTTATTTACTAAAAAAAATTCTATTAATCACATGGATCAATTAACTTTATGGTCAGTCGAACATCGTAAATCGTGTGGGAACCTTAAAGTGGGACGGAGGGAGTAGCATATATGAGCACAAAAGAGGTCAATGGTAAAACTAATTAAGTATTATTATAAAGAGTATGAGTAATCTTCCGGTCAGGTATACCTGACCGGAGCCGCCGTCCGGCCTCCTCCTTTTGGGGGCCTTCCCAGTGGTATTTTTTGCTCAAATTTTTTGTGTATGTTCCTCATCAAGTCTAGTTCATCCATACCAAATTTCAGCGGAAAATTCAATCGGGAAGGTCGTCAAATGATTTTTTCAAGTTAACTGGTCCGGAAAATACACAAAAAATTTGGTATGGATGAACTAGACTTGATGAGGAACATACACAAAAAATTTGAGCAAAAAATACCACCGGTAAGGCCCCCAAAAGGAGGAGGCCGGACGGAGGTTCCTGTCAGGTATACCTGACAGGAACATTTGTGTTATTATAAATATAACAATTGTTATGTGCAATGGCGGGTCCAACAAAGAAATTTATTGGGGGCAAAAAGTAATTAAAGTGACTATGAGAGTGTTTGCAACTGCTTCTGCTTAAAAAAAGTACTTTTGTAAATGTAAGGAAAAAGTGATTAGTAGGAAAAGTTGATAGTGTTTGAGAAAAAAGTGATTTTGAAAAGTAAAAGTTGATAGTGTTTGGTAAAATAAGTGTTTTTTGTGTAATACAAAGGGGAAAAGAACTTTTCACACGCAAGCCGAGAAAAAGTAAAAATTGGTAGTGTTTGATAAATAAGTGCTTTTTTAAGCTAAAAGCTGAGAAGTGCTTTTTTAAGTGATTGCAAACACTCCCTATGTGTATCACTTCATGATCAGTACAATCTAAAATTGAACATAAACAATCACTGAAAGCTACTGTTTTAGTCACACTTTACAAAGTCACCTTTTCTAATCATTTTTATTTTAGTCACACACATACATATAAGTTTGGTTCAAATAAAAATGGGTCTTAACATGTTAAATGAGAATGAATATGAGCTGTCCAATTTTTCGATCTGATGCACAATAGTCCTTATCTAATGCATTGTGCATTAAACCGTTTCTGATGCACTTTTTTCGAAAAAAATGCTTCAGAAATGGTTTAATACACAATGCATTAGATAAGGGACTATAGTACATCAGATCGAAAAATTGGACAACTTAGATTGATTCTAATTTTACACATTAAGACCGATTTGTATTTGAACCCTCCCCTATATACGAGTATATCATTATATCTTGTTTTAACTATCTAGTCTAGTCTAGAATAATAATCCCCATCTCAATATTTAAAGCGGGTTTGAGGTAAAACACTGTTACATGAATTTTCTACCTTTCCTTTTGCACTTACAATGTCTACTTTTTAGTTAACCGTCGTGAAATGTTTTCTTTTTTGAAATAATTACATAAATATGACCAAAATAAAGATGATTTACAAAAATAAGATTCATTACTAGAGTAGTAATGAAATCATAGTAATTGATGTTCAAGTTTTGAACTTTAGTTACCACAGCACTACGTTGTAGTAATGAATAGTCATATTTATGTAAATAAGTTTTATTTTAGTAATATACTCGTAAAAAACCCTTCTTTTTTCCTACAATAAATATTTGATGATAGTTTTCGAATAGCTGACATCAAATACCCATAATGGTGGAACTATACACTTTGATATCCACTTTAATAAATTGCGTTAAATGAGATTAAACATACTTACATTTTCCAAATATGGAGTAAGAGTTTAAATTTTATATTCCCTAAATAAGACTTGAGATTATATTTTTATCATCGATCACAAAAGTTCCCTCATTCCCCTTCTCCTTCCTCTTCTTCCTCTTCTTTTTATCTTCCTTCTCCTTCTCCAGTTCTCTCCCTTCTCCTTCTTCCATGTCTTATGTTTTCTATTTCTTTTCTGTTAATTAATCTGTGAACTTTTGAAGTTGTAATTAAAACTATGGATTGGAAATTTCACATGAAAGGCCAGATTTCTATGAACATAAACTGATGGAAATATATATTTGAGTTTGATTGTGTATTATTTATCAATTTTGATTAATTTCCAACCTGAGAATGTCATATTACTACTCCTTCCACCCTGTTAAATTGTCTCATCTTTATTTTTTAGTCCATCCCACTGAGATTGTCCCATACGGCTATACCAAATTTGATAATGTTTGTGTAGTTCTAAATCATTCTTAATTTTTTCTCTCTATCAAATGCCACTTTTCGAATCTGAGAATGCCAATTAAGTTATAAGACAAAATGCAACTTTTATATATAGCATTATATTTATTAAGATAGAAATAATATTATTGATTTGTTTGTCAAAGAGAAAAGGGTCAAATGAGGTCATCTACTATTATGAAATTGTCACAAAAGTTCATGTACTCAATAAAGTGTCATATAATTACGTTTACTTATAAAAAGCAGTCAGATGAGTCCTAATGACATGTTGACAAACTCGTAATTGCGATTTTAGTGTAAGTTTCCCTATCTTTTTAAAATAGATTATAAGACTGACGTTAAATATTTGGTTAGGATTTGCTTAAATACAAGGCAAACATAACAGCATGTAATCTAAAATCTGGATTATGAGGTTTTCGACGAGTCATTTTGACTCATCCGATTGCTTTTAAGTATACATATTTATATGACACTTTATTGAGTACATGACCTTATGTGATGATTCCGTAATAGATTGCCTTATTTTACCCTTTCTCTCTTTGCCAAATGATGTAATTTTTTATGAAATTTAACACATAAAGATGTCATTTTTAATATGATGGCGTTTGTTTTCCATCTAGAATTTCTATATTTTCATTAGCTAAAAATCTTAGGTTTTCATTAACATGCCGTTATTTTTATCAGATCAAGATGACATTCTGCGGGAGGTATTCACTAACTTGTGGGATAGCCACAGTGACAGACTTGCTAGAGTGTGGATGACGCCTAGTCCGTACAATGAGGCTTAGGGAGTGTTTGCAAACACTTCTCAAAAGCACTTTTGAGCTTTTTCTGTGAGAAAAGCCAAAAGGAGTGTTTGCAAACTCAAATTTTAGATTAATTTAAACACTTTTAAGCTAGAAGTTCAAAGCAGGTTGGGGGATGCTTTTAATAGCTTTTTGGTATTTTTGTAAATAATTCAAACTTCATGGAAACTTATTGAAATAATTATATAAATATGACCAAAATAAAGATGATTTACAAAAGTATGATTAGTGACTAGAGTAGTAATGAAATCATAGTAATTCATGTTCAAGTTTTGAGCTTTAATTACCATAACACTACATTGTAGTAATGAATAGTTATATTTATGTAAATATGTTTTATTTTAGTAATATTCTTGTAAAAAACCCAAACTTATTATGTTAAATATTTTTATTAAACCCAAACTACCCTTCCATTATCTCTCCCTCCCTGTCAGCTTCGTTCCTCAATCCTCGCTCATCCCTTTGTCTGCCATGGTTGTACCTCACCTTACAGCTTCTTTAATTCCATGTCTCCAGCCACTTCGTACAAAACCTTCTTTTTCCCATTGCTCTTCCTCCGCCTGCTATTGCTCTTCGTATATTTTAACTAAACCTTCTTTCTCAGTTATCTTCTTCCATCGCTTCTCGTCCCATCTTCCTTTGCTGGTAGCTTTTCGGCACTCTCCATCCAATCTTGGTGCTACTCCAGTTTCTTTAGAGATATTAATTTGATGTGGGCAAACATGTCAAGCTATGTGAGTTTGTCTGCTTCTGCTTTACCGAATACCGACTTGCGATAAGGGAATAGGGTATGACGCCCCCGGAGGAAAGAACCGGAAAACAAAACCAATGTACATCCCAAATTCATTTATGCAGGGGCTGTTTTGTACTTCAACAAAATGTCCTATCAAAAATCACTTTTTTATCAAACACTTTGGATTTGTTTGCAACTCCTTTTAAAAAAGCACTTTTTAGCTTTTGGCTTTAAAAAAACACTTATTTTCCCAAACACTACAACTTTTATTTTTCTCGGCTTCCGTGTCAAAAGTGCTTTTATTTTTTCTATTACACAAAAAGCACTTATTTTACCAAACACTATCCACTTTTACTTTTCAAAATCACTTTTTTCTCAAACACTATCAACTTTTATTTAATCACTTCTCCCCATTTCATTAAAAAAAGCATTTTTTTAAAAGCAGAAGCTGTTGCAAACAGACCCTTCAACTTCTATCTTTTAATTAAAATCACTTCTATTCTCAAACACTATACACTTTTACTACAAATCACTTTTCCAATAATCTCTTAAAAAATCACTTTAAAAAAGTACAAGCAATCGCAAACACTCCCTTAGTCCTTACACGTATGGCATCATCGAACTGTCGAACTATAGCCATCTAGGAGTTAGGAAAAGTTAATATTGTTTCATTATGGATAATTTTGTCATGTTAGTGTATTTTTAATATAATCCTATAAAATATAAAATTCCTATTTGTGCACTTTTATATTGTTTTAGGCTCTGTTTGCAAACTCTATTTATAAGTACTTTTGGCTTTTTTAAGAAAAAAAACACTTATTTTACCAAACACTACCAACTTTTACTATCTCGGTTTTCGTGTAGAATCTACTTTTTACTTTTTCTATTACACAAAAAGCACTTATTTTACCAAACACTACCAACTTTTACTACTAATCACTTTTTCCCAAAAAATGCTTTTAGTTAAGCACAAGTTGTTGCAAACAAAGCCTTAGTCCTATTTAAGAAAGGTGTAATTCATGAGAATAATCTCTACTTTAGAGATTTTACAATAATAATCTCTACTCAGAGTTCACAAAAATAATCCAAACTAGCAATGATGTTCATAAAAATAAATTATGGTGGATTAAAATTAATTCCCATTTAATGCTCTCAATCTTTAATCTCACTTTTCTCTTCCCCACTCTTTTTCTCGGGGAAAATTCAAACTAAAACCCGTTTAATAACAACACAATTTCCGCCATATGTGGTTCGAGGTTTGAACATAAAAGTGTCAACCAAGTAGGAGAGTGGTGAATGAGAAAGTGGATGTAGGGGTTGAGGGCATTAAATAGGTTTTAGTTTGAATTCATTCCAATTTATTCTTGTGGACTACATTGCTAGTGCAGATTATTTTTATGGAGCCTCTTAATAAGGATTATTTGGGATTATTTTTGTGAATTTCGCCTTTTGAAAATTCTCTCAAAATGATTTCATTTTTTCAGTTATTTTTTTAATGTTTTGGGTCCCAAAACTAATTTATCAAAATATTAATATTTTACATTGAAAGGTGGATATTTAAAATTATAGTTATGCAGAAAAACAAATCAAAGAAAAAATTGCATATTATAATTTAAGTAATGGTTTATGAACCCAATATTTAATAAAAATGCAGAGTGAATTTTATTCAATGTTATAATGCTAAGAAAAACTGTATCCATTCATCAATTTTAGTCAATTCATGATTTTCATATTGACATAGTTGAATGTTTATCCACGGTGTAAGGATCCATATAATCTTAAAGAGAAAGATGTACGCTAGCAGAACCATACTCATTGATTTTCTAGAATAACTCACCTTCGGGATATTTTTCTAAGGGTGCCAAAATTCATGAAAATAACTCTGAATTTATTATGCAAGTACCCATCAAGCAATGTCGCATAAAATCCGATATCTCCACCCTACATCATCCAATGACTGTCTTCATCAAAGACAGAATCTTTGTGATATCCCTCCTTCACCTTACCTCTTAACTTCTTCAAAAGCTGAGTTCATGGGCATAAGCTTGAACCCGATCTTTATATTTCGTGATTGCCATTGCTTGTATGTTTGAGGTCTTTCAAAGTTTCAAACCTTTCGAAGCCCTCATATGCAATGACATTCATTATCTCCGGTGCTATGACTTCTTCTTCGAAACAAAACCTATCATCATCACAGGGGTAAAGTGGAATCATTCAAATCACAGATAATAGAGTAAAAGAAAAAATTCCACTTTTCGTCCCTTGAGTATTATACCAATTCTGCATTACGTACATGACTTTTGACTTGTCCACATTTAGTCCCTACGTTTTGTCCCGTCACCCTCCGTCGTCCTTCCGATCAAAAGTCCGGCCATTTTCATCATTTATTAAAAAAAGGAAGGTTATTTGAGTAATTTGAGATTCTTAAAACGACCAAAAGCCCCACAAGGCCATTCTCCCCCTACCTGCGCTTACTCTCTCACACCGGTACTAAACCATTTCTTCCGGTCGAAGGTCTGATTTTGGTCAATTTGTCAAACCCTAATACCTTACCTGTGAATGAGGACACGTTCGGCTGGAGTGTTTGCCATCAGAATGGGGCGCAAATTGAATGGAGAAGGAACAAGTGCTCAACAAAGTTCTTCATCAAATGTTGGTGGTAATGGTAAGTTTGTTGAACTTAAGTACGTAATTTCTTAGTGCACATGGTAGGGTATCGCTTTGGGCTCGGTAGGGTAGGGTTTTGTTCCTAAGAATCTTTTTTGCCTTTACTTTTTGGGATTTGAGAAATGGGACCAGTTATTTTTCCTTTTCCCTTTAGTTACAATGATTGAACTACCACATTAAATTTTTTTATTGCAGCCCCATGTGAAACCATATTTACTCTAAAGTTGAGGTACGGAGAAAGAGTGAGTGAGAGTAGCAGACCATCTTACATGGGAGGTACTACACATTTGTTTTCTAATGTGGATGTGGATGAGTTTGGGTTAATTGTGTTGAAAGAGAAACTAGAAAAAGTTGGTTGCACAAAGAAGTTAAGAAAAGTCTTTTCCTATTCAAATTCTTCACTAAATGAACTGAAAGGTGACTCTGAAATCTAGTCCTTTGTGAGTAATTGTAATGTGGGTAAAATTGTGGAGTTATGGGAAGAATTTGAAGAAGTTGATGACAATGGAGATAAGATGAGGACACCTCAGACAATGATTTTGCTTATAGTGAAAAGGAGCTAGAAGACTTTTCAAGGGGTGATGAAGATTCCGATCTAGGGCACTTCATATGTGAAGATTTTGAGAAATACATATATCCAACAGTTGAATATGGTGGTATGCACAATAACAACGAAGGACAGAACATAGGAAGTGAACCATTAGTGGTTGACCCCGATCCAAATTTGTCTGATGATGCTTCCATACATGATTCAGATTCCGATGCTGAATTTGTGCCCTAGAATAGTGAAAAAGTTACAAGACATTGAGAAGTCAGTTGCAGGTTTAATAGGTTATCAGTGTGGTGAGAATGACATTGAAATTACTGGAATGAGTGGTACGCAACATGGGGTTGATTTAGAGAGGAAAATATGCACATGCAGGTTGTGGGACTTAACTGGTATACCATGCAAGCATGATGTGTGTGCTATTTGGTTGAAGTATGGAAGGGGTCCAGCTGATGCTTACGTTCACCCATGTTACACAAAAGAAGCATATTTGAAGATAAATGTTGGCACTATAAAGCCAATGGCTGGAAAGGATGAGTGGCCTATTAATGAGAAAATCCCCCTACTTCCTCCTGTGTATTCTGCCAGACCTGGAAGGCCAAGCAAATTGAGGAGGAAATTAGTTGTGGATCTGACAAATGATGGAGTAAGAGTAGTAAGGACACACATTAAGATGCATTGTACAAAGTGTAGAAAAGAAGGCCATAATGCAAGGAGGTGTCCCGAAGATCCAAATAACCAAGAGAAACTGGTAAACGGAGTCATGCTTTATTTATGTCATTTACTTATTACCACTATGTGCTTAATTACATTTATATTTAACCATTATCCTTTTTCTACACTTAGCTTCAACCTAGAAAAAGAAAACCAAAATCTGCACCAAGGTATACTCGAGGAAGTGTTGGTCAAAGTGCTGTAAATGAGGATATGGAAGCAACCAAGGTTTATGATTTAGATAAGGACAACCTTGTAGATATCAATATGCAACTTGAAGACTTCCCATCTGCAGCAGCTGAGTTTCCTATTGTTATTTCATTATAAGAAACTTCAATGTTCACTCAAGTCAATGACCAAGAAGCTGAAAGACAGACTAGAGAAGAGACTCAAACCCAAGTGAAGATAGTGCTGAAAACCAGAGTGATGGTATTGATGAAAACAAGAGTGATGATGTTGAAAAGGACCAGATCCATGAGTTTGAGCAGAGAAATAGTCATGGAGTCAGGATCATCTTTGGTCCACCCCCTCTTTCTAAGGTGATGAGTGCCCTAGATACCAACTGAGTCCCAAGTGAGGTAAAAGTCTAGAGGGGGGGGGGGGGGGGCTGCCGAAATCCTGAAGGAGATGGCTGCCTGTCAGTGTGGGAGCTGACTGCCAATCCTTAGGAGCAGGCTGCCGAAATAATATTTTTGTTTGTTTTAGTTAAGGTATAACAATGAACTATACTAACTTATTAGCTGGCTTTAGAACTTGTCTAACACATGAGTATGAAGGATGTAGACCAATAGAAATAGGTCACTTTGAAGAACAAATAACAAGGAGATGACTCACAGTGAACTGGGAAAGTTCACTGGACAATTTTAGTGAGCAAGCTGATTTTCTGTGGAGTTATGAAGGTGAGTGAGTACTGAATGTGTGTTAGGAGCAGAATGTAAAAGGTGACACATGATATATCCTGGTTCAGAGGTGGTGTAATCCTCCTACATCCAGTCCCAACCTATTTTAGATGGATTTCCACTAAATGAATATCCCATTACATTTAGTGTCCCAATCTACCCTTGGCCCAGGCGTAGATTGTGAGGTTTTTCACAAGGAACTTAAACAATGTTCCAAGCTACTCAGTCCTCCCAAGGTTTTTCACTAATGGCATTGACTCGCCAAGAGCTACTCATGTCCTTGCCCTTTCTCACCTTCTGGATTTGATCACAAAGCCCTCCAGAATGTCTAACACTAGTCTAGAATACATGGGTGTATTGCTAAACTACCAACTAATCTAAGCTCTGTAGATGTGTATGAATTATATCTAGTCTAAGAGCATTAGACGAGTGGGGTGGCAGCCGAAGTGTAGAAGGGAAATTAGCTGGCTGGATTTCTTCATGTAAAGTATGATTTCCTTCTATCCATTTGGCTTCTCTCATTTTACCACACTTGGTATTCCCACACTCCTTCTGTATTTATAGACTTGATCATTGCATCTCCACCGTTGGCTGAGGAAATGAATCTTGACCGTAGCTTGATCTACTTGCTTTGTTCTACTTGACCGAGGCAGCATGATTTGTCTTTGTCACGTAGTGACACGGATCAACAATCTTCAGGACAACTTGTTTACACATTTCAATGCAAGATAAAAGATGAATTATCTTTATTTTCTTACATGTAGAAACTAGTATAAAGTTGAGTGATATTTCAATGCTTGCTTACAAAATAACGAACACTTGCTTTTAGTAAAATAAATTTATAAGAAATTTATAATGTGATTAAAATCTCTTATAAAGTTACTTTTCATCAAATTGTTATTTTGACTGCAAGTTGGTATTTTGTCTAAGTGTTTTGTGCTAAGAGAAGAGATAATTGTATTTCAGACGAGTTTTACTGAAACCCAGTTTTCAGCTGGCTGCCAAGCATTTCGGCGGCTGCTGATTTCCGGTGTTTTCTAGCTAGCTCATTCCTAACAATGTATACCAGTTAACTCTTTTCGTACCTTTTCCTTTTGATCTTTTTCTTTTTGTTTTATGGTTCTTTTACTTCTCTTTTAGTACTCTTTGCTTTTTATGAGTACTTTACCACTAAATATGGAGTACATTACAAATAAATAAAGTAGAACAAAACCAGTAAACTAGTCTAATACAGGGATAATAAAAAGAAGGTTTTGACATCATCAAAAGCTATTAGATCATCAAAGTTTTTAGGGGACCTAACATAAGGCTAAGACTTCAAAAGCTGCACAATCACAAGGGGTGATTTCAGGACATGGCAAAGCAAAACTAAAAAAATTGGACATCAGAAAAGGATCCAGATCCAGAACGACCTTCAAGTCAATATTTTTTTTGATGTCAGTCTTTTGGAAAGGTCTCAAGGGGCTTGCATTTTGCTGTAGGTTTTATTGTTGATGTTTGTATTTGTTTGGTTGTACCATGTACAAAAGTATAGTTATGACTATGTTTTTTGCCCACCAGGAGATATCACATGTTACTATGTGTATATGGCGGTATTTTGGAAGTCACAAAAACATGGTTATTGAAGTGTATTAGTAGTTTGGATGACATATGTATATGCCTGTTTTCATTGTGTTTATGACAAAACATGGTTATTGAAGTGTGTTTGTAGTTTGGATGCCATATGTATATCACTTTTTTCATTATGTTTATGGTTAAAATGTATTGAAGTGTGTTTGTGGTTTGGATGGTATAGTATACAACTGTTTTTTTATATTGCTTTATGGTAAACATAATTTTGAAATTTTAGTTTGGAAGTCATATTATATGACTCTGTATTTTCAGTTTGTGTAGGGTAAACATTTAATATTACAATTTAATTAAGGGGAACCATTTATGTATGTTTTTACTTTGGTCATACTTTTGGTAACACAACATATGTAACATTGAATATGAAAGTAAGACAACTTCATTAATACATGTCATGAACATGAGCATTTGTCATCAATACATGTCAAAGTTAATAGCAACATTCCTCAAATTGTTTTGAATACACAAAAACCATGCTACAAGACTATTTTGTATATGCATACATGGATACAAAAGCCACAAAACTGTTATAATGCACACAACAAGTCTGGCGCAAGGGTATATTTTGTGCTCTATCTTATCCATCTTGTCATTTGTTTTATCTAGTTTCTCAGCTGCTTCCAGCTTCATCTCCAATGTGTAAATATAGTTTTCATACCCTTTCAGTTTTTTTAAACAAGCCTGGAATTATTTTCTTGGATCTTTTGCACATTGGAGGGTCAAACCACACCCTTCAGACCACTGCAATCACATATTACAAATACTAATAAAATCAATCATCTAAAAAATCAAGGAAAATAGTAATATCTGGGTTCCAACGCATTTCCAAAACCTTCTCCCACAATTTTCTTTTTTCCATGTAGTCAAAAGCTTCAATTCTTCCCCACATTGACAATGTTTGACTAGAATCCACTCTCCATATTCATACCTGCCTGTTGATTTTGAGGTAGCAGAAGTACTGCTAAACATGGCCGCCTTTGAGGTTACAGGGGTTGTGGTGTGACCGAACAGGGAGTGCCAACGAACGAGGAAGACGAAGGAAAAGTTTATAGATGGTGAGGGATTTAGGTTTCAATCATGGATAATGTAAGGGGGTATTAAAGAGGGGGTGGTTACGAAACAGATGGAGTTGAAGAGGAGGAAGCAAAACTAGCTTTGAAATTACTTAAATAACCTTTCCTTTTTAATAAATGATGAAAACGGTCGGACTTTTGGTCAAAAGGACGACGGAGGGTGACAGGACAAAACGCAGGGACTAAATGTGGACAAGTCGAAAATCAGGTACGTAATGCGGAATTGGTATAATACTCAAGGGACGAAAAGTGAAATTGTTTCTAGAGTAAAATGACATAGACTCTCGGAATCTAGTAAGAAAGAGAGGCCAGCCATGAGATCCACTAGTAACATATTGAACAAAAATCTATGGAGTTACTTCCGGGATTAGGTTAAGAAATGCAACTCGCGGGTTGTTCGACCCAGTTGTCTCATCTATTAAGGATTTTAACCAAAATGCACAATTAACAACAATCTCACCCCTCACAAGCTTCAAATCATTGATCGTAATTTTTTCCCAATCTTCGTTGTTATATATGGCATTTTACTCGAATGGTACACCAAAATGCTCACAATATTTTAACAAGCGGCAACCTGTCTCTTCTACCATCTACTCTCGACGAAAACAAGAATGGGGAAAGCTCAACTCCAGTTATTCGAAGTTTAGGCGGGCCACCTGGTCTTCAGCAAAGATAGTTAAGAGTGGGTCACTCCACGTCAAACGAAATACCGAAGTCTTTCACATAATCACATGCAATGATGTCCCTTAGAACGCTACTTCGGAAATCATTGTATTCCAAACAAAATATGATATTCTCGTGACTGGCCAATAAATGAAGTGAAATGTTTTCTCTTTTCCTACAATACATATATGACGACATCTTTCGAATTACTGACGTCAAATACCCGTAGTAGTGGAACTTTACACTTTGATACCCACTTTAATAAATACTCCTGAATGAGATAAAAACATAGTTATATTTCCAAATACGAAGTAGGAGTTTAAATTTTATATTCCCTAACAAAACTACAATATATATTTATCATTATTGATCGCAAAAGTCACCGTCACCCCCTTCCCCCACATCTTCTTCCTCTTGCTTTTCTCTTCCTCTTCCTCTTCATCTTCCTTCTCCTTCGTTTACTCCTTTTCCATCTCCTTCCATGTTTTCTGTTTTCTATTCCTTTTCTATTAATTAATCTGTTAACTTTTCCAATTCTAATTAAAACTATGAATTTGGAAATTTCACATGAAGGGTCAGATTTCTATGAGCAACAAACATGTGATAGGAAATATTTGAGTTACATGTTTTATTATTTATCAATTTTGATTAATTTCGAATATGAGAATGCCATAACTACTACTCCCTCAATCCCGCTAAAATAGTCCTATCTTTATTTTTTAGTCCATCCCATTAAGATTGTCCCATAGCAAATTTGATAATGTTTGTATAGTTCTAAATCATTCTTACTTTATTCTCACTTTATCAATTTAATATCAATGACATAAATACATTGTGTTGGTAACTGCATCAACTCTTCTTGTACCAATGTTAGGTGGACAAAGGTAGTACTTCATAGATAAAATGTCACTTTTTGAATATGGGAATGCCAGGTTATTAGACAAAATACAACTTTTACACACGACATTGTATTTAATAAGATAGCAATGTTATTTTTAACTTGATTGCCAAATGATGTCATTTTTATGAAGATATGATGGCACATAAAGATGCCATTTTTAATATGATGACATTTATGTTAAATCTAAAATTTCTATATTATCGTCAGCTAAAAAAGTCATGTTTTCATTAATATGTCATTATTCTTATCAAGATGACATTCTCGCGGGAGGTCTTCAGTGACTTGTGGGATAGCGGCATCGATGGACTAGCTATAGTGTGGATGAGACCTAGTCCGTACGATGACGTTTAGTCCTTACATGCATGGCATTGTCAAACAGTCGATATAGTGATCTAGGAGTTTGGGAAACTTAATATTGTTTCATTATGGATAATTTTGTCATGTTAGTGTATTTTTAATCGTATGAAATATATAATTACTATTTGTGCACTTGTACATTGTTTTAGTCCCATTTAGAAAATTCTCTCTAATTTATTTCGTTTTTAATTTATTTTTAAATGTTTTTGGATCCAATAACTAGTTTATCCAAATGTTAATATCTTTTTGCATGGAAAGGTGACTATTTGAATTTTATAGTTATGCAAAAAAACATATAAAAAAAATCGCTTACTGTAATTTAGTAATTGTTTACGAACACGATATTTAATAAAAATGCAGTCATTTTTATTGAGTGCTAGAATGCTAAGACTATCTGTATTGACAGATTCAATTCCTTATTTTCATTATTTTGTATTGACATAATGCCAAATACCTTGTGGTCTGGTGGTATCAGTGTGACACTCCCACGGAGGAGGTCACAAGTTCGAATGTCATCCGAGTTCAGGGATGTTGGCCTTAACATATATTATAATAGGTTAGTAAGCTTTGTCAAAAATATATATATTGACATAATGGATATGTGTATTGATGGTGCAAGGATGCAGACTGGAACTAGCAAAACCATCGTGATTGATGTTCTAGAATATCTCACCTTGGGGATATTTTTATTGGGGAGTCAAAATTCATGAAAATAACTCTCAGTTTATTATGCAGGTACCCAACAAGCAATGGCGCATATAATCCGACCTTTCCACCCCAGCAGTATCCAATGATCGTCTTCATCAAACACAAAATCTTTGTGATATCCCTCCTTCACCTTACCTCTTAACTTCTTCAAAAGCCCACTCTTCATGGGCTTGGGCTTGAACCCGACCTTTATATTGCGTGATTGCCATTGTTTGTATGTTTGAGGTCTTTCAAACCTTTCAACACCCTCACATGCAATGACATTCATTATCTCGGGTGCTAAGACTTCTTGTTCGAAAAAAAACCTATCATCATCACAGGGTAAAGTGGAATCATACATATCATATATAGTAGAGTAAAATGACATAGCCTCTCGGAATCTAGTAAGAAAGAAAGGGCAGCCATGAGATCCACTGAGCACAGATTGAACAAAAATATGTGGAGTTACTTCCCGGATTAGTTTAAGAAATGCAACCCGCGGGTTGTCCAACCCAATTGTTTCATCCATTAGGGATTTCCACCGATACGCACAATTAACAGCAACCACCTCACCCCTCACAAGCTTCAAATCATCAATCTTAATTTTCTCCCAATTCTTTGATGTTATGGCATTGTACTCGAACGGCACACCAAAATGCTCAGAGTATTTCGCCAAGCGGTAACCTGTCTCTTCTACTAACTGCTCTGGACGAAAACCAGATTGGGGAAGCTCAACTCCGGTTATTCGAAGTTTAGGTGGGCCACCCGGTCTTCGTGAAAGATCACGGATAAGAGTGGGCCACTGGAGACCAAAAGAAATACCAAAGTCTATGACATGCAATGATGTACCTTTCGACGCTACTTCACAAATCATTGTATTTGAAACCAAATATGATATTCTCATGACGGGCCAAGATATGAAGTGAGATTTCAACAGACCAGAAGATGTCATTTTGAATGAACCAAAGGGTATAGAGAGTTGTGGGCCAGTTCCATTAAGCCTTGCCTCAAAGGCATTAGCAAATGCATGAGCCATCCTTTGAATTGCATCGCCAGCAAGCGAAGAGTGCAGCCTGATATTCTTCAGTTGTTCTTTTGCAGCCGTATTATCAAAACAAGCAATTGATTGTGCACAGTTGTTTAAAAGAGCCCCTAGATCTATGACTTCAGAAGTAGCACTCTGTTTCTTAAAATGGCTCTTCTTTTCCCCCTTCTGTTTCATGAAGCCCCTGCCACCAACTATGACATTATCAGTAGAGATCAAAACCTTATCAAACATCTCTGCTAACTCATCCTCCACTTTATAAACTGCAGAGTACATGCTGTTCCTTTCTTCTTCTTCATCTCTTACTTCTAATCCACATTCACGTGGATGGTTGTGCTTATTTCTGGTGGAATCCGTGTTAAGGCTATCCGATTTAGTCTGTCTTGATGACTCGAATGATAAGTCTGGAGGACCACTGTCCAGAGATGATTTGGATTCTTCAGGACCAACAATCAGGTCTGTGTTAAAACTACCAATGGTGATTTCAGTTGTAGTATCAGCACCATTGCTATCAAATAGAGGTTCTTGAGAAGGCAATGAAGGGCTCTCGTGCAGGGCTTCATAAAAGGAATTCTCCGCAGCTCTAAGAGCATCAGGATCATAGAACATGCTGTGACTATCCTCATCAATGTCATCCTCCAATAGCATCTGATTAATGTACTTGAACACAGGATCAGAGGCAGTTGAAGGGGCATCCATGACATTGAAAGGTAACGAAAAACTGATCCTGTTCTCCAACTCGAATCTGCTCACAGATTCACAATGCCTACTCTACCGATGATCCATAGCCTCCTACGAGACAAACCTACATTCACATACATATGGAAGACAAGTAAACAACATGACAAACCCATAAACTTAATAAGATTCTGCAGAGAAAAAACGGTATTTAAATTTTGCATAAATAAATTATCACTAACAATGACAAAAACAATGAGAGATGCAAGAAGGGGCTGGCAGAAATGGCTAGCTGCTTTGATCAAGTTTGATTAGTTAAGTTGTTTCCAACTATTATTATGATTAGTCTATTATTATTGGAGTCGTAATAGTTTGGAAATCTGCTTCCTTTTAGCTTTGGGTCTTGTTGACTATGTAAAGCCGATCATTTGGAATAAAGAGATGATCTTTATGGAAACTAATAGATCTATCCGTCCATGAACTATACCTTGCTTCCTAATACTTCAACAGCATTCGACAAATATAATGAAGATAACAATTCATGAACCTTACACCCAGTAAAGTAAACAGGGAAAGTAATTGGGTGTGACATTCAATTAGATATTGCATCTTCTTAACTTCGAATTACGATATTTAAAACCACAAAAAAAACTTGGAACAAACAAGTTGAAACCATGAGTGACTGAAGGGGATAAAACTCAACTGTATAATAAGTTTAATACCACATTAGTTTTTTCGGAAGTGTTTGTGCGCACCTGGGAAATAGATTATTCATGGTGATCGTCGATTTGTGAGATAGCAGAAAAATAGAGACAGCTGTTCAATTGAACTTAAAAGGAGTTTTACTCGATTGACCTTCAGGAGTAATTTCTTTTTTTAGCAGTAATTTTAAGAAGTACTGTAGTACTACTCTTCATAAAGACATAAAGTCATATCTCGCCATTTGGTCTTTGAAATTTTGAATGTTCTCCGCGATACCCGGGATATGAAAGTATTTTCAATATTTTATTTATAAAATTCAGAAAATATTTTATTTATATATGAGAGTATTTTCGGTATATTACTATCTCAGTCTCACAAAAATTAGGACATAAGAATGTGACACAATTATTAAGAAAAGTAAGTTTAAATGATTAATATTAAATTGATAAAGTAAGAACGATTTAGAGCCACATAAATTTTACTTAATCTAGAACGACATCACCTTAGTGGGATTTCCTTTGAAAATTATACTCATTTCTTTTAACATAAACTGTTTTTTTATCATGAAAGTATAAAAATACGTATTATATAATTTGTCATCTTTAAAACTTTTAACAACTATATATTTTACTGTAAATTATTTATAATATAACAATGATATGAACATGTTATTCGTTATAAGTACTTTAATAAAAGTAGGGAAAACTGTCAAATAAGTCCTCAAACTTTCATAAAAAAGTCAATTAAGTCCTTCTATAGGAGACTCTGTCCGGTCGTCGCGATTTGGGGCGGTTCCCGGTGGAATTTTTTGAGCATCTTATTCATCAAGTCTAGTTTACGCATACCAAATTTCAGCTAAAAATTTAATTGGGAGCGTATTCAAATTAATTCAAGAACGCAAAAATGCGGAGTTATCTTCAAGAATTAATTTGAATATGTTCCCGATTGAATTTTTAGCTTAAATTTGGTATGCGTAAACTAGACTTGGTGAATAAGATGCTCAAAAAATTTCATCAAAAAATTCCACCGGGAACTACTCCAAATCGCGACGGCCGGACAAAACCTCTTATAGAAGGACTTAATTGACCTTTTTATGAAAGTTCGAGGACCTATTTGACAGTTTTCCCATAAAAGTATAAAATTTATAATTTTCACAATATCATATGAAATGACAAAGCCTTTTGGGATGTGGTAATAATAGTTAAAATGACTGACTAAAGTTCATCATCATTGATTACAAAAGTTAAAGATGACTAACAAAAGAGCGAGTTTATGTTGATTTCTTCTGATAAATATATGTTTTGGAAGATTTACCTAAATAGAAGTTATATATTTTATGAGGTTTTTCAATAATATTACTAAAATATTTTTATATATAAATATATGACTAAAATTACTATGAGTATAATGTCACGGTCACATACATGTAAAAATTGAATCTAAATTATTAGAACTAAAGTTATTAGCATATATAGCCATTACGCTTAACATGTCATATTTTTGTACATAACTTTTATTTTGATAGTAAATATGTAATTATTTAGTAAAAGAGTTTTTTTTTAATATTACCACAGTAAAACTCATGGACACAAGTATAACAAAGTTACTATGACATGTCAAAAAATAAAACAAATTAAAGTTGCTATGAAGATATATGGGGTAAGGTCAGTAATAATACTAATTAAGACGATGCGGACAAATATAAGACTTGTTTCAATAAATTCCAAAAACAGAACTTTCACTCGCTGGCATCACTTACAACGTTGGGATGAAATATCATATATACCCTTCCTTACTGGTTGGTATAAATACACAGCAAACTAAATACGTAGCCTTACGTATCAGTCCTGCCCATTTCCCTCTTCCCAAGATGCGGATCGATGAGAAATGTTTGATTTTAAATCTTCGGTTTTATGATAAAAAAAATCTTCGATTTTATGCAATTATTTGGTACAATTATTTGTTTATGATTTATAGTTTCCACCGGTTACAATTACTTCATCCAATCCGTTACAGTTGCCCGATCCGTTAATTACAGTTTACCGGATCCAATCAATTACATGATACCCGACCAGTTACAATTATTTCATCCGACCACTTACAGTTACCTGATCCAACCAGTTACAGTTACCCGATCCAACCAGTTACAGTTATCCGACCCGTCCAGTTACAATTACCTGATCCAACCAGTTACAGTTACCCGATCCAACCAGTTACAGTTACCCGATCCAATCAATTACATGATACCCGACTAGTTACAATTATTTCATCCGACCAGTTACAGTTACCCGACCCGTCTAGTTACAGTTACTCGACCCGTCCAGTTACAGTTATCCATTTCATCCAGTTACAATTACCCGAGTTACAATTACCCGATCCGTCCAGTTACAGTTACCCGAATCGCATTACCAACACCGGAAACCACCACCGTCCACCGCCGCTAGCCCCCTAACTCCACTACCACCGCTGCAAACCACCGCAGGCCGCCACCACTAGCCCCCAACCTCAGCCCTCAGCCCCTCTGCCACCGCCGTATACCACCACCGTTGGTCGCCAGCCCCCAACTCCACTACCACAACCAGAAACCACCACCGTCCATCACCGTTACGTTGGCCGCCAACCTCAGCCCCCAGCCCCACTGCCACCTCCGGAAACTACCACTGACAAACACCGCTGGCCGCCATTGCTAGTTGTCAGAGCCCACCCCGACAGCCCCTCTCCTACACCACCACTAACCCCCTTTCAAGCGTACCCCACCCCCCTCTCCATCATACCCTCAGCCCCCAAACCTCCCTGCCCCGTAGTTCCCGCCGCCCCAGGCCACCACCACCACGCCTGTCCACCACCACGCCTGTCCACCACCGCCCCTGCCTATCCCTCTCCCCGCCTCCTCACCCGCCCCCCAGCCCCTGCAATCTCTGCAGCCCACTACCATACCTCGCCCCCCAGATCTAGCTCCGACGACCTACTACTCTGATGGTGTCGATGCCATAGCTAATCGACCGGGAAGGAGGAGGAAGACGAAGTGGAGCTACGTACCAGAGAGATGGAATATGGCGGCGGCAGCGAGCCTGAGATGGAGCTTTGATCGATTGAAGAGAAATCAAGGTGCGAAATGCGACGCAAATACACAGCTGGGTTCGATCGATTGAAGAACAACTGAGGTGCGGAAGAAAGGGTGGGGCTATTTCAGACTATTTGCGGTTAAGCGACGACTTATTTGTCCTTTTTCAGATCAAGTCCTATATTTGTCTAATTGAAACTCATAGCTATTATTTCTGTCATTATTTCAAGATATTTTTATAGTCCGTAACTCCGCATATGTACAGTTTAAGCATATTTATTGTCAATAAAAATTATTAAGTCATTTTTGTCTATTTATCTATAGTAAAGACGTCTTCATGCCTTCAGGGATTATTTGTCTCATATGACAAAAGATTTTTTTAATTGGGTTAACATTCTTTAATTTAGTCTAATATATATATATATATATATATATATATATATATATATATGTCTTCTATACATAATAAAAATTAAGCATATTTATTGTCAATAAAAATTATTAAGTCATTTTTGTCTATTTATCTATAGTAAAGACGTCTTCATGCCTTCAGGGATTATTTGTCTCATATGACAAAAGATTTTTTAATTGGGTTAACATTCTTTAATTTAGTCAAATATATATATATATACACAAATGATCCTGTCCAGACGTCCGGACAGGAACCGCCGTCCGGCCGGCGGCGTTTGGCCGCCTTCCCGGTGGAATTTTTTGATGAAATTTTTATGGCATGTTCTCTATCAAGTCTAGTTTATCCACAAAAAAATTCAGCCAAAAACTCAATCGGGAAGGTCGTCAAATGATTTTTGCAAGTTAACTGGTCCGGAATATGTATTTTCCGGACCAGTTAACTTGCAAAAATCATTTGACGACCTTCCCGATTGAGTTTTTGGCTGATTTTTTTTGTGGATAAACTAGACTTGATGGAGAACATGCCATAAAAATTTCATCAAAAAATTCCACCGGGAAGGCGGCCAAACGCCGCCGGCCGGACGGCGGTTCCTGTCCGGACGTCTGGACAGGATCAGGACTCTATATATATATATATATATATATATATATATATAGGGAGTGGTTCTAATGAGAACACTCCTTATTGTGAGAACGTGAGAACAAATCTTAGCCATACATCATAGTAAATTAAAGGTCATAAAAGGATGAGATGCATGGATTTATCATGGGAGTGCAAACATGAAATAAATACTCTTGCACTATCTAATCCATACGTAGGCTAATGAAGGACACTAGAGTAATTTTAAGCAATCGTTTAATGTGGCATCGGTTGGAACTTTATCACTTACCAAAAAATTAGGAAAAGATAAAAGGTCAAATCATATAAAATATTTTAGTTTAAAAATTGATTTAACTTTTTTAATTATAATCTGATTTTAACAAAAATTATATCGAATTAAAGAGTTTTTTATTATCTTTCAAATGACACCAATATGTCATATATAATTTTGTTTTAAAAAATATAAGTATAATAAGTATACAATAAACCACAACAAACATCTTTGACTACGCATACACAAGAATATGTATCTGACACACAACTACTAATATATAACACACAAGAACAAGTATCTAGTACACAATTCGTGTAAGAAAAACTAAAACAAGTATCTTAAGCACAACATCCAATATCTAATGCACAAAGAGCAGTGTCTAACACAACAACTAAAAACTACTACACACAATAAGAATTTCACACAACTTAAACTAATATATAACACACAAGAATCAGTATCACACACGACAATTAATATTTAAAGCACATGAACCGAACATCTTACTCTTTGTTTGGATAATATATATGTTAGCACATGAATAAATTTATCAAATTAAATATTTTTTTAATTATCTTTCATATGACATCAATATGTCATATATAATTTTGTTTTGAAAAAATAAGTATAATATGTATATAAATGACCACAACAAACAACTTCAGCTACCGCATGCACACGAATATACATCAGGCACACAACCACTAAAATCTAATGCACAAGAACCATTATCTACCACGTAATACGTATAAGTAAAATTAAAAAAAGTATCTTAAGCACAAGAGCCAATATCTTACGCACAAATGCACATGAAAAAGTATTGTGCAAATAATTCGTATATAACACATTAGAATCAATGTAATACACATGAAACATGTGCAAATATATTATAATGTGATGCACAAGAATGAATATATAATGCAAATGAAATGAATATGTATGAATTGAAAGATAACAACAATTATAATGTATCAAAAGATTCCAAAATAACTGATTATATTAAATATAATAACATCAAAAAGTCAATTGCCAACCAAAACTAAACACGTAGGTGAACTAAGCTTGAATAATGATGACCGGTCAAATACTTACCAAATTAAATAACCTACGAATGATTACTAATATAATTCCATTTAATGCTTCCACTAATAAAGCACTCAACGTATTAATCGAAAAATGAGTGACACAAACCGCCACAATATATACCCTTTATACCCTTTAGTTGATCGTAAGTTAGCATATATTTTGCATGGCCAGGATGTGTTCTCACGTACTCACGTTAAGCCTCGTTCTCATTTGAACCAAAATCTATATATATATGAGGAATGCTCCTGTCCAGACGTCCGGACAGGAGCCGCCGTCCGGCCGGCGGCGTTTGGCCGCCTTCCCGGTGGATTTTTTTGATGAAATTTTTATGGCATATTCTCCATCAAGTCTAGTTTATCCACAAAAAAATTCAGCCAAAAACTCAATCGGGAAGGTCGTCAAATGATTTTTGCAAGTTAACTGGTCCGGAAAATACATATTCCGGACCAGTTAACTTGAAAAAATCATTTGACGACCTTCCCGATTGAGTTTTTGGCTAATTTTTTTTGTGGATAAACTAGACTTGATGGAGAACATGCCATAAAAATTGCATCAAAAAATTCCACCGGGAAGGCGGCCAAACGCCGCCGGCCGGACGGCGGCTCCTGTCCGGACGTCTGGACAGGATCTTTTCTATATATATATATATATATATATATATATATATATATATATATATATATATATATATATATATATATATATATATATATATGTCTTCTATACATAATACATTTCAAAAATACAACTGGGAAAAGTTTTGTCATGTGTTACTTTCTAACGAGATATATCTCTTTCCAATTCTAAGCAATTAATTGTACTAGGTACGTTACATTAGAATTTGAGTTAGATTATACTCCGTAATTCATACGAGTACTACATTAATATAGGACTACAATATTGAAATCTTATGTTTTTCAGTGTCAAAACTTTTTTATTTGTATTACAGTTGTTACAAAAAATATATCAAAATTCATAATCTATTATTATCTTTCAAATGAGATCAATACTTAATATACAAAAATAATAAAATAATTTAACACTTAAAGAAAATCTTTTTTTAAACTGATATTACTTTTTTTATTTATATTCCGATTGTTACAAAAAATATATCAATAATTATAACTTTTAATTTTCTTTCATATGACACCACTATTGAATATATAAAGATAAACAAATATTTAACACTTTATAAAATGTCTATTTTTTAAAGTTCTATACTTTTTTTTATTTACACTCCGGCTGTTACAAAAAATATATCAAAATCCTTATCTTTTCAATGTGACATATATAAAAATAAAAGAATTAATTCTATTAACTTGTGCAATTTAGAATCATTTATACCGTGCACCCTATCAATCTAGAAGAAAAATAATTAAAATATCTCAAACTTTGAAGGCATGTGGGGTTAGCACCTCAAACTTGCACATGTAATACATATGTCCTCATTTCATATAAAAAAGTATGTTATTAATTACCATTATCATATATTTTTTCATAAATATAATTCTATGGTGTTAAGTATATAATTTCAAATCTATTGTACCAGATCAGTTTAGATCATATCATACTTAAACTGACCAAACCAGACCAGATAATTTCAATCAATTAAAATTAAAACATTTTTATAGAGCCTTGCCTAAAATTTAAAACTCAATTCAACAAATCCCCTTAAACATTCTACGATTCTAATATCCTAAAATAACACCAGTAAGGAAAAAAAACATTCTATAGCAATTTAAAAGTATATGATATTTTCTTTTGGTGGTACCCCTGATTAATACTCTATTAACTTGGGATGTTTTTACTTGAACTGTAATTTGTCCCAGATCAGATCAGACCAGATTAGACTTTGATAGTTATAAAAATACAAAAAGACCAGACATTACCAGCCCAGACCAGACCAGCAAATTACAGTCCAAGTAAAAACATTCTTGATCCTTCAAGAGGCCGTTCTCTTAACTGGGGTCAGCTCAACAGTTTTTTGAGAAATACGTTTAAACTAATCCTAATTTGGTAAATATTTTTATATTTAGCATTATTTTGGAAAAACTCTTCTTTATAATTATTAGAATGTTTCTAATTAGACTGGTATTGGTCTAATATTAAAACAAAACAGATAAGGTCAGATTAGATCAATTCAAGTCAGAATCTCACAGTTGCAAGGTACACATAGAACAAACCTATATTAGATCAGTTCAGATCAAACTAGATTAGATCAGATGTGGAGATTATGAGTTCTCATTTTAGGAGAGGCTCTCACTAGAACCCTCCCCTATATATATAATCGGCTTTTGTTCGACTATATATATATATATCACAAATGTTCATGTCCGGAATTCCGGACAGGAACCGTCGTCCGGACGGCGGCGTTTGGTCGCCTTCCCGGCGGCTTTTGTTGATGAACTTTTTTTTGGCATGTTCTCCATCAAGTCTAGTTTATCCACAAAAAAATTCAGCCAAAAAATCAATCGGGAAGGTCGTCAAATGATTTTTGCAAGTTAACTGATCCGGAATATGTATTTTCCGGACCAGTTAACTTGCAAAAATCATTTGACAACCTTCCCGAATGAGTTTTTGGCTAAATGTTTTTTTGGATAAACTAGACGTGATGGAGAACATGTGATAAAAATTTCATCGAAAAATTACACCCAGAAGGCGGCCAAATGCCGCCGTCTGGACGGAGGTTCCGGTCAGGAATTCCAGACCAGAGGAGTACTCATATATATATATATACATACATATATATATATATATATATATATATATATATATATATATATATATATATATATATATATATATATATATATATATATATATATATAGGGGAAAGATCAAGTACAAAGTGTGCTTATTGTGCAAATATTTGTACGATGCACCTTGACGTTATTTGCATTGCATATTAAGGTTCAAAGTATTGCACATTATAAAGTCATAAAAATAACAGTTGCACATTAAGGTGCAACGAGTTGCACCCTAAAAAGTTGGGGTTTATTACAAAAATGCCACATTGCCTTTATGTCCTTTGGATCAACTCATCGGACAGTCAAGATGAGTTTGTACTTTGTAAATTAAGAAGGCTTTGTATTTGATCTCTATTATATATATATATATATATATATATATATATATATATATATATATATATATATATATATATATATATATATATATATATATATATATATATATATATATATATAGATTTAGGTTCATGTGAGAACTTAATCTTAGGAGAGGAAAAAAGAATCGATCTTAACAATTGGATTAAACCTTTTCAAATAAAGACGTTTCTATATCGTAAAGGGCAAAGTTGATATTTTATCTTCTTAGTTAAGAAGATACGTTGCTTTCCATAACTTCCTCCCTAAATTTTTGGTCCAATTATAACTCTCTGGATGTGCCTACCTCTTATAACACACTTGCCAAAGTTGCCATACATGTGTAAAAGTAATTTTGCATCACTATCTTTTTTTAATATTAAATTGATTAAATTATTTATCATTACTCTTTATGTTCAAATAATCAAATATGCATCCCGCGATCCAGGAATTCACTATACATGGTGCACAGTTGCACACCTACACTTCACTTAATGCACATTGCTTTTCCTTATGCACATTTGCAGTATATATATACAAATAAAACTAATGTGCATTAAGATGATACCTTCATAAACAAACAATTCTCATGTTGTTGGATGGGAAAGTGTATTTAGTTGTAACAAGTGTCAATGCATCATTAAATTGTAATAAAATAGTGCACTTTTGAATATATTTTAACACACATGAAAACATGCATTTCATTTTGTTAGAAAGTGTCATTTATTAGTTGCAACATATGTCAACAAATCATTCTAGAAATTTTAATAAAAAAATGCACTTTTTAATATATTTAAATGCACATGATAAAAGTGCAATTCATTTTGTGAGAAAGTGTCAACGTAAAATTTTACAAAATGTGATATAATAATGCACTTTTATTTATATTAAAATGCAGATGATAATTATTAGTGCAATATTAAAATGCACATGATAATTATTAGTGCATTATAATGATGCACTTTTATTTATATTAAAATGCAATATTTTGCATAATAGTGCATGTATTTAAGGTTAAAGTGCACTGGACAAACCTAGATCAATATCATTGATGGAATATTACATTTGAATAAAGATTGAGTATAAAAATAATGCACAATTTAAATGAAGAAATTTAAAAACATTCAACCGTATTAGTTGGTTACCGCAATTGTACGTTAGATTAATTTGGATTTGGAAAGATAATTTAAAGTAGGGTAAAATAAATAATATATCCCGAACTTTGCCTTAGTGTGAGCTCCCCACCCCGAACTTGTCCTAGTTTAAAAAATACCCCCAACTTTGTTTATTTAAATTTTTTGTACCATATTTTAATTAACAAATAATATTTCTCAAATTATAATATGTTAATTAGATTTAGTTGTCAAAAAAGATTAATTTACATATTTTTTGCACTTAAATTAGAGATTTTGAAGTTATTTAATCAATTCGAAAAGCACACATTAATTTGGGAATCACACATCTTTTTTTGCCAACTAAATCTAATAAAAATATTACAATTTGAGAAATATTATTTGTTTATTAAAATATGGTACAAAAATATTAAATAAATAAAGTTGAGGGTATTTTTTAAACTATGACAAGTTTGGGGTGGGGAGCTCACACCAAAGCAAAGTACTAAGTTTTTATATTATTTATTTTCCCCTTTAAAGTATTTATTATTATATCCTAATTATAAGGGAGTGGAAGTGTGGAACGGTACTAAGTTTCCTTATTTTTAGTTTTTGGGGTGTTCATTACCCAAATGCCCTTTATCTATTGTTTTAATGATCTCCGATCAATTTTTAGTCAGCACGTGGCCATCATGCGTATTTTTACTACAAAATCTGTCCCGTACGATTAGATGAATGAAGAGCCCAGATTTGTTCTTTTTTCCTCTCCTGGGAGTCCGTTCTCACCGGAACCGCTCCTTATATATATATATATATATATATATATATATATATATATATATATATATATATATATATATATAGGTTCATGTGAGAACTTAATCTTAGGAGAGGAAAAAAGAATAGATCTTAGCCATTGGATTAGCCTCTAATTAAACGTCCGCCTAACCTATTAGAGAGGGTATTGAAGTCAATTCCAATTCCATTTATACGTTCTAAAACCGTATGCCTAAAATCAGGCCGCGTGTTTCCTTCCAAAACCGTTTCTACATGATTCTTTCCATATTTTCATCCTGCGTCGTTCTTCCTTAGTTCTGCGAACCCATTCATCTGATTTCATTCTGACAACGACGAGTTAATTGATCGGATTTCGTTGCTCTTTTATTCCTCCTGCATCGTTCGTCTCTCCTGCGTCGTTGCTGCTTCTTCAGTTTGAACCTAAGGTGTTCTTCGGTCTGCTGCTCCATATGTTGTGAGTTTTCTGCTCCAGCCTAACGATTCCATGGAGTGAAGAAAGTATCTTTTCTTTGAATTTTCTCATTGTTTAAACTCTCCAAGTTTTATGTTATTGGATGAATACATGTGCATGTAATTATTACCATTTTGGATGAATCTATTTTGTAATGCACTATAAACTTTTTTTTATGCATATGTGTTTTGATAATGTAGTTTTACTGTTGTGTGTGTAAATAGGATGTGTTTGTGAATTTTTGATTATTTTGCTTATGCACTTTAAATTTTATTATGATGCTCTTATATGCATTCTGATATTGCACTTTTATTCTATTCAATATCTTAAACACCATGCACTTGTATTTTACCGTATCGTGGAGTGTTATTTGAATTATTGTGCAAACTACTTTTTGCAGTATAATTTTATTTATTTATTTATGATGCAGAATTGCAAATGGTAGACATTGAAAATATGGAGTGAAGAACGCATATGATGAAGAGATGAGCTAATGGTGCATCATAGAAGTGAAAAGCTGCATTGTATTGTTGTAAAAGAGCAGTAACCATAGATTTGTATAAGTGGATTTATGTATACATTAAAGACACATTTCTTAATTGTTAGTTTACAATACTATGCACTAGTCATAATGTAATTAGCACTTTTAGCAATAAAAATGTATATGAAGTTTTTTTTTGAAAGGAAAATGTATATGAAGTTCTTATATTTAAATCTTTTCTTTACCATACATCATGAACTTTTTTTTATCATCAAAACATGCCTCTATTTATATCAAAAGATTCATCAGGATCATTACATCAAGCAACAGGAAAATAAAACAGACATCAACTGAAACTCCAACAACTACAACTGTAACCCTATGGCGAGACTTTGAGACGGTCACCCCTGAGAGAGCAACACGAATCGCTAACCATGTAGTGGGCTTGACACAGCCAAAACTATTCCCATAGATCCAACCATACCCAATGACATAAAGAGAGACAAAAAACTCAAACAAACTGTCAAACCCAACAACAAAAATGGACGCAAGAAAACAAATAACAAACAGATAAAAACTACAAGAAAAACGTTCACGAACTTTAGCACCTCGTGCATCCCATGGTGGTGGTTCAGGAGGAGGTCGTACCACTGGTACCATGCTAATTGATCCTCCATGACCTTTGGCTGCCAAAGACCATGCATCAATCCTCCGTCCCTGCATAACCAAACTCATCCCTGCTCCGTGCGACCAGAGTAAGCGGACAGGCGGCGCCGATCTTCTCCAACGACGACAGCAAGGCCGCATCCTCGAACCTTGACCACAACGCCGATCTCCTCGAGCCATGACAACAAATCTGCCCTCCTCCACCGATCTCTGCCCTCCGCGTCTGACCTGGACTCCAATCGAGCACCAGCGACCAAGGGATAACAAAGCCGTTCTTCGATAAAGTCGAAATCGGAAAAAGGCTCCAGCGGCGGACATAGTCAAAGCCCTAGAGAGAAAAACTCGTGATCGCTCTACCTTAGCCAAAAGCAGACCACTGCTCCGCGGCCAGATATGCGAACAAGAACAGCCGAACTTCGATCAATATGATCGAATTCGGAAAAAAAGCCTAGAGGCGGCTGCCCTAGGAGGCTAGGAGAAACGATCTGCGCTCCCTATTGCTCACATCGTTCCAATGTTTTTTTATACATCATGAACTTTAAATAGATCAAATATGCACTTTCAATGTTTGAGGTGTGCATTTTAACAGAACAAAAAATTGTTATATTTAAAAAAAAAACTATGAGACCACATACTTAATTAAATCTATAATATGCATTCCAAATTCATTTTAGTGCATAATAAGTATATAAACACTACATGTATATTGATAAGATTTCAATATCACATTCTTCTTATAAAAATAAAGTGCACTTCTACATTGCAATTATTGCACATATTAATGTTTTCGTTTATGGAAAAAATGCACCTTTTTATAAAAATAAAGTGCACTTCTAAATTATTGCACATTTTAATTACAATAAATGCACATTTGATTAAACATAATATGTGTGAATATTTAAATGAATATTTGAAAAAAAAATCGAACAAGAGTGCAACGATTCACAGTTAAATTGCAATCGATAAATCTTGCAAAGAAAACTCACACGTGAGAGGACCTTAAATTTGGAAAGAAAATAAAATAAAATAAACTATTTATTAAAAAAATGGTGCTAATTATGAGGGAGATTACTCCGTATTAATTATTCTCCTAATTGTTAGGATTACTTCCTATTATGGTGGCTTGTACGTGCTAACCACCTAAATGAGGTTCACAATTATGCCCCTCAATTAATACATTGTTGCTAGTTGCCCTTTTAGAAGCCAAATCCCTTCCGGAAATCATGGATAAACGTTTTCGGATGCACTTGTTTTTGACCATCGGATTGAAAAAATTAAAGGTAGGATTTTGTTCTTTTTTACTCTCCTAAGAGGGAGTTCTCACAGGAACTAACTCCTATATATATGGAGCGATTCCGATGAGAAAGGAGCTCCAGGAGAGAAACGAGAACAAAATCCGACTCTCCATGTAATCAATCGGACGACCATAATAGAGCTACACATACCTCAACCGTCGGCTCTTTAAAAGGAAACCATTTATTGATCGCAGTGCTATTCCAATTGATCATTTAATTAGAGGGCATTTATTTAATCAAGCACCACTATTAAATGCCGAATCATGCACGTACATGCAATGTAATCCCTACATAATCGCTTGGCCACAACAAAATCCATTAACTTTTTTATTTAAAATTTAGAAAATATTATTCAATATTACATATCAGTTTCTCATAACATTAGAAGAAAACAACATCCACCTCAAAGTGCAACATAATGTATATAGATGTGCAATGAATATCAACATATGAGTGCATAAGCAGTGAGCATCATAACTTCTTACTCTTCAACTATTCAGATAAGAACAGAAAAATAAAATCAACGGGGTGAACCGTTGCCTAAATAATCAACGATAAATAAATACCGTTGCCCAGAGCCAAAAGGCTAAACCAACTTTTATTCCAAGATGAGCCAGAATGAATCCTAACAAGGGGTTTAAATACCCATCTACTAATAATTAAACTAGGAAACAAAATCCTAGAAATCCTAATCAACTCTAACTAGGAAACAGAATAATAAAGATCATAATCAACTCTAACTAGGAAACATAATAATAAAGATCCTAATCAACTCCAACTAGGAAAGAAATAATAGAAATCCTAATTAACTCCAAAAGGAAACAAATCAGGAAAAATAAAAAGAATAATATTAATTACACAACCCGCAACCAGCCCACGAAGGTGGGCTTAAGCCTGTCCCGCCCCATGCTCTTCCCGCTCCATATCATTCCACCCCCCTTCAAATTAACCTTGTCCTCAAGGTTGAAAACTCGCGGATGGGGAACTAAAATTTCCAGACATAGAATAGACTGGAAAATATCCTTCTTCTCTTTCCTGAACCTTTTCCTGGCCGGTTATTTCGCAGAATTCATGCTGCTTGAGGTCTAACTCTTCATCCTCCTCAGCTATCATTACCCGTAGCTGCTTAAAGGGACAATCATGCCCCGGCGTAAATGGTTTCTTGCACCTAAAGCATAATCCTTTTGCCCTCAATTCTGCAAACACTTTCGGCGGAATTCGAGTGAACTGAGAGCGTGTCGTAGGCTGCCCGGACAGCCCTGATTTCGTCCCCGGAGGCTATCCACTATCTTTCGCAAAGCTGCCTTCCGAACCCTGTAAGCTGCCACCAATGGCAGTCAACGGGGAACTTGTGTTTGCCATTAAAAGGCTGCTAGAACGTACCCTTGAAGAATGATAATCGAGGTTGCCACCTTCTCCACTTTGGACGGACAGATTATGCTCCACTTCGCGAGCTAATTCCATAGCCATCTCCAGGTTGTTCGGCCGAAGCAATCACAACGAGCTTCAGATGGTTTCCTTAAGCCCACTCATGTAATAGCCCAAATAATGATCCTCGGACAGCCCAGAAACCTGACTGGCCAACTGCACAAAAAGGTTATTATATTCTTCTATGATCCCCAACTGTTTGGCCCCGGATAGCCGTTCAAATCAGTTTCCCTTGAACCGCGAATCACAACGGGCCAACAGTGCATCCGTGAATTCCTCCCAAGACATGCCCGGTTTTCGTGCCTTCAGCCAGGTCAACCAGTACAGGGCAGCCCCTTCCATGGCTACCGTAGCTGCTGCCACTTTCCTCTCATGTAGGGTTTGATTAATTTTGAACTGTTGTTCAACCCTAGCCATCCACCCGATTGGGTCTGTTCCGTCAAACGCATGTAACAAGGTTGGAGCAGGGTTGCACAACACGTTCGGCGATATCAAGGCAGATCCGACTCCTACCGCGGCGGTGTCCAGCGATTTCGGCGGCACCAGGGCCTGAGTTAGCGCGGCTAGAGAGGCGGCGATCTCCGCCAACTTTGCATTGTGGTCTTCAAGCGTCTGGTTCATCCGGTTCTGCTCGAGTGCCATCCGGGTTTGCTCAGCCCCCAGTCGGGCCACTTCCTCTCCCATTCGGTTCTGCTCGTTTTCCATCTCTGTCAAGCGTTCATTATGAGTTCTGGTCATCTCTGCGGGACGGGATCCGGCAGGTCGGACCAATTGATAAGAATAGAAAAATAAAATCAATGGGGTGAACCGTTGCCTAAATAATCAACGATAAATAAATACTGTTGCCCAGAGCCAAAAGGCTAAACCAACTTTTATTCCAAGATGAGCCAGAATGAATCCTAACAAGGGGTTTAAATACCTATCTACTAACAATTAAACTAGGAAACAAAATCCTAGAAATCCTAATCAACTCTAACTAGGAAATAGAATAATAAAGATCAAAATCATCTCTAACTAGGAAACAGAATAATAAAGGTCCTAATCAACTCCAAATAGGAAAGAAATAATAGAAATCCTAATTAACTCCAAAAGGAAACAAATTAGGAAAAATAAAAAGAATAAATATCAATTAAACATCCCGCAACCAGCCCACGAAGGTGGGCTTAAGCCTGTCCCGCCCCATGCTCTTCCCGCTCCATATCATATTCTCTTTTTATTTTTCTATAATATTGTAATGTTCTACTTTCTGGAATTTTATCTATAGTGTTGAGTTAATTATAAAATATGCTCGGTTTTCATTTTAAAATGCATTAATTGACCAGAGAAGTATTTTTCATCATTGTAACTTTACATGGACATGAATAATATGCATTTTTAAATAGTATTATACACAATAATTGAATCTTATGCACTTGTGACATGTATGTGTGCACCTTGTAAGCTTGTTGTAATTAAATAATCTCAGTGTAGTATATCGTGCACTTTTTGTTACATTAACATGCACATTTGTAAATGATATTTTTTATCATTAATATTCACTATTCATCTCATTAACATGCATTTTGTATCTCATTAATATGTGCACTTCCAAATATCTATTTTGTAAGTTTATAGTTTTCATATTTAACTTTTTTTAATTAATACACCTTAATCAAATTCTTATGGGCCTTCAATAGAATATCTACATCATTTGTAAATATCTATTCCTATCTCATTAATATGCACTTTCTAGTACATTAAATTACACATTATTCATGCATTTTGTGCATTTTGCATTGGTACATTTTTTGAAATGAAAATGAAAATGAAAACTAACTAACAACTAACAAGTGCATTTTAAATCTATAAAAAGGTTGACTTTATTATAAAATGAAATGCACATTTTCCAGCGTCGATATGCACTGAACTGAAATGAAAGATACATTATATGAGTATGATCTTTATTTAAATGTTTATTTAGCTAAAAACTGCACACCAAGATAATATAGGAGTATAATACCACAAACTCACAACTAACAAGTAACAAGCGAATTTAAAATGTATACATTATGCTCTTCCGATCCATAGAAGACGTTTTACATACGAAACATATTACATTAACAATTTTACAAGACAAAGTGCATTTATTTCACTTCTATAATGCATTATGAGTGCATCACTTCCATATTGCATCATAGCATCCTATACTTTGTTGATGAGTCTTGACAAATTTGTAATTTGATCGCATCAAATGATTGCCAACTTGAACCAGAAACTAGAAATTCTTGATGTTTATTATCTGCAACATAGTAATTAAAAATAGTAAAAAAAACTTGCAAATGCAAACACAATGCATAAATTACATGTTGCATATGCATCAATAAACATATATAAGTGCACAAATAAGATATCCAAACCCATGAGAAATTGTATAAATGAAATAACAACGAAAAGAAATGAATAGTCTTATTCACTGAAACCCGTAGGAGAAAGAAGCCTAACATGAACATCGAGTCATGAAAGTTGAGAACGAGCAAAGCCAGAGATGAGCAAAATACAGTGCACTTTTTTCATTTTTGTGCTACACACATAGCATCCCTAGTAGATTTGCATAGTCCATTCCATATTTTCCATGTATATCCTCTGCATGATCAGAAACGAAATTATAATTGTTACATAATCATATAGCTAAAAATTTACATTACAATACATTTCTTAGCTTGAGTTAATGCAATCATATGATAAACATAGGAAAATGAAAAATACAATTATATGAGTTTAAATCTCAAAATTTTGTATTCGGTGCAAATTTAAGAACCTGACAATGCATTGAGTAATATGTGTTAATGCATCGTACAGTTGTTAGTGTGTAAGGTTGATTTTTCCCCTAGTGCATACTAATAACATGACAGTGCATGAATTAATTTGTTGCAGTGCATTAGTGGGTGATAGAAATAGCAAAAAAAAAAAACAGAACAAACAACATAACTACTCAAAATTGAAGTAACAGAGCGAGAGGGATTACGAACTAAAATATATAGTGTCACGCCCCGGACCTCCCCGGACACGTCAACAACCCGTCGTACAATACGAATAGTCAACCGCAGTCCAACACATTCATATTATACAAGGCGTCTTGAATATCATTCACACACATAACATCCATAAACAAACATAATAAGTAATTCATAACGCAACGGAAAACATTGTTTAAAACAAAAGGGCCACACATGGCTATTCATAAGCACGCAGGCTCTATAGTAAAATATCCATGAGCAAATTTATTAATGTTTTCAAATAGAACGGAGGAAGCACGAACCGAGTCTTCTCTCCGAGGAATCACTCGATCAACGAGCACAGGATGCAAGCTCTAGCCTCAACCTGAAATGGTGGTGGGACGCCCCCGAAGGGGTCAGTACTCTATACGGCTATAAAGTACTGGTGTGGCAGGCATCTAATAGATATACAACAAGTATTCAAACACAAGACCCTCAAATAGGGTGTTAGTACATTATGATTTGTAACCCTAAGTTACCCCGTTTGAAAATATACTTACTTTATGTAAAAGTCAAGTAGTCGGCCCGTGGGCCCATGTTCATTTAGAAATCACCATTCCCATTCCCCGTGGCTATAAGCCACGACAACTCATAGAGTCCAACCCTAACACATGACATTGTATTCTAGAGCTCGGCTCTACCACATCACCATACAATTCATGTCACTCGGGTCAATTTCCTTACCTTGCGTTCTAGAGCTCGGCTCTATCACATCACCACGCAAGCCCTAGAGCTCGGCTCTAGCTATTCAATACATAGACTACAAGTCTACCACCTTACCATGCATCCTAGAGCTCGGCTCTATCACATCACCATGCATGAAGGTCCAATTCTTAAGCAACCCTATGCCTAGAATTGACATATCAATAAACTACCATGGGTCATCCTTAAAGACTTCCCACCACTTAACCTTAGTTTCATACTAAGTCACCATATACACTTGAAGTATATTCAAGTGCATTTCATACGATCCAATCCCTAGGATCAATTCCATCAACAATTTCCAATAATCACTAACTAGTATTTCAAAACTATTAAGATTATTGTTATCATACAAATATGCTCATTATTTGTAATCCTCTACATATTTATAATTATGTAGCAGCAACTTAAGTGTTCAATCTCAATACATAAACATTCATTTATGTATCCACATAATTCATACATGAGTAAAATGCCTATTTCACAAAATAGTTCATTTATAACTCATTTAATCTCATTTTATTCATACATTCTCAAATCATTTCCAATTTCATTCTTTGGCAACTATATCCATATTTCATCATTATATAATCATCATAATCCATAAAAAAATTATGATTTAGGCATTTAGATAATCTCATGCTTAACCTACAAGTTGTAAGCAATTAGATGTCAATCCTCACCTCAAATGAGCTTTAAAACTTTCCTTCTCGATCCAATGACCAAAGCCTCGGCCAAGGAAGCTTGAGAACTGATTCCTTGCTTAGAAATGAGTGTTAAACATCCTCCTCAAAGTTCTAGTTCAACCCCTAATCGTCAATACAAAAACAGCCCCTAGAATGAGTGTTTTCCGGTTAACTCGTTTCCTAGTTTTCCAAGATTTGCTCTAGGTTAGTATCTAACCTTTACATTAAATAAATAACTTTATAAGGACATATTATACACTTGGATTAGTGTACAATAGTTCCACCAATCGTTCATATCATTTGGAAAATGAAAGGAAAGGTTTTGGGGTTAACAACTCACTTTAGAAGTGTAGATCCGTTTCTGCGAGGTTGCGTTTTGCTCGGACGATTTGGAAGCCTTCCACTACACCGATTGATTCAAACCAGACCTTCACGGATTCCTCGTCTTGAGAGATTTCTTTTGGTATCTTATTCGCCTTAATTGAATTTGTATAACTCGAGATATCAACCAAACAGCTTCAGCACTCTCACTGCTCGAGTTTACAGACAGCAGTTCACTCCAGCTCGATTTGTGTATGATAGACTCTCCCCTCTCGAACAGAGACCACTCAAATATGAAAATAGACTTCAAAGTATATCCAAGGACACCTTATACACGTTGTTTGGTCGAGTATAACTCCCATAATGAGTGGAGACAAACAGCACACCATTTTGTGCGAAAAATGGAGATGGTGGCCCAACATTTGATTCCTAGCAAGTCTTGTGCAGCTCCTCTCCATGGTGGTCGGCCAAGGTAAGTCCTCTCACCCATTTTTATTTGTCTTTCAGGTACTAATATCATGTGGAGTGGTTCTCAATTGATCCCAATCATTTTGAGGTCCAAAATATCTACCAATACTTCCAAAAATGGGAAGATGGGTCCTATAGTTTTGTCTTTTGTCAAAGATGTCTTTTTGTACTCATCCTAATTTGTTTAGAACAATTCAAATTCCTTCATCACATTATTGATCTCCAATATGTGTAGGTTCATCTCAATAATTTACTTGATGGATGTCATAGAAGGAAAATCCTACTCCCATTATTTAGCTCAATAATGTCAAAGATGGGGCTATAGGCATTTGTATTCCCCTCTAATCATTCTATCACTTATTTCGACATTTGTCATACATATTATTGGACTACTAGCCATGTGGGTCCCCCCCCGAGTGGGCCTACGACGCCATTCTTGAATACTTGCTATTTTTAGCAGGTTGGGCCCAAAATAATGTTTGGACCGCCCGACCTTCCTCAACTTGTCTTGAAAGGTTATGTAACACTATTTAGAAAATGTTGGGCTCTTATGTTCCTTAATGAGGCCGAATAAGTATTTGTAAAACCCGACACTAATATACGAGTTTGAACAGTACGATATTCAATCATGCACTACATAAAACATTAATCGTTTTACAATTGCTTGGAAATCGGAAATTCAATACATAAACTTGAAATTTAATTTGAATTTTCAAAGACGTTCGGGTGCGGTGTCACATATAGAAATTGCATGATTAAACATATTGAATAGAAGCAACAAAATAAGAAAAATGAAAATTGTCTGTAATGAAATCAATATACCTATGAAGAAAGACAGATTGAATGATAAGCATATTCATGAATACTGAAATCAAATTAATTAAGAAATATGCCAAACAAATCAGGCTTACTGCGGTTCATATGGTGCGTGAAGTTGGACCGTAGAAGGAGAACCCCACACTCCTCAATTCTTCATCAATGAAAGCAACAAAACAAAACTGAGAGGATGAGGGTTTTTACAGAGAAGATGAAGAATAAGAGATGAAGGAAGAAGAGTTGGAGGAAAAAGAGATGAAGAATGGCGGAAGAGATTTTTAGGAATAGTTGATACCCTGCAATCAATTGAATGAATTAAGTGGCAAAAGATTAGGAGCGTGAATGGAAAGATGCCAAAAAGACCATTCAAACCCTGGACGAAAATATTAAAAATGTAAATAAAAAACCAGATCTAAGGGTTGTTATTTATTCTCATTTCTTTCCTGAGATGGTTTTCTTATTTGAACCTACACACACACATACATACAGACACATGTGTGTGTGTGCGATATCAATTTTCATCGATCCTTATCAAATAAGGTAAGCTACTTGATCAGAAGTATTATTTTTAAGAGATTCTATATTTGAATATCTAATAGTATTAATTTTGTTTTTAATTTCAACAATATATTGGGTATAGTTTTCATCATTATCTTAATAATTAAAAAAAGAATTGTATGAAGATGTAGAAAAATATGAAGTATTAACACAATTGCTTTTTGGGCTTAAAATTTTAACCATTATCTCTTTCAAAAAAAAGAATTTTACTACTTCCGTCCCATTTTATGTATCCTACTTTGACTTGACACGGTTATTAATGAACAAAGTGGTTGAAAAAGTAAAAGTTGTGGTTGAGGTTTGAGTATAATAAAGTGAAATGTGTAGACCACATATTTCTTTCCAAAAAGGGAAATAAGACACTTATTTTGGGACAACTTTATAAAAAGTATAAAAAATAATTACATGATTGTTACTGCGTGAGCCACTTCTTAAAATTTGGTTATTAATTGTTGTGGTTCCAATTACTAAATTTAATACTTCTCAAATACGTAAAAGATTTTGAAAAGTTACCAAATTAAATAGGGAAAGTTCCCGAAATAGGACTAAAAAGGTTCTAAAATTCCAAAATAGGACTGTTATGTTTTTATTCCCAAAATAGGAGTACTTAATACCAAGTTTGGAAAATACTGCCATGTTTGAAGTCTGATACTGTCAAAACATGATAGTAATTAGTTCTATTTTAGGAATAAAGCATGACAGTCATATTTTGGAATTTTTAAACTTTTTTACTTCTATTTCGGGTAATATTCTCAATTAAATAAGGTGAATTCCTACGGTTTTTTGTTTCCATATTAATATGCAATAAAAAATAGAATCTAATAACTAAATAATTGTTATATATAATGACATGGCAAGATTATGGACGCTTTGTATGCTCTTAAAAGGCCCCTCTTTTATATATATGTATTGATTGTCCACATATATAATTATTGAATTGGGACATATTCCACACCATGGCTAATGCTTCATTCATTTCTAATTTGTATGGAATCAACTACTGCGGGCAATGAGTTCTAAAATAATCTGCAAGTCTCTAAGTAATCCTAATGATAAAAAGCAGCACAATTATTAGATTATAAATAGCTTTATTTAATACGGAGTAACAAAAAAGTGCACGCAAAAAGAAATTAAAGAGCATCAACCATACTAATTCGCAAATTATATCGTGCAACCGGCGCATCATGAGGATGGTGCGCTCGGTTGCAAAACGACGGGGTATTGAAGCATGCTTTCTTTATTTTTTATCCTTTTGTTTTTAAAAAATGGTAATAACTTTTTTAATATTGATCCGATTTTTATAAAATTTATATCAACATTTTTTATTTTTCATGATCTTTCAAATGAGACCAATATTGCTTATGTAATTTTAAGAAATTATCGAACTATTATATTAATGTGTATTGGATTATAAGGAAAACCAAACTAAATTTAATACAGAAAAATAATTGTGTAAATCACAATTTATCTTAAAATTGTGTACATAAAAAATTTATTGTATTAGGTATTTATACATGTGAGTTACATATTTTTATATGTGAAGTTACATATTTTTACACGTAAAGTTACATATTTCTACACGCGAGTTACATATATATACACACGAGTTGCATTTGACTTGTCTGAACGCGAGTTACATATATTTACACGTAAAGTTACATATTTTTACACGTAAAGTTACATATTTATACACGCGAGTTACATATTTATACACACGAGTTGCATTTGACCTGTCTGAACGCGAGTTACATATTTTTTTAAATAAAGTTACATATTTTTACACGTAGAGTTACATATTTATACACACGAGTTGCATTTGGCCTGAGTGGACGTGAGTTACATATTTCTACACGTAAAATTACATATTTTACAGAGGTTAAAATTACATAGGCAATATTGGTCTCATTTGAAAGATCATGAAAAATAAAAAATGTTGGTATAAATTTTATAAAAATCGGATCAAAAATAAAAAAGTTATTACCATTTTTTAAAAAAAGAGAAATAAAAAATAAAAATTAAGTACTTGCCAAATACGCTGTTTGCCAAAAACCGTATGTCGGTATACGGTGCTCACCGTATACGGTATACCGGTCGGTATAACAACTGATACTAATTTTATGTCTTGATATTTAATTAGACTATCCGATCCATTTGGACTTTGAACATGTCGGTATGATTTTGATCAAGTCTCTTTAGCTTGTAGTATTCAGATACAAAACCAATCTTCTTGAGATAATCATATGATCATATTGTTGGGAAAAACTCAGTCCGTATACCGTGCGACCGGAGCATGGTGAGCACCATGCTCCATGCCCCAAAACGACGTAGTTTTGATCAAATTAAAAAAAATTATGTGAACAGTACACGCGTGTACAGTACACGTGTCTACAGTATTTTTTTATAATTTTCATCTCAGTACCATGAATAATGTAACTTGTGCATAATTAGATGTAACTCGTGTTGCTACAAATGTAACTTCAGTTAACAACATATGTAACTTGTGCCCTGAAATGTAACTCATGTTTAATGAAAAAAAGGAGTTTAATTGTCCAATTATTTTACATAAATAGTGCATATATTTTGTTTTTAATATTAGGTCCATTAAAAATGATTTTTAATAATAAAATCATTTTTTATTGAAAAACAGAAGTTTATTTTGTTATGTAACTTGCATAGTTTTGTGATGTAACTCGTGTATATTAAGATGTAACTCGCGTACATTAAAATGCAAATCACATGTAAACAAGATGTAACTTATTGAGGAAAATTGAAATGTAAATCGTGGATTACAAAATGTAACTTTAGCCAAACCGAAATGTAATTCCACTGTATGTGAAATGTAACTCTATACTTTCAGCAAGGCAAACATATAGGAGAGTAATTAATGAATAAATGGTTGCTATGCGTTGATTGATTTGAAGGAATTGGATTAATTTGCACTAAAAAATCCAAACTGATTCCCAGATTTGCCATCTCCATCTAATGAACAATGAATTCCTTCAAAAAATAATAACGATGAACAATGAATAATTCAACGCAAAGTGTCTGTAATTCGATGCTTCTCCATCATATATACATCTCTCCAATCCTTCTGGGTATGTATGTTAATAATACCAATACTAATTACGTGTTGGAGATCGATAGATGGAATGAATCTAAAGCAGTGCTTGTGTTTGCCAGAGCTTCGGCGAGATCGTTGCTATCAGCTTTCAATCGAAGCTGAATAGGCTTTTGTGGAGAAAAACGATTTGGTTAGTTCTCGCCGGGATGTGGTGCTCGCCGGCTGCATTCATGCCTCTGTCTCTTAGGATAAAACGCATATTCATTTTTTTTAACAAGCGACGCCGTTTAGTGGACCGGTATACCATGCTCATGGTATACCGGTTGCACGATATAATTTGCGGGATAAACTCCGTACTTTCCCAATAGTGGTATCAGAGCCAGGTTCATCTGAGATCGTCACCAGCTCGTGCAGTTCAAGATGGAGGATAATGTTGCTTATGATGGAGACATGTTCAAGCTCACCGCCAACAACTACTCATATTGGAAGCCGATGATGGAAGATCATTTATACGGCAAGGATTTGCATGAGCCCATCATCTACAAAGAGAAGGTCGAAGGCAAGAGTGATGCCCAGTGGGAGCTACTGAATCGGAAGGTTGTTGCAATGATCCGTAAGTACATCGACAAATTTCTCTTCGAGCATGTTTCTACTTACACAAATGCTTATGAATTATGGACAAAGCTTGAGTCCATTATTCAAAAGAAAACACCTCGAAATAAAGCCAATTTAGTTCGACGGTTGGTGAAGCTGGAGTATAAGGATGGTCATAGTATGATTGAGCACTTGAACAATTTCAAGGGGCTCGTAAATCAACTAACCAAAATCGAGATGAAGATTGATGATGAGTTGCAAGCCCTTCTACTCCTTAGTTCCTTGCCGGAAAGTTGGGACACTCTTGTAGTTACACTTAGTAACTCAGCTCCGGAAGGCAAGCTCACCATGGATGCCGTTAGTGATAGCCTTCTCGGTGAAGAAGCAAGGAGAATGGAACGAGGTGAGTCTATGCATCCCGAGGCTAATGTTATTGAGAACCAGGGTAGGAATGAGACTCGTGGACGTAGTAAGAGCCGAGATTTGCATCAATCTCGAGGTAGGTCCAAGTCACGCTCGAAGATCACATGATATTATTGTGGAAGAATGAGCCACAGGAAAATGGAGTGTCGATCCTTCAAAAGAGACCAAAAGGCCGGTAACGTCAAACCAGACCAATTTAAGTCAGCCCAACGAAGAAGCAAGAAGAGAAGAGTGCCACTGCCGTAGTCACAAAAGAAGATCTGTTATATCTCGTTGGAGAAGGTAATATCCTCAACATTGCTTGTGATGATAGTTCTTGGATTATTGATTCTGGTGCTTCCTTCCATGTCACTGTGACACTCCTAAATTTAATAAAAAGGATTTAACTGACATGTTTTCCTTCAAAAAAAAAAAAAAAAAAAAAAACTAACATGTGACACGTGCTAATTGTATTGTGGATATTTCCTTAGCTTATGCTTCGGGACGAAGCATCTTTTAAGGAGGGTAGATTGTGACACTCCGACAAATTTAGATAAAATAAATAATTTTATTAGTCAGATAAAAGGTTAGAAGTGACATTTTTTTAATAATTAAGTGAATCAGATAAAATTTTGACATCGGTGACACTTTTAATCAGATAAAATGCTTCAATAATAAACGTGACGTTTTTATAATAACTATGTTGACCAGATAGGACATTGACGACATTTTTTGTAATAAGTTATAACTGTACATATGACATAAATAATAGCATTTGTACGAAGCACACTAAATAAAGCATAAAAATTGCAATGTTAAGGGAGTTGACCATTTTCAAACCCTAATATATACACACAATAATATAGATGCACGCAATATCAACAATCAATAATATACAGTACACAACAATAATATATTAATATATTGGAGTACATGTCATTAAGATAAGATAGGACAAGTAGTAACAATAATACATGGTACTATAGACTACACCTTCACGTGCATGTATTTGGCTATTTGACATCTTTATAAAATAAAACAAGCAATAATAATTGACAATTGACGAGTAAACTAGGAGTACGCAGTATTATTAGCCATACATTGGGCAATATACATACATCACATACATGATTGCGAACTATTCACATGCATGATGCATACAACCCATGACACATCACACATGCACATTTATATACTTTACGAATGAGCCAAACGGACCAAATCAGGACCTTCTTAGCTATCTGATCCTATGTATGTATATAATAATACTTACCACGTTAGTATGCGTGAGATATGCGAGAAGAGAGAATAGATGAAAACGAGAGTGAGAGGAAAGGAGAGAAAGAAAGCTTGGAACAAGATCGCCGGAAACCATTGCCGGTCAACTTGACCAAAACCGCCGGAGTGACTACGGAACTGCATGACCATATATAGGAACGGAGGTCACTGGAAGAGTGGAGAAACCGCTGCAGCCAACACCGGAACTGACCTGCCGTGGCCGCTAAACGTCGCCATCTGCGCAGGCCGGCCGGAACGACGAGGACAACAACTGCTTACGTACGTACGTGGTTATACTCGGTATAATTTTTATCGGTATCCACTGAAGGTTATTACTGATGGGCCGAATTCTTTATTTAAAACTGAATGCTCTTATCTTAAATTGAGAATCGGCCGTATTAGTAAAAATGTTAAGTAATACTAGTAATAATAAACTGGGTTAGTACGTATATATACTAGTATATATGGGCTGATGGGTTGATTAATGATATTAGTTAAGCTGGAGTGCCGGCATAATGGGACTCTTACTAACTTACTAAAATCAGAAGGGTTAGCTTAACTAGGGAAGGAAGTAAATGACTAATCAGTGATAATCAAGGTATAACACATTAACCCCAGTGTGGATAGAAATTGAGTAAAAGAATGAGATTAAGTGCTAATTCTAGAATTTTAATATTCTAGAAGGTGATTCTGGAGATCGAGATAAATGCTTCAAATAGGATTTATTGCAAATCGAGGTAAGTTTCTCTGCCAATCCAAAATCGTTTCCTCGTATTATATATGTATTATGTGATACATGATTTTAATGTGAGTTATGATGTATATGTATGAGATTTTGAGATTTTTCAATCTGTGATATTTGAGAAGTGAAATTAAGTGCTTTTGGGTATTAAATATTTTATTTAAAACATTTTTGAGGCAGTTTGAGAAATTGAGGAATATTTTGAAGTATATTAATTCAAGATAAAAGAATGATTTCATAAGAGGTAGGCATCTCGGGAGTAATCCGAGGTGTTGGTTTTCCACATCCCTTAAAATGTGGAGAGTGGTTAGGGCTACTACTAAGAAGAGATTTTTGAGTAACTTTCGGATCGATGATCCCTTTTAAGAAGGAGAGTTGTGGTAGTAGTAGTAGTTCCGACGTAAAAGGGCTGCTACTGCTAAGGGTGAGGATAAGTTTTGAGTGATAATTGGATCGATGATCCCTTTTAAGAAGCAGAGTTGTAGTAGTAGTCCCTAATCATTCAAAGATATCTTATTCAGGGGTAGTTGGTAGACTGAGTCCCGATTACTCGTGACGACTTACTACTCGGAGGGCTTGGAATCCCTTTTAGGGGGTGTGCACACTTAAGGTAGTCGTTTCGTTTCCGCAAGAGCAGTTGTGGTACCGGCACTTGTTCGGGGTGGCCGTCCGTAACCACGGTCCACCGGGCTCAGTCGAAAGGTTGAGCACCGCCCTTCTAAATTACTAGGAAGATAGAGAAGAAGTGAATTTTGAGAAAATCTAAGAGAAGAGTTACTATAGTATTTTCAAAGAAAAGTTGAGGACTTTATTAAAGAAGTGATTTTGAGAAATATCAAAGAGAAAAGGATTTTGGTGGAGTGTGTCATTTTTATATAGTATTATATGAAAAACTATTTTTAGCCAAACCTGATTATTTTACGGGGTTGGGTAGTATTTACTTAGCTCTAAAGCTAATTTTTGTTCCCTTTTCTTTGTTTTGTTTTCTGCACTTTATTTGTGCAGGTGATGATGCTTATGTGGACTGATGATTGTATGACCACGAGAGCGGTTTAGAGATGCCTTAGTCAAACCTAGTTATAAATAAACAATCCAATTATGTTGAACACTTGTTTTACTTTGTTTGGTGATTGCCTGTGCATTCGGTTAAGAGATGACCGGATGTGGCGGTAACACCCATTTCCCATTTAATGTTATTTCCGCTGCAAAACTTTTTATCTGTTTTGAAAGAATAAATCAAGTTATTATCAATAAATCTATTATTTCAAGTATTATTTTGGGAGGGAAAATGGGGGTGTTACAGTCACTCCCCATGGAATTTTCTTCTCATCCTACCAAAGCGGTGACTTTGGCATGGTTCAAATGGGAAACCAAGATAGAAGCGAGATCGTTGGGATAGGAGACATCGTCCTAACAACTAGCACCAGATGCAAGCTTGTTCTCAAAGATGTGAGGCATGTCCTGACCATGCGCCTCAATCTTATCTCCGCTGGAAAGTTAGATGATGCTAGTCTGATGAATTACTTTGGTGAAGGAAAATATAAGCTCACCAAAGGAAGTCTGGTCATGGATCGAGGAAAGAAGGAAGGGTCATTGTACGTGATGCAAGTCGAGCTCTGCAAAGGGGAAGTAAATATAACCACTGATGACATGGAGGTATGGCACAAACGACTTGGACACATCAGTGAGAAGGGCCTGCACATACTAGCTCGGAAGCAACTCCTCCCGGACATGAAAGGTAATTCACTCGATCCTTGTATACATTGTTTAGCTGGAAAACAACACAGTGTTGCTTTCCAAAGATCTTCTCCACCCATAAGGAGAAAGAACATCCTCGACCTTGTACACACCGATGTGTGCTCAATGTCCGAGAGATCCATTGGTGGTGCATTGTACTTCGTGACCTTCATTGATGATCATTCAAGGAAGGTGTGGTTGCACCTGTTAAAATCCAAGGATCAAGTGTTTGACGCCTTCAAGGAATTCCACGCTCTAGTAGAACATGAGACCGGCAGAAAGATCAAGTGTGTACGGTCGGACAATGGAGGTGAGTATAAAGGTCCCTTTGAAGCTTATTGCAAGAAATATGGCATTAGGCTAGAGAAGACTCCACCCAAGACACCACAATTGAATGGTCTAGCAGATAGAATGAACAGAATAATTGAAGAAAGAGTTCGTTGTGTGCTCTCTCATGCCAAGTTAATTACCCAAATCTTTTTGGGGAGAAGCTATAATGGCCGTAGTTGACATTGTCAACCTCACACCATTGGTTCCTTTGAACGGCGCCATCCCAGAGGAAGTCTGGACGGGCAAAAGGGCTTCATACAATCATCTTAAGGTGTTTGGGTGTAGAGCATTTGTTCACATCCCAAAAGATGAGTGAGCAAAGCTTAATGCAAAGATGAAGGGGTGTATATACCTGCTCTCACCCATGGACGAATTCGGCTACCAGTTATGGGATCCAGTCAACAAGAAGGTTGTTCGCAGCAGAGATGTCATCTTCTTCGAAGACCAAACGATTGAAGATATTAAAAACTCGGAGAAGCCAAGATTGAGAAGTAGCAATAGGACTGAACCAACTCCAGTTCGACGTGAGGATGAAACACCTCAAGATAACAATGCTGAAGACCATGAGCCTGTGTTAGAGCAAAGCAACCATGAGACTCATGATGAATCAAATCGGGAAGATCCTCAACCTAGTTCTCTGCCAGCACCAGAGCCAAGGCGACCCTCAAGGGAGAGAAGACCATCCATCCGGTACAACACTGAGGATTACATTACACTCACTGATGAGGAGGAGCCATAAAGTAACAAAGAGGCAATAAATGATATTCATAAAGAGGAGTGGAGAAAAACCATACAAGAAGAGATGCAATCCTTGCATGAGAGAGAAGATATAAGTGGGTATATCGAATCAAGACCGAAGATAGAAGCTCAAAGTCTCGCTCTAAAGCTCAGTTGATCGTCAAAAGAATCCAACAAGGAAAAGGCATGCACATTGAAGAGAAATTCTCTCCCATGGTAAAGATATTGCCGAGAAGTTCTCGAGGAAAGAAATTGCATCTGACAAGGTTCACACAGACAAAAACTAGTCAGACATGATGACCAAGGTAATACCGAAAAACAAGTTCGAATACTGCTGTCAAGGTGCAGGTTTGCTACTACTCCCCAATTAAGTCGGGAGGGGGAGATTTGTTGGGATCCCTCCTTAATTGGAGATGTTCTAGAAAATTCTAGAGTTTTCTAGAGAAGTATAGAATTTTCTAGAATGTTCCGGAGAATCCTAGAGAAGTCTAGAACTCTCTAGAAACTTGTGGAATAGTGTGGAATCCTCTAGAATATTCTAGAGATGTGTGGAGCCTTCCGGAACCTTATGGAAGAGTATGGAAGCATATGGAAGGGAATGGAAAGAGTGTAGAGACTCCTAGAGTGTGTGGAGCATTCTAGAGAATCAATCTCCACCCTTGGATACAAATCATTCTCACCATTCATTGTGAAGGTGGAGTAGTATAAATAGGGGTAAGAGGCTTCATTCCTAACCATCCTAGCAAGAGAGAATCCACTTCTTAGAGTGAGAAAGCTAGAGAGTTCGAGAGCCTCTTTGAGAGAGAAGTGAGATAGCTTGGGAAGTTCCTATACTCAAGCTTGAGTGGGCCACCATTGAGTGAGAAAATTGTGTAACATCCTTGCAAATCCTACCATTCTTTTGTAAGGTGGAAGAGTCTCCAAGCTTAAGAGTCTCATTGCTACATTAATTCATAAGTGTCTATCTTAACTTCACGAAGCGGGAAAGTCCGGAATTTTTTCCCAACACATATGTCCTTCCTAGGACGTTCATGACTCATGAGTCCGCTATAAAAAAACCAATGACTAGATGTTACCTTATGGTCCATTGGTCCTTGAAGAAAGTTAGCTTACTCAAAAGCTGGCTTATCAGATTTAACCGATTTTGACTCGATTCATTATACGAAGTATCAAGCAACTTAGCTATTATATATAGCGAGTTTTTTTTTTTTACTGAAAGTATATATAGCGAGTTAAAAACCAAATCGATCACAAGTCACAACAATCCAATTATCTAAATGAGTAAATATTTTCGTTGTACAGATTTTGACATGGTGCATATGTTTAAGCAATTTTTTGCTAAGCTAAAACTAATTAAAGTGGAAATTGTATATTGATCGGATCTCGACAAGAAAGGTAAATAAAATGATACAAACAATGACAAAGATGTCTATTAAGCAAAATAGAGTGGAATTTAGGATGTTATTCCAATACTACGTATATGAGGGGTAACTAATGTCTTTTTGTCTGTTGTTGACGGTTTCGACCATTATGACGACATTCAAAGTTGTCATTATGTCTTCATTAACGTTGGTGAGCCCTTTTGAGTAACTCCTGTTTCAATAACATTAAAACAAGTACTTGAACAAATTAAAACAAATTAAAACTTTAAAAATAAACAAAAATAGATAAATCGCGTACGGTTGATTTATCCATAAATATAATACAACTTTGCATTGCAGGTACTTTATTTATCTATTTTTATTTATTTTTAATGTTTTAATTTGTTTAAGAAAAGTTAAAACTTTTAGTTTTTTATTTTCCTTAAATATATTTTTGAATGTTTGATATTTTTTATGATTTTATAATATATCAAAATAATTTTGTTATTTTATGTTTTCTTACAAATTAAAATAGAGTTAATTATGCATATAAGACTAAAAGTCGGTCCGTTGTTTGCACAAATAGGACCAAAAAATAAACTATTTTTCATAGGACTAATTATGTGTGTCTTGGACAAATATATCCTCGTAGCTATTGAAATGTTTTAATTCATAAAAAAATGATAATAATTTGTAAAAAATACTAAAAAATTAATAAAAATTAAAAATATTTAAATAATAATATTTTTTTTAAAAAGCGCAAAAAAAAAAAAAATTACCGCCTCCTCTGTTGCCCCAGCACCACCACCTTTGATCACCGGAGGGGAAAAATGCCACATGCATTAGAAATGCCATATTTAAGGCAGATTCAATGAAAATTTTGGCATTCTCAAAAAGTAATATGTCATTTTTGTATTTTCAGAAAAATGGTATTTTTTATAAAAAAAATGGCATTTTTTGACACCGGTCGAGGGTGGTGGTGTAGGGAAGCAGTACAGGCGGTGGGAAAGGCATCTGTATTTTTTTATTTTTTTTAATGGATTTTTACTATTTTTTACGGAGTATTAATTTTCAAAAATTTGCTTTTGTAATTTTTTTATTTTATAAATATTATTATTATTATTATTTTACTATTTTTTATTATTTTTTACGAATTTATTATGAATTAAAACATTTAATTATGACTTTTGATTACATTTTACTCATATTTAAAGGAAGGGTAAGACTGGAATGAAAAAATAGGTATGTTTCCAATAGGAGTAATATGGTCCTAGTTTGGAATAAAAACATAAGATGTCCTATTTTTTATTTTTTCCATAGTTATACTTCTATTTGGGATAATTTCTAATTAAAATATAATTTTCTTATTAAGTTATAGTAGAGATAGAATAGGAAGATAAAATATACTTCAATCATATTTTGAGAAGATAAATAGTATGGTCCTATGTTTGCATTTACGAATTTCTTACTCTTATTTTGACTATGTCTCGTTTAATCTAATACTCCCTCCGTCCCATTTATATTGTCCCGTTTTACCTTTTCGGGAAGTCCCACTTAAATTGTCCCATATCATATTTGACAAAGTTTGTGTGGCTCTAAATCATTCTTACTTTATTCTTACTTTATTAATTATTATCAACCACACAAACCCACTTTTCTTAATAACCGTGTCACCCTCTTCCGGGACAATATAAATGGGACGGAGGCCGTATATACTACGTAATTATTTGTAGTGTATGTTTATTTTTACTAATAACTTGTGAGAATATAAAGTATAAAGGTTCTTCGAGGTGTCATTTAAACAATGAAACACGCATTTCAGTTGGTATGTCATCAACGACTTTCACCCCATGTGCACTATAGAGTGAAAATAGTGTAAAATGCACATTTTTTTTTATAAAAAGGTATTTTGGTCATTTAGGCCATGTTTGGCACACAAAAGCCTCTGCCTTCTAGCTTCTCTTTTCTTTAAAAAGACCTTAAAAGACTCTAGTTGTATGTTTGGCATGACATTTTTTAAGAGCTTTTCAAAAATTAAAAGATCTTTTTTGAGATGCTACCGGGTGTAGCATCTGAGAAAAGCTCGTGACTTTTAGTATTAATTAGTCCTAACAGCTTGTATACCAAACCGAACTAAATCAAACAGTCAGCTTTTTACCAAACAGCTATCACCTTTTCTTTTTAAGATCTTTTCAGTCACTAAAAGCTAATAGTTACTAAAAAGCTCACAAAAGTATCTTTTCATCTAGTTGTGCCAAACATACCCTAAACATTGGGAAAATGGAAAATAATAATCCAATCTTTTAGCAGTCTTCTTACAATAGTCCCACCTTTTGATTATTCATGAATAATCCAACCTTTGCACCTCATCTTCATTCACTGGTCCCTAACCGGTTGATGATCTGTTATTCCAAGTTATTTTCTTATCTTTGCAAAATATTATCTTTGTGAAAGGTGAGATTTATGGTATAATGGTTTGCAAAGATAAGAAAATAACTTGGAATAGTAGGTCATCAACCGGTTAGGGACCATTGAATGAAGATGAGGTGCAAAGGTTGGATTATTCATGAATAATTAAAAGGTGGGACTATTGTAAGAAGACCGCTAAAAGGTTGGATTATTAGTTTCCATTTTCCCTTAAACATTTTAATATGAAAGTATTTTTCTTTTTCTTTTTTATTTTCAGCCACACAAAAATTATTTTCTTAAACTCAATAAGACACTAGTCATACTTAGGGAAACTCAATATGTTTTAGTCATATCCTATAAAATCTCCCTATAAATTATTGAAGGTATGATGAGAAGATAATGAAATAGTGTGATGAAATGAATAATAAATCCAAAAAAGTAAGTGTAACTGTTGGGATATATTATCCCGGCCTATTACTGTTCAGGAGCCCAAGACATTATCCAGTACGGAGCCCGAGCAGCTAGGTCCATTTCGGCTCATTCTGGCCCACTTTGGCCATTAGGCCCGACGTCGGCCCGTTTGGCCCATTAGGGTGGAGTACTTCCCTCACCCCTTTCCCTATTTATAGGAGGTTTTCCCTCCATGTAAAAGATCCTCTTTTAGCTCCATCTTCCTTCTTCTTTTAGACTTAGCTCAATACTCCATGAATGGAAGCTTGTACAATGTAATGGTGAGGAGAGTATTAATGAGAATGGAAGCTTGGACATTAGCCTAAAAAGTCCCGTGGTTTTCTCTCTTTCGGGTTTTCACGTAAAAACTGAGTGTTCATACATATATTTACTATATCGTGTTGGATTAAACTCAACAGTAACAATGTATTATTTTCAACATTATTGATGGTATATAAATCAATATATAATTTTTTTGCGTCGTCGCCTAGGTTTCTAGGGGCGGTCGTCCGGCGCCGCCTTTGTTGTTTGACGGTACCGTGGTTTTGTGTCTGCGCTGTTTCCTTTCGGAGAAGCGTAGGTCGTCGAGCTCTTTTAGTTTCTTTCTGCTCTCTTTATCCCTGTTGAAACCCCCTTGTTTCAATTAGGGGCTTGAAAGGCCGGCTGAGGATTTGGGGTTTCTATTGCGCTTATCTGGATCTGTGGCTGGCAGAGTATTGGCTTCGTGAGTATTTCTGCACCTACCATGAGCATAATTACGTGGAATTGCAGGGGATTGGGGAATCCGGCATCGGTTTAATGCTTGACCGATCTGGTCCGTCAATATAGGCCATCAATTATTTTTTAATGGAGACGAAGCATCGTTGCCAGCGGGCAAAAGCAATTCTGAGACAGTTGGGTTACGCAAACTGTGAAGGGATGGATACAGAAGGCCAGAGTGGGGGATTAGCACTGGGTTGGAACGAAGATTGGGATGTTATAGTTACATGTACTAATACTAATTATATGGACTGTCAGATTTGTGCTCCTGAAGGCGGGCTGACATGGAGATTTACCGGCTTGGCGGCTTCTATGGCTTTCCGGATATCATTCGAAGAAAGGCAGCATGGGAGATGTTGTAGGCGCTGGCCTCAGCCAACGTCAGTGCTTGGTTAGTTATGGGGGACATGAACGATATAATGTATGAGTCCGAGAAGAAGGGGAGGGTCCAGCATCCTCCATGGAGAATTCGTGGTTTCCATGAGGCGGTTTGGGCCAGTGGACTAAGGGACTTTCCTTTTGACAGATACTAATGGACATGGGAGAAAGGGAAGGACATTAGGAATTGGGTGGAGGAGAAGCTTGATCGTATTTTGATCAACGATGCTTGCGATGCTTGATGGGACAGGTTTATGGAAGCGAAAGCAGTTTCAGTGGAGGTCCCAACCAGTGATCACATGGCATTGCTCATCAGAGTAAAGCCTACTGTTTATGATAAGCCAAGAAAGAAATTTCGTTTTGAGAATAATTGGCTTAAAGAAGAGGAATGCAGAACAATCGTGACAAATAGTTGGCGAGCAGGGGAATTTCTTACTATTAGTGAAAGAATTTTATTTTGCGGCAACGAGCTGCTTAGGTGGGATGGAAGCCGAGTGAAGGGGTTTAGGCATCAAATTTTAGCACACAAAAGAAGATTAGCATGGTTAAGAGGAAGAGATGAACCTGAAAAATGTGCGGAACTGCTTCGTACGAAGTTTTTCGTTCAGGAACTTTTGGAAAAGGAAAATATATACTAGAGACAGAGAGCTAAAGAATTCTGGCTGAAAGAAGGGGATGTGAATTCAAAAATTTTTCATAACGCTGTTAAAGCTAGAAGGAGGAAGAATAAGTTAATAGGGCTGCGACGGGATAATGGTGAATGGGTGACAGATCGTGCCGAGGTAGGGGGAATGATCCGGGATTATTTTTCTGGGATCTTTACAGCTTGTAGCTGGGAGGGTGATACCGCGGCGCTGGGCCTTTTTAAGCAGCTAGAACCGCATGATAACCAAAAATTGGTGAAGGAGATAACGAAGGAAGAAGTCAAACATGCAGCTTTTGATATGCATCCGGAGAAGGCACCTGGTATGGATGGGATGAATTCGACGTTTTTTCAAAGGTACTGGGATATTGTGGGACCGGAAATCACAAGGTTATGGCACGAAATTTTTAATTCAGGAAAAATTCAACCTGAATTAAATATAACTAACCTTGTGTTGATCCCCAAAAAAGAGAAACCGGAAGGCATGAGGGATTGGAGGCCTATTGCTTTGTGTAACGTGACATATAAGATTTTCTCTACGGTGTTTGCTAATCGTATGAAGGGGCTATTAGGAAATCTTATTGGGGAAAATCAAAGTGCGTTTATCCCAGGGAGGTCCATTGTAGACAATATTATGGTGGCTTTTGAAACTCAACACCTTCTGAAAAGGAAGCAAGGGGGACGAGACGGATATGTGGCTCTAAAGCTCGACATGAGTAAAGCTTATGATAGAGTAAGCTGGGGTTTTCTTAATCTGGTGATGACCCGTATGGGTTTTGATGGAAAGTGGCGCAACATCATTATGGAATGTGTTAGTTTAGTCAGCTATTATATTCAGTATGGCAAAGATAGTATTGGGCCAATTACTGCGGGGCGAGGGTTGATGCAGGGAGATCCCCTATCTCCGTATCTTTTTATTTTGATAGCGGAGGGGTTGAGTTCTATGCTGCGTAGGGCTGAACAGAGAGGGGATATTCATGGGGTGGCGGTGTGTAGAGGGGCACCAAGAATTTCTCACCTTTTTTTGCAGATTACAGTTTTTTTTTTTAAGCATCTGTGGGAGAATGTAATGTGATAAAAGGGATCCTTACTGATTATGAACTGCTCTCCGGACAGGTAGTTAATTTTAATAAATCAAATATCAGCTATAGTCCTAATACAGAGAGCTCGGTGAGGGTGTTATGCCGAGACATACTAGGGGTTAATTCGGTGGAAGATCAAGGAAATTATTTGGGTTTACCTGCCATGGTGGGCCGAAATAAATCTGCAATTCTTGGGTATCTAAGGGACCGTATCAAAGCTAGAATAAAGGGGTGGAATAATCGTTTTCTGTCCAGAGCAGGGAGAGCTGTTCTTCTTAAGAATGTTATTCAGGCCATGCCAACATATGCTATGAATGTTTTCCTTTTTAACCAAGGAATTATATGATGAGATTGAAAAGCTTATGAATGGTTTCTGGTGGAGGGGATCCAAATTAGATCAAAAAGGTATGAGGTGGCGAAGCTGGAAGCATTTATGTAGACCAAAGGAACAAGGCGGCTAGGGATTCAGAAGAATCAGGAAGTTCCATCGGGCAATGTTGGCCAAACAGGGTTGGAGGTTACTTAATGATGAGACTAGCCTTATGGGGAGAGTCATGAAGGTGAGGTATTACCCTGATACCGATTTCTTACAGGCTAAACTGGGAAGTAATCCTTCTTTTATATGGCGTAGTATATTTGATACGCAAGAAATCTTAAAAAAACATACGCGGAGAAGGGTGGGGAATGGGATAGATGTCCAGGTTTGGGCAGATGCCTGGCTACTGGGAGATGATGATGGGCGAATTAGTTCGGCCAAGCCTATTGGAATAAGAGATATGAATGTTGCTGCATTGACGAATATTACTGGTAAAGAGTGGAATAGAGACAGGATATTCTCCATTTTTAATGAAGTTGATGGAGAAAGAATTCTTAGCATTCCTATCAGCCTGGTGGATCGCAAGGATAGCTTTTGGTGGAGAGGGGAAACGAATGGAGATTATTCGGTCAAAAGTGGTTAGACTCCTCGTAGATAACACTCAAGAGGAGGATGAGGAGGTCTGGAGCCATGTTTGGGAAGCAAAGGTACCACCTAAATTTTAATATTTTATATGGCAGGTTCTGGATGGGTCTATGCCTACTGTGGATAATCTTCGGCGTAGAGGGATAATTATTCAAGGTGGGTGTAAACTGTGCAATGATAACTCGGAGTCACTTCATCACGCATTCAGATTGTGTGATTGGGGTGAAAGAGGTTTGGCAAGCTGCGGGTTGGCCCGTGGTGGAGGAAACATCATTCGAAATCTGGCTTAGGAGGCAGGTCGCGGAAAAAGATAAGGAAAAAAGAAATAGGTTCATTGCTACCTTATGGGGTATATGGAAGAGAAGAAATAATGCAGTTTGGAAGGATCAAAAGGAGGGTGCCACTAATGTGGTTAATTCAACTGTCTGCATGTTGGCCAGCTGGCAGGGAGCTCAAGAGATTGGTATCTACCCGAGCTCTGGCGGGGGCGGTGGAGCTGTATTGCAGGTAGCACCGAAGCAGGACGAGGTTAAGTGGAAGAAGCCGGAGGAAGGATTTATAAAGATTAATGTTGATGGAGCAATCAATGAGCCTGGGAAAGTTCGGTCCTAGGGTTGGGTGGCTCGGGATGACCGGGGAAATTTCATAAAAGCGGGAGGAGGATCGAAGGGGGCAAACTAGTCTGCAGCAAAAACCGAGGCAGAGGGATTGAAGAAGGCGGTTGCAGTAGAATTAGCCGAAGGATGGGATAGGGTGGAATTTCAAACAGATGCTATGACTATTGTCCAAGGCATCCGACAAGAGGGAGGTTATTCATATTTACATATTGTTTTGGATGATATTAGAAGGATGTTAGAAACAAAGAGTCATTTTTCTGTCTCTTTTTGTAGACGGTCTGCGAATCGTGTAGCTCATGCTCTGGCAAGATCTCACGTTAATGTCTCAGATGAGTATAGCAGTTTTGATAGTATGCCTAGTTGTATTGCTAGCCATTTGGCTAATGACCTTTTAGATTAAAAAAGATGATGGATGTAATGAGTCAAAAAAAACATTATTGACAGTATGATGGAAAGATTTAGAAATGAAAAGATTTTCTTGTTACGGTTGAAAAAGGAAAGTTCGGAAGATCTTTTTGTTACAATGGGGTTGTTTAGTATATTTATATTCATCAACTAAAATTTAGCTGCATCGTTTACAAGACTGGAGGGACAATATAAGTTTATTCAAGTCATGAAAAATATATCAATTTTGATAAAAGTTTTACATATGCATGATCAAGTGATCACCAAATTGGGAGTATTAAGTTTTGGATGACTCTAGTTTTTAACCTAAAATTTTAATGTGAAATATAATTATATACGGAGTATATTCTTATACTCGTATTTAATTTGTAAGCAATGTTAACCTGGTTGATTCACATGGATCAAGTTCGATAAAACTCGAGTTTAGTTTGGATTGGCTGCCTCATTTCAGGAACTTTTTGACTGGTTCGCACTGGTAAGCACGGCAACTCGTGGAAGTTTTAGAAGCGATTCTCTTGGTCTTATCTGAATGTTTCTAATCTGAATTTATTAAGTTCTGATCTGATCTGATCTGAATTTTTCTGATCTGGTCTGATCTGATCTGAATCCTTCTGATCTTATCTGAATCCTTCTGATCTGATCTGATCTGAATCTTTCTGATCTGATCTGAATATTTCTTTAATTATAATTATAATTATTATAATTATAATTGTAATTATAAATATAATTTAAATATAATTTATAATTATAGTCACAATTCTAAAAATATTTAATTATAATTATAATAATAATTATAAATATAATTAAAGTTATAAAAAATTATACCTACTACATTGATTATAATTATAGCTATAATTATAATTGTAATTATATTTGTAATTATAATTATTTCTATAAATATAATTGTAATTATAACTATAACTACTTTGTATAATAATAAAAATAAATAATAATAACAATAATAACAATAATAATTATAATAATATGGAGTAATAATAATAATAAAGCTAATAAAAATCATAATTATAATATTAAAAATAGTAATAATAGTAATGATAATAGTAATAATATCAATAATAAAAATAATAACAATAATAATAACATAAAAAAACAATAATAATAACAATAACAACAATGGCAATAATAATAATAATAATAATAATAATAATAATAATAACAACAACAACAACAACAACAATAATAATAATAATAATAATAATAATAATAATAATAATAATAATAATAATAATAATAATAATAATAATAATAATAATAATAATAATAATAATAATAATAATAATCATCATCATCATCATCATCATAATAATAATAATCACCTAAATAATAATCATAATATTAATAATAATAATAATAATAATAATAATAATTATTATTATTTTATAACGGAAATTGTTCTAAATAGGACTAATGAGTTCCTAAAAAGCACAAATAGGACTATTACTTTTAAACTTCCCTAAATAGGACTAAACATTGATTTTCTACCATAAATACCCCTAAGAGTATTAATTCATAATGAAATGCTTTAATTCATAATAAAATCATAAAAAACGTAAAAACTATTTTAAAAACGTAAAAAAATTATAAAAAATTTATAAAACATTTATAAAATAAAAAAATTAATTTTTTATTTTTTTAATTTTTTAAAAAAAAATAATAAAAAATAGTAAAAACCCATAAAAAATGAAAAAAAATATGGATACCTTTCCCACCGCCTCCCGCCGCCTCCCAGCACCACCACCTCCGATTGGTGAAATTTCTTCCACTTTTGGTAAAAAAAATGCCATATTTTTCTGAAAATGCCAAAAAGATGGCATAATTACTCTTCAATATGCCAACATTTTCATTGAATATGCCATCATTATGGCATTATTTAAAATGTTGGCATATTTTTCTCCGGTGATGGGAGTTGGTGGTGCTGGGGGTGGCAGGGGTGGTAATGTTTTTTTTTTTAATTTTATGATTTTTTTTTTATTTTTTTTTAAAAATATTTTTTATTAATTTTCTTTTATTTTTTTTACGATTTTTAGTATTTTTTTCGATTTTTATAAATTTTTTTATGATTTTATTATTAATTAAAACATTTTACAAGTTACAAGGGTATATTTGTCCAAACACACATAAATAGTCCTATTAAGGGAATTTAAAAAATGTAGTCCTATTTGTGCAATTTTGCCACTTTTTAATTTTATAATAATAAAAGTGATAAATCATGTTTGAAATTTTCTGATATGATCTGATATGATCTGAATGCTTCTGATCTGATTTGAATCTTTCTGATCTGGTCTGATCTGATATGAATCTTTCTGATATGATCTGAATGATTCTGATCTGATCTGATTTGAATCTTTCTAATCTGATCTGATCTAAATTTTTCTGATCTGATCTGAATAAAATAAGAATAAGTAATAAGTAATAAGAATAAGACGAACAGAATAGCTTCTTAGTCAATGATCGAAATTTAGCTGTCTACCAATATTTATTAGCTTTTTTTTAAATAACCGCTCAATATTTATTAGCTTTTCTTTAAAAAAATAAATACTCCCTTCGTCCCGCTATGATTGTCCAATTTTACCATTTCGGTCCGTCCCACTAAGATTGTCTCATACCTTATTTGGTAAAGTTTGTGTGGTTCTAAATCATTCTTACTTTATTCTTACTTTATCAATTCAATACCAACCACGGAAACCCACTTTTATTAATAACTGTGTCACCTTCTCTTGTCCCAAACTTAGAAGGACAGAGGTAGTACCAATATTTATTAGCGTAATCACTTTGATTAAAAACCTCCCAAATGCTTTGTGGAAGGGTGAGGAAGGTGGGCCTATTCTCAATCATCGTGTTTTTTAAAGTTATTTGCTCTTTTCCGGATTTCTTGTCGTCCTGTTTCCCGGGTCATTCCTGTGTTAATTTGTACCACTCCGTCCCATAATGGTTGTACACTTTTAATTTGGCACGATTATTAATAAAGTGGTTGAAAAGTAAAAGTTGTGGTTGAGATTTGAGTATAATAAAGTGAATTGATAAGAACCACATATTTCATCCAAAAAAAGGAAACAAGACATTCATTTTGGGACAACCCAAAAAGGAAAGTAGGACAACCAAAATGGGACGGAGGGAGTACTAATTTGTTTTGCTGCTATCTCTGGAATCTTAGCTCATTGCCCACTTCCCAGTCTAAGGTACGTACTCAGCTTTCTGAAAGAAAAAACAAACAAACTAATTTCCAGAACATAATGTACATTCAGTTTTCTTCTTTACCTGTATTGGAAAATAATTTATTACTTTATTATATTTATTATTTAGTTACTCCACGTGTGTATATTCTTGATGTATATCTTTAGCTACGTCCAGGTTCATTCCTAATACTTAGGAATTCCAGTTAGTTGATCTTATCAATTGTATGTACGTGTAACTATATTAACACCCATTGGTGTACTGTAAACAATATACGAATACTATTATTCCCATATCTCTTCATGGTATCCAGAGCCAGACTCTAAAGAGATTTTTTTTTCGATCAGTTCACCGCCATGACTATCACCGCCACAACCCAAGTCATCTCCATTACTGCCATCAACCATTTTCCCGTTAAACTTACCTCGTCCAATTTCCCAGTCTGGAAATGTCAGGTACATTCCGCCCTGGTGGGTCTCGGCCTTGAAGGCTACGTCGATGGCACTATCACCACTCCGGAAAAGTATCTTGATGAAGCCAAAACCCAGCTCAACCCTTGCTATGCTATCTGGTATCGGCAAGATCGCACTATCATTAGTGCCCTCATCGGAAGTTGCTCCGACACAATTCAGCCGCTTCTCTCGTCGGCAACAACGGCTAAAAATGCGTGGGACAAGCTGGTTCTCACCTACGCCAATACATCTCGCGGCCGTATCATATCTCTGAAATCCTCTCTTGCTCGGACCAAACGGGGCAGCAGATCCATCATCGCTTACCTCACTGAAATGTATGCCATAGCCGAAGATTTGGCTCTTGCTCAAAGCCCTCTCTCGGATGAAGATCTGGTCGTCCATATTCTCAATGGTCTTGGCCCGGAATATGGCGATCTTATCTCTGCTATCAGGGTCCGTGAGAGTGCTTTTCCATTGTCCCAATTGCAAGAACTTTTACTGGAAAAAGAAAAAGGTCTTCAAGAAGCAGCTGCCGAAAGTCAATCCATATTACCCACGGCTAACGTCACTCATATGACGTCTTATCCCCAGTCTGATAGCCGCGCATCTCAGCACCACGAGCGACGTCCATCTCAACACTATGGGCAGCGTGGCGGTCCATCTCAACACTATGAGCCCATCCAACCCACCACAACTCACTCACGGCCATACAACTACTGATCCTAGTCAATACAGGAGAGTACTTGGTCTACTACAGTATTTAGCATTCACCCGGCCGGACATCGCATTTGCCGTCAACCGTCTTTCTCAATTCATGCATGCACCCACCGATGTTCATTGGACGGGTGTAAAACGCGTTTTACGATATCTTAAAGGCACCTTAGACTATGGTCTTGTACTCAACCGTGATTCAGCCTTAACATTATCGGTATTTTCTGACTCCGATTGGGGTGGAATCCATGATGGTGGAAAATCCACTACAGCTTATGTGGTTTACTTGGGGTCTAATATTGTCTCATGGAAGTCAGCCAAGCAAAAGACGGTCTCACGTTCATCCACCGAAGCGGAATATAGAGCCGTAGCTCATGCCAGTGCTGAACTACTTTGGATACGTAATCTTCTAACTGATCTTGGTGTTCAGTTGATATCCACTCCACGTCTTTTTTGTGATAATCAGGGGGCTACATATGTTTGCATTAATCCAGTATTTCACTCACGAATGAAACACCTTGCATTGGATTTCTTTTTTGTTCGTGATCTTGTTGAAAGTGGTCAACTGCAGGTTCAACACATTTCTAATCAGCTTCAAATTGCCGATATTCTTACCAAACCTCTTGGTCAAACTCTCTTCGAGCGGTTTCGGTCCAAGATGGGAGTCTCCAACGGATCCTCCATCTTGTGGGGGCGTATTGGAAAATAATTTATTACTTTATTATATTTATTATTTAGTTACTGCACGTGTGTATATTCTTGATGTATATCTTTAGCTACGTCCAGGTTCATTCCTAATACTTAGGAATTCCAGTTAGTTGATCTTATCAATTGTATGTACGTGTAACTATATTAACACCCATTGGTGTACTGTAAACAATATACGAATACTATTATTCCCATATCTCTTCAACCTGTATCACGTTATATTTGACTGAACTTCCGATTGGAAGCTGATTTCATTTCTGTCTGTATGTAATCGATCTATGGTCAAACTCATTTACTGCTTGTGTCGACGATCGGGCATTCATTAACTAGTCATTTATATTCAGGTGAAAAAGGTGAAAGTTAAAAAAAAAAATCAACCAAAATGATCGCCTATTACTGCTCAGGATTCGATGTGTTGGACAGTTAGTGCTCTGATTGTGTTATCATGAAATGTTACTTTTTCAGTTTCTCCCTTGTGGTTATCCTTCATATTTATAGATCAGAAATGGGTGAATTACTCTTTCTACACCCTCATTTATGCTGCCATGGCGATCATAGTCTCTCATTTTTAATTTTTGAAGAACTATCTCTACTTGTACCTTTGGTGGCTTTTCAGTTCCCCCGACCATATCAATTTTACTTCTTTGTGGTTAATGGGCAGACCACACAGACCGAAACCGCCATAAATGTGGTAGAGTGACCATAATAGATGTTATTATATTGCAGTTTTGATATTCTAGAAATCCATTTTGATCATTATAGTGTTCTAACGAACATAAATATCAGTATTGAACATTCTCTATCTCCCTTTATTAAGCTGATTACTGCTGCTGCTTATCTGTTTACCTATCTTTCCATGTGGAAATAGGTTTCTTCACATTAATGGTGATGGATCACTGGGGGTTCCCTGACTCATCTGCAAATGAATTGGAGTTAGAGAATGAGATCATTCTTTCTACCTTGCAACAATCAACAGACATTCCAGACACCCATAAGGATGCTCATTCAGTCACACATGCTCCTCCTGCTTTGGACTTGCAGGATGATCACTACTCTAGTCCCGCTCTCAGGTACATTAGTCAGATGCTACTAGCGGATAGTGACATTGAAGAGAATAATAATCTCAGCAAGTTCTATGACCCTGTTTCCCTTAGAGCTGCCGAGAATTCCTTTTATGATGCCCTTTATCAGACCCCTTCATCACATAATGAAGAACCTCTTTTTGTTAACTATAAATCTGGAAGCCCAGACAGAACATTTAGGAGTTCAAGTGATTACAGAATCAGAGAATCTACATCATATGAGGAGAGGTCAAATGGATCTTTAGATAACTTCAATAGTATTATGGGTAATGAAAAAGGTTCTGTCAGAACTGCTACTTTGGATGCAAATATACGTAGTAATACGGAGTCTGACTTGCAACTCAAGAGAGATAAGGAGAAAGAGATTATATTCTCACCTTCCAGAAATCAGTTGGTTCTCAGTACTATAGAGAAGTCGCATTCAGCCTATTTTTCTAAAGGGAAGAAGCATCACCACCCAGGTGAGGTCCGATTAGAGGAAGAAAGGAGCAGTAAGCAGTATGCTTTTCACCAGGAGGAGGAGGTTGAGTTATCAGAGGTGTTTGATAAGGCTTTGCTGTTTACCAATAATATAGATTCTCCTTCTGGAATAAAAATGGGCTTTCAACAGAATGGGCAAGGTTATGGGAAAGGGCATTCACTGAAACAACCGCAGACTTGTGAAGGTGTGGATATAGGATCTCTTTTAACCAGCTGTGCACAATCTATTGCTGATGTTGAACATACGATTGCCAAAGAAAAGCTAAAGAAGATTAGGCAGCACTCTTCGCCAACTGGTGATGCAAATCAACGGCTAGGTCATGCATTTGCAAATGCTCTTGAAGCACGGCTGGATGGAACTGGCGCACAATTGTATGCGGCCCTAGCTTCTAATAAGATCACAGCTTCTGGAATGATAAAAGCCTTTCACACCCACAATTTATCTCTACCCTTTTTTAGAACATCAATTATCCTTGGGAATGCAATGATTTACGAAGTAGCATTAAAAAGTAAATCATTGCACGTCATAGATTTTGGTATTCTTTATGGTTTCCAGTGGCCCATGTGTTGGAGGTATTGGTCCTACCAAGGCCTCCCTTCCACTTATTATGTTAAGGCCTGCACCCTATGTTTATTCCTACTTCCTACACTGTTACTTATCTAGCTAGCCTGGCTTTTCCTATCCGTTGCCAACTCTTATTGACTTGGTATTATTTGTCTCTTGGCCTCCTGACTTTTGCTAGCCTGTCTCGAGCCCCACCTTTGTTTGTCTTTGACACCCATGAGCAAATAATAGCCTACTATAATTGAGTGCTCCTCTTCCCTTTTTGAGAGATACGGTGAGTTCAATACAGTGAGCTCCTCTTCCTTCCTTTGTGTGGAGTTAGAGTGTGAGGGAGTGGTAAACAAGGTGAGTGGAGTGGCTAAACAATCCTGGGGTGGTGTGTGTGAGTTGTTTTGGTTGGAGACCTGAGCTGAAATACACACCCAACAGTGGTATCAGAGCTTGTGTTGTCGTCGCCGTTGATTTAGCCGGATTCTGCCCTCCACCGCCGTCCGCTGCCGTCCGCCACCGTCCGCCGTTGATTCGAGGTCTGGGAAGCCAAAGCTTGTTGATTGAAGACAGTGGAGGTCTTCTCACTACTCGTCCTTGCCATCGAGTTCACCTTCGTCGCCAGAGAGGTCGTTGCTCGCCGACTGCTTTGCCGCTGAAATCTTTCGCGGCTGAAGCCTGAGTCCACCTGGGAGTCGTCGCCAGAGAGAGAGCTCGCCGTGGTTTGCTGAGCTCGAGGCCGGATCTGGAATCCCGTCGCAGGAGGCTAGCTGAGAGACCTGGAATCTCGTCGCTGAAGCCGTCGCTCGGAAACCGCCCAAATCCGCCTGCTGTTCGTCGATTCCGGAGTTCGTGGGTGGAGATCGCTGCTGGAGCCGGAGCTGGTTGGCCGGTGGAACCGTCAATCGAAGCCAACCCCTGTGTTCCTCATTGCTCGCAGAAGGCTGTAGCAGACCACGTTTACTGGTCGTTGAGGATAGAGACGAAGGGCGTGGGCCCCTGTATTTTTGTAGCTTGGACGCTAATCGCAGAGGTCTGGCCGCAGGATTGACACAAGGAGCTGAGAGAGCCGTTCATCGAGGTTGGAGTCTGGGGCTGTTTTGTCGTTGTCCTTTCATTGTTGGTCGCAGAAAGGTGGAACACAACAAGTTGGCTTCACGTGAAGTTCACTTCATGGATTTGGCTTTGGAGGTGTTGACCGTGTTTACTCAAGTGGAGGCTTGACTTTGGAGCACAGGAGTTGGCAATTGATTTCACGTGAAGGTGCTAGCAATTAATAAGCAAGCAGCAGCTCTTGGTGGATTTGGTCAAAATCAGCCAACTTTCAGTCAACAGTCAAGAAAAATCCCAATTTTTAAATTGGGTGGGTAAGGTCGAAACGCCTCTCCTAGGGTTTCGCTCCGGTATATTGACTTTTATCCCTTTTATCGCTTTTGTAGTGATTTAGTCTTTTATTGTGTAGAAATTATATTTTAGGTTTATAACTGCTGTTAAAATTGATTAAATTGTTGTATTGTGTTTGTGCTGAAAATTTATTATTTATTCGTGCTTATACGGAAGAACAAGGGGTTTGAAGTTGAGTTTGGTGCTCATTAATACTCCCCACGTGTTCGTGCTAGTTGCTCCGTATAGTTGTAGCCTTATAAATATTTAAATTGTTTTTCAGCGAAATTTACATTTTCTTTTGTTGCTTATTTTTCTCTGTGAAAATGTCTGCTTATAATCAGTATGGTATGGCTCCATTTAATGGAAAATCTGATTTTAGCATTTGGAAGCAAAAAATTAAATGTATTTTAATACAACAAAAATGTTTTAAAGCAGTTGGTGAAACCTATTTAATTTCTGACACGGAAGAGAAAAGGGCTGAAATGAATGAAAATGCATGTTCTGTGATTTATTTGAACTTATCTGACTCTGTGATTAGAAAAGTTGGAATTTTAGAAAGTGCTAAAATTCTTTGGAATAAATTAAATGAACTGTATACTGAGACCTCTTTGCCTAACCGGATATTTTTACTTGAGAAATTCTTCAAATTTAGACTAGATATGTCTATAGATATTGAAGAAAATCTAGATGTTTTTACCAAACTTATTTCAGATATTAAGTTGTGTGGTGATAAACATATAGATGATTATTCCCCTATTGCTCTTTTAAATGCTATTCCTGATTCCTTTAGTGATGTGAAATCTGCTATTAAGTATGGTAGAGATAATGTGACTCTTGACATTGTAGTAAATGGTCTTAAGAGTAAGGAATTAGATTTAAAACAAATGGGTGAGGGTAGAAAATCCGAGGAAGTTATGCATGTGAGGGGTAGAGAAAATAATAGTAGACGACATAGATCTAAGTCTAGGTCTAATTCGAGACGTTGCTATTATTGTCATGAACCTGGTCATTTCATAAAAGACTGTCCTAAATCTAGGAAAAATGAGCATAGTGAGCATGCTAATTTGACTACGTGTGTAGATGATTTAGGTGATGTTTTTATGATGAAAAATCTATGTGATTATGACTATTTGAGTTCTGTGATATCTGATTCTTTGGGTAAATCAGATTGGGTGGTAGATTCTGGTTGTAGTTTTCACATGTCCCCTTTGAAATATGTTTTTTCAAACTATAGAGAGATTGAGCATGGCTTTGTGTCTTTAGCAAATAAGAAGAAATGCAATGTGCTAGGAATAGGAGATGTGTGCCTTAGGTTCTCTTCTGGTTATGTGCTTACTTTGAAGAATGTTAGGCATGTTCCTGAGCTGTGCTGTAATTTGCTATCTTGTGCTTCTCTTGAAAATGATGGTTTGAAGGGAAAATGGGGAAAGGGAATCATGAAAGTTGTGAAGGGTTGTTTAGTTGTTTTCAAAGCTGAGATGAAAAACAACTTGTATGTTTGTCATGCTGAACCTGTATTTGATTCTGTGAATTGTGTGCAACCCTGTGTGCTAGGAAAACAGTCTAGAGTTGGTTTTCCTGATCTACCTAAGTGTACTGATGTACTTGATTGTATTCATGCTGACTTGTGGGGTCCTTATGGTGTTTCCACTCATGGTGGGAAAAATTATTTTCTGACGTTGATTGATGATTTTTCAAAGAAAGTGTGGGTTTTGTTGATTGAGAATAAATCTGAAGTTTTTGATAAGTTTAAAAACTGGAAAACCCTTGTTGAAAAACAAACCGGTAAGAAAATAAATTTTTTAAGGACCACTGTCAGTTTTGATTTCTGTGATGATCAGCTTGGTGATTTATGTGATACTTGGGGTATTTCTATGCATAAATCTGTTCCCTCCACACCCCAACCGGATGGGGTTGCTGAGAGGATGGTTAGAACTTTATTAGAGAGGGTGAGGGCTATGTTAGCTTCATCTGGGCTCTCTAATAAGTTCTGGGGGGAAGCTATTTGTTATGCTGTTGATTTGATTAATCTGTCCCCGTCTGTTCCCTTAGGAGGGAAATGCCCTGAATCTGTGTTCATGGGCAAACCACTTAATTTGCCAAATTTGAGAGTGTTTGGTTGTGCTGCTTATGTGAATCGTGTGAATGATAAATCTGAACCTAGGACTAAGGAATATGTTTTCTTAGGATATCATGATTGCATGAAAGGTTATAGGCTTTGGTGTAGGAGTGAAACTTGCTTCAATGTGTTGATGAGTAGAAATGTCTTTTTTGTTGAAAATGAATTTCCTTGCCTGCTTGTTTCTCCTGATGTTGCTCCAAATGAGGTGGAGCATTTTCCTGTTGAAGTTCATTCCGATTTATTTGTTGAAACCAAACCCAAATTTGTGAATGAAAATGTTTTTCATGTTGAAAATAAAGAAAATAATATTTCTATTAAGGTGGAGCATGATATGAATGTTGTGTGCAATATGCTTGAGTTGCGTGATTGCCATGTTATTAGAGATAGAGACATTAGGAAGCATGTGAGAAATAATATGTGCAATGTGTTTGACTATATTTCCTCTGAATTTGCTTTAAATGTGCTTAATTCTCTATTAATTAAAATCTTTGTGATATTTGGTATGCTATTTTCTTTGTGTTTTGAAAATGTGATACCAAGTGATTATGTGAGCTCCGCCTGTGCTAGTTATAGAAATACTATTGTTTCTTTTATTTTCTGTGTACTTGCTTTGTGTGGTTGTTGGATTAGTTGGGATCCCCAACTTCTCCCGGATGCTTGCCTGCGTGGTCTATTAACATACCTTGTGCTTGTTAATAGTTTTGTGATGGTTTTGGTTCTGAACTCGAGGACCGATTGGTAGAGTTCAGTCCATCGTGAAGTGGGTTTGCACGGTAAGCTTGGTCCGAAAGGGAACTTTGGTTCTCATCTATTACTTGTATGATCGCAATGATGTACTTGTAATGGTTCAGCGATGATGAGTCTCCTCACAACCGTGTATTTGTTACTCTACACCACCTAGGACCAATAAGGTGGAGAATGTTGGAGGTATTGGTCCTACCAAGGCCTCCCTTCCACTTATTATGTTAAGGCCTGCACCCTATGTTTATTCCTACTTCCTACACTGTTACTTATCTAGCTAGCCTGGCTTTTCCTATCCGTTGCCAACTCTTATTGACTTGGTATTATTTGTCTCTTGGCCTCCTGACTTTTGCTAGCCTGTCTCGAGCCCCACCTTTGTTTGTCTTTGACACCCATGAGCAAATAATAGCCTACTATAATTGAGTGCTCCTCTTCCCTTTTTGAGAGATACGGTGAGTTCAATACAGTGAGCTCCTCTTCCTTCCTTTGTGTGGAGTTAGAGTGTGAGGGAGTGGTAAACAAGGTGAGTGGAGTGGCTAAACAATCCTGGGGTGGTGTGTGTGAGTTGTTTTGGTTGGAGACCTGAGCTGAAATACACACCCAACACCATGCTTATACAGAATCTTTCACAAAGACCCGGTACCGGTGGACCTCCCAAACTTCGAATAACCGGAATTGAGCTTCCCCAACCCGGTTTTCGCCCCGAAGAAATGGTAAAAGAGACCGGTTGTCGTTTGGCAAAATATTGTGAGCGTTTCGGTGTACCATTTGAGTACAATGCCATCACAAGGAAAAATTGGGAGACAATTAAAGTTCAGGATTTAAAGCTTGTGAGTGGGGATTTGGTTGCTATTAACTGTTCGTTTCGTTTCGAAAACCTATTCGATGAGGCAATGGTTGTTGCAGATACTCCAGACAGCCCTAAGATTGCAGTTACAAACTTAATCCGTAAAATAAATCCTCATATTTATGTGCAATCGGTGCTGAGTGGAGCCCACACATCTCCTTTCTTTCTCACTCGGTTTCGAGAAGCCCTCTTCTACTACTCTGCTTGCTTTGATATGTGTGATGCTGTTTTACCTCGTAATGATCTTCATAGGTTGAGTTTCGAAGAATCCAGGGCATGCGAAATAATGAATATAATTGCATGTGAGGGCATTCAAAGATTACAGAGAACTGAAACATACAAGCAGTGGCAATCATGCAATACGAGAGCTGGGTTAAAGCCTATGCCCATAAGGCCAGAGCTTGTAAAGGAGTTGAAAGAAATGGTGAGGGCAGGATATCACAAAGAGTTTTTGTATGTAGAAGATGGTCATTGGTTACTGCAAGGGTGGAAGGGTAGAGTTCTATGTTGTAACTCTTGCTGGACATCTGCATAATAAGAAACTCAGAAGCTATGGTATAATGGAACCCCTATTTGTATTCCAACACTCAAGAATTTAGAGACCTGAGTTGTTAGAGGAAGAGCTATCTTAGAACATCAGTCAAGGTGGTTTTCTAGTTTCCCTTTCTTTCTGTTTTTTAGACAGATTTTTTTTTTTGTATTTTCTATGGATGTTTTTACTTGGACTACAATTTGTCCCAGATCAGACCAGACCAAACCAGACTTGAGTAGTTATAAAAATACAAAGAAACCAGACCAGACCAACAAATTACAGTCCAAGTAAAAACATCCTATAACACACTCTTTAAAGTAGCTTCATGTGATCATATAATTGCTTACTCTTGTTAAAAAAACGAGATATTACCCGAAATAGGATTAAAAAGGTTTGAAAATTCCAAAATAGGACTATCATGTTTTTATTCCCAAAATAGGACTAATTACTGACATATTTTGGCAGTACCAGACTTCAAACATGACAGTATTTTCCAAACTTGACAGTAATTACTCCTATTTTGGGAATAAAAAACATGTCAGTCCTATTTTGGAATTATCAAACTGTTTTAGTCCTATTTCGGGAACTTTCCCTAAAAAAACTTGTTGCCATTGTGCTTTTTGTTTATCATAATTTCTCTGCCTTCTCCCATGTGTTGTTCTGACATTGGAGACACATCTAGATCTATCCGGTTTCAACCATTCTTGGTGTACACGTTTTTGTACCCATCAGTACACGCATGTGTCTGTGAGAGTTTTTTTTTGTCTGTGAAGCGCGGTCCACAGACATAAGTTCGCTTGTTTTGTCTATGGAAAATTTCACAGACAAAACAAACCAGCTTTTGTCTGTGGACCGCACTTCACAGACAAAAAAAAACTCTCACAGACACATGCGTGTACTGATGGGTACAAAAACGTGTACAAAAGGAATTTTTGATCCGGTTTTACACTGTAGACCTATACGCACTTTAATTTGCCAAAACTGGGAATTTGATATAAACCGGTCCTTGTTCATTATCTTGCCTGATGTGGCTTGTCTGGTATAACTCCGTCATGGCCAGCAAGCATGAAACCTACAATGAAGCATAAAGCACATCCGTGATTACTTCATACGTTTTTTTGAAGTATTTTATGGTCCTTACAATGATATCTCTCTAAAGTAATTTTATTTTTTCTTACAATGTTACCTCTTAAAGAATTAATTAGGTGTAAGAGAGTATTTGTTTAGGAGAAATTGGAATGTTACACTTTCCCAAGAAATCAAGAGGAGGGAATTTTACTCCTTACATGACACATAAATCACAAATTGATGTTCCATGAAAAGTTGTTTTCTTTTCCTTCAAAATAAGGGAATCCAATCGAATTGTAAAGAGGGGTTTGATTCCGTGGAAAGTAGGATTATTTTCCTTTTTCCTTTGAATGAGATTTTAGGGAAATCTCCAATCAAGCTTTAGAAGAGAACTAGAGACGATCATATTGTTGTCCAAAATTCAGATATACTAGTAAATGGAAAATACTACGATCGATGAAACCGAACCCGATGAATTATTGTCTCCTTAAGACGAATTTGGCACAACACAAGTAGCAATCGCCTCCCAGGATAGAACGGTTTCTACGTTCCCAAAGGACACCGGCGAACCAAATGATGCACTAAAGTGGTGGAATTTGGATGAGGAAGATTAAGAAAGTGTGGAGCATTTTGGATTTCTTATCTAGTGAAAAACACAGGCCTCCTAATTGGATTTAGGGAAAGTTCTCGAAATAGGACTAAAACAGTTTGAAAAATCCAAAATAGGACTGTCATGTTTTTTTATTCCCAAAATAGGAGTAATTACTGCCAAGTTTGAAAAATATTGGCATGTTTGAATTCTGGTACTGCCAAAACATACAGTAATTAGTCTTATTTTGGGAATAAAAAACATGTCCTATTTTGGAATTTTCAAACCTTTTTAGTCCTATTTCGGGTAATAGGATTTATAGTGCTTGGGCCAAGAGACACAATCTCAAAAGGTGCCTGTTAATAAAAGGTAGCGGCGCTTTTCTTTAAGTTGCTTCTATCCGAAAATAATTTGTACAAAAAACTATGTTTAATTCTTAAAGCCACGCGAGTATCAACCTGTACTCGAAACCCGACTCGACCTGTCCAGCTAGTCGGACGACGGTGGCGGTGGCGCGGGACAAGTCCTACACGAACATTGCTTCAGAGAGAATTTCGGGTTACACTTTCTCATTCATTTCAAAATGATTTTCTACAAATAATATATAATTCGTAAAACCATTTTTCCAACGATACCCCCCACATGAATGAGAAATTGGCGTAAGACATAAACATACAAGATTTGACAGAGGAAGATGGGGACTTTGCATATGGTTAGGTAGTCGTGAAACTTTGAACCTACCATAGAGTATATTCATCGGATTTATTGGACAATCAGTAGCATCGTGGCGGTGTTGTCGTTGCGCCTCCTAAAATCGCTCCTTCGGGACCTTGACCCTTCGTCTTCGATCACGACATGATTGAAATGATCTCCGCCTTGATTGCTACCAACGCGATTATTGCTATTCGATCCAACCATGAACCATCGCTGCTTTGTATACTCGGCTCTCAACGAGAGCACCAAATGATGGAGTTAAATCCAACTACGAGAGCTAAATATACATAGATATGAGAATAATATGGCAGTGTAAGACAGTTTTACTCTTTATTCCGGAGAACTAGCAATAGTCTAGCCTCGGTTTAGAATTTTATCAGGGGGCCGATCCCTTGGTAGGGTGTTTACATCAAGTAATTATAGAGATTAGGAAGTAGAATTATGGAAGAAATCTTATACAATAAATGCTCAATTAATGAATTATATTCTTGCTCGAAATAGAACTCTTCGATGCTTGATTCCCACACGATTGCTTTCTCCTTTTAGTCGCCGTTCTCCGGATAAGTTCTGCATGTTGCCAAATATCTATCAACGAGTGATAGCTTGCCACGTAAGCCCTAGGAATATCCCGGCCTCACTAGAACTCCGCCCAGACTCGAGGTCTGCTGTCCAGCCCGGCCTGGTTGTGGGTTCCTATCGTGGGCCTGATTCCTAATGGGCTAAGCGACTTTTAATCATAAATCCCGTTTATGGGCTAATCACGTTTATGGGCTAATCCTGTAATTAGGTTGATCCCGTTAAGGGCTAATCCTGTTTATGGGCTAATCCTGTAATTAGGCTGATCCAGTTAAGGGCTGATCCCGTTTATGGGCTGCACTACGTAATTGGGCCATTGTCTGAATCCTTCGTGCCATCAATTGTGTATTGTAATGAATTTTTTGTTAGAAGCTGATTCCATTTCTGTCTGTTTACAATCCATATATAGTGACGATCTAAGGCTAACATGTCATTTTATATCTAATGAAAAAAGAAAAATTTAAATAAAAAAGAATCAAAATGAACACCTTAGTGCTGAGCATTCCAAGTGTTGGAACGTTGGTGCTCTGATTGTTTCCTTCAAGAAAACTCTAACACTCAATCACATAGTCAATACTCCTGCCGAGTATGATGAGACTGTTGATGCTTTTTCTTGTACATATTAATTTGAGTGTTCAAGAAAAATGCACACACATTTTTTTCCTTTCCTTACACACACATATACATAAAAGATCAAATACAAAGTACTCCTCGCATGCTAAAGACGCCATTCAACTACCAATGAGTAACAACTACACACATATATTCAGAGTAGTTCCCATTAAAAATAGGAATACATCTAAACCTTTTAGCTCAAATATCCGATGGATTAGATCATTACTTATTCCAAAAACAAGGTGGCATAATTGTAAATATATGAAACTCAGTCGTGCAACGTGTACTAATAAAAGTGCATTGTTTCGCAGTATTACTGCATTTCGTATCGATATAAAAATGTTATAACATTCATGTATTTTTGCCCACCTCTTAATGCACATTTACTATATGGTATAACAATTTTTCAATATAGTGATGGACTTTTACTTTAGCGGGTCCACTAAAAATTGTACATATTTATCGTAATGCCATCGCGTTTTGGATTTAAAATTTGATATAATTTCTCAGCCATTGTAAAAATTTCATTACTCCGGCGGCCTTGAATATTACAGAGTCTATACCGTACACAGGGACGGAGGTATACATAGTGTAAGGGGGGCCATTGCCCCTCCCAACTTTTCATTCTTTTCTATAATTTTAGTAATAGTTTTCCCATAATCCACTTTTTTGTGCTTTGAATTTTTAATTTCTTATGTTAATTTTTGTTTTCATCCACTTAACATACTATTCTATTACATTAAAGTGATGGAATATATACAACGTATTACTTATGAATAATATATATGGAGTATACGTTTAAATTTATTACTTTATTGTAATTACATTTAATTAAGTAGATAGAATATAATTATTCATCTTATAAAAGAAAGATTTTGAAAAAGTGAACATGTCATTATAATTTTGAGTTTTTTAATCGTCCTATAAAATCTTACAAAATATATTCAACTACACAACAAATTTTAATACAATGTGTTCCTCTATTTATACGGTACATTTGATAGTTTGTTTTTATGTAGTACATTTTGCCCCCCCCCCCAGTAAAATCCTGGCTTCGTCCCTGACCGTACACCCGGTTGTATGGTGCTCACCGTACAACCGGATATTTTATCTTATACGCGATGATCGAGTATCACGTTTAAAAGAAATGAGCATTGATATTAAATTACTGTATTGGTAGCACCGTTGAATATTAGAAGTGTTTAAAACTAAAAAAGCATTCAGTATACAAATTCGATTACATACCATGTCTAGAGTAAATTTGTAATCTTTGGGACTACACATAAAAGTGATAGAACTCATGTTAGGCTTTCAAGTTCTGGGAGAATGTAGCAGAAAGTATAACTAAATTGGCTTAAAGACTCATCTATTAAAAACAATTTAATTTGTTAGCAGCCCCTACATCCCAAACAACATGAATACATAGAAATAAGTATCATATTTTAAAAATTGTTGAGAGGAAAAAAGCTAATAACAAAATACTTGAAAAAGTAGTCAAGAACAGTCATATGATCAAATATTAAGATGGTCACCTTCAAAGAAGCCGCACGAATCACCTACCACCAAATGAGAAGCGTAGAGTTATTCCCGACTCTTAAGATGACCATACTCTTTACCACTTCAAAAACTCAAAATAGTCCAAAAGTCCACTCAGTCCTTGATCAAACATAAAAAAGTTCTCCTTTCACTTAACATATAGGAGCTTCGAGACAAAAAACAGTCATAAGCACCTTTGAAAAGCCACACGCGAACACAACACACACAAAATAAAATAAAAAGTCTAAAGAAACATAAATAAAGCTGAAAAGAAATATAAACCAATAAGTTGCATGTTGCCAAATCCAAACTTGAAATGACGACTTCCAAACCCTAGCCACGCGATCCCTCCGTTCTCTGCCATGCCATCACTTTCGGCACTGAAAGCATGTCGCCAAATTCGTTGCCAAAACTGAATCGTGAGTGAATGACCAACCTAGCTCGCGACAATCTCTCCAAGCCCCAAAGCTGCCAAATCCATTGCTGTCGGTGACTACGCACCCCCAAAACACCTAGACAAAGCTAGGCCGACTGCAGGTAGGTTTTCTCCTTCAAAGCCGATATGCAGCTGCCCTCTTCGGTTGAGATTTACTTTTATTATATATATATATATATATATATATATATATATATATATATATATATATATATATATATATATATATATATGTAACTACCTAATACCATTGTTCTAAAAGGCGTAAGGCGTCGCAAGGCGGCATGGTCGAGCCTTAAGGCTTTGAGGCCTAGGCGGGTTTAGGCAGAGGTAAGGCGTGAAGGCGTTTTAGTTTTTTACTAAATGTATAAATTTTTATAGAGGCATTAGTAAATATATTTGTGTAATATTAGATCAATATTATGCATAAGCATCAGACTTTTACATTTGCACACAAAAATAAGCTTCTAGAGTTCTAAAAACCATAAAATCATGTTATACATGCACCTATTATACAAAAGGAAAATATAATATTATCGGTCAATGATAAAATAATGATGTTAATGTACAACAACATGTACAATTGTTATTATTATTATTATTATTATTATTATTATTATTATTATTATTATTATTATTATTATTATTATTATTATTATTATTATTATTATTATTATTATTATTATTGTTATTGTTATTGTTATTATTATTATTATTATTCTTATTATTATTATTATTATTATTATTATTATTATTATTATTATTATTATTATTATTATTATTATTATTATTATTATTATTATTATTATTATTATTATTATTATTATTATTATTATTATTATTATTATTATTATTATTATTATTATTATTATTATTATTATTATTATTATTATTATTATTATTATTATTATTATTATTATTATTATTATTATTATTATTATTATTATTATTATTATTATTATTATTATTATTATTATTATTATTATTATTATTATTATTATTATTATTATTATTATTATTATTATTATTATTATTATTATTATTATTATTATTATTATTATTATTATTATTATTATTATTATTATTATTATTATTATTATTATTATTATTATTATTATTATTATTATTATTATTATTATTATTATTATTATTATTATTATTATTATTATTATTATTATTATTATTATTATTATTATTATTATTATTATTATTATTATTATTATTATTATTATTATTATTATTATTATTATTATTATTATTATTATTATTATTATTATTATTATTATTATTATTATTATTATTATTATTATTATTATTATTATTATTATTATTATTATTATTATTATTATTATTATTATTATTATTATTATTATTATTATTATTATTATTATTATTATTATTATTATTATTATTATTATTATTATTATTATTATTATTATTATTATTATTATTATTATTATTATTATTATTATTATTATTATTATTATTATTATTATTATTATTATTATTATTATTATTATTATTATTATTATTATTATTTATTATTATTATTATTATTATTACTATTATTATTATAGTGAATTTTGTAATGAAGATACGTAGTACTCAGTGGTAGGGATGGACCCGGGCCGGTCCGGTTCCGGTTCCGGGCCGGGCCCGGGCGGGCTTTTTTTCGGGTTACATGGGCCCGGAACCGGCCCGGGTTGATACCGGGTCCGGGCCTAACCGGGCCGGGCCGGAACCGGAACCGGACCGGGTCCGGGCCTAACCGGGCCGGGCCGGGCCGGGCCCGGTTCAATGTTTTTTTTTTTTTGACTTTCTTGTTATCTCCCTACCCCCCCCCCCCCCTCACCCCCACGCCCCAAACCTCCCTAAAACACCCAGCCCTACCCTAGGAAAAGAAAAAAAATTGAAAAACCAAAAAATAAAATAAAAATGAACCGGGCCCGGCCCGAACCGCCCGGGCCGGTTCAATAAAAATAGGGCCCGGAACCGGCCCGCCCGACCCGCCAACACGGGCTAAAAGCCCGGAACCGGCCAACCGGGCCCGGTCCGGTCCGGGCCCGCACAGTAGCGGGCCGGTCCGGTTCCGGGCCGGTTCGGCCCGGCCCAGTCCATCCCTACTCAGTGGTCAGTAGTAGGGAGTATAGTATAGCAATATTCATATTTACTTTTCAATATTATATTATACGTAGTATATGTGGAGATGCAGGGGAGTTGGTAAAGGGTAATGTCTATACATGCTCAAAGGAGTCGAAGCTATGTCCTGATGAAAACCACATGCCACCGAAGCTTTTTTTTTTTTTTTTTTTGAAAGGATGCCACTGAAGCTTCATACTTTTACTCTTTGAAATGAAACTCTCTTTTGCAATTCCCACACCGGAAGTAGCAACGAGTCTTACTTTTACTTCTCTATACATCGTATAAAATAAGGTCTTTGCCTTCGGTAACGTAGGCAAATTTGCAAGTCCAAAGCCCAAGCGAACTACGCTTGACATATGGGTGTGTTGGGAAGAGTTTATTTTTCCGACTTGGGCTGAAAATAAACTAAAGTTTTAATATTAGAGAGTTGGGCCGCCTATTGTCACGCTTTGTATGGAGGCGAGGCGTCTGTGGGCCGCTTCACGCCTAGGCCCGCTTAGGTGGCACCTTTTGAAGCTTTATAGAACACTGCCTACTACTGCTACCATTACTTTGAATATGTATACTGTATACACATACCCATGCACCCACATTTATTCATTTGTTTTTAGTATTGATATTTTGAATATAAATATTTTAACTAGTTTTTGAAATAATACTAAAAATAGTAAGAATATTCATTATGGTATTTTTTGTCATTATTACATCGTCATTATTATTTTAATTTAATTTCAATTTATACTTATTATTAAATAATTATTAAATATTTAATTAATGAGGAAAAGTGGACGATATATTATTAGGCACTTAAATATAAAATGAAAAAACCGTGATAAGCCACTCAAAGCAGTGTTTTCAAATTCAAAGTCAATCCAAAAATTCAAAAAATAGTGGTTGGTCTCTTTGCAACATCTTCTGCTTTTAAAAAAGTGTTTTTTTAATGAAATAGGGAGAAGTGGTTAAATAAAAGTTGATAGTGTTTGAGAAAAAAGTGATTTTGAAAAGTAAAAGTGCGTAGTGTTTGGTGAAATAAGTACTTTTTGTGTAATAGAAAAAGTAAAAACACTTTTGACACGGAAGCCGAGAAAAATAAAAGTTGTGGTGTTTGGGAAAATAAGTGTTTTTTTAAAGCCAAAAGCTAAGAAGTGCTTTTTTAAAAGTAGTTGCAAACCAACTCTTAGTGCTTACCAAACCTTACCCATAGTTGTTTGATAAAGTCAATCCTCAAAAAATAGCTGATGGGTTGCATAGCAAACACTCACTACCGTAATCTAAACAGAATTACACATTTAAAATTTAAAAATACTATATTTTAATTTTTTAAAGCTAAAGCAGGATACTATCTTGGTTTCACTAACATTGGAACATGAGGAGGTTACACAACTTTATGCTGTTAATTTTGAATTAATAAATAAGAATAATTTAGATCAGAGCTACACAAACACTACCAAATTGTATGAGATGAATTTAGTGGGATATACCGAAAAAGAAAAATTGAGCCAATCTTAGCGGGATTGAGGGAATGTTTTTTTCCAAAGAAAAATGATACTCCCTCCGTCCCATAATGGTTGTCCACTTTCAATTTGGCACGATTATTAATAAAGTGGTTGAAAAGTAAAAGTTGTGGTTGAGATTTGAGTAGAATAAAGTGAATTAATAAGAACCACATATTTCATGCCAAAAAAGGAAACAAGACATTCATTTTGGGACAACCCAAAAAGGAAAGTAGGACAACTAAAATGGGACGGAGGGAGTACACTTGAAAATTGGGATGACATCCAAAAGTTGTAAGGTGTATTCATATTGGTATTTGGTAACTTAAGCCGTTAATCAGACCCTTGATTTCAGGACTATTTCTCAATCATGTTCTTCAGCTTTCTCAAGTCAAGTCCTGAGCTGTTGCTATCATACTTTATATTCTTTTATTTCCGTATACTTGAGCTGTTTTGCTTATCAATTACTACTATCATACTTGATACTCTTCGAACATATCCCACTTCTCAGTCTAAGGTACGTGCTCAGATGAAGAAATATTAAAACAAATTTCCAGAGCTTTTAATGTGCATTCGATTTTCTTATTTTCTTATATATTGTGTATTGTAATGAATTTTTTGTTAGAAGATGATTCCATTTCGTTTCTGTCTGTTTATAATCCATATATGCGGCCATGATTGACTCATTTACTGCTTGTGACGATCTAAGGCATTAACATGTCATTTTATATGTAATGAAAAAAAGGAAAATTTGAATAAAAAATAATCAAAATGAACACATTTTACTGCTGAGCATTTCAAGTGTTGGAACGTTGCTGCTCTGATTGTTTTATCATGAATGGATACTTTGAGTGGCTCCTTTTCAGTTCACCCTTGTGACTATTATTAATTCATAAATATCAAAAGGGTAAGTTGCTCTTTATACACCTTCATGTATGCTTCCATAGCAATTATAGTCTCTCCATACTTGTACTTTTAGTGGCTTTTCCCAAACTATATCAATTTTAGCCCACTTTGTGAACAGTGGAATAACCATTCATGGATGCTACTTTATTACAGTTTATGATAATTGGTAAATCCATTTGAATCATTATATCTGTTGTTACACAACATAAGATAGGTCATTGAACATACTACCTATTAACTATTTCTTCAGTTAACTATTGCTCATGCTGTTTGTTTGTTTGTTTACCCATCTTTCCATAGGTTTCTTCACATTCATGGTTATGGATCCTAGGTTCAACAGGTTGCTCGACTCCTCTGCGACCGAATTCCAGTTGGAAAATGAGATCATTCTTTCTACCTTAAAAGAATCACAGGACATTCCAGGCAACCATAAGGATGCCACTTCAATGACACCTGCTCCTACTTTGGACTCCCGAAATGATCACGACTCTGGTCCCACAATCGAGTACATTAGCCAGGTGCTACTCGATGATAGTAACATTGATGAGAATAATAATCCCTGCTTGATTTATGACCCTAATTCCCTCAGAGCTGTCGAATTCCAGTTGGAAAATGAGATCATTCTTTCTACATTAAAAGAATCACAAGACATTCCAGACAGCCATAAGGATGCCACTTCTATGACACATGCTCCTACTTTGGACTCCCAAAATGATCATGACTCTGGTCTCGCACTCAAGTACATTAGCCAGATGCTAATGGATGATAGTAACATTGATGAGAATAATTACCCCTGCTTGTTTTATGACCCTAATTCCCTCAGAGCTGTTGAGAATGTCTTTTATGATGCCCTTCATCAAAACCCTTCAGTGCCTTATCAAGTACCTCTTTTTGTTAACAATAAATCTGGGAGCCTGGACAGCACATTTGGGTGCTCCGGTGATTATAGTACCGGACTATTTAGTTCTTCATATCGCTTGAATAGTATAGTGAATACCAAAATGGACACTTCTGAAACTGTTATGTTGGGTCCAAATGTGTTTAATGATACTGAGTCAATCTTGCAATTCAGGAGAGGTGTAGAGGAAGCAAGTGGATATTTTCCTTCCGGAAATCAGTTGCTTTTCAATATAGAGAAGGGGCATTCATCTGATTCCTCTAGAGGAAAGAAGCACCAACACCGAGGTGATGTCGGGTTAGAGGAAGAAAGAAGCAGTAAGCAATCTGCAGTTTATGGGGAGGATGAGGTGCTTGAGTTAGTAGAGTTGTTTGATAAGATTTTTCTGTTCTCCAATAATATGGATCCTCCATCTGTAGTTGAAAAGAGCACCCAACAGAAAGGGCGAGGTCGTGGGAAGGGATATTCAAAGAAACAAGGAGGGGCTTGTGAAAATGTGGATATAGAGTCTCTTTTAACCAGCTGTGCACAGTCTATTGCTGAAGCTGATCATAGGATTGCAGAAGAAAAGTTAAAGAAGATTAGGCAGTACTCTTCGCCAACCGGTGATGCAAATCAAAGGCTGAGTCATGCTTTTGCAAATGCTCTTCAGGCACGGATGGATGGAACTGGCGCACAACAATATGCGGCGCTAGCTTCAAATAAGATCACAGCTTCTGGAATGATAAAAACGTATGACACTTACATTTCATCCTTTCCAATCACGAGAACATCGTTTGTCTTTGCAAATACAATGATTTATAAAGTAGCTTTGGAAAGTAAATCACTGCACATAATTGATTTTGGTATTCTTTATGGTTTCCAGTGGCCCCTTCTTATCAAAAATCTCTCACAAAGACCTGGAGGACCTCCTAAACTTCGAATAACTGGAATTGAGCTTCCCCAACCTGGTTTTCGTCCAGAAGAAATGGTACAAGAGACTGGTTGTTTTTTGACAAAATATTGTGCACGATTTGGAGTACCATTTAAGTACAATGCCATAACAACTCAAAGTTGGGAGACGGTTAAACTTGAGGATTTAAAGCTTGTGACTGGTGAGATTGTTGCTATTAACTGTTTGTATCGATTCGAAAACCTACATGATGAAACAGTGGTTGATTTTGATTCTCCGGATTTCCCCAAGGGTGCAGTTCTAAACTTAATCCGTGAAATAAATCCAAAAATTTATGTGCAATCAGTTCTAAGCGCAGCCCACAGCTCTCCTTTCTTTTTTACTCGGTTCCGAGAAGCTCTCTTTTTCTACGCTGCAAACTTTGATATGTATGATGCTACTTTACCCGGTGATGATCCTCAGAGGTTGAGTATTGAAGAATCCAGGGCATGTGAAATAATGAGTATCGTAGCTTGCGAGGGCATGGAAAGATTATATAGGCCTGAAACATACAAGCAGTGGCATTTGCGAAATATGAGAGCTGGGTTAAAGCCTATGCCCGTTAGCCCGGAGCTTGTGAAGGATTTAAGAGACAAGGCGGAGGCAAGGTATCGCAAAGAGTTTCTGTTTTCAGAAGATGGTCATTGGATATTGCAGGGATGGAAAGGTAGAACTTTTTGTGCTAGCTCTTGCTGGGAATCTGCAGAATGAGAAACTAAGAAACTATGATAGCATGGTAGCATGTTTACATTATTTACTGGTGCCAACATGCCAAGGCCCTAACTTTTACTTAGATGTTCTGAGGAAGTGCTGTTTGGAAACATCAATTATGGTTGTGGTCTAGTTTCGGATGCATTCTCTTTGAAAGTAGTTCCAGGTGATCATTTGATCGTGTGAAAGTACATGCTCTCCATGGTAGGTCATGGCATTCTCTAACATGAAACCTTGTCTTACTCTCTTTAACCTGTTGATGCTAATGGCTTTTGTTCGTTTATGATTAAATGCTTTCCTTTTTATCCAAGTTAAATGTTCATCTCACTTTTGTCTATATCTCTAGTATAATTTGTGTCATTATTCCTTGATGGTACAGTTTCCTCCTCTAATAAAATTTTATTATTTCTAAACAATATGTATATATATCTCCATAGAATACACACACATGTAGATAAAGGATCCAATACAAAGTGCTATTAATTTTCAAAATACAAACTAATCTCGGCCCATCAGTTGAAAGATCTAATGGCTGAACACGCATAGTAGCATTTTGGTAATAAAATTGAACTTTTTTCGAATGCAACACTTATCATTAATATGCAACCATTTATTTCATCGCAGACTAATATGAAATATTTTAAACATTATTGTGCAAAACAAACAACATAAAGGCGCACCGAACAAATATTTGCACGATAATATCACTTTGTACTAGATTCGCACCAATTTTATAGGGAAAAGAACAAAGTAAAATTCTATTTGTACGCGAAATTTGTACAAAATTTCACACACATTTGTACGTAACAATCGGCGCACAGAGACAATATGTACACCCCTAGTTCATTGCATAGTACACCCCCTAGTTCATAGCATACACATGTAGCTCATGCAATAATGGTCTGTGTACATAAAAAATTATGTATAAATGTGCGAAATGTAGTAATGGGTTCGTTTCTTTTTGTTCGGTTTTGACCAAAAACCAAATACGAAACGAAAGTAAAAAGTTTGTTTCGGTTCGGTTTTACATTTCAAAACTTGGAACCACGGTTTGATTTGTTCGGTTTCGTTTTTTTTTTTTTTGTTTTTTACTAAAACTGGCCATTTGATTTGAAATTTATATAAGAGTTGGAGGGATCAAACATATTACATAAAAAATGCAAGCATACTAGGACAAATAAAATAAAAATTAGAAGAAAAATAAATATGTCTTGAATTATATGAGTATGCGGGAGACATAAAAGTGTACATATTCTTAATTTACATTGTTTGAGACTAGTTTGAAAAAAAATCAAGAATATATATTTTTTTTGTGATACAATTGAGATGAATATTTATTTATTTTATCAATATAAAAACTTTAAGTCTCGTAAAAACAAAAGTTATTTCTACTAATAACCAGTAAAAACATATCATCATCATCATCATCATAATGCAACAAATTGCAACATACATACATATATAAAAGACATAGGGGTGTTTGGATCTGATTCTTAAAATTGCTTCTGCTCCTTCAGAGAGCAGAAGCAGAAGTTAGAGTGTTTGAGTGAAAGTGAATAAGTGATTCTGGTGCTCTAATATACTCCTAGAATCAGTTTTTTAGAAGCTGAGGGAGACCAGCTTCTGAAAACTGTTTCTGATTCTGCTTCTGCTTTAAAAAAGAAGTCGAATTAGTTCCAAACACCCTCATAATCATATATATAAGAGGAAATTTTTAAGAGCATACAATGTGCCACATAATCCTGCTATGTCATCATATATAACAATTATTTAATTACTTTTTATATCTTTTATTTCTTTATTACATTCTATTTTTATTGTATATTGATATGGTAACAAATAACTTTAGGATAGAATCCACCTTATTTGGTAAATTTTTAAGAACCTATTACTTACTCCATGTTAATTTGGATAGTTATTAAATTAAGCAATTGGAACCACAAGAATAAACAATCTTCCGTACACATAGTTGTCGATGGCGTCAAATGGCACGCGCGCCATGCGCCATGAGGCGCAGTTTTAACCCCTGCGCTACGGAAAAGAGCTGTGGCGAGGCAAATACACATGGCGGCGCCATTCTTGCGCCTTCGCCATACCTGCGCCTTCGCCATGGCGATACGACTGCCTTTTCTAAAAAAAAGGCCGCGTCTTTGAGCTGTAAGTTGTGGCCTTTTGGCCCATAATTATCTGCGACCCATTATAACCATAAAACTGTAACAAAAACTTACTATTTTTAGCCCATATTACTAACTACAACCCTAAAGTCAATAAACACAACAAAGTCAATATCCGGAAGTTAAAGCTGCTCTGTGCAAGAAAGGGTATGCGACAAACTACAGAAAGGCAAACGACAGAAAAGCTGCTCTACACATGACTCTCATTGACTTCTTCCAACTACACAAGGTACGACTACCTCTTTAATGCTGTGTATAAATGAAGAAAAGTTCAGTTTATACAGTTACAATTTATCCAAAACTTTATATATTATATATATTCCTGAAAATGTGAACTTCATTTAATACTTCATGTGCTGTGAGTATTAAATACAGAGCAGCTCAGCCTTTACTCCTTAATGTTAAATGCATAATATATTTATATGCTATGAGCCTATGATACTTTATGTCTTTATCAATTTATCACTTTAAACTTTGAAATAAATTTAGTTAGATAGATAGATGCTATGATCAGATAATTTATCAATTCAAATACTTATAGCATAAGCATAGTAAAATGAAGTTTAAACTGAAAGTATTAAACTGATGCTAGTAATTTAAATAGCTAGTATTAAGATGCTAATATGATATCATGCTACATGCTAGTAAAATGAAGTTTTAAATAGTTTATCAATTTAGTTATAGCATTGTAAAATGAAGTTTTTACTTTAGAACTTAAAGTATTTAAAGTTTTAAACTGATAAACTGATACACTTTAATAAGTTAATTACTTAATTTAGTTAAAACTTTACACTTTACAGTTTAGAGTACTTGATACTAGAAGACTTAACAAAATTATAACAGTTTACACTTAACGGTTTAACATATACAATTATACATAGATTTTAACTTATGAGTTATGACATTGATCTGTTTTATGTTAATTGTTATTACAGAGGTAACCGAAGAGGCAGAGCCACAAAGGATGTCTGTTGCCTTTGCTAAGGAGTTCTGTGAGAAAGTAAAAGAAAAAAACAACAATGAATTGCGCTGCACGTACTGCGGGCACGTGACTAAAGGTGGAATTACAAGGTTTAAACAACACTTGACTGGGAAGCACCGCAACACAAAACAGTGTGAACTCATTCCCGCTGATAAGAGGGCTGAACTACAGGCGCTAGTCTTGAAAGAATCTGCTGCTAACTCAGAAAAAAATGTGTGTGAACAAACGTTTCGAAGTACATACACAGTACAGCAGTCTGGTGGGTCAAGTGCCAATAGGATGAATGGAGATGATGACGTTGAGATAACTGGTTCTCAGTCAAATGCAGAGGGAGGTGGTGTGTCTGGGCCTATGGATAAGTTCGTATATCCAACAAAAAAACGTAAGAAGGAGGCATTGACACAATCAACAATCCCATCACACTTGAAGAAAAAAGAGAGGGATGAATATGCTCAAAGCCTTTGTTTGTGGTTTTACAGGAACAACATCTCCTTTAATGTGGTTCATGACCCTTTGCTGAAAGAAACACTAGAAAAGATTGGCAGGTTTGGAGCCGGGTTTAAAGCACCAACGTATCATGAAGTGAGGGAGACGTTCTTGCGAAAAGAGGTAGCCAAAACAGATCTGGTGGTCAGTGAGCACAAAAAATTCTGGGAATTAGATGGCTGCACTATTATGTCAGATGGGTGGCAGGATAAAAGGCACAGAACTCTAGTGAACTTGTGCGTGAATTCTAGCAAGGGGACAGTGTTCATGAAAGCCGTAGATGCTTCATCTTACAAGAAGACCGGGGAAGCACTTTTCAAGCTCTTTGATGAGTGGATTAAAGAAATAGGTCCTCAAAGTGTGATACAAGTTGTGACCGACAATGCTAAAAATTATGGATTAGCGAAGAGGAAAATAGAACAAAGATATCCACATATCTTCACAACGGGATGTGCAACTCACTGTCTTGACCTTGTTCTAGAAGACTTTTCAAAGAAGATGCCGATAGTTAGAAGAACTGTGAAGACGGCACAAGGGATTACTACCTACATCTATAGCCATACCCTTGTTCACGACTTGATGAAGGAATTTACCAAGGGGAGAGAGCTAGTTAGACCTGCTGCCACCCGCTTTGCCACTAACTTTCTGACTCTTCAAAGTCTTCTCACGCAGAAACACGCATTGAGGCAAATGTTTGCTTCACCGAAATGGTATGAAAGTGAGTTTGCAAAAACTACGGAAGGTAAATCTTGTTTTGAGTCGATTTATCGTCAAAGCTTTTGGAGAAGTGTTGCCTATGTTATGAAGATTTCTTTGCCCGTAGTGAAGGTATTGAGAATTACTGATGGAGAGGTGCCTCCAATGGGCTTTATTTATGAGGCTATGGAGAGAGCGAAATTGGGAATAAAACACATTGGGAGGTAAAGAAGAGAAATACATGCCTCTTTGGAAGATAATAGATAAACGTTGGAATGAGAACCTGCATTCTCCATTACATGCAGCGGGGTATTATCTCAATCCTCAATTCTTCTACCCTAATTCACGGCGAATCCTCGGAGATGAAGAAGTATGTGATGGCTTTATAAAGTGTGTGGAGAAGATGTTGCCCACTAGCATTGGAGAGAGTGTAGAGTTCTCAACTGAGATATCAAACTATACAAATGCTAGAGGAAGTTTCCGAACTAATATGGCAATGAACAATAGGGACAAACAACCACCGGGTATGCACACTTTAATTTGTCTTCTCTTTCTTATGTAAGTATTTTATTCACTTATATTTGGTAATGAGGTAACCTACTGCCTACGAACTTATTTTTATAAACTTTCTGCTAGAACTAACTTTGTAGGTTTATAGAAGTATAGAACTAACTCTGTAGGACAGCAAGTGCTAGCCATCATTTTTAGGTTTATAGAACTAACTTATTTTATTTCAACTTTCTGGAAACTGGAAAGTCCTAAACTGCAATCTATTGTCATTCTAAATTTCTATATGAAATCTATTGTCATTCTATACAATCTATACCATTTAAAATTTGAGTTTTCGTAGTCATAAAACTACTGTAATTGACTAATTGACCTACACTTGCAGTCAACTTACTGTTATGGACTGGAATAGTTAAATGATGGCTAGCACTTGCTGTAATTGACTACAAAATTGAAATGGAAAGCTGAAATTTTAAATCTTGAAATCTGAGTATTGTTTTCTAGATTATTAATTAGCACTTGGTTGGAATTTTAAATATAGTTGACTGGTGGCTTGCAAATGGCTCCTCGTCTCCCACTTTGCAACATCTTGCTGTTCGGATCCTTAGTTTAACTTGCAGTGCTTCTGGATGTGAACGAAACTGGAGTGCTTTTGAAAATGTAAGTTCATAAATCTGCCTTTCATATTTAATTTAACTGTTTAACTATTTAAGTTATCTCACTATCTGTAGTTGATTTATTATGTACTTGTTTTAGGTTCAAACCAAGAAAAGGACAAGGTTGCTGCCAAAAAAAATGAATGATTTGGTATACATTCGGCAGAATCAACGTCTTCAAGATCAAGCTTTCAGAAAAATGAAAATATGTTTGGAAGACATTGATGATTGCAATGAATGGATTGATGAAGCTGCCGAGCAAAATGAAATGGAAAATTGGGATGTAGTGGAAGAAGTTGTTGGTGTTAATGAAGCAAATCACATTACAAGAGCAACAACAACAAGAGCATCAACACTTCAGTTGCACGACGAAGAGGAGATGGAGGAGACAGCGGAGGCGGAGGAGACAGATGAGGTTGAAGATCCCTCTGATGATGAACTCAATGAGGATGATGTGCCATTGCTATCAGATTCAGACTAAGAGGATGAGGAGTGGGATGATTGATGATGATTATGGCATAATCATCAAACAATAACAAGCTAACAAGCCTAAATCCTAACATATTTTGCATGACAAGAAACTTCTTTTGAATATTAGGTTTTTTGGAAGTACTTTAAACTACTTTAAAGTACTTTAAACTGTTTTTGTGTTGTTATTCAACTTTTTATATTGTTTTGGTGGTTGTGTTGATCAAGTATAGTGTCTATAGTTCGTTTTTGTGTTTTTTTTTGTCACGTGGCGACGCCATATTTGCGCCATCGCCATCGCCATGGGAAAAGGCTTGTGCGCCATGGCTGTCGCCATGCGCCATGACAACCTTGTCCGTACATATAGACTACTTTTTTGGCTGGGCTAAATGTATTATCCGTGTTTTGCCCGCCTAACAGATAATTCATCCAAATTCCTATTAATTTTGTTCTTCAAAGTTATTTTATAAAAATAAAAAAGTAATAATAGTGTTCCATTTCCTAAAATGTAATATTTGTTTTTCTAAACTCAATGCGATAATTACTAAAATTATAAGCCTTAAATTTGCAATTGCGTTAATACTTCGTATTTTGCTGCATCTTTTAACTTAAAAATGAAATTGATATACTATTAGACGTTCATATATGAAAACATTTAAACCTTCTGATCAAGTAGCTTACCTTTATTAGGATGAAAATTCATATCATACATATAAATGTATATACTTTCACAAGCAAATTCGTTTAGCCCAGACAAAAAAGTAAATATGTTTAGTTGTTTCTTTATTTTTACAACTGCAATTTAAATATTCCTTCACTTTCGAAACAAATTCCTAATCCAAATTAGGAAATCTTCATACATTTAGGATGTTTTTAATTGGATCGATTTCAGTCTCAGACAAGATCGGATCAAACATCAATCACAATAATTATAATAATAATAGTTATTATTATTATACATACATAAAACAGACATCTTCCACACTGTATTACTTCAAACCAAATTAGAACTGAAATTGTCAATCTAATTAAAAACATTCTTATTAATGAGCAAATTGTAAAAATGATCCTTTTTTTACATTTTCAATGTGACGAAATGATGAGTAAAATGTAAGATATCACTAATAAAATTTACGAAAACTTATTTCATACCATGTTGAATGAAAAACATTTTTAGAAATAGTGTTTTGAGATGCTTAATGAAGTAATATAAAGGATGTGAAATTAATTAAGAAACTATTGTGTAAATTCTATAAAATTCGGTTAATAACAATTACGTTTAGCTGAGATGCTTATGTAGAAGTCCATTTTAAATATTTTTCATATAAATTTTAATTTATTTTATTAATTATATACATGATACATAGTATATTGTATTTTTTTTTCATAATTTGGGAGATTCCGTCAATATCTTTTGGGACTAAGGCTTGGATGTTGTTGTTATTGTTGGGAGATTCCGTCAATTTAGCCCAAACAGTTAGATTTAATTCTTTACAATAAAGTCAGACAATTCGACCAATTTTAGTATTATCAAACGGCTTTATATTAGACTGACTTTATTTTGCTTTTGCATCACATTAAATTATATATGATTCCGAAAATATAAAATTTACAATTAGCTAAATTATGAACTGCCCGTGCATCGCACGGGCTTGAAAACTAGTAGATGAATATGGCTACATTAATATATGCAATGAATGTGTAACTGCATTTATAAATTAAACTAAACTAAACCTAACAAAAACATTATTTCTCTAGCACAAGAAAACAAAGATAATCGATGATATTAGAATTAATTAGGATTAATGCTTAACAATTGATAAATAAAATGTCATATTTTAATTAGTTCGGTTAGTTCGGTTCGGTTCGATTTTAAAGGGTAAAAACCAAAACCGAATCAAACAAGTACGGTTCGGTTCAATTTTTTAAATATGATTTTGATTTTTTTGCGATTCGATTTTATTTGGTTTCAATTCGATTAAATTTGATTCATTTTTCGGTTGTTCCGATCGTAACCAAATGTGTACAATAATTGTTGAAAGGGGAAAAACAAATTACCCGGTCACTTGTAGCTTTCCACCCCTTAGAAAACAAATTTCAACTCCCCAGTCGTCTGTAGTTGCTTGCTTTCAGGATTTTGATTGGCAATCACGTTCTCTCAAAGTCATGAGTCATTTCATGGAAAATTCATACTTGAGGTTCTTTTCTCTTTCGTCCTGTATCCGAATCCTCGGTACGCTTAAGTTGTTTTGCTGCTATCATACAACTCTTCGCTCGTCTCCCACTTCTCACTCTAAGGTACTTCCTCAGATCTCCAAGACAAAAAGAACTAATTTCCAGGACTTGATGTCCATTCCATTTTCTTTTTTCCTATTTATAGTGTAATGTAAAGATTTTTTATTTATTTATTTATTAGAAGGTGATTCCATTTCTGTCTATTTATATACGGAGTAGGGAGGTGTTTGGCAATTAGCTGTTGGCTGGTTGTGTTAGCGGTTTGATGGTTTGATGACAGCGGATCGTTGACTGTTTTGGTTAGCTGATGAGATTAGCCGTTTGTAAAATCGTGTTTGGTTAAATTGTTGTTTACAATCAGCTGATAACTTAGTAAATGACTATTAAGGACATGGATTAATTTTTTATTAATGTAATTAGCACAACTACATAAACCATTTTAATGAGTTTTTTTACTAAACCGTTCGTATGAGTTAAAAATAATAAAATGTATTAACACAAATAATAATTATTTTAAACATTTTCACGAAATAATAAATTGAATTAGTATTTTTAATTTAGTTATGAGCAAAATTCCTTATACAAATGTTTAATTTGTTAAACACTACCGTCTCTAGTCTTTAATTTTTGTTTTGAGGTCACTAGTCTTTCGTTTGTTAAGTCGCCAAAGGTTTATGTTTGAGTTATTATTTATTAAAATGATTTTTCTAGGATAAAAAATTCTTATATAAATGTGAGGTAAATAGAAGTCAAATTGTCCACTACTATTATGGCCCATGGTGATCATTAAACTACCGACAAGTGTGATTTTGATTATTATGGCAGACGAGAAATAGTTTATTGGAAAAAGAATCAATAACTACTTAGGATAAAATAGGAAAACAAGATTGTAATAGAAACAGCCATGCCCAAAACGCTAAGGTTAGTGGCGTTTACAGGGGCGGACCGTAGTACAGACCCAGGGGGCGGTCGCCCTCCAACAACAAAATTTTTTAGTGTATATATATAATAAAAAATAATTTTCGCCCTCCCAAAAAATATTTTGTTTAAGTTACCACCCTCCCAAGACAAATTTCCTGGGTCCGCCCCTGGGCGTTTAGAATGTTGGCTGTTTGGAACAAAAAGCTAAATAGAAAAGTCATTTAACTAAACATCCTAATTAGCTGATTGAGCTGGTCAAAAGGCCAAAATCAGTCAAATCAGCCAAAAAATGGCTGATAGGCCACTAACCAAACACCTCCTATATCTTATTTGGTTGAACTCATTTACTGCTGGTGACGATCTAAGGCATTAACATATTATTTTATACGTGAGTCTTTGCCATTTTTTGTCCCCGACTATTATGTCAATGACATTTTTGGTACTCGACTTCTAACTTTTCCATTTTTAGTCCTCGACTATTGTGTTAGAGACACTTTTAATCCCCGACTTTAAGGTTTCCCACATTTAGTCTCTAAGTAATGTCAAATTGACACTTTTGGTCCTCTCATTGTGATTTTCACACAATAAGTGGAGGACTAAAAATGTCACTATTATAATAGTTGAAGGACAAAAATGTCACTTTAATGAATGTTGAAGGACTAAATATGGAAATTTTCACAGACGGGTACCAAAAGTGTCTTTAGCGGACTAAAAACTCAAAGTCGAGTACCAAAAATGTCAATGACATAATAGTCGGAGGACGAAAAAACTCTTTTATACGGAGTATTCAAATGAAAACCTTTAACTGCTGAGCAATTCAAGTGTTGGTGCTCTGATTATCTTAGTTATAATGAATTGTTACTTTGGCTGTTTAGTCTTCAGTTTCTCCCTTGTGAGTTGTGGCTATCCTTGAGTAATTTTTAAATCTGATTAGCGGATTAAAATGTTGGTGACTTAACTGCTTATTATAAACCCTTAATAAGACCTAAAATGACATATGAATAAAAAGTATTTCGTATATACTTATATATCTAACATAATTTTTTATATTTTAATTTCTTTGATAAGTTTTGGAAAATGTTTTTAAAATTACATTTACTATTATTTTATGTAATTACAACCATTATCTTTTAAATATATACACTTATGCACCGCGGCGGATCCAGGAATGAGAGGTGGGTGGGCGAAGATTAAAAAAAGTTATTACTACACACACAAGTTTTAGCTTAAGCCTGTTATGGAACCGAGCTTTTTTTGAACTACTCGAGTTCGAACTTGATTTCAAATCTAATTTAACGACCCGAGCTTAACGAGCTTCGAACTCGAACACATGATAGATTTTGAGTTTGATTAGTTAGTTATTCAAGCTGATTTCGAGCATGGAGATGTTCGGTTTGATCCGAACTGGAGCCTATCGATCACTTATCAATTGTAAGAATATATATCTTAAAAATTAAACGTTTTCAGTGCGATTTATAATTTTTTTAAATGATTATTAAAGATTCTAGTATTTATTGAATAATTCGAACATGAATCTATTAACGAGGATAGTCTAAACTTCTACATTCGAGCATGTTTATCGAGCTAATCGAGCATTCGAAACGAACACCGAAAATCTATCAAGCCAAACTCAAGCTCCATTTTGTACTAGGTAAATATTTATTTGGGGTAATTTGAGTTTGCATCTCATTTTATTGTCCAAATTGAACTTTGCACCCTGTATTTAAAAAACTATCTATTTGCACCCCAACCCTGTATGAAAAGACATAAACTTGTGGTAAATTAAACTGAAACACTATAATTAGTAACATTTCAAATGAGTTGATTAATTTTAGATCTAGTCAAGTTAAGCTTTTCATCGATACAAGGATACATGTCAATTAATTGTCTACACCTATTAAATTGAAGCTCATTTTGAGCTGACATGTTCATCCAAAATAGCCTAAAAATAGCTTTTTGACAAAGTCACAGTGTCACACTACCAAAGTTAATCTAAAAAGCCAAAAGTGGATGATAGGCTGTTTACATAGTCATCCCCTATCTACACCCTTAACGATGCTTCTATAGCAACTATAGTCTCTACAGTCTACTTGTACTTTTAGTTGCTTTTCCCCAACGAGATCAATGTTTTGCCCCCATGGTTAAAATGCAGTCAATGAAGGACTAAAACTACCACAAGTGCAGTAGAATGACCATTCATGGATGGTATTATATTACAGTATATGATAATTGGAAAATCCATTTTAGTTGTTATATATGTTGTTATTTACCCACTTGTCTTTACGTGGATATAGGTTTCTTCACATTGATGGTTGGTGATCATGTCTGAGTCCCCTGCAAATGAACCTGAGTTGGAGAATGAGATCATTCTTTCTACCTTAAAAGAATCACAAGACATTCCAGACAGCCATAAAGATGCCTCGTTGGTCACACATGCTCCTACTTTGGACTCCCAACATGATCACTACTCTGATCCCACGCTCAAGTACATTAGCCAGATGCTACTGGAGGATAGTAATATTGATGAGAATAATAATCCCAGCTTGTATTATGACCCTATTTCCCTTAGAGCTGCTGAGGATTTCTTTTATGAAGCCTTCCATCAAAACCCGTCATCACCTTATCAAGAACCTCTTTTTGTTAACAGTAAATCTGGAAGCCGGGACAGCACATTTGGGAGCTCCAGTAGTTGTCACCCCGGACTATCTAAATCATATGTGGAGAGGTCAAATGGTTCTTCATTTCGCTTGAATAGTATTATGAATACCCAAATGGACTCTTTGAACACTGTTAAGTTGGGTCCAAATGTATATAGTGATACTGAGTCTACCTTGCAGTTTAAGAGAGGTATAGAGGAAGCAAGTAGATTTCTTCCTTCCGAAGATCAGCTGCTTCTCAGTACAGATAAGGGGCATTCGGCCGACACCTCTAGAGGAAAGAAGCATCAACATTCTGGTGATGTCGGGTTACAGGAAGAAAGGCGCACTAAGCAGTCTACAATTTATGAGGAGGAGGAGGTTGAGTTAGCAGAGGTGTTTGATAAGGTTTTGCTGTTTAGCAATAACAAGGAACCTCCATCTGTATTCGGAAAGGGCACCCAACAGAAAGGACGAGGTCGTGGGAAGGGTTATGCAAAGAAACCAGGAAAGACTTGTGAAAATGTGGATCTGCCGTCTCTTTTAATCAGCTGTGCACAATCTATTGCTGATGTTGAACATGTGATTGCGAAAGAAAAGCTAATGAAGATTAGGATGCACTCTTCGCCAACCGGTGATGCAAATCAAAGGCTGGGTCATGCATTTGCAAATGCTCTTGAGGCACGGTTGGATGGAACTGGGCCACAACTATATGCAGCACTATCTTCGAATACGATATCAGCTTCTAGAATGATATCAGCCTATCGCACCTGCTTTAAAGCTTGGCCGTTCATGAGTACATCGTTTTTCCTTGCAAATACAATGATTTATGAAGTTGCATTGGAAAGTAAATCGCTTCACATCATAGATTTTGGTATTATTTATGGTTTCCAGTGGCCCATCCTTATTCAGAAACTATCACTAAGACCTGGTGGACCTCCTAAACTTCGAATAACTGCAATTCAGCTTCCCCAACCTGGTTTTCGTCCTGAAGAAATGGTAAAAACGACTGGTTGTCTTTTGACAAAATGTTGTGAACGTTTTGGTGTACCATTTGAGTACAATGCCATAACAACTCAAAATTGGGAGACAGTTAAACTTGAGGATTTAAAGCTTGTGACTAGTGAGATTGTTGCTATTAACTGTTTGTATCAATTCGAAAACCTACTTGATGAGACAGTAGCTGCTGCAGATACTCCGGTTTTCCCTAAGGATGCAGTTCTAAACTTAATCCGTGAAACGAATCCTAAAATATATGTGCAATCATTGCTAAGTGGAGCCCACAGCTCTGCTTTCTTTATAAATCGGTTCCGAGAAGCTCTCTTCTTCTACACTGCACTCTTTGATATGTGTGATGGTACGTTACCTTGCGATGATCCTGACAGGTTGAGTTTTGAAGAAGCCCGGGGATGTGAAATAATGAGTATCTTAGCATGTGAAGGCAATGAAAGATTACATAGGCCTGAAACATACAAGCAGTGGCATTTGCGTAACTTGAGAGCTGGGTTAAAGCCTATGCCCATAAGACCCGAGCTTGCGGAGGAGATGAGAGACAAGGCAAAGGCCGGATTTCACAATAAGTTTCTGTTTTTAGAAGACGGTCATTGGATACTACAGGGGTGGAAAGGTAGGGTGTTTAGTGCTAGCTCTTGCTGGACATCTGCATAATAAGAAACTAAGAAGCTATAATAGCATTGAAGCTGTTTGAAGGTAGCACATTTGCATTTTTTATACTTATTGAAAACTTTTTGTACGATATTGTGGTGCAACATGTCAAGGCGGTAACTTTTACTTTGAAAGTACATGTTTTTCATGGTTGTTCTTGGCATTCTTTAACATGAAACCTTGGCATCTAGGGCTTTCTGGTTCACACTTGAGACCTATACAAACTTTGATTTGCCAAAAACGAGGTTGTTGAGGAATCTTCAAGACTATAATCATCTTTGTAACTTTGTTCATTTTTTTGTGCTATAACATTATAGAAAAATAGCGGTTGAAACAAATCTTTTATTTTGTTTGCAAGTAGCTAAAAAGTACGGACTACGGAGTATATGTTAGTTGAGTTTCAAATTTATTTATTTCAAATATACGTAGTATTATTTAATTTTACTTTGACAAATACTTCCTCCTGTTGGGTATCCGTGGGTCTAGCGGTCGGGGCGGAAATGTGGTGGAGATCGAGGAGTGACCCCTCACCCCATTTGCCATTGCCATCCCTAATTGTGCTCTGTTAAAAATTTAAAATGTTGTAAGGTAGTATTTATTTCGGTGGAAATAGAGTGTGGCACTTTCCATAAAATTAAAGGAGCGAGTGTTACTTCTTTATTGACAAATTAAAAGTATTCCTTTAAGATTGGTCTTTAAAATGAAATGAATCTAAACACATAAACTCTCAAGAAAGAGTACGTTTTCATTTTAGAAATTCTATAAAAACTCTTTAACAATTATTTTTCCGTTTAATAATTAGGGGTGGGCACGGTCCGGGACGGTCCAATATTTTATTGAACCCGTATATGTTCTGTGATTATTGAAATGGTTCGGTTCGCTCTTAGACCTAAACCTATTTGATACGTTCCATTTACAAACGGGACGGTATTATACCATATGAATTCCAAACAATGCACTTCTTTCAATTGTTTAAAGTGAAATTAAAGTTTAGCTGTACTCCAAAACTTCACATAATTTGCCGATTTCCATATTACGTAGCAGCTAATAAATTTAAAGTAAACTCTAGTACGGAGTAGTACAATACATAAATCAGATTCATGACTTTAGTTTAAAATCCTAAGCATTGTAATTGCAAACTCTGTATTAGGGACTTATAAAATTGATATTTACTGGAGTAGAGGACTTATGGTATTAGGTACTACGTAAAGTAAAATTAATTATCAAACTGGATGGAGTAACAATTAATAAAGAAAAAAAGGTACTATGTATTAAGGACTCATGATATTCATGTATCTTGAACCTATACTTCGATCACGTTCGGTCCGGTATTGGTTCTTACTTAATGAGAACCGGTGATGGCATGGTTTCAAATCGGTATGGTACAGTTCAAGATAAAAATTTAGAAATTCATTTGAAACCCCAATTTCCGGTTTGGTGCTATACCGGTTCGGTTCGGTATGATACCGGTTTAGTACTTTCCCCACCCCTATAAAAATGAAGTTTCCCATTTTTGTTGTTGGAAAAATGTGTGAAAAATTGCATTAAATGGCTATTTTGGGGCAATTTTTTGAGTGGGGTCCACTTCCGATTTGGGTCGGGTCAAAGTGGTTTCGGATTGTCCTTGTTAAAGGCTACAATTCGATATATGGTACGCTCAAAACGGATAACGGGTGAATGAGAAATCGCTTTTCGAAGTTTACCCGTTAGAAGGGAAAAAAGATGAGTTTCTAGTGTGTTAATTTCCCACACCGGAAACCCAAGGGATTTGCAACCCTTTATAAAGGGACTCCCCCTTATGGAGTTAAGATTCCTAAGGGTAAAGGCTCTCTCCACGCGCGCAGGGGTACAACAAGGGGTGAATCAAAATAAACAATCTCATTCAGCATAGATAGAAGTATAGAACAACAGAGATATTTCGTACCCAAGTTATCAAAATATCCTTAAACCCATTCATTTGTCCAGCCCATATATTTTATGCATCATTTTAGCAACCTATACCCACTTTTGAATATATGTGTAAACCACCACGCCCCATCTACAACATTCCTTCTACTTGAGGGAATAGATAGTATTGCTCTTCTCTCTTTAGGATAGAATAAATTCTCTGTTCTTTGGATGTTCCGGCTTCTCCCATCTTCCATCATAAGAGCTGTAACGATCATGTCCGCGATCCCTTGTGTTGGTTGAGTATGTATGTATCCTCCAATCTTCTTCCCGTAGTAACCATTTATCCCGCCACACCGAGACAGCCTGCCCTGCTGCCCATTACCAATTTTCCTCCTCAATCCCTTTTCTTGATATCGTTCGGTTCTATTCGTTTTCCGCCAATAATCGTTCTATTCGTTCATTATCCTTTCTATTTCCAAACACATATGCTTGGGTAGGGAAAAGACATTCATCGCAGTAGGCATATATAACTGGTATGACCATTTTTAGCATAACCTCTTGTCCCGCCTTAGATAAAAATATGTTATTCCAACTATGGATCCTTAGCAAGATTCTCTTTTTTAAATAACCCAGAATATTCCTATTGGTGCTGTTGATCGGGTTGACAGTTTTTGGTGGAATGGAGAAAATAATGGCGTTTTTCGATCAAGAATTGTTATAGATTTCAGATGAGAGAAATTCAAGGAGTAGCAGCTGACGAATGGAAAGATCTAAGGTACCCCTAAATTTAAATATTTTGTTTGGCAGGTATTAGACGGTTCATTACCGACGGTGGACAATCTTAGGCGAAGAGGAGCGGCAGGTATGCTAGCAAGCTGGCAAGAGGCTCAAACAGGCGAAGCCACCAAAAAAGAAACAAGAAAATAGGGGGCAGGGGGGTGGAAGAAGCCTGGGGGGTGGAAGAAGCCTGCGAGAGGATACATAAACATTAATGTGGATGGGGCGGTTAATCAATCCGGGAGGATCCAAGCGTGGGGTTGGGTGGCTCGAGACGAAAATGGAAATTTTATTAAAGCACGGGGATCAACCAAGGCAAATTGGTTAGCGGCTGAGACGGAAGCAACAGGACTGAAGGAGGCCATAGCAGGAGCAATTGAGGAAGGATTGAGCAGGGTGGAATTCAAGATAGATGCTATGACGGTGGTGCAAGGGATCCACAAAGGGGGCGGATCTTCCTATTTACACATAGTTATTGATGATATCAGGAGTGCTTTTGATACAAAGATTAATTTTATTGTGTCTTTTTGTAAACGATCTGCGAATCATGCTGCTCATGCGCTTGCAAGAGCACACGTTAATGCCTCAGATCAGAATAGCAATTATGATGTAGTTTCGCATTGTATTGTTAGCCAATTGACTAATAGCCTTTTAAGTTAATAAGATTTGTTGTAGTTGATGATAAAAAAAAAATGTCAATTTTATCCCGACCAATCAACGAAGGGAGGCCTAAATATTTAGGATTCTCACCTTCACAAACAACTCCCACAGAGTTACAAATATTACCTCTCCTTTCTTCAAGTAAATTTGGACTAAACATAACCGAAGATTTTTCATAATTTACCTTTTTCCCTGAGCTCCTCTCTTATAAAAGTAACAAATTCTTGACCGACTCACACTCCTTATCTCGAGCCCTGAAAAATAGGTAATTATCGTCAACAAAATAGATGAGATATATTAGGTCCCCCTTTTGTCACCTTTATGCCAACCATATTTCCTTTCACTTATTGCCTCCTAAGCAATGCACTCAGCCCCTCCGCTACCAAAATAAATAGTGGTAATTACCCGAATGGGTCAGTTTTACAAGTCACATTTCATTTATGTCCCAACATTATATTTCTTTCATATATAGACTTTCATCTTTTCACCTTTTTCTTTTTATTTCAAAAATATTCTATACATCCATTTTGATCTGCTACCTCATCGGCTCATCTCCCGTCTCGTCTCCCATTCTCATCTCCCGTCTCGTCTCGCCACATACCAAATAAATTGCCGACTTCCGCCGATCTCTGTATCTCTTATCGTATATCTCTTATCATCTGAATATGTGAACGATCTATGCGGATGCGGAACACTCATGCTTTCTCTTCCATTGCGATTTCAGCTGCATATCTGGACGGAGTATCAACATCCGAAAGTCGAAGCTCAGATTGAGGTTCAAACCAATTAAATTTGTGGATTTCATGATTCTGTGAATCTTATCGATTTCTCAATTCTCCTTTTTTTTATATCATGATTCAATTGAGCTCAATGATTTGGTCGATTCTGATTAAGTGTGTTTTATATGATGTGAAGTATTTAAATCTGTGTTGCTTTTGAATTTGGCATATGTGACTTCTTACGGAGAATTATTCTATGTTTTTAGATGATTTTTGTGGTCTCTGTTTGAAGATGACATATTTTTGTAACTTGTAAGTCCTCCTTTTGAGATTATGGATTACCTTGAGTCCTCCTCATCATTCTTCTTTAATTTTGATTTTAGATAAGTTAATGAATTCATATAATTGTTTGTTTCTTAGTTTAAGAAAAAACTAAAATTTCATCATCAATTACGATTTGTGTGTCTTCTGAGGGAAATGGAAGCCAAGGTGTTCGATTCTATATCTTTACTTTTCAGCTTTTATTTTCTATATTCTTTTGTTCATCTTCATATTACATGTTTTATGATTTGTTGTTTCACTGTAAAAGCTTTTATATATTTAATGATTCTTTTTTATTTGAACATGAGATTTTCTATTATTGCAAGTGATGGAGTGACAAAGTTTTTAGCTTTGGTTAGGTAATTCTTCTTTTGTTGCTACTTTATTCTTCTAATTTTGCAAGTGCTTTATTCTGATTTTGTAAGTATGTAAGGATTAAGATAGTCATGGATTATGCCAGTAGAAGTAAGTACCATGAAAAGCAAAATGGTAAACGTACCCTCAAGGAGTTGTCCAGGGCCTGCTCTTGTTCTCCAAACTTCAGTACTAACCCTTTGGTGATGATGATGTGACTAAAGTGAATCCCTCTCATCTGCATATTACTCCTTTAGGCTACCCGCAATGCAAGGGGTGAAAAACTCATTTGTGAAGTTTTGACTCCAAAAATGGTACAACCCAAACAAAAAAAAGTAGAGTGGGGAGCCATTGTGGGTTGGGAGAACCTATTGGGAGGGGAATATAGACGGTGGATCGCCCCAAGAGAGAGGAAGGGAGCAAGCTGCAGGTTAGGAAATTGTGAGGGGTCCACATTAAATTAAAATCCCAATTTTGTAAAAAATGGTGTAACTTTTTTATTTGAAATTCAACTTTTATAAAAAATATATCAAAATTCATAATTTTTTATGACCTTTCATATGACATCAATATGTCATATATAAAGTATTATAAAAAATATGAAGTTTTATCTGATGGAGAGATTTTCAGGCCTAAATTTTTTCTTAAGCATATATAAGTTCTAAAATTAATGATATAGCAATATTATTAATCAATTAATTTATATTCACCTAGTAATAGTATATGAAATGATAAATTAATAATATAGCAATAGTATAATCAATAGTTTTAAATTTATTTCAAATTAAACTCAAGTGGGCATTTTTTATACTTACAAAAAAATTAATTCCCATTTTTTTTATTTTTTTACATCGGGATGTTTGACTTTTTAAATAATAATTATTGGTAAAAATAAAATTATCACATTAGTGATGTGTAATAGAAAAAAGTAAGGATTTATGTATTTACTTTAAAAAAATGTGTTGAGTGAATATATTGACGGTACCGGGTTGCAGAGAAAAACTGAATTGACTGAGTGAATACGTATAAAGTGGTGTGAAATTAGATTTATTGACGGGCTGGGTTGCGGTTAGCCTTACACCAATAGACAGAAACCCATACAAGAATGAGTTACGTGACTCTGGAGGGTTGCAGAGTCAGTCTGTCCAAGAATTGGAAAGCTTTACTGCGTACAACGCTGAAGAGAATGCACAAGCAGTTAATTGTTGTCTCGACATTTCCAAAGAAATGAGAGAGGAACTAGTGGAAAATCGTCGATTTGCGGCATTAGATAAGCGGCGGTTTTAGAATAACCGTCACAAATTAATAAATTAGAAGAACTCACATGGTTGCTGCCGAAATTGAGACTGATCTTAGCAGGGTGGAAGAGCAAAGTAAGGTGATGTTGTCAGAGTTATTCCTTGGTGGAGCTCAAGGAAATGGACATTGGCATAAATAAATCTAATCTAAGTGTTATTTTTTGTTTCTTTTTGTTGTATCCGTACATGCTGCATTTTGTTGCATCATGTTGTCTTTTGTTTCTTTTTGTTGTATCGTACATGTTGTCTTTTGTTGCATTATGTTGTCTTTTGTTGCATTGTATTGTCTTTTGTTGCTTTTTGTTGCATCGTAAATGTTGCTTTTTGTTGTATCGTACATGTTGTCTTTTGTTGCATCATGTTGTCTTTTGGTGCATTGTATTGTCTTTTGTTGCTTTTTGTTGCATCGTAAATGTTGCTTTTTGTTGTTGCATCATGTTGTCTTTTGTTGCATCGTGTTGCTTACAACAATAACAACTTCCAAACCTTAGTCCCAAAGGATATTGGGATATCGTGTTGCTTATTGTTATTTAATTATTGATTTTGACTTATGTTATCAATGTGCGTTTATATTTATCTTCGGTGCTTCTTTGGAGTAAAAATAATACATAAATACATATACAAATACCTAAAATGGTAATTTGGATTTATGAATCATAACAACAAAAACTATGAAGAAAAAATAAAACAGATTCAAGTTATCAACAAAAAGAAACAAAAATAAACAAAATGAAACAAAAAGTAGCAAGTATGATAATAATTAGATTAACTATTTTAAAAACGTTATTATAAAATTCAATATTTTCAGTGTTTTTAGTTTTCAAATTTTACATGTTTAATATATTAGTTCTTCACTTTTTTCTTTTTCTTTTTTGACTTTTTATAATTTTAGATTCATTATACTTTACATTCATTTTCCGATTTTTTCAAATTTATGAATTATGTTTTCAATATTTATTGTACTTTATAAAGCTATTTTTTTATTTTTCGAATATTTTAAATATATATATATATATATATATATGAATTTAACAGATTTCTAAATTGTATATACTCCGTTCTTAAATTCTTTTACTTCAAAAAAAAAATTATAATTAGTTTTCATACTTTTTAATAGTTTCAAAACAGTTTTCCTCAAAAAAAAGTTCAAAAACAGTTTTTATCTAATTTTATATTTTTTTTTGAATTCTAGTTATATCTTAAACTATTTTAAACCTTTATAAATTTATTTTCTATTTTTTTTATATTAAGTTTTATTTCGTGCTTTGCTTTTAAAAAACTTGTGTTCATTTTTTTTTAAATTTTTTATATCTATTTTTTTTTTCTTATTTTAACTTTGGATTGTTCATTTTTAAAATCTGATTTATTTTTTAAAAATTCCTATAATAGAATGTTCCGTATAATTACTATTTTTTTTTTTGAAATTGTGAATTTTTCTACTTTTTTCTTTTTTATATAAAATATTTTACATTTTTCTCTTGTACTCTTTAAATCCTTTTTAAATATGTTTCTTCAGTATTTAGAAAAAAAATCCATTTTATAGCATTTTTTATAGGGAAAATGGAAACTAATAATCCAACCTTTTAGCGGTCTTCTTTCAATAATCCCACCTTTTGATTATTCATGAATAATCCAACCTTTGCACCTCATCTTCATTCATTGGTCCCTGGTCGGTTAATGACCTACTATTCCAAGTTATTTTCTTATCTTTCCAAAATATTATCTTTGTGGAAGATGAGATTTATGGTATAATGATTTGCAAAGATAAGAAAATAGCTTGGAATAGCAAGTCATCAACCGGTCAGGGACCAGTGAATGAAGATGAGGTGCAAAGGTTGGATTATTCATGAATAATCAAAAGGTGGGATTTTTTTTTTTTTTTGAGAAGGTGGGATTATTGATAGAAGACCGCTAAAAGGTTGGATTATTAGTTTCCATTTTCCCATTTTTTATATTGTGATATAGATTAAACCGCATTATGCTTTTATTTTGATTTCATTGTTTCAATAAGTGGTAGGATTAGGTACGTTCAAATTGTGCGTACAAATAATATAATGTATTTTTTATTATATAAATTTGAAATGATATTTTTTATTTTCTCGGATGTCACACTTTTATATATTTATTTGAACTTTTATTATTTTATTAAGTTTTTATTCCGAAACTTTCACTCGTTTTAATGCTTTTAAACTATTTTCATGTTTTTTAATATTTTAACTTTATTTTATTTTTAGAAAGTTTAAGATTCCAATTTTTAAAGTTTAATTTGCGTTTTTTCGTTTTTGAGAAAGTTTGTATTTTTTATTTTTTTATGATTTTATATTTATATATTTTGTTTTATTCATTATTTTTTTAAATTTCATTTTGTAAATTATGGAGTACATAATGCTTCTAAAAAATGACATTTTAAAACTTGTTAATTTACATTTGTTTTTCAATTTTTTTTTTTTTTACATTCTGTACAGTTATACAATATTTTCTATAAAAAAACAAAATTAACTAAACATGGGAGCTATTTTAAAAAAGAAAAGAAAAGAAAAGTCAACTTGAGAGCTTAGTTGATGCGCCGTACGGAGCGTTATTTTAAAGTCAGATCGTGCGCTTCTTTGAATTCCGGTGAATTGGTATACGGACTTACGGACACCTGGTTCATTTGTGAAAAGAGAAAGCGAACTGATCTATTTTTGAAAGGAAAATTAAAAAGTGATAAAAGTGATATCACTTCCCCTTTTGAGTCTATTTGTGATATTTTCCAAATAAATAGGTAGAGAGATAGCGGGTCTCCCTACCGCAGACCACGTAAAGGACCTATGGGCCCTACTACACTTCTATCAAAAGGAGTAGTGTACTCCACATATTTTATACATTAATTCTCGATCCTCCTAATCCAGTTTAAGGGGGTGTTTGGATCTGATTCTCAAAACTGATTCTGCTCCTTCAGGGAGCAGAAGCAGAAGCTGGAGTGTTTGGGTGAAATTCCAGAAGCACTTCTGGAGCTCTAATTTACTCTCAGAATCAGTTTTTTTAGAAGCTGGGGGGGTACCAGCTTCTGAAAACTGATTCTGATTCTGCTTCTGCTTTTAAAAAAGAAGCAGAAGCAGAATCAGTTCCAAACACCCCCTAAATCAAAATTCATAGCTCGCATAATAGTCTCCGGATAACACCACTTCACTTTGTCATATGTCTTACTCATGTTCAGTTTGAGAGCTATAAAACCGCCGATTCTTGATTCTTAATCTCGTGGAACCAGAACCACACAGTACCCGTTCCAATACCGGCGGTTCCAGTTCCAAACTGGTTCAGCGATTTTCTTGTTCCAAGTTTTATTTTTTTATTTTTTATATTTAAAATTTTTTATATTTTAAAGTATTACTAATAGCTTTGCAATAGACAAAAATAGAATCATTTTTAAATTAAGACAAAAAAGAGACCAAAGGTTAAATGTTGGGGAGGGGCTATGGGGCTATAGGATGGGGAGGGGCTGGGGAGTCGAGTTGGGGGTGGGGCGGTGGTGGCTGGCAACGATGGTCGACGGCGGCGCTAGTTGGGTACGATGACGGTCACTGTCCAGGGTAGTGTTGGTGACTGAGGGCTAGGGGAGCCCTGTATGTTTGACGGCATAGGAGCAGAAAATTAAAATGGGTTTAATGTTACAAAAAATTCTAGAACCCTTTTCTATCTAAACTGACATGCATAATAATAATGATAATAGTATTTCAAGCCATTTGTAAAAAATTGTAAACTTTATTATGTCTAAACCAATCATATTATAGTATTGGTAATCCTTATTTAGGAATGACACAATCAGTGGCGGGCCCAAAAGTTTTATGAAGCGGGGGCTCTCCCGCATAGACGGAAATGGGTCGGGTCGGTCGATTCAGGTGTATCATTGGTCTTTTTTGTCAAGTGCGTTCAAATTATTATTTTTAACTGGAAATAGTAATCTAATGTCGGCTTCAAACAATTAACATATATGGATTATAAGTCCAATTTTGAACTCATTAAGACAATTCTAAACAATAATATTTGACTTTTTAGAAGAAAGACATAATTTGGATTAGAAATGATTAATCTTTGCGTCATTTCTGATTTTACATTAGAATTCTCGTTATTTTTCATAATATAAAATGATCAAGATTTCAGATCTGAACTAGGATCATGTCAAATGCTACACATTGTGCCACAAAATTTGTTGGTACTTGTCTGAAATATAATACTATTGTGTTAAAATGAAGTATAAATCAAGTTTATGATTTCATCTTTTAATACAACTTTATTTAATGATATGATTCTATATATCTAACTTTTATCATATTATAGATAAAAACTTCAAAGGGTATGTCGGTTTGAAACTAATTTATCGTGAAATGACACATTTTTCATGTATGGACTTTTATTCAAGACAAAAGTCTTCAATCTATTAAGTTCATCCCACATGTTAGAACTCTTGTCATATCTTTGACCTTTAACTTTGGACAAACATTATTCGCCCTAAGTAAAAAACTACAATGCCACTTTTCAAAGAGAGTATGGTAACCATATCAACAACATGTCTAACTATAAGAATCTGCTCCATCACAACTTTATGGTTGCTTATATTTCTTACTATAATTGTTATATGTCTTTGACGAAGTCCTATATATCTAATAATTTTTTGAAATACGTACAATATTATTGAAATAAAGATAGTGGACAAAAATATGACTTAGTAACTAGCATAGTAATATATTATAGTGACCATGATTGTATTCAACACTATCAGTACAGTGAGTATGCATAATAAATATAGTAATATTTTTGTTCATTAGTTATATTTCGATAATATTTATAGAAAAATATCTATTTTTTTTGTCCGAATAGTGGGGGAATAATTTTTATCTTAAGTACTAATACTAAACTTCGGGGTCGGAAGCGGGGGCTCTTGCCCCCCCCCCCCAGGACCCCCCTAGGTCCTCCACTGGACACTATGGTGATTCTATTTGTACACTTTACCAGTGTTTAAGTCTTATTTAAGAAATTAACTCTATTATTATCATCTTCTAAATCCCCCAATGATGTAATCATTCTAAATCATTATTATATTTTCAGTAGCTAAATTATTGTTGTTCTATGCGCTCTCATCTTGAAGAGGACATTCAGAATTTGACTTCTTTACACAAACAAACTTTTCCATTAAACTTTTTTTATTTGCCGTTTTCTCTAATCTTCCCCTTTTTTTTATTTATCCTATTCAAACTCAATCCTTTTTATTACACCTTGAAATTAATTAAATTTATAAATTTTTCATAATTGAAAACGTTTGTCTAACAAAATCAACAAGTTATAACACCAATACTCAATAGAAAACAATTACGGAGTAGTAATTAAGAAATCAAGCAATCAACTATGAATGGAATCAATTAATAAACTAATCAAATAATCATATCAGGTTATTATGCTTTCGAGTGGAATTTTTTAATGAAATTTGAAGAGAATGTTTTTTAATCAAGTGTAGATTATGTCCACAAAAATTCAGCTTAAAACTCAACCGTGAAGTGAGTTAAATAAATTACTGAAAATATTGAACCAAAATATGTATAAAATCGCAATGAAAGTTAAACTTCACACATATTAAGGAAATAAACTTACCGGGAGATAAATTTTCCTATTTTAACACTGTTTGGACATTGTTTGACACTGTTTGACACTGTTTGGATGTAGAGAATTTGCCAAATAAGGAAGTGGGAAGAAGTGAGTAGTTAATTTCGTAATTGTCCAAAAAGAAAAGTGAGAAATTAATTTAGGGACGGAGGGAGTTTATTATTTATTAAAGTATTCGTGGACGGTGGAATTGACGATTCCGGTTCAAAAAAATTTAGAGAATCTAACCGGACTAGTAAAATCCAATTCCAAAGTCCAAGGTAAATACTATTGTACAATCGACTGTACCTAGGGCATGGTACAACTGTTTTTTTTTTTTGTAATTTAGTCCAACTCTCAAGACATTAGTTAGCTTAGTGTTTTTTTGTTGTCTTTCTTTCTTTTCCGCCGTCAGCCCTCCTCCTGTGCTTTCTCGTTGCTTACTTTTTTTTCTTTTATCTTCTTCTTTCTTTTGTTTTTCAAAAAATTAAAAAAGGATGACACCACATTCCTAAGGGCCCCCCAACACCGACCGGACAACACGATGGGAGGATGTAAATTAGACTATAATCACAATCTGACAAATAGAGAGTGAGGCTCCGTCCCCGGTACTTGCAGAGGCTCTATGCATTTTTTAGCATAGTAACCTCTCATCGCAATTGTCGGGATTCGAACCCGGGACCTAACCCTTGTGGCACTCCCTCGCTACCAGTTGAGTTACGCCCACCGGTATCTTTCTTTTGTTTTTCGTTGCTTTGTGTTGTTGCTTCTCTTCTTTCTTTTTCTTTATTTTACTTCTTGCTTTTCTTTTCTTTATTTTTTCTTTAACAATCTGTTACTTTATTTTTTATTCAACTATGATAATGTATTATATAAAATATTATTTAATGTTTGAGTTTGTCTTTTTTTTTGTTCTTCCACTCACCTTCAAAATTAAGTTTTTTAATTTGTGCATTATAAAAAAAGATTCGGGTCATATGTTTTTGCTTTTTAATTAATGTTTGTTTTCTATATTTCTAGTTTTAAGATGAATATTTCTTAGTTTATTAAATATTGTACGTTAATTATTAACATGTGTTTTGTGTTATACTAGCTTAGTATAATTTAAAATAAATGTGCATCCACAATTGATAATAATGAATTTACTGGATAAATATATTATAGAAAACAGTTTGTGCTATATTTGAATGAGTATAAAGATGAAAAAATGAGCACACACAATTGAATATTTGAACACATTAAAGAATTCAAATGAGATTTTGAATTTTTCGATGTTCATTTTTGTAAGTACTGTATGCTCATCTAGTATTAGTTTTATTCTCATTTTAAAATGTTGTATGAATGCATATTTCAAAAGTATCATATTAGATTCGCATAAGAGTTAAATTATATATTGGGAAGAAATGTCATGATATTCAATTGCATGCTTTTGATACTCAATTGAGCAAGTTTGATTTTCAATGAAAATGTCTTGATGATGCTCAACTAACAAAGCTTATGATTTTCATATCATTGCTTATTTGGTAAGTAATGTATGCTCATTTTGTACTGGTATTATGCTCAATTTAAAATATTATATCAATGCATATTTGAAAAGTACCATATTACATTAGATTCACGTAAGAGTTGATTATAGATAGAGAGCACATACAGATACAATGAATGATACCCAATTGCATGTTTCTAATATTCAATAGAGAAGGTTTGATGCTCAATGAAAATGTCTTGATACTCAACTCAAAATATTTATGAGTTTCTAATAAATACTCATTTTGTAAATTACGTGTGCTCAACTGCTACTCATGCAATGCTCATTTTTAAAATATCATAACAATGCATATTTCAAAAATACCATATTACATTAGATTCGCATATTGAAATTCGTAGAAATTGATTATAGATATAATTTAATGAGTTTTTATAAATGAAAAAATAAGAAAAAGAAAGTGAATTACAATATATGAAGTTGATATCACAATACTCATTATTCGACTCTTAATACTCAGTAGAATGTGTCTGACGCTCATTAAATGTATATTAATGTTCATCTAACGAAAACCACGATTTTTACTAAAATTACGAAAATGCGACTGTTTTTAGTTTGTGATATCAGCTTTCTTATAATAACACGGTGCTCATTATTAGACTCTTAATACTCATTGAAATTGGACTATTGCTCATTAAAAGTACACTAATGCTCACTTAACATAAACCGTGATTTACACATTAATTACAAAAATTCCACCGAATTATTTTGCTATTTTTCCCATAGGCCTGTTATTGGGCCGGCTGTACGGTGCTCACCGTACAACCGGTGGTACCATATACGAACTCAGAGCATCTCCAACCCTAGGGTGGATTGTATCTCTACCTCACCAAATGCACTCCACTTTAATAATTGTCAATGTTCTAAAAGGCGCTAGGCGCTAGTCGGGCGCCAGCCCAGCGCCTAGCGCCTAGGCGGCTAGGCGGGCGCCTAGTCGGGGACTAGTCGGAGACCTAGAAATTGCATTTTTATCTATATTTTTGCATAAATATGCTAAGTAATATTGTATTTTTGTGTGTATAAAATACATATATACATATACATTAACAAACATGAAAGATAGAATTATCACATTTAATCATATGTAGTATATGATAACTAATCACTTAACTTCATTATGTTATAAATATAAATAATGATAAAATTTAGGTATATATACAAACATGTATAGTTTTATCTTAATTTACAACTTCATTTCTTTATATTCATGGTTAAAGTTATAGTACATATATTGCTTGGAAAATTAAAATTAAAAAGTAATGTTCGATAAATCTAGACGGCCTAGGCGGCCGATAAAGCGCTCTAGGCGGTCAACTAGCGCCATAGGCGGCCGACTAATTCACCTAGACGGCAAACCATTTAGTCGGAGCGCCTAGATGAAAATCGGGGCGCCCGGCCACCGCCTAGCGCCTATTCGGGGACTAGTCGGGCGGCTAGAACGATTTTTAGAACAGAGATAATTGTGCTCTCCAATGTAACAAAAAATCAATTTTACTATAGGTACCCCAAACTCTACCCCATTTGTACCCCATATAAAAACTCACCCCCACTTTTCTTCTTCCCTCTTCCCTCTCTCCTGCACCCCCACATCTCTTCCTCCCTCCCTCTCCTCTTTTTCACGCACCCCCCTCCCTTTCCCTTTCTTCTCCATTTCAATATCTTTCCCCTTCTTTAAAACTTCCCATTTTTATCATCTTCCCCCCTTCAACCTCCGATCTTCTCTTGCTTATCTCCTCTTCCACCGGTGACATTGTCGACGGCGGCCCTACGCCTATGTTTAAAAAACCGACCCGACCCGGCTGGGTTGACCCGGAACCCGGTGACCCGGACAAAAAACCGGTCCGGTTTTTTCAAAACCCGGAAATGGTCAAAAACCGGAAAAACTCGGCTGACCCGGGAAAACCCGGTCAAGACCCGGACCCAAGAAACCCGAAAAACCCGGTAAAACCCAGTTTTTGGGTGTTTTTACCAAAAAAGAAAGTAATTTCTTTTTTATTTTTAATGCATTTTTTATACCAATAAAATTGCAATTTCAATACCTTAAAAAGAAAAACTACGTAATATATTTATATATTTATTTAAGAATGAACATCATGCCAAATTATAATATAGATGTACAATAAAAATATCATTATATATTTTTATAAGATCAAAATATACATTGAAATATTATAAGAGTGTATTAAATGTTTAATAAGTAGTATTGTTAGTTGATTATTATGAATAATAACTAATTTTTATTATAATTTTATATATAATTATATGTTTACTATTATTATATAGATGTATAATCATTGACCGGTTTTCCGGCGTTGACCGGATTGACCCACCGGGTCCGGGTTGACCCGTGACCCAGTCATGTGGCCGGGTCACTCTCCGGTCCGGTTTTTACAACATAGCCCTACGCCAGTTGCCGACGGCGGGCATATGCCGGTTGCCATTTTGGATACAACCTCAAGGGAAGACAACGACGAAGGCATACCAAGAATCTTTGAATAACTTGAGCAACAAATATTCTTTTTTTGATTTTGTATTCTTGATTTTTTATGTAATTTGGAAATAAAATGAGTTGTCTGTCTGCCAGACAACTTGTAAGTACAATGTCTGTAAGAGTCGTGAAGTTGTCTGTCCTTTGAAAAATAAATGTTTGTTATTGATATTTAATTGTTTGTCATTTGTTTATTAGTTGTCTGTAATGACTTGTCTGTTATGTTGTTGTGAGGTGTCTGTAAGAGTCGTGAAGTTGTCTGTAACTCATATTTAGTTGTTTGTCATTTTATTGTAAGTTGTATGTAATTTATGGTGAAAAATAATGTTTGTCTGGTTATCTCTATTGTCTGTCTAGTTATATGTATTGTCTGTCTTTTTTATGAAGCATATGTTAAAATGGTAATTCACAATAAAGTAATGTCTGTATGTGTATACTTATTGTCTGTATGTGTATATTTAATGTCTGTCTCGTTATACTAATTACATCTCAAAAAATAAACATCATAAATTACATACAGACAACTCAAATCAAATGAAAAACAATTAATCATCAATTACAGACAGACAGACACTGCACTTACAAGTTCTCTGTCAGACAGACAATCAAGAGGAGATCTGCTCAAGTCATTCAAAGCTTCTTGGTCTGCACCTTCATTGTTGTCTCCCCATGTATCCAACATCACCGGAGCTCTCCCCGTTCGTCTGATTACTGTAACTCGTGCATTAGAAACGGAAAAAAAAAGGCGGAAGAGGAGAGAAGAAGGTGAAGAAGCTTGGAGGGGGACATATGGAAAAAATGAGAAGTATTACTCAAGGAAGAGATCTTGAAATGAGGAAGAAATAAGGATTTGGAGAAAAGAGAAAGAAAGGGGAGGGGATGGAGGGGCTGCGTGAAAGGAAGGAGAGATGGTAGGAAGGGAGAAGAAAAGTGGGGGAGGGTGGGAGGAGAGAAGAAAAATGAGGGAGAGTTTTTATATGGGATAAAAAATGGGGTAAAAGTGGAGTACCTATAGCAATTTTGACAAAAAATAGAGAAGGTCAAGCTTAATTGGCAAAGGAGAGAAGATCAAGGTCTTGCACAAGGTCCATTGGTAGACCTTGGGTCTCACCTCACCAATTTAAAAATTTGTTTGTTTTCCCTTCCATCCTCAATGGACCCTTTGCATTTGGATGCCCCATCACCTCCAATGCACCCTTGATTGGAGATGCTCTCAAAGTCCAACGTTGAGGCAAAAATTTAAAATAAACAACTTCCAATAGATTAGAAATAGTACTCGGAATAACGTGGGCCACATGAACTAGTTGATGTGACCCATTTTTACATGTATGAATAAGGATAGTCTTTAACAAGGTAGATTCTATGGTACCCATAAGCTACCATACCTTTGTCCACATGGACCAATAAGAATTTAGCAGTTAAATAATTTAAATCTAAATTAAAAATGGTAAAGTGGTGTAGTCCAATCAAATGAATTGTAGGTACGGTACCCCACTTTTTTAGAAGGATACCGGAGTTGTCACCCTTTAAGAAATAGTCTTCTTAGGGGGTGTTTGGAACTGATTCTGCTTCTGCTTCTTTTTTAAAAGCAGAAGCAGAATCAGAATCAGTTTTCAGAAGCTAGTATCCCCCAGCTTCTAAAAAAACTGATTCTGAGAGTAAATTAGAGCTCCAGAAGTGCTTCTGGAATTTCACCCAAACACTCCAGCTTCTGCTTCTGCTCCCTGAAGGAGCTGAATCAGTTTTGAGAATCAGATCCAAACACCCCCTTAAAATAGTCTTCGTTCTAAACGGAGTAAAAAAAACAAATTACCCAGTCGCCTGTTACTTTCCACCCCAAAGAAAATAAATTTCAACTCCCCAGTCGCCTGTTGATGCTTGCTTTCACGATTTTTATTGGCAATCACGTTTCTTAAGTCATGAGCTATTTCATGAAAATTCATACTTGATGTTCTTTTTTCTCTCGTCCTGTTTCTGAATCCTCTGTAGGCTTAAGTTGTTTTGCTGCTATCATACAACTCGCGCTTGTCTCCCACTTCTCAGTCTAAGGTACGTACGTGCTCAGATTTCCAGGACTTGATGTCCATTCCATTTTCATCTTTTCCTATTTATTGTGTAAAGTAAAGATTTTTTATTGGAAGCTGATTCCATTTCTGTCTGTTTATAATCCATGTGTGGTTGAACTCATTTACTGCTGGTGACGATCCAAGGCATTAGCATGTCATTTTATATTTAAACGAAAAACGGAAAGTTTTAATAAAAAGTAATCAAAATGAACACCTTTACCTGGTGAGCATTTCAAGTGTTGGTGCTATGATTATTATTTTATAATGAATTGTTACTTTGGCTGTTTACTTGTTTAGGATGTTTTCGTTTGGACTGTTATCAGTCCCAGATCAGACCACACCAGACCAGATCAGCTTAGACCAGACTTGACTTCTGTAGTTATAAAATACAGAGACCAGACTAGACCAGACCAACAAATTTCAGTCCAAAAGGCAACATCCTTAGTCTTGAGTTTCTCCCTTTTGGCCTTTGTCTATCCTTAATTAACTTATAAATCTAATTAGCGGGTTCAAGTAAAAATGTTTGTAACATAATTATTAATTAACTGTTAAAATGTTTTTACTTACACTAATTTCAGTCCCAGACCAGACTAGAGGTAAACAAACCAGACAAGACACCATTCTATAATTGTAAAATGCACATGGACTAGACATCAGTTCAGACCACACAAGACCAGAAAATTTTAATCCAATTAAAAACATCGCCATCTGGCCGCCTCCATTTGAGGCTCTTCAGGGTGGAATTTTTTGATGAAATTTTGTGAGCATGTTCTTCATGAAATGTATATTATGTTCACCAATTTTCACCTTAAAACTCAACCGTGATGTCAGTTAAATAAATTATTAAAAAACAATGCGCCAAAATAAACATAAAAATGCAGTGTTTTTAAAATAATTAATTGACTTTCCGATTGAATTACAAGGCAAAGTTTTGTGGACTCTATCCATATTTTATGAAGAACATGCTCATGAAATTCCATAAAAAAAATTCCACCCGAGGCCAATTTCAAATATAAGCGGGTGATCTGTTGACATGGTAGGCAACCTGCTAATTGACTCAATTGAACATTTTTTAAAGTTCAGGGATTTGATTGACTTTTTTAAAGCATGAGAATTTAATTGACGTTTTTGTGATAGTACGAGGACCTAATTGACAGTTTTCCGCTTTTTGATATATACTCCCCGTCATGCTGGACATTGCCTACTTTGTTTTGAATATAAAATAAGAAAAGTCAAAACTGTATGATTGAGATTTGTGCAAATGAGAGAAAAATATAAAGAACCACAAATTCACTACCTTTATAAAGAAGTGGCAAAGTTTTGGGACAAACAAAAAAAAGTTGGCAAATTCGAGTGAGACGAAGAGATAAACTTATATGGGCATAGTGGCATACTAAAAAAGACTGTTTGAAAAATAAGATAATCAGATAGAAAGTGGGAGTAATACCTATAGACAGAGTGATACACTTATTTGGCAAATCAAGAGGTGGGGAGAATAGGCGGGTACGAGAGGCCGAGAGGGAAAGGAAGATCCAAATAGACATAGATTAGAGGAATGAGGAGTGATATGCTTATATTTGGGTTGGATGAGAGTATGACTTTAGATAGTGCAAAGTGGAGGGCGAATATTCTTGTGGTGGATATTCTTTTACCCTTTGGATGAGGAGTCATATATATCATGGTTCGATTCATGTTAGCCGACCCCAAAATCTTTTGGGATTAAGGCTTTCATGTTGTTGAATTTTTATCTTTATTCTAAATTTATCTTTATGTTAATCTTATTCTTTTTATCTAACCTTATCTTTTTATCTTTCTTATCTTTATTTTCCTTTTGACTCTGATATCTTGTATTTAGCCAACCCCAAAATCTTTAGAAACTAAGGTTTAGATGATGTTGTTGTTGTATATATACACTCATGCATGCACACACATATTTACACGTTTATTTTTACAATTAATATTTTAAATTCGGTTACTTGAACTCATTTTTAAAATAATATTTTAAAATAGCAAAAATATTCATGATGATATTTCTTATCATTGTTATTACATTGTCATTATTATTTTATTTTATTTGGAGGGTATATTAGGCTTTAGAATACAAAATAAAAAGCTATTAGTGAAAAAGCTACTCAAAATGACGTTTTCATTTTAGGCTTTTTGGCTTCAAACAATAAAATAAAAAAGTCATTTACCAAATACTAAGGCTATGTTTGGAAAAACGAGTTGAAGTTGAAGTTTATCTGATTTAGAGATTATTTTTCGGAGCTGGGCAGTAGTTGTTGATATTGAAATGTTAGCTGAATGAAGTAGACTTGTTTGACTGCGTAGCTGAAATTTTGATTGAAAAATGTAAAATTACCTTACACCAAAATGTTTCAATATAAACAAAATACGGAGTAATAAATTCTAAATAGCAGGAAGGTAACGTTGCCATAAGCCGGTAAATTAAAGAGACGAACTGAAAGGCTACAATTATTAATGTTTCAATAAGCTGATTAATTTTGGATCTAGTCAAGTTCATCTCTTCATCCAAACAAGGCTACATATCAATTGACTTTCTACACTTATTAAATTGCAGCTCATTTTGAACTGTCATGTTCATTTCAAACATCGCTTAAAAATAGCTTTTTGACACAATTGTATTGCTAAGTTAATAAAGCTAAAAGTGGATGATAGATTGATAGGCTATTTATAGTCATCCCTATCTACACTACTTAATATATGCACACAGCGTGCTCACTAAAGAGCACGCTAGCGTGATAAATGGTCATGATTCTCTAAATGGTCGTGATAAATGAATCTTGTCTATTTATCAAGCCAACTTACTTTATAGTAAGCACATTAACATTGCTCCATATATTTTCTCTATGTGCACCCTTAGCTTCCATAGCAATTAGCAACTATAGTATGACTATATATCTATTTCAAAATTTCAGTCCTTTTACTTTTTGTGGCATTTTCCCAACGACATCAATTTTAGCTCTCGCAGTTAAATGCAGACATTTAAGGCTTGGATGTTGTTGTTGTACTGGTTAATGCAGACAGGAAACGACTAAAACCGCCACAAATGCAGTACAATTACCATTCATGGATGTTATGTTATTATATTAATAATTGGAAAATCCGTTTTAATCATTATATATGTTGCTATCCAACGTAAAGAGCGGTCATTGATAATTCTCCCTCTTTATTCAGTTAACTATTGTTGCTGCCTTTTGTTTGGTTACCCATCTTTCCTTATGTGGATATAGGTTTCTTCACATTGATGGTTATGGATCAGTGGTTCAGCAGGTTGTCTGAGTCCTCTGCAAATGAGTCCGAGTTGGAGAATGAGATCATTCTTTCTACCTCAAAAGAATCACAAGACATTTCAGACAGCCGTAAAGATGCCTCGTTGCTCACACATGCTCCTACTTTGGACTCCCGAGATGATCACTACTCTGATCCTACACTCAAATACATTAGCCAGATGCTACTGGAGGATAGTGATATCGATGAGAATAATAATTCCAGCTTGTATTATGACCCTATTTCCCTTAGAGCTGTCGAAAATTTCTTTAATGACGCCCATCATCAAAAACCTTCACCACCTAATCAGGAACCTCTTTTTGTTAACAATAAATCTGGAAGCCGGGACAGCAAATTTAGGAGCTCTAGTAGTTGTAACACCGGACTATCTAAATCATATGTGGAGAGGTCAAAAGGTTCTTCATATAGCTTGAATAGTATTATGAATACCCAAATGGACTCTTTGAACACTGTTAAGTTAGGTCCAAATGGATGTAGTGATACTGAGTCCATCTTGCAGTTTAAAAGAGGTATGGAGGAAGCAAGTAGATTCCTTCCTTCCCAAAATCAGTTGCTTCTCAGTACAGATAAGGGTGCGGCTGATTCTTCTAGAGGAAAGAAGCATCAACATTCAGTTGACGTTGGGTTACAGGAAGAAAGGCGCACTAAGCAGTCTGCAGTTTACGAGGAGGAGGAGGAGGAGGTTGAGATAATAGAGCTGTTTGATAAAGTTTTGCTGTTTAGAAATAACGAGGATCCTCCATCTGTAGTTGGAAAGGGCACCCAACAGAAAGGACAAGGTCGTTGGAAGGGACATGCAAAGAAACAAGGAAAGACTGGTAAAAATGTGGATCTAGAGTCTCTTTTAACCAGCTGTGCACAATCTATTGCAGATGCTGAATATAGGATTGTGGAAGAAAAGCTAATGAAGATTAGGATGCACTCTTCGCCAACCGGTGATGCAAATCAAAGGCTGGGCCATGCATTTGCAAATGCTTTTGAGGCACGGTTGGCTGGGACTGGGGCGCAACTATATGCGGCACTATCTTCAAATACGACCTCAGCTTCTAGAATGATAACGGCCTATCGCACCTACCTTACATGTTGGCCGTTCATGAGAACATCGTTTTTCTTTGCAAATACAATGATTTATGAAGTTGCATTGGAAAGTAAATCACTTCACATCATAGATTTTGGTATTCTTTACGGTTTCCAGTGGCCCATTCTTATCCAGAATCTATCACATAGACCTGGTGGACCTCCTAAACTTCGAATAACCGCAATTGAGCTTCCCCAACCTGATTTTCGTCCGGAAGAAATGGTAAAAAAGACCGGTTGTCTTTTGACAAAATATTGTGAACGTTTTGGTGTACCATTTGAGTACAATGCCATAACAACTCAAATTTGGGAGACAGTTAAACTTGAGGATTTAAAGCTTGAGACTAGTGAGATTGTTGCTGTTTGTATCGATTCGAAAACCTACTTGATGAGACAGTAGGTTTTGCAGATACTCCAAGTCTCCCTAAGGATGCAGTTTTAAAATTAATCCGTGAAATAAATCCTCAAATTTATGTGCAATCAGTGCTGAGTGGAGCCCACAGCTCTCCTTTCTTTATATCTCGTTTCCGAGAAGCTCTCTTCTTATACACTGCAGTCTTTGATATGTGTGATGCTACATTACCCCGCGATGATCCTCACAGGTTGAGTTTTGAAAAAGCTAGGGCATGTGAAATGATGAGTATCTTAGCATGTGAAGGCATGGAAAGATTGCATAGGCCTGAAATATACAAGCAGTGGCATTTGCATAATTTGAGAGCTGGGTTAAAGCCTATTCCCATAAGACCCGAGCTTGCAAATGAGCTTAGAGACAAGACAAAGGCCGGATTTCACAAGAAGTTTCTGTTTTTAGATGAACGTCATTGGATACTGCAGGGGTGGAAAGGTAGAGTTTTTAGTGCCAGCTCTTGCTGGACATGTGCATAATAAGAAACTAAGATATAATAGCATTGAAGCTGTTGGAAGGTAGCACATTTGCATTATTCGTTACTTCTTGAACACTTTTCGTAAAATATTGTCTCGGTCAACATGTCAAAGGGGTAACTTTTACTTTGAAGAATTTTAAGACCTGAGATGCCATGGGAAAATGACATTTGATCACGTGAAAGTACATGCTTTTCATGGTTGTTCTTGGCATTCTTTAACATGAAACCTTTGCTGACTGTGTCGTTAACAAAAACCTTGGAATCTAGGGCTCTCTGGTTTACGGTTGAGACCTATACAAACTTTGATTAGCCAAAAACGAGGTTGTTGATATAACTCCCTGTCATGGAACTCGAAATTGAACTAGTGGCTCCGAGAAGCATGAACCCCACAACTATTTTCCGTTCTCTCCTAATTTTTTCATTAGCTGTTTGTAAACCAAAAGTAGTATACGTCATACTCGTGATTACTCTACCCCGTAAATGTTTCTTGAAGCAATTATTTATTTATTTATTTATTTATTTATTTATTTATTTATTTATTTATTTATTTATTTATTTCTTGAAGCATTTGTTGGGGTGCAGCGGGTGCGGGGATGGGGAAATAAGAATCGAATACTAATATTAATGAAAATAGTATAGAGGAGTATATCCAATTCATCGACAATATTTATTAATAACGAGACGCGTTCATTAATAAAACTTACTACCGAGTCAATATAGAACACGCGTCGTATATTAACCCGATAGTAGCAATTAAGTTAAGATGAAAACGATTGAGATTGATAACCTCAACACAAGCGGTTTATCGGTTTAATCAATATAATTAATTCCCCTTAGATTATTAACCATGAGACGCATGCATTAATAATCCAAGTTTACTACCATGAAAAGACCGAACGATTAACAAGCGTACTCGTCGATCGGTTCTAGTGATAATTAATATATGAAACAAAACTAGTTGATCCTTTAAGTATTGTTCAAAATATTAATATAAAATATGAATAGGAATTAATTAATATTCAAGGAAAAATATTAAAGATGATAAATCCTACTATAACTAATGTCAAGACGCTAAATAATTGTCATCTTAGCAACACCCCCCAACATTAATATATAGAAGAAGAAAATGAATACTACTATAACTAATGTCAAGATGTTAACTAATTGTCATCTTAGTAACACTCCCCAACATTAATATATAGATAGATTAAAGGAAGAATTAATATTCAAGGAAGAAGATTAAAGAAAATAACTCACAACTTACAATTCATTAAGCTTCAAAGTAGCAAAACCAAGATGGAAGAGTTTAGCTCCTCATTTGGAGACTAAACATACTAGAAAATATAAAGGAAATACTTGTCTAAACTGAGCTTAGAAGTATATGAGAATTGATGATTTTAATGTGAAGGAAAAGGAGTGTATTTATAGCAAAATGGAGGTGGCAGGGTTCTGTACTCGATCCAGTATTGGGGATACTAGACCGAGTATAAGAGGAAATTTCCGTGAAATCGTGAAAAATAGGCATACTCGACCGAGTATTGTCAATACTCGACCGAGTATGACAGGATTTTCGTCAATTATTCAGCCACGTTCTTTTGCTCCCATATTTGATTTTGACCAGTGTATCCAACCAATACTCGACCGAGTATTGGAAATACTCGACCGAGTATTGAACAAATATCAAAATCTTCATTTGATCTTCTCCCTTTTGCACATTCTTTGGTCTTTAGGATGCATCCTTTGATTCTTGGGATGATTTTGACCTGTCCTAAGCTCATAATAATCCTAATCTAAATAAATTACAAATAATTAATGAAAATAAAGTATTACACCAAAAGTGTGTAATTTCCACAACTAGAACTAATAAAACTAGTTAAAAAATACAAACATACATAATAGGAAATTCACACCATCAAACTCCCCCACACTTAGTTTCTTTACTCGTCCTCGAGTAAAGCCAAATGTTTACAAGCTTTCCAAGTCCTCCATAATTCAACAATTAACAAGAAAGAGAAAAAGACCACCAAGAATAACACATGAGTTTTACATTGAGTTTTAGCTCAAAGAATAACATTTTCTTGGGTTTTATGACCTTCTATGCTCATTTCTTTTCTTCTATTCTTTTCTTCTTTTCCTTCAAGAGATTAAATGATGTCCTACAAAAAAACAAATACATCTCTCATATCTCTCATTTTTCCTAGGAGCCTTTTCAGGTTTTCATCCTAGCACCTCTTTTAATTTTTCCATCCTTTCCAACCCACTCATCATTTTTTTGTAAGCCCCTTTTGCTTAGATTGCCCGTTTTTGGGTTTTCAACCTAATTAGCATTTTTTTCTTTATTTTTTTTTCTTTTATTATTTTTTTTTTTTGAAGAAAATAATGCTAGTTACAAGGTAAAAAAATAATTAGTACGTACCAATGAGTGACTCCCCCTCACTTAGCTCGAAGCACTGTCCCTAGTGCCCGCCATCACCATCGGTTTTTTTTAAGGTATAAGTTGTGGATTGGGAGAGGTGTGGTTGCTTCCTAGAGTTTATGGATTAGAGGGTATGTGAAGCAAGAGGAAAGTGATGAGAACAAGATTATGATTTTGTGGGGTTTGGTGGAGGATTTGGATAGATTTTGAAGAAAGAAGGATATGAGTATGAGGTTTGGGGTGATTGAATTGGGGAAGAAGATGGAAAGTTAGGTGTTGATTTGGGTTTGAAATCCCAATTACCTGACCGCGTATCTCGTTGTATCTGATGTGGTATGCCTGTTTTTTTTTTTTTTTGCATTGGCAGCAACGTCTGGGAGGTATTTCCACTCATACCCGACCGAGTATTGGTGGATACTCGACCAGGTATGTCTCTAAATGCTCAAATTTTTACGGAGGCAGTAGCCTTTTGAACCTGCACTTCTGGTCATACTCGACCGAGTATTGAGTGATACTCGACCGAGTATGTCTCTATTTGTTCGTTTTGCGTCTGGAGGCAGTAGCTTTGGGAAAGCCTTTTCCGTTGATACTCGACCGAGTATTGAGTGATACTTGACCGAGAATGCTTCCTTTCTTCGAAACCTGCACCTTTTTTTTTACACACACACTCAACTGAAATGAAATGATAAGAAAACATACTTTGCATGGATTGCCACCGAAGAAGCGACTCGTTTAACGTCGCGGCACGACGCCATCATTGTGTTCAATCCTTCAAGCTTGGATCATGATAATTCACCTTCTTCACATTTCGACTCCTAGGATTTTCATAGGAATGCTCAATTTTCTGACTCTTCACTTTGGAAATCTTTCCAGGATCAAATATCCAGATTTTCATTGATTCATGTGGTGGGAGTGAGGGAAAGAAATTATCGTTAAACATGGTCAATGGAAAATGTTTTGATCCCTCAATTTTTTTGAAGATTTCAAAAAGGTCATTATCCTTGACAATTTTATGAGTTTCCCTCAAAATTTTTAGAATTGTTTGGGGTACCTCAAAGGATGACAAGGATAGATATTTGACCTTGAAACTTGGTTCATCCTCTTCTTTGACTAGCTGGAGCTCTGCGTCTCTTTCTTCTTCTTCTACTTCTTCTGGATTTTGGATCTCCTTTTGCATTTCCTTTTCATTTGTCAATGTGATTGCAAAAGTTTACTATTGAGGATCACATTCTATTTGAGAGGGAAGTTTTTTTGAATCCCTTGCTTCAAGCCTACTTACGGCTCCGGCTATTTGAATCACTTGAGTTTCCAAGTTTGAAATGCTAGACTTGGTCTCATTTTGGAATTGCACCATGTTGTTTTGCATGGTGGTCATGTTGGTAGCAATAGCCCGGACTATATCCTCCGTAGACATGTTAGAGTTGGAGAACGGATCATACCTCATGTGAGGTACATCCCTTTCGTAACCAACATCATCAATTTATTCAAGGTATTCATCTTGGAGCTTTGGGCAGAAATTCGTAAGATGCCTGTGAGACATGCAAATGTTGCATGTCTTGGCATCTTGAGCTTTTGAGCTTAAGATAAATTCCTTTATTAGAGAAGTCAAGAAGGAAATTTGACTCTCTAAGGATGAAGTGTTGGTATCCATATACTCATAACTCATGTAAGCTCAGAAAATAGAAGAATAAGATTTTTATATATATATAATTTTTTTTGTTTTTTTTTTGTTTTTGATTTTTATGAGAAAAAATAAAAAGAAAAAAATTGCCTTTCCCCGGCAACGGCGCCAAATTTGACGTGCACTTTGTCATGGTGTGTACTCAAAATAATTATCAATACAACGATTATACATAGTATAACAAAGTAAGGTTCGTATCCACAGGGAAAGGAATACTTCTCTTTTTATTTAACTAGTAACAAGGGGGGTTTTAAGTTTGATTTGAATTAATTAATTTAACACTAAGATGAATGACTTATATGAGTTTAATTAATAGAGATGAGGACTTGGTTTTGCTTTTTATCCACTTAATGAAATGTCCGTCGATCCCGGTTATATCTTTAACTATCTTCCTCTCGAATACTCAATCGAGGAGTATATCCAATTCATCGAGGGTAGTTATTAATAACGAGACATGTTCATTAATAAAACTTACTACCGAGTCAATATAGAACACGCACCGTATATTAACCCGATAGTAGCAATAAACTTAAGAAACGATTGAGATTGATAACCTCAACACAAGCAGTTTATCGGTTTAATCAATATAATTAATTCCCCTTAGATTATTAACCATGAGAAGCATGCATTAATAATCCAAGTTTACTACCATGAAAAGACCGAACGATTAACAAACATACTCGTCGATCGATTCTAGTGATAATTAATATATGAAACAAAACTAGTTGATCCTTTAAGTATTGTTCAAAATATTAATATAAAATATGAATAGGAATTAATTAATATTCAAGGAAGAATATTAAAGATGATAAATCCTACTATAACTAATGTCAAGACGCGAACTAATTGTCATCTTAGCAACACTCCCCAACATTAATATATAGAGGAAGAAAATGAATACTACTATAACTAATGTCAAGATGTTAACTAATTGTCATCTTAGTAACACTCCCCAACATTAATATATAGATAGATTAAAGGAAGAATTAATATTCAAGGAAGAAGATTAAAGAAAATAACTCGCAACTTACAATTCATTAAGCTTCAAAGTAGCAAAACCAAGATGGAAGAGTTTAGCTCCTTATTTGGAGACTAAACATACTAGAAAATATAAAGGAAATACTTGTCTAAACTGAGCTTAGAAGTATATGAGAATTGGTGATTTTAATGTGAAGGAAAAGGGGTGTATTTATAGCAAAGTGGAGGTGGCAGGGTTCTGTACTCGATCCAGTATTGGGAATACTGGACCGAGTATGAGAGGAAATTTCCGAGAAATTGTGAAAAATAGGCATACTCAGCCAAGTATTGTCAATACTCGACCGAGTATGACAGGATTTTCGTCAATTATTCAGCCACGTTCTTTTGCTTCCATATTTGATTTTGACCAGCGTATCCAACCAATACTCGACCGAGTATTGGCATTACTCGACCGAGTATTGAACAAATATCAAAATCTTCATTTGATCTTCTCCCTTTTGCACATTCTTTGGTCTTTAGGATGCATCCTTTGATTCTTGGGATGATTTTGACCTGTCCTAAGCTCATAATAATCCTAATCTAAATAAATTACAAATAATTAATGAAAATAAAGTATTACACCAAAAGTGTGTAATTTCCACAACTAGAACTAATAAAACTAGTTAAAAATACAAACATACATAATAGGAAATTCACACCATCAAACTCCCCCACACTTAGTTTCTTTACTCGTCCTCAAGTAAAGCCAAATGTTTACAAGCTTTCCAAGTCCTCCATAATTCAACAATTAACAAGAAAGAGAAAAAGACCACCAAGAATAACACATGAGTTTTACATTGAGTTTTAGCTCAAAGAATAACATTTTCTTGGGTTTTATGACCTTCTATGCTCATTTCTTTTCTTCTATTCTTTTCTTCTTTTCATTCAAGAGATTAAATGATGTCCTACAAAAAACAAATACATCTCTCATATCTCTCATACACCCTCGGCATTTAGTAAACTTAGGCAAGGTAGAAAAGTTAGGCCCTCGAATATTGAGCCTTCATGTGGATCAGATCTTCCACAGTAGGCCTCGGCTAGTAGAGTCCGAAACTTCTGATGAGTAGTATGAGATTGTCGTCGATCCGTAGTAGTTTTCCCGGGGGTCCAATGTTGTGGACTTAGAGAATTATGTGCAAAAACTAGTTCAGCTAGAGGTGTGTTGCCTTCGGCGTAAGCTATACTAGAACCTCAACTTGCGTGCTTGGAAGTTTTCATCCGAGGGGATGTAAACTGTGGACTAAGCCAAATTTCCATGTTGTTTGAGTGGATTTCGTTGGTTCACACCCTTCGGCGATTGCCCAAAGCTTGAGTGAGTTCGAGGGCTTCTCCTTAGAATGTCCTCAGCGTAGACTAAGAGGCCAATGCCTTCGGCATTCGGTTGGGTTGCTTTGTATTTGGAGATGCCTTCAGTTTTTGAACAGAAAGCCTTCGGGAAAATATCTCTGTGGTGTTGTTTTTGTTGAAGAGCCTCCAGAAGCATGTCATCCAGGGAGTTCCTTCCTCCTACACAATTTTGTTTGTGTGTAGGAGGGGCTTCAAGAAACTTGGTTTCTTGGAAGGCTTGGCCTATATGGGAGGCAACGGAGTAAACCGTTGGCTCCCCCCTCGGGGATTGACCTTCCGGATCCCGAGGGGTTTGAGGGTCGTTTCCTCGGCCTGAGACATCGTCTGTTACCTGCCTCCCCTTGGGGGATGGCGCAGAAAGCGCCTCGGTTTTGAAAGTCATCCCCTCAGCCCGAGACATTGTCTGTTGCCTGCTTCCCCTTAGGAGATAGCGCGGGGAGCGTTTCGTTTGTGAAAGTTGAATCCTGGGCCCGGGACATGGTCTGTTGCCTACCATTCCCTTGAGGAATGGCGCGGAAAGCGTTTCAGGGAAGGGTTTTATTTGTGTGTAAAACACAAATGGCCGGGGGTACTTGGTACCTGCCGGAGCCGAGGGGTGTTGCACCCCCCGTTTTTTTTGTGTGTATGAACAAACAAACATGAAGTAACGTATGCATGGCGGCATCCTCGAGGAGAACGGCTTATTGAAAAAACACTTGGTGTTTTTAAGAATGGTGGGCGTATTCGCGCACTTCGTACTTGGTACTTTGTGTAGTGATGTTACACTTTTATTCCTCCTTATGAGTGATGGACCGTTGATCACCTATATCGGTGAGTGATGAGGGCGTCCTCGAGGGGTACGGCTTATTGAGGAACACTTGGTGTTCTTAAGAGTGGCGGGTGTATATCACGCACTTTGTGCTTGATACTTTGTGCCTGAACACGTATTTATTCTTCTGAGGAAGAAGGGGCATTGGGCCGTTGATGAAATACATGGGTGATGAGGGCTTGGCCGCTCATATATCACTTATAGAATTTGACTAAGTGGTGTACGTTCCAATGTCTAGGGACTTCGGTCCCATTGGGGCGTTTCAGCTTGTATGTTCCAGGTTTGATGATGGCTGCGACGATGTATGGCCCTTCAAACTTTGGCGTCATCTTGCCTCCTTCAGTGGGCTGGCTAACCTCCCTCCTTCGGAGGACGTAGTCCCCCACTTGAAATTCTCGGGAGCGGACTTTGGCGTCGATGTAGTCTTTGACTTGTCGTCGGTAGTTTTCCGCCCTTAGGAAGGCTTGCTCTCGACGTTCTGAGATGAGGTGAAGGTCGAGGGCCATGTTGGCGTCATTGACCTCGGGTTCGTATTGATCTACCCTTCGGGTGGGGAGAGTCACTTCAGTGGGAGCCTTTGCTTCGAACCCATAGCATAGGGAGAAGGGTGTCTCCCCTGTTGCTCGCCTAGGGGTGGTGCGGTAGGCCCATAGTATGTTGTGAAGCTCTTCTACCCAGCCTCCCCCATTCAGCTTCTAGCTTCTTCTTTAACCCTTCAAGCAAAATCCGGTTGGCGTTCTTCACTAGACCATTGCCTTGAGGGTAGGCAACCAAAGAAAAGGTGTGTTTGATGCCCCATGCCTCTAGGAGGGCACAGAAGGGGGCAGCCTCAAACTGAGTCCCATTGTCAGAGATTATTTGTTGGGGGACGCCAAACCTTGTGAGGATGTTTTTGAGAATGAAATGACGGCATCTGGCCTCTGTGATGCTGGCGAGGGGCTCAGCTTCCACCCACTTGGTGAAGTAGTCGATGGCCACAATGATGTACCTGTTGTTGGAGGTACCCCTCGGCAGTGGACCTACTAGGTCAATCCCCCATCTGGGGAAGGGTATAGCCGTGCTGATGGGGGCATAGTTGACTGCTGGCCTTCCGGGGGCCTTCTGGAAGTGTTGGCATGCGGTGCACCTTTGGGCGAGGTTCGCGCAGTCTCGGGCCATCATAGGCCAAAAGTAGCCTTGGACTATGAGCCTTCAGGACATGGAGAAGGGTCCCTGGTGAGCCGAGCAAGTGCCACTGTGCACTTCCTCCATCGCAACTTCGGCCTCATCCAGATGAAGGCACCGAAGTAATGTGCCGTTGTAGGATCATTTGTAAAGCCTTCCATTCTTGAGGGTGTAGCTGGAAGCCCTCAGCTTTGCTAGTTTGGCGCGGGCCACATCCTTGGGCAGTTGCCCTGTGGCGATGAAGTTGATGATATCTGAGATCTTGTCCTCGAGCCTTAGGTGTATATCCATGACGGGGCTGACATGTATGCTCGAGAGGCTAAGTTCCTCAATCCTTGCAATCTTTGAGAGGTGTTCGGGGGACTCAGCCGAGAGCTTGGATAGAATGTCGGCCTCAGAATTCTGAGCCCTCGGTATTTGAGTGAGGGAGTGAGCGTCAAATACCTTAAGCAATTCCCTGGCTGCTTCTTTGTATTGCTTCATCCTTCCTTCCTTGGCTTCGTATTCCCCTGAAATTTGGCCAACGACTAGCTTGGAGTCGCACTTGACATGGATTTGTTTGGCCTTCAGGTTTGCTGCCAGCCGAAGGCCACAAAGGAGGGCCTCATACTCGGCTTCGTTTTTGGATACTTTGAAGGAGAAACGGATTGCGTAGTAAGCCCTGAAGCCCTCGGGTGTTATGAGAACTACGCCTCCGCATGCTTTGGCAACGGAGGAGCCGTCGGTGTAGAGAGTCCACCACTCGTCAAGGGTCACCGGGGGCTCCTCGTCCACCGCTGATCTCACCGTGCACTCCGTCACGAAGTCCGCCAGGGCTTGGCCCTTGATGGCAGGCCTCGGACGAATGTCAATGTTGTATTGGCTGAGGAAGATAGCCCACTTCACCATTCCGGAGGAGCTGGTGGGACTCCTCATTGGAAGTAATGGCCCAGCTTCTTGACGGTCCAAACGATAGCTAGGACCGTTGTCTCCACATGGGAATACCTGATTTCCGCTTCCCTGAGGGTTTTGCTAACATAGAAGATGGCATGCTGAATGCCGTCTTCTTCTTGAATGAGCACCGAGCTGATGGCCGCGGGGCTAACGCCGAGATAAAGATATAATGTTTCCCCCACCTTGGGTTTGGAGAGCACAGGGGGTGAAGATAGGTATCGTTTTAACTCGTCGAAGGCCTCCTGACATTCGGTTGTCCATTGGAAGTCGGCTGTCTTCCTCATGATTTGGAAGAAGGCGAGGGCTTTCTCCGCTGATTTGGAAAGAAAGCGGTTGAGGGCTGCCAAACGACCCGTCAACCTTTGAACTTCTTTCACATTGCGTGGGGGCTCCATGTTGATGATGGCCTGGATTTTCTCGAGGTTGGCTTCAATACTCCTTCGGCTAACCATGTAGCCAAGAAACTTCCCTCCTTGCACACCGAAGGTGCATTTCTTCGGGTTCAGCAGTAGATTGAATTTTTGCATGATGGCGAATATCTCCCAGAGGTCCTCAGCGTGGCTAGTTCATTGTTTGCTTTTGACAATCATGTCATCAACATAGGCCTCCATGGTGTGCCCTAGGACGGCTTGGAAGACCCTGGCTACCATTCGGGTGTAGGTGGTGCCTGAATTCTTTAGGCCGAAGGCCATCACCAGGTAATAGAAGATGCCTTCAGGTGTCATGAAGGCTGTCTTTTCCGCGTCTCCCTCATGCATGTAGATTTGGTGATACCCTCAGAAGGCGTCAAGGAAAGACATGATTTCACATCCCGCAGTCTCATCCACTAGTTGGTCAATGTTTGGTAGAGGGAAAGGATCCATAGGGCATGCCTTATTCAAGTCGGTGTAGTCCACACACATGCGGAAGATGGGTGCTTCTGTGCAAGGACCACATTAGCCAACCATGAAGGGTATTTCACCTCCCGGATGTGTTTGATGGAGAGGAGCATGGCAACCACTTTCTTCATGAAATCCCTCCTTTCGGCCGAGAGGGGCCTTCTTCTTTGTTGTATCGGTTTGGACGAAGGGTCCACCACAAGGTGGTGAGTGATGACCCTTCGGTGAATCCCTGGCATGTCCTCCGCCCCCACGCAAAAACAATGGAGTAGGCGCGGAGGGATTCGGTGATGTCGGTCTTCAGGTCTTCGGGGAGCTTGGCTCCAATCTTCAAGACTCTCCCCGGCTTGGCCGGATCGAGTATGAAGTCCTCAGTCTCCTCGGCTGGTTCAGCCCTCGGCCTGCCTTTTTCCTCGTTCAAGGCGGTAGTGATCGTATCAACGCGGAGCTCAGTTTTACTAACCTTCTTGGTGAGTTGAAGGTAGAAAGCCCGGGATAGCTTCTTGTTTCCCCTTGAGTAGACAATGCCACCGGCTGTGGGGAACTTGAGGCAAAGATGCCTCATGGAGATGACGGCTTCCAAATCCTTGAGGGCAGGCCGTCCGAGGATGATGTTGTGGGCACATTCGAGGTTGACGACGGCGAATTCCACTTCGAGCTTAGCCCTATGGAATCCATCGCCGAATTCAACCATCAAGGAGATGATTCCCTCGACGTCAATGTTGTCCCCGGTGAATCCGAAGAGGGGTGTCTTGATCTGCTAGAGGGATCCCATATCGAGCTCAAGTTCTCGAAAGGTGCTGAGATACATTACGTTGTCAGAGCTCCATGTGTCCACGTAAGTGCGGAGGATGATGGTGTTGTTGATCTCTGTCCGGATGACGAGAGCATCCCTGTGAGGAAGAGAACCCGGGGGCAAGTCCGCATCTGTGAAGGTGATGGGATCCGCCCTCGACCTCTTGGTTGGGGGCATGTGATTGACCTCCCCAACGTAAAGGGACTGAGCCCATTTCTTCCTTTGGCTCGTGGAGTCACCCCCAGTGTTATCTCCAGTGATTATATGGATGTGGCGTTTGTACGGAGAGTGTTGATCCTCCTCCTCGCTGAGGTTCCCAATTTCGCGCTTCTTCCCCTGTGGATTTCTGATAACCGCTTTCGCGGCGTTGTAGTAAAACGGAGTCTAACCTTTCGGTTTTTCCCCGAGTGTCGTGTCTCTTGAGGAATGGCGGAGAAGTTTCTTAATTTAATTTTAGTCACGGGCTATCGCTAATCGTTGGAAGCTTTTTCAATATAGGAAAGTGATTTTGTTCTATATTATGCTAAATTATAACTAGGAGCAAGGTGCAATTTAAAGATTAATGTATAAAGATTGAATATTCAAGGATGCAAATAAGGGCAATGAATTGAGTAATTAGAAATGGATATGTTCTTGGACCTCTTAATTAGGGAAATTAAGACTAAAGTTGGACTAATAATTTCTTTCCTCATAGAAAGAATAGAAACTATCTTCATTAATTTATCCTATTTCTAGGTGTCATTAATGTGTTTAAAATGGTTGGCTTAAATTATTTTCTAAACCCATAGACAAGGTAGAAATAATTTTCCAATATTTTAATAAATAAAAATAGCCAAATTCATTAACTAGTTAAACTCTTTATTTTAGCAATTGAATTTATTTCTCATAGACAAGATGTAAATCCTTTTCATTAAATTATCCTATTTCTAGGCCTTATTAATGTGCTCAAATATGGTTGGCTTAAATTAATTTCTAATCTCATAGACAAGTTAGAATTAATTTTCCAAGAATTTAATTAATGAAAATGGCTAACTATTATTAATTACTATTTCATCATTTTAAACAACTAGTCCAATTTATTAATTTTAACCCCTAATTTTAGGTCAACAAGTCAATCCATATTCCTTTACTCAATTCATGCCCTAACAAATTTAGCTACTCATCATCATTTTTGCAATTAACAACATAATATTAAATTCAACATTAACAAGGAATTAAACATGTATGATAGCAAACATTAAAAAAAATTATATTATTGCACAATAAACTTGTAGGAACTAAAATATAACTTTATGGAATTGTTCACCAATTTTTGAACCTAAAATCCAATTTTAACAACTACTTGATAATTTTCCCAACTTTAACTAGAAAATGCAAAAAGCAACTAAAAATACTCTAAATTCGTTATAAATTTTATTTTAACTACTGGTAGTGATATAACAATGAATTAAACTGAAATTAAGGTCGAACTAATTTTTTTTTCCTTTTTCAAGTATTTATTCTAAATTATGAACTAATATCAAATAATTACCGAAATTAATTAAAAATTACTTCTACTTCGTGAAAAATTAATTTTTTCAGATAAATAACTACCTTGAGGCTATTGAACAACTATATAATTAATTGGAATGAATTCAACAACAATAACTATTTTATTTAATTTTTGGAAGGAAATGCGAAATACTTGAAAAATAATCTGGAAATTTTCGAAGAACAGATCGAAGAAACAAAGCACAGATTCAGATTCTACACGTTGAGAAGATGAAAATACATATAAAGAACTTACAATTTGGAGCTAAAATGAAGAAGATATGAAGATTTGAAGTTTTTCTCTCTCTAAAACCTTTGGAGCTCGAAAATGGAGGAAGAAAGAAGGTGTTTTGAACTGATTTAGGGTTGGAAGAGGTGTGTTTGAGATGTAGAAAAAGCCTGCTATTTATAGCACAAATTTTCCCGTAGGCGCCCAAGCAGGCGGCCGCCTTCCGTCGGCATCTGGCCGCCTGCCGTCCCGTCGTCGGCAACGCGTCGTGGCCGGTCCCGTCAGCCGTAGGCGGCCATAGAGGGCGGCCGCCTTCCATCAAATCTGGCCGCCTACTGTCTTTTCGCCGGCATATCGGATCGCGGCGGATCCCGGCCGCCGCAGGCGGTCCAGCATGCGGTCGCCTGCCGTCCAGTCGCACCGGCCGGTGGTTGATTTCGTCCCGTTGTGCCGCAGGCGGTCACCGTAGGCGGCCGCCTTCCGTCCAGTGTCGGCGGCCTACGGTCTTTTCCGAATCCGGTCAAAGTCAAAGTTTGACTTTCCAAAAATACCGTAGGCGGCCGCGAAGGCCTTCATTTTGGCCGCCTGCCCGGCCGCCTGTGAGATTATTTGTCCGGCTTGTTCCTTATTTTGTGCTCTTCAATATTGTCTTCTGGACCACTTTGAAATAATGTCTCCTTCTTTCGGCATGATATCATTTGTTGCTCAAATTGGCTCATTTTGTGCTCAATTGACCCGAAATTCCGACAAACATACGATGAATGTGGTTTTCACCTGATTTCATGAAACTTGAACCAAAATATCTAAAACATGCCTTTTCTTTCTATTTTCAATCAAAAATCGCTTAAATTTGATAAGAAAAATAAGTACAAAAATGGACTTATCAATTTCCCAAGGGGATGGTGTTTGGGTTGACCTAGGTGTGTGCCTTCGGCGGGGGCCCTTGGTGATGAGGGGGTCCCTGAGGATGAGGGCCCCTGATGAATTGGGACAAATGGCCCGCCTGTATCAGCCTCTCGACGGCTGTCTTCAGCTGGTGGCAGTCATCAGTCCTGTGCCCTTGACGGCGATGGAAGCGACAAAATGGTTCGTTGGGGTTGTTGGCATATACCTCTAGAGGTGCACGAGGCCTCTCTCCTCCGCATAGTCCAAGATGACACTGATGGGGTGCGTCAGGGGGGTGCGTGGATGCTCCAGGAGGGTAGGCTGTGCCCAAGCCCTCGGATTGTTCTTGTAGTCGCCCCCGGGTCTGGCTTGGCCATTCCGGGGTCGGTCGTTGTGTTGCGCTTCGCGATTCGCCAGGGGGGGCTCCCCTGGGGCGATTCCTGCCATTGTGCCTTTGTGAAGGCTCCGCATTGCGGCGATCTTTTTCGATCTCCTCAGCCTCGGCATATCGGTCCCCTCACTGGAGGGATTTTGTATAATCACGAGGAGGGTAAGTGATAAGGCTCCTGGAGAAATTACCGTTACGGAGGACAGTGTGGAATAGTGCCATCAACGTCCTATCGTCAGCGCCATCGACTTCGATGGACGCCTGCCTCCAGTTCCAGGAAACTCCGAAGGGTCTCTTCCTTCTGTTGCCTTACATTCAGCAGGTGGGAAAAATGCTTTTTGGACTTGTGCCTCCCGACAAATTGTGTTAGGAAACGGTGGGCAAGTTCCTGCCACGAATCAATGCTGCCTTCGGGCAATCGGTTGAACCATTCATACGCCGGCCCTTCCAAGGTGGAAAGGAACCAACGGCACAAATATTCATCTGATGCCCCCATCATCATCATGTTGTTTTGATACCTGCTATAGTGCTCCTGGGGATCCGTCTTCCCCTCATATGGTTTGATGGGTTGTCCCCGATATTTACCGGGGATTTGAGCTGCCAACACCCTTGCGGTGAAAGGCGTCTTTGTGCGCAGCTGGATGAGGGGTTCACCTGAGCCTTCGGCGAACTTCCGCCTCATGTCCTCCACTTTTGCTTGCAGTGCGGCATAATTCGGGTCTGGCCCCGGTGTGGACGCCGTCGGGGGCGTTTGCCGTGCCTCCTCCAGCTGGCGACGGAGGGCCTCGATGATTTCGTGTTTGTTATCCCTCGGGGAAGCCCCTTGAGACTTCGCCCTGAATGATTGAGCGTGATTGATCTGATGCCTGACATCATCTGCGTGGAGGAGGCCCCTGGCTTTGTCCCGAGGGGGAGTTCTCTCCTCGGCCCCCGAGACGGAGCCTCCACTCTTTTGTGGTCTGCTGGTTGCCTTTCCCCCGAGGCGGTCTTGGACCCCTCGGCGTTCCGGGGCTCCCCCAAGTCTCTCGAGGGAGGAGGTCCGGGGCTTCTCCTTGTTCACACACCACTTATCCCGGGATTGGACCTCCTGGGAAGCGGTATCTTGTGCCAAGACCCCCTCGGCCTTGCCAACCCGTATGATGGGATTGTTGAATGGAGGGGGGTGGCGGAAAATTGACAGTGTTCCCTCCAAAGTGGGGTTGGAGGGGTGCCTGCATAGCGAAGGCACCGGAGTTTAGGACCATATTATGGATGAAGGCTGCGAAAGCGGCTGAAGGTCGATAGTTGGAGCCGGAGGGGGAACTTGGTTCTCACTATGGTCCTTCCTTCGGCTATCAAGGCCGATGCGGGCATCGGGGGCAGCCTTCTAGATGTGCTGACGGAGATCGGCATAGGCCTGCTCCATTTCGGCAATAGTGCCGCCTTCGGGAACCCGGTTGGAGGCCTCAGCCCCATTGGTTTCGCCGAGGGCTACATGGTTGTCCTCAAGGGTTTTGGATTGACCACGTGTTCTTCCCAGTTTGGTAGGTGTTTTTGTGTTTGGTGAAGGGGAGGGTTTCTTACTTGATTGTTCGGACCTCTTAACGAGAGCACCAAATGATGGATAGTGTACCCGGGGGTAGCTTATCTAAAGGGTTATTCCGGAGAATAACCTAGAGAGAAGTCAGAGCAAGCAAGTAGGAGAGAGAGTTAGATATATTAAATGAACTCGAGATGTTGGGATCGTTTACAAGGAGAAAGGGGCTGCTATTTATAGCCGCCATAAATGCGATATGAATACACGTGTCAATAATCCAACGGCCGAGGGTCACCTCAATCGGCATATGCATGTGCACCGCATTAAATGCGGTGGTTGGACGTGACACCACATTAAATGCGGTGGTTGTCTGTCCCCAAAGGGAATCTTCGTCGATTGTGTCGTTGCCAAAGGCTCCTCAGTGCCCGAAGGCTTTGTGTAGCCGAAGGCTACACATGTGCTGAAGGCGTCTAGGAGCCGAAGGCTCCTATTTTCTGCCTTTTTCTCCCAGTAGTGTTGTATGCTCAAATGAGGCTGTGTTGTGGAATTTGGAGCCCTCGGCTATTGGGGCCGAAGGCGCCTGCATGTGCACCGTGGGCTTCTGAACACTTGGGTCGCTGTATTTGGGCTTTGTGTGCTCATTGGACTTGATGGGCCTGAGTAGGAGAAATAGGAGTCTATGGGCCGAGGGTCCCTGGGCCATATACTCCATCAAGACAAAAATTCTTGATTGCAAATGAATAGAATTCTATTGAAATGTCTAGATGAAGAGCGGGATGGAGAGGGAAACGAAGGCCCATCTCAAGACTTGCTAGATGGACTCCCAAATGGAGAGGTGTGGGGGGCTATACAATATTTTGCCCCGACGGTGTAGGGCGAAAACATACGACAGAGGGTCTGGCAAGGCAAGCCGCCCCCGAGAATTTTGCCCAATGACCCCGTAATGGCGTAGAATGTCCAGATGAAGAGCAGGATGGAGAGGGAAACGAAGGCCCATCTCAAGACTTGCCAGATGGACTCCAAAATGGAGAGGTGTGGGGGGCTCTACAATATTTTTCCCCGACGGTGTAGGGCGAAAACAGACGACAGAGGGTTTGGCAAGGCGAGCCGCCCCCGAGAATTCAGCGTCTGAAATAGCAACCACTGAAACTTCGCGAGCAAAATCGACAGATAAGTAAAAATGGGTCTCGACGCCACGAGAATCCACTGGAATCTGAGGCCGGCTAGAACCAGACCCCTCATCCTCAGGGAAGACAGAACAGAGAGAAAGAGGTTCGGAAGAAGACATGGAACTGACCTGAGAAGTATAGAAAGGATCGCGGAACAAACGACATGATACTAAGCCTCCTAGGGTTTGCCACCAAAGAATGTAGAAGGATTGTGCAGAGGAAATGTCTCAGAAAGGTTTTCTCAGATGTGAGGGCACCTTTTGAAAACCGCTTGGAACTGCCGCTCAAGCACTCAAGTGCTGAAGTTAGTAAGACGTAATCGGAATTCGTGCAGGGTTGCAAGCGTGTGTCACCTTATGGATGCATTTAATGCGAAGCGGTGCTACACTTCGTGGAAAGGAAATTCAAATTTGAAAGGCTCGTTACTCTTCTAAAATAAAGACCGACTTATTTTAGAGAGTAGGGGGCTCGTGATGGTACCATGGATTACAGCCCTGACCCAAGAACAAATTAGAATGAAGCCCATTACTCGGGAGCAGCCCATTAGCCCATTACTCGGGAGCAGCCCATTAATCGGGATTAATAATTAACAATAGCTACTGGGCCTGACTAGGAACTCGACCCGCAAAAGGAATCCACAACCATGCCGGTCTGGATAGCAGACCTCGAGTCGGGATTTCAGCGAGGCCGGACTCATCCTAGGGCTTACATGGCAGGCTATCAATCATGTATAGCTATCAAACAGCGGTAGGAAACTAACGGAAGATGCGTGGACCTAGGGGATAATAATTGTACAATAACATAGTACAATGCATCAAAACTATCAAGCTAGCTAGACTAACTAAAATAGTATCTAACCATTCAAACCTCCCCCCACCCACCCCTGAGGGGGTAAGCAAGAGAGAGAATTTTATGGTACAATCCAAAGTGGCACGAGACAGGCCCCGACTCGTATCACAAAAATCAAGTAACCAAGATGGACCGACCCATGAAGGACCAGTCCATTAACGAGTCATAAACCTCTCGTAAAGCGTTGACCACCGAACTAGTGAAAGCCCAATAGCCAGCAAAAGATCGCAAAGTAGTCCACGAAGCCCAACTTCTGGAAAGCATCGGTCCATCAAAGAAAGCCCAGGTGCAAGACCCGTAAAGGCCCGTTCCCTGGTATGTATCCCAACAACGAAGATCCGCTACACTAAGAAGCCCAGCTTCTTGTATCCAAACCCATCCGCAAAGGCCCAAAACCATAAGTGCAGCCAGCCCAAGCTTTCACCCACCTCGCGCATCGCTTGGCAGCCCTACCCTTAATATGCGCCTCAGTCTACGATCCAGCTGTGACGGGCCACGTGGGGGGACATCGAAATGACAGGCTATCAGCAGCCATCTCGTCACAACCCAATCCCGGCCACCACCGGCAAGTATGAGCACCGACAAAACTCCAACCATGACGACATCCCCTAACAGCACCTCCAGCCATAACCTACAAGAACAAATCCCTCCCCCCACCCCCACCAAGCTCTGGCGACTAACCTAGTCGCAACAGTGAGGGAAACACAGAGAACATGCCGGAAAAGTAACCAAAAGTCAAATCTACAATCCACCGCACACCCTCCACCCCCTTTGAGCTCCGGCGACGTTCAACGGCAACGACAGAGGCGTAACAGCAGAGATCCAACAGTAGCCGGTGCAAGAGACCATCCCAAACCTGTAAAATCCCGGCATGAAGCTTCCCAAATTCAATCTCAAACGACATCAATCAACCACACGACGGACTGCCATAGCCATGGGAGAACTCCACATAGATCTGCAACCATATTCGAACCTTTCAGACAGTTCAAATCCTTACCTTTCCACCTGGCCTTCTAGCTCCCAAACCTTCAACAAGACTCATTCACCAACGTCTCAACCCCAAACTCAAAGACCGACGCCCCTTAGTAACTAATCGTGTGTTTTGTTGATTGTGGCGGTTTCCGACAAAACTTCCAGCATCGGACAACTGCAAATCAGCAAGTCCCCGTGAGGATCCATCAAGCATATCTGCACACCAATAAATCACACGAACAAATCCAAACGTCACCAAGAATTTTCCAAAAAAACAATCCCACCTAAGTGGGAAGTTTCCCAACAATCAGGACACTAGCCATTACCAGCCCACCGGAGCCAGGAGGGCTCCGGCGGTGGCAACCACCGCAAGTGGTGGTGTCGCAAGGTAGTAGAGCAACCTCGAAAGTTTTCTAGTGAGAGAATCAACTCTCAACTCTCACTACCCCGGCTAGTTTGACTTCTATCATGATTGAATGTATTAAATGTATCGGTTTCCTCCTAGACTATTGTAACATAAGATCTATAAATATTTCTTGTACCCTAAAAGTAGTCATGGACTCAGGTCGGGCCGCCCGGCCCAGAACCGGTATTGTTTGGGCCTGGCCCGGTACCCGGTTATAGGACCGGTCCGGGCCACCCTAGCCCAGAATTAATTAGGCCGGGCTCGGGCCTCCTAAAAGTGGAACCGGCCCGGCCTATTTTCTTTTTTTTGGTTTTTTCAATTTTTTTTGGTTTCTCCCGGGTTGGTCTGGGTGTTTTGGGGGGGGGGGGGTTGGGGGGTGGGGGTGAAGGGGGGGTCGGGGGTTAATTAGAGAAGCAAAAGAAATTTAAAAAAAAATAACATGAACCGGCCCGGCCCGGCCTGGCCCGGAACCGGTGCCTACCCAGGCCGGTTCCGGTTCTTCCTTCCAAAAAAAAGCCCAGCCGGGCCCGAGTCCATGACTGCCTAAAAGGGATTCACTCTCTGGAATAATAATACTGCCTTACGCTGCCTAAATTTCACTACTTTTTGTATATTAGCTCTTGTAGTTGGAATTAAAATCCACAAGTCCCAAAAAATGTTTGACATATTGACTTTTCTTGATGAATAATAACAAACACTAGATAATGATTTAATTTTAACTATTATATGTATATATCATTTATTAAGCTTATACTTTATGAAAATATTTTTAATAAGGCATATTTTAATATAATTTTCATATTCAAAATAATTTTATGTAGAGTATTAATAAATATCATTGGTCAAAGTTGATTACCATTGATCAAAAAATCCAATATGACAAATCTTTTTGAAACGAAGAAAGTATAAATTTTAAAACTTACTCCGTATTTTATTTGGGCTAGATTAAACAATGATAACACAAAATCACCGCCTCAGCTCCTTCCCATCAAAGAGGGGATGTTAGGCAAAATTCATGTGCTAATGTATAAAATTAAAGTCTTTTAATGTCCACACAAATTCACTTTAATAACCTTTTGTGGAATCCTTTAGAAAGATTTTTTGATAATATTATCCTAATCAAAGAGATAAACAAGAAGGAAATACTTAGGGGCTGAGTGGGGGTTGAAGAAAGCAGAGAGAGATGCTCCCACTTCTCTCTAACCCAACACCCCCAGCCACCAGCCACGACCACCCAGACCACGGACAGGAGCAAAACAGCAACCTCAGCAGCAGTAAAGCACCTCTCTTACGCGACGGCCTTGACAACGGGCTCGGCAAAAGTCCAGGAAACTAGCGCCGTTTACAAATCAGTAGGTGATAAAACAGTTCGGAATCAACCATCCATCCCTTTCAATACGCCCACACCAAGAATCTTCGCAGACATCATCAACACACCCAACCCTGTCATCCCGCTGAAGGAACCGATTATCATCTCAGGACTCCCAGCTGTCTCTTTTTCAAAAGAGGATATTATCACACTGTCACAGCCTCTCAACTTTACTCTCGTTGGGACCTTTCTTCATGGGATCCCCAGCTTCCCTATGGTGAGAAACACATTCCAGAAACTCAACTTTAAAGGGAATTACTCTATTGGACCTCTGGCTCCTAGACAAATTCTCATTACTTTTCAAAGGGAGGAAGATTTTCTAAAGTGCTGGATGAGGCAGATTTGGTTGATCTCAGGTATCAAACTGAGAATCACGAAATGGACAACCAATTTCCTTCCCGGTAGGGAGTCTCCCATAACCCCTACTTGGATAACCTTCCCTGGTCTTCCTGTTCACCTCCAAGACAGAAGAGCACTGCTGTCCATAGCAAATCTGATTGGGAAACCCCTTCTACTGGACAAGGATATAACGAACAGGTCCAGACCCTCGAGAGCTCGAATTTGTGTTGAGCTCGATGTTACAGCCGAGCGCATACACACAATATGGATCCAAACTGGTTCAGTGGGTTTTACCCAGGAGGTAAATTACGAATTCATTGAACCTTATTGCTCATCTTGTTTTTTACTTGGTCACCCCACTTGTAATAAAGGTAAAGAACCCTTGATTACCGTAGTTAACCCTCCTACCATCCCTCAAAAATTACCCAACCCAAAACCAAAAACCAAAACCCCACACACCACAACACCCATTCCTCTGGACAGCCAGCATACCACCTCAATTATCAACCCCTCTAATAATACCCAGACAGCCTCAACCCTAATTATCCACCCTCTCTCCCCAAGTACCAACCCAAACAGCCTCACATTGGATACCACTACCTCTCACGTGTTATCTGCACCCCAAACTCCTACTCACCCAGAGCATTTACTTGACCCACAACCCACCCTTTTCCCAGACATACACTCTGTCCACTAGACGCCAAAAACACCTCGCAACGTTACTCAACGAACTCGGCCCGCTTCCTCTACCACCCAACCCGCTGAATCTGACCTTCCTCAACCAACCCCTCCTCACAACCACACAACCCTTCCAGACACCCTCGTTCCGTTGGTTAATCGCTCTCTGGATGACCTTTCCCACAAAGAAGGTACTCCTTCTATTGTGACAGTGGAAGAGGGTCACTGTTTGGACAGTGAAAAAGCGGATCTTGACGAAATCACTGACTCTGATTGGAATGCGTTCTTGGCTTCTCTAACAAAAAAATTGGAAAAAGTATCCAGTGATCCCTCATCCAAGGCCTCTATTATCCAAACAGCTTCTAAAATGATTACAAAGAAGGTCTACAACAGAGCTACCTCCCCAATCACGACACGTTCACAGGCATCAAAGGGAGCCAGGGGGCTCCACCAATCCGTCTTATGATCATCATGAACTGGAACATTTGCGGTCTTTCTTCTTCCAGTGAAAGACTGCATAATATTATTGTTCGCTTGAAAACTTCTTTGTTAACAATTATTGAACCTATGGTTTCTATAGATCAGGGACACTATTACAAAAGGCTCCTTGGTTTTTCTAATGTTTTCACCAAAAGTGATAACAAAATTTGGTTTTTTTGGGAAGAAGACCAGTTTACTGTTGACTGCATGACGGAGGGGGATCAGGTACTCCATGCAAGAATTAAGGAAAACTGTACCTTTTTTCTATTCTGGTACTCATCAATATATGGCAAACATTCTAGGTCGGCTAGGCTTTTGTTATGGGACGATCTTATCTATTGGAACGATTCAATTACACTTCCTTGGATCGTAGGAGGGGATTTCAACGTCATTGCATCACTAAGTGAATTTAGTGGCAAAATCACTCCAAAAATTAATGAGATCTCAGATTTCACAGATTGCATTCAAAAATGTAATTTGAGGGTTGTACCTTTTACGGGCACTAAATTCACGTGGACAGGGGTACGGTCAACGGGAAGACTTTGGAGGAGATTAGACAGATTCATCGCAAACGATCTCTTTCTGAACAATTTCGAATCAACTATTACAAAGCACCTTAGCAGGTCCTCCTCCGACCACACACCTATGGTTCTGTCATGCTCTCAACAAACAACAACGGGTCCTAAAAGTTTCAGACTTCAGAATATGTGGACAACTCACCACACATTCACTGAAACAGTAACACACGCCTGGGGTTCAATTGGCAGCACAGGTGCTATGCGTCATTTCTATGATAAGCTACAAGCTACTAAAAAATCCCTTCAGGTGTGGAATCGTTCCACTTTTGGGGATGTCTTTGAGGGTGTCAAAGAAGCAGAATTGGTGGCCCAGGAGGCCAAAGTCGCATACGCTAACAATCCTTCCGCAAAGACCCGTTCAGAATGGTCACGTACACAGGCTGAATTACTGCTGAAAGTCAAAAGAGAAGAGCTATTTTGTAAACAACGGGCCAGAATCAAATGGTTGGGTAAAGGTGAAGCCAACACGAAATTCTTCCATATCTACGTACGGCTTAAACATTGGGGTCAGACTCTGCATGCCATTGAGGATGCCCAGGGAAACTTAATTCAGGATCAAAGTGGGATTGCGAATAAGGCAGTCGATCACTTCCAAACCCTATACACTGAATCCCTTGGAAGCGACCCCATAGCTCTTCTAGATCTGTTATCACCATCTATTACCTCTGAAGACAACTATTACCTAACAACTATGCCCCTGAAACAAGAGATTAAAGACGCCGCATGGTCACTAAGCCAAGACAGTTGCCCGGGACCCGGTGGGTTTAATGCGCACTTCTTTAGAACATGTTGGAATATCATTCACGATGATACTTACTTGGCAGTCCAGTATTTTTTCAAAGGAAACCCTATGCCTCAAGCCTTAAATGCTTCCCTAATCACTCTAATTCCTAAAACCCAGAATCCTAGTAAGTACACGCACTTCAGGCCAATCAGCTTAACCAACTTTATGAACAAAGTATGTACTAAGATCATGGCTAATCGGCTCAAACCTCTACTCCCGAAAATTATCTCAAAGGATCAAATCGGTTTTATGGAGGGGGAGGACATGCATCAGCATATCCTCTTAGCAAAGGAGATCCTACATCACACTGACCACAAGGTACGAGGTGGGAACGTAGCCATCAAGCTTGATCTTTCCCAGGCGTTCGATCGGGTATCGTGGTCTTTTTTGGAGGGGGTGCTTCTTAATTGGGCTTTGATGAGAAATTTATTCATCTCATCACGTCTAACCTCGCCTCCAACAGGATATCAGTCCTGGTAAATGGTCAGCCATGTGGCTTTTTCCAGCCACAGAGGGGGGTCAAACAGGGCGACCCCCTATCTCCCTACCTTTTCATCATTGCTATTGAATGTTTCAGCAGAGGTTTAAAAAGATTATTACAACAACGAATTATTGAACCCTATCTAATTGGGGGGAAGCATAGCCCGGTAGTCCAGCTTGGATACGCAGATGATTTATTGCTTTTCACCAACGGATCCTCCAGAACCATCACCAGCTTGATGAAGTTCTTTGACCTCTTCTCCAGAGCCACTCGACAGGTTGTAAACCTAAAGAAAAGCAACATCATTGTGGGTAAAAACATAAATCTAGCGAAAAAACGAGAACTTCAACAACTTACTAAAATGACAGTTTCTAATCTACCAATTTCTTACCTTGGAGTGGTTCTGCATCAGGGGATAACCAGACTCTCACACTGCACTAAAATCATCCAAGATTTTGAATACAGACTGCAAACCTGGCAGAAGAAACAACTTAATCAGATTGGGAGGTTAGTGCTTCTCAAGCATGTGTTAACATCAATTCCTCTACATCACCTCGCTATCACAAAATTCCCGATTAAAGTGATTAATGTGCTTAACCGTATTATGTCCAATTTCTTTTGGGGTTCAAATGGTGAAAAAAGAAAATACCATTGGAGGAGATGGGAACACATATGTAGGCCAGGATCGGAAGGGGGATTGAACATCAGATCACTAACAGATATTCAACAAGCACAAAATCTTAAGATGTGGTGGCAGTTCAAGGAAAATAAATCTGTCTGGGCAAACTACATGCATGTCAGATATGCAAGACACGTCCATATGAGCTCTAAACCTAATGACACCCCTATTTGGAAACTCCTGTGCACTATTGATCATGAACATCAGGGCTTGATACAGGAAACTGATGATTTACCTTTATGGAAGCTTGAAACAGATGGGAACTTTACCCTAGCAAGTGCCTACAACCATACCCGTACACACCACCCTACCACTTTCACCTCCTCGCACATTTGGTCCAACAACCTACAACTGAAACTCAAAATTTTCCTCTGGAAAGTCCTAAATCAGCTACTACCCTTCCCCGAAAACCTCGCCCACTTCAAACTTTGTTTACCCTCTAGATGCCCTTTCTGTTGCCAACACCAAGAAACGTTAAACCACTGCCTTTTTTACTGTCCCTTAATCAGACCTATTTGGAATTATTTTTCATGTATTTTGTAGGTTAGACGGACTGACCATGACAACTAAGGCAAACCATATTCATCTGGTGGCTGGGAGGGAAAACTAACAACACAAAGGACACTGTTAGACATGCAATGCACAGAATTATCCTTTGGAATATTTCGAAGTCCTACAATGCTTGCATTTGGGACAACAAATCATTCTCAAGGTTAGAAACAATCTCATCAATAAAAGCATACACGAGGGACTGGGTCTATTCTAATGCACACGAAAAGGGTTTCCATTTCGACATTGACCTCCACACAGATGGTTTAGTACCATACACAAAAATTAGAGGCAAACAGAATCAGTATCACAGCATCCAATGGAACACAGGTACCTTAACAGAGCTTACACTCAACACGAACGCTTCCTTTGTTGGCAGAAAAGCGGCAGGAGGGGGGATTCTACGAGACAGGTCTGGGAATCTGATTCTGGCGACGGCCTCCTCACGGCCCGAAACTCTCTTCAGGCAGAAACTTCATCACTCAGGATCTCACTACAAATAATGACAGAAAAAGGTTTTAAAAATTTTGAGGCACAGACGGACTCAGAGGTATGCGTTAAGATGATTAGAGGTTTGGTATCAATACCTGCATACTTAAGAGGAGATCTAGACAAAATCAATCATCTCCGCCGTGCAAGATCCATCAATTTCGTTCACCGCTACTGCGAAGCCAAATTCGTCGCCCACTATCTTGCTCTGCACGGACTCCGGACGTCAACAACCATACCACTCTTCTTCGCAGCAAACAATCTACCGACCAATGCAAAGAAAGCCTACATCAAAGACAAGATGAATGCATCGTTTTTCAGGGACACTGGCTAGAATCCGATAGAACACTCTCGAAGCGCCGGAAGCAAACTTCTTTGCGCCTAACCCTACTGACCGACAGACATTCCTTGAAAGGTTTATGTTTGGAATTCAGTTTGGGCCACATCCGTTTGGACTCACACGCCACCTCACCAGAACTTCACATTGGGCCTGCTCTCAGAATACACACTGGGCTAAACTCATATTTAGCTACAATCGTTTCTCTCTTTTGGTTTAAAAAAAAACGGTAGTTGGGTCAGGTTTAGCCCCCCCCCCAATTACTCCTTCTGTAATTCCTTTCTTTAATTTTAATAAATCCTGTAAATGTTTAAAAAAAAGGAAATACTTAGGGGTTTCGTCTAAAATAATACTAAAAAAAGAGCTATGGACAAAAAAGGGACCTTTTTCATATTTTCCAAAAATGGGACTAAAATGGGTTAAGAGACTATTATACCCTTATATTAATAGAATCTCACCCATTAGTGCTACAGTAACGCCATAGTGACCAAAAACATTATAGTGACCAAAATCCTCCAGTGACCAAAAATCATTTGTGACCAAAAAAATAAAAAAAACTCGTGAGTGACCAAAATCATTAGTGACCAAAATTCTACCTACTTACCAACGTCAACCCGTCCAGTGACCAACATCTGCCAGTCTAGTTACACTTACCCGACCCGTCCAGTTACAGTTACCTGACCCGCCCAATTATAGTTACAGTTACCTAACCCGTCCAGTTACAATTACCAATCCATCCACTTACAGTTATCAATCCGTCTAATTACTCATAAACCACCACTGGCCACCACCACCGCCGGGCGGTGACTGCCGCCACCCTTGCCCACCAGTCTCATCCGCAAACCCCCAGCCCTCCTCCCCACCCACAACCCCTACCCAGTGCCCATCAGTCCCCTGCCCCACTCCAACCCTGCACCCTATCCAGTCTATCCCCTTCGCTGGAGGCGCAACACCATCCCAAGTCGTAGACCCCCTCTCCAACCTCCCCAACCGCCGGACCTCACCCCACAACCTAGCCACCGACATTTACCTCACCATTTGACCTAGCCTCTGTACGCCGACCATACTGCCAAGCACCCCGATGCCGGATCCCTAGGTCACCGCTAATTTGCAATCTCCTTCGATGCTCGCACCTCCCCATCTGGTTCGAAACCGGCTCAAAAGAGATCGAACCTTGTCATCGTTGTCCTTGTCTGTCTCGTGTCGTCATCAATCGCTTCTATGGCTGAAATAGAGTCGAATGCGTAAACTGTTCTCAGTGATGGAGGACAGGAGGAGAAGAGGAATGATGGAGGCGTCAGGGTATGGCAAAACTGTTCTCAGTGATCGAGGACAGGCGAAATTGAATGAGGAGAAATTTCAATTTGCAGAGAAGAAGGATAAGAAGCAGGAGAAGAGTTGCGGCTGCGGCTGAGAATAAATTGGCCGACGATGCTGCTTGCGGCTGGAGGAAGAGCAACGAGACCTGAGATGAAGGCTGCGGCTGGAGACGAGATAAGATCGAGAAGGATGAATAGGGTTATATTTATGTGAGGGCATTTCAGTCTACCAATTATTATTCAGTCTCTTTTTTGTCCAAATTTTAAGGAAGTCCTATTTTTGTATATTGCATAGCCATTAGTTATATTCGAGTCATTCTTTCAAATACTTAGGGGTTCCCACCAATCTCGTGGTCAGGGAGCGATTTTAAAAAATTAAAAAAGGATATTTTGAGTTTGCACCCCATTTTATTGTCTAAATTAGACTTTGCACCCCGTTTTTAAAATCTTTAGTACTTGCACCTCAACCCCATATGAAAAGACTAAAATGCCCCCATTAACAATTTTGTTGGTCTTCAACATATTCCTGATCAAGGAGAATTTTTATCTTTTCACAAGGGGTTGGGGTGCAAATACTAATGATTTCAAAAACGAGGTGCAAAGTCTAATTTGAACAATAAAATGAGGTGCAAACTCAAATTATCCCATTAAAAAATCGTAGTTTACAGTCGTAGTAAACTGTAATATTTTCTCTTCTGCTAATATTTAATTTTTGGTGATTTATGCTGCTGAATTATTAATCTTTTGGACTTTTATCTTTGAATTTTTTTTTCACTTTTTTCTAATGATTGCCCCAATAGTCAAAGTTTCTAGATCCACCTCGGGGGACAAATTGGATGTGATCCCCATTTTTACCTGTAAAGAGGAAAATGGACTGCTTTTACTCTTTTACGGAATAGAGAAAAAACAAATTACCCTAGCTTTCCACTTTTTAGAAAACAAATTTCAACTCCCCAGTCGCCTGTTGATGCTTGCTTTCAGGAACTAATTGCCAGTCACCATTTCTAAGTCAAGAGCTGTTTCATGGAAAATTCATACTTTTTTTTCTCGTCCTGTTTCCGAATCCTCGGTTTGCTTAAGTTGTTTTACTGCTATCATACAACTCGCTCTCGTCTCCCGCTTCTCAGTCTAAGGTACGTACGTGCTCAGATCTCCAAGACAAAAAACAACTAATTTTCAGGACTTGATGTCCATTCCATTTTCTTCTTTTCCTATTTATTGTGTAATGTAATTTTTTTATTGGAAACTGATTCCATTTCTGTCTGTTTATAATCCATGTATGGTTGAACTCATTTACTGCTGCCTGCTGGTGAGTGGTGACGATCCAAGGCATTAGCATGTTATTTTATATTTAAATGAAAAAGGGAAAGTTTTAATAAAAAATAATCAAAATGAACACCTTTACCTGCTAAAAACATTTCAAGTGTTGGTGCTCTGATTATTTTATAATGAACTGTTACTTTGGCTGTTTAATCTTCAGTTTCTCCCTTTTGGCTATCCTTGATTAATTTATAAATCTAATTAGAGGATTAAAGTAAAAATGTTTGTAACATAATTAACTGTTAAGGATATTTTTACCTGAACTAATTTCAATCCCAGACCAGACTAGAGTCTAACAAATCAAACCAGATCAAATTTTGACAGTTGTAAAATACACATGGCTTGCCTAACTGAAACCACCATCTAGCCGCCTCAATTTGAAGCGCTTCAGTGGTGGAATTTTTTGATAAAATTTGTGAGCATATTATATTCTTCATGAAGTGTATATTATGTCCACCAAATTTCACCTTAAAATTCAATCAAGATGTCAGTTAAACAAATTATTAAAAATATACATAAAAATGCAGTGTTTTTTTTTATTAAACAAATTAACTGACTCTCTGATTGAATTTTAAGGTGAAATTTTGTGGACTCTATCTACATTTATGAAGAACATGCTCATAAAATTCATCAAAAAATTCTACAAAGAGGCCAGTTTTAAATACAAGTGGATGATCTGTTGACATGATAGATAACTTGCTAATTGACTCAGTTGAACATTTTTTCAAAGTTTAGGGATTTGATTATTTTTATAAAGCATGAGAACTTAATTGACGTTTTCGTGATAGTTCAAGGACCTAATTGACAGTTTTTCCTTTTTTAATATATACTCCCTCCACCCCGTTGGACATAGCCTACTTTGATTTGAATATTGAATGAAAAGAAAAGGAAACAGTGTGATTGAGATTTGTACAGAGAGAAAAATAAAGAGTACCACAAATTTACTACTTTACAAAGAAAGTGGCAAAGTTTTGGGACAAAAAAAAAACAGTTGGCAAAGTCCAGTGAGACGGAATGATTATAAACTTATATGGTTGATGGAGTATACGGCCCAGGAACCCACGGCCCATAGACTCCTACTTCTTCCACACAAGTCCATTTAGCCCAGAGAACATCTCAGGCCCAAACACAACGGCCCAAGCGTCAAAGAAGCCCAGAATACACACTCGGGTGCCTTCGGCCTACCTGGCCGAAGGCTCCAAAACTCAGTGGATAGCCTTTTTGGGCATACGAAGCTACTGGGAGAAAACGGCGGAAAACAGGAGCCTTCGACATCATCAAGCCCTCGGCATCAGAGGAGCCTCCGGCTGAGCCGAGCCTCCGGCTGAGCCGAGCCTCCGGTCACGTAGGACCTTCAGCTACACAGGGGCTTTCGGCTGCACAGGAAGCCTTCGGCCTAACATGCTCAATCATCGAAGATTCCTTCTGGAGACAGCCAACCACCGCATTTAATGCAACGTCACATCCGCCAACCGCATTCAATGCGGTGAACATGCCACTGCCGGTGCCACCCGATTGATGTGACCCCTCGGCCGTCGGATTATTGACACGTGTACTCTCATCGCATTTATTGCTGCTATAAATAGCAGCCCATTTCTCCTTGTAAACGATCTCAACTCCACATCTAGAGTTCATTTAATAAATCGACTCTCTCTCCTCCTATTTTTCTCTGACTTCTTTCTAGTTATTCCCACAATAACCCCTCGGATAAGATACCCCCCGGGTGGACTATCCATCATTTGGTGCTCTCGTTGAGAGCCGAACAATCAAGTAAGAAACCCTCCCCCTCTACCAAACACAAAACACCTACCGAAAATGGGAAAAACTCGTGCTCAATCCAAAACCCTTGAGGAAAACCACGTAGCCCCCGGCGAAACCAACGGGGCTGAGGCCTCCAACAGGCTCTTAGTACCCGAGGGTGGTATCATCCTCGAATTGGAGCAGGCTACTGCTGACCTCCGTCAGCAGCTACAGAAAAACGCCCCTGACGCCCGCATTGGCCTTGATAATCGAAGGAGGGATCGGAGTGAGAACCAAGTTCCCCCTCCGGCCCTAGCCATCGATCTTCAGGCTGCCTTTGCGGCCTTTATTCAAAACATGGCTCTCAATTCCGAAGCCCTCGTCTCTCAAGCACCCCTTCAGCCCTTTGCTGGAGGAAATGTTATCCAACTGCCACCACTCCCTCCTTTGTTCAACAATCCTCCCCCGGGGATTGGCAACGACGAGGGGGTCATGGCGCAGGATATCGCCTCCCAAGAGGCCCAATCCAGGGATAAGCGCCCCATGATGAAAGAGAAACCCCGGACCTCTGCACTTGAGAGGTTGGGGGGAGTTCCCGGGCGCAGAGGGGTCCAAGACCGCCTCGGCTAACAAACGCTCAGCAGGCCCCAGGAAAGTGGAGCCTCCGCTTTGGGTGCCGAGGGCATGCCTCCACCCCGGAGCAAAGGCAAAGCCCTCCTCCATGCCGATGACGCCAGGCACCAAATCAATCAGGCTCAATCCTTCCAGGCCAACTCCCAAGGGGTTGCCCCGAAGGATCCCAAGGACGAGATCATCGAAGCCCTCCTCTGTCAACTTGAGGAGAATCATCAGGCACCCCCGACGGCTTCCACGGCGAGACCAGATCCGGAATACGCTGACCTCCGGGCACAGGTGGAAGAAATGAAACGTAAGCTCGCTGAAGGCTCAGGCGAACCCCTCATTCAACTCCGCACCAGAACGCCATTCACTCCGAGGGTGCTGGCGGCCAAGATTCCCCATAAATACCGGGGGGCAGCCCATCAAACCATACGAGGGGAAGACGGATCCCCAAGAACACTACAGCAGGTATCAAAATAGCATGATGATGATGGGGGCATCGGATGAGTATTTATGTCGTTGGTTCCTCTCCACTTTGGAGGGACCAGCGTATGAATGGTTCAACCGGTTGCCCGAGGGCAGCATCGATTCTTGGCAGGAACTTACTCACCGCTTCCTCACACAATTTGCCGGGAGGCATCGCTCAAAGAAACACTTCTCCCACCTTCTGAATGTGAGGCAGCAGAAGGAGGAAACCCTTCGGAGTTTCCTGGAACGCTGGAGGCAAGCCTCCCTCGAGGTCGAAGGTGCCGATGACAGAACCCTGATGGCCCTCTTCCACACCGTCCTCCGCAACAGTAATTTCTCCAGGAGTCTCATCACTGATCCCCCCCGCAATTATACAAAAGCCCTTCAGCGGGGGGACCGATACGCCGAGGCAGAAGAAATCGAGAAGGATCGCCGCATCACGGATCCTTCTCAGAAGAGTGAAGGCAGGAATCGCCCCGGAGGGCCTCCCCCTCCGGCCAACTGAGAGGCACAATACAACGATCGCTCCCGAGGTGGCCAAGCCAGACCCGGGGGCGGTTACAAGAACAATCCGAAGGCATGGGCGCAACCCGTCCTCCTTGAGCACCCACGCACTCCCCTGACGCATCCCGTCAGCGTCATTCTGGATCACGCAGAAGAGCGAGGGCTCGTGGAGTGAGACTCCCGTACACCCCTCGAGATTTATGCCATCGGCCCTGATGAGCCCTATTGCCGCTTTCACCGCCACCATGGACACAAAACCGACGATTGCCATCAGCTGAAAACCGCCATCGAAAGGTTGATACAGGCGGGCCACTTGTCTCAATTTGTCAGGGGCCCCCCTCATCATCAAGGGCCTCCGCCGAAGGCTAATAAGTGGGTGAACCCCAACACCATCCCTCTGGGAAACCCACAGAGGAAGAAGCGTGAAATCGGGGGCCTCGATGAAGAGGAAGGAGGCTCCCATCAAGCGAAAGAAGTGGGCTCAATCCCTCTACGTTGGGGAGGTCAACCACATGCCCCCAACTAAGAAGCCGAGGGGGGAACCCATCTTCTTCACAGATGCGGACCTCCCCTCGGGCTCTCTGCCACATAGGGATGCTCTCGTCATCCACACAGAGATCAATGACGCCATCATCCTCCGGACGTACGTTGACACGGGGAGTTTTGTCAACGTTATGTACCTCAGCACTTTCCAAGAGTTGAGACTCGACAGGGGATCCCTTCGGCACATCAACACCCCCCTCTCCGGATTCACAGGGGACAGCATAGACGCCGAGGGCGTCATCACCCTCATGCAAGGTTGTTAAACTCGAGATCCTAGCACGGATCGGAAGGGGTCTAGGAGATCGTAACTCGGGGATCGTAACTCGGATCGTAAGATCCTACCATACAATATATATATAGACATACAATTCAATTCTACTTATATTCCCGATTAATATTAATATTACTACGTAATAATTATATAAAACAGTTAACGTAACAACTTAACATAATTATATAAAATATAAACTGAATAACATTTAATTATATAATATAAATTATATTTAATTATATTTAATAATATAATTATATACAGCAGTTAACATAAATTGAATAACATTTGGCAAGAATTTCAAAGATAAACCCCAAAACATATGACAACAAAATAACATACGAATATTAATTTGACACAACAAGTTCATTAGGAGGAGGAGTCCCAAAAGACCCGATAAAAAGCAGTCCCAAAAAATTAAAATTGGACGAAAAGATAGAACAACGAAGAGACGAAGCGGACAAAACAGAGTACATCGAAGAGACGAAGCGGTCGAAAGAAGAGAACAAAGATGAGAAGAAGAAAACGAAGCAGGGAAGATTGATTTAAAGCGCAAGAAGCAGGGAAGATTAACGTTGCAGCAGGTGTCGCTTGGGCTTCGTTCATCCTAAGTGGCGATGGGTTCCGCGACTTCTTCCCCTTTTTTAGCTTTGAAGTCGCAACTCGTGTAGATCGAAGAATCGTACGAGTTACGATTTATTTTACTCGACGATCCGACGATCCTAGGGCGTTTTCCGATCCCAGCAGCGTTCCAGCTCGCACCTCCCTATTCTGATCGTAAAAACGTACGATCCTGCGATTTGGATCGCGATCTTAACAACATTGCCCTCATGGTTGAATTCGGCGACGGATCCCATAGAGCCAAGCTCGAAGTGGAGTTCGTCGTCGTCAACCTCGACTGCACGCACAACATCATCCTCGGCCGGCCTGCCCTCGAAGACTTGGAAGCCGTCATCTCCATGAGGCATCTCTGCCTCAAATTCCCCAAGCCTACCGGCATCGGTTACTCGAGGGGGAATCAGAAGCTCTCCAGGGCCTGTTACCTTCAACTTACCAAGAAGGTTAGTAAAACCGAATTTCGAATTGACACCATCACCACCAAGGCTTTGGAGGAAGAAGAAGGTAGGCCGAGGGCTGAGCCTGCCGAGGAGACTGAAGACTTGATACTCGATCCGGCCAAGCCGGAGAGAGTCCTGAAGATTGGAGCCAAGCTCCCCGAAGACCTGAAGGCTGACATCACCGAAGCCCTCCGCGCCTACTCCATTGTTTTTGCATGGGGGCCGAAGGATATGCCGGGAATTGACCGAAAGGTCATCACCCACCGCCTGGCGGTGGACCCTTCGGCCAAACCGGTGCAGCACCGGAGGAGACCCCTCTCGGCTGAGAGAAGGGAGTTCGTGAAGAAGGAGGTGACCACGCTCCTCTCTATCAAACACATTAAGGAGGTGAAATACCCTTCTTGGTTGGCAAACGTAGTCCTCGCACAGAAGCCCCCTACCTTCCGCATGTGCGTGGATTACACAGACTTGAATAAAGCGTGCCCTATGGACCCCTTCCCCCAGCCAAACATTGATCAACTGGTAGATGAGACCGCGGGATGCGAAATCATGTCTTTCCTCGACGCATTCCGCGGATATCATCAAATCTATATGCATGAGGAAGACGCTGAGAAAACCGCCTTCATGACACCCGAAGGCATCTTCTGCTATCTTGTGATGGCCTTCGGCCTCAAAAACTCAGGCGCCACCTACACCCGCATGGTGGCTAGGGTCTTTCAAGCTGTCCTAGGACGCACTATGGAGGCTTACGTTGACGACATGATCGTCAAAAGCAAGAAGGCAAGCACCCACGCCGACAATCTCCGGGAAATCTTTGCCATCATGCAAAGGTTCAATCTCCGGCTGAATTCAAAGAAATGCACCTTCGGCGTACAAGGATGAAAATTCTTGGGCCACATGGTAAGCCGAAGGGGTATCGAGGCCAACCCCGAGAAAATTCAGGCCATCATCAACATGGAGCCTCCACGCAACGTCAAAGAAGTTCAACGGTTGACGGGTCGCCTGGCGGCCCTCAACCGCTTCCTCTCCAAATCAGCTGAGAAGGCCCTCCCCTTCTTCCAAATCATGAGGAAGACAGCGGGCTTCCAATGGACTTCTGAATGTTAAGACGCCTTCGACGGGTTCAAGAGGTACCTGTCTTCCCCCCCGGTACTCTCCAAACCAAAGGTGGGGGAGACTTTATACTTATACCTGGGTGTTAGCCCTGCTGCCATCAGCTCAGTGCTAATCCGGGAGGAGGACGGCGTCCAACACGCCATCTTCTACGTCAGCAAAACCCTCCGGGAGGCCGAACTCAGGTATTCTCCCGTCGAGAAGACGGTGCTAGCCATCGTTTGGACCGTCAAGAAGCTTGGCCACTACTTTCAAGCTCATCCGGTCCAAGTGCTCACACATCAACCCCTCGGCGCCCTCATGAGGAGTCCCACTAGCTCCTCCCGGATGGTGAAATGGGCCATCTTCCTCAGTCAATACAACATAGATATCCGTCCGAGGCCTGCCATCAAGGGCCAAGCCCTGGCAGACTTCGTAAAGGAATGCACCGCGAGATCAGCGGTGGATGAAGAGCCTTCGGCGCCTCTTGATGAATGGTGGACACTCTACACCGATGGCTCCTCGGCCGCCAAACCATGCGGAGGAGGGGTGGTTCTTATCACACCCGAAGGCTTCCGCGCCTATTATGCCATTCGCTTCTCCTTCAAAGTCTCCAACAACGAAGCCGAATACGAAGCCCTCCTCTGTGGTCTTCGGCTGGCAGCAAATCTGAAGGCCAAAATGATCCACGTAAAGTGTGACTCCAAACTTGTCGTAGGTCAAATTTCCGGGGAATACGAAGCCAAGGAAGGGAGGATGAAACAATACAAGGAAGCGGCCAAGGAGTTGCTTAAGGTATTTGAGGCACATTCTCTTACCCAAATACTTAGGGCTCAAAATTCCGAGGCCGACATTCTATCCAAGCTCCCAGATGAATCCCCCGAGCACCTCTCAAAAATTGCAAGAATTGAGGAACTCAGCCTCTCGAGCATCCACGCGAGCCCCGTCATGAACATTCACCTAAGGCCGGGGAACTGGATCTCCGACATCATCAACTTCATCACCACAGGACAACTCCCCGAGGATGAAGCCCGCGCCAAGTTAGCAAAACTGAGGGCTCCTAGCTACACCCTCGAGAATGGTAGGCTCTACAAGAGATCCTACAACGGCACCCTCCTTCGGTGCCTTCATCAGGATGAAGCCGAAGTCACAATGGAGGAGGTGCACAGTGGCACTTGCTCAGCTCACCGGGGACCCTTCTCCATGTCCCGAAGGCTCGTCGTTCAGGGCTACTTCTGGCCCACGATGGCCCGGGATTGCGCTGATCTAGCCCGAAGGTGTACCGCATGCCAACACTTTCAGAAGGCCCCCGGCAGACCAGCGGTCAACTATGCCCCCATCAGCACCGTTATACCCTTCTCCAGATGGGGTATTGACTTAGTAGGCCCTCTTCCGAGGGGTACCTCCAACAACAGATACATCATCGTTGCCATTGACTATTTCACCAAGTGGTGGAAGCCGAGCCCCTCGCCAGCATCACTGAGGCCCGGTGCCGCCACTTCGTCCTCAAGAACATTCTGACAAGGTTTGGCGTCCCCCAACAAATCATCTCCGACAATGGCACTCAATTTGAGGCAGCCCCCTTATGCGCTCTCCTCGAGGCGTGGGGCATCAAACACACCTTTTCTTCCGTTGCCTACCCTCAGGGCAACAGGCAAGTAGAGAATGCCAACCGCACCCTCCTCGAAGGGTTAAAGAAGAAACTGGAAGCCGAAGGGGGAGGCTGGGTAGAGGAGCTCCACAACATCTTATGGGCCTACCGTACCACCCCTCGGCGTGCAACAGGTGAAACACCCTTCTCATTATGTTATGGCTTTGAGGCTAAGGCTCCAACGGAGGTGACCCTTCCTACAAGAAGGGTGGAACAATACGAACCCGAGGTCAACGACGCCAACATGGCCCTCGATCTTCATCTTATCTCAGAACGCCGAGAGCAAGCCTTCCTCAGGGCTGAAAACTATAAAAGACAAGTCAAGGACTACATCGACGCGAAGGTCTGCTCCCGGGAATTCCAGGTGGGGGACTACGTCCTCCGACGAAGGGAGGCCAGCCTACCCACCGAAGGCGGCAAGATGGCGCCTAAGTTTGAAGGCCCCTACATTGTCTCAGCCATCATCAAGCCGAGAACATACAAGTTAAAGCGTCCTAATGGGACAGAGGTCCCTAGACATTGGAATGTGCACCACCTTGTCAAATTCTATCAATAAAACATGAGTGGCCAAGCCCTCATCCTCAACAAATGTAAATGATATGTGGCCCGAAGCCCCATCTGTTTTGAAAGAATGATCAAAAGGCCAAGCCTTCATCACCTATATGTCACACAAGCGGCCCAAGGCCCCCTTCTTTCTTGAAAATGAGTGGCCAAGCCATCATCTCTTCACCAAAATAGGCCCAAGGCCTCTTCCCCTCATAAGGAGGAACACCAAATTAGGTACCAAGTACCAAGTTGATAGAGTATTAATTCTAGAGAGAAGTGAGAGCTAGAGAGAGAAAGTGAGTAATTGTATTTCTCAACCCCCTATAACTAGCCCCAAAGGGTCTATTTATAGGTAAAAATGTGGATTTGGGCTCCTAGCCATGGGCTTAGGAGGCCCATTACAATAATTATGCCTTCTTTGGGCGAAATAGGGCCACTAATGGGCTGAGTACAATACTTAGTAAATAAAACAAGGAGATGCGTTCTGCCCGGACGAAGCCGGGCCGACGCGGTGCCTTTTGGCCGATGCGGTCCATGGGCCGATGCGGCCCCCCGGTAGCCCATGCGTGCTTCCTGGGTCGATTCGGCTTCTGGCCGATGCGGGCCCATTGGCCGAAAGGGGCCATGTGGGTGTTCTTTTGGTCATCATTGACTCGAGTATGTGGGCCATGGGGTCCAGGCCCATATACTCTATCACAAGTGTACGGGTTACCCCCATCACTCTTTGAGAACACCAAGTGTTTTTTAGCCGCACCCCACGAGGGCAATCATGCATACATTATGCATACTTATACATACTCTCTTATTTAAAAAAAAAAACTGGGGGGTGCAACACCCCTCGGCCCCGGCTGGTACCAAGTGCCCCCGGCTATTTGTGTTCCACACACAAATAAAACCCTTCACAGAAACGCTTTCCGTGCCATCCCCCAAGGGGAGGCAGGCAACGGACCATGTCCCGGGCCCAGGATTCGACTTTCACAAACGAAACGCTCCCCGCGCTATCCCTCAAGGGGAAGCAGGCAACAGACCATGTCTCGGGCTGAGGGGACGACTTTCAAAACCGAGGCGCTTTCCGCGCTATCTCCCAAGGGGAAACAGGCAACAGACGATGTCTCGGGCCGAGGAAACGACCCTCAAACCCTTCGGGATATCTGAAGGTCATTCCCGAAGGGGGAGCCAACAGTTTATTCCGTCGCCTTCCATATAGGCCAAGCCTTTTCTAGAAACCAAGTTTCTAGATGCCTCTCCTACATCATTAAAAAAAAAAAAAAAGATGTGTAGGAGGAAAGGAACTCCCCGGATACTATTCTCCCCGGAGGCTCAACAATTCGGATATATATATATTCCCGAAGGCTCCTACAAAGGCACACGAAAATCTCTCAACAACAAGTCATCCGACTACATAACCGAAGGCTTCACTACATAAAGCCTTGGAGCACAACAGTTCCCCCGGAGGCCCAAGAAGAGGCCTTACCAAATTTTGGCGAAGACTAGGCAGTAAATTGTGTGCCGAAGGCTCCCCCTTTCTAAATCTTACTACACAAGGAAGCTAGTCTATCTCACACCCGAAGGCATGCCCTCGGATCGGTGGGACAATTTCATGAGACCCACAACAGCAGAAGATTCATCAAACTCCTTCATCTGAGGGGTCCACAACATCTATTATAATGTTGAGGAAATTTTTTCGAAATCCACAGATCATCCGAGGGCTCACTACACTGCCTATTGAAACTTTGGGGAAATTTGACTAAGTCCACAATTGGGAACCCCTCGCTGGGCAAACATGGACTTCGCTACCACCAACAGGCTTAGAGCCGAAGGCAACCTCAAACTACTCGACGAGGGCCTAAAAGTACACTGTAAGTCGAAGGCTCAAGAACGTCGATGGCCTACGGTGATATTAGCTTAGAAAAATTCCTAAGTCTAATTCCTCCTGGCTCTCGGTCTTACTACTACAAGCTTCCGGGGGGCCTAGGCTACAACTGTGAACTCGTCGCAAAGTTCCTCACTTAGGGAATTTTCCAAGTCCACAATCACAAACCCCCGATGATTCTACGCTACAGCCGAAGGTTTTTGACAAAGTATTTAGAAAATTTTCTAAGTACACCAACTGGTGGCCTTCGGGAAACTAGGCGAGGGAAAGGAAAACAAACATTCATTCATACGCAAATACAAAAAGAAACGAGGGCATACATTCATCAAAAGGCAAAGGCTTATACTATGAGACGATGACAATCACTCATTAAAAAGCCCGGAGGCATATCACATTCATTCAAAAAGATGAGTATTAACAAAAGATGTTTGTTTACAATTGGCCGAAGTCTAGGCCTATAATCTATTACAAAGAGAGTGCTTAAACAAAATCCTAATCTTTGGGCTCCTCGGATGCGTCATCCTTCGCCCTCGAAGTAGCATCATCCTCGGTTCCCTCCTCATCGTTGAGACCATACTCCCTCATCAGCTCCGAATCTGCAAGCTGGGCCCTCTCTTCACCCTCCGGAAGGGGGACTCGGACATCAGGTTGCCGGGGAGGAAGCCCATATGCTGAAGGATCGAACTCGTCCTTGGGGATGTCGAAGTGCTGGGCGAGCTTCCGGTATATTAGGCGCTGAGTGAAGAACTCACCTCCATCAAAATAATCTTTGCCTCTCAGAGCCATCCACTCGGACCCGGGGCCTTTCACCCAAGCGCCGACACCTTGCTCAATAACCGAAGCCACCCATCCCTGGTGCTCATCGGATTTCCACCCCTCAGCGAGGAAAGCACCAACAGCATCTTCTTTGGCCTTGGCCATGGCCTCAGTCTTCGCCCTCTCGGCTTCATCGGCCGCTTTCTTTGAGGCCTCCTCAGCTGCCTTCTCAGCTTCAGTGATAGGAAACTGTCCAGGTAAACAGTAAAATCACAGAATCTATCAAGAACAACTAAGAGTTTTTATTGATGAGGAAGAATCGATTACAGAAAGAGAGTAAGAAATCAATGGCCGAAGCCCCCAATATGAGCCGAAGCCCCCAAGAAAGAGAGTAACTCTCGATCTCCCAAGTCCCAGTCTGAAAAATGTCTAAACAGCCTACCTAACCCTTCCCTGCCTTCTGCTATTTATACTAAACTAATACACTTTTATTCTTATTAATATGCTAATAGGCCCAGTCCATTATTCTTATTATATATTAGGCCCGGACCCTAACAATACTCCGCCCCTTAAACATCCATCTTGCCCTCAAGTTGGATGATATGACACAGCCACTAACTTATTCTCTTCTTTCATCCTAGCACCCCTTCCTCTCCAGTACTGATTGGTCTGCTGGGCCTTTAGCTTTACTACTTCCATCTTTCCCTCTAAGTATTTCACAGCATAGTTCCACATAGGCCAGACAATTTGATCCAGAACTGTGATTTCTGCAGGTTTTTGGAAGACCCAATTGCAGCTTGCTGTAACATTGGGGACAGCTACTTCGTGCCTTTGAACACTTCTTCCTTCAACGTCCTGCTCTCTTGATGAGTCATCTCTTTGTAGAATCACCTCCTGCCCTTGTACTTTCCATTTGAAGGTCTGACTTTGGAAGTTAATCTCCATGTCTCCCAAACTTGTTAACCAGTCCATTCCCAAGACTAAATCCATGCTCCCCAGCTCCAATAAGTAATAAGTTTGGTGAATACCAATTCCTTGCACATTCAGATCCACACCTGCACACCATCCACAGATTGGAATACATTCGCCATTCCCTAACTGCACCCTATTCCCTGTGAAATGAGTATAAGGAATCCTCCACTTTTCCGCCAAGTTTAGTGACAGAAAATTGTGTGTAGCACCTCCATCAATGAGTACATTTATTGTGCTTTCACCTTCATGCCATTTCAGTTTACCTCTCACCTTAAATGTTTTCACAGGGGTTATTTCTTTCTCATCACTTACAGAGAATTGCATGGTCTTCAATTCTAGAGGTGTGATCTTATCCCTGCCTGATCCCAGTGCTTCAAATTCAAACTCAGCTTCACCCTCCGATCGTTCCACTAAAGTTATTGTATAATTCTTCATCTTGCACACATGTCCCCTTCCCCAATTCTCTCCGCATTTGAAACATAGCCCCTTTTTACTTCTTTCAAGCAATTCTTCTTGTGATAATTGGGGTTTTGTATTCCGCTGAACTGAATTTGAAGATTCCTGCTTCTTCATGTTATCAACTAAATAGTTGCCAGATGGATTCTTGGTTGTGTAGCTAGAACTCCCTCTACAACCATCTTCCCATTTCTGATTTGCAGTCTGCACCTTCTTTCTTTCCTCCTCTTTATCTTTTACAAACAAAGTTTCCAAAATTTTGTTCTCAATCGCGGAGGCAGTATCCATAACTTCTGCCAATGTTCTAGTATGATGTAACTTCAATTCTGCTTTTATATCTCTTCTCAATCCCTTAAGAAAGGCTGCTTTTAAGACTTCTTCTGTTAAATGGCCTTGTGAAGCGATAACCTTTTCGAATCGATCTCGGTACTCTTGAATTGTAGCTTTCTGTTTCAGACTGAAAAGAGGCCCAAGAGGATCGTTTACCATATCAGGCTGAAATCTTCTAGTCAACGCCCTAGTGAAAGACTCCCAGTTCTGATGTGCAGCTTGTCTCTCCCACCATTGAAACCAACTGAGAGCTTGATCCTCCATAGCTAGAACTGCCACATCAATTTTCTCCTCCTCCTCAGTTCTATTTAACCTGAAATAGCGGTTCATTCTCATCAACCAACCACCAGCGTCAGCTCCATTGAAAAGTGGTAATTCAATTTTCCTTTCAGTCCGGCGGTGGTGATCGTGTCTCCTGTGTCGATGAGGGTGGTTTCGCGGTGGTGAATAGTCCGAACTGTTTTCCGATCCTTCTGAACTGGTTGCCCGTCGCGATTGGTGATGGTGATGCGACGATTGATGGTGAAACGGTTGATGATGATGCGACGTGCGATGCGAGGCAGATGATCGGTGAGAGAGGCTTCGCGATCGACTGGCGAGGTTCTTCTGAAATTCCGCCAAGTTCGCTTGCATCGTCGCTTGCATCGATGTCTGAATCGAAGCCAATTTTTCCGCCAATTGGTCCGCCATATTACTCTGCAATTCACGCATCCTCCGATCCAATTGATCGTGTAATTCTCTTTGATTTCTCCCAATATCCACCATGCTTCGTTCCACCTCGTTCATTCTGGCTTCCATTTTGGAACGCGTATATCTCATTCAGCGATCGAACACTGCTCTGATACCAATTGATAGGAAACTGTCCAGGTAAACAGTAAAATCACAGAATCTATCAAGAACAACTAAGAGTTTTTATTGATGAGGAAGAATCGATTACAGAAAGAGAGTAAGAAATCAATGGCCGAAGCCCCCAATATGAGCCGAAGCCCCCAAGAAAGAGAGTAACTCTCGATCTCCCAAGTCCCTGTCTGAAAAATGTCTAAACAGCCTACCTAACCCTTCCCTGCCTTCTGCTATTTATACTAAACTAATACACTTTTATTCTTATTAATATGCTAATAGGCCCAGTCCATTATTCTTATTATATATTAGGCCCGGACCCTAACATTCAGCCTTGCCCTCGGCCCGGGCCTCCACCTTGGCGGCCTCCAGCTTTTCCGCCGCCTGCCTCAGGGCCTCCTCCAGCTCAGCCATTTTCCTGATGGCCTCGGTATTCTTCGCGACAAGCCTCTTAAGGGCCTCATCGTCTTCCGCCTTCCGGAGGCGGGCTTGTTCCATCCTCTGGACATATTCTCCGAAAGCCAGGCTAGCCTGTAAGCGAAAAGAAAGGACGCTCAGGAACTTACAAAAACATGAAAAAGGAGGGACACGAAGAATTCAATTGCGAAAGACTCAGGAACTTACAGAAACCGAGGCTTGGAGGGCTTTGACTTCAAGGGCCTCGTCGTCAAATCGGCCGAGGGTAGACCGGTCCAGCGGGGGAGTTGCACCCCTCAGGAACTCCCTCGGGTTGAGGGTGCCGTGCATGATGGCAGTCCCTTTTTTGAAGGAGAACTGCACCATTTCTTTAGGCCAGGCCCCATCGTCAAAGTCGTCCAGAGGGTTGGACTCTGAGGGCTGAAAAGTAGGGGGCTCATCGATAATCACCAAGGGGGCATCCTTGCCCCCCTCGCCCCTTTTCTTCCTCTTATTTTCCGGAGGCATGACACCCTTCCCGGTATTTTTCCTCTTTAGCTCCCCAACTTGGGAGCCCCCGGCTTCAGCACCGGTGTCAACAACAGCAGCTTCCTTGAGGGGGCCCTCACCATCCGGAACCTTAGAGGCCCCGTCTTTCTTGAGAACTTCGTCAACAAGGGGTTGGTTCGAGGGCCCCTCCTCCTTCTTCTTCTTTGGCACCTTGGCCAGCTTTTTAGACAATCGGGCGAAGGCCTGCACGTCCTTAATATCACCTGCAGCAATTCAGAAGGGGTTAGAATCAAAACAAGTAAAGTACAAAAAAAAGAATTCTAAGTACCAGTAACAAGAGCCCCCGGCTACAACCTCCGGCGTTTTGATACCCCCGATCAATCTCAGGATATTTTTCGCCTTCGTCCCCCGGAAGGCGATATCGCCGGAACCCCAGCAGGTACAGCTCCTCAGGTGATGTCACCTCCTTGATCGTGATCACTTGGTCGGAACCCTCGGGCTTCTTAGTAAGCTTCCTCCCCGCCTTATCGAGAGCTGCATTGCCCACCTTCGGATGTCTCTTGAAGTGAATGCGCAAGGCCCCCGGGAACGGATTTTCGGCCATCCGAATATAACAGAATTTCTACTTCCATTCTTTGTGGGAGGAGGGGGTCTCGGAGAAAAGTTTCCACGCCGGGACTTGTTGAAGATTGGCTTACCCTCCGGCGTGCGAGTGCCCCCCTCTACAGAGGTTGAAGGAGAGGAAAAACTGATCCAACGTGGCGGTCACCCCCCGGCTTCGGCAAAGAGCCAGGAACCCCGCCAAGTAATAATGGCTGTTGGGCGTGAGCTGGCAGGGGGCTAGCTTCACAAACCTCAAATACTCCAGAACGAAAGGGTGGAGCGGAAACCTGAGGCCCAACTCCACCGAGAGCACGTGAACTGAAAAACACCCCTCAGGGGGATGGGAGAGCAAATCCTCGGGCCCTGGCTCCACGACCTGTGCCGACGGTCCCACAAATATCTGGAGGGTTAGGCATTCGGCTCCCGAGGCCGTGGTCTTCACCTCGAGGGCAGTGGTATCCAAGTATGAGTGCCCCTCGGGTATTCCAACCGGCCGCCCAACGTCGACGATCGCTTGCTTCCCCTTTTGCGTGGCCCTTTGCTTCTTCTTCCTTCCGGGTGCAACCCTTAGAGGCTCCGGGTTTAAAGGCCGGGAACTACTCGCCTCACCGGCACCTCGCGAGGGCATGACGGCAACCGTCACCTGGTGGCGTTCCTTCTCCTCCTCCTCCTCGGCGACTTGCAGAGCGAGGGTCAGCTCCTCGTCCTCATTCACTTGTTCGAAGTCTTCGGCCTCCAACTCGGCCCGAAGGACTTTTTGTACCTCCTCAGCTACCACGAAGTCGTTGTTCGCCGATGGCTGCTCGCTGGAGGACTCTACATCGGAGATACTCTCACCTTGTACCGATGGCTCCCTCAAGATGTTTTGAGAATCACTCCCGGAGGACATGTTGTCTGTGATAACCGGAGGGTTTTTCTTTTCAAGATGAAAGGAGATCCCTAAGGTTCTAAGGCCACTAACACTAGATTTACGGTCGAAATAGCAAAGTATGCTAAGTAAGGAAAGAACAGATGAAGAACTGACCTTGGAGATTAAAGTTTGATCGAGGGCAGGGGTTTCTCTCTCTAGAAAAATTGGCAGAGCTCCGCTATCACTCAAGTTCGCACAAGGGAATCAAACCTGGCCTTGGAGTATTTATAAACTTCCGGCCTTGAAAAACGGGCCTCGATTTAAAAAGCCCATCATTACGGGCCGCCGCCTTGACCAATGGGTGGCACCCGCCCCCCGTCAGCCAACGAGAACACGCCACGTCAACCCCTCCTACAACGGCTCTATTACAACGCCTATATCCCTCAAACATTGGGAAGCACTCGAATGATAGCCTCCGGCTATCGCACACCGTAGCCTTCAGTTAGCGAGTCCCGACAAACGCCTTCGGGGCAAGAAGAAGCATAAGCCGTCGGCTTAACAATGTTTGCACCCCTCGGGGGCTCATCAACTCATCATAACTCCTTTAGCCCGAACTTGCCTTCGGCCTAAAGGAGTGGGGGACTGGGATACATCCCTCGGCTACCACGAAGTACAAAATTTCCTCAGGCAAAATTTACAATTGACGCATACAGCCTCCGGGGCAAACATTAAAGTGGAACCCCTCGGGTACAAACCTCAAAGTACCCTTCAGCAGAAGAAAGGCATCAAAACACATACAGATGATACATTTCCCTCAGAAAATCCTCGACATGTGAGGGACTGAGGGGAGCCTCCGGCAAACCTACGAATGTTATGTATATTTTTTCAGAAAACCCTCGACATGTGAGGGACTGAGGGAAGCCTTCGGCAACCAGCAGAAGACAAGTTATCAAGCAGAAGCACCCAACGAAATGAGGAAGCCTCCAGAAGAATCAACGCAACTACTCCTTTTTCCTCAAGTACCTTTTGGCAAAAGGAGTGAGGGACTCCTGATGGAGTATACGGCCCAGGAACCCCCGGCCCATAGACTCCTACTTCTCCCACACAAGTCCATTGAGCCCAGAGAACATCTCAGGCCCAAACACAACGGCCCAAGCGTCAAAGAAGCCCAGAATACACACTGGGGTGCCTTCGGCCTACCTGGCCGAAGGCTCCAAAACTCAGTGGATAGCCTTTTTGGGCATACGAAGCTACTGGGAGAAAACGGCGGAAAACAGGAGCCTTCGGCATCATCAAGCCCTCGGCATCAGAGGAGCCTCCGGCTGAGCCAAGCCTCCGGTCACGTAGGACCTTCAGCTACACAGGGGCTCTCGGCTGCACAGGAAGCCTTCGGCCTAACATGCTCAATCATCGAAGATTCCTTCTGGAGACATCCAACCACCGCATTTAATGCAACGTCACATCCGCCAACCGCATTCAATGCGGTGAACATGCCACTGCCGGTGCCACCCGGTTGATGTGACCCCTCGGCCGTCGGATTATTGACACATGTACTCTCATCGCATTTATTGTTGCTATAAATAACAGCCCATTTCTCCTTGTAAACGATCCCAACTCCACATCTAGAGTTCATTTAATAAATCGACTCTCTCTCCTTCTATTTTGCTCTGACTTCTCTCTAGTTATTCCCGTAATAACCCCTCGGATAAGATACCCCCCGGGTGGACTATCCATCAATGGTTGTACTAGAAAAGACTGTTTGAGAAATAAGATAATCAGAAAAAAAGTGGGAGTAATGCCTATAGACGGAGTGATACACTGGCGAATTAAAAGGTGGGCAAAATAGGCGGGGACGAGAGGTCAAGAGGGAAAAGAAGATCCAAATAGACATGGATTAGAGGAATGAGAAGTGATATGCTTATTTTTGGGTTAGGCGAGAGTAGAGACCAGAGAGAGCAAAATGGAGGATGAATATTCTTCTGGTGGATATTCTTTTACCCTTTTTATGTTATATACTCCCTCCGTATTTTAATGTTTGCTGCACTTTCCTGTTTTGGATGTATTTAAAAATTTGCTACACTTTCACTTTTTGGTAAGTTTTTACTTTGAAAATACTCAATTACCCTTACTTTTTCTACTTTTTATCTTCTCTTTCATACTTTTCCATTATCTCTCATATTTTTTCTACGCTATTCATTACTTCTTGTGCCCAAACCTATTGTAGTGAACATTAAAATACGGAGGGAGTATATATTTTATCATTTTTATTTTATCATTTTTATCTTCTTTTTTATCTAACCTTATCTTTTTATCTTTCTTATCTTTATTTTCTTTTTGGCTCAGATATCATGTATTTAGCTGATCCCACAATCTTTTGAAACTAAGGTTTAGATGATGTTGTTGTATATATATACACTTACGCATGCACACACATATTTACAATTAATATTTTAAATTTGATTACTTGTACTCATTTTTAAAATAATATTTTAAAATAGCAACAATATTCATCATGATATATCTTATCATTGTTATTTCCTTGTCATTATTATGTTATTTTATTTGGAGGGTATATATAAGCTATTAGTGAATAAAAAGCTTATTAAATAAGCTATTAGTGAATATTATTTCCTATTCATGATGATAGCTTTTAAAATACAAAATAAAAAGCTATTAGTGAATAAGCTACTCAAATTGACGTTTTTATTTTTGGCCTTTTGGCTTCAAACAATAAAATCGAAAAGTCATTTACCAAATACTAAGGCTATGTTTGGAAAAACGAGCTAAGTTGAAGTTCGTCTGATTTAGTGATTATTGTCTGGAGACGGGCAGTAGTTGTTGATATTGAAATGTTAGCGGAATGAAGTAGACTTGTTTGACTACATAGCTGACATTTTGATTGAAAAATGTAAAATTACCATACAACAAATGTTTCAATATAAACAAAATAATAAAATCTGAATAGCAGGAAGGTAACGTTGCCATAAGCTTGCGGTAAATTTAAAAGACAAACTGAAACGCTACAATTACTAGTGTTTCAAATAAACTGATTAATTTTGAATCTAGTCAAGTTCATCTCTTCATCCAAACAAGGCTACATATCAATTAATTGCCTACACTTGTTAATTTTGGATCTAGTCAAGCTCATTTTGAACTGTCATGTTCATTTCAAACATCGCTTAAAAATAGCTTTGACACAATTGCATTGCTAAAGTTAATCGAAAAAGTGAATGATAGATTGATAGGCTGTTTACACAGTCATCCCCTATCTACAGTACTTAATATATGAAGCATACAATGTGCTCACTAAGGAGCACATTAGCGTGATAAATGACCATGATTCTCTATATACTTTAGATGAATGAATCTTGAATATTTATCAAGCCAACTTACTTTGAAGTAAACACGTTAACATGCTCCATATATTTTCCCTATCCACACCCTTTCCTTCCATAGCAATTAGCAACTATAGTATGACCTTATTATCTATTTCAAAATTTCAGTCCTTGTACTTTTTGTGGCTTTTCCCCAACGACATCAATTTTAGCTCTCGCGGTTAAATGCAGACATTTAAGGCTTGGATGTTGTTGTTCTTGTGGTTAATGCAGACAGGGAACAACTAAAACTGCCACTAATGCAGTAGAAGTACCCATTGATGCATGTTATTATATTAATAATCGGAAAATATGTTTTTATGGTTATATATGTTGCTATCCAACATAAAGAGGGGTCATCGAAAATTCTTCCTCTTGATTCAGTTAACTATTGCTGATGCCTTTTGTTTGTTTACCCACCTGTCTTTACGTGGATATAGGTTTCTTCACATTGATGGATATGGATCATTGGTTCACCAGGTTGCCTGAGTCCTCTCCAAATGAATCTGAGTTGGAGAATGATATCATTCTTTCTACTTTAAAAGAATCACGAGACATTTCAGACAGCCATAAGGATGCCTCGCTGGTAACACATGCTCCTACGTTGGACTCCCAACATGATCACTACTCTGATCCCACGCTCAAGTACATTGGCCAGATGCTACTGGAGGATAGTAATATTGATGAGAATAATAATCCCAGCTTGTATTATGACCCTATTTCCATTAGAGCTGCTGAAAATTTCTTTTATGACGCCCTTCATCAAAACCCTCCATCACCTAATCAAGAACCTCTTTTTGTTAACAATAAATCTGGAAGCCGGGACAGCACATTTAGGAGCTCTAGTAGTTGTAACACCGAACTATCTAAATCATATGTGGAGAGGTCAAATGGTTCTTCATATAGCTTGAATAGTTTTATAAATACCCAAATGGACTCTTTGAACACTGTTAAGTTAGGTCCAAATGTATGTAGTGATACTGAGTCCATCTTGCAGTTTAAAAGAGGTATGGAGGAAGCAAGTAGATTCCTTCCTTCCCAATATCAGTTGCTTCTCAGTACAGATAAGGGTGCGGCTGATTCTTCTAGAGGAAAGAAGCATCAACATTCAGGTGACGTTGGGTTACAGGAAGAAAGGCGCACTAAGCAGTCTGCAGTTTACGAAGAGGAGGAGGAGGAGGAGGTTGAGTTAATAGAGCTGTTTGATAAAGTTTTGCTGTTTAGAAATAACGAGGATCCTCCATCTGTAGTTGGAAACGGCACCCAACAGAAAGTACAAGGTCGTTGGAAGGGATATGCAAATAAACAAGGAAAGACTGGTAAAAATGTGGATCTAGAGTCTCTTTTAACCAGCTGTGCACAATCTATTGCAGATGCTGAATATAGGATTGTGGAAGAAAAGCTAGCGAAGATTAGGATGCACTCTTCGCCAACCGGTGATGCAAATCAAAGGCTGGGCCATGCATTTGCAAATGCTTTTGAGGCACGGTTGGCTGGAACTGGGGCGCAACTATATGCGGCACTATCTTCAAAGACGACCTCAGCTTCTAGAATGATAAAAGCCTTTCGCACCTACCTTACATGTTGGCCGTGCATGAGAACATCATTTTTCTTTGCAAATACAATGATTTATGAAGTTGCATTGGAAAGTAAATCGCTTCACATCATAGATTTTGGTATTCTTTATGGTTTCCAGTGGCCCATTCTTATTGAGAAATTATCACAAAGACCCGGTGGACCTCCTAAACTTCGAATAACTGCAATTGAGCTTCCCCAACCTGGTTTTCGTCCAGAAGAAATGGTACACAAGACTGGTAGTCTTTTGACAAAATATTCTGAACGTTTTGGTGTACAATTTGAGTACAATGCCATAACAACACAAAATTGGGAGACAGTTAAAATTGAGGATTTAAAGCTTCGGACTAGTGAGATTGTTGCTATTAACTGTTTGTATCGATTCGAAAACCTACTTGATGAGACAGTGGGTGTTGCAGATACTCCAGTTCTCCCTAAGGATGCAGTTCTAAACTTAATCCGTGAAATCAATCCTAAAATTTATGTGCAATCAGTGCTGAGTGGAGCCCACAGCTCTCCTTTCTTTTTAACTCGGTTCCGAGAAGCTCTCTTCTACTACACTGCAGTCTTTGATATGTGTGATGCTACGTTACCCCGCGATGATCCTCACAGGTTGGGTTTTGAAGAAGCCCGGGCATGTGAAATCATGAGTATCTTAGCATGTGAAGGCATGGAAAGATTACATAGGCCTGAAACATACAAGCAGTGGCATTTGCGTAATTTGAGAGCTGGGTTAAAGCCTATTCCCATAAGACCCGAGCTTGTGAATGAGCTGAGAGACAAGGCAAAGGCCGGATTTCACAAGAAGTTTATGTTTTTACAAGACGGTCATTGGATACTGCAGGGGTGGAAAGGTAGAATTTTTGGTGCTCGCTCTTGCTGGACATCTGCATAAAAAGAAACTAAGAAGATATAATGGCATTGAAGCTGTTGGAAGGTAGCACATTTACATTTGTCGTTACTTCTTGAAAACTTTTCGTACACTATTGTATCGGTGCAACCTGACAAAGGAGTAACTTTGATGAATTTTAAGACCTGAGATATCATGGGGAAATGCTATTTGAGAACATCAATCATGGTGGTTGTCTAGTTTCAGACCCATTCTCTTAAGAACTAGCTCCAGGTTGTCTTTTGATCACATGAATATACATACTTTTCATGGTTGTTCTTGGCATTCTTTAACATGAAATCTTTGTTGACTCAGTCAGTAACAAAAACCTTGGCATCTAGGGCTCTCTGGTTTACATAACTCCCCGTCATGGACCTTTGTTCACTCCGTCCTCTCTTCGAATTTTTTCATTAGCTGTTTGTAAACCAAAAGTAGTATAAGTCACATTCGTGATTACTGTAGTAACTCTACCCCGTTAATGTTTCTTGAAGATTTTATGGTCCTTTTATATGTCTATTAAATTTTAGATGTCTATTTAATACAAACAATTTATTTCCCAATTGTGCATTTGTGCGCTTTTAAAAATTTAAAATGATGCAGGGTAGTATTTGGAGTTTTTCTTTTCAAAATAATGTTGAATAAAATATTATTTTCAAAATTGGGATTTGGGATTAGGTTAAAAGTATTTCTCTTAGGGGAGTCTTAGCAACAGAAATCACGGACAAAGGAGGTTTTTAGTTGGATATTACTAATTTTGAACCATTTACCCAAAAAGTGATCATTTTTAAAAATGGGCAAAAAAGTGATCAAGAAGGTCATATAACTGCAAAAAATTTATGTCACTGTGTTCATTTTTTTGTAACTACAGCCACCACCCGTGTCACTGTAGCCACTGCCCGTGTCACTGTAGTCACCGCCCGTGTCACTGTAGCCACCGCCTGTGTCACTTTAACCACCGCCCGTGTCATTTTAGCCACCGCCCGGGTCACTTTAGACGCCGCCTGTGTCACTGTAGCTGCCACCAGAGTGACGCTGTTGCCAGCCCACACAACCTCATTACCCGCCCAGCCTGCTTTGAGACACGCCATGGCCCCATCATAAATCCCCAGCACCCAACACCTCGAAACACAACACCATTGCTCCAATTGATTTCCGTCAAAATCTCCGACCAACACCCTGCTCCCCTCCACGGCTCACCAGTGCCGCCCTGCCGCGTACAGTGTACCTGCCCAGCGACGGCCACAACCGGATCCGCCCCAAGAACCACCACCCTCCTCTCCCCAGCCCCCTAGCCCCTATGGAACTCGCCTTATCCCCAACAGCCACCACTCCACCCCCATCTCAGGACAATTAGCTATCACAGATCTGAAATCGATTACAGATCTGAAGCACAGAGACGGAGAAGAGGAGAAGCGAAGAAGAAGATAAAGCTGGCATCGCCGTCGCAGACGGTCGCCATCTCTGACCGTCGTCGTCGAACCGGTGGTCTCCGTCTTCTTCGATGTCGTTGCACTGGTGGTCTCCGTCTTCTTCCATGGATGTCCTGGTGTGAGGAAGTGACGAGCGAAGAAGAGCTGGAGAAGACATCTCGATCCTTCCCCGGAGGATTATTAGAAGAGGTCAACTCACTTTTTGGTCAAATTTTAAATTAGTCATAATTTTGCCCTTTAAAACCTTACGGGTAATATGTATGCCATTAATTCCATGATGTTGAAATATTATTGAATTAGTCATCTTCTAACTATTCCTGATTAGGAATTATTATCACCATTACATAAATAATTAGGAAATCATAATTATGATTTCAAGGTGATAAATGTGTGGCTCACAATGATCACCTAATCTCATTGAGCTCACATTTTCTCCTATAAATAGGAGTCATTCTCATTGTAATTAACATACTTCTAAAACACCATTATCACACTTGTAATAACATCTTTCTCACTAAGTATTCAGACTATACTTTCTCTCCCTGATCTTCTGCTTATTTCCTTCCATATTATAACACGTTATCAGCACGAATTTGCTCCACATCCCTGAAATCATCATCTTCCCAGCAGGTATATATTTTCAGGAATTTATCAATTCATCTGAAAAGAAAATAAGAGGTTGAGAAGTATGAACATGTTTGAATATATTCAAAAATATAAGAAGTATGCTCTATGGTTACCCAAGAATTGGGATCCTCCATATCAGAAAATTATAGCTATATTTTATGTAAAAGAAGTTGAAGTAGATTAAAGAAAGTCATACCTTTACAAACCATGACTTCTGCTTTATAATAAACATTATGTCGGCAAAAAAATTTTATTTGTTCATGGAGCTTCGATAAAACTATGGCCTTAAATCTTCCACCATACTTCTTCATGAATCATGATACCTTTCTGGAACTAGTAAATCAGCTAATCAGATTGAACATGCATATCAATATTGTGCAGTATCTATATCTATATATATATACACTGATAGATTAAAATAAAAGGAAGAATTAATTCTTCGAAAGTTAGTAGATAACCGAACGAAACAGAAAGGAAGATGGCTTGTAAAGTGAAGAATGAAAAATAATGCTTTATGCTCCAAATAGTTACTCCGTATTATACTATACGTAGTACTTCATATACTCAAAAGTCACGGGTCTGCAATAGTACAGTACTTCATATTAGACATTATTGTTTTTGTTCTCATGCGTAGTACAATGCATAACGTATGACACATCACATGGGCATTAACTTACATGGTCGTATACATATATACGGAGTACAATTCTAAAATTTGAACATATATGTGTATGTTTAAGTGTATCCTAATACTTCACTTGCACTAGCTAGTAAAATCAATTCTAAAATGCAAGTGAACTCTCGTGGTTCAATTCGGTGTTTGTGAATACATGAAGAAGAGTATATTACTTACATCTGAAACCTTGAATTGATTATATATAAGCTTGAAATTTTTTTAATTACTCTCTATAGAGTATTAGTATCCGTATACGGCATACATATAATATAAGAAAATGTGGAAAAAGTCCCGATGAAGAATAGCTTAACATTTTAAAGGACATTAAAAGACTATGCTTTAATGATATGGGTTGTACATGTCACGAACATTATTGCATATATATGTACCATATTAAATACGGAGTACTTTTAATGAATATAGCTCAAAGACAAAACTTGTCTCACAACTGCTCAACTCCATAGTCCATACCTTATACGGAGTACTCCGTATATAAAGGGGTCGACTCATGTGTTTTTCAAACGAAATCCACAACTATTCATTTTTTTTTCTCTTTATGACTCGTCTGTAATTTTGTTTTTTTCACTTAAGGATGAGAAGTATGTGTACTACCACTACTATCTGAAAAAAAAAAAAAAAAAAACTTCCTCGATGGGTTTTAATTTATTTTATTTCCAAATTTTAAATACACTGCATATGGATGTCAATTAAAGTTGATTTTCAAGTTACGAACGTCTCTGATATTTCTCAATTCAATATGTGTACGTATGTATAGACAAACGTACCTACGTGCCTTCTAATTAATGAAATATGTTCATGAATATGTGAAGAGCATATAACTCTGAGTAAACTATAGTGTAACTAACACATTAGTATTTCGAATAACAAAAACATTAGTTTGGAATAATATTGATGACTTACTCCAACTTAGTCGTACTGCCGTAGTTGTAATTATATTACATGGAGTACTAAATTGAATTATCAGTTTATATATTATGGAGTACGTACTACGTAGCATATATGTATATGTACTACTACTCAGAACTAAGCAACCATTGATTTTGGACTTGTCTTGACATTATGGAGTACGTACTACGTAGCATATATGTATATGTACTGACTACTCAGAACTAAGCAACCATTGATTTTGGACTTGTCTTGACATTATGGATGTTTATTATGACTCCCTTATTTGACTTTCATTCACGTAGAGTGAATCCAAAAACAACATGGTTATTCCCATCTCTTTAAATGTCTTTATGACTTTGTATCAAAACAATCTATCAAATAACAGAAATATAAGTTTTGTACTTAATGAACCTTTGGTTATCGAGTTACGTGATCTCTGATTGTTAAGATGGGCCCCTTAACAATTGGTATGACAGTAACTTGAGGCAAACGGTTATTAAGTATGTTTCTGTTAATTGCTGGGAATAACCCCCTATAATGGCACTGATGAGTGTTTTTAATTAACTTCAAATGATAAGGTAGAAATTAATAAGAAGCAAGTATGTGAGCTAAATTACTTCTCTTATTAAAAGTCATAATAAAGTACCTCACATATGGAGTATATTTCAAAATTGAAATTTAAAGTGCTTATTAACGTGAAAGTTATGCACAATTAAATATACTATTAAGTGAAGTACAATTTATATTACAGTATTGAACTAATATTTGTTCATTTTTATCTTTTCGAAGATATGGAGTTAACTAAAATTTCTCCAAGTGGCTCTGAACAATGTCTAATAGACAGTGCCACAACGCACACCATTTTGAGACACAGAGATTATTTTTCTCATATGACATTAGTTGATGCTAATGTCAATACAATCTCAGGTGTTGCTAAACTCATTGAAGGTTCTGGAATAGCCTGTGTGATTCTCCCAAAAGGGACAAAATTAATAATTAAAGACGCTTTATACTCCAGTAAATCACGGAGAAATCTTTTGAGCTTTAAAGATTTGCGTCTAAATGGTTTTCATATTGAAACCATGTCTGAAAATCAGAAGGAATATTTATGTCTAACGACAAATAGATCTGGCAATAAATACATTTCTGAAAAAATGCCAGCATATTCCTCGGGACTGTATTATACATATATCAGTCCAATTGAGATAAATGTGGTATCTAAAATTTATGACCACAATTCTTTTATCTTGTGGCATGACCGTTTAGGTCATCCAGGTAGCACTATGATGCACAAAATTATTGAAAATTCACTTGGACATTCATTAACTAATGTCAAGATTCCACAATCAAGTGATTTTCCCTGCACTGCCTGTTCTCTTGGCAAATTAATTATCAGGCCATCTTTATACAAAATTGGAGTTGAATCTCCTGCATTTTTAGAAAGAATTCAAGGAGATATTTGTGGTCCAATTATCCCTCCGTGTGGACCGTTTCGATATTTTATGGTGCTCATTGATGCATCAACACGTTGGTCACATGTCAGTCTTTTATCGACTAGAAATTTTGCATTTGCAAATCTCCTTGCTCAAATTATTCGTTTGAGATCACAATTTCCGGATTATTCGATAAAGAAAATCCGACTTGATAATGCAGGAGAATTTACATCCCAATCTTTTAATGACTATTGCATGTCAATTGGGATTGATGTGGAACATCCAGTTCCACATGTACATACACAAAATGGTCTTGCCGAATCATTAATTAAGCGATTACAATTAATTGCTAGACCATTATTGATGAAATCCAGATTACCATCATCTGCATGGGATATGCTATAATGCATGCTGCAAATTTAATTCGGCTTAGGCCAACGGCATATCATAAATTTTCCCCATTACAATTAATATCTGGTAAAGAACCAAATATATCACACCTAAAAATATTTGGTTGTTCTGTGTATGTACCAATTGCTCCACCTTATCGTACTAAAATGGGTCCTCAAAGAAGGCCGGGAATTTATGTTGGTTTTAAATCACCCTCAATTATTAATTATCTAGAACCTATGACCGGTGACTTATTCACCGCGCGGTTCGATGACTGTCATTTTGATGAGACAATATTCCCAGCCTTAGGGGGAGATATTAAAGAAATGGACCCACGTACGAAAGATATTACTTGGAATGCAACAAATTTATCTTTTCTTGATTCTCGCACAAATGCTTGTGAACAAGAAATTCAAAAGATTATTCATTTACAAAATGTTGCAAACCAATTGCCTGATGCTTTCACAGACTCAAAGAAAGTGACAAAGTCACATGTTCCAGTTATGAATGCTCCTTCTCGAATAGAAATTCCTGCGGAGATTAGCGAAAGAACAATTGCTAATGAATCTATGATACGTAAAAAACGTGGTAGACCACTTGGTTCAAGAGATTTGAAACCAAGAAAATTTAAACAGCAAGTTGTAGTTTGTGATGCCAAAGAAGTTCAACCTTCTCAAGAAGAAAATGAACATTTTGAAAATATCGGCCTTGAAGATAACATCAACAATAATGATACCTCAAAAGAGGATCCAATCACCTTCGAAGAGGTAAATATTCCAGATAAAGATAGAAACGTCGATAATTTTGAAATTTCAATTAATTACGTTTCTAATGGAATACAATGGAATAGAAATGATATTGATGTTAATGATATATTTTCATATGTCATCGCCACAGATATAATGAATGAACACGATGACAATGAGCCTAAATCTATTGACGAATGTCGTCGTACAAATGATTGGCCAAAATGGAATGAAGCAATTCAGGTAGAATTAAAATCGCTAGAAAAGCGTAACGTTTTTGGACCAATTGTCCATACACCAAAAGGCGTAAAACCTGTCGGTTTTAAATGGTTTTTTGTGCGTAAACGCAACGAGAAAAATGAAATCGTTAGATACAAAGCCCGACTTGTTGCCTAAGGTTTTTCTCAAATGTCAGGAATCGATTATGATGAGACGTATTCTCCAGTAGTTGATGCTACAACTTTAAGATTTTTAATTGGCATATCTGTTTTTAAAAGGCTGCAAATGCGCCTAATGGATGTGGTGACCGCATATTTATACGGTTCACTCGATACAGACATATATATGAGAATTCCTGGAGGCTTTAAAATACCTGATGCTTATAGCTCGAAATATCGAGATTTAGTTTCCATAAAATTGCAAAAGTCATTATATGGATTAAAACAATCTGGACGCATGTGCTATAACTGTCTCAGTGAATATTTGATTAAAGAAGGATATAAAAGTGATCCTATTAGTCCATGTGTTTTCATTCAGCGATCCAAATCAGGATTCGCCATGATTGCAGTATATGTTGATTATTTAATCACTATTGAAACTCTCATTGAAATTGAAAATACTGCAAAATATCTCATTTGAAATGAAAGGTATTGGGAGGACAAAATTTTGTCTCGTCATTCAAATTGGACATTTGAGAAATGGTATTTTTATTCATCAATCAAAATATACCAAGAAACTTTTGAAGCGGTTTTACATGAATAAACCACACCCGCTCAATTTTTCAATGATGTTTCGATCTCTCAATATGAATGATGATTTTTCCGACCTTGTGAACGTGATGAATAAAACCTTGGTCGTGAAATAATATATTTGAATGCCAGATATTTGAAGCATTAATGTATTTGGCTAATATAATACTTAACTAGATATTTCTAGCTTTTTCTATAAATTTGTTAGCCAGATATAGCGCAGGTCAAAGGACGTTACATCAAAGGGGAGAGAACAAAGCGTACAACAACAACACTTTTCTCCACACATGATTTTGAGAAACAAGGAACGGTTAATATCAAATAAATCAAGTCCTGTGACAATCCTGCTGATTTATTCACAGTCATTGGCACCGAAGAAATTCGAAGAACTTGTCCACAAAATTGGAATGTATCACTTCGAGATATATGTTGAACTGAGGGGGAGTAATATAATGCACTGCACTCTTTTTCCCTTCGTCAGGATTTTTTTTCCCACTGGGTTTTTCCTGACAAAGGTTTTTAACGAGACAGTACATTATAATACTATGAAACTAATACCCCAGAATAATTAGAAGATGATCATTCAAGGGGGAGTGTTGAAATATTATTGAATTAGTCATCTTCTAACTATTCCTGATTAGGAATTATTATCACCATTACATAAATAATTAGGAAATCATAATTATGATTTCAAGGTGATAAATGTGTGGCTCACAATGATCACCTAATCTCATTGAGCTCACACTTTCTCCTATAAATAGGAGTCATTCTCATTGTAATTAACATACTTCTAAAACACCATTATCACACTTGTAATAACATCTTTCTCACTAAGTATTCAGACTATACTTTCTCTCCCTGATCTTCTGCTTATTTCCTTCCATATTATAACACATGACTTTTTTCTTTGTTATCCAGTTTTTACAAAAAAAATATACCAAATTTTGTAATTTTTCATTATCTTTCAGACACCAATATTGCATACTAAAATAAATAAACATAATATGAACATACCAGGGGTGGAGATTTTTCAGGCTCAAATTTTTACTCTAACAAAGATACCTTTAACTCGACTCTTACCGACGCAAACGAACAAAGCTACGTAGTACATAGGGTTGATGGTACCATGGATCACAATCATGGCCCAAGACTGAATTAAAGTAAAGTCCATCGATGGGATCAACCCATTAATCGTGATTAATAATGAATAACAGCCGTTAGACCTAATTAGGAATCCAACCTGCAAAATGAACCCACAACAGGCCAGACTGGACATCAGACCTTGAGCCTGGACGGAGTTCTATCAATGTCGGACTCTTCTATAGAATCATTCGTGCATAGTTATCTGGCAGCAGCAAGAAATAACGTAAGGAACGTGGATCTTAAAGAAACAATGATTGCACAACGTTCAAGACGTTATACCTAAGGTCTATAAATACTTCTTGTACATACTCTAAAAGGAATCCACTCTCTGGAATAATAATACTGCCTTATGTTGTCTAAATTTCACTACTTTTCATACATTAGCTCTCGTAGTTGGAATTAAACTCCACCAGTCCCAAAAATTGTTTGACTTATAGACTTTTTTTGTACTCCAGGGGGCGTCTGGGGGAGGGGGGGGTTGGGGGAGCCTGGAGTAATATAGGTTGAAACTCACTCCATTGAGTTTCGAACTCGAGACCTCCCGTAAGGGAGAGTGGGTCGGCGACCAGCTGAGCTGGACCGCTTCCTCTTGACATATAGACTTTTCTTGATCAATAATAACAAAGTTTGGATAATGATTTAATTTTAACTATTATATGTATTTATCATTTATTAATCTTATACTTTCATGAAAATATTTTTAAAAAGACATATTTTAATATAATTTTCATTATTTAAAACAATTTCATGCAGAATATTAATAAATATCATTGGTCAAAGTTGATTACCATATCATTGATCAAAAAAGTCAATTGGACAAATCTTTTTTAGACGAAGAGAGTAAGTATAAATTTCAAACCTTATTTTATTTGGGCTAGATTAAACAATGATAACACAATTCTATAAGAGAAAATCACCGCCTCAGCTCCATCTCATCAAAGAGGGGATGTTAGGAAAATTTCATGTGTTAATGTATCAAATTAAAGTCTTTTAATGTCCACACAAATTCACTTCAATAACCTTTTGTGGAATCCTTCAGAAAGAATTTTTCACAATATTATCCTAATCAAAGAGATAAACAAGAAGGAAATACTCAGGGGTTCCTACCAATCTGGTGGTCTATTTGTGAAACAGAAATGACAATCATTTTTGAATGAGTAATGACGAGCACTTTGTCATAGTGTGCCTCAAATTAAATTCACTTCTAAGGGCTAGTACCGTAGTATAGCGCAATAGAGTTTGTATCCACAGGGAAATGAGCTTTTCGTGTATGTGTAAGCGTAATAAATAAAAGTAGACGGAAGGGGGGAATTGGATATTTTGATAATTGAGAAAGAAAATAAAATACTTAAATGAGTGAAATAAAATATCAAAGGTAATTAGTCCTGGTTTTGCTTTTATCCACTTAAAGAAATGTTCGTCGATCCCGGTTATATCTTTAACTATCTTCCTTCGAATACTCAACCGAGGAGTATATCCAATTCATCGAGGGTAGTTATTAATAACGAGACAAGTTCATTAATAAAACTTACTACCGAATTAATATAGAACACGCGCCGTATATTTACTCGATAGTAACAATAAATTCAAGATGAAAACGATTGAAATTGATAACTTCAACACAAGCGGTTTATTGATTTAATCAATATAATTAATTTCTCTTAGATTATTAACCATGAGACGCATGCATTAATAATCCAAGTTTACTACCGTGAAAAGATTGAACGATGAACAAGCGTATTCGTCGATCGATTCTAGTAATAATTAATATATGAGACAAAACTAGTTGATCCTTTAAGTAATGCTCAAAATATTAAAATGAAATATGAATAGGAATTAATTAATATTCAAGAAAGAATATTAAAGAAGATATAAATCCTACTATAACTAATGTCAAGATGTTAACTAATTGTCATTTTAGTAACACTCCCCAACATTAATATAGAGGAAGAAAATAAATACTACTCTAACTAATGTCGAGATGTTAACTAATTGTCATCTTAGTAACACTCCCCAACATTAACATAGAGATAGTATTAAGGGAAAAATTAATATTCAAGGAAGAAGATTAAAGAAAATAACTCACAACTTACAATTCATTAAGCTTCAAAGTTGCAAAATCAAGATGGAAAGTCTACCTAAATTACAAGAATAAAGTGTATATGAAAGAGGAGATTAAATTGGTGTCTAAAATAGGAAGGAAAGAGGTGTTTTTCATCGGAGAAGTGAGGTGGTTGGGTCTAAGACATAATCTGATTTTCCCATGTTCACTTGCTTTATTTGATCTCTTATGATCTCCGGCTCGAATCATATCCGATTTTCACACATCTTTGTCCTCTATGAAGCTTCCTCTTGTCTCCAATGGTCCTTCCTTATGCTCCCAAGCTCCTTCCTCTTCTTTTCATCATGTTTTTGCTTACATGTCAAAATATCTTAATATCTTCTAATTCTTGTTTAACTTTAGAAGATAAAGATTACACTGTAATTGTACAAAAGCTAAGTAAACATAATGTAAAACTATTCTAAAATGTGGTGTTTATGCGCGTTTTATACGGTACACCCGGGTGTACCTATACACCCGGTTATTTTGTAATTTTAATGAACTTTTAGGTTAGTTATTAATCTCTTCTATCATACTCAGCGTTCTTCTCCGCCTTTTACATCGATCATCCTCTTCTGCTCTGCCAATCAAGTTTATTTCGATCATCTTCTCCAACTCGTTGTGATCTTCTCTCGATTTTGGTTTACACTGATCATCTTCTCCAGCTCGTTTTGATCTTTTGTCGAATTTGGTTTACAGAGAAATCTTCTCCAGGTCGTTGTGATTTCCTTCGAATTTGTTTTACAACGATCATCATTCCAAATATTTCATCTGTACTCTTCGAATTTGGTAAGAATCTCATCCTTTTATTCTATTATTTTATTTTCCTGAAGTAATGTTCTTCATCTATTTGTCGTTAGATTTTTTATTTTTATTTTATTTTTCTTCAGTATTTTAATATGATCACTATATTATTAAATGTTTTTAAATTTATTGTAGGTTTACGTTGATCAGTTATGTCTAATTTTTCAGGTATTCATCTACTAAGCAGTTCACTGTATATAACAGATTTTGATGTTATAGCTTTATTTCAATGAGCAATATTGTCTATGTATTTATTTTATACTTTTGCAGATGAAATTGCTTGTACTGGACATTTAATTGAAGACATTGAATCTAGAGGCGACATATTTGTTGTTGATTCAAGTACCTTATTTGTTTTTTTATTCTCTTTTTCTTTGCTTTAAATTTATTTTCACTTTTTAGTTTTTCTCCCTTTTTCCTTGATCTAGATCATTTTATTTTAGCTTGTACTTTTCATTTTTGCAGCTAGCCATTCTTCTAGCAGTTTTGATGCTATACCCCAATCTGATTCTTCCCTTGTAGTTAAAGAAGCCGAAGTTTCAGAGCTTCTTGGAAAGATTGTTTTGTCAGAGAATGAAGCTTTTGATTTGTATAATGAGTATGCTTTTAGAATTGGCTTTGGTGTTCGTTATTCTACTCTACGGAAGAAAGAAGGTGGTTGTGATGTTAGAGGCAGAGAATTTTGTTGCACTAAACAAGGTCATAAGAAGAATAAAGGTGTACATGGTAAGGCATTCACCAAAGTTGATCGTCGTACAGGTTGCAAAGCAAAAATTTATTTTGAGTTTAGAAGTAACGGTCAATGGGTTGTTGTTAGACATCTTATGGATCACAATCACTATTTTTGTCCTGATTCTTTAGTTCATCACGTGAGATCTCATCGTGATGTTTCTTCTTCTGAGTTGATGTATTTGAATCATTTGAGAAATAGAGGAGTAAAAATAGCTGATGGTTTTCGCTGTTTACAAGCTGAAGCAGGTGGGTCTCCATCAGTTGGTTTTGTGTTGCGTGATGTCTACAATGAATTGGAAAAAAACAAAAAGAAAAGTTTTGATGGTTGTGATGCAAACACTTTGATTAATATCTTTAGGAACAGACAAACAAATGAAGAAGACTTTTTTTTCTCTTTTGAAGTTGATGTTGATGGTTCCTTAGTTAGCTTCTTTTGGAGAGACAAGCAAATGAAAGAGGACTATTTAGCTTTTGGAGAGTTGGTTGTTCATGACACTACATATCGTACAAATAAGTACAATATGATTTGTGGTCCATTTGTAGGTATTAACAATCATACGCATACCTGTATGTTCGGTTGTGGTTTTCTTTTGAATGAACGCATTGAATCCTTTGAATGGCTCTTTACCACATTTTTGACTTCAATGGATTCAGTTCATCCAAAAACCGTTATGACAGATCAGTCTACATCCATGGCTTCAGCTATATCTAAGATCTTTCCTAGTTCAAAACACCGTCTTTATATATGGCACATCATTGAAAACTCTAAAAAGCATATACAAGACTTGAGGAATGATGCAGGCTTTTTGGACTTATTTGATCGTGTTTTGAAACTTTGTCACACAGTTTCTGAGTTTGACTTTTATTGGAACAGGTATCATGTATTATTGCAATTGTTTTCTTTCTTTTTCATTATTTATTATTTACACTGTCAATTGTAAATAAATGAGTAATAGCTTCATTTTGATGAGTACACTGTTGTTCTTTTTGCTTTTTAATTTTGCAGAATGGTGACTACTTTCAATTGTTCTGAAAATCCATGGTTGAAGAAACTATATGGACTTAGGGAGAAGTGGTGTCCAGCATTTTCAAAAGAGTACTTTTCTGCTGGCATCTTATCCTCACAAAGAAGCGAGTCAACAAATCATTCTTTGTCTAGAAAGTTAACTGCAACGACTTCTCTTTATGATTTCTATCACTTTTTTTGTGAAGCTGTTAGTGAATGGCGGAGTCATGAGAGATCAGATCAACAGCGTTGTTGGGATGGCTTCCCCGAGATAGCAATCCCCCATCTTGGTATATTACATACAGCTTCTCGAATTTACACGATTGATGCTTACGCTCTTTTTGAGAAGGAGTTTCTTCGTGCTATGTCTTTGAAGCATGAGGTTAAACATTGTGTTGGTTCTGTTATTGGATATTTAGTTTGGATGCCTCATATTGATCAGTTTTCACAGTGGGTTTCATATGACACGACATCACATTTTGTTAATTGTTCATGTAAGAGGTTTCAAGAAGTTGGTTTTTTGTGCTGCCACAGTCTTCGTATATATCATATCCACGACGTTGAAGTTCTTCCTGATTGTTATGTTTTAAAACGTTGGACTCGAATAGCAAAGTCAGTTGAACAAAGTCAGTCATCTATGTTATCCAATACTTCTAGTGTTTTGCCTTCTGTTTGGAGAATGCAAATGCAAAGGAAACTCCACAAACTTTTGTGTTCTAGTGATTCTAATGCGTCTGCAAGGCTGCTTTGTGAAGAGTCTTTCAAAAAATTGAAACATGATGTTGAAGAACATGTTGGCAGTGTTTACTTCTCTGACAGTGATTCAGCTTCAATTGGGGTTGGTGCGATTTCTAATCCCAAAGGTTCAAGAAAAAAAGGTGAAAGAAATGTTCGGCGCAAGAGTATTGTCGAGATTAAATCAAATCAAGCCCGAGGAAGGAAAAAGTCAACTGCAGCTAGTACTTCACTTATTGAACCTTGAAATTTGTAAACACTCTTAAAAGCTTTGTTTTTTGTTTACATACTTATTATATTATTTAAAAAAGATAATCTTCTTTTATCTTTTATCATCATTTTAGTTTCAGTTATTTGCACTTTTAAACTTTACATGTTTTCTCTCTCTATGTTTTTGTTGTAGTTTTTACTTTTATTGAATCAAACATTCCTATGATATAATCTTCTTTTGAGTAATTCTTTGTCCTCTTATGAGTACCGAGTGTTACCAAAATGAGTATTGAAATTGATATAGTTGTGCCATTATAAATAACTTACTATTTCTTTGAAAAACACTTCCCCAATCTTTTTTTGATAAGAAAATTTGTATAACGTAATTTCATACTTAATGTTCTTAAATGCCATTGATAATTCTTCAAATTGTGCATACTAATTAACTAAATGAGCATTCAAGCTACTAATAATGAGTATTTGTATAAACTTCCTAAATGCAGATGTCAATCATCAATATTGCAATAATCATGAATGTGTAATTACTATTTCGCAATGAACACAAATATATACATATTTTCCCCCAAAAAAAATTAATTATCTATTTCATTTCATAGTGAAGACTCATATCATTACAACTAACTTACTAATAATTGGAAAAAACACCCCACCCCACCCCACCCCACCCCCACTGTATATTTAATGAATGATTACGTTGACTTACTTTCATACTCAAAGATTTTAACTAAGGGCTCACTCCTTAAATTTTTTGTATAAGTAAGAAATGAAATGAGAATAGTACTTAAAATGTGTATAAGTAAGAAAGAAAATGAGCATGCCATTTACTAATAATGATCACTAATATGAACTTCCCAGAAGCATATGTCTTCATTTAATAATACTAACATGATTACTGTCATCCAAGCTTAATAGTTATATGATATGTCCCAAATACTAATATTGTTTAACATGAATTAAAAAACAACATTATGTTCATCAACATCCAGAATCATCAATAGCATTACACATCTTCTAGATAGACACATTGTGTTTCTTCACTTGTTCCATGACCTCCTTCTTGATCACATTCTTATCAGATGTTACTATGGCATGCAAGTACTTAATCCTCAGCATCTCAATTGGTTTTTCCTGTACAAACATTATAATTTAGATATTCAAGTTTTCACATAATTATTATGTTTGAAAACTATATTAAACAACTTTGGACTTACACTTTCTTTATCTAGTCCACACTCCCATGCTATGTCACCATAAAATGTCTCCATATGCCTCATCAAATAAACTCCATCATTGGTTTTGTTTTTCTTATTTCTCCAATGCATTTTAACCACTTCTTCCTTCAGCTTCACAACCTTATCTGCCTTCGGGTGTTTGTGATCTCGAAGAAATTTCACAAATCCACTTCTCTGTAGTTAAAAAGTTCGAAAACAAACTTATACATATTTTTATTTGCATGCACATATTGTCTATGAGTTACTCAATTATCAAGTGCACATTGCTCATATTTTAACTCATCTCAGTATTTATCCATATATAATAAAATAAAAATAAATATATAAAACATTTACCAGGTATGACATTTGAAACAAGTACTTGAGTGCGGGAGCTATATCTCCGTTGCTACTATCAATGATGTAGAACTTCATGCTCTTCAAGTCAAAGAACATCATATAGTAGCACCCATTGTATTCATCTGGGAATATGAATAGGTCTGTTGACCTCAACTTATTTCCATCTGCACAGGGAAATTCCTTGCCAATTTCTGCCACAAACCTTTTGTTCCTTGTTTGTGGAGCGGTGAGATGGTTTTCATCTAGCACATGCTGTCATTAAATATTATGTATTAGTTTCATTTTTGTAATACTAATTAAATGAATATGTACTTCTTGGTTCTTACACATGGTCTTGTTGAGAAAATCATTCTGCTTTTAGCTTCAGGGCTTTTGAACTTTTCATTATGATTAAGCAACACTGCCCATATATCTATAATTCCAGCATCAACTTTTGTGTTGCTCCTCATTGTTTCCATCTGAGCTTTTGAAAGAGTGAAGTTGTAATGCTTGAACAGAACAACACTGTTTGAAAAGAATTATTAGATCAGAATGAGTAACATATAAGTACTAAATGTGCATTATATTAAACGAAATGATTAAGAAAAACTTGTGGACTTACTTCTTCTCAGTATGGTCATTGAACACAAAACCTGCAAGTAGTCTTTCCTCACTGCCAAGTGTTGTCCTTGCAAATATAAATCTGTTCACGTATGGGGACTTCAGAGCAGGTCCTGGAAATGTTTCTCTTTTTTCTCTTTCCAATTTGTTCGCTTTTGGGTCAATGTGATCTTGTTCAACTTGCTTACCCTTTCTAGACCTTCTCTCTCTTTCTTCTTCACATTCTTCCTTTTCAGATTCCTCTTCATCCTCATTAACATCCTCAGCATTGTCATTATCCTTATTCTGTTGCTCACTTGGACCATCCTCAGCATGCTCAATTCCATTGTCATGTTGCTCAAGTATGTGATTATAATGCTCATCACCATCCCCATAAGTATTCACCCCATCATTTGACTCCTGTGAAAGCAACTTGAAGCTTGGCTTTTCATACTGAGTAAAAGTTGGCCTCTCACCTCTTTTCTTCTGAGCCATTTCAATAGCTTCAACTGCTTTGAGCACTTCTTCAGTCCAGAATCCATCATCTGGAGTCAGTGACACTTCAGTTTCATTTTCTTTTTCTTTCTCCTTTTCTGATGAATATGTGTTGAAAAGCCCATGGACTTTTGCCATTAAAATCTTCATCGTCTCATCATCAGGTAAAACCTTTGCAGCCTGTTGAAATTTTTCATCAAAACTGGCCATGCTTTCTGCCAAATTCTTCGCAGCTGCAGCAAACTCCTTCATAATATCCTGCAGTTATTTAATGACTAGTTTTAGGACAGTAATTGAGCACTATTTATTTTACTATTGAATTTATATTAAAATAATTGTAAACTAATCATACACATTTATTAGATTAGTTTATTCAGTTTTTAAAATTTTTATTCATATTTTTATAAAATTTAATATCTATTTTTTTGAAGTTGCTGTATGTACTCATTAGTTTGTACGAAATGCTCATATCTAGATAGCATATTTATCATTTTTATATTTACCCAAATTTATCTTTTAAATTTTACATACTACTATCCTTACCTTCTTTGGCTCCTGATTGTTGTTTCCTTCAATCTGCTTTGCAACTTCTTTTTCAATTGTGATCATGTTTGGAACTATGAATTCCGCTTTATTAGGTTCATCTATATATCCGTATCCGAAACCTCCTGTATCAATCTCTTCCTTCTGTCTTTTGTTCAACTTTTGTGTTGTCCACCCAATTATAGGTGGAGATGCTCTTGGAACTTTTCTGCCTTTGAATACAACATTGTCCACGTAGAAAAACTACATGTGTTATAAGATGTTAGAATTATGTACTGAATATAATTATTTGATCAATAATATGAAGAAATTGAGCAATAACATTAAGAATTTGTAACTTACAATCAGAAATAATAAAGGCCCTGGGAACTGTCTTTCTCTATTTTTGCTCCAATAGTCCTTTGCTTCAATTAATGTTTCCAAAGTGTATCCACACCAATTCAGATCCTTGATTTTTGAATCATCCTGCAATGCCTTCAGAATGTTTTGATTGGCAAAGCAATTTTGCTTCCCTTCAATCAAACACGTTACCAGGAGAACCAAAAAATTCTTTTTAAACCATCCTCCGTCTGCTTTGTTTTCTTCTATAACCTTCTTCACTTGAGCAGTCTTCACAACTCCATTTTCAGTTTGAAATTGTGATCTCCAATTGGCCACCATGTGTGATGTATTCTCAGATTCAGTGTCAATCAAATTCTTCACATTAATCTTTCCTTTTGGAAACCCCAATGTCACATGCACTCCATCTTCATTAATCCTCAATCTCGCATTGTTCGGCAGAAGAAGAGACACACTTCTGCTGTCAAAATTGTCCAGCAACCAATATGCCAACTGCATTGGCAATTGCTTCACTTCAAGGTTCAGTAAGGGGCCAAATCCCATCTCAACCACCTCTTTCTTCTGTTCTGCACTTAGATTTTTCATTATTTCTGTTATACTACTCGGAGACATTCTTTTCCACAGCGGGTATTTTGCATTCTCTTCCTTCTCTATCTCCTCTTCGTCCTCCTCAAATTCTTCCTCTTCTTCTGCTTTCTTCTTCTTTATCTTCTGCTTCTTCTCTTTTATTGACTCTGCTTCCCTTGTTATTTTCTTCTTTGCATGAACTTCCTTCTTCTTTTTCTGAACTTCATCATTTTTCTTTTCAGTTGCTTCTGAAGTTGTTGATCTTGTAATTCTTCTTTTTGGACTTACTTCTTCACTCTCTTTCTCTTTGCTTGAATTTCCTTGTTCTGTACTTTTCTTAATTGAGCCTGCATTATTTCTCTTTCTTTTCTTCTCATTATTTCTCTGTGCAGCGCCTTGTTGTGCTTTTATCACAATCTGCTGTTGTTCAGTTTCCCTACATTGTTGCTCATTTTCCCTTCCCTGTTGCTCAGATTCTTCTCCAACCTCCTCAGTTGTCTTACTGCTAGTATTCCTTGTTTCTTCAACATTATCATGTTGCTCAGTTTCAATACCTTGTTGCTCAGTTTCACTCTCTTGGTGCTCAGATTCTTCTACAACATTCTCAGTCATCTTACTGCCACCTTTGCTTGTTTCTTCAACATTCTGATGCTCCTCATTTTCCCTCTCTTGGTGCTCAGTTTCTTTCCCTTGGTGCTCAGGTTCTTCTACAACATTCTCAGTCATCTTACCGCCACCTTTGCTTGTTTCTTCAACATTCTGATGCTCCTCAGTTTCCCTCTCTTGTTGCTCAGTTTCTTTCCCTTGGTGTTCAGTATCCCTCCCTTGTTTCTCAGAATGTTCTCCAACATGCTCAGTCTTCTTACTGCTATCCTTCCTTACTTCTGCAACCCTTGTTTCTTCATCACTCATCTTTATCTCAGCTTCAATTTGTTTTATTAAGTCCATATTAGCCTTTTCCTTTTTTGGAATTGCTTTTGGTTTCATCTTCTTCTGCTTCTGTGGAACCTTGGAAGTCTTTTTTACTCTCTTTTTTGGATTTGAGCGTAGCACTGGGATCTCACTTATAGGTCGTGGATCTAAAATCCTGTATTATTAATTAAAATGAGTAATATATATTAAATCATGAGCACACAAAATATTATTTTGTAAGTCTATTCAATCACAGGCATATTCTATACAAACTATATTTATATGTAAATGTAGTTTATGACAAGCATATTATAAGACAAATTTTTCATAGCTTTTTAAGAAAACATTACACCATATGGTTATTTGAAATTAAGTACTGATCAACTTATGAGTATTAGTTCACTTTTAAATTAACATTATGAATAACTAACATATTATCACCAGTTTTCAGTACTATAAAATTGTAACAAACTGCTTTTACAATTTGAGCATCTTACACTCACATTATGAGCACACACACAATGTCCATGCAAACGAATTACAGAACAAGTATATTGTATAACAAAAAATCTACTGCACTTCATGACACATTGTTCATGACACAATGTCTATTTGTTCATTTGATACAGTGTTCAAATAATGAGTATGACTTCAATTTTAATGTCACATTAGGATTAAATAGCATAAACACATATGAATCATAAGCATATTATTCAATAAGTACAAAAATTTTAAAGCACATACTACTCCATTCATAGATGAGTACTGTATACCACAAATTGAGTATTTTATCATCTTAGAAGTAACCTAATTACAGTATCACCATGTTCTAACTGCTTAGTAATGCATATGACCTAAAGTAGAGTAAAATGAGCAGTAACCTTCGTATTTTGAACAAAACCTCAAATGATATACTTAATAAACACATATCATGCATCAAATTCATAATCTACTTCAGATTTGTCAAAATCATTTCGTTTTTTTCTATAATTTTCGAAACATGCAAGTATTTTGATGAATCATTACTTGAATACATATTTCAACACTATAATTTTACAAACCTCTCTGATCCTTCTGCAGTTTCATGCTTATCTGCGTTCTTCATCATCTCATACTCGGATAGTAGGTCCATTGCTCGCTTCAATGCTCAAACAGAAACAACTTGCTGCTCAAACTCTTCCTCTGTTCTTCACTTGTCGTTGCTCTGCAACTCTACGAACAACTCGGCGAAGTTGACAAACGTCTGGATGCTTTCCTCGTTTTTCGAGCTTTAATACGTCGTGAATGAATCCTTGCGTCGTTTTCGAAGAAATTTCAGAAGGCACTTCAGTTTTTGAGAGTAGTTACTTTTCCATTTTGATATGTTTAAATCGTAGGCTCGTTTTTCGGTTATCGATATTACCCGGTAAAAATTGGGGCCAGGTGTGTTATGGGCTAGATTTGTTAATGGGCTTTTATGTTAATTGGACCGGATGTACATACATCCGGATGTAGCATATACGAATTGGTGTTTATGTACTACTAAATAGTACGCATCAATTAACTTTTTGCTATGTCAAAAAAGATGTGTTTCTTACTGTCACAATCAATAATATTGCGATGGAGTGATTTTAAAAAATTGAAAAATCACATATAATAGTTGTAGTAAAATGTAATATTTTCTCTTCTCCTAATATTTAATTCTTGGTCTATTATGCTAATGCTGAATTTTTAATCTTTCGAATTTTACTTTTAATTTCGCAAGCTGAATAATAATAATCACAAAACTAAAGTACTAAGGAGCCCTCGTAGACTGGGGACCGTCTCCCTATTGATTAGGGTTTGAGATTTTGCGCACGTCTCGCGGTCGGCCGTCTTCTTCAGCGAGTAGAGTACGAGGTCGTCTCTATTTTGTTCTTGTTCTCTTCTGCAGGTGTTCGCTTCCCTTCGACTACGTGGGTGCCAATTGGGGAGTCACAACATGTTAGTTTAAGAAGTGCCGCTTGGGTGCCTATTCGTAGAACAGTAAGGCAGATGAATGCATCACAGGGCTTGGTAGGGAAGAGGATAACAGCTAGCGGTGGTTTTGCTATGAGTGCGGGACGAGGAGAGTTAGACGCAGGGGTGGAGCTAGAAAAATCTGTGAGGGGGGCAGAATATAATTATATACAGAGTCAAAATGATGGATATTTATTATGCAATACTTGAGTTAAATGAGTATTTTTGAATGATGGATATTTAATATGCAATACTTGAGTTAAATGAGTCATATGTAACTGAGATAAATGGTAGTTTAATGAGTATTTTTGATTATATAAGTAATGTATTATAATATTTAGACAACTAATGACTGAATAAGGTGTTTTATTTTTAAATTTAAAAATATAATCAACGTCACACATCAAATTTTGCTTATTTCAAGCCAAGATGGTGTTGATTTTTCCTAAAGTCATAACTTTTCACTCGTAATGAGTTACGAGACTCATAATATATCAAATCGAAGGTATTTCATAGCTCTACATTCTTGAACTTTAAGAGGGGTCGGTTGACCACCCTGACCCCCCCTTGGATCCGCCCCTGGTTAGACGGGTTTCGCGTAGGCCAGATTTCGACCGGCAATGGAAAATCAATTAGAATAGTACCAATGGTACGGCCTTCTCCTGAACCACCGCCATGGGTGGAACGAAGTGCTAGGGTTCATGAAAGTTATCCTTTTAGTTATTATTTTTTTGTCATTTGGATTCTTGTTAAAGTCTATGTTGTTAGGTTCGCCAGTTTGTTTGGAAATTTCGCCTATTTTTATGTCGTTGGGAGTATATGGATCTATACAACCAGGGATAGCCGTGTCAAGCCCATTTCGTATTTAGCGATTCGTGTTGCTCTTTCAGTGATGACCGTCTCTAAGTCTGATCATATAGTTTACGGTCGTAGTTTTTGGAGGTTAGTTGGTGTCAGATTTGATTTTCCTTTGATTGATGTAACGATCTTGAGACTAACGATATAAATAGAAGTGAGTTTTCCTTCCCAAAAAAAATCTTTTGAATTTTTATCTATTCTGCTAATATGTTTTGATTTTTTTTCACTTTTTTTTAGTGAGTGCCCTCAAAGTCAATAATCAAACTTTCTAGATCCACAGGAACAAATTGGATGTAATCCCCATTTATATATACCTGTAATAAAGAGGAAAATGGACGGCCGAGCATTTTACGGAATAGAGAAAAAACAAAATACCCAGTGGCCTGTAGCTTTCCACCCCATAGAAAACAAATTTCAACTCCCCAGTCGCCTGTTGATGCTTGCTTTCAGGAACTAATTGCCAGTCATCATTTATCAAGTCATGAGCTTTTTCATGGAAAATTCATACTTTTTTCTCTCGTCCGCTTTCCTAATCCTCGGTTTGCTTAAGTTGTTTTACTGCTATCATACAACTCGCGCTCGTCTCCCACTTCTCAGTCTTAGGTACGTTCTCAGATCTCCAAGACAAAAAAACAACTAATTTCCAGGACTTGATGTCCATTCTATTTTCTTCTTTTCCCATTTATTGTGTAATGTAAAGATTTTTTTAATTGGAAGCTGATTCCATCTCTGTCTGTTTATAATCCATGTATGGTTGAACTCATTTTCCGCTGGTGACGATCCAAGGCATTAACATGTCATTTTATATTTTAAATGAAAAAGGGGGAAATTTAAAAAAAAAAATCAAAATGAACGCCTTTAACTGCTGAGCATTTCAAGTGTTGGTGCTCTGATTATTTTATAATTAATGAATTGTTGCTTTGGCTGTTTAGTCTTCAGTTTCTTCCTATTGGCTATCCTTGAGTAATTTATAAATCTAATTAGCGGATTAAAGTAAAATGCTTGGTAACTTAGGTGCTTATAAGTTTTGGAAAATGTTTTTGAAATTACATTTACTATTATTATACTCTATATAATAACGACTATTTTTTTAATATATACTTATGAATGCACACACAAATTTACACATTTATTTTTACTATTAATATTTTCAATTCGATTACTTGTACTCGTTTTAAAAAAATATTATTAAATAGCAATAATATTCGTAATGACATTTCTTATCATTTTTATTACAATGTCATTATTATTTTATATAACTACAACCATTATTTTTTAATATATACGAAGTATATGTGTATGTACCGGGGTGGATCCAAGAATGAGAGGTAGGTGGGCTAACACGAAAAAACATTGTTACTACACACACAAGGTTTAGCTTAGGCCTGTTATAGAAATGAGCTTTTTTCGAAATACTCGAGTTCGAACTTGATTTCAAATCTAATTTAATGACCTAAACTTAAGGAGCTTCGAACTCGAATGCACGATAGATTTTGAGTTTGAATAGTTAGTTATACAAGCCGAGTTCGAGCATGATGATGCTCGGTTCAATCCAAACTCGAGCCAATCGATCACTTACAAATTATAAGAATAAATTATATATATTTTAAAATTTAAACGATTTTAGTGCGATTTTATAATTTTTTTAACGATCACTAAAGATCCGAGTATTTATTGAATAATTCAAACACGAGTCTATTAATGAGCATAATCTAAACTTCTATGTTCAAGCATGTTTATTGAGCTAATCAAGCGTCTGAATCAAACACAAAAAATCTATCAAGCCAAACTCGAGCTCCATTTTGTACTGGGCAAGTATTCATTTCATCATTGTTTCGATCAATTCGATGTAACACATTATTGGTAATTTCATATGTATAATATATGGAAATTAACACATTAAACCTTTGTATATGAAATTATTCTCTAATCTTCAAGTATGATGTATTAAAAATTATAAGTACTAAAATGACGAATTATAGAGTACATTTTAAATTAATATTTAAGACTCACTTGATTGGGCTTTTGAATTATTTTGGGCTAGGCTGGATTCCAATTTTTAACAAACTTATACCTATATTTAAAAAATTGGGTTGGGCAGGGCTGGAGCTCACCCTAGCCCCTACTATCATCCGCCCCTGCTTATGCCTGCACACACATATTTACACGTTTATTTTTACTATTAATATTTTCAATTCGGTTACTTGTGCTCTTTTTTAAAATAATATTATAAAATTGCCCACAATATTTGAAATGATATTTCTTATCATTGTCATTACACTGACATTATTATTATTTTATTTTATTTGGAGGGTATACCAGGCTTTTAAAATAAAAAATAAAAAATTGTTAGTGAAAAAACTATTCCAATTGACGTTTTCATTTTTGGGAATGTGGGATGAAACAACATATCATGTATCAATTCATGTTATCCCCTAAATTGTTTTGGGCCTAATACTTGGATTAGGGATGCAAACGAGCCCAACCCGAACATGAGTATGTTTGAGTTTGAGTTTGATAAGAAATCACGAGCTCGAACTTAGCTCGAGCTCAACTCGAACGAGGGTCAAGTTTTGTTAATTAATTTTTATAGGTTTGAGCCCGAACATGGGTATGCTTGAGTTTGAGTTTGATAAGAATTCACGAGTTCGGGTTCGAGCTCAAGCTTAGACGAGTTAAATAATTTGGGCTGAAACTCGATCGACCCGAGCTCAACTCGAGCTCAACTTGAGCTCAACTCGAGCTCAACTCGAACTCGGTTCAAGCTTGGGTCAAGTTTTGTTAATTAATTTTTATAGGTTTGAGCTCAAATAAGTTGCTCGAACTCGTGCTTGATTCGATCTAAAAATTAAATTTCTATTACAAAAAATTAACAAACAGGACATATATAAGGGAAATTAAATAATTTTAAGTTAATTATGTACATATAAAAAAATTAATAATATAATGTTTGTACTTAATCGTTCCCATTCTTTAGTTCCTCTCTCCTTCACCGACATTTGTATTCCTTATTCTACTATCAATAAATATTACGGATTATAGTTATAACAGATTATGGTTATAATAATAGTAATAATAAAAAGTATTATATTTATAATTATGACTACCTCCGTCCCAATTTGATGGTACCATTTCTCTCTCTCTTGGTCAACACAAATCACTCTTAATCTCTTACTTTATGTATTAAATTTTAATCAAATTTAATCCAGGTGTTTGCGACTTTGTAAAGTTTTTAATGTAGTTTCTGAATATGTAATTTTTTTTTCTAAAAATAATTTGAGTGCGGACAGGGATCAGTTTGCTTTGTCGTCAGTCAAACTTCGTAAACCGCAATGGTATCTTCAAATTGGGACGGAGGTAGTACTATTATAATATACACAGTAAAAAGTATTTAAAATGGAATAGTCCTAAAACATATTTCATATTCCAAATATATTATATATATAATCATGATACATATATACACACAAAGGCTAGCGAGCCACGAGACTAAAATAAATAGACTTGAATTGAGCTTGTTAAATATTCGAGTGGAACCGAACTCGAGTCGATCTTGAATATAACCGAACTGGAGTCGAACTTGAATTTGACCGAATACAAGTCGAGTTTTTCCAGAGCAATCCACGAGCATCCCGTGAATGGCTTGACTCATTTACACCCTTAACTTGGATGTTGTCATTGTTGGCATCAAACAATGATATAAAAAAGTTGTTTATCAATTTAAGTCTAATTGATAAACGAGTTGAAGCTAATTAAAGTCTATTGTCTGATTTAGTGATTATTGTCTGGAGCCGAATCAAAGTTGTCAAAACCTAAATGTTAGCGGAATGAAGTAGACTTGTTTGACTTCATAGCTGAAATATTGATTGAAACTATAAAACTATCATAAAATCAAATGGTTCAATATAAACAAGATAAAATCTAATAGCAAGAAGGTAATGTTGACATAAAGTTCCAGTAAATTTAAGAGATGAACTGAAACATTATAATTAGTAACGTTTCAAATCAGTTGATTTAGTTTAGATCTAGTCAAGTTAAGCTTCTCATCCATACAAGGATACATTTAAATTAATTGTCTACACCTAGTGTTTTTAGAGGCGGCAAAAGGCGGGGCCTAGGCGCGCCTAGGTGTGAGGTAGCTAAAAAATGCTTCACATAGTAGAAAGGCGTGAAAAAGGCGGGCAACTGAAGAATTCACCATCAAAGGCGTCAAAAGGCGTAAGCTTAAGCGCACCTAGGCGTGAAAAGGCGATTTTTTTTATATAGATCAAATTTGTAAAAAAACATGCCTTTATAAACTTGTTATATATGGAATCTAGTACGGACTAGTAAAAATAAATAATATATCATTTTGAATGAGCACTTTTATACATTTCAAAATTATATATATTGAACAAAGTAAAAATTAGACTCAATCTTATATAATATATTTTGGACATTTTTTTCTTCATTTATCACTATAAAATAGTAGAACCGCATGGACGTGGGTTCAATACCCAACATGCTCAATTTTTTATCTCATTATAGGTGGGAGCCTTTGCGGCATTGGGGTAATGATGATGATGATTACTACACCCTCTTTATTTAAAAGTTTGCTACACTTTCCTATTTGGGATGTGTTTAAAAATTTGCTACATTTTCCATTTTTAGTATGTTTTTCCTTTAAAAATACTCAATAACCCTTATTTTTTCTACTTTTTCACCTTCTCACATACTTTTTCTACACTATTCAATACCCCTACTATTTTCCCCTTAAATATTGTGTCAAGGCCTAATATAGCGATCCTTTAAATACGAAGGGAGTATTTTTTTTTACGAAGGGAGTATAAAATAGCAAGTATCGACAGAAATCTAAAACATCTTTTCACGCCTAGGCTTCGCCTATCCCCTATTCCCTTCTGGGCTTGGTCTATTCCTGTCTACGCTTCAAAGGCTTGAGGCTTGATGCCTTGCCACGCCTCACACTTTAGAACACTATCTACACCTATTACATTGCAGCTCATTTTGAGCAGACATATTCATCCAAAATAGCCTTAAAATAGCTTTTTGACAAATTCACGCTGCCAAAGTCAATCCAGAAATCCAAAAATAGATGATAGGCTGTTTACATAGTCATCCCCTATCTACAGCCTTAACGATGCTTCCATAGCAACTATAGTCTCTTCTTATTATCTATTTCAAAATTGATCGGTACTTGTACTTTTGGTGGCATTTCCCCAATGACATCAAATCATCAATTTTTTCCGCGGTGGTTAAATTGCAGACAGGAAAGTACTAAAACGGCCACAAATGCATTAGAATGACCATTCATGGATGTTACTATATTACAGTATTTGATAATTGGAAAATCCATTTTAATCATTATGTATGTTGTTAACTTGTTATACAACCTATCTTTATGTGGATACAGGTTTCTTCACATTGATGATTATGGATGATCATTGGTTCAGCAGGTTGCCTGAGTCCTCTGCAAATGAATCCGAATTGGAGAATGAGATCATTCTTTCCACCTTAAAAGAAACACGAGACATTCCAGACAGCCATAAGGATGCCTCGTTGGTCACACGTGCTTCTAATTTGGACTCCCAATATGAACACTACTCTGATCCCACACTCGAGTACATTAGCCAGATGCTACTGGAGGATAGTAATATCGATGAGAATAATAATCCCAGCGTGTATTATGACCCTATTTCCCTTAAAGCTGCTGAAAAATTCTTTTATGACGCCCTCCATCGAAACCCTTCATCACCTAATCAAGAACCTCTTTTTGCTAACAATAAATCTGGAAGCCGGAACAGCACATTTAGAAGCTTTAGTAGTTGCAACACCGGATTATCTAAATCATATGAGGAGAGGTCAAATGGTTCTTCATATAGATTGAATAGCATTATGAATACCCAAATGGACTCTTTGAACACTGTTAGTGATACTGAGTCCATCTTGCAGTTTAAGAGAGGTATGGAGGAAGCAAGTAGATTCCTTCCTTCCGAATATCAGTTGCTCCTCAGTACAGATAAGGGTTCGGCTGATTCCTCTAGAGGAACGAAGCATCAACATTCATGTGACTCTGGGTTACAGGAAAAAAGGCGCACTAAGCAGTCTGCAGTTTACGAGGAGGAGGAGGTGGAGGAAGCTGAGTTAATAGAGGTGTTTGATAAAGTTTTGTTGTTTAGCAATAACAAGGATCCTCCATCTGTAGTTGGAAAGGGCACCCAACAGAATGGACATGGTCGTTGCAAGGGATATGCAAACAAACAAGGAAAGACTTGTAAAAATGTGGATCTAGAGTCTCTTTTAACCAGCTGTGCACAATCTATTGCCGATGCTGAATATAAGATTGTGGAAGAAAAGCTAATGAAGATTAGGATGCACTCTTCGCCAACCGGCGATGCAAATCAAAGGCTGGGCCATGCCTTTGCAAATGCTTTTGAGGCACGATTGGCTGGAACTGGGGCACAACTATATGCGGCACTATCTTCAAATACGATCTCAACTTCTAGAACGATGATAACAGCTTATCGCACCTACCTTACATGTTGGCCGTTCATGACAACATCGTTTTCCTTTGCAAATACAATGATTTATGAAGTTGCATTGGAATGTAAATCGCTTCACATCATAGATTTTGGTATTCTATATGGTTTCCAGTGGCCCATTCTTATCCAGAATCTATCACAAAGACCCGGTGGACCTCCTAAACTTCGAATAACCGCAATTGAGCTTCCCCAACCTGGTTTTCGTCCGGAAGAAATGGTAAAAAATACTGGTCGTCTTTTGGCAAAATATTGTGAACGTTTTGGTGTACCATTTGAGTACAATGCCATAACAACTCAATATTGGGAGACAGTCAAACTTGAGGATTTAAAGCTTCGGACTAGTGAGATTGTCGCTATTAACTGTTTGTATCGATTCGAAAACCTACTTGATGAGACAGTGGGCGTTGCAGATACTCCGGATCTCCCTAAGGATGCAGTTCTAAAATTAATCCGTGAAATCAATCCTAAAATTTATGTGCAATCATTGCTGAGTGGAGCCCACAGCTCTCCTTTCTTTATATCTCGGTTCCGAGAAGCTCTCTTCTTATACACTGCAGTCTTTGATATGTGTGATGCTACATTACCCCGCGATGATCCTCACAGGTTGAGTTTTGAAGAAGCCAGGGCATGTGAAATAATGAGTATCTTAGCATGTGAAGGCACGGAAAGATTACATAGGCCTGAAACATACAAGCAGTGGCATTTGCGTAATTTGAGAGCTGGGTTAAAGCCTATTCCCATAAGACCCGAGCTTGCAAATGAGCTGAGAGACAAGACAAAGGCCGGATTTCACAAGAAGTTTCTGTTTTTGGATGACAGTCATTGGATACTGCAGGGGTGGAAAGGTAGAATTTTTAGTGCTAGCTCTTGCTGGACACCTGCATAATAAGAAACTAAGATATAATAGCATTGAAGCTGTTGGAAGGTAGCACATTTGCATTTTTCGTTACTTCTTATAAACTTTTCGTACAATATTGTATCGGTGCAACATGTCAAGGGGGTAACTTTTACTTTGAAGAATTTAAAGACTTGAGATGTACTGGGGAAATGCTATTAGAGAACATCAATCATGGTGGTTGTCTAGTTTCAGACCCATTCTCTAAAAATGTGGCTCCAGGTTGTCATTTGATTAGGTGCTTTTCATGGTTGTTCTTGGCATTCATAGGTTGTTGATATAACTTAAAATTGTTCATGGTCTTGCTTGATATAACTCCCCGTCATGAACCTTGAAATTGAACTAGTGGCTCCCAGAAACAGGAACCCCACCACTATTTTCCATTTTTTCCGTTCTCTCTTCTAAGTTTTTCATTAGCTGTTTGTGAACCAAAAGTAGTATAAGTCACATTCGTGATTAAAGACAATTTTGCATTTGTGCTCTTTTAAAAATTTAAAATGTAGCAGGCTAGTATTTGGAGTTATGTTTTTCAAATAATGTTAAATAAAAAATTATTTACAAAATTGGGTTGGGTTAAAAGTATTTAGGAAAAATTGAAAATAATAATCTCAACTATTATCCGTCCGCTAATAATAATCCCAACTATTGATTATTTTTTAATAATCCCAACTATATGGATCATTCGCCAATAATGGTCCATGACCAAATATTACCTCCTATAGAAGTGAATTTTTAAATAGAAATTAAGCGTAAGAAATTAAAATTTGTGATTATTTATAGGGATTACTTGGTATATCTCTTATCATCCACTTTAAAAACTACATGAATTTATTTACAGGGACTATTATTAGCGAAAGGTCCCTAAAGTTGGGATTATTCTGAAATAATCGATAGTTGGGATTATTATAAGCGGACCGCCAATAGTTGGGATTATTACAATCAATTTTTCCAAGTATTTATCAAAATCTGCTCAAATCAACCCTGGTTAACAAGAGCCAATGTCTCTCTCTTAGCTATGGAAATGACGTACAAAGCTACATAGGGACTCAAAAAAAACCTTTGTTATTTAAATGACAGTAACTTTTTTTGTTAGCCGGTTTTAACAAAAAAATGTCAAAATTTATATTTTTCACTATCTTTGAGACACCAATATTGCATATAAAAATAAATAAAAATAAATCTCAATATACTGAGGGGTGGAGTTTTTTAGGCTCAATTTTTTATTCTAAAAAAGTTACCTTTAACTCGACTCTTAGATATGCAAATGAACAAAGCTACGTAGTACATATGGTATGTTTGGCACAACTATCTGAAACGATACTCTTGAGTTTTTAGTAATTGTTAGATTTTATTGAATGAAAAAATCTTAAAAGGGAAAGGTGGCAGTTGTTTCATAACAAAGTTTGATTTATTTCTATTTAATGTACAAGTTGTTTTAAATGGATGGATGTTTTATTTATAAGGATGATACATCCTCTGCTCAGGGGTAACACACGTCTACTCGTTAGAGATCTACTCTCACAATCCCTCACACCCGAATTCTACAAGAATTGGTGCCAAAAAGAATTCTGGCCACACTGCTACTATGCCGGAAACTCTCTTTGGATATCTTCATGGGCGCAGCAACAAATTTCGGGGCAAATCTGATGTGCTGCTTGAATTCCTTGGTGGAAGTGGAGAAGGAAGCTTTCACCCGGGGCAAAAATAAAAAAACTAAGAGCCCGTTTGGTAGCACGAAAATCGGCGGTTTTGGTTGATAAATAAATTTATCAACCAAAAAATATATGACTTCTTTTTAGGTAAATCTCCCTAAATCATATACGGAGTATTTATTAGAAAAAATCAACAGAAATATATATTTTTAGGTATATACTTCGTATATGATTTATTATTATTATTATTATTATTATTATTATTATTATTATTATTATTATGATTATTGTGATCTTCATCATCATCATCATCGACGATGATGACTAATTTCAAAAAGGAATAAAATAATATACTCCATATTTTGAGTTTAGGGACCAAAATTAAGAAATTTAAGATAATCATCTCTTACTTCAAGGATCATTTGTACATTTTAGAGAAAATTATCCTAGGTATGACTAAAACTCATTCAATTTTCCAATGTATGATCTTATTTGTTTCCCCCCAAAATAATATTTAAATTCATAATATTTAATTATTTAATAAATAAATAAAGAAATATTGTTTTTGAAATAATGTGCCCTTTATTATAAAACCCTAACTTCCTATTCAATTACGTATGTGCCTGTGTGTATTATTCCGTTGCTATATGTATCGGTGATCTTAAGTTATAATGATGAATTAAGGGAGTGAATATTAATCACTTTTTCAAAGTAATTATAACTTTTTAAAAATGTTAATTATGCACTCTATTAAGTCATCATTACAGATTAAATGAAAAAGAAGTTCTTTTCTAGTGTCTCTGTAACTTTCCCACATCAAAGATATAGGATATTTTCAAACATTTTTTAAACCCTATCAAGTTGTCAAATAACCAAGTTGTTTAAGAAGTCTTTCTTAAAATGGTATCTAATGGCCGCTGTTGAAGCTGAAGAATTCTCTTGATTTAGGAAATGTTATATATATTTCTTTGAATGACAAGAATTCCTTAGCTTCAACATCGGCCATTTGTTTTTAATTTTAATTGTTACTCATATTCTATTGGATTATGACAACTTTTTATAATTAATTTCGCATTTGCGTCAATTTTAATTATGTTTGTTAATGCATGAATAAAAAATTATTTTACATGCTAGCATCTGTCTAGGGTTAGAATTGGGCGGCGGCGTCAATCTCCTGGCGTCTGTTCGGTAAGGGATCATTTAGGGCCTTTTGGGACGAAGCTTGGGCGGGTACAGAGGCAACTAGCTGATTTAGAGGTGGTGCGGCGAGAAGGTTAAAAGTAGGGGTGGGCAAAAATACTAAAAAATCGGTATACCGCATTTACCGTACCGAAAAATACCGGGAAATACCGCAATATTGGTATACCATCATATTCGGTATGGTATCATACCGTACCGATTTATTTCGGTATGGTAACGGTAAATGTTTTCAAATACCGCGGTATACCGGTATAATACCGTACCGACTCCCTACTCAACAATTACTTTAAATTCTAAAATATTGTAAAAGTTCATTACAATTTTGAAGCCCATAATAAATATTTAGGTTGGTTACAAATACCAAATTACAAAAATAAAAGCCCAATTTTCCAAACCCACTATAACCTTCTAAACTTCTACTACGTAGACTAAAGAGTAATGTACTAATGTCTAGAAACAATGGCATAGAGCTTGCAAATCGAGCTTCTGAGTAGTTGACGAGTGAACATGGATACACTTAAATGATGAGTGTTACGCACACAACTTTGTCCGAAAGTTTTATTCAAACATTTTTCTAAAATTATAAAAATGACTAAATACACAATATCATATTAGTAATAAATGAATTCAAATCCATGTTGTTTGAATAATTTTATTTATTTTTGTTAAAGATCACTATTGATTTAATTATATCTATACTCTTCAAGTTATTTTAAGAGAATGTGTTACTTTTTAATATGTGGCATGTTGAACTACTTAAATATACTAGTAATAATTATTGTTTAATATTGAATATGACATTAATAGATTATTAATTGTATTTTGTAACATTTTAATAATGAAATAAATATGTCGCTAGTAACACCGATTCAGTATATTTCGTTAGTCTATGATAATTTGTTGTATTGAGAGACATACATAGTAATTTACCGATATCGTACCATTAGCGAACCGAAATTTCGGTATACCGAAATGCGGTATACCGAAACTTTGGTAAGGTAATGGTATATAAATTTTGTATACCGAAAATTTTAGTACAACAAAGGTATGAGAGAAAATATTTGGTATACCATACCGAACCACCTCTAGTTAACGTTTCTGGAATCTGTGACGAAGGCGTGCATCTCGGTAGCGAAACTCCGATTGGGACCAGTGCGGTGCGCGACTGTTGAGGAGGCTCGACACAACGATTTCAGTCTGGTTTTTCTCAGGTACTCTTCAATTTTTGGCCAATCTTACGCAAACTAAGCGGCTAGAATTCAAAGATTCAAGGGTGGATCTGTTCGACAAAGGCTTTGGAAAGAGTGGAAGCAAGAGAATTCAAGGGTGGATGAGTTTTTACTTTGTTTTTTTTTTTTCATTTTAGAGTGAATTTGATGGTTTATCGCATTGTTATTTAGGCGTACAATAAGGGGGCAGGGTGTGTGTTGGTTTTGTTTGCTTAATAGAACTCTGGTTGGAGGCAATCAGGCTGACTCAACCGCTAATAGCCTCTATGCTCTCACTGTTTCAACGATTAGTCTCGCTCTTTCCGGGGTGGACTATTCTATGTCTGATCATGATGTGAGGGGGCCGGAGGACTTTTGGTATTGCTTGGATAGATGGAGGTTTAGATCTTGGGACATGATTGTTGCTGTGTTATGTTTGAATTTAATATAAGCTTTTTCCTTTCCAAAAAAATTATTTTACAGTAGAGTATACTAGATTGAAATTTGTTTGTAATTAAATTTGTATTAAACGAGCTTTCTGTTGTAAACTAGACTCTCAAAAGTTTGTATTCTTCATTCAAATACATCGTATATATACAGGAGGGTGTTACGATTAGGCAAAGATAAATGATAAATTAAGAGCAAGAACACAAGAATTAACGTGGTTCACGCAATCGGGGTGATTACGCTAGTCCACGGCGAACGAGAGAGAGTATGTATTATTATCAGCGTCCCAAGAGGTTTACAAGTACATAAGAGTCGTTTAAATAGGTTTAGGAAAACCTAAACTGAGATTAGAGCCGCAGGCCCAAAATTAAGCCTGTTTTTAAAATTCCCGTCGACTGACCCGGTCGGGTCTCTTATTTGACCCGGTCGGGTCTCCTTCACAGAACACAAACCCGGTAGAAACCAGGTCGGGTTTCCAAAACAGAAGGCTTCTGCCTTGCTGACCCGGTCGGGTCCCTTCCCTGACCCGGTCGGGTCTCACGTCCAATGAGCTCCCAGATCTCTGCTTCAACATACCCGGTCGGGTCCTTTATCTGACCCGGTCGGGTATCAGTTCTGAAACTTTGAACAAGACTCCATCTTCAACAATCTCCCACTTGGAGGCTTGGTCAACAATCATCTGCCATCCAAGAACATGTATCTTCTGTAAAACCCCTGATCTCTCTCTCTTTCTCTTTCTCTCTCGTCCGCGCCTTCTCATCAAGTATCTGGAAGGCCCGTTGAAGCCATGCATAGCTTCAACTTCTCGGTTGTCACCGCCTTGGTAAGCATGTCTGCTGGATTCTTCGTACCAAGGATCTTCTTCAAATTTATAGTACCATCTTCAATCAATTCTCGAATGAAATGATACCTCATCTTGATGTGTTTCGTTCTGCTGTGAAACACCGGATTCTTCACGAGATGAATAGCACTCTGGTTGTCACAGTACAGACCACAATCCCCTTGTTTCATGCCCAACTCCAAAAGAAAGTTCTTCAACCAAAACATCTCCTTGGCCGCTTCAGTAATAGCCATATATTCTGCTTCTGTGGTTGAAAGAGCTACACTCTTCTGTAATCTGGACATCCAACTGATTGCCGTACCTCCAATAGTGAATATGTAACCCGTAGTGCTCTTCCCGGAATCATGACAACCCCCCAAATCAGCATCTGCAAAACCTTCTAGAATTGCCCCATTCCTCCTGAAACAAAGAGCAGTTCTAGAGGTGCCTTTCAAGTAGCGTAGCAGCCACTTGACCCCTTCCCAATGTTCCTTCCCTGGATTTGACATAAACCTGCTAACAACTCCCACTGCATGAGCAATGTCTGGCCTTGTTGACACCATCGCATACATCAAACTGCCAACTGCTGATGCATAAGGAACTTTAGCCATCTCATCTTTGTCTTCATCGGTCTTCGGAGACTGCTGCTTGGAGAGTTTCAACTGACTCCCTAACGGTGTACTCCTTGGCTTGGCATCCGTCATTCTGAACTTCTCAAGGACCTTCTGAATGTACTTCTGCTGTGAAAGCTTTAAAGTACCTTCCACCTTGTCTCTGACTATGCTCATCCCAAGAATCTGTCTCGCCTCCCCTAAATCCTTCATCTCAAATTCTTCAGACAACTTCTTCTTGAGCTTGTTGATCTCCTGCATGTTTGCTCCAGCCACCAACATGTCATCAACATACAAAAGAAGAATAATGTATGAAGACTCGAATTTCTTCAAGTAACAGCAATGGTCCATCTTGCATCTAGTGTACCCATTCCGTTGCATAAAACTGTCAAACTTCAAGTACCACTGTCTAGGAGCTTGCTTCAGCCCGTATAGACTCTTCTTGAGTTTGCACACCATCTTCTCTTTACCACTCACTGGGAAACCTGCTGGTTGGGCCATGTAAATGTCTTCTTCAATGTCACCATGAAGAAAAGCAGTCTTCACATCCAGCTGCTCCAAATGCAAATTTTCAGCAGCAACGATACCAAGGATCAACCTGATAGTAGTCATCTTCACAACCGGGGAGAAGATTTCATTGTAATCAACCCCCTTCTTCTGTTGGAACCCCTTGACAACTAGCCTCGCCTTGTATCTTTTGTTCCCATCAGCTTCATCTTTGATTCTGAACACCCACTTGTTCTCCAAAGCTTTCTTTCCCGGTGGTAGCTTGACTAAGGACCAAGTTTGGTTCTTGTCAAGTGAATCTAACTCATCCTCCATGGCCTTCTTCCACTGTATGGAATCTTTCATGGTCAACGCCTCTGAGTAAGATTCTGGCTCTCCATTCTCGGTCAGCAACAGGTAATTTGCTGAAGGAGAATATCTGTTAGGAGGTCTTCTGATTCTGGTGGACTGTCTGACTTGAGGAGTAGCTGCCTCTGAATTTTCACCATCTTCATCACTCCCACTATCTTCAGACATTCCTGTATCTCCTGAGCTCCCACTGCTCCCTGAACCTCCAGTCATCTCATCACAACCAACAGGTTGTGCTATGTCATCTTCAGTCATCCCGTCAAACACCACTTGTTGTTTGTTTTCTGGTTGCTTGGCTTTGCTAGTTTCTGCTGCAAGACCATCTTTATACAGGGCATTCTCGTTGAAAGTGACATCTCTACTTCTGATAACCTTCTTGCTGTGGTTGTCCCAGAACCTGTAGCCCACCATGTCATCCATCCCGTACCCAATAAAGATACACTTCTTTGCCTTTGCCTCGAGCTTGTCACTATCTGCATCTCTAACTTTGACATAGGAAATACAACCAAAAACTTTCAAGTGAGTAAGAGATACCTCTCGACCTTTCCATTCCTCCTCTGGAATTTTGAAACCTATGGGAGATGAGGGTCCTCTGTTGATCAAGTATGCTGCTGTGTTCACCGCATCGGCCCAGAACATCTTTGGAAGTCCTGCATGCAATCTCATGCTCCTGGCCCTCTCATTCAGTGTTCTGTTCATCCTCTCTGCAACACCATTTTTCTGTGGTGTTTCTGGAACCGTCTTCACCATTCTGATCCCCTGTTCAGCACAATACTCTACAAACTCTGTGCTACTGTACTCACCCCCATTATCACTCTTTAAACACTTAATCTTAAGATTCGTTTCATTCTCTACTGCAGCTTTGAACTTCTTAAAAGTGTTAAAGACTTCAGATTTATTTTTAAGAAAATAAACCCATACCTTCCGTGTAGAGTCATCAATGAATGTGACATAGTAACGGGAACCTCCAATCGAAGAGACCTTTGTAGGTCCGTAGACATCTGAATGAATCAACTCCAGCCGCTCAGTCTTGGGTTGCTGCCCTGTCTTCATAAAGGTTACCCTCTTTTGTTTGCCTAGAACACATGGCTCACAAAAGCTCAACTTTGAATGCTTCAAATCTGGGATTTTGCCCTTTGAAGACAGCATCTTCATTCCGTTCTCACTTATGTGCCCAAGTCTTTGGTGCCACAAAGTAGAGACCCCTGTATCTTCAACTGCTGCGTTTGCCCCATCTGTGGACACTTCAACCATGTACAGTGTACCATGCTTCTGCCCACGAGCAATGACCAGCTTTCCCTTTGTCACCTTCCATTGCTTGTTGCCAAAACTAACGTTTTGGCCTTCCTCATCAAGCTGTCCAACTGAGATCAACATCTTCTTCAGGTCTGGAATATACCTCACATCTTTCAGCCTCCAGGTTGTACCCAAAGAGGTACTGAGATCAACATCTCCAATACCCGTGATCTCTAAGGATTTGTCATCCGCCAAACGAACTCTTCCGTTATAGGGCCTGAAATTTTTCATCAAATCCCTGCAATGACAAGCATGAAACGACGCACCTGAATCCATGATCCAGGACTCAACTGAATTCTCAATGCTGCAAATTAGAACATCTTCATAATCTTCTGCCACGTTCACCTCCTTCTTGCCTTTGTCTGCAGGGGGTTTTGGGCACTGATTTCTGAAGTGTCCATTCTCTTTGCAATTCCAACAATTGATGTCCTTCCGGTTCTTGGATTGCCCTCTCTTTCTCGACTTCGATCTTCCCTTCTTGTTACCTCCTCTAGTGGATTTTCTGCCCCTATCTTCAGTACTCAACAAACGTTGGAGCTATCCCCCGAACTCCTCCTCCGGATATCCTCACCAAGGATTAAGTCACGAATACCTTCAAAGGTAAGCTTAGTGGTTCCAGATGAACTACTAACCGCTGTGAATGTACCGGACCAACTATCGGGCAAAGATGATAACAAAAGTAATGCTTGGACTTCATCATCGAATTTAATCTCAACCGAGCCTCACCTTCCTTCATTCTTGTATTCACCAACTGTCTGATTAAGAAAACCTTGTTGGCCGCTGAGGGTTTCTCGTACATATTGGATAACGCCTTGAGCAGTCCGAACGTTGTCTTCTCGTTGACGATGTTGTAGGCAACGTTCTTCGCCAACGACAACCTCACCACACCAAGAGCCTGTCGATCCAACAAATTCCATTCCGCCTCCGTCATCGTTTCTGGTTTGTTCTCAGACAACGGTTGATGAAGCTTCTTCTGGTAGAGATAATCCTCGATCTGCATCTTCCAGAAAGCGAAATCTTGACCATCAAATTTATCGATCTTAACCTTCCCTTCGTCAGCCATAGCTCTGATACCAATTGTTACGATTAGGCAAAGATAAACGATAAATTAAGAGCAAGAACACAAGAATTAACGTGGTTCACGCAATCGGGGTGATTACGCTAGTCCACGGCGAACGAGAGAGAGTATGTATTATTATCAGCGTCCCAAGAGGTTTACAAGTACATAAGAGTCGTTTAAATAGGTTTAGGAAAACCTAAACTGAGATTAGAGCCGCAGGCCCAAAATTAAGCCTGTTTTTAAAATTCCCGTCGACTGACCCGGTCGGGTCTCTTATTTGACCCGGTCGGGTCTCCTTCACAGAACACAAACCCGGTAGAAACCAGGTCGGGTTTCCAAAACAGAAGGCTTCTGCCTTGCTGACCCGGTCGGGTCCCTTCCCTGACCCGGTCGGGTCTCACGTCCAGTGAGCTCCCAGATCTCTGCTTCAACATACCCGGTCGGGTCCTTTATCTGACCCGGTCGGGTATCAGTTCTGAAACTTTGAACAAGACTCCATCTTCAACAGAGGGAGCTAGGGATTGCAATCGTCAAATGGTCCAGATATACGGGCCTGGGCAGGGAACTAATGGACATCCATAATCACATAACACCTTGATGTACAAGGCTAAACAAAAACATTACAAAAATAAAATAAAATTATACGTTATTCTCTTTATACACGTTGGTGATGCTGCCACGTTAAAAATCTTGCCGAGGAAAATCCAGTGAGATAAAACCTTGGTCAAGGGAAAAAGAGTGCAACGCGTATAGAGCCCTAGAGAGATGGAGGCCTGGAAGAGTAAAATGCGATCCGTATTATTAATAGTACGTATGTTGACTGCATCACTTCAAGACTTCTTGTAGAATCCAATATAATCTGGTTACCAACTTTTTGTAGCAAAAAATTGTACCATGTGTATTCCTTATTAAAAAAACTCGTTGGAAAAACCCTTCGCAAAAAAACTTTAACTAAGTAAAGGAAAAGAGTAATACGTAGTACTAGTAGTTTTTATTTTTTAGGAATCTTTGTGTATTATAAGCAACCTCATTAGCATTACAAGTATAAATTAATGTCTCCTAATTTAATAAATGAAGTTCAGTCAAATTAGTGTGTATATTTAAAATTTCAATTGTACATTCTTATATTTTTTTTTGTAACAAATTGTGCATTCTTATATATTAATGCTTCCTAAATTAATACTCAAACATTTTATTAAAACTATGTCCAATTTGACCTACATGGCTGCATAGAGCATATACAGTAAAAATCATGTCGTTGAGATGGTACATAGAGGAAAGATATAATATGAACCACAAATTAATTGATTGAAAATTAAAGTGATAAATTTTTGGAACAATTTAAAAAGAACAATGACAAAGTTTTAAGGACGAATAATGTACTTTAGTAAAAGTACACATTTACCAACTGTCCATCAAACAAACTTAAAATATGACCATAATATTTTTTTTATATGTAATATTTGTGTCATATGTAAGAGCATAAGAAACTATTTACTCTGATGCAATCTTTATATAAATCAGAGCACAAATAAAAAATTTATAACATGTTAAAATAATAATAATTGTTCGCCACATGGCTGAAGACTATTTGACAAAGAATCAATTTCGCAATTGATTAAGGCTTTGTTTGCAAACACTGGAAAAAACGTTTCCCAGCTTTTCGCTTAAAAAAGCTAAAAAAGTGTTTTCAAATAACAACTTCTGCTTAAACTAATACTACCTCCGTCCCAGGGAGAAGTTCCCAATTTTCTTTTTTGGCAGTCCCAACAAGAAGTTCTCATTTCCCTAAATGGAAAGTTATTCTACATCAAAACAGTGCCAAACAGTGCTAAACAGTGCAAAACAGTGTCGAAACAGTGCCAAACAGTGTCGAAACAGTGTTAAACAGTAAAATTTACCCCCCAGTAACTTTATTTCCTTATTATGTGTGAAAGTCAACCCGAGAACTTCTCTCTGGGACGGAGGGAGTACTTTAAAGTTAAAAGCTAGAATTTGCTTTTTACTTTTTATATTACATAAAAAGTACTTGTTTTACCAAACACTACCCACTTTTACTTTTCAAAATCATTTTTTTCTCAAACACTACCAACTTTTACTATTAATTACTTTTTTCTTAAATCACTTTTTAAAAACACTTGTAAGTAGTATGGTAAACAAAGCCTAAAATTAAGGGCGTGTCACATGCATCACTTTTAAAGAAAGGATAAATTAGCCTTATTAGGAGTGGACCACATTAATTAAGTAAACATAATGGTGCGCCAAATTCCCAAATGAGTTATCAGATTCAAACAGAGGTAGTTGGACTTTCTTAAAAGTTAAATTGAGCCAAATTCCATTGGGTTTTCTCAGCTGCTTTCTTTCTGGGTATTAGATGAAGAGCTGTCTCTGTTTCGCTGTTGGAAAAGGCTCACAAGTTTCTGCATCCATGTGGTATTGAACGCATTCTACATTTGAGTTCCCCCTATTCACTGACCGTTTCAATTGGTCTGTTCAAAGTTATTATTTTTTTTGTAAAAATCGTAATTTGAAGTTAATAAGATTGGATATCTGATTTGTTTGACGTACATAAGTATGTTGAATTTGAATGTGATCCCAATTACTTTCCCTTTTTACCTTTTCTGTGCCTGAGATTGCCCCAGTTAAGTTACTTTTTTGGATTGGCTGTGAGGTTCATGAATTGTTTCTTCACTCTCTTTATTATATTTGTCGAAATGCTGTTAAAGCATGAGGAAGCAAAATCTAGTCCAGGACGGACTGATAGATACGGAGTATAATCTTTTTATTTCAAATGATAGGGTTTATATGATTATATCGGCAACAAGATCCCAAAGCTAAAAGGAAACAGATTTCCAGAACTATTACAACTACAATAATAATAGACTAATATAATAATAATAATAATAATAATAGGAAAGACTAAAACACTAATCATAGTAGGAAACAACTTACTTAATCAAACTTGATAAGCACAGCTGGCCATTTCTGCTAGCCCCTTCTTGGATCCATCTGCGGTGGTAAACTGAGCCCATGAGTGCGTGTCCATAAGAAATGCACTTCTCATAGTGTTTTTCATTGTTAGTGATAATACCATTTATGCCTAAATTTAAATACCATTTTTTCTCAGCAGAATCTTATTAATACTATGGGTTGGTGATGTTGCTTATTCGTCTTCCAAATGTATGTGGATGCAGGTTTGTCTCATAGAAGGTTATGGATCATGGGTTGAGTAGGCCTTGTGAATCTGTGAGTAGATTCGAGTTGGAGAACAGGATCAATTTTTCTTTACCTCTCAATGTCATGGATGTCCATTCAACAGCCTCTGATCCTGTGATCAAGTACATTAACGATATGCTATTAGGGGATAGCATTGATGAGAATACTCACAGCATGCTCTATGATCCACTTGTTCTTAGAGCTGCAGAGAATTCCTTTTATGAAGCTCTGCATGATAACAATGGTGTTGATACTACAAGTGAAACCACCATTGGTAGTTTTAACACTAACCAGTGGATTGTTGACCCTGAAGAATCAAAATCATCTCCGGACGGTGATCCTCCAGACTTATCTTTCCCGTCATCAAGTCAGACTAAATCAGATAGCCTTAACACAGATTTCTCCAGAAGAAAGAAACACAACAATCCAGATGAACGTGGGTTAGAAGAAGAAGAAGAAGAAGAAGAAAGGAGCACCAAGTATTCTGCAGTTTATAACGTAGAGGTTGAGTTATCAGAGATGTTTGATAAGGTTTTGATCTGTACTGATAATATCATAGTTGGTGGAAAGGGCATCATGGAACAGAAGAAGGGAAAGAGAAGCAGGAAGAGCAATTCTAAGAAACATGGTGTTTCTTCTGAAATTATAGATCTAGGGTCTCTTTTAACCAACTGTGCACAATCTATTGCTTTTTTGGATGATAGGGCTGCAAGAGAACAACTGAAGAAGATCAGGCAACACTCGTCGCTTACTGGTGATGCAATTCAAAGGATGGCTCATGCATTTGCTAATGCTCTCGAGGCACGGCTTAATGGGACTGGCCCACAACTCTGTGCGGCCCTAGGTCCATTTAAAGTGACATCTTCTGATCTGTTGAGATCTCACTTCATATCTTGGCCAGTCTTAAGAATATCATATATTGTTTGCAATACGATGATTTACGAAATAGCGTCAAAATGTACATCATTGCATGTCATGGACTTTGGTATTTCTTATGGTGTCCAGTGGCCCACTCTTATCCGTGATCTTTCACGAAGACCGGGTGGCCCACCTAAACTTCGAATAACTGGAGTTGAACTTCCCCAACTTTGTTTTTGTCCAGAGCAGATGGTAGAAGAGACAGGATGCCGCTTGGCAAAATATTGCGAGCATTTCGGTGTACCATTTGAGTACAATGCCATAACAAGAAAGAATTGGGAGAAAATTACAATTGATGATTTGAAGCTTGTGAGGGGTGAGGTGGTTGCTGTTAAATGTGCGTTTCGGTTAAAATCCCTAATGGATGAGACAGTTGGTGCAGACAACCCGCGGGTTGCATTTCTAAACATGCTCCGGGAAATAACTCCACAGATATTTGTTCAAACCGTGATGAGTGGATCTCATGGCTGTACTTTCTTTCTTTCTCGGTTCCGAGAGGCTATGTCATTCTACTCTGCTATCTATGATATGTATGATTCCACTCTACCCCTTGATGATGATAGATTTTGTTTCGAACAACAAATCCTAGCACGCGAAATAATGAATGTCATTGGATGTGAGGGCATGGAAAGATTAGAGAGACCTGAAACATACAAGCAGTGGGAATCGCGCAATATAAGGGCCGGGTTCAAGCCCATGCCCATGAATACTTTGCTTTTGAAGAAGTTGAGGCAAAAGGTGAAGGATGGATATCACAAAGATTTTGTGTTTGATGAAGACCGTCATTGGATACTGCAGGGGTGGAAAGGTTGGATTATATGTGCCACTGCTTGCTGGGTACCTGCATAAAATACGTAAGGAGTTTTTTTCATGAATTTAGAGGCCTTGAGAAAAATATCCTCATGTTGAGCTATTCTCGAACATCAACGAGGATGGTTATCCTCATGTTGTGCCACTTCCATCTTTCTCTTTAACACTAGCTTATAGAGTTATAGCCATACATTTATGCGAAAAGAACATTATCCTTGTTTTGCTAGTCTCTAACCTTAAATTTGTTGATCAATAATGCTAAAACTTTCTTTTGTTTTAAGAAATGCAAAATCTTCATTAATCAAAAAATGTAAAAAGGTCACACGGGGGATTTGCCATCAAATCCTCACTACTCAAATCTCAAATCTAGCCCAACCAATCCACATTATTAGATTTGAGATTCTCAAATGCAGTTTTGTTCCTTAAAATCCATATTCAAGAGACGATTCGAGTGAAAACTTAACCATTGGACACTTGGACACAAGTAGAGATAGCGTAGCTGAAAAGTAAAAGAGTTTCTACCGAGAATTCGAACATGATCTTGTACCCTTATAAGTTATAACACGAAATATATTCTGACTTCGAGAATCTCAGAAAATTATTCGGGTTGTACAGGTATCTACAAGCATATGCATGTGTGCCAACGTTTCTATTCATCTCTCGATATTTGTGCCTGATGTAATCGTTCAAGGAGTGGAGCTAGGTGTACGCAAAAGTTGTACACTTTTTGTGTACACTTAGGTTAGGGGTGGACTCGGGTCGGCCCGCTCAGCCCGGAACCGGCACGGACCGGAACTGTTTGGGCCCGGCCCGGCCCGGTACCCGGTCTTGGGGACGGTTCGGGCCACCCGGAACCGGTCTAATCCCAGTGCAGGCTCGGGCCCCCTAAATGGCGAACCGACCCGGCCAGTCTGGGCTCGGATTGGGCCAATTTTTTTTTTCTTTCATTTTTTTTACTTTCTACCGGGTTGGGCTAGGTGTTTTAAGGGGGGTTTGGGGGGTGGGGGTGAAGGGGGGGGGGGGGGGGTCGGGGGTTATTTTCTGACATATCATTTATGAAGCGTCAGGTGCAACGTTCTCGCAGACCTGTCACGAAATTAGCGTCCACACTTATGGAACGATGCCCTGAGGTAATCTTCATCCCGTCGTCAACCCGTCCTAAAATCACACTGATGGCCGGACCAATGGTCTCGAATTCTCGATGCCGGCACCAATCCAACCAAGCGTGGCGGATCAAATGTCTATGATGATGGAACGGATGCGTCAAATGCTAGACAAGATCAACATATTGCCTGGGGTGCCCCCGCCCTTGGACAGAGCGTCACGGGCGTGTTATGCAGAATCCCCATTCAGCAGGCAGATTACTGACGTTGAGATACCTAGAAAGTTTGTCGCTCCTTCCATGAAAATGTTTGACGGTACGTCTGACCCGATGGAACATGTTGCCCAATACAAGCAACGTATGTTGGTCGTGTCACTTCATCCAAACTAAAGGGAAGCATGCATGTGCAGTGGATTTGGAACGATGCTTTCAGGACCAGCTCTAACCTGGTTCGTCAACTTGCCAAATGAGGGGATCAGTTCATTTGTGGAACTTGTCGACTTGTTCAACCAACAGTTCGCAAGCAGTCGCATTTTGGAGAAACAAACAAGTGATATGTACAGAATTATCCAACAACGAGGTGAGTCATTGAGGGACTATCTTCATCGTTTCAACAAAGGAAAAGTATCGATTCCAAGGTGTGACGTACCAACAGCGGTGGAAGCATTCCGAAGGGGGTTAATTGACGACTCTGAGTTGTATCGAGAATTGACTAAGTATCCTTGCCGAACCTTTGAAGATGTCCAAGCTAAGACATTGTCCTTCATCAGATTGGAAGAGGATCAACAGTCACGACATCGCCTCGACAGATATGAAGGGGGCAGCGCAAATCCAACACGTCCAGAAAGCACAATTATACGGCAAGCATTGTGCCAAAACTGAGGAGCGACCCGTCACATCAGTGACGCACTAGCTTGACGATCCAGAATTGCCACCTGTCATCCACGACTATTGCTTCAACGTCAATACCCTGGGACTCATCAACTCGCTGGAGAAACTAGGAGATAAGATTCGATGGCCAAGGAAAACTGACAAACCCGCTGGATGACGAGACCCCAATAAACATTGTGATTTCCACAATGATATTGGACACAACACTGAAGATTGTGTCGCACTGCGGAAAGAAGTCGGAACAGACCAGAGCTCTTCTAGGACGAAATGACAAGTCGTCATCAAACAAACAGTGGCCCCTGTCACCTTCAGCCCCTTGTAAGGTAATTGATTTCATTAACGGTGGGTCAGATTTATGTGGACTAACATATTCCGCAGCCAAAAGACACGCTCGAGAGTATTCCCGAGACAAGTCATTGCAAGTTTGCAGGGTAGAAAGGCGACAGGATGATTGGAGAAACATATTTATCACATTCGATGAGATAGATATCCCCGGCCCTTCACAGTCTCATCACGACGCTTTGGTCATATCTCTGAGAGTGGCAAACTGCCAAGTAAAACGGGTCCTTGTTGACAATGGGAGCACGACAAACATAACCACCATGCAAATTCTGAAGCAAATGGAGATCAAAGAGGTTGATATAACGAAGTCAGGATCTACCCTAGTTGGTTTCAATGGAGAACCAAGCCAGACCATAGGTAACATTTCCCTTCCTGTTTACGTGAATGGTCTTAATGTGCAGGTTAAGTTCGATGTAGTCCAAGACCTCCCGGCATATAATATGATTCTGGGAACTCCATGGTTGCATCAAATGGGAGCCATTTCGTTAACGTACCATCAGGTTGTCAAGTTCCCGACACCCCGGGGAGTACAATCTATCCAAGGAGACCGAAGAGCGGCTAAGTCTTGTTATCAAACCGCCATTAAGCCGACAGCGAGTCCGTCAACTTCAGCATAGCATTTAAAGGGTGACCCCGCTTTGGAGGAAGATGACGATAGAACAGAAGATGTCGTCATTGACCCCGAACATCTAGAAGGGGTCATCCGCATTGGAAAAACGTACCAGAGCATCTCAAAGGCGAGCTGATTGAATTTCTCAAGGAACACAAGGATGTCTTTGCATGGAGCCATGAAGACATGACAGGCATTGACCCAAAAATTATAACACACAGACTTAATGTAAATCTGTCATGCAAACCCATCAGACAGCGAAGGAGACGCTTTTCCGGGCAGCGAAATGACATCGTGAAACAGGAAATTGAAATACTCATCCGAACCGGGAAAGCAAGAGAGGTCAAATATCCAGATTGGCTAGCGAACGTCATCGTCGTCTGAAAGAGGAAAGGAAAGAAAGGCAGAAAAGCGAAGTGGCAAGTATGCGTGGACTTTACAGATTTAAACAAGGCATGCCCGAAGGACTCATTCCCAATGCCACACGTAGATGTATTGGCTGACGCACCTGCTGGACACGAAATGCTATCATTCATGGACGCTTTCAGCGGATATCACTAGATTCAACTGCATCCTGATGACCGGGAGAAGACGGTGATGGATAGTCTACCCGGGGGGTATCCTATCCGAGGGGTTATTGCGGGAATAACTAGAGAGAAGTCAGAGTAAATAGGAGGAGAGAGAGTCGATTTTATTAAATGAACTCGAGATGTGGAGTTGGGATCGATTACAAGGAGAAATGGGCTGCTATTTATAGCAGCAATAAATGCGATGAGAGGACACGTGTCAGTAATCCAACGGCCGAAGGGTCGCATCAGCCGGTTGGCACCGGCAGTGGTACGTCCACCGCATTGAATGCGGTTGGCGGATGTGATGTGGCATTAAATGCGGTGGTTGGCTGTCTCTAAAGGGAACTTCGATGATTGAGTCCGCTTAGCCGAAGGCTCCTCGCGTAGCCGAGGGCTTTGTGTGGACGAAGGCACTGTGTGGCCGAAGGCTTCATGTATGGCCGAGGGTTTCATGTATGGCCGAGGGCTTCATGTATGGCCGAAGGCTTTATGTATGGCCGAAGGCTCCATGTATGGCCGAAGGCTCCCTGTGTGGCCGAAGGCTTCATGTATGGCCGAAGGCTTCCTATGTGGCCGAAGGTTCCATGTGTGGCCGAAGACTTCATGTATGACCGAAGGCTCCCTGTGTAGCCGAAGGCTTGGTTCAGCCGAGGGCTTCCCCTGGTGCCGAGGGCTCCACAGTGCCGAAGGCTCCTGTTTTCTGTCATTTTCTCCCAGTAGCTTCGCATGGTCGAATATGGCGGCTCTATGAGTTTTGGAGCCTTCGGCCAAGGAGGCCGAAGGCATCCCTGTGTGTACTGTGGGCTTCTTGACGCTTGGGCCGCCGAATCTTGGGCCTCCTGAGCTCCTTGGGCTTGTTGGGTTTGTGATAGATTAGTAGGAGTCTGTGGGCCGGGGGTTCCCGGGCCATATACTCCATCAGACGGCTTTCATCAACGAAACAGGTACGTACTGTTATATTGTCATGCTTTTTGGTCTTAAAAATGCAGGAGCAACGTTTCAAAGATTCGTCACCATGATGTTCAAGGACCACATAGGAAAGACCATGGAGGTCTACATAGATGACATGATCGTCAAATCAAAGAAAACTGAGGATCACATCAACCATCTGACGGAATCATTTAAAAAGCTAAAAGAGTATAATCTGAAGCTCAATCCGGCGAAATGTACTTTCGGAGTGTCGTCAGGAGAATTTTAGGGCTACATTGTCAACGAGTGAGGGATAGAAGCAAGCCCAGAACAAGTCTGGGCCATACTCGACATAGAGTCCCACAAGTCCGTCAAAGACGTTCAGAGGCTGACAGGACGAGTTGCAGCTTTGAACCGTTTTATCTCTAAGTCGTGCGACACGTGCCAGCTGTTCTATGATTTGCTGCGCAAGAACAAAAGATTTGAATGGACGGACCAACATGAACGAGCGCTTCAGCAATTAAAGGAATACATGACGACTCCACCATTGCCGACGAAGCCCAAAGAAGGCGAAGAACTTCAACTTTACTTAGCCGTTTCAGAGCACGTTGTTAGTGCCGTGTTGACCAAAGAAGAGGACGGAGAACAAACGCTGGTCTACTACATAAGTAAGTCCCACAATGGCCTGGAATCCAGGAACGCTTTACTTGAAAAGTTGGTTTTGGCCTTAATTACTGCTTCAAGTCACATACAATTTGTGTTCGAACTAATTATCCCATGAAGTCTATCATGAGGAAACCCGAGTTGTCAGGTCGCATGGCTAAATGGTCGATCCAACTAGGGGCTTACGACCTCAGATATGAACCAAGGACGGCCTTGAAATCTCAAGCACTTGCTGATTTTGTGGCGGACTTCAGTCCTAAATCCAGACCGAAGCGGAAAAAGAGACTTGTCTCCTAGTTGACGGATTGCCTCTCCAGAAGTGGACACTGCACACCGACAGAGCATCAAACATGAATGGAGCAGGCCTCGGCGTAGTACTAAAGTCACCACAAGGGACACTATGCTCCAAACGGTACATTGTGGTTTCAATGCTACAAATAATGAAGCGGAGTACGAAGCATTGATTGTCAGGTTGACATTGGCGAAAGATTTGGGCGTAAAGGTGCTCCAGGTAAAATGTTAAATGTAACTCTTTGTTAATAGTTAACCAGACTAACAGTGTTTATGCAGCAAAGGATCCCAAGATGACGTCTTACTTACAAGTCGTCACGTAGTTGACAAACGTTTTTGATGAAATCACTTTCGAACAAGTCCCAAGGGAAAAGAACACGCAAACAGATGCTCTAGCAGCAATTGGATCATGTCTGGGGGGAAGAAATTAACAACAACATCCCATTTGTCCACTTGTCGAGACCGGAGATTGACAGATTGGAGCCCGTCAATGCCGTCGAATCTTCTTCATGTTAGGACTTTTTCTGGTGTCCAATCCTGATAAATATCTTTGTATTTGTGTAGCTATTTTGTCTAGATATTTCAGCTATTATTAGACTAGCTTTCTTAGGAAGTGTGTAAAGTGTGTTATTGGGCCCAATCATTAAAAGAGCCCAATCATGCTTAGGTCACATCACACATTCCCTAGACATATAAATATTGCCTTTAAGGGAATGTGCGATAGAGGCTTTTACAGAGATTATTCACGCGCATATCATTTTAGTCTAGAGAGAGCCGCAACCTTTGTTTCTCGATACCCATATTCTGAAGTTCGAAATCTTTATTTGGTATTGAATCAAAGTTGTTTTCTTCTCTACTCTATATCTTTGTTTGATTGTTGGATGAAATAGGGACAAACAATTGGTATCAGAGCAGAGCGTGAAACCGATTGAAGAATTTCTGCAATTTCGGATCTACAATTGACGTTGAAGAGAAAGTTCTCGACAATCTGAGTTTCTGCGTTTTTTTGTTTAATGGAGCAGCAATGTACGTTAATGTGTGATTTCAGGACGTTTTCGATCAGAATTTGAGATATAGCAGTCCAGAATCCCGTTTCTGTGTTGTTCGGATTTTTTGATTTTCGCAGGTGGTTCTCGAGCTTTTGGTGCGACAACAGGTTCTCGATAAGCTCTATCGAAAAGCGTTTCGCGAAGTCTTTCTCGATAGATTGCTTCTGAACATGAAGTTCTCGATAGACAGGTTTTCGACAGGAAGTCCTCGATAGACAGGTTTTCGACAGGAGGTTTCTCGATAAGAGCTTCTCGAAGTACAGGTTCTGGATAGGAACGACAGCAAGTTCTCGATAGGGAGTTTCTCGATCTCGACAGGCCATATCGAAAACATTTCTCGAGAAGGCAGGACATCGAGAAAGGAAATACCGAAAACTTTTAACGAGAAAGGGGTGAAGTTCGAGATTAAAAAAAAAATGGAAAGAGGGACAAAATTGTTCTTTGAGACCTGCTGAATTTTACGGCTATCGTGTCCGCAGGTCGCCCGCGCAGGGGGGGTGCGAATTTTCGATTCTGAACTGAAAGCCGGAATTCTTGTGTGCGCGAGAGCTCCCCTCTTCTCATTCACCTTTTAATACTAAGGGAGGAGTGGTTCATATATAAAGGCTCAAAAGTTCTCTAAGAGTTTAGGTGTGGGAAAGTTAAAGAAGTCTACTTTCCACCTTTGCTTGAAAGTGTACACTTTTCCATCTTTCTTTTTCAAGAGCTAATTTGAGTCACTTCAAAGTCCAAAACTCCAACACCAAAGGTGAACCTTACAACCAAAGCTTCCAAGAGTCAACCTTGAGATTAAAAAAAAAAAAAAAAAAAAAAAATCTCAAGGTTAAGGCTATTTTTCTCAAGGTTCAAGGTCCGGAAATTTGCAGAAACTTCAATCAACCTCACGTCTACGGTCAACATTCAACAATCAACCATGGATGCCTCTAAGCCTTCTTGCTCCTGTACTTGCACAGTTCATTCTTCACAAGAGAAGGACAATATTATTAAGGAGTTAAGAGACAAGTTAAACAACAACCACAAATTCTTAGTTGATAGTCTAGACAAAGTCAGATCCCTGAGCATACAATTAGAGAATGAGAAGGAAATAGTTAAAAGGCGAACTTCAGAAGCAGATAAGCTTACACAGAAAGTAGCTGAACTGACTAAGAAGGTTTGTGACACAGAATTAGAACGAAATGTTGCAAAAGCTGAAAACGAGTTTCTACATGAGAAACGATGCAAATTGTATTCTAAAATTAAAGAGTTGGAGGACTTACTTGCTAAGAGAGGTCAAACAGAACAAACCATTTTCTTAAATCAGCCTAAAGACACCACTTTCTACAATCCCAAGGAAGGCTTAGGTTTCCCAAACCCACGCAACTTAAAGAAAGTCAATTGTATTCAACTGTATGACATTGGATACATGGGCTTGGGTTTGACAAAACTTATGTCTTTCGTGGGAGCGTCAGAAACTGATGCCGAAGAAAAGGAAAAGAGAGAAAATAATCCTAAGGCTGAAATCTCGTTTGACTACACTAAACTGAATGATAGTTATAAGACTAGGGAAATTCCTTTGTCTGATGACTATGTATCACTTTTTCCTCCAGCAAGTGAGTCTGAGTCAGTGTCTGTAGGGGAAGAAAAATCTGTTTCTGAAAAGCCTGAAACCGAAAATGTTTATATTCCAAAGATCATCTGTAAAATTGCAGACTTGCACAAATCTTTGGAAACTGAAAGAGAGGTTTTCAAAACAGAAAAGGAACAACTTTTAAATGAGATTTCTCTTCTAAAAAATGCCCCTAATGCAGACACAACCTCTACCTCCTCTCCTGTTTCAAAAAGTGTTTTCAAAGATAGTTCAAGTTCAAGCTCTCAGTCGTTTAGCCCTGTCACACACCATTCTTCTCGGACTTTTTCTAATGACTCTAAATTTGTGTTTTCTCATTCTAGAGCTGAGGTTAGAATGCCTGAGAAACCTAAGCAAAAGGCTAAAGCTTCTAAACCTCATTGTGATGTGAATGATGGCAAATCGAAAAAGAAAAGATTTGAAGCTTCAACCTATACTGTTTTTGATGGTGTTTGTCTGACTTATCCCCTCAAGGTTTATTCAGCTAAACATCTGAAACGGTTATCAAGGGAGAAAATCTTTACTTCTCGGAAATCTGTTCCATCATTCACCAGCGCTGAAAATTCTCATACACCTGCAATAACTCAAAAATGGGTTCCTAAATCAGAATCCCAGTCATATAGCTCTCCAAAAGCTTCAAAAGAGACTGCTTTAGGAACTAAAATAAAACAAAAATTTCAAAATTTCTTTTGTGCTAAAAGGGATGGACCCACCCTGAAATGGGTACCAAAGGTTTCTTAACCTTTTGCAGGTCCGTCATGTGTGGTAACTGAACTGATTGCTCCACACACATGGCGGGTATGAAGACGAGCTGTGAGCAATCAACTGGTGCACATTATCAAAAGGAGTATAGGCGTGTATACTCCTCACTGAGCTGAAAAATCAACAAATGCACACCTCAACACCAACACATGCCAAGAACAAACAACAAGTGCTTATTCTGAGGGGGAGTGTTTCTTTTTCACTCCTCCTGGTGCCTAACAACGAAGAAAGCACATTCCAAGGGGGAGTCTTCTACTTTACTCCCCGGGTGATCAACAACACCTTGCACATTCTGAGGGGGAGTTACATTTTTCTCCTCCTGACGCCAATCAAGGATCAACGCAAGACAACCCAAGAAAGCCATGAGCAAGTCAGCAAAAGTGCCTGAAGTGTATCTCCAACGGTTTTGGGGAACACTTGACAAGGATAAAGATGAAAATGGCGACGAAATTGATGACGTGCTGACCGCCACTATCAAGGACACAAAGGTCATAATCACAAAAGAACTGATGCACCAATTGCTGTAAATCACAGAGCAGGATGAATATGATGAGCTGGCCACCGAAGAAGATATCATGGAGGACATGATCACACTGGGCCACGCTCAACCTATCAGGCTCCACTCTGAAGTCAAGCTCAGAAGACTATCACGGTCATGGAGGACTCTGATGGCTACACTAAACAAGTGCTGCACTGCCAAACACACCGGCTTCGACAAGTGCAACATCTACCTTTTGACTGTCTTCCAAGGCATGGCATTCATGAAAAATTATGACTACGTTTCGCTGATCTGGGACAACAATCTTGAAATGATCAGCAAGAGGAAAAGGACCAATCAAATCAAACATCTACCATATTCTCAAATGGTTTTCACTACTGGTGCGACGCTTCTCCAGAACAACTCCATCCATCCACCGAAGACTATCAACGGAGAACGTCAGCAAGAATCTCCAAAAGATGACTAAGGATTCAACGCTTGTACCTCTCTTAATACCAGTGTCTCTGTTGCAGTTAGCTGATCCGAATGATCCATCTGTCCGACGCTACTGCCAGAAAAATAACATTATACTCCCTATGGCTCAGATAAACCCCCCTGAGCCTACCCAAGGGAGTCAGCCGAGAGCAAGTGAGGGTCCTGAGAGTTTAACCCAGCCACATAGACCAGTGGCAGTTCGGCCCCATGATGATCAGACTACGTCTGCTGAGGGCCACCCCCGAGTTGTTGAGGAGACTACCTATGACTCGTCTAGCGCAGCCAGACCATAAAACGCTGATGATGAGGACTCCGGGAGCAAGGCTGAAAAGAGCGACAACAAGAAGGGTGGTGAGGACGACAATCATGCGGACAACAACGCAAAGAAAGCCAGGAAAGCTCAGGTACAAAAATGTTGATTCAATATCAAGCTTCCTACGGCTGCAGATGAAGGGGAGTCTTACTTGAGAAAGAATACTCAAGGACAGATTACCAGTGAGACTCGCTCTAAACAACATCATGATGTCCTCTCCTCATCACTCACTCCTACACAAAGAGTGCAAGCATCAAGAAGCCTAGCTGAAGAAACCTAGATGTTACAAACCGGGCTAACCCCATAGGCACAGAGACTGATCTTTTCAGTCTCCGGGTAGAAGACGCAGCATCCAGCCCAACTGCGCATACACAAGCCTCCCCTAGCCACTCTGCTACCTCCCACCAGGTAGTAGTTTCAATATCAGGGGATCTCATACCCACCTCTCCGCCCCCTTTCGGAGCGGTCGAGGATATATATAGTGACCATCAGCCCCAGGTCACTACCCCTCCTTCTACCACATTGTGTCTAGGTGTCACCCTCTATATATTTTCTAATTTTTCTAGGACACATACATTCTTCACACCACCGCACTCTACAGGTCCACTCTACCTGTCAACAACGATCGGAGATACTTCAATGATGATCGGAAGTCCTGCTGCTCAACAGATAATCCAATCATTATATGCAGGCCACACACCGGTTATCTTTACCGATGTTGTGACAACGGTTACTACCCCTGTAACCGGAAACTCTAAACCTAACACAAGGTTTCTCTCAAGGATGCAGATTTTGAGGGGGAGTTTTCAAGGTTCTCCTCCCAAGCGCCAATTATCGTCAAAGGCATCCTCCTGAGTGCTACAGTTAAGGGGGAGCACAGAGAGAAAATAACATAGAGAAATGAGAGATAAGTCCCAATGGCTTAGTAAACCCAACTAAGCCTACCCAAGGGACAAAACCGAAAGTGAGTGAGTAACTGAGTGAACACTATGAGAGTGAGGAAGCAAAAGGCTCAAGTGAGCGAGAAAACAATAATCAATGACATGTATGATACCTCAACTGCGCTTTCAATTGAGAGAATTACTCCCAGTCACTCAAATAATCCGGACAATTCCCCATAGGTTCAGGACTGAATTTATTCAGATCCCGGGTAGAAGTCGCTGCATTTTGTCCAAACGGCGCATGCACATCCCTACCCTAGACCACTCACTTGTCTCCCAACAGACATGTGCTTAATCATATTTCACGGGGAACCTCATCTATTATTATTGTCTCCTTCCGAGACAAGTGATACTGACTACAGTGGCCTCAGCCCCATGCCACTGAACTTTTATTGATCACGTCGTGTCTAGTTATCTCACTCCCAAATGTTTTGAATTTTCTAGGACACAGACACGTTTTAGAGTCAGTTGTAGGTCTTCATGACCCGCGAGAACTTCCATAGGGCTCATCTACTATGGATGTAGACCAATGATTGGAAGGAAGTCCTGCTGTTGCAACATAGAAATCACCAACATGTTCAGGCCATCGCTCTAGAGTTTATCTCTATAGTGATGATAACGGGTGTCTACGCGACCTCGGGGGGCTACCATTTTCATTGCTGGTCTTTATGATCATGCCATAACAACCAGAGTGACATCTACTTCAGATGCTTCACAATGACTGGTTGGAAGTCCTGTTAGAACTTTAATTCTTCTATCATTTTACACAGGCCACACATCGATGTTTACATTGATGTTGTGATAACGGAACACTATGGTGTCTCCGGTTTTTATCTTATCTTTTTTCTTTTTTGTTTTTGTTATCCAGAATAAAAGAATAAAGGCATGACGCCCCGAATCATCGGATCGTCATGAGGGGGAGAGTGGTCCACATGCTGTTCACTATCAACAAATCATTTTGGGACACATCTCTTCTCCATCACAAAAATCAACAACGGCTCTCTACTCTCTCAACTCATCAAAACTGCCAAGTCAGCTTCACATCAATTGGTCAGCTAAACCCACAAGTCAACCATCACTTTCCGCTGTGCCACCAATGATATCTCCTCAAAAGAAATCTTTTTCCGCTGCGCCACCTACACTTTGGAGGAGACAAAGGTCAAATACTCAAGTACTGAAGATAAGTCCCATGCACGCCTAGAAATAATTAGAACATTCTTTCTAGAGGCGTCATCGGACTTCATTCAAGCTGATCAAGAGCAACTTCTTGAAGACAAAGACTACATACAAGACTTTGAAGATTCCTCAAACCCTGGCATCAAAGAACAAATTGTCAAGAAGATATCAAAGGGGAGATTGCAAGGATTTCTTCAAAAGGCCTTCTTAAGAAGCCAAGCTCAAGACCAAGACAAAGGAAGATGAGTTGCACTGAAGATCAAGACAAAAGAGGAGCAACTCAACCAATCTTATCTACGCTCTCCTCTACATTGCTGAATAAACACAAAGACAAAGATATTCACGCTACAATGCTGATTGAACATGATTGAACACCAAGGGGGAGATTGTTAGGACTTTTTCTGGTGTCCAATCCTGATAAATATCTTTGTATTTGTGTAGCTATTTTGTCTAGATATTTCAGCTATTATTAGACTAGCTTTCTTAGGAAGTGTGTAAAGTGTGTTATTGGGCCCAATCATTAAAAGAGCCCAATCATGCTTAGGTCACATCACACATTCCCTAGACATATAAATATTGCCTTTAAGGGAATGTGCGATAGAGGCTTTTACAGAGATTATTCACGCGCATATCATTTTAGTCTAGAGAGAGCCGCAACCTTTGTTTCTCGATACCCATATTCTGAAGTTCGAAATCTTTATTTGGTATTGAATCAAAGTTGTTTTCTTCTCTACTCTATATCTTTGTTTGATTGTTGGATGAAATAGGGACAAACACTTCAGATGACGATTGGATGCAACCATACAATCTTCTTCAGATGACGATTGGATGCAACCACATTTCTCTCTAAGGTAACTAAATATTTGTTGATTGACAATGTTTTGTTTAAAAGATCTAAAGCAGGTCCGTACCAAAGATGTTTGACGCCTCAAGAAGCCATCAAAGTGCTAAAGAACATTCACGAAGGGGAATGTGGCAATCATGCTGCCGGAAGAAGTTTATCCAACAAAGCTCTCAGATTCGGATACTACTGGCCTACCATGAGACATGACACAATCATCTTCACTCAAAGCTGGCAGCCCTGTCAAAAGCATGGACCAATCCGTCATCAACCGTCAGAATCACTTCATCTGGTCCTATCACCTTGGCCCTTTATGAAGTGGGGTATGGACATTGTCGTGAAGCTGCCAGAAGCACCAGGTAAAAAAGTGTACAAGTTGGCGATGACGGATTATTTCTCAAAATGGGTCAAAGAAGAGCCATTCCGTCAGGTACGAGATGACCAGGTAATTTCATTTATCAAAAGAAACATACTTTGCAGGTTTGGCATTCCGTCAGAAATCACCTGCGACAACAGATCTCAGTTCATAAGTGCATAGACTAGACGGTTCTGCGAAAAGTATAACATAAGGCTCGAAACGTCAACTCCCAGGTACCCACAGTCTAACGGGCAGGCTGAATCCAACAACAAAATCATTGTGTCTAACTTGAAGAAAAGACTCGAGAAAGCACAAGGCAGTTGGGCTGACAAGTTGCCATTAATATTATAGGCAGACAGGACGACGACTAAAAATGCTACTGGACAGACTCCTTACTCCTTAGTCTATGGATGTGAGGCAGTCATTCTGGTTGAAGTCGAGATCCCAACGTCAAGATATGGACTTGTCAATGAGGAGAGAAACAACGTGGAAGTGATTCACGACTCAGACACCATTGACGAGTTGCGAGAACGGGCCAAGATTAGAATACAAGCATATCAACAAGTGGTGGCCAAAAGTTACAATTGGAACGTCCGAGTAAAAGTATTCAAGAAAGGCGACTAGGTCCTTAGGCGTGCATTTGGAAGCGACGCAAGTGGCAAATTTAGTCCAAATCGGGAAGGACCATACAAGATCATCGAAGTCATCTGACAGGGGGTAGATCAACTGGAATCGGTAGACGGTAAACAAGTTCCTAGAAGTTGGAATGTGGTACACCTAAAACTCTTTCATTTCGAATCGCTTCATTATGTCTAAGCTTATCAATTGATTATGATGAGTGCCCTTAATACCAATTGAGTTCCTAGTGAGATAAAAGTCTAGGGGGGGGGTGAATAGACTTTTAAATCTTCTTTTCGGTTTTCAACCCCTTTTTCTCTAACTGAAAATGCTCCAACATCTTTTGAGAGATATTGAAACATGCAACGGAAGTCTTGACCTCAAGAGGATGACACTATATAGAAACAAATGTTATGACCTTTTTAGTTGTGAGAGGGATGGGTTTAAACATTGTACAAATGTGTTTGCCAGAAACAAAAGACTCTTAGGAGCAGGCTGCCGAAACCTGAAAGAGATGGCTGCCAGATAGCTTTTGGAGCTGACTGCCAATCCTTAGGAGCAGGCTGCCGAACTAATCACTTAACTGGCTTTAGAACTAATTTAACACAAGTGTATGAAGGATTTAGACCAATGGAAATAGGTCACTTTGAAGAACAGATAACAAGGAGATGACTCACAGTGAACTTTCCTGGACAATTTTAGTGAGCAAGTTGTTTTGTTGTGCAGTTGTGAAGGTGAGTGAGTACTTAATATGTGTTAGGAGCATAATGTAAAGATGACACACAATGTATCCTGGTTCAAAGGTGGTGTAATCCTCCTACATCCAGTCCCAACCTGTTTCAGATGGATTTCCACTAAATGAATATCTCATTACATTTAGTGCCCCAACCTACCCTTGGCCCAGGCGTAGGTTGTGAGGTTTTTCACAAGGAACTTGAACACCGTTCCAAGCTACTCATTCCTCCCAAGGTTTTTCACTAATGGCATTGACTCGCCAAGAGCTACTCATGTCCATTCTCACCTTCTGGATTTGATCATCAAGCCCTCCAGAATGTCTAACATTAGTTTAGAATACATGGGTATATTTCCAAACTACCAACTAGTCTAAGCTCTATTGATTTGCATGAATAATAACTAGTCTAAGAGCATTAGACGAGTGGGGCGACCTAAGTGTAGAAGGGAAATCAGCTGACTTGATTTCTTCGTGTAGAGTATGATTCCCTTCTAACCACTTGGTTCCTTTTCTTGTTTTTCCACTTGTCTACCACATTTTGGTATTCCCACACTCCTTCTGTATTTATAGACTTGATCATTGCATCTCCACCGTTGTCTGAGGAAATGAATCTTGATCGTAGCTTGATCTACTTGCTTTGTTCCACTTGACTGAGGCAACATGGTTTGTCTTTGTCACGTAGTGACACGGATCATCTATCTTCAGCTCAACTTGTTTACACATTTCAATGTAAGACTAAAGATATTTTATCTTTATTTTCTTACGTAAAAACTAGTATAAAGTTGAGTGATATTTCAATGCTACCTTACAACTAACGAACACTTACTTTTGTAAAATAAATTTATAAGAAATTTATAATGTGATAAAAAAACTTTTATAAATTTACTTTTTAACAATTTGTTCTTTTGTCTGCAAGTTGGTTTTTTGTCTAAGTGTTTTGTGCTAAGAGAAGAGAGAATTGGATTTCGGATGCCTTAACTGGATTTCCATATTTCAGCTGGCTGCCAAAGTGGGAGCTGACTGCCGAAATCTGGGTTTTCCAGTAGGCTTCCTAACAATGCATACCAGTTAACTCTTTTCGTACCTTCTTCTTTTTTTATCTTTTTCTTTGCTTTTTATGGTACGTTTAGCTTCTCTTTTTATTACTCTTTTGCTTTTTATGAGTACTTTACCACTAAATATGGAGCACATTACAAATAAACATAGTAGAACATAAGTAGTAGGCTAGTCTAATACATGGATAATAAAAAGGGGTGACATCATCAAAACTATTACATTATCATCAAAATCTAGGGGACCTAACAGATTACTTACTAACTTAAGCATCGGAGGGCCGTTGGCTCCAAGCCAACGGCCAGCCTTGGCAAATCCTTTTTACGCATGTACACTCAACAATTTACGATGACAGAATCCTAACATACATCAAATGAAGCCTTACAACACGTCAAAACACAATTGACGGGTGGCTTACAGAATTTTAGGGGAACAAGTGATGTTTTCATGTACGTTAAACATGAGTACAAATGCCACCGACTCTCCGCAATGTTTTGGCCAAAACTACAGAATTACACAACAGAAGCACATGCTCCAACATAAGGAGATAGCACAAACGACAAACGTAACGCTATTTAAAGATTTTGCAGGATATGGACAAAGTTTACACAACCCAACTCGTCATGTTCAACGACGGACGATGTCCCCTTTTCCAGCTGAAGTGTCGACATCCATATGAAAGATGTTGCAAATTTCTGTCATCTAGTCGCCAAGGCAATTTTGGAGGGGAGAAGATAAAATGTCAGCTTTCAGTCAAGGAGACGGATTCGATCGGAGGTTATTCGAAAGAAAGACGGAAGCATTTAGTCAGACGAGTTGATCAATACGAGTCGTTGGCAAGTAAATGGGCGTAATGAACCAAGATATGAAGCTCCTTGGAAAGTTTCGACAAATCGCCGCCTAAGGTCCAACCCGTGCATTGTACGCGTCAATTTCTCGAAAGGGGACAATTGTTAGAGCAAGAATGTGGCGTTTTACGTTGCATTTAAGGGAGTTGACCATAAGAGTTAATGGATCATCCAAGCATCTCATTTTTAAATATTGTAACGTTTTCTATACATTATTAGGATCTTTAATGTGATTAAGGAAGGTATTATGTGTAATTGACCGGCTTTTATGACAAATTTGAAATCGTCATAAAGTACGGCCAACCCGTCAATAACGGACGGCCAACTCGTCAGTAATGGACAAAGCCATCATGAGAGCATTAACTACCCTTCCTATAAATAGGATATCCCTCATTGTAATCAGCAGCTGTTCATTTTCGAATAATACATAGATTTTCACTCTTATTCAGTCACTTGTAATCTTCTTCATTGCTCTTGTTTGAGACCCGTTCTTCATATACATTTCTTTTTTTTAATTAGTTTTAGCTTAACAAATTATTGCTTTTTTTGTTGTTGAATTGAAGTTTGGAGATTTACCATCAAATTATTGCTTAAACAAATTACATAGTTATGACTAAAATAAAGATTATTTATGAAAATGTGACTAGTGACTATAGTAGTAACTTAATCATAGAAACTTATAATCAATTTTTAAACTTAAGTGACCATGACACTATATTGTAGTAACTATTGGTCATATTTTGTAAATAAATTTTATTTTACTAATATTTTTGAAAAAGCCCATCCCTAACCACCTGCTCATCTCTATATCACAATATATGATTAATTATTTTAATAAATTTATTTTTCTAATATGCAATTATGTAGTCAGTGGTCCTTTTTGACTTTTTGTTCATTTTAAAAATTTACGAAGTCATTAGTTAAAAAAAAAGAACTAGCATCATCTGCGGTGGTAAACTGTCAAATTTGATCGCAATCTACGCGGTGCTTCTCCTTTGCCTCCTTGGCGTGGACTTTTGGCGCGAAATTAGTACTCCGTATTAGACACGATAGAAATTACCCTTCTTTTTAAAGTGCCGACAAGATCAGCTTTAGACGCCTTTAATTTCTAAGCTAACACTGATTTACTAAGCGCATTTGTTTGGCTGCAATCACTCAACCCTCAAATTTCTGAAAAGTTACTCTTTGATTGGGATGTAGTCATTGTAGTGTCGAAGTAGAAGTCTTGGTGAATTCACTGGTTGTTCAAAATTATACGGAGTATGTATGAAAAATAAAAGAAAATTTCTTAAATAAGATTAAGGCTATGTTTGGCAGACAAAAAGTCTCTGTCTTCTAGCTTTTCTACAATTTAAAAAACTCTAAAAACTTATAGTTGTATGTTTGGCATGACAATATTTAAGAGCTTTTCAAAAAAGACTTTTTTGAGATGTTACAACCTGAGAAAAGTTTGTGGCTTTTAGCACTAATTAAACCAAACCGTTTGTATACCAAACAGAACTAAATCAAACAGTCAGCTTTTTACCAAATAACTACCACCTTTTTAAGATCTTTTCTTTTTTTTTTTCTTTTTAAGATCTTTTATTACTAAAAGCTCACAAAAATATATTTTTATCTAACTACCATGCAATTTTGGACGCGATTTTCACTATGGGTCATCCGGAAACAGTCTCTCTGTGCTTTAGTACAGGAGTAAGACTGCGTACATCCGACCCCCCCTTACTCCACCGTAGGTGGGAGCCTTTGTGGCACTGGGGTAAATGAAAATGAAAATGAATGAAATGAATGTGTCAAACATACCCTAAAACATGAATAAAAGCCTCAAAATAGGATTCATTCACTATTTTAAGGATGTTTTAATCAAACTATTCGTTTAATAGGACTAAATAAGTCATATTTGGGAGATAAAACATATGTAATCCTATATTTGAATTTTGTGTATGTTTAATTTAGTTCTATATTGATCAACTTTTTGAGTCCCCAAAACCTAAGCTTAGGCCAAGGTCGACCCTCACCGAGGTTGGGGGCATTCCCAGCACTACGGCCGAGCCTCTTGCCAACTCCCGCGTTATGAGCTCAAGATTAACAAAGAGAGCCTTACTTCTCACTATGAGCCGAGGTTCCCCACCTCTAACGTAAACATTTGTACCCGAGCTAGGTGCACACTCAAGCCGAGCCTATTACCTCCAATAAAGATTGTGAAATTAGACATTTTAGTATTAAAGATCTCACATCATTTTGGATTACGCCACCTTGCTACCTTCCGGTACACAACTAACACAAGGGCAAAGGAAGATACAACAATACCAATCAATAGACTAGTGGATCAGTTAGTTTTAGTTGTTCACCAAGTATTTTCTTGTACATTATATATCATCTTCCAACTTGTAGAAAGGGATCGCAATATTGATTTTTGGCATAATGTTACTCTGCCAAATTATTTACTCGATCTACACTTTGCATATTTGCAACTCTGATCTCCCTCGGTTTTGCCTACCCCAAGATCGGTAAAGCCATCAAATTTTAACCTTCATTTGTATAACCATTATTTAATTCATTAATCATTAAATGATACAAATGCATAAACAATACTCCCTCCGTCCCCTTTTAAATGTCCCGTTTTACCATATTGGGATGTCCCTATTTAATTGCCCCATACCTTATTTCGTAAACTTTGTGTGGCTCAAAATCATTCTTACTTTATTCTTACTTTATCAATTATTATCAACCACACAAACTCACTTTTCTTAAAACCCGTGCCACCATCTCCCGTCCCATTTAAAAGGGGACGGAGGGAGTATGACATATAAATCATACTTTTGTGCCATAATATTTATTAATTTGCAACGTTCACATAACAAACTCATTGATTGGATTCTGCATCAAATTGTGTTTTAAAATATGGTTAAAATTCAATACATGAACAAAAACAACATCCATTAATACACTGTCAATATTATAAACAAAATTTTCCTATATAAATATAATATAAACACCGTTAATAACATCACAATAATGTTTTCTTACATATGACAATATCAGTATCATTGTGGATATGTATGAGGTTTGTACTACAAGTGTCTGTACTAGTGTTGGGAGGACTGCAGAGTTCCCTATTACTATCGGAGTGCACCAAAGATCGACTCTGAGTCCTTTATTATTTGCTATAGTCATAGATTAACTCACGAAGTCAATTCAAGAAGATATGTCTTGGTGTATTACGTTTGTTGACGATATTGTATTGATTGATGAGACACAATTGGAGGTTAAAGCAAAGGTTGAAGTAGGGAAAACCACCAAATAAGCCTTCGAACTTGCATAAAAAGTGCAAATCATCCCTTATATAGAAGGCTCTGTCCGGCCGTCTCCATTTGGGGTGGTTCCCAGTGGAATTTTATGATCAAATTTTTTGAGCATCTTATTCATTACGTCTAGTGTACCCATATCAAATTTCAGCTAAAACTTCAACCAAGAAGGCAGTCAAATTAATTTTTAACAATAATTGTGCAGTTAAACATCGCAGTATATTTCAGAAAATCATACTGCCTTTCCGGTTGAATTTTTAGCTGAAACTTGGTATGAATAAACTAGACTTAATGAAGAAAATGCTCAAAACAATTCATCAAAAAATTCCAACGGGAACCGCCCCAAATGGAGACAGCCGGACAGAATCACCTATATAAGGGGGTGATTTGCACTTTTTATGTAAGTTTGAGGGCTTATTTGGTAGTTTTCCCATTGAAGTATGTCGACAAACATTGAAGATCAAGAGTTTCAGACCCAGTCAAAACAAGATTGAGTATATGGAGTGCAAGTTTGGTGGACATAGAAGTAGTAGTAACAATGTGATTACCCTTGATGGAAAAGAGATATCCATGTGCGATATGTTCTGTTATTTGAACTCCATAATTCAGAAGGATGGTGAATTAGATAAAGATGTATCACATAGAATTAGAGCGGGATGGATGAAATGGAAGATTGCATCGGAATTTCTATTTGATTGACGTATGTCGACTAGACTGGAGGGTAAATTTTGCGAGAAAACAACTAGGCATGCATTAATGTATGACGTAGAGTGTTGGGAGGTGAAACAATATCACATTCAAATGATGAGTGTGGCAGAGATGCATATGTTGCATTATATGTGTGGAAACACGAGAAAAGTCTGTTTGAGTAATGACATGATCAAATAGGATGCAAGACTCTCGATTGTGGTGGTTTGGTCACGTGCGTAGAAGAACAAGTGATGCACCAGTTATACGAGTTGAGTGATGGGGAGAAGAGGCATGGAGGAGAGGGAAAAGAAGACCCAACCAAACTTGGATTAGATGAATCAGAACTGATATGCTTTTCTAGGGTTGGATGAGAGAGCAAAATGGAGAGTACATATTCATGTGGACGATTGATCTCTCTTCTCTCTCTCTCTCTCTCATCTTATCTTTTATCTTCTTGATCTTTCTATGTTCTTATATGTTTTTTCATTATGTTCGTTTTATCTTTTTATCTTTTATCTATCTTATGTTCTTATATTATTTTTATCTTATATTTATTTTTATAACATCCATTTTAGGTTACCTTATCTTTTTATTTTTCTTTTCTTTCTTCTCATTTTTGCTCTGATTCATGGATCGATTCATGCTAGCCGACCCCAAAATCTTTTGGAAATAAAGTTTTAAACCGAGTTCCCTAGGTGAGATAATCTTCAACAACATTGAGCTTCATAGTGATAATATGCATAATATTAGTGATATGAGAAATAGATTTTGTTAGCAATACCATAGGAGAGTCAAACGCCAGTGAGTCCGCTTGCTGAGTAACGCCTGGAGATCTCATAAAGGTAGTGCCAAAAAAGGAGATCCATGTGGAGGCGGCGGCAACACAACCGTGGTCTGCCACGGGAACCTGGGAGGTATGAAACAAAGAGGCTTTATGCACCGGCGATCGTCCAACATGGAGAAGAGGAAATCAGAAATGGCGATGCGGCGTAAGAGACTACCAGCTACGATGCGACGAAACTTGCAGTGCTAGACATGGTGGAAGTTAATGTCGCACCAGTGGAGATGGAAGAAGTAGCGGATGCAGACAAAGACGTGCCAAAAGAGACCACACTCGTCAGCGCCACAGATGAGATAACTGTTAGAGCAAGTATTTGACGGTTTATGTTGCATTAAAGAGGGTTGATTGCAAGAGTTAATGGGGCGTTCACAAGGCTTAATGATAATTATTGTAACGTTTTTTATGCATTATCACGCTTTTTAATGTGATTAAGGAAGGTATTAATTGTAATTGATCAACCTTTATGATAGATTCAAATCCTCATAACGGACGGCTAACCCGTCAGTAACGGACGAAACAGTCCCGAGAGCATTAACTACCCTTCCTAAAAATAGGACATCCCCTACTGTACTACAACAGCTTCACATTCGAATAACACACTAAATAACACTCTTATTTGCTCAATTGTCATCTTCTTCATTATTCTTGTACGAGACCCATTCTTCATATAATTTTCTTTTTTAATTAGTTTTAGCTTATCAAAATTTTTCATAAACAATTTTGCGCCCACCGGGGGGAACTAATGGGTGGAACTAATCCCTTGTTTATTGAGTCTCACGAACAACTAGAATCAGCGAAAGAAGAAATCCGGCGTGAAGTGGCGGAATGGATGGCTCATCTTTAGTGGGAGAATGACGTGCTTCGATCCCAAGTGCAATTGGCAGTGTCGATAGCCTCAAACTAGAGAACCAATCGGAGGAGCGACGTCATGACCGCTGCTACGAGAATGGATTTAAGCTTCACTTTAGTCGCGACGGAACAACTTGCCACCATGTGAGATCCTACCTCCCTCATCCAACTGGAGATCTACAGTCTACAGTCATCTCACAGGTCATCCCCTATACACCTCTTTTCCCTAAGACGACTATGATTCCCAACATTCCAACTTGTTTCTTTCCGGAGTCCCTTCGAAGCAGATCCAGGGGGACCGACCTGTACTCAGCTACTCAGAGCATGTCGATGAAAACTATTGTTTCGGCCCCGACGAAACCTTTTATTCCTCATTCCGGGATCAGGACCTCTGGAGACTCGGGTCCATCCAATTTCATGCATAACCCTAGATGTAACATCTTGGACGACTTGCTGCCCGAATCCCAGGCACGACATCCTCATAGACCCGTCACCTCAGCAGATCTAAATCAAGGGAGAAAACGTCCAGAAGTCATATTCATCTCGTCACCGACCTGGCCAGAAGCCACCCAAATGGCCGGACCTAGAGTTTCAACGACATGACCAATTCAGCCGGGCATGACGGACCCAATGTCCATAATTGTAACACTTGAGATTTAATATAAACGGATTAATAGTACCACTCATACCAACAGAGGTGCTTCTCCTTTTAAGGGAGCTCATTACCTAAGAACTCCAAAGTTAAGCGTGCTTGCTCGGGAGTAGTCTTGGAATGGGTGACCCACTGGGAAGCTTCTCAGGGCGCGCATGAGTGAGGACAAAGTGCGCGGTAAAGGCTCGTGGTGGTTTGTGGGGACAGTACTAGAGGTCCGTAGAGTATGTGGAGTAACTACCTCGGGTCCTGCGGGGCCGGGGTGTTACAGGTGGTATCAGAGCAACCCTGCGACAGTGTGTTGACCCGTTGGATATCGGGCGGGCACTTAGCAGGGGAGGATTCTGGGATTTGATTGAGATTTGAGATTGGTTTATGGGCGCAACGAGGACGTTGCGTTCCTAAGTGGGGGTGATTGTAACACTTGAGATTTAATATAAATGGATTAATAGTACTACTCATACCAACAGAGGTGCATCTCCTTTTAAGGGAGCTCATTACCTAAGAACTCCAAAGTTAAGCATGCTTGCTCGGGAGTAGTCTTGGGATGGGTGACCCACTGGGAAGCTTCTTAGGGCGCGCATGAGTGAGGACAAAGTGAGCGGTAAAGGCTCGTGGTGGTTTGTGGGGACTCTACTAGAGGTCCGTAGAGTATGTGGAGTAACTACCTCGGGTCCTGCGGGGCCGGGTGTTACAATGATAATGGACTAGTTACGACAAATGCAGGAGAGGATCAATGTGATTCCAGGAGTCCCCCCTCCACTTGACATAGCGTCTCAAACGTGTTATGAAGATTATCCTTTTGACGGTTCGATCATCCGTGTTGAACTGCCAAAAAAGTTTGACGTACCAACTATGGATCCATTTGACGGAACCACGAATCCTGGAGAGCATGTCGCGCGATATAAGCAAATGATGTCGATCGTCTCCGTTAGACCTGAACAGAGAGAGGCATGTATGTGTCCGGGATTCGGCATGACATTGACCGGTCCGACTTTGACATGGTTCGTGAATCTTTCGATTGGGGGCATCAGTTCGTTTGCCGAACTCGTCAATCTTTTCAATCGACAGTTTGCGAGCAGTAAGGTATTGGAAAGGCGAACCAGTGACTTGTATCAAGTCACAGAGAGGCATGGCGATTCCCTTAGAGATTATTTGCACAGATTCAACAAAAGGAGGGTGTCGATCCCAATTGTACCGTGATCTGGCGAAAGCCTTACAACACGTCAAAACACAATTGACGCGCGGGGGGGGGGGGGGGGGGGGGGTTACAAAATCTTAGGGGAGGAAGTGGGAGTTTTCATGTAGGTTAAACATGAGTATAAACACCACCGATTCTCCGCAATCTTTTGGCCAAAATTACATAAATACACAACAGAAGCATGTGCTCCAAGAGCATGACAACGAAAAGATCCAAACATAAAGAGACAATACAAACGCCATTGACATAAATCATAAACATTCGTGTCGACGATATTACTAAAACTAAAAACGAACCAGCATTGTACCGAACAGGACCGGTATGGTACTAAACTAGAAAGGAGGTTCCAAATGAATCTCTAAATTTCTATCCTGAACTATACCGTACTGGTTCTAAATCATGTCATGACCGGTTCTCATAAAATGAGAACCAATACTGGATCGAACTGGACTAGAGTATAGGTTCCATACCATCCGTCCCTTATACAGAGTACCTTTTTTGCTTTATTAATTATTCCTCCAGTTTAATAATCAATTTTTCGTTACGGAGTACGTAATACCGTAAGTCCTCTACTCTAGCAAATATCAATTTTGTGAGTCCCTAATACAGAGTTTACAATTGCAGTGTTTACTATTTTAAGTTAAACTAGAATTTGACCGTGTGTTGCATGAGATGTAAAATGAAGATATTATAAATGTTAACATATAAATGTTATTAAATTGCAATATTTTTGAAATAATAAATAAATACGAATTTTAATATTAATTAATAAACAAATAATAACCAATACAAAGTTTGTTAATATTAAAATTTTAACAAGCAACCAGTTACAATTTATTGAAGATTTCCTTGTAGACAACACATTTGTACTTTTTCACGATTACCTCAGTCGTCGCATATTAAAACTTCAAGTGTGACATAATTGGCACCCTTGAAAGTGCAACTAACAACTGTCCATATGTAAAAACCGGATGTCGCAGGAAAATACTCATACGTACTTTTTAATATTTACCCCTGACTCATTGATAAGACTCTTCAATCCCAATCAGTTCTTTCTTTTTATTACATCTCCAAACCAACCGATGTCTTGTTATAAAAGTAGAAAGAAAAAAATTACAATAACTTCTTGCAATAGAGAAGTAGGTGTCCTGAATCAATGATAAGACCCTTCAATCCCGGTCACTTCTTTCTTATTAATACTTAGTTACATTATAGATCCTTCTACCTTCAAGAATTGAGAGTCCTAATATCGAATTTGGTGTAAATAAACGGTAAAATTGCAGAGGCATTCTTAAAAACAAATAATTCAACATAACTATTTTTAACACCCATGGGTTACCGTCATCATTAGCTTGTCATTAAGTGAATAAAAAAATACACAAATGGAAATAATCATTTCTTACTTGACCTATTAAAAAAACCTCTTAGAATTGAGAGAGAATATCAAAAATAGTATAAATAAAGGTAAACTTGCGAATTTCTTAAGAACAAATATCCCAAAAGAGCTATTCTTAAGAACCAATATCCCAAAAGTAGTACAAATAATGGTAAACATGCAGTCATGACAGTCATCTTCTTCCTCAGCTTCCTCAAGGGTTTTGGTCTTGCTTCTTTGTTGGTCGAGAGTTTTGACCGTTTCAGGTGAACATGTGGTATGTTATACTCTTACCAATGTTTGGCTTTGTGTTTGTCATCAGTTATTCATGGTTGGCAAAGTTTTTTCAACCTTGTTGTTCTAAGGCTTCAATTCCTCACCCTCCACTTGAACCACCGCCTCACCGTGGAAAGTAGAAAACGCTCAATCGGTGACTGGTCAAATTGGTGATTCAGAAAAAATTTGCTTAGCTGAGTTTCCTTTGTTGGTTGCTAGTCAAATCAATTGTCTCTTTCTGTTGGCTGGTGAAACCGTGATTCTTGATTTAATTTGCTTAGCTGAGTTTCCTTTAATGTTTTTAGATATACTTCATTTTGTTTTAAAACAAGATAAATGCTAAAAATAATAATATATTAATATTATACACAAATAATACGTTATAACCGTATAACACATTGACACATTCATGAAATTACAATCTAACACCAAATTAATTAAAACAATAAATTAAAAATCTCAAAAAAGAAATTGAATTTTGAGTTTACCTGGACTCTTGGAGTCTGGAGGGAGGCAGTCAGGCAGACACGCAGTCGCCGCGCAGAGGCGGAATGCCAGAGTCGGTGGATGACGTCGGCGACGCGGCTGGAGGCTGGAGTCATTCACTAGTCACTTCTTCGTCGCAGATTCAAGCTCCGTCTGCAGTCTGCTCCAATGCTCCCTCATCGTTCTTTCTTCTTCGTCGCTAGACACTATTGCTCTTACTCGAAGCTCCAATCGCTTAAGGCTCAAACGCAAGTCAGAACTCAGAAGGCCGAGAAGCTGGGCAGTGGGCTGGGCTGGGAAATAATTTTGGGATGGGCTGAGAATTTAACATATACCTATACTAACTAAAAAATATTATTTTGGGTTGGGCTGAAGCCCCCCCTGCCCTAACTACCATCCGCCCATGGCGGGATTAGCGATTTTGTTTTGTCCTTGAAGGCCATCCAATTCTATGTCTCATCCCAGTGTAGCCTCGAGCTATTATATTTTTTTATATTTTGTTACATTTATCATTACTAAATAAGATTCCTTTTTGCACAAAAAAAAAATATTACATTCGTCCCACTCAACTTTTCCAACTATAGATTGAGTGAAAATTAGAAAAATTAAAATTATGTGGTTAAAGTTTACGTAGAGGAGAAAGAAATGAACTAAAATACAAATTCATTAATTTAAAAGAAAGAGAAAAGTATAGAAAAGGTACATATGATTTGGACCGTTTTTAAATAGAGGCACGTGTTTCATTTTTTAACAAAGTGGGACATGTGCTTCAATTCTGTTATCACAACAGGGGCATGACGTCCAACGCCGTTAGAAAATTTAACCTCAATTTTCAAAATTCTCTGAAACATTACCAGAAAAATACTGAGAGGTGCACCTCGTTAAGGAGACCAACAAACTATCGTTCTCTTTGAATTTTTTTGCTCTATTTAGATTATCTTAAAAAAATGAATTTGTTAATATCACTTTTCCAACGATTTTTTGGTGACATGGTGGCTATAAACAAAAAAAAAGAAAGATAGTTTGTTGGTCTCCTTGACTAGGCGCATTTCCCAGTATTTTTCTTTTAATTTTTCGGCGACTTTTGAAAATCGGGGTTAGATTTTCTAACGGCGTTAGACGTCATGCCCCTACTGTGATAACGAAATTGAAACACATGTCCCACTTTGTTAAAAAATGAAACACGTGCCCCTATCTGAAAACGGCCGAAACCACATGTACATTTTCTGTACTTTTCCCTAAAAGAAAAGTGACAAAGTTTTTGGGGAAAATCTAATGGAATGCAGAATGTAGTAGGGGTGGGCAAGCGGGTATGGAACCGTGGTCCGGTCCGCGTCCAAAACAGGCCGGTTCCATTTTTTTATACTACAAAACGGTCCGGGTAGGGGCGGGTATTAATTTTTTACGGTCCGGTCCGGTTCCAAAATATAAAAGTACCGGGTACCCGGCCCGGCCCGTTATATATGTAATTTATATTTTTAAGCGTTTGGGAAGTGGCAACTTAGCCCATTACGGTAATGCAACTTAACCCTTAACTGAGTTGCCCGTTAGGCCGTTATATATGTAATTTCTATTTTTTAAGCGTTTAGTATTTTCTTCATGGAATGCATCAGTTTTATTTTTTCTGCGATACGGAATCACAAACTAACATTAACTTACTGCTATTCTTGTTACATGTAGGTTCTATTTTATTAACCGTAAAATATGACTTTGTTATTGATAAGGAAATATATTACTCAAATTTGGTATGGATGAACTAGACTTGATAAGGAACATACACAAAAAAATTGAGCAAAAAATACCACCGGGAAGGCCCCCAAATGGAGGAGGCCGGACGGGGCTCCTGTCCGGAAATTCCGGACAGGAATATCACTCAGAATATGGATACTAAGAATTACAGATTACAGAATGGGTAGCATTTAGCAGATTCAGAATGGTTAAGACCTTAACAACTTTGTAAGTTGTTACTACAAACTGAAACCGAAAAAACCGGACCGGACCGACCCGACCCGTTTCAAAAGGGCAGGGTAAGGTCCGGTTCTTATTTTCAAAATTACAATACCCGGACCGAATCAACCCGTACAATGGAACCGGCAGTTCCATTTTATTTTGAATTACCCGCCCCGACCCGGCCCGTGCCCAGCTTTAGAATGTAGACTCCATCCATGTAATCTAATTTAGGATGTTTTTACTTGGACTGTAATTTGTCCCAGACCAGACCAGACCAGTCCAGACCAGACCAGACTAGTTCAGACCAGACCAGACTTGGATAGTTATAAAAATACAAAGAAACCAGACCTTACCAGACCAGACCAGACCAAACCAGACCAGATCAGACCAGACCAGACCAGCAAATTACAGTCCAAAGTAAAAACATCCTTAATCTCATCTACATTATTAAGACTTTAATTTTTTTGTTAAAAAAAAAACTTTAATTTCATGAGATTTTGTAACTAAAACAAACTCTTTAGTTATTTACCTTCTACTTTTGATCTGGTGGTAAAAAACGAAGTTCAACTTTCTCCGCAAATTTCTTTCAGCTGCTGAAGTATTAGATGCAAAGCTCTCTCTGTTTTGCTGCCATCTCACAAATCGACGCTCTTCATGAATAATCTATCCCGAAGGTGCGCACAAAAACTTCTGAAAAATCTGATGAAAATTGGAAAGGGCTCACAAGTTTCTGCATCCATGATATTGAACTCGGCCTATATTTGAATTCTCCCCCTTTTATTCAGTCGTGGTTTCAATTGTTTTGTTCAGAGTTTTTCAGTGGTTCTAAAAATCGTAACTCGAAGTTAATAAGATTTGGCATCTAATCAGTTTGAATGTGATACCCAATTACTTTCCTTTCTTCCTTTTAGGTGCCTGAGCTTGTGCGGGTTAAGCTTCTTTATTGGCAGTGAGGTTAATGAATTGTTGTTATCTTGGTTATGTTTGAGGAATGCTGTTAAAGCATGAAGAAGCAAGATCTAGCCCAGGGAAGTATAGATCTATTAGTTTCCATAAAGATAAAAAACTATCACAACTACAATAATAATAGACTAATCATAATAATAGGAATGAGTCTAATGACTTGAACAATAATACTAGAAGGAAAAAACTCAATGAATCAAACTTGATCAGCACAGCAAGCCATTTCCGCCAGCCCCTTCTTAGACTTGTTGCTATTGTTAGTGATACTTTATTTATGCCTAAATTTAAATACCGACTTTTCTCAGCAGAATCTTACTAATTTTATGGATTGGTGATGTTGTTCACTGGTTTTCCATATGTATGTGGATGCAGGTTTGTCTCATAGAAGGTTATGGATCATCAGTTGAGTAGGCCTTGTGAATCTGTAAGCAGATCCGAGTTGGAGAATGACATCAATTTTTCTTTACCTCTCAATGTCATGGATGCCCATTCAACTGCCTCTGATCCTGTGATCAAGTACATTAACCAGATACTCTTGGGGGACAGCATTGATGAGAATACTCACAGCATGCTCTATGATCCCGTTGTTCTTAGAGCTGCAGAGAATTCCTTGTATGAAGCGCTACATGATAACAATAGTGCTGATACTACAATTGAAAGCACCATTGGTAGTTTTAACACTGACCAGTGGATTGTTGACCCTGAAGAATCAAAATCATCTCCGGACAGTGATCCTCCAGACTTATCTTTCCCATCATCAAGTCGGACTAAGTCAGATAGCCTTAACACAGATTCCGCCAGAAGAAAGAAGCACAACCATCTAGCTGAATGTGGGTTAGAAGAAGAAGAAGAAAGGAGCAGCAAGTACTCAGCAGTTTATAAAGGAGAGGTTGAGTTATCAGAGTTGTTTGATAAGGTTTTGATCTGTACAGATAATATCATAGATGGTGGAAAGGGCATCATGGAACAGAAGAAGGGGAAGAGTTGCAGGAAGAGCAATTCTAAAAAACATGGTGCTACCTCTGAAATTATAGATCTAGGGTCTCTTTTAACCAACTGTGCACAATCTATTGCTTTTTTGGATGATAGGGCTGCAAAAGAACAACTGAAGAAGATCAGGCAACATTCATCGCTTACTGGTGATGCAATTCAAAGGATGGCTCATGCATTTGCTAATGCTCTTGAGGCACGGCTTAATGGAACTGGCCCACAACTCTGTGCGGCCCTAGGTCCATTTAAAATGACATCTTCTGATCTGTTGCGATCTCACCTCATATCTTGGCCACTCATGAGAATATCATATTTTGTTTGCAATGCAATGATTACTGAAATAGCGTCAAAAGGTACATCATTGCATGTCATAGACTTTGGTATTTCTTATGGTGTCCAGTGGCCCACTCTTATCCGCGATCTTTCTCGAAGACCGGGTGGCCCACCTAAACTTCGAATAACTGGAGTTGAGCTTCCCCAGCCTGGTTTTCGTCCGGAGCAGATGGTAGAAGAGACAGGTTGCCGCTTGGCAAAATATTGCGAGCATTTCGGTGTACCATTCGAGTACAATGCCATAACAAGAAAGAATTGGGAGACAGTTAAGATTGATGATTTGAAGCTTGTGAGGGGTGAGGTGGTTGCTGTTCACTGTGCGTTTCGGATGAAATCCCTAATGGATGAGACAGTTGGTGTGGACAACCCACGGGATGCAGTTCTAAACCTGCTCCGGGAAATAACTCCACAGATATTTGTTCAAACCGTGGTTAGTGGATCCCATGGCTGTACTTTCTTTCTCGGTTCAGAGAGGCTATGTCATTCTACTCTTCTATCTATGATATGTATGATTCCACTCTACCCCTTGACGATGACAGACTTTGTTTTGAACAACAAATCCTAGCACGCGGCATAATGAATGTCATTGGATGTGAGGGCATGGAAAGGTCAGAGCGACCCGAAACATACAAGCAGTGGGAATTGCGAAATATAAGGGCCGGGTTCAAGCCCATGAACATGAACACAGAGCTTTTGAAGAAGGTAAGACATAAGGTGAAGGAGGGATATCACAAAGATTTTGTATTTGATGAAGACCGTCATTGGATACTGCAAGGGTGGAAAGGTCGGACTATATGTGCCACGGCTTGCTGGGTACCTGCATAAAAAACTCGCCGAGTAACTTTCATGAATTTAGAGGCCCTGAGAAAAATATCCTCAAGTTAAGCTATTCTCGAACACCAACCAGGATGTTTCTCCTCGTTTCCGTCTTTCTCTTTAACATTAGCCAATAGACTTATGCCATACCTTTACGCGAAAAGAACATTATCCTTCTTTTGATAGTCTCTAACCTGTAATTTGTTGATCAATAATGCCAAAACTTTCTTTTGTTTTAGAAAATGCAAAACCTTCATTAATCAAAGAATGTAAAAGGTCACACAGGGGCATATCCATCACATCCTCACTCTTGAGATTCTCAAATGTAGTTTTCTTCCTTAAAATCCATATACAATAGATGATTCCAGTGAAAACAGTTGGACACAGGTAGAGATAGCCCAGCTGAAAAAGTAAACGAGTTTCTTTCCCAAATGGCCGAATTCGAACATGATATTGTACCCTTATATAATAAGAAGAGAGATTACGAGAAAGATACTCTGACTTCACAATAAGAATTCATTTGACCTCGGGAATCTAAAAAAAATTCTTCGAGTTCTACTGGTATCTACATGCATGTGAAAGCATTCACCGCACCATTATGTATACTAGGATCTCTTGATCCAATCTGATGATTGTTGAAGTGGTGCTTCTAATATGCGGTTCCGGTGTTCAAATAAAAGCTTGAGGTACCTATCTCAAAATTTGGACTACATATTAATCAGTGCCGTTTAAATATGTGACCCCATAAATTTTTTTCTTTATTTTTATATATATGTAAAGAGACTATGGTTGGAAATCAAATACATTATTTTTCCTACTCAAATAAATTATTTTTCCTCCAACAAAATGAAATTAGATGAACTCTTATATATATTTAATACTTCATGCATGATTCATTCAAAAAAAATACTTCATGCATTTTTTCCTCACAATATATGAAATACTTAATGACAAACTTTTTAAACCTATTTGTCCATCGTCGTTTAGCGGTAGTGGTTAGCTGATTGTATCAACAGATAATCGATACCGAAACAATTTATTATCTCCTATTTCAGCTGCTACAACTTCTAATCTTTTCATTATTTCTCAAAGAAATGTAACGTTTGATTTGTCCAACTATTCAACCAGACAGGAAACACAACAATTAGAAAGTTTAATCAATTTTTATCTGCATTGCTTGAAATTCCAGATTGTAGAATTTGCTACAACAACAACACCATCCAAGTCTTATTCTCAAAAGATTTTGGGATCGACTAACATGAATGAATCCATGATATCAAAGACAAAAGGAGAGAAAGATAAGAAAAATAAAAAATGTAGGAAAAACTGTCAAATGAGTCCATGTACTATCTTGTAAAAGTCAATTGAGTCCATGTACAATTCTGTCAAATTGGGTACACATAGTCTCAAATTTTAACCAATTTTGTTATTTGACCGGTAAACAATCGGTGACCCTTTTTATTGCTGATGTGGATGCCACTTAAGCTTTTTTATTTATTATTTATTTTTTCCTCTTTCCCTTTTCTTTTTCCCTTTTAATTTACTTTCTTCTTCCTTTCTTTTTCCTCTGGTTCGTCCTCCCCCCTATTCATCTACCGCCTGCAACTCCGAGTCTCCCACCTTCCTAATTCCCTTTTTTTCTTTTTTCCCCTTCTTCTCCAATCTTCCTGCAACTCCTTCTTCCCTATTTTTCAATCTCTTTTCTTCTCCATTGCTTCTACCCCAAGCCCCCACCCAATTCAACCCCCTCCCTTCATTCTTGCATTCTTGCCCACCCCCTTCTCCTTTCTCTTTTCTTTCTTTTTCCTCTTCATTTTGCTCTTCTTCTAATCTTCTCCACTCCACTTCTTCTACTCCACTCAACCTTATATCCCCATTCTTCCATGCCCAGAGAAGGCAACCTGATGAAAACCCTACGAAACCCCTTGCTCTTCTTCGATGGCAACCATACGGCGACGGAGAAGGTGGCGGCAGAGCTCGATGCCGATGGTGATGACGGCGGAAGAGATCGACGCCAATGGTGAGTGTGGCGGCAGATCTCGACGGGGTCGGCGGTGGCAGAGGTCAACAGAGGTAGAAAGATGGAGAGGTAGAGAAGGGAAGAAGCAAGAAAAAATAGAGGAGAATAAAGAAAGAAACGGAAGAAAGAAGAGAAGAAGAGAATAAGAAAAGAAGAAATGGGGAAGAAAGACGAAGGGATGCAGGGAACAACAGAAGAAAGCTTTTTTTTTTAAGCAAAAGGAGTCTCTAATGCCACATGGACTGCAAAATCATCGCTTACAAGAAGAAGAAAAAAAGCCACGTGGATGATCCACGTAGGCAGATTACCAGGGAAACCGGTCAATCACCGAGTAAAAGGCAAATTTGGTCATTTTTTGTAACTTGGTAGACTTAATTGATTGAAAAAATAATATGTGGACTCGATTGACTTTTTTGAAATAGTAGATGGACTGATTTGACAGTTTTCCTAAAAATGTAAGATAAAATGGATTTAAAATGTATGGAATTGAATGTGTGTATGTGGTGTGACGTGCTCTCTATGGAGGTGTCTTGCATGTTAACAATTTTATTCTATTAGCTCAAATGGTAGAGCAGTATATTATAAACATAAAAATGTGGGTTCAAATCCAACATAGGCTACTATTCAAATCAAAACCGGAAATTTACTTGAGTTATGCTGGAAAGATTCAAAATCAATCGCTTATTTTTGGAAAAAACTTAGCTTTGAAACTTCTAAGAGTCCGTTTGGAGAACTCTGTTTTCGGCTTATCAGGCTTATCAGCCAGCTTTTTCACCAAACACGTAACTTTTACTTCCGCGCACTGAATTGTGTAATAAGCCGAAAAAGTAAGGTTGAAGTTACTTTTCTGGCTGTATTGGCTGAAGTTACTGTAGATGACCATTTTAGCTATTTTTACATATAATTTTTTCTTTAATTTATTAATGAAATATATTTTTAAAATATTTTTTTCTTAAATCAGCAGAATCAGCCAAAACAGCCACTCCAGCCAGAATATCATAAATTTCAGCAGAATCAGCCAAAACAGCCGATTTTGATGCTACCAAACGGGCTCTAAATCTATTACTCCGTATTTGAGTTGCATTGCGTGCATTTTCTTACGATACTAAAGGTAGATCTATGGTATAAGGCCATCTCCAACAGTTAACACCATTTTTTACACTAAAATGGTGTAAACATCACATCAAACAATATTTTATCTCCAACAGTTTATACCATTTTTATCACCAAAAAGGAATATTCTCTTTTTATTCTTTTTACTAACTTTTTACCATTCTTCTATTTAAGTATCTAACTATCATATATTTATACATTAGCCCCTCATTTAATATTTTGACATTTAACACATTATTTCACACATACAAACTAAAATACATCATTTTAATATGTATTTTCACGCATTTCACTAATTAAAATACAATAATCAATATTTCACAATTAAAAGCTAAAACCACATAAAATTAAATATTACAATAATATTATAATAATTTGTACGTCATTAATAAAGTACTACTTAAACTTAAAGCAATAGATTAAATAAACATTCTTAGTTTAGTTGTCGGAATTTGAGAATTGTTCCCACAAATGATCAATTAAAGCATTGCGGAGCTCAATATGAGCGTCTTTGTCGTGAATTTGGTCATCAGCTGGATTTGGGAATCTGTTTGATGGTCTCGGAGGGTCTGGAAGCGGGTTGAATGATTACTAATTTCTAAATTTGTATGTATGATCTAATTATGCTTTAATTTTAATTATAATGGGCCAATGGGGTTATTAATTGTAATTTTAATTATGCTATTTCTTTAAGTACCATTTGTATTCTGTTATAATGTTGTTTGGATTTGAAACTTTATTTATAATATTGTGTGATTTAAATTTTATTATATTTTTTTCTATCAAATTAATAATTTTAATTTGTTGTTCTATAAGGATGTTTTTAATAGGACTGTAATTTGTCTCGAGATCAGATCAGACCTGATTAGACCACACTTGGGTAGTTATAAAAATACAAAGAAATCAGATCAGATCACATCATTTCAGATCAGACCAGATCAAATCAGACCAGACCAGAGCGGACAAACCAATTTCAGTCCAAGTAAAACATCCTAATTTGTTGTTTTAAAAATGGGTCAAAACTATAATAATTAAAACTTGAAGGTCACATTTAAAAGGAAAAAAAATTAAAAAAGGTGGATGGTGTTGAGAATGGCGTACGCCATATATGGCGTGAAGCCATCTCCTCTCCCCCAAAATGGTGTGATGGTGTGGAGAATGGTGTCATTGTTGGAGAGGGTTTTTGGCAAATACACCAAAATGGTGTGTGATTTGGTGGTCTCTTGGAGTCTTGGAGATGGCTGTTGGTACACGGATTTGATAGCCTTGACTACATTAAAAAATGGTTGACCGTGGCAATCAATGACGCATTCATTGGGATTAATGCTAGCTAATTAAATCTGGGCAGTTTTATGTATATAATTAGAGTAGTTATTGTAATTATGACATAGGTTACTCAAAGGGCTGGCCAGAATTGATGATGCAATAATGACGATATTGATGTCGTCGTAACGGTCGGACATGTCGTCGTAACGGTCGGATCATGTCGTCAACGGACAAAAGTGCATTAAATGTATCTCTTATAAATATCTAGAGGCTCTATGTAATCAGCACATTCAGACACGAATACACATACACTCAGGCCTTACTTTGTAATTCAAAAGCATATTGCGAAGATCCTTCTTCTTGATCATCATCTATCAAATTCCTTTCTTTACCAATTCTTCCATAGTTGATTCTATATTGCATGATTCCCATTTTTTACTCCGTTCTAGGATAAACTATTTCTTGTTTAAACAATTGGCGCCGTCTGTGGGAAATTCTTGCAAAACAAGAATCAACGATGGCCGGAAGCTCTAATCCCCTATTTGATGAGATGCAAGCGCAGCTTGATGCTGTCCGAAAGGAGCTCCGCGCGGCCAAAAGTGCCGAAGCGGCACAATTGGAAGCCCTCCGGGAAGAATTACGTGCGGCCAAGGAGGCTAACCAGTCAAAGGAGGATACTCAAATCCAGCTAGAGGCCGTAAGAGAGGAAATGCGTCAACGAATAACTCTTCTCCAAGGAGAAAATGACGCCTTGAGATCCCAAGTTCAATCGGTGGCGTCCATAGCGTCAAAATCACGAAAAGGGAAAGAGGTAATGACTGCCGCATCAAAGTCGGGCGTAGATTCCATACTAGTCCCAACCTCAACAGTCACATTCACGTCCGAAGCTTTCCCGGGACTTTCAAACTTTGATCCATATGCTAAAGGTGTCCCGGCGATTTCGCAGCTCATACCCTATGAACCTCTTGTCCCAGCGACAACTCCAGAAGCAAGCATCCCCATGTGCTTCTTCCCGGATTCATTACGAACCAAAACGACGACATCGGGGATGCAGACCGTCAACCAGCAGATGCCGATCCCTATCCCTGTGTCGACTTCAACGGAGCCCTTCATTCCCCTTTCGCTGGCCGGTTCAACAGGTGGAAGGGGGCAATCATCTCGTCCTGCACCACTCCCCAGAAGGAACGTGTTTCGCAATTTGTTTGCTGAACATCAAGGACGACACATTTCCGAGCGTGACGACATGATCGGAGATGTCGACTTTGGCAATCCGAGACGACAGCATCCGGAAACTATCGTCATACGTTCGCCATCCGAACAGAGGGTGTCTCAGGCGGGAGCATATTTCGGAGCAGGAGGTCCCCAGATGCATATAGACATGGCGGAACCGTTGGCCTTTATCATGCAAGAATTGAAAGAGTTGCGAGAAAAGTATAACGGCATGCCAGGGGTTCCTCGTCCTCTTGACATGGCAACACGAACTTGCTATGCGGACTCTCCATTCGGACGACATATAACAGATGTCGAAATCCCAAAGAAATTCGCAGTCCCACCTATGAAATTGTTCGACGGAACCACAGATCCGGTAGAACACGTCGCTCAATACAAGCAACGGATGTTAGCTATTTCTGTCAGGCCGGATCAACGGGAAGCGTGCATGTGCAAAGCGTTCGGGACGACATTGACGGGTCCAGCGTTAACATGGTTCGTCAACTTGCCGAATGACGGCATCGACTCATTCGCAGATCTGGTTAACTTGTTCACCCAGCAGTTTGCGAGTAGTCGAGCATTGGAGAAGCAAACCAGTGACTTATATCGTGTAGTACAAAGACATAACGAATCCTTACGTGACTTCTTGCATCGATTTAACAAGGAGAAAGTGTCAATTCCGAGATGTGACACGCCGACGGCTGTAGAGGCTTTCAGAAGAGGATTGCGCGAAGACTCAGACTTGTATAGGGAATTGACCAAATTTCCTTGCAAGACGTTTGAAGATGTCCAAGCCATGACTTTGGCTTTCATCCGGCTCGAAGAGGACGAACAGTCCCGACTTCGTGCGATTGGCTATGAAGGAGGACAGCGGAAGGCCAGCACCTCCAGAAAACATGATTATAGGGCTGGAAAGCCTTATGCGAAGAATGAAGAACGGCCCGTTGCTTCGACGACTTCCTGGCTCGACGATCCCAGCCTGCCGCCGCCTATCCCGACATACTGCTTCAACGTCAGCACTGCTGGATTGATCAACACTCTTGACAAGTTGGGGGAGAAGGTCCGATGGCCTAGGAAATCAGACAAGTCCAGTGGGCGACGAGATCCCAACAAGAGGTGTGACTTCCACGATGACGTTGGACACAATACTGAGGATTGCGTGGCTTTACGAAAAGAGGTCGCTTACCTCTTGAGAAACGGGCATCTAACTGAGATTATGTCAGAGCAGACAAAATCCATGTTGCACAGGAATCAGAAGTTGTCCGCAGATCACCAACGACCTCCTTCACCTGCGGCACCCCAAAAGGTAATCAATTTCATTAATGGTGGTTCCGATTTGTGTGGACTAACCTATTCTGCAGCGAAGAGACAAGCTCGGGAGTATTCTCGAGACAAGTCGTCACAGGTATATCAAGTCGTCCGGAAAGAAGAAGCCTGGAAAAACGCACCAATCATATTCGATGAGACAGACTTGGTCAATCCCGTTGACGCTCATCACGACACCCTAGTCATTGCGCTTAGGGTGGCAAACTGCGAGGTGAGACGAGTTCTGGTTGACAATGGCAGCACCGCCAATATCACAACTTTGAAGACGTTGAAGCAGATGGGGTACAAGGAAGAAGACTTAGCTGCTTCCGGCTCCACTCTTGTCGGATTCAACGGCGAGCCCAGTCAAACAATCGGTAATGTATCTTTACCCGTACATGCTGTTGGTCTTAATTTGCAGGTAAAGTTTGATGTTGTCCAAGACTTGCCCGCTTACAACATGATTCTTGGAACGCCTTGGCTTCACCAAATGGGAGCGATCCCTTCAACGTACCATCAAGTGGTAAAAGTTCCAACACCGTGGGGGGTGCAGTCCATTCAGGGTGATAGGGCCACCGCCAAGTCGTGTTACCAAGCAGCGATGAAGTCGACCGCTTCTGCTACAACATCTGCATAGCAATCAAAGGGCGACTTTATTCCGGTTGGGGAAAATGACAGCGAAACAAAGGACATCAGCATTGATTCAAACCATCCGGATAGAGTCGTCCGCATTGGGGGCAGCATGCCGATTCAATTGGAAGAAGAGCTTGTAATCCTACTCAAAGAACATAAAGACGTCTTCGCTTGGGATCATGACGGCATGACGGGTATCGATCCGCAAGTAATCACCCACAAACTTAATGTCAACCCCTTACACAGGCCTATCCAGCAAAAGAGGCGACGCTTCGCCAGAGAAAGAAACGACATCATAAATCAAGAAGTCGAGACGCTATTGCGCACAGGTAAAATTCGTGAGGTAAAATATCCAACTTGGCTTGCTAACGTCGTTGTAGTGCAGAAAAAGAAGGGACATCAGAAAGGCCAAAAACCTAAGTGGAGAGTATGCGTCGACTTCACCGATTTAAACAAAGCATGCCCGAAAGACATGTTTCCAATGCCTCATATTGATGTGCTCGCGGACGCCACAGCGGGACATGAAATATTGACATTCATGGACGCTTTTAGTGGCTATCACCAAATCCAACTGCACCCCGACGACCAGGAGAAAACCGCATTCATTACAGAGACAGGTACGTACTGTTATGTTGTTATGCCTTTTGGTTTGAAAAATGCAGGAGCTACCTTCCAAAGGTTGGTAACAATGATATTCAAAGATCAAATCGGGAGAACTATGGAGGTATACATCGACGACATGTTGGTTAAATCCAAAAAAGCGTCAGACCACGTCGAACACCTGCGGGAATCATTCCTGAAGTTACGAGAGTACAACCTGAAGCTTAACCCAGCCAAGTGCACGTTCGGGGTGTCGTCGGGAGAATTCCTGGGCTACATTGTCAGCGAAAGAGGAATAGAAGCTAGTCCAGGACAAGTTCGAGCCATACTAGAGATTGAATCCCCAAAGTCAATCAAAGATGTTCAAAAACTGGCAGGACGAGTTGCGGCACTCAATAGATTCATATCAAAGTCGTCAGACAGGTGTCGACTTTTCTATGATGTCCTCAGAAAAAATAAAAAGTTCGAATGGACAGAACAGCACGAAAAAGCCCTACAACAACTGAAGGAATACATGACAACACCGCCACTACTGACCAAACCCAAAGATGGCGATGAGTTACAGTTGTATCTTGCAGTATCAGAGCATGCCGTCAGTGCAGTACTTACGCGGGAAGAAGACGGCCAACAGATGTCGGTTTACTATATGAGTAAGTCGTTAAATGGGCCAGAAACCAGGTACGCACTCTTAGAGAAATTAGTACTTGCACTAGTGACAACATCAATTAAATTACGTCCTTACTTTGAATCGCATTCTATTTGTGTCCGCACTAACTATCCCATGAAGTCTATCATGAGGAAACCGGAACTCACAGGTAGGATGATCAAGTGGTCGATGCAACTGGGGGCATACGACATCAAGTATGAACCCAGGACAGCTTTGAAATCACAAGCTCTAGCTGATTTTGTGGCGGACTTCAGTCCAAAACTACAAGTAGAAGCAGAAAGAGAGATATGTTTGTTAATTGGTGACCAACGTCAACAAAAATGGACTCTGCACACCGATGGAGCCTCTAACATGCATGGAGCCGGACTTGGAGTTGTACTGCAGTCGCCAGAAGGGGGCAATATAGTACAAGCTGTCAGATGTGATTTCAACGCAACAAACAACGAAGCGGAGTATGAAGCACTAATTTTCGGGCTGAACTTAGCTCAAAACATGGGCATAAAAGCAATCGAGGTAAAATGCGACTCCCTTTTAATTATTAATCAAGCCAACGGAGTTTATGCAGCTAAAGATCCAAAGATGTCGGCATACCTACAAATCGTCACCAACTTAGCCAACACCTTTGACGACATCACCTTTGAGCAAATCCCAAGAGAAGAAAACGTCCAAGCCGACGCCTTAGCAGCAATCGGGTCATGTCTGGGGGCAGGAAACATTGATAACATACCACTTGTCCACGTGATAGAACCAGCCATTGAAAGGACGGAAGTGGTCAACATCATTGAGTCAACCGCAGACAACAACTGGATGCAGCCATACATAGATTACCTAAAACACAACATCTTGCCAAGTGACAAAAGAGAAGCAAGGGCACTCCTGTCAAAGGTAACAAAGTTTTTATTAATTGATGATGTTTTGTTTAAACGTTCGAAGGCAGGACCATATCAGAGATGTTTAGCCCCACACGAAGCTGTCAAAGTACTGAGAAGTCTCCATGAAGGAGAATGTGGCAACCACGCGGCAGGAAGGAGTTTATCAAACAAAGCCTTGAGATTTGGCTATTATTGGCCAACGATGAGACATGACGCCATTGCATACACTCAAGCTTGTCAACCGTGCCAAAAGCATGCACCAGTGCAACACCAACATGCAGAAGCACTACATCCTGTCTTATCTCCATGGCCCTTCATGAAGTGGGGGATGGACATTGTAGGTAAGCTACCCGAAGCACCCGGACAAAAGGTCTACATGTTGGCAATGACTGACTACTTCTCAAAGTGGATTGAAGCTGAACCTTTCCGACAAATCCGTGACACTCAGGTAATATCTTTTATCAAAAGAAATATTTTGAGCAGGTTTGGCATCCCGTCAGAGATCGTCTGCGACAATGGGTCACAGTTCATCAGCATCAAAACCAGACGATTCTGTGAGAAGTACAACATCAAACTAGAGATGTCGACACCACGCTATCCACAATCAAATGGACAAGCTGAGTCAAGCAACAAGATCATCATCTCGAATCTAAAGAAGCGGTTGGAGAAAGCACAAGGAAAGTGGGCCGACGAGTTACCACTCATATTATGGGCAGACCGGACAACACCAAAAAATGCCACAGGACAAACGCCTTTTTCGTTGGTGTACGGATGCGAAGCTGTCATTCCAGTCGAAGTCGAAGTGCCAACATCCAGGCACGGACTTATCACAGAAGAAGCAAACAACGCAGAATTGGTTCACGATCTTGACACTATCGACGAATTGAGAGAAAGAGCTAAAGTACAAATGGCAGCCTACCAACAAAGGGTAGCAAGAAGCTATAACAAAGATGTCCGAGCCAAAGTATTCAAGAAAGGCGATTGGGTACTCAGAAAGTCCTTTGGCAACGAAGCAAGTGGAAAATTCAGTCCCAACTGGGAAGGCCCATACCAGATTACAGATGTCGTCGGGCAGGGGGCATACCGTCTGACAAGCATTGACGGTAAACAAGTTCTAAGGAGCTGGAATGCGGTACACCTAAAGCCTTTCCACTTCTAATATAATTATCTACTTCAGTATTCATCTTATGTTTTTTTTTTGAATCTCTTACTAACTTGACCGTCGGAGGGCCGCTGGCCTCAAGCCAACGGCCAACAAAGTATTTGACTGAGTCACAGATTGACAACATCAAGCTAAATCCTATATGACAATATCATATAGACTTCTGATGACGACATTAAGTCAGCTGAATTAAGGTACTCGACAATAGTTTGCTCTTATTTTATTTCAATGTCATCTTAATCTACTCACCCGCCTTGACAAATGAAAATACATCTGACTCCTTAGAGATAATACACACCTACAATCAATGTAAAAGTATTAGACTATTTTACTTTAGCATCGGAGGGCCGTTGGCTTCAAGCCAACGGCCAGGCCCCAGCTACGTGTCTGATTAGGTTGCAGACTAAAGGCGTCAAACCATTTACTGATAGACAACATGAAACTGAGTGACGAATGACGACATCAAACTGAAAGTTAGACGACGACATCATTTAACTTCAAGTCAACCGAGATCGCCTAATCAGAACAAGAAAGTAAATAAAGAAGCAAAGGATCAGGACACTATCAGGGTATGCAACAGCAATTTACTCACCCCTCACTTTAATATTTTCTTCATTTATTCACTTTGACAAGTGCAAAATTACTTTTGAAACGAGTAAAGGGTCAGTTTAGTCCTCGAAGTTGTAAAAAAGGCGTCAAATAAGTCCTTATATAGAAGATTCTGTCCGGACGTGCCATTTGAGGTGGCTCCCGGTGGAATTTTGTGATAAATTTTTTTGAGCATCTTATTCATTAAGTCTAGTTTACTCATACCAAATTTCAGCTAAAAATTCAATCGGGAAGACATTTAAATGAATTCTTGAAGATAACAGTGCTTTTAACGGGACAGTTATCTTCAAGAATTCATTTGAATGTTTTCCCGGTTGAATTTTTATCTGAAATTTGATATGAGTAAACTAGACTTAATGAATAAGATGCTCAAAAAGTTTCATCAAAAAATTCCACCGGGAGCCACCTCAAACGGCACGTCCGGACAGAATTTTCTATATAAGGACTTATTTGACCCCTTTTTTGCAATTTCGAGGACCAAACTGACCCTTATCCCTTTTGAAACATTAAGTTGAAATGACGTGAATTTGACTAAGTAGTTTCGCAATGTTGAGGACTAATTTTTTATACATACCTATTCACAATTACTGACTTAAGCATCGGAGGGCCGTTGGCTTTTAGCCAACGGCCGACGTTAGCGAAATATTTATTGCACAGGTACAGTCAAGAATTGACGATGACGGAATCCTAACATACAAAGCCTTACAACACGTCAAGACACAATTGACGGGGGGCTTACAGAATTTTAGGGGAAGAAGTGGGGTTTTCATGTACGCTAAACATGAGTATAAACACCACCGATTCTCCACAATGTTTTGGCCAAAACAACAGACAGATCATACATCACAAATGCTGACAACATCAAAGTCAGACAAACACAAAGCAACAACAGTACACGTACAAATGACATCGTCATGTGGAACAACAACCACATCCAAAACTACAAAAATACGCAACAGAAGCGTGACAACATTAGCTCCAATAAGGAGACACTACGAATGACATGGATACAAATCATAAACACATGTTGACAATATTGATAAAATTACAAATGAAACGTTATTCAAAGTTTTTGCATGTTATGGACTATGTTCACACAACACAACTCGTCATCTTTAACGACGGATGATGTTCCCTTTGCCAGCTGAGGTGTCGACATCGACATGATGCTGTTACAAATTTCTGTCATCTAACCGTCAACACAATGCTGGAGGGAAAGCATTTAAGTTAGACAAGTTGATCAATATGTGACGATGCAGTGAACCAAGATGTGAAGTGTACTTTCAAATTTTCGACAAGTTGTTGCTGAAACAAGTCGACGGACGTGCGCATCATTCGCCCCAACTTCTCGAAAAGGGGGCAATTGTTGGTACACGGATTTGATAGCCTTGACTACATTCAAAAATGGTTGACCGTGGCAATCAATGACGCATTCATTGGGATTAATGCTAGCTAATTAAATCTGGGCAGTTTTATGTATATAATTAGAGTAGTTATTGTAATTATGACATATGTTACTCAAAGGGCTGGCCAGAATTGATGATGCAATAATGACGATATTGATGTCGTCGTAACGGTCGGACATGTCGTCGTAACGGTCGGATCATGTCGTCAACGGACAAAAGTGCATTAAATGTATCTCTTATAAATATCTAGAGGCTCTATGTAATCAGCACATTCAGACACGAATACACATACACTCAGGCCTTACTTTGTAATTCAAAAGCATATTGCGAAGATCCTTCTTCTTGATCATCATCTATCAAATTCCTTTCTTTACCAATTCTTCCATAGTTGATTCTATATTGCATGATTCCCATTTTTTACTCCGTTCTAGGATAAACTATTTCTTGTTTAAACAATGGCCTTATATTGTGCTAGAAAGGATTCATATGGTAAATAAGTAAAATTTTGATATATTGTAAAGGAGCTCAAGTGAAGGCAGAAGATGGTCTTCAATGCCACACAAAAACAAAGGATGTGAACTCTAAATTGTAAGAGCAGAAGCTTAAACAACTTGTATTAGAATTTAGAAGTATATTCATGCCATTGACGGTTCAAAACTACTTGGCTAAAGGGTCAAATAGTTACATGAACTAACTTAAAGTGTTCAATTAGCCCCTTATATAGGAGGTTCTGCCCGGCCGTCGCCAATTGGGGCGGTTCCCAGTGGAATTTTTTGATGAAATTTTTTGAACATCTTCTTCATTAAGTCTAGTTTACCCATATCAAATTTTAGCTAAAAATTAAATCGGGAAGGCAGTCAAATGATTTTTCGAAATGTACTGCGTTGTTTAACTGGACAGTTATCTTCAAAAAATCATTTGACTGCCTTCCCGATTGAAGTTTTAGCTGAAATTTGGTATGAGTAAACTAGACTTAATGAAGAAGATGCTCAAAAAATTTCATCAAAAAATTCCACCAGGAACCGTCCCAATTGGCGACGGTCGGGCAGAACCTCCTATATAAGGGGCTAATCGAACACTTTAAGTTAGTTCATGTACCTATTTGACCCTTTAGCCAAACTACTTTGGTGAGTTGCGGTTCCCAAAAATCTGCAAGCTTAAAAAAATGAGCCCATGGTTTTGAAAGATTTGTACTCCCTCCATCCCCTTTTAAATGTCCCGTTTTATCATATTGGGATGTCCCTATTTAAATGTTACATACCTTATTTGGTAAAGTTTGTGTGGCTCAAAATCATTCTTACTTTATTCTTACTTTATCAATTAATATCAATCACACAAACCCACTTTTCTTAAAATACGTGTCACCCTCCTCCGGGACATTTAAAAGGGGACAGAGGGAGTATAAATTAGGAACAAAAGAATCAAAGTTCCAAAACTTCTATCTAATTCCAATTCAACCACACAAACAATATGCATTTTTGAAACCACAAACATTCAATGTTATACAGAACGACATATTCTTTCAACATAAGTAATACATCCAAGTTGTAGTTTAAATTCAAAATTACTACGTATGATTGTTTGTTTGGACAATTACAACTATCATGATAGTCATCTTCACCACACGCTATACAAATTCTTTCCCACTTTTTGTGTTGATTCATTGTCAATTCCTTCTCTCCTTTAATTTGTCTCCCACTTCCTTTAATCCGTGCTTCTTTAGGCGGGGAATATCCAATAAAAGACTCAAACACAATCCCTTCTTTAGGCTTCAATTTTTCATCACATTTCGGGATCTATTCTTTAGAAACAAACATGATTCTGCTTATCCGGTTTTGAGTGTTCTTCATGTGCATGCATTTTACCATTGTTATAATCTGCGAATAAGGATTACATAAATAGAGTAAATTAAGGATTACATAAATAAACTGCAAATAAAAATAAGAAAACATACAATTTTTTAATGCCATATTGTTATTTAAAAATTAGGGAGTAAAAAAGCACATCATTCCACATTAAAACATAAAAAGAAAAACAAATTGAAATGAAACATAACCCAGAAATCATCAGATTCAGACTTAGCTTGCTCATATCATCATTTTAAAGGTAATTTGTAATGTTCAGGGAACACTTCAAACCGAGAAAAGCTCTAAATAACATAGCAAACCTCGACGAAGACATTCAACCAGAGCATCGCTCAACGAAGACGAATCAAAGCTATATTCATCGAAGATATATTGAAGCGACGCTCAACGGAGAAGATGGGAAGGTCTCGGTGACAAGCAGGTAGAAGGTGGTAAGGCTAACCGCAACCAGCCCGTCAATAAATCTAATTTCACACCACTTTATACGTATTCATCCAGTCAATTCAGTTTTTCTCTGCAACCCAACACCGTCAATATATCCACTCAGCACATATTTTTTCTAAGTAAATGCATAAATCCTTACTTTTTTTATTACACATCATTTATGTGATAATTTTATTTTTACCAATAATTATTATTTAAAAAGTCAAACATTCCGATATAAAAAAAAAATAAAAAACGTGATTTTTTTTGTAAGTATAAAAAATGCCTACTTGAATTCAATTTGAAATAAATTTAAAACTATTAATTTTTTTTTGAAAGAATTTAAAACTATTACTCTGTATTGGATTAATAAAATACTTCTTCTGTTCGGTTTTAGGCCATGTTTGGCACACAAAAGCCTCTGCCTTCTAGCTTCTCTTTTCTTTAAAAAGACCTTAAAAGACTCTAGTTGTATGTTTTGCATGACATTTTTTAAGAGCTTTTCAAAAATTAAAAGATCTTTTTTGAGATGCTACCGGGTGTAGCATCTGAGAAAAGCTCGTGACTTTTAGTATTAATTAGACCTAACAGCTTGTACACCAAACCGAACTAAATCAAACAGTCAGCTTTTTACCAAACAGCTATGACCTTTTATTTTTAAGATCTTTTTAGTCACTAAAAGCTAACAGTTACTAAAAAGCTCACAAAAATATCTTTTTAGCTAGTTGTGTCAAACATACCCTTAAGTGCAACATGCACTTGGGCACAAATTTTAAGAGGCAAGGAAAAGGTGTTTAACTTGACTTTTTTACCCTTCATTATACGGAAACAAGAGCTCCACAAATAAAGTGATACAGTGTGTAATAGTGGACAAATAGATTACAACCACAAAAGCAAACAGTAAGCACCAGGCTCAATTATGCAGTACACTTCTGGGGAATAACCAAAAGTCCACAAATTTCCCTCAATGAAGAACAACAGGAGGAACGATGCTGAGAAACGAGAGGCTAGATGATTCTCGCAACCTACTTTCCCTTTCAGAAATGGTCCGTCGAAGTACAGGTTGATTTTCAAGTACTGAAGTGGTCCGCGCGCCAAGGCTGGTTACAAACGATTCCAAGTCGAATCAGATTCCATGGTCTCTATCTTCTTGATCGACTCACACCAAGTCTCAAACGTATTCTCATAACGGGAGCAAAATTGATTTCATCTTGAATAAAACAATCGATTTCATCTCCCCATCCATATCTTCCATTTTGACGGTAATTAAAATACAAATCACAGGGGGAAAAATCAAAGAGGAAGATGATAGGGGAATACTCTTTGACGGTAGAAATGGCTAAGTAGGTGATGAAAGCAGATTATGGTGGGTGAGCAGATGGAGAATACTGAGACGGAAGAAGAGGTTGTACAGAGGAGTGAAATGGGTGGGTGGGGGTGGTGAATTGCAGAAAGTAAAAGAAAGTTTTGGATGGTGGAAATGATTAGGGGTATAGAAGTCGATTGGTTTAGTATTTCCTTCCCAAAATGGAAATGTTGCATTTAATTTGAAACTGCCGAAAAAGGAAAGTGTTGCACGGAAGAAGTAGCTTTACACCAAACCAATTTTTTTTTATTTAATTCCCTCCTGCAAAAAGAAGCCAAGAAACCAGGTCACCCCACTCTTTTTCATCCGCAGCAAAGCAGCTAACTCCCACGCAGCAACATAGTCCACTTATTTGCTCATCAGCTTGTCAAGCGCGTTGATGATTGAGGGCCCTTTCTTTACTCCACTACGCAAGTCACCTCCATATGAGAGGCAATTGCCCGTCCAGGAGTCGCCCCCCAAGGGTCTCCATACTCCCTGTGACTTCTTCCTATACAAAATTTCTTCCCGATTGCAGCTCTTTTGGGGGTGAAAACCTCACATTTGGGTTTTCACCCCACCCATTGCAATCAGCCTAAGTAAGGAAGGTTTGGGACCGAAAAACTAAAAGAAATGATGGGCGGATGAGATGAGGTGAGTAAGAACTAAGGGTTTATATTTGTTGTTCTCATTTTAAGGGAGCTCTCGTTTCGATTTAAGGGAGTTCTCATATTTACTATTTAGATAAATTAGTTGTTGCAAAGAAAATTTTGATTAATTATAAAATATAGCATTTATAAACACATTATATATGCAGTGTAATATTGAGTAGTAAAAAGCAATAATATATCATTTTATATATTTGCCAAGCACCCAGAGCCGTCTTTTAGGAGGTGCAATAGGTGCTCTGCACCGGGGCCCACGTTTATAGGGGGCCTCCAAATTTTTAGTATGTAGTATTAACTATAGCCTGTAGGTTGATTTTTTCTAGATATTGTGTATTATTTCAAATTCTAAAACATGTATAACTTTTAGTTTTTGTAAATTGAAAAAAGGAACATTGTTTTTACATAACCGTACATTTTTTTTGAAGCAGTTACATAATAATTACTTAATTAGTTTAACATTTTTGTGAAATTAATTAGTTTAACTAGAGCAGTGTACTTTCCAAATTCTCAATGGCGAGTACTTATGTATGTAGGGTTGTGCTCGGTTAGGACTTTTTTTACTCCTAAAACATTATGGAGTATATAAAACTTATATTTCATTGACTTTTTTATTTCATTGTTAAATTTGTTATATTTTATTGTTTTAGGGGGCCTCAATTTGCTATTTTGAACCGAGGCCTCCAAATTCATTAGACGGCCCTGCAAGCACCTTGTGCTTCGACATTTCGATGACATCACTATGACATTCCTAAGGAGGCAGTTACAGGTTTGAAACTCCTCCCAGTCAAGAATGAAGACATTCAACGAAACATATGTTATAATATGAGAGAAAGCACATCTAGAATATATATATATATATATATATATATATATATTAGTATGTATGTATGTATATATATACTCCATCCGTTTCGATTTGTTTGACACAGTTTGACTTGTCAAGAATTAAGAAAAAATTACTGAAGGGCGTAAATTTTACTGTTTTGACGATGTTTGAACACTGTTTGACTCTGTTTAAAACACTGTTTGGCACTATTTAGCACTATTTTGCACTGTTTTGGTAAAGATTTGTTTACCAAATAAGGAAATAAGGAAGTGTGGCATTCATTTTGAAACATCCAAAAAAGGAAAGTGTGTCAAACAAACTAAAACGGATGGAGTATATATATTAGTATGTATACCCGAACACTGCACGGTGAAATACGTGTTAAAAGTTTCCTAAAATTATAGAGGTTGTAAATTGTATGTGAATTTGTCAATTGGAATTTAAAATAGAATTCAATTGGCTATGGATAGAGTTGTCAAAATGAGTCGGAGTCGGTCGAGCAAAGTTTATTTCATTTCATTTCATTATGAGTTAAAGTTTTCGTTTTTTTAACTCGATGAACTCACCGGTTTTGTGTGTCACTTTGCACGTACGGGTTATAGGTTAAGTGGGTTGACCTATGCAGATTGCGAGTTGGTCAATATACAAACATTTAATTTTGATTTCATTATTTTCAATGTTAATTGTATACTACCAAAATAATTTTTAATTACATACTTAATTATTATTTTACAATCAATTTGTTGAACTATTATTTCTATAATAATTACTCCAACATATTTTTATGTGGGAAAATCGCATATATGGCCCCTCAGTTATCCACGAAATTAAAATCTCAGACATTTATTTATGAGATAGTAAATGTCACCCCTCAATTGTTCAAAATGTTGTAAATGTGGTTTTTTGAGGGGTGAAATATGCAATGTGGGCGAGAGTACATTTCACTACTTAAAGGATCACATTTACATCAATTTGGACAATTGAGAGGAGACATTTACAATCTCATAAATACAGGTCTGAGATTTTAATTTCGTGGGTAACTGAGGGACCATATATGCGATTTTCCCTTTTTATGTTATAGTTGGAAATCTTTTTTTTAACAATTAATAGTCATTTTTTGTTTTAATTAAAAGAGGAAATTTACATGTCATTGGAGAGGACATCAACCAAGCTCCAAAGTTACAAAGCAAAACACAAATTAGAACTAACACAAATGTGACCCAAAAATGGTAATGGGCCAGATGGGCCGATGCATCCATCAAAAGTAGGGGAATAAAGAACTGGGGGTAGTTCTAAATGCAACCACACAATTGCTATTCACAGCCACTAATTAAAATTAATACCTACTCTATCCTCACGCCAATTGCCATTCACGCCAACCTCACACTCCTAGACAAAACTTGGCCACCAGAGAAAGAAGTAAAGAACCAGTGGTGTACTTCGAATAGTATTCCACAGACCAACGACTTCACCACATAGGGGATTCTAAGACAACTAAATCCGCCTCCATGGATGACGGAACAATCTGGTTGGGGCCTTTGCATCTTCCTTCCAGGAGGAAACCAGCTGCTTGCATCCATGACTCAAATTCACCAGCCTCCTCAACGAACAAACCAAATCTTCCATCGCCATCAGGCAAGACATCGATTCCAGCAACCGCCCACCCTTGTAACTCACATCCAGAACCTGCAAATCCGTCCACAGCCCAACCCCTTCTATTCCATTTTAGTGAAGTAATTCCACTCTAAACCGATCAAAAATTCAATTTGCCAAACTCATATCTCAATAGACGAAAAATCTAATTTAGCTCTCATCACCATACCTCCAACCTGTTTTTTGTCAATGAACAGTCAAAAGGTTATATCTGATTCTTCAGAGCCGAGCAGCCAAGCTGCGGCAGTTAGACTCTCAAAGTGGAGAGAAAATGAAAGAGTTTCACTAAGGGTTAATTTGTAAATTTAGTATAAAAGGGTTGTGGTTAGTAAAAAACACGGCTGTATTTAGAATCTCCCAAGAACTGGGCGAACATAATAGCTCCAACCATTGTCGAGAATATTCCAGGGCTTCAAAGATTCAATCGCTTCGGTCATGGAGGTGGTCGTAGAGAGAGTCAGAGAGGGTCGAGATCTAGATGCTTCCTCTTCAACCTGTATCGCCAAAGGGCTTTTTCTCAAATATTTAGTCAAAAGATCTAATTGCATCTTTATTATTGTATAGTGAGTGCTTTTTCTATATACCATTTAATAGTTATCAAATTTTAGTATACGAATGATATAATAACATTTTAAATTAAACCCATATATTAGAATATATTACCCACCATTAGGTAGTTATACCGATATGAGAAATGAAAAGCATAACCCACCACGAGCTAGGTATGATCGGGGAGTACTAGCCCAATTGACATCATGAAACATAAATTGCGAGGAGGTATAAATAAATATGAGATAAAATATTGAATGTACATTTAGATATTGATTTGGAAGTAATATTACATTTATCTCATTGAGATCGCGCCATGTGCAGTTATTAAAAAAGATTTTACGTGATTAATATTAAATTGAAAAAGAAGAGAAGATATAATGTAAGAATGATTTAGAGTTACACAAATATTACAGTATTTGGAACTACACAAATCTAGTGAATGGAAGAAAAAAGGAAATGTGTGAGAAAATCAATGAGACGGAAGGATTAATAATCAGTGACCGAGCTAGTGTTGTTCCATTGTGTTCACATGAACACCCAAAATTTTAAAAAACATGCAAGTGTATATGTGTAAATTTAATATAAGTATATTTATTCTTCTTAAAAATTAAATTCCAAATCCGCTACTGTTAATAATTATCGTATGTTGGAAAGAAATGAGATTTTTTTTATAAAACTCATAGTAAGGAAACATTTGTAAGAGTTTATAGGAAAAGAAATAGAGAGAAATATTTTTTTACTTTAAGAGACACTAAAAACTACTAACTATTTTTTATTTTTGAGTATTTGCAATATGCACTACCTCGAGTGCAAAATTTTACCTAATTGTGTGCAGAGTATTGCGACAAATATATAAATATATATAAATAAATAGATAAATATATTAGATTTGTTGTTTCAAACAACATGTAATAATATAGGATGATATATTATACATATAGGGCTCGTTTGTTAGTTTACATGTTAAATCTTTGTACGCGAAATGATTGCATGCAAAATTTATGGAAGCAATCATTTTGTATGTAAAATGGATTACATTGTTTGGCTGGATGTGTAATATATTTTTAATTAAATTTCACGCAAAGCCGTTGCAATGCTTCATAAAAGGCATGCAAAGTATTTTTACTATCCTCCCCCACGTAAAATATTTTACATGGTACAATTCGAAATGTTTTAAAAAAGTGTCATACAGATTACATTAAATAATTAAACCAAACAAGGTAAACATTTTACGTCCTTACACTTCATAAGAGTGTAATACATAAGAGTGAAGTTTTGGAAGTTGACCAGATTTTCCTTTATGGTGTTGCCACATGTTACTTTTTCATGTAAAGAATGTTGTCACATGTCAAGAATTACTCCAAAAGAGTTTTCTAAGGGTTTGTTTTATTATAGGGAAAACTGTCAAATAGGTCCCCGAACTTTCATAAAAAGGTCAACTAAGTCCTTCTATAGGAGGTTCTGTCCGGCCGTCCCGATTTGGGCAGTTCCCGGTGGAATTTTTTGATGAAATATTTTGAGCATCTTATTCACCAAGTCTAGTTTACTCATACCAAATTTCAGCTAAAAATTCAATCGGGGACACATTCAAATTAATTCTTGAAGATAACTACGCATTTTTGCGTTCTCAAATTAATTTGAATGCGCTCCCGATTAAATTTTTAGCTGAAATTTGGTATGAGTAAACTAGACTTGATGAATAAGATGCTCAAAAAATTTCATCAAAAAATTCCACCGGGAACCGCCCCAAATCGCGACGACCGGACAGAGTCTCCTATAGAAGGACTTGACTGACTTTTTTATGAAAGTTCGAGGACCTATTTGACAGTTTTCCCTTTATTATATTACTAGTTTTCAACATGCGCGTTGCGCAATTGAAAAAAATGCTCAATCATTTTCTTTTGAGAATATGTACATTAGATGTGGATTTGATATGATTACTTTTATTATTTAACACATTAACATTTATATCAATAAAAAATAGAGTCTTCCAAAAAAATAGAGTATTTAATATTTCTTCATCATATTGTCAAAAAAAAAATCTTCATCATGAAAGAGTACCCAAAAATAAAATAAAATAAAATAAAATAAAATAAAATGCAAATGCACATACAGGTTAGCCTCCATTTACCTTTAGATCGAATATATTACTCTCATAACTTGTAGCTCAAGAATTGAAGAGTCCTTTTAGTAATGATAAAACTGATTGAATCGACTGATTTTGTTAAGTTTTATCAAATAATGATGAAATTGTCTAAATGTACCGAATTATTAAAGCATATACTTAACGAAAATAGCTACAATAGACTTTTTCTTCAAATGCAGAGAAAAAGTAACACCAATCTTACTTTTTTTAATAGCCAATTTAACATGTTTCATAAAAAATGGATGTTTCATAAAAAGCTACAAGGGTATTTGATAAGTTTGATAAACCTAAATAGAGACAACTAAGAAACAAGCTCAAAACATTTACATTACTAATACACCGGTAACGGTTTTAGTAATGATGGTTTAATACTCTCTCCGTCCTTTTAATATAGTCTTATCTTTCCTTTTTTTCCTCCCACTAAGACAACTACAATAGGTTTTTTCTTCAAATTTAGAAAAAGTGTAACACCAATCTTACTTTTTTTTAATAGCTAATTTAGCATGTTTCATAAAAAAATGCATGTTTCATAAAAAGCTACCGTTGTGTTTGATTGGTCTGATAAATCTAAATAGAGACGATTAAGAAACAAATTTGGTAATGTTTATGCAATTCAAAATCATTATTACTCTATTTCCACTCTATCAATTTAGTTTCAATCACATAAAATCATTTTTTGGTAACCACATCACTTCTTCTTGTACTAATGTTAGGGGACGGAGGTAGTAACAAATGAGGTAGATTTTTCTAATTATGTCACCTAACTTCCTCAAAATTATTTAAGAGACCATTTGGTAACTTGTTTTTCAGCTTATCAACCTTATCAGTCAATATTTTTATCAAAGACACAACTTTTGATTTCTCGCACTGAATTATGCAATAATCAAAATAAGTGCAGTACCTTTTCTAACTAAATTGGTAGAACTTATTGTAGATGATAATTTTAGTCATTTTCTATGTAATGTTATCTTTAATCTATTAATAAAATAATTTTTAAATTGAATATTTCTATAATTCAACATATTTGGACAATTCAGCCACTTTAGCAAGCATTTCTTCATTTTCAATAACTATTTAGCAAATTTAAGCGTTACTAAATGGACTCTAAATTAATAAAAAGAAGTAGTGTTGATGATTCTACTAAAGGAATAAAGAGATCCATAGTTCCATACTCATAAATCACATAATAATAATAATATGATAATAGTTTAGCTTGTTACGTAGTATATAAGTATATTTGCTAAGCAAAAAAAACTGAGGAAAGATTAGAGCATTGGAAAAAAATAAGAACCGTGTGAGTTTGTTGGAGTAATTTATTTGACAGTCAGTTAACTTACGGTCCGATGCAAATTTATTAGGTATTAAAGATGGTGAGGCACAATGATATTAGCTCAAAGTACAAGTTTACATCAGCTTGTAATTACACCAACACATTTTTGATACCTAAAGTGCTCTTACCCTCATTCACTATTATAATATTTTAGATATAGATTGAGTAAAATAAAAGTTAAGCTAAATCTTGTATAATATTTTTTTGAACACCTTTTTCTTTATAAAATCATAAATCACTATGAGTCTATGACATACTCCCCATGTCCCTTAAAATTTTGTCAAGTTTGACTGCCACGGAGATGATAACGTAAATAGTGTGTGGTTGAATTTTATGTAGAAGAGAGAGAACTAACAAGAATTACAAATTGATTGATAAAAGGAAAAGTAACAAAATTGTTTAGACAACCCAAAAAAGAAAGATGACAAAGTTTTAAAGGACGTAAAGAGTACTAATTAGGAAAAATTGACAAAAATAATCCCGTCTTTCACTGGTCTTCTCATAATAATCCCACTTTTACGTATTCCCAGAATAATCCCCACCTTTACACTTCATCTTCTTTCATTGGACCTTAACCTGTTGATGACCTACTATACCATATTTTTACACTTTCTTGGAAAAATCATATAAATAATCTCATCATTCGCTTTTTTATTATATCTTTAAAAATTTATAGAGAAAGGGTAAAAAACCTGGTCAGGGTCCAGTGAAAGAAGATGAAGTGCATAGGTGAGATTATTCTGAGATTATGTAAAAGTGATATTATTATGAGAAGACCAGTGAAAGGTGGAACTATTCTTGTCAATTTTTCCTACTTATTATCAATAAAAATGTAAAACTTCTAATCATGCCTAGACTTCAAAATCTTGAAGCTTGGCCATACCTTAAGCCTTTTAAAACACTCCGCCTACCGTCGAAGCACCAAGACAAACTCTCTTAATAAAGTGAGAAATAGAATGTATAAATTCGGAAAAGAAATAGAATCAAAAAGACGAAAAAAGTAAGATTATTTTGAGAAGACAACGATGAAAGATGATATTATTGTTGTCCATTTTTCCTTAATTTACTAGATTCCCACCCGTGCGATTCACGGAACAAAATTAAATAGAGAGATAAATTTATACACTCTACAATTTATACACTAACAATAACACGGAAGGATCATAAATTTATAATTCTTAAATGAGAAGGAAACAGGGGTATATTATAAACCGTTCTATAATAAAAACTCTACAATTAAAAAGTGCAAGTATAATTCAATCACTATACATTGGAATAAGAAATTTGTCTCCATTTTCCATATACTTCATCCGTCCCGTTAAGATTGTCTTATTTTACCTTTTCGATCCGTCCCACTTAGATTGTTTCATACCAAATTTGATAAAGTTTGTGCAGCTCTAAATCATTCTTACTTTATTTTTACTTTTATAATTCAATATTAACAACATAAACCATTTTTTATTGATTTGCATGTCACTTCCTATTGTCTTATTTTTAGTGGGATGTAGGAAGTATAACAATATGAGCATGGGTGGGTCACACATTTGGGATTCAATACTACAAATAATTAAATACATACAACATGTAAAGTATACTACCATTACTACGTAAAAACTATAAACTACTACCTCCGTCTTATTTTATGTGTTTGTTTTGATTTGACATGATTATTAATATAGTGGTTAAAAATGTAAAATGTGTGATTGAGATTTGAATACAATACAATGACATGTTGTAGCCTTCATATTTATTTTCACAAAAAACATTTATTTTATTACAACTCAAAAAGGAAAATAAAATAAGACATGTATAATGAGACGGATAATGTATAGAATATTATAAATATTGAGTACGTAGTATAAAATAAAACACAGGTTCGAAAAAGAAAACTTAAAATACCGAAATATACTCTGTACTACCTATGCCCCTAAGATGTTAGTCATATTGATTTTTCTTAATCAACAATGACAAACTTTGGACACTGATTTTAATTATTATATTTGTATATAATTTATAAATTTTATACTCTTACATAAATACTTTAAACAAAGAACATTTTGATATTATTTTCATATTCAAAATAAATCCGTATTAAAAGTGATTGTCGTTGACCAAGAAAAGTCAATTTAACGAACAATTACGGAACGAAGGGAGTACAATATAAATGTAGTATAAAATATAAAAACACTTGCACTTTAAGATACTCCGTATAAACTATGACAAAGATAAATTTTCCCATACATTCAAGACCACTTCTACAATATAATTTCATATATCAGCCCTTTAAAAATTAAAGAAGCCCAATTATGCAGTCCAAATCCAGCCCAATCTGGCTACCCCATTAATACTACGGAGTACATATTAAATGCCCAACCAATACAACCCTACACATGACATATATAAACCGTTCATATCCCCTGCGCCGCTGCTAACCACTCTACGTACACATCATGTAGAGGACCATCGGTTGATCCGACGGCCTCTCATACCGTAGCTGAGTTGAACACTTGAACCTCCTTTACTATCCTTCTCATTGATTATTAGCCCCCAATCTAGCACTTCATTATCCGATCGCTGGAAGATGGTGGCTTAAGTAATTCTTTTTTCGATCATTGGAATTCCTCAGACCATGTCTTCACTCCTATCCCGATTCGGGTATATGGCTTACCTCTCCGACCTACACATTTAATATTACTAAATGCTTACAAATTACTACATACTATTTTCTCTTGCTTTTGACTTTGTGTATATCATCGATTGCTATCACTTTTTGCATTGACTTACTGATCTTGTTTTTTCTTGTGTTAAAAAGTGGCGGTCGGTTTTTTTCTTTGATGTCTAATATGTTTTCACTTCTTAAGCTTAGTTAAAAGGGCTTACACCGTTTTGTAAATCTACTCAATTAGGTTATTTTCCTGTGTACACATTCTATTAAATACTGAATTATATCAAACCGGAAAATAGTTTTAATAATTATACAATCGACATTTTTGCAATAATATTTATAAACTGTTTTACAATTATTTGTGTGTAGGTAAGTACACATTGCATATCAATAGCACTTCATTATTTTATAACGTAGCAAGATATGGACATTATAATTATACAAATTTTTGGGTTTGGAGGTAGTATTTTGTTCACTGAATACAAATTCAGTTTGTGTGAAATCAGTTTCCGTTATAACATAAGCTTTTTATCATATAAATATACTACATATGTTTTTCTACTATATTTTCAAATTTTCTATGTCATTCAATATGGGCCCATTAATATAATATTCATAAGTGAGTGTAATTATTAATTAATTTAAAATATGGAATGTTGGGTCCTTACCCACAGCCAAATGCTTAGGTATGATCTATTCATTTCAATCCTAACCACTTCATGAAAAGTTGGGTTTTCATCTCCATCTGCATCAACCTGCATAATTAGGTACAAAGCTTAGTTAAGTAATTTACTTAGGTGAAATAATGACCAAGTTGTACAATAGAGTGGACTGAGTCTAGTAGTACCTTGTCCTTCCCAGGAGTATCTCACCCATCTTTTTTGTAGCTCCAATTTCTCTTTTCGCAGTACAAATACTCTGAAAATAGGCAACTTAATAAGTTAGTGCCTTGAGACAGAAAAATTGGATTACAGTTTGTAGAAGACCTTAAATATGATAAATATTAAGCTTATTGTAGTGTATGATAAATACCTTTTTTACCTAATTCCTCAAGCCCCAATTGTTATGCCCATTTTTTAAATCCCATACTGTTTTATCCGTTCAGTGCTATCTCAAATATAAATTAAACTTTTTTGTTTTATTGTGAAAAGCATATGAATTAACTGCAAGTACCTCATCATCCCGTCAGGAAGTGTTACTCTACATGTAGCAGATTTGCACCTCAGCTCTTCATGTCTATGTCTTCCCGTAGAGCTGGCATGTCTTATGTTCTCACTACCCATACCAATCCTATTTGCCATTGAGGGCGTTTTTGTATATTTTGTAATGTGGTGTTTCCGTTGTAAAGATTTCAGATTTATAGTGGACTGCTACTGTATTTTTTTTAAATGTACTACGTATATGTCATGAGAATCTAAATCTCGTATCATGTTCATCATTCAGAATTTCAGAGCATTAAATGTGGGATTTGACAATTCACTTCTTGCATTGGTTATTACAAAAGAAACACTTTGAAATTTGTGGTGGAATTTTCTTTCATTAAATGCAAAGCTCAACAACCCATATATATCGGATGATTCGCACCATTGCATTTAATGCTAGACTGAACTTTCAACTTATTTTTGGTGCTTAAAAAAATCAGCCAATGGGATGTTAGTCTCTTCTTGACCAGCGTGTCTTCCACGTTAGTTGAGCATTAAATGGATTGTATTGTTTTCTCAACAACAAAACAAAACCCGTTTCTAAGTGCCCACCCATTAGTTGACCCGGATGTTTGGGCGGGAAACCCACTTGCCTTTCCACCTCTTTTTATATAGAGGTAGATTACATAAATTTACTTTCTACCACTTTATATTTATTTTTATAGTCCTTTTTGACTTTTTGTTTATTTTAAAAATTTATTTATTTATTTAGTAAAAAATAAACTACCTATCTCCCGCGGTAAAACTGTCAAAGTTGATCGCAATCTTCCGTCTTCGCAGTGCTTCTCCTTTACCTCCTGGGCGTCGACTTTTGGCGCAAAATTAGTACTCCGTATTAGGCACGTTAGAAATGAACTTCTTTTTAAAAGTGCCGACAAGATCAGCTTTCGACGCCATTAATTTCTCGATCAAGCTGACACTGATTTACGAAGCGCATTTGTTTTGCTGCAATCCCTCAAGCCTCAAATTTCCGAGAAGTTTTATTCCTCTTCTCACACCCTCAAAGGTACGCTCTCATCTTGTTTGCGGTGCAGTGTAGAAGTTGAACTCAGGTTAATTCACTGATTGTTCAAAAGTATGATTATGTGTGAAAAATGAAAATCTGGAATTCATTCCATTTTGTGCCTGTTTTATTCGATTCATGTTCTGTTTGAGTCTCATATAGTCAGTCAGTCAATCATATACACCTTTTTTTTGTGTGTGTGTGGAAAAATATCACTCTGTATGCTGAACTCCTTGAAGTATTATGTGATCTGATCCTCTTCCTGGTTTAAAGCCAGGGGTCTTGGCGTCTTGCCTTAAACACAGGGGCGCCCTAGGGTGGGCGGGCGCTCAAGCCCAAAAAATGAAGGAAATCCAGGGGCAAGTTTAATTCTTGAAGTATAGATTATGTCCACAAATTTCAGTTTAAAATCGATCTATAAGTCAGTTAAATAAATTATTGAAAAACACTACATTTTTATGCATATTTTGGCGCAATGTTTTTCAATAATTTATTTAAGTGGCCTCCCAATTGAATTTTAAGTTGAAATTTTATGGACACAATGTAGACTTGATGGAAAACATTCTCTCAAAATTTTATACGGAATAAAAAAAATCCACTTGGAGGCAAATTAGTCTAATATGATTATTTGATTATTTTATTAATTGATTTCATTTGTTGTTGATTGTTTCATTTCTTAATTGTTGATTGTTATTTATTGATTGTTATTCATTTGGTGACTCTGTTAGATAAAAAATTTCAATTATAATTAAATTTATAAATTTAATTAATTTGAAGGTGTAATAAAAATGATTGAATCTGGATAAAATAAAGAAAAAGGAGGAGAAGAATCAGAAGATTAGAGAAAGAGGCGCTAAGTGAAAAAGAAAGGTTCAATGAAAAAGTCTGTTTGTGTAAAGAAGTCAAATTCTGAATGTCTTCTTCAAAATAAGAACTCATAGAATAAGAATGATTTAGCTACCGAAAATGAAACAACCCAGAATGATCACGTCATTGGAGGCAGGATTTAGGCGTCGATAATATTATTGGTTTAGACAGAAGAGCGTTTTACAATTTTTTATAAATGTCTTGAATTATTATTATTATTATTCTTATGCATGTTATTTTAGACGGAAAAAAGTTCTACAATTGTTTTAAGAATACACTCATTTTAAATTTTTGGCCCTAGGTCTTAAAACATACTGGATTGGCCCCGCTTAAACTCCAAAAGTTTCCAAGTCCCATTTTGGCTGACCTGACATAGTTCCTGCCAGGCAGAGGATCTACATTTACATTCAATGTTATTTTTTTACACCCCCTACCAGACCAACTATCGTTGAGTAACTAACTAATCCAAAGGGTAAAATACTTTTCATACACCCTCAGTTATACAGCCATTGCAATGATAGCTTCTCACTCTCTCCCTGCTTTTGCAAGAAAACATCACTGGTTGTACTTTTGCTGGATTTTTCTCAACTATATCCATTTTAATCCCCCGTTGTAAATTAGTTGACATGGAGAGATCAAAACTGCCACAATGTGCAGGAATGTGGCCGTTCACCATACAAGAATGTTATTTTATTGCAATTGTACTGGGTCTAATTTGTGGGTTTATGAAGTCCATTTTGACTTTGTAATGTTTAGAAGATGAGTTAATGATAAACAAAAATAAGTATGTAAAAATGTACTCCGTAATTGATTTACTAGACAATAAAGAGTAGCTATATTGAACACTGTTGCATTTTTTATTTGTTTCTTTACTCATCTTCCATATGTTGGTATAGATTACATATCGTCATAAATGGATATGGATCATCAACTAAGAAGCTTGCTTGACTCCTCTTTAAACAGATACGAGCAGGAGAATCAGGTCATGCTTTCTACCTTTCAACAATCCTTAGATATTCCCGACATCGACAACAATGCCCCTCCAATCACACAATCTCTCACTGAGTTTGGTACTTACTATCCTACATTGGACTCTGGTCCTGTTCACAATTACCTTACTCAATATCTATTGGAGGAGGAGAGCATTGATGGGAACAACCCAGACATGTATTTTGATCCCATTGCTCTTAGTGCTGCTGAGAGTTCCTACTATGAAGCCTTGCATCACGACCATTCATCAACTTTTCATAGCAATGCTGGAAGCTCCAAGTATGATGTTCAGCGCATTGATCTCTTTAACTCGGACACAAACTGTAGTGTCGATTTTGGAAAACCTAGATCTTCTGTGGCAAGTAGTCATCCTGATATCCCCGTTCAGTCATCATTAAGTCAGACTAACTCCGATCGGTTAAAAATAGATGCTTTCCTAAGTGCTAATTCGGTTCCAAAAATAGTTTGTAATGATGGCACTGAGTCCATCTTGCAATTGAAGAGAGGTGTGGATGATTACTTGGTTTCTCCTAGCGAGGAATTGAATGGAGATGTTGTTACCAAAATAGAGAAGGACCATTCAGCTGATCTGTGTAGAGGAAAGAAGCATTACCCTCTAGATGAAAGTGGTTTAGAAGAAGAAAATAGAAGCAAGCACTCTGCAGTGTATCAGGAGGAGGTTGAGTTATCAGAGGTGTTTGATAAGGTTTTGATGTGTACAGATGATAATTATTCTCCATCTGGAGTTAGCACACAGCAGGAAAAGCGAAGTGGTTGCAAGAGCCATATAAAGAAAAGAAGAGATGGTGGTGAAATTGTGGATCTGGAGTCTCTGTTAATGAGTTGCGCACAATCTGTTGTTGCTGCTGATTATAGGGCTGCAGCAGATCAATTAAAGAAGATCAGACAGCAGTCTTTGCCTACCGGCGATGCGAACCAAAGGATGGCTCATGCATTTGCTGAAGGTCTTGAGGCACGACTTGCTGGAACTGGGACACAACTGTATATGGCTTTTTCTCCTAATAACAACATAATTGCTGAGATGCTCAAGTCCTACATGTCATCTTGGCCATTTATGAGAGTATCAATTTTATTTTCAAATGGAATGATTTACGAAGTTGCGTCAAAATGTGAATCACTGCACATTATAGATTTTGGCATTAATTATGGTATCCAGTGGCCCACACTTATTCGGGATCTTTCACAAAGACCCGGTGGCCCTCCAAAACTTCGAATAACAGGGATTGAGTTTCCCCAACCTGGTTTTCGTCCGTCACAAATGGTGGAGGAGACCGGTTGTCGATTGGCAAAATATTGTGAGCGTTTCGGTGTACCATTTGAATACAATGCCATAACAACAAGCAATTGGGAGAGAATCAAGATTCATGAATTGAAGCTTGTGAGCGGTGAGGTGATTGCTGTAAACTGTATTGTTAAATTCCAGCACTTATTGGATGAGACAGCAGTTGGTGCGGACAACCCTAGAGGTGCCGTTTTAAACTTAATCCGGGAAGCAAATCCTCATATATATACGCAAACTGTGAGTAGTGGATCACAAAACTCTCCTTTCTTTATCAGTCGGTTTCGAGAGGCTGTCTTCTACTACACTGCTATATTTGATATGCTTGATGCTACTTTACCGCACAATGATAATCAGAGATTGAATTTGGAAAAAGAAGTTGTGGGATGCGAAATAATGAATATCGTAGCATGTGAGGGAAAGGAAAGATTCCAAAGGCCCGAAACATGCAGGCAGTGGCACTCTCGCATCATGCGGGCTGGCTTCAAGCCTGGGGCTATAAACCCCACACTTGCGAAGAAGTTAAGACGCATGGCAAGAAAAGGATATCACAAAGATTTTCTTTTCCTGGAAGATGGCAATTGGATAATGCAGGGATGGAAAGGTCGGATACTTGGCGGCTGCTCTTGCTGGGTAGCTACATGACAGACTCACCACCACTTATAGTAACCTATGTGGCTATGTGGCAATTCTACAATTCTTGTTTCATGTTTTTTTCATGCTTTCATGCGGCAATGTCTTTACAACGACACTCTGACATTATTTTCAAGCATTTAAAGATGTAAATTGTTTGAGAAAATTGGTCATGACAGTTTTCTAGTTTTGCATTTTCTTTTTGGAAATTAAAACAGAAAACTAGATCATGTTTGTTCAGCTACAGACATTCTTTTTCGAAAAGATTTTATGTTACATTATCATTAGGTTCGCTGACTGGCTGTACTCAAAGATAATGCATTTTCCAAGACTTCGCTTTTAACAAAGAGTTGGCATTAATTGAATATTATTCCTGGATGAATGTGCGGCGATCTGTTGTAATGCATGAAAGACCTAAATATATATGCATGCAACAAAAGAAACTTATTAAACCAAGACTCCATTGGCTGGTTAAGTTCACTGATAAACTCACATTATGACACTTTTGTCAGACGTTTTATCATGCATTTTTGGTCATTGTTTAAATGTTGTAAATTAGTTGATTTTGGTGATTACTATGGAGCCAGTAACTAAATGTTGTAAATTAGTTGATTTTGGTGATTTTGGTCATTGCATTTTCGTGAGCTTTTGATAATCTTTAGGTCTAAATTAGAGGAATTCAAGAGTCTATGCAATAGATAACTTGGACGACATTAAAGCACAAAGTGACTTCGTTGTTTTGCAGCGTGGACTAATTACGGACACATCTAAAGGCTGGTGCAATATTTTAGTTATTTACTTGCTACTTTGGATCTAATTCTTCATTTTGGTAAATTTGGACATGCTTAAAATTCAATTGAGACAAATTCCCTTGAGATGGAGTTTTACATTTGGATTAAAAAAAATTGTACTTCCTTAAAGTTCAATTGATCATGCTGTAGTAAATGATGAGTATTAGATGAAGAGTTGTCTTTGTATTGCTGCTATCATACAAGTCAACCCCCATCATCTATGACCTCATAGCGAAGGTGAGGAGTCAAACATTTGAAAAAAGATGGGAATGCGGCTCACAATTTCTGGGAGTAATGTGGTGTTGAACTCATTGTCCATTCGAGCTTGATTTTTCATTTTCTGTTATATGAAGTATATACTATTTTACTTTATGGTTGTGAGGTTCATGAAGATAACCTTAGTATGATGATGCTACCAACTAATAAGGAGATCAAGGAAGCTGTTTGGAATTTAGGTGTTGATTTTGCCTCTGGACCAGATGGATTTGGGGGACAGTTTTATAGGGGATGATGGGATATTGTTAAAAAAGATGGCATCCTCTGTTATATTCCTAAAGGCATAAGCAGTGTTAATATAATGCTAATTCCTAAGAAAAACAATCATGCATCTTTTGGGAATTTTATGCATATTTTTGTTTAGTAACTTGAATCCAAGAATTCTTGCAAGCACAATGACATCAACTCTGCCAAAAATAATCTCTAGAGGATAGTTTGGCTTCAGGAAAGGAAGCGAGAATAAAAACCAGGTCCTAGTTGCATATGAAATGTTCATCCAATATTGTAAAACTAGATATGGCAAAGGCATTGGATCCTATGAAGCATGGATACTTCACTAAAGTGCCGTATCGGCGTATCGGAAACGTTCCCGTATCCGATACTCTAGGATACCCGTACCGTACGTTTCCGGGCCGTATCTGAAATTTTTAGAAGTTTCCATTTTTTTGGTAATTATTTTAAAATTTCGGATACTCGTATCCTGACGGATACCCGTATCAACTTTTCAATAAAAAAAAAATCCCCAAAAAAAACTTTTTTAGAAAACACCCAAAATTTACATAATAAAATTCTTTAAATATGATAAACTAAAAATAATTTTTACTTTGCTTTTATGTGGTACACAACTAATTGGCCTATTCTTAATTCACTCATCCTCCTATCCCTAATTCTAATTATCCTTGAAAATTAATAGCTCCAACGAAAATATGTATTAGAACTTTTAAAATATTGTATTCTATCTTCATTATTTTAGAACTTTGAGTACTTATACATTTAATTTCAAAACTGTAGTTGTTTGACTTATTTCTCATTTTAAATTAATGACTTATTGACTATATTTATATTCGAGATGCACTAGTGTATATGAGATAAAATATGAACTTATTTCAAATTATCTTGAAAATGTAAAATATTTCAATAATGTCATGAATGAGTAGACGTCAGAGGATCATATATGTCTATTTTTTTTTAAAAAATGGCATTTTTAATATTTATAAATAAACCCCTGTAACTTTTAATATTTATAAATACACCCCCATAACTTTTAATATTTATAAATATGGTCCCGTATCCGTATCCTACTTTTTTTTTGTTTTGTCGTATCCTCGTACCCGTTTCCGCGTTTCCGCGTATCCGTATCGGTGCTACATAGATTGGATCGAGTTTCTTGGAATTTCCTTGAAATTGCAGTGGACAATTTTGGTTATAATAATCAAATTAAGAAGTTGCTAATGGGCAATCTGAAGGCTGCCTATATCAAGCCATAAAGAGGAGTAATCCGCTATCCTCACTTCTTATTATTAGGGGTGGGTTCGGCTCTTTCGGTTCGGTTTTGACCTTAAACCAAATACGGAACCAAAGTAAAAGTTCGGTTCGGTTTCGGTTCGGTTTTACACTCCAAAACTTGGAACCACGGTTTGATTGGTTCGGTTTGTTTCGGTCCGGTTTCGGTTTTTTCGGGTTTTTACTAAAAACATGTCATTTGATTTAAAATTGATATAAAAGTTGGAGGGATCAAACATATTAGATAAAAATTTATGCTAGCATACTTGAACAAATAAAGAAAAGAATAATAAACAAATATGTCACACAAAAAAACAAATATGTCATGAATTATATGAGTATGCGGGAGAGATACATGAACAATAATTTACATTGTTTGTGACTAGTTTGAAAAAAGTTTATGAATACATACGTCCTATGTGATATAGCTGAGATGAATATTTATTTGTTTTATCAATATAAAAAATTTAAGTTACAAAAAAATAAATTACATAAAAATAAAAGTTAATTACTACTAATAACCAGTAAAAACATATAATCCTGCAACAAATTGCAACGTACATACATAAAAGACATAATAGATCAATATAGCTACATTATTATGGGTAATGAATGTGTAAATGCATTTATAAACTAAACTAAACATAGCACAAACATTATTTCTCTAGCACAAGAAATTCAAAGATTATTGATGATATTAAGATTAATGATTACATTTAACAAATAAAATTTCATATTTTATTTTTGTTCCGTTTGTTCGGTTCGGTTTTGAAGGGTAAAAACCAAAACCGGACCAAACTACTACGGTTCGGTTCGTTTTTTACATTCGGTTTCGGTTTTTAGCGGTTCGGTTTTATTTGGTCGCGGTTCGATTTAATTTGATTCGGTTTTCGGTTTTTCAGACCCAGCCCTACTTATTATCGTCCCTGAAGCTTTCTCAAAGGGCTTAAGTTTCGAGACATGATTTAGACACTTTGTTGTTCAAAAAGTTCTTCCCTTGCGTGGAGTTTTATCCATCCGGCTTTAGATCTTGCACTTGATCTCAAAGGGTTCACTGACCTGGTTTTTTCTCTTTTTGGCGGTGCTTACAAAATTTGACCGTACCTGAAATTCGGGTTCACTGTTAGTCATTAAAAAGTAAAAACTGTAACCCTCCAACTAGTCAAAACCCGAAACTGCTACCCATAATACAAAATAGTATAATAAGAAGAGCCCGTTTGTCAACATTGTTTTTTGGCTTATCAGGCTTATCAGTCAACTTTTTCACCAAACACATAACTTTTTCTTTCACGCGCTGAATTGTGTAATAAGCAGAAAAAGTAAGGTTGAAGTTACTTTTCCGGCTGTATCGGCTGAAGTTACTGTAGGTGACCATTTTTAGCTATTTTTACATATATTTTTTTCTTTATTTTATCAATAAAATATATTTTAAAAATATTTTTTTTAAATCAGCAGAATCAGCCAATGCAGCCACTTCAGCCAAAATATCATAAATTTCAACAGAATCAGTCAAAGCAGCCGATTTTCGTGCTATCAAACGGGCTCAAAGTATATCAATTTTGTTTTTGGTGTGTGTCTTAAACACATTATTATAATAAATTATGTTCATTGAATTTGATGTGTTAGTAATTTCGGAGACTATTATTTGTGTTATAATATGTTTGTATTTCTAAGTACCTTTATTTGAAAATAGATTTAGTGTGATGATTTCATATTGGGGTTTAAATCAATTCTTTCCGAAACTCGGACCGAACCCAAACTACAAAGCACCTCGTTCAGAGTTCAGACTGAATATAAATAATGAGCCTTATTTTGGCATAGTTTTTATAAGCTGAGATCTTATGTGTAAATTTCGAGATTATAAAAAACCGGACATTGACTCGATCGATCTCACCCCACTAAAAATGTAATGAGGATAACAATTCATTACCCCACAGGTAGCTTAGTTGATCGAATGGTGGGAAATTTGGATGAAAGGATAACCATTCATTAACCTCACAACCAATAACGTAGAACTTGTTTGATCACCAAGTTTTTTGGCTTTTAGACCAATTTTCTTTACCAAGTCAAGACTTTTGATTTTGCGCATTCTGATAATCAAAATAAGTACTCCGTAAAATTGAAGTCATTTTCTATTGAATATGCTAAAGATCATTATTTTAACTTTTAGCATATAAGTATTTCTCAATAAAATATATTTGGACTTTTTCCTTCAATATTACTAAATTAAAGTCAATTTCCAAAAATATAATCATTTTTCTAAAAGGACAAAAATATGACTAACAAACGTCACTGTCTAATTGTATGTCACTGTCAGATTTTATGTCACTGCAATTTTATGTCACTTTTGAATGTCACTGTCGGTTTTCATGTCACTTCATATGTCACTCTCACCATCAAACGTGTCACTATGCCATTAATAATGTCACTATGTCATCGTGAAATATGTCATCGTTGAAATATGTCACTTGGGCCGAGGTTCATCCACTCATGGCCGGTCACGTCACCCATTCACCTACTCACTTGTAGTATAAATATCAGCATTTACCTCATTGTAAAGGATTATCAACTTTGTACTCTTATCAATATACTTCTCTCTAGTTTCCAAATAGTTTAGCTCTGCATAAAGGATCAAAATTCACGTTCAACATTTGTTTGACTTGGTGGAATAGAATCGGATTCACTTGGTGGAATAGAATCGGATTCACTTGTGCTTACTTATGGCTTATTCTTGCACTTTAATTGCCCTTAAACATTTACCTAAATACTCATCTATTTGATTCATTCCTATGAAGCCCAAAGGACTGAGTTGGGCATTTGGATACGAAGCCCAAAGGACTGGGTTGGGCATTTGGATCCTGAAGAGTAAACCTCAACAGGATGTATTTTAAAGTTTGCTACAGTTTTCCTTTGTGATAAGTTTTTCCTTTAAAAATACTCAATTACTCTTACTTTTTCTATTTTCTATCTTCTTTTTCCACCTTTCTACACTATTCATTACCCCTACTATGTCGCCCTTGAATATTGTGCCAACACCTGATGTATTGATCTTTTAAATACGGATGAAGTATTATTATTACCATTATTTGTAATAATTGTAATCGATAATAAGTACTTCGTATTAGTTTTTTCATTAGCTCACTGGGAATGAAGTTAAAAAACATTTGACATCAACATTAGACACACGTGTGAATAGAAGAGGTGGAATTTCCCTTGGAGACTTCACTAGCAACCCGAGTTTGAATCCCCTCATTAACTATTATACCTCCCACACTGGAAAGTGAGGAGTAGTTTCCCTTGGCATCCATCTAAATGCCAAGCTTCAAGTCAATCTCGAGTTTCAATATTTAAGTTTAGGATCTGATTGATGGAGGTTATTCAATTTTAGTTAGGTTTTTCCAGATTCTCGAGAGTTAGGTGATGTTAATTTAAATTTATTAATAACCTATGTTCTTATTGTAAAAATACGAACAAACGAGTAGGAGTGGGTTCATTTTATTCCAATCTATTTATATATAAGAAAAGAATAGGTTGTTTAAATTACAATTTTGCCCTGAATTCACGCTCCTTCTCTCGAAGATCCATGTGTCTTCTTCTTTTTTTGCATTTCAGGAGAAGAAAAACCTCCGATTCCAAAGTAAGAACTCTTCTTGCGTTGAAATACACAACCCATAAGCTCACATCATTTTCTTCTCCGATAATTCCTCAACTGATTGGCTGAGATTGGGATATACCGCTTGGGAGATTGGGATAGTTCCTCAGCCAAAAAATAAACGCCCTCTTCTTTCCATGTTTATCTCCCCCGCACATCAAAGAGAAACTCCATCGACTATCAGCTCTTCTCTTTTTTTGGATGAAATGTAAATTTGTATTAACACCCAAAGAAAAAATTATACATCAGGGGTTCTAGATCTCCTAAAACCCCCACCAGTACCTAGTGTAGGGGTTAAGAGAGGTTTTTAGTCGATCTACATCAAAAACAAAATCACCGGGGCCTAAGTATAAAATACCAAACTGCCCCCAATACAAAAATACATCGGTGCTGCCAAAAATGCACGCACACAGATCATAAAAGTTCAGGTCAAACTAATGACCAAGTGAGCAAAACTTCAAGAGTTGCCAAGTGCAACCACATAAATGCCTCGGCCACCTCGTATGCAAGCAGCCTCCCAGCGTCAAAAAGTGATCAAAGAATGTGGGTACAAGGAAAACAATATCTTATACACCACATGTTTAATCTTTGCAATAATCTCATCTTCGGTTTTCGTGCATTCATCAAATCTACAAGCATTCCTTGCCCTCCATATATGATATGCCGCGGCGCAAAAGGCAAGACGGACTGCTTTGGCCTTCAAGGTTGAGCCCTTGTGCTTCTTGAGTATCCATTTGACCGAACTTTGCAGGGTGGTCATCTGGTTGTCCATGCTCATCCATTCCCTAATCTTTCCCCAAATCCTGCAAGTGAAAGGACAAAGAAAAAAGAGGTGTGACATTGTTTCCAAGTCACCCTTGCAAAGGTCACATCTATTAACAATATGCAAATAGCCGAGGCTATCTTGAGTAGGTAGCCTATTCCTAAATGCAAGCCAAGTCATGAAAGAGAACTTAGGGGGTATATAAGATTTCCAAATAAAGCTCATCCATACCCTAACCGTCCCTTTAGTTCTCAACAATTCATAAATTTTACTTGAAACTAGTTTACCATTAACGGACCTAGAGGCTAATCCAAGTATGGTATCATTATGATTATTAAAACAGCCCCTAATCTTGTCCCTTATCAATGCCAAACTCTTCATGAAATTCGAATCTCGGCTATGTGGCATAAAATCCCACACATTTTTACCATTAAGGTAAACGCCATTAATCCATTTTACCCACAGGGTATCCTTCTTTAAATGAACATCCCAAAGTGTTCGGGAAAGTAGGGCTTGGTTCCACACCTTAGCGTTTCGTATGCCAAGCCCCCCTTCCTCTTTAGGAAGGCAAATGTCGTCCCACGCCACCTTGGCGTATTTCCCTCCCCAAAGGAAAATCCTGCAAATTGAAACGATGCGATCCAAAATTGTCCGCGGCACGGAGAAGACTTGAAGCCAAAACGATTGGACCCCTTGGATCACCAATCGTATTAGCTCAATCTTCCCGGCATATGAAATGGATTTCGTATTCCATGCATGTAAAAAGTCAAAGATCGTGTCAAGCAACGGGGCATACTGTGCCACCGATACCTTAAGTGGGGCAAGAGGAATTCCAAGGTACTTGACCGGGAAAGTTCCTTGCCCAAAATCAACAATATCCAAAATATTTTGAAGGTCAAAATCATTTACGCCACCAACAAAAATGTTGGACTTATTATAGTTCACCCTTAGGCCCGATGCGTCCCCAAAATCTTGTAGGGCCTTGACAAGTATTTCGATGGAAAACTTATCACCCCTAGAAAATAATATTAGGTCATCCGCATAGGCCAAGTGTGAAATATTTAGTGGCGCACATTTCGGATGGAAATTAAAGTTCGGTTCCTTGGTTCTCATATTGAGTAACCGGGAAAAATATTCAAGGCAAAGAACAAATAAAAGAGAGGACATAGGGTCTCCTTGGCGAATGCCCCTTTTCCCTTCAAAAAACCCATACAACGACCCATTCAACGAAACAGAAAATGAGGCCGTAGTAACACATTCCATTATCCATCCGACAAATCTCGACGGGAAGCCCAATCCCTTGAGAATCAAGTCAAGAAACTCCCAAGAGATGGTATCATAAGCCTTACGCAAATCCACCTTGATCATACATCTCGGTGAGATCCGCTTCCTCGTGTATCCTCTAACAAGTTCCTGGGCAAGGAAAATGTTATCAACCATGAGGCGGCCATCCACAAAGGCACCTTGGGCATGATCAATTAACCCTGGAAGACACGGAATCAATCTAGCCGCAAGTACCTTTGTAATGATCTTGTATAAAACGTTCGTACATGAGATGGGTCTATAATCGGAGACCTTTGGGGAATGATTTGTCTTAGGGATAAGGGCTATCACAGTGTGATTGATCTGTTTTATCAACTTTCCCGAACGAAAAAATTCCTTAATAGCGAGGACTATATCATTCCCAACCACATCCCAATTACTCTTGAAAAATGCCGAAGAATAGCCATCCGGGCCCGGAGCCTTATCGTTGCCAATATCAAATAGGGCAGTTTTAATTTCCAAAGTGGTGACTGGGGCAGTTAGGCTCGCATGGGCACTTGGCTCAACTAGCGGACCCGATGGTAAAACCGAAGGGTCCAGGGCATGACATTCACTATATGTACCAAATAAATCAACAAAAAACTTAACAAATTCATTTCCAACTTGATCCAGAGAAGTAGTAAGCGTACCGTCCTCCAAGGTAAGCGAGGAGATAGTATTTCTTGCCAAATTTCTTTTCACAATTGCATGAAAATATTTGGTGCACTTGTCCGCTTCAAGAATATGCGTAGCCTTAGCTCTTTGTTGAAAAAATGTTGCCTCGGCCTCACCAAGAAAGATAGCCCTCTTTGAAGCTTCGGACAGTCGAGCCTTAATATCTAGATCCCCCGGGTCTAGAAGTGCTAGTTTATGCAAATGTTTAAATTCCTCCTTTGCTATCTTAACTTTATTGGAGATGTGGCCGAATTCCGTGGTGTTAAGCAACTTTAGGGGCCTTTTGAGCCCCTTTAGTTTCTTTACCAAGGTAAATTGAGCCGTTCCAACAAAATTCCGGTTCCAATTTGTAGCTAAAATATTGGGAAAGTCCGAATGTTTTAGCCACATGTTAAAGAATTTAAATGGTTTGGGTCTAGGAGAGGAATTTAGGAGAATGGACACAACGGATGCCGTATGGTCAAACTCCACCTCCATTTCATGGAAACGGACCCTACACCCGATGCCATTAAGTCCCCAACCATCATTAATTAAAACTCGGTCCAATTTAGCCCAAAGCGTTCCTCTATTCCATGTAAAGAACTCCCCCGTGGAGGGTGCATCTTGTAGGCTATTGGATAATTTGAAATCAAATAGGTGTTGCATGACATACGTCGTGGGGGGGGGGGGTAGGACCCACCCTTTCGTTAGGCGCGGAAATGCAATTAAAATCACCACAGACCATCCACGGTTCAACCAATTGGTCTCCAACCGAGGTCAAATGTTCCCACAATTCCTTCCTTTCAAGGACCGTATACAACGGGTAAACAAACGTAGCAAAAAAGGATGTTTGCGTAATACGACAAGTACATCTAGCATGCATAAATTGCCTATCCTTTTCCAAAAATACGCAATTAATCAAATTAGGGTTCCACATGATAGCTATGCGTCCCCCACTAATTAAATCAAAAATTTTTTCAAAAATCCAACCCGGCCATTTATTTAAAACAAAGTTATTAAGAGCAGCCAAGGTCATTTTTGTTTCTAAAAAACAAACTAGGGAAATATTATTCACTTTAATATAAGACGCAATTAAATTATGTTTAGAGGTTTTGTTTAAACCTCTAACATTCCATACCAAGAGCTTCGGCATCAAGAGAGATAAAGATCCGTGGTGGGTCCTCCACCCTCGGCCACCTCCTTCTTTTCACTCCTACGCTTCCTCCTCAAGAGTTCCTTATAGTAGCTCACATTGTTCTTGCTACTAGGATCAAAAAAGGAAAGCACGTTAGCAATAAAAAATAGGCGGGTCGAAATCATACCATGTGGAGTTGCGTTTGACTCCCGGGAGCTTCAAGAAACTACTATGGGTGAAATAAACACCCGGCGCATCCTCCCTAGTCACCGGCTTGAGGTCGGGCCCCACTTTAACCAAATGCTCTCCATCCGGAAGCTCATCAAGGTCAATAATAGTAGCAAGCGGTCTTTTCCTTTCATCCAAGAAGACACTGGTCACAATGTCTTTGGCGTCCATCTCATACATGCTTCTAATTACATAGCCCCGCGGCATCCTCTCCAACACTTCCTTGCCATCCTTATCCTTTGCAATAACCATAAGGTCATGATGAGCCTTAGAAAATTTGACACTTGGGCTCGGCTTAATGCTCAAAGATGGAGTAAGTAGCTCCTTCGAGATGTTGATCCCCTTGTTAGCCACCTCCGGGCCCCTTAGATTAGGAGCCTTAGTTACCGGTGTAGCGTTATCCATGGGTGAAGATGTAGCCACAAAAGCATTGGATGTAGAAGCCACATCCTTTGCCACCGGATCCTTCCTCGTATAAGCCACCTTCTTTTTCCGCCGGTCCACTTCAATAAAAGGAGGTTCCACATTCATAGTAGCGCTTGATTTACCCCCCACTTTGTCAAGGGCCTCGGCCTCCTTTCCCATAGCCTTATTCTCTTGTTTGTTCTTCTCCTTTGGAGGATGCAAAATCGGGCACCCAAAGGGGTGGTGACCATATGTTTTACAATTGTAACAATATTCCGGATACCATTCGAAGACCACCCTTTGTAGATATTCCTTGCCCGAAGGAGGGACAATAGGAATTTGAAGTACTGGGGCCTTAGAAACATCCACTTCAATAAGTACACGGGCATAGTTAGTGAATTGCATCTCACGTGTGACCCTATCGGTAGTAATAGACACCCCCACTTGAGATGCAATCATGCCAATCTCGGTGGCTTGCCATAGCCTCAATGCCAATCTTGGAAACTTTACCCAAATCGGGACCTTTAAGAATTCTTCACTATCAAAAGAAAAATCCTCCGATAGCTCCTTGAGAAACATGGTCTTGCCATATAGAACGTATGGCCCCTCGGCTAGTACCTTCATTCTTGCCTCTTCATTTTTAAATATGAAAATCACCCACCCCTTTTTATGGGGCTTCACATCCACATCCACCCCCCATTTGTTGGTCATGTCAAAGATAGCTTTCAATCCGGGAAATCTTCCGGAAAAGTAACCCACGAGACAAAAACCCCAAACTTCAATGAGGGAAGGCACCTTGAGATGTGAGAAATCAAGTTTTTCCCCCGTAGCAGGGAAATATTCAAGCTTTAGCCCGCTAGTAGGAGCTCGGTTATCTCTAAATAAAGAAGACCATTTTTTGGCTCTTCCTTATCTTCCACCAGTTTCTTCAAAGGTTCGGTATCATGGGAGCCAAGAGAGATAGACCCCTCGGGTTCCTCATTGTCCCCAGCAAGATTTTCATCCAATGTTAAAAACTGTGTTGGTGCGGCTTTGGACGAGGCAGAACCCAATCCCAGTAATTTCTCACCAAAAGACATGCCCACGCCCGAGCCCTGTGATGCCGCGGCATTGACATTATGTGCCACGGTTTTGTGTGGTTGCCCCCCAGTTGGTGTAGCACCGTTGTTCACAAGCCCTCCAATTTCAGTAGATGTCGTGGCCTTGGAGGATGCCTCCCAGGTGGAATTTGAGGAAATAACAGGAATATCATGAGGTAAGACCTCCATGGCCCCCTGTGTCGCGGCATGAAACTCCATAGAGTTAGAAGATACAACCGGGAAAGATGAAGGAGGACTCTTCATCAGGTTACCCTTCTTCAATTTCTCCTCTTCCATGGCAGCTTTCTTTGCAGCAAGGTATTTGATTTTCTCCTCAAAACTCTTGTCTTTAGTTGGCGGGGTTCGATGTTGCTTGTTCTTCCTCGTCATAGTTCAAACGAGGAAGGAGATGAACATTAAACCTTCCAACGTTACTCCAAAAATTCTGGAAATAGTATATAATGTACTCCAAGATACGTGGAAGCCACTGGAATGCTCCGTTTGACCAAAGGATAAGTGAGGAGTTCAGAAAAAATTCCTAACTAGTCCTGGGTTCGTAGGAAACACTGTAGCTTGCAGTCTTGAGGTTGAAGATGATGAACAGTACCCACTTCACAAGAAACAACTCAGAAAATTCTGAAAAAATAGTATGATGTGCTCCTGAAGATGGCGATCCCCACCCTATGCTTCGTTTGAAACCAGACCTACACAAACTCAAGAAATAAAGTGTTAGCTATGTCATACCTGCGCATAAGTGAAACAGGCCGATGAACAGTAGCTTCAAATTGATTTCCTTCGTTATAGTAGCTCAAATAGATATCAAAATGACCGCAAGGAGGAGACGATCCCCAGAGTAATCTTGAATTTCAGAATAAACCAGAGAATTTGAAGAAATCTAGGTTTAAGTGTCCGTCGGTGAACAGTAACCCGCAGCAACAGCTACTTCGAAACTCCGGTACGGCGGGCGTTCTGGTGGCCGGGAAAACAGTGGGGAGGTGCGCCCAGGTCAGGCGACCCCCAAACAATTCTCTTTATCAGCAAACAATCGTCCAATCTTTAGTTAAGATCAAAAATCAAATTCTGAAATTTGGAAACGATGAACAGTAGAATCTGCGCACCAGTCTTCGAATTTCCGTCCAAATCCACTCAAAAATCCCCTAAAACTTAAATCCAAACGTGGAATAATGTTCTAGGAAGAAATCCGAGCTAGAGAGAACAGGTTTTGAGTGGATTAATCGAAGAATTTTTCCTTGAGAGAGCAAAGCAGTTGCGCAAGAGTCTAAGGAAATCCGACTGTTAGGGGGTGCGAATTTTCTTAGAGAGAAGGACGAGCGAAATTCTCAACTTGCGATTATGCTTTAGTGTTTGGACTATCAGCTCTTCTCCTGCCGATAAGTAGAGGTCAGCCTTTTCTTCTCCGAATCTCCGAAAAAACCTGAACATTGGGCTCTCCATCCACGATATTGCCTCTCTAATGATACAAGTATGTCACCTCTCCTGCTCATTCCAAATCTTTAATCCACTATTTATATCTATGGAATACTTATGCTTTATCAACTGTCAACATCTTAGTATTGCTACACACTTTTATTGTTTGATTCATTTTTTGGCATTCAGTATAATCTGGTGCATTTATTTCTCTGTTTTTGAATGACTTTTCGGTGGACCAATTGACCAAAGCATATACGGTAGATTAAAGCATATAAGGTGCTAGATGAAATGTTTATACGAGACAATCATATTAGTGCTTATAGTTCACCTCATCAGTTTTAGTTTTTTAGTTTAGATAATATGCAAGTTGCTTAAATAACCGAATGTGATCAAACTAAACTACAGTTTTAGTTTTTTTTTGTTTATTAAACACGGTTGGCTTAGTATATTTTTGAATTCAACATTTTTTGGATATGATATATGACCTTTTTGTATGTGCTCACCATTTTCACATTCATTGTTCTAAATCAGTTTTTTGAGCTAAATTATAGCAACAGTAGTAGACTCTAAAAGTAGGCATAAACCTTAATTGAGTGGCTTGGAGTAGTTTATAGGAGAAATCAAATTTTGCTTTTATAATAGTGTTTAGTATTGCAGCAAAAAATAAACACTCCAAGCATGATGAGCATTAACATTGCCTCAAGGATTATTAATAGCTCAAATTGCCTTATGCAGTCTGCCAGGCACATCAAATCGGCACATTCAATCTATCTCACTGTGTAAAGGTAATGCTTCATCCAGTTTCCTCCAATACGATTATGATGTTTTAGCCGATCTTTGATAAGAAGAAAAGAAAAACTTTCATAATGCTCCTTAGCAACTATTTTCATTCATTTCTTTTCTCTTTTTACTTTCAGAAACACGTTCTGAAGTGCTGTTATATTAGTGTTATTTTGCATAGTGAAATAGTACTATGTTATTGATATGCTACTATAATGAAATGAACAATGAAGTACATCAAATGCCACTCTTCAGGAGGACAACAAAGAAATAACTTCTCAAAGGCAAATGCCTCTTTTCTTCTACTTGGATAATAAAATTTCTTATATTCCAATTTATTTTTACTTCTCTTCTATTAGTGGTTTGAAGTTCGCATCTAAGTGGTATACTGTGTATAATATTTTCAGAAAGAATGACTGTATGACTTATTTGCTCCTTAGTACTTGCTACCACAAAATATTGCTCTTTTTTTTTAAGAAATAATATCCCGATTCATGTGAAGTTTGATAGTGTTATTTTGTTTGTATTCTTTTAAGTAGTTGGGGTAAGCTATAAAGGAATTTCTTCTTCAGATTCTATTAGCTAGCTTTGTTCAGATTCTCTGCTCTAAGTTCTAACTTTTTGGGTTCCCAAAACCTCTAATTCTAACTTTAAGAGGTAATTAATGATTTTGAATGACTGTTGGTATAAAACCAACATTCTCTGTTTTATAAAACCATGTTTTTTAATTAGTTCGTTTTTATAGTCATCCCCCCAAGATTTATCCAAAAAAACCTTTATTAAAAAAACTATTGATGGATAGTCTACCCGGGGGTATCTTATCCGAGTGGTTATTGCAGGAATAACTTAGAGAGAAGTCAGAGTAAATAGGAGGAGAGAGAGTCGATTGTATTCAATGAACTCGAGATGTGTTACAAGGAGAAATGGGCTGCTATTTATAACAGCAATAAATGCGATGAGAGTACACGTGTCAGTAATCCAACGGCCGAGGGGTCACATCAATCGGGTGGCACCGGCAGTGGCATGTTCACTGCATTGAATGCGGTGGGTGGATGTGACGTTGCATTAAATGCGGTGGTTGGCTGTCTCCAAAGGGAATCTTCGATGATTGAGCCTGTTTGGCCGAAGGCTCCTTGCGTAGCCGAGGGCTTCACGTGTCCGAGGACCCCTGTGCAGCCGAAGGCTCCGTGTGGCCGAAGCCTTGGTTCAGCCGAAGGCTTCTCTGGTGCCGAGGGCTCTATAATGCCGAAGGCTCCTGTTTTCCGCCTTTTTTCTCCCAGTAACTTCGTATGCCCAAAAAGGCTATCCTGTGAGCTTTGGAGCCTTCGGCCAAGGGGGCCGAAGGCACCCCAGTGTGTATTTTGGGCTCCTTCGAGACTTGGGCCGCTGTCTTTGGGCCTCAGGTGCTCCTTGGGCTCAATGGGCCTTTGTGGGGGAAGTAGGAGTCTATGGACCGGGGGTTCCTGGGCCATATACTCCATCAGGAGTCCCTCACTCCTTTTGCCGAAAGGTACTTGAGGGAAAAGGAGTAGTTGTGTTGATTCTTCCGGAGGCTTCATCGTTTCGTTGGGCGCCTTTGCTTGAGAATTTGTCTTCTGCTATTTGCCGAAGGCTTCCCTCATTCCCCCACATGTCGAGGGTTTTCTGAGGAAAGTATAACACCCTTATGTTTGTCGAAGGCTTCCTTCAGTCCCTCACATGTCGAGGGTTTTCTGAGGGAAGTGTATATAATATCTGTATGTGTTATGGCGAGGGCTGCTCCCTCATTGTTAGTGATTCTGCGGAATTTCCCTGAAATTCTGCTGTGCCGAAGGGTGTGATGATGCATATACCCGAGGGCTTCATGCGTCAATTTGTAGGTTACTGCATGTGGGAATTTTGTTTTCTGTTGTGTTCGATTCCCGAGGGGTGTATCGCAGTCCCCCACTCCTTTAGACCGAAGGCAAGTTCGGGCTGAAGGAGTTATAATGTGTTGGTGAGTTCCCCGAGGGGTTCTATTGACTGGGTGTTAGCAACATTGACAAGCCGAAGGCTTATACTGCTGCTAGTTCGAAGGCGCTTGTTGGAATTTGTTGGCTGAAGGCTGCGGAGAGTGATAGCCGGAGGCTATCATTCGAGGGTACTCCGGTGTTTTCGAAATATAGCCGTTGTAATATAGCCGTTGGAGGAGGGGTCGACGTGGTCGACTGTTGTTGGCTGAAGGCGGGCGGGAGCCATCCATTGGCTGAACCGGCGGCCCGTAATGATGGGCTTTTCAAATCGAGGCCCAGTTCTCGAGGCCCGGTTGCCTATAAATACCCTGAGTCGGAGTTCATTTGTCCTTGTGCGATTTCATTGAAGCGAAGCTCTGCCCAAGTGTTTTCTAGAGAGAGAAACCCATTTTCGATCAAACCAAGTTTTCCGAGGTCAGTTCTCCTCCTGTTCTTGCCTTCCTAGGTGTATTTTGCTTCCATTCCTTTAGATCTAGTGTTAGGGTCCCTTAGGAGGCCTTCTTCCTTCGAACCCTCTGGTTTCTAGCGTAAACGAATGTCTTCGCAAAGTGATTCTCAGAACATATCAAGGGAGTCCTCGGTGGCGTCAGAGAGCGTCTCCGATGTGGAGTCTTCAAGCGATCAGCCTTCGACGCACAACGATTCCGCGATAGCCGAAGAAGTCCAAGACGAACTTCGGACCGAAGCGGAGGCCGAAGACTTCGAGCAGGTTGCCGAGGATGAAGAGCTTGCTCTCTCCCTTCAGGTCGCTGAGGAAGAGGAAGGAAAAGAGAGGCAACAAGTGACAGTTGCCGCACTCCCTCTTCGTGGTGCCGGCGAAGCTAGTAGCTACCGGCCTCTGGATCCGGAACCCATCAGCGTGGCCCCGGGTAAGAGGAAGAAGAAAGTGAAGGCTGCCCCAAAGAAGGAGAAGGAGGCTGCGGTTGATGCGGGAAAACCTGTCGACATTCCCGAGGGCTACTCCTATTTGAATGTCGCCACCCTAGCTTTGAAATCGAGGGCTATCCAATCAAACTATCTAATGGCTTAGTTTCTTGTCAGCCCTCAGGCGCGCGTCATAGAGCCGAAGCCGGATGATGTCCTCTCCCAAGCTCTCGAGGGCTGCTTTGCGGTTCACTTGTTGTCCCTGGAACTGGGCCTCCGCTTTCCCCTTCACCCCTTTCTGCTGGAGTACCTGAGGTTCGTGAAGTTGGCCCCTTGTCGACTCACTCCCAACGGCCATTCGTATATTTCTGGCTTCCTCTCTCTCTGTCGCTCCCGGTAGGTCGATCCGTTGTTGTATCTTTTCTTTATGTGCTTCAACCTTTGCCGAGGGGGGCACACCCATGCCGAGGGGTTTGCTAATCTGCAACAGGTCCCGGAGTGGAGGCTTTTCTCCGAAGTCCCCTCTTCTCACAAAGGGTGGAAAGACAAGTTCTGCTTTATCCGCATGGGTGCGAGTCCCTTCCCAGGCCCTCTCCGAGACCGCTTCCGGAGGCATCTAAAAGTGGGGAGCGCCGCCCTCCAGAAACAAGGGAAAAAGCTGGTAGTGAAGCTGGAGGGTTCGGACAAGCAAGTGACCATCAAGGAAGTCACCCTCCCGGATGAGCTCTATAAGCTGGACTTCGGGCGCTACCGCCGCTTTGGGGAGGAGGATGAAAGATACCCCCTCATCGACATGGTTCCTCAAAGTGCCGGAGGTTGTTGCCGAGGGCTTAATGTATTTGTACTTAGCATATATTTTTTGGTAGGTTATGAATCTAACACTTTTGTATTTTGCAGGGCCTGCCATGGATCTAAAGGCTATCACCATGATGAGGAACAAGCTCGACAAGGAGCAGAAGAAGAAAGGAGTGAAGCCCTCCACCCAGAGGCCTGTCAACGACTTTTTTCCGAAATCTGATGTGACCAAGGCCCCGGAGGGCGAGGGGTCCTCAAAGAAGGAGCCTGTAGCTGTCAATGATGCGGCAGGATCTGATGTCGGGGGCTCCGCAGCCGAGGGGCAGAAGAAGAAGAGAGCCGGGAAGGGCACTGCGCCTCCGGAGAAGAGACAAAAGAAGGGGGCCGCTGAGAAGGGAGAGGCCCCCTTGTGATCATTGAGGAGCAGGCCCCGGCGGTCACTCCCCCTCGCTCCCCACCGACTCACATTGATGAGGATCTTCGGGAGAAGGAGATTATCCATTTCCCCATCAAGAAGGGGACGGCGGTGATGCACTCCACCCTCGACCCTATTGAATTCATGATGGGGGTGATGTCCCCGAAGGACAGGCTGGTGCTATCTCGCCTCGAGGACGACGTTCTCGACTATAAAATAGCTAGCTACAACACGATGGTGAGTCTTCCATTTACTTAGTCGCTTTTCTTCATTTGTGAGTTTCAGATTTGCTAACCCCCTGGGTTTCTTTGTTTCTTTTATGTTTGCAGGCGGCCCTCGGAGTTAGTGAGCAAGCCCGAAGGGTGGAGGCGTTGAGGATCGCCAAGGTGCAGGCAGACGAGGGCCTGAAGAAGCTGGGTGAGGAACTTGCAGAGGCCAAGAAGAAGTTGGCGGAAACCCAAGAAACCCTTCAGCTCGACAGAGAGGGGGCGGCTAAAAAGCTCGAGGAGGCCAAGGCTGAGGGCAAATCCGAGGCAGAAAAGGTTGCTGCTGAGGCCGCCAAGAAGGCGGCTGAGGAGGCCGACAGTGCGAAGCAGGAAGCCGTTACTCTGGCCAAGCAGGAAGCCATCGATGATTTTGTCGCCGAGGGCTGGAAAGCCGAGGGCCGAAAAGACTGGGTGGCCTCGGTTGTTGATCAGTCGGTCGATATATGGGCGAAGGGCCCCGGTGCCGAATGGCTGGCGCTGAAGGGTAATGAGTACTGGCAAGGGGGGGAGTTCTTCACCCAGCGCTTGATTTACCGGAAGCTGGCAACGCATCAGGGGGTCGATCTCAAGGACTTCAACCCTGACTCATTTGGCTTGCCCCCGCTCCAGCCGGATGTCAGAGTCCCTCTACCCGAAGGCGTGGAGAGGCCCATCCTTCGTGATTCCTTGTTGCTACAGGAATGTGGTGCGGACGAGGAAGAGACCAGGGACGATGCAACCTCGAAGGCTGCCGAGGAGGAGGCCCCAGTAGTTAATACTTAGAAAATTTTCCTTCTTGTTGTAATAGATGAGTAGATCTTCGGCTTTGGCCTGTATGTAAAGAAACATCTTCTGTCACTTTGAATATTATTATTTTTTTTCTTGATGATGAATGCTTTGCCTCCGGGCTTTTTGATATGAATACCCGTTTGTTTCCTCCAGCTTTATCCTTTCATATGCCTTCCTTTCGTGCATGAATGTATGTTTCTTTTCTTCCACATGTTTGTCAGAGGGCCAAGAGTTCCTGGACTTGGAAAATTTTCTAAGTGTAAATCCGCACAAGCCTCCGGTTGTAGTGTAGAATCACCGGGGGGTTGTTGTCGTGGGCTTAGAAAATTTTCTAAGTAAAAACTCAGCCATAAGCCCTCAGTTGTATCGTGGGATCGCAGGGGGCTTGTTGTCGTGGACTTAGAAAATTTTCTAAGTAAAAACTCAGCCATAAGCCCTCAGTTGTATCGTGGGATCGCCGGGGGCTTGTTGTTGTGGACTTAGAAACTTTTCTAAGTAAAACCTTGATCAGAACCCTTCGGATGTAGTGTTGGACAGTCGGGGGCATGTATTTGTGGGCTTAGAAAATCTTTTCAAGTAAGATTCCATTGTATGCCTTCGGCAATGAACCATTGGGATTGCCTCCGGGTTGTAGCGGTGGGACCGAGGGCCAGAATGAATTAAACTTAGGATGTTTCCCAAGCTAATTTCATCCTAGGCCATCAGCGGCGTTGAACCTTCAGCTTATAGTGTAACCTCAGGTCCTCGTCGAGTAATTTGAGGTTGCCTTCGGTTCTAAGCCCGTTGTAGTAGTGAAGTTCATGTTAGCCCACCGACGGGTCCCCAATTGTGGACTTAGTCAATTTTCCACAAAATTTCAATAGATGTTGTGGTAAGCCCTCGGATGCAAGAGTTTGATGAGCCCTCCGCTGTTGTAAATTTCATGAAGCTGTCCTACAGGCCCGAGGGCACGCCTTCGGGTTTGTAAGATAGGTTAGCCTCCTTGTGTAGTAAGTTTGAGAGTGAGGGAGCTTTCGGCATTTTGTTTGTTGCTTAGACTCAGCCAGACTTTGGGCTTAGCCAAATTTTGGTAAAGTTCTATTGGTGAGCCCTCTTCTTGGGCCTCTGGGGGAATTCTTGTACTTCAAGGCTTCATGTGGTGAAGCCTTCGGCTATGTAGCCGGATGACCTGTTGTTGAGAGATTTTCTCGTGTCTTTGTAGTAGCCTTCGGGAATGTATATCCGAAGTGTTGAGCCTCCGGGGAGAATAGTATCCGGGGAGTTCCTTCATGTAAGGGAGCCTTCGGGCAAGTAGCCGAATGACTTTGTGTTGAGAGATTCTTTTATATGTTTGAGAGAGCCTTCGGGAATGTATATCCGCAGTGTTGAGCCTCCCGGGAGAAAAGTATCTGGGGAGTTCCTTCCCCCCGTGAGCCCTCTTCTTGGGCCTCTGGGGGAATTCTTGTACTTCAAGGCTTCATGTGGTGAAGCCTTCGGCTATGTAGCCAGATGACTTGTTGTTGAGAGATTTTCTTGTGTCTTTGTAGTAGCCTTCGGGAATGTATATCCGAAGTGTTGAGCCTCCGGGGAGAATAGTATCCGGGGAGTTCCTTCATGTAAGTTTGCAATATCCAAATGTTCTTCAACCAAGTCCTTCATGCTTAGTTTTTCGTGTTTACAATATCCAAATGTTCTTAAAAAACTATATCATGTTTGATTAAATGCATACCACAACTGTGACAAGTTCACTTTTAAAAATCTGCCCAAAACTTGAAACCACTGTTTGATTGGTTCAGTTTGCTTTGATTCTGTTTCGGTTTTTTCGATTTTTTAACTAAATTTTGTCATTTTATTTAAAATGATAGCATAGTTGAAGGGATCAAACACATTACATAAAAACTGCAAACATACTAGAAAAAATAAAATAAAAAAGAGAAGAAATGAATATGTCTTGAATTATATAAGTATGCAGGAGAGATAAGAGTGTACGGGGTACATTTTTTTAATTTACATTGTCTATGACTAGTATGAAAAGGATTCACAACATATACGTTATATACTTATATGTGATATAGTTGAGATGAATATTTATTTGTTCTATCAACGTAAAAAACTTGAAGTTACATAAAAATAAAAATTAATTACTAGTAACAACCAGTAAAAACATATTATGATATATCATGCAACAAATTGCAATATACTACGTACATACATATATAAAAGACATAACTGATCAATATAGCTAGATTTTTATAGGCAATGAATGCGTAAAAAAAAAACTAAACTAAACGTAAAACAAGAAAACTAAAAACTATCGATGATGTTAGAATTAATGCTTAACAATTAACAAATAAAATTTCATATTTTAATTAGTTCGGTTTATTTGGTTTGGTTTTGAATGGTAAAAATCAAACCGAACCCAACAACTACGATTCGGTTCGATTTTTACACCCAGTTTCAGTTTTTTAGCAGTTCGGTTTTATTTAGTTGTGGTTCAAATTATTTTGATTCAATTTTCGATTATTCGGACACAGTTCTACAGACGAAGTAAAATAAAAATTGAACCCACAATAACCAAAACAAACATACCATTAAAGTCGGTCGAGCGCCTTTAGGGGTGGGATCGGTCCTGTCCGGGTCGGGCTTTCGCTAAACCCGGAAATTACCCATAAGTTCTCGGGTTATGAAAATTAGGGACCGGAACAAAGCCCATTATATTCGGACCGAGTCGAATTTTTGGTAGCCCGGATTCGGTCCGGATTGGGCCGGTTAAAGCCCGAACGTGAAATCATCTCATCTTTTTATATTTTAAAATCTATTTTCAAATAAAATTAATCAAAAATACAAATCACAAAAAAAATATTGGTCTCCAAATCACCAACAATTCAAATCCAAAGAAGATCATTATCTTAATATTTTGTTTAAGATGCATATAAATAAACAATATATGTTCTCTAAAAGTATTACGAAATAAAACTTATGGATAAAAATGTGACTAAAGTCACTATAAGTATATTTTCATGGCCATTACGGTATAAAATTGAACATATTTGTAGTCACTGAATGTTATTAAGTCATTTTTTCATCCACTTAATTATAATCGTAGATTAGGAATTATTTATAAATTATATTTGTATATTATATTGATTTTATATTAAAGCTCTTTTTCGGTCCAGTACGGGTTATATATTTTACTATATTAGGGATCATTGAGGAGTCCCAATTTTCGAGTTCAATCTGTTTTTTTATTTATCCAGGCCGTTTAAAAAGAAAAAATCTGGATAGGAACGTCATTCGGGCTGGGCCACTGTTTCGTGCTTTGGGTTCGGTTTTCCCACCCCTGAACGCCTTTATAAACGTCTTCTCTCTTCCACAATCTCGTAATTCGCAAGGTCATCTGATTCTCGATCTATTTTCATACGGAGTATTTTCATATCCACCGAAGCCCTTTCAAGGTAACAAGTGTATGACCTTGCGTATAATTTCATCTCTGTTCTTCCTTTAAGTTTCTTTGAATGTTTGAAATTGATCGTGAAGATCCGGTGCGTCGTTTTTTAATCTTTTTATGCATTCAGTTTTAGGGATTTGATTAAATAAAAATCGGCATTACTTCAAGTTATTGTCTGCGGGTTCAATTTAAATTTCTGGATGTTTGAAAATTTACAGATCCGATGCCCTGTTCTTTGACCTTATTCCTTACTCGGATTTCTGGCTTTGAATGAATGATTCAACCAAAGTGTTTGGAAACATACGTATTTAATTGTTGTTTCTATTTTCTCTTTGATTTATTCAGATGCAGATCTTTGTGAAAACCCTAACGGGCAAAACGATCACTCTGGAGGTCGAGAGCTCGGACACAATTGACAACGTTAAGGCCAAGATTCAAGACAAGGAGGGTATTCCCCCAGACCAGCAACGGCTTATCTTCGCCGGAAAGCAGCTTGAAGACGGCCGTACTCTTGCCGATTACAACATCCAGAAGGAGTCGACCCTGCACTTGGTGCTCCGTCTCAGGGGTGGGATGCAGATCTTCGTGAAAACCCTAACAGGGAAGACGATCACTCTCGAGGTTGAGAGCTCAGATACCATTGACAATGTGAAGGCCAAGATCCAGGACAAAGAGGGCATCCCTCCTGACCAGCAGAGGTTGATATTTGCCGGAAAACAGCTTGAAGATGGCCGAACCTTGGCTGACTACAACATCCAGAAGGAGTCCACCCTCCATTTGGTGCTCCGTTTGAGGGGTGGGATGCAGATCTTTGTCAAGACTCTTACCGGAAAGACCATCACCCTCGAGGTTGAAAGCTCAGACACTATTGACAATGTGAAGGCAAAGATCCAGGACAAAGAAGGAATACCACCCGATCAGCAGAGACTCATCTTTGCTGGAAAGCAGCTTGAGGATGGCCGTACCCTTGCTGATTACAACATTCAGAAGGAATCCACTCTGCATTTGGTTCTCAGGCTGAGGGGTGGAATGCAGATCTTTGTGAAAACCTTGACTGGGAAGACCATTACTCTGGAGGTGGAAAGCTCTGACACCATTGATAATGTGAAGGCTAAGATTCAGGATAAGGAGGGGATCCCACCAGATCAGCAGAGGTTAATCTTTGCTGGAAAGCAGCTGGAAGATGGGAGGACCTTGGCTGATTACAACATCCAAAAGGAGTCCACCCTGCACCTTGTTCTCCGTCTCCGTGGTGGTTTCTGAAGGTTTCTAGTATTTTCGTCAAGTGTTGGACTAATCAGTCTGGTCTGTGATTGTGTAATGGAAGTGCGTTTGCTTTTGTGTTTGTGATTATGCACAATAAAGTTGTTGTCTTGTGAAGATGATGGTGCTATTCTTGCTTTCGTAGCTACTTTGTGCTGATTAGTTGTTGACTTGTTGTTACTATTTTAATATAATGATGATGATTATTGTTCTTTTCATTTTCTACTGTCGAGCAGGTGTTAGATGAGCTCAAATGGTTTTAGTATTGATGGAGTATATGGCCCGGGAACCCCCGGCCCATGGACTCCTACTTCTCCTACACAAGTCCATTGAGCCCAGAGAACAACTCAGGCCCAAATGCAACGGCCCGAGCCTCAAAGTAACCCAGAACACACACTGGGGTGCCTTCGGCCTCCTTGGCCGAAGGCTCCAAAACTCACAGGATAGCCTTCTCTAGCATAAGAAGCTACTGGGAGAAAACGGCGAAAAACATGAGCCTTCGGTATTATCGAGCCCTCGGCATCAGAGAGGCCTTCGGCTGAACAAAGCCTTCGGTCACACAAGGCCTTCGGCTACACAGGGGTCCTCGGTTACACGGAGCCCTCGGCTACACCAGAGGCCTTCGGCCAAGCATGCTCAATCATCGAAGATTCCTTTTGGAGACAGCCAACCACCGCATTTAATGCCACGTCACATCCGCCAACCGCATTCAATGCGGTGAACGTACCACTGCCGGTGCCAACCGGCTGATGTGACCCTTCGGCCGTTGGATTACTGACACGTGTCCCCTCATCGCATTTATTGCTGCTATAAATAGCAGCCCATTTCTCCTTGTAAAACACAATCTACATCTCAACTCCACATCTCGAGTTCATTTAATAAAATCGACTCTCTCTCCTCCTATTTTGCTCTGACTTCTCTCTAAGTTATTCCCGCAATAACCCCTCGGATAAGATACCCCCCGGGTAGACTATCCATCATTTGGTGCTCTCGTTGAGAGGTCTGAACTATCAAGTAAGAAACCCTCCCCCTCTACCAAATACAAAACACTTGCCAAAAGATGGGAAGAACCACTCGTGCCCAATCTAAAACCCTGGAGGAGAACCACGTCGCCCCCGGCGAAACCAACGGGGCTGAGGCCTCCAACAGGCTCTTGGTACCCGAGGGTGGTGTCATCCTTGAGTTAGAGCAAGCCGCCGCTGACCTACGCCAGCAGCTGCAGAAGAACACCCCCGATGCCCGCATTGGCCTTGATAATCGAAGGAGGGATCGGAGTGAGAACCAAGTTCCCCCTCCGGCCCCGGCCATCGATCTTCAGGCTGCCTTTGCGGCCTTTGTTCAGAACATGGCCCTCAATTCCGGGGCCATCGCCTCTCAGGCACCCCTCCAGCCCTACGCTGGAGGAAATGTTATTCAATTGCCACCACTCCCCCCTCTATTCAACAATCCTCCCCCGGGGGTTGGAAACACCGAAGGGGTCATGGCACAGGACACCGCCTCCCAAGAGGCCCAATCCAGGGATAAACGTCCCTTGATGAAGGAGAAACCCCGGACCTCTGCACTTGAGAGGCTTGGGGGAGCTCCCATACGCCGAGGGGTCCAAGACCGCCTCGGCAAACAGGAATTCAGCAGGCCTCAGGAGAGCGGAGCTTCCGCTTCGGGAGCCGAAGGCATACCTCCTCCCCGAAGCAAGGGCAAAGCAATCCTCCATGCCGATGACGCCAGACACCAGATCAATCAGGCGCAGTCCTTCCGGGCCAACTCCCAAGGGGTTGCTCCGAAGGATCCCAAGGACGAAATCGTTGAAGCCCTCCTCCGTCAGCTCGAGGAGAATCGTCAGGCACCCCCGACGGCTTCCACAGCGAGGCCAGATCCGGAGTACGCTGACCTCCGGGCGCAGGTGGAGGAAATGAAGCGTAAACTCGCCGAGGGCTCAGGCGAACCCCTCATTCAACTCCGCACTAGAACACCCTTCACCCCAAGGGTGTTGGCGGCCAAAATCCCCCACAAATATCGGGGGCAACCCATCAAGCCGTATGAGGGGAAGACGGATCCCCAAGAGCATTATAGCCGCTATCAAAACAGCATGATGATGATGGGGGCATCGGATGAATACTTGTGCCGTTGGTTCCTTTCCACCTTGGAGGGACCAGCGTACGAGTGGTTCAATCGGTTGCCCGAAGGCAGCATTGATTCTTGGCAAGAACTTGCCCACCGCTTCCTTACACAATTTGCAGGGAGGCACCGCTCAAAGAAACACTTCTCCCACCTCCTAAACGTGAGACAGCAGAAGGAGGAGACCCTTCGGAGTTTCCTAGAACGCTGGAGGCAGGCCTCCCTCGAGGTCGAAGGTGCTGATGACAGAACCTTGATGGCCCTCTTCCACACCGTCCTCCGCAACGGTAACTTCTCCCGGAGCCTCATTACTGATCCCCCCCGCGATTATACAAAGGCCCTTCAGCGGGGGGACCGATATGCTGAAGCGGAGGAAATCGAGAAGGACCGCCGCAACACGGATCCTTCTCAGAAGAATGAAGGCAGGAATCGGCCCGGAGGACCTCCCCCTCCGGTCAACCGAGAGGCGCAGTACAACGATCGCCCCCGAGGTGGCCAAGCCAGAACCGGGGGCGGTTACAAAAACAACCCGAAGGCATGGGCACAACCCGTCCTCCTTGAGCACCCACGTACTCCCTTGACGCATCCCGTCAGCGTCATTCTCGATCATGCAGAAGAGCGAGGGCTCGTGGAGCGAGACTCCCGGACACCCCTCGAGATCTATGCCATCGGCCCTGATGAGCCGTATTGCCGCTTCCACCGCCACCATGGACACAAGACCGACGACTGCCATCAGCTGAAGAACGCCATCGAGAGGCTGATACAGGCGGGCCACTTGTCTCAGTTCATCAGGGGCCCTCCTCCCCAGGGCCCCCCTCATCATCAAGGGCCTCCGCCGAAGGCTAACAAATGGGTGAACCCCAACACCATCCCCTTGGGAAACCCACAGGGGAAGAAGCGAGAAATTGGGGGCCTCGACGACGAGGGAGAGGGCTCCCATCAACAATACAAGGGCCATATTCATATGATCAACGGCGGCAACACCGGAGGCGATTCAACGAGCCAGAGGAAGAAGTGGGCACAGTCCCTCTACATTGGGGAGGTCAATCACATGCCCCCTGCTAAAAGGCCGAGGGCGGATCCCATCTTCTTCACAGATGCGGACCTCCCCTCGGGCTCCCTGCCGCATAGGGATGCCCTCGTCATCCGCACTGAGATCAATGACGCCATCATCCACCGGACTTACGTTGACACAGGGAGTTCTGTCAACGTCATGTATCTCAGCACTTTTCAAGAGTTGGGACTCGACAGGGGGTCCCTCCGACGCATCAACACCCCCCTCTCCGGATTTACGGGGGACAGCATAGACGCCGAGGGCGTCATCACCCTCGTGGTTGAGTTCGGCGACGGATCCCATGGAGCCAAGCTCGAAGTGGAATTCGTCGTCGTCAACCTCGACTGCGCACACAACATCATCCTCGGCCGTCCCGCCCTCGAGGATTTGGAAGCCGTCATCTCCATGAGGCATCTCTGCCTCAAGTTCCCCACACCCACCGGCATCGGCTACTCGAGGGGGAATCAAAAACTCTCCAGGGCCTGCTACCTTCAACTTACCAAGAAGGTTAGTAAAACAGAACTACGTGTGGACACCATCACCGCCAAGGCCCTGGAGGAAGAAGAAGGTAGGCCGAGGGCTGAACCTGCCGAGGAGACCGAAGATTTGTTACTCGATCCGGCCAAGCCGGAGAGAGTCCTGAAGATTGGAGCCAAGCTCCCCGAAGACTTGAAGGCTGGCATCACCAAAGCCCTCCGCGCCTACTCCATTGTTTTTGCATGGGGGCCGGAGGATATGCCGGGAATTGACCGAAGGGTTATCACCCACCGCCTAGCGGTAGACCCTTCGGCCAAACCAGTGCAACAGCGGAGAAGACCCCTCTCGGCCGAGAGAAGGGAGTTCGTAAAGAAGGAGGTATCTATGCTCCTCTCCATCAAGCACATCAAAGAGGTGAAATACCCTTCTTGGCTGGCAAACGTAGTCCTCGCACAGAAGCCTCCTACCTTCCGCATGTGCGTGGACTACACGGATCTGAATAAGGCGTGCCCTATGGACCCCTTCCCTCTGCCGAACATCGATCAACTTGTGGATGAGACCGCGGGATGCGAGATTATGTCCTTCCTCGACGCGTTCCGCGGGTATCATCAAATCTACATGCATGAGGAAGACGCTGAAAAAACTGCCTTCATGACACCCGAAGGCATCTTCTGCTATCTTGTGATGGCCTTCGGCCTCAAAAATTCAGGCGCCACCTACACACGCATGGTGGCTAGGGTCTTTCAAGCTGTCCTGGGACGCACCATGGAGGCTTACGTTGACGATATGATCGTCAAAAGTAAGAAGGCAAGCACTCACGCCGACGACCTCCGGGAGATTTTTGCCATCATGCAAAAATTCAACCTCCGGCTAAATCCAAAGAAATGCACCTTCGGCGTGCAGGGAGGAAAATTCTTGGGCTACATGGTCAGCCGAAGGGGTATTGAGGCCAACCCCGAGAAGATTCAGGCCATCATCAACATGGAGCCTCCACGCAACGTCAAAGAAGTTCAGCGGCTGACGGGTCGCCTGGCGGCCCTCAACCGATTCCTCTCTAAATCAGCCGAGAGGGCCCTCCCCTTCTTCCAAATCATGAGGAAGACAGCTGGCTTCCAATGGACATCTGAGTGTCAAGAGGCCTTCGACGAACTCAAGAAGTACCTCTCCTCTCCCCCAGTGCTCTCCAAACCAAAGGTGGGGGAGACCTTATACTTATACCTCGGTGTTAGCCCTGCGGCTATCAGCTCAGTACTGATCCGAGAGGAAGACGGCATCCAACACGCCATCTTCTACGTCAGCAAAACCCTCCGGGAGGCCGAACTCAGGTATTCTCCCGTCGAGAAGACAGTGCTAGCGATCGTTTGGACCGTCAAGAAGCTTGGCCACTACTTTCAAGCTCATCCAGTCCAGGTGCTCACTCATCAACCCCTCGGCGCCCTCATGAGGAGTCCCACTAGCTCCTCTCGGATGGTGAAATGGGCCATCTTCCTCAGCCAATACAACATAGATATCCGTCCGAGGCCTGCCATCAAGGGCCAAGCCCTGGCAGACTTCGTAACGGAATGCACCGCAAGATCAGCGGTGGATGAGGAGCCTTCGGCACCCCTCGATGAGTGGTGGACCCTCTATACCGATGGCTCCTCGGCTACCAAAGCATGCGGAGGGGGAGTAGTTCTCATCACACCCGAGGGCTTCCGCGCCTATTATGCCATCCGCTTCTCCTTCAAAGTCTCCAACAACGAGGCCGAGTACGAAGCCCTCCTATGTGGCCTTCGGCTGGCAGCGAATCTGAAGGCTAAGATGATCCACGTCAAGTGTGACTCCAAACTTGTTGTGGGTCAAATTTCCGGGGAATACGAAGCCAAGGAAGGGAGGATGAAACAATACAAAGAAGCGGCTAAGGAGTTGCTCAAGGTATTTGAGGCACATTCCCTCACCCAAATACCGAGGGCTCAAAACTCCGAGGCCGATATTCTATCGAAGCTCTCGGATGAATCCCCCGAGCACCTCTCCAAAATTGCAAGAATTGAGGAACTCAGCCTCTCAAGCATCCACGCGAGCCCCGTCATGGACATCCACCTAAGGCCGGAGGACTGGATCTCTGACATCATCGCCTTCATCACCACAGGGCAACTGCCCCAAGACGAAGCCCGCGCCAAGTTAGCAAAGCTGAGGTCTCCCAGCTATACCCTCGAGAATGGGAGGCTTTACAAAAGATCTTACAACGGCACCCTCCTTCGGTGCCTTCACCAAGATGAGGCCGAAGTCGCCATGGAGGAAGTGCACAGTGGCACTTGCTCAGCCCACCAGGGACCCTTCTCCATGTCCCGAAGGCTCATAGTTCAGGGCTACTTCTGGCCCACGATGGCTAGAGATTGTGCTGATCTAGCCCGAAGGTGCACCGCTTGCCAACACTTTCAAAAGGCCCCCGGCAGACCAGCGGTCAACTATGCTCCCATCAGCACCGCTATACCCTTCTCCAGATGGGGGATCGATTTAGTGGGACCTCTGCCGAGGGGTACCTCCAACAACAGGTACATTATTGTGGCCATTGACTACTTCACCAAATGGGTAGAGGCCGAACCCCTCGCCAGCATCACGGAGGCCCGGTGCCGTCACTTTGTCCTCAAGAACATTCTCACAAGGTTTGGCGTCCCCCAACAAATCATCTCCGACAACGGGACTCAGTTCGAGGCAGCCCCCTTCTGCGCCCTCCTTGAAGCTTGGGGCATCAGGCACACATTCTCTTCCGTTGCCTACCCTCAGGGCAACGGGCAAGTAGAGAACGCCAACCGAACCCTACTTGAAGGGTTGAAGAAAAAGCTGGAAGCCGAAGGAGGAGGCTGGGTAGAAGAGCTACACAACATCTTGTGGGCCTACCGTACCACCCCTCGGCGTGCAACAGGCGAAACACCCTTCTCCCTATGCTATGGCTTTGAGGCTAAGGCTCCAACAGAAGTTACCCTTCCTACCCGAAGGGTGGAACAATATAAGCCCGAGGCCAACGACGCCAACATGGCCCTCGACCTTCATCTCATCTCGGAACGCCGAGAGCAAGCTTTCCTCAGGGCCGAAAACTATAGAAGACAAGTCAAAGGATACATCGACGCCAAGGTCCGCTCCCGGGAATTTCAGGTGGGTGACTACGTCCTCCGACGAAGGGAGGCCAGTCTACCCACCGAAGGAGGGAAGATGGCGCCCAAGTTTGAAGGCCCCTACATTGTCTCAGCCATCATCAAACCGGGGACATACAAATTAAAACGTCCTAATGGGACAGAGATTCCTAGACATTGGAATGTGCACCACCTGGTAAAGTTTTATCAATGAGCGGCCAAGCCCTCATCCTCAACAAGTGTAAATTTCAATGGCCCAAGGCCCCATCCGTCTTTGAAGAATAATCAAAAGGCCAAGCCTTCATCACCTACATATTGTACAAGCGGCCCAAGGCCCCCCTTTCTCTCCTACAAATGAGCGGCCAAGCCCTCATCTCTTCACCAAAATAGGCCCAAGGCCTCTTCCTCTCAGGAGGGGGAACGACAATTTAGGTACCAAGTACCAAGTGTATGGGTCACCCCCACCACTCTGTGAAAACACCAAGTGTTTTCCCAAACTTTTACATACTCTCCAAAAAAAAAAAAAAAAAAAAAAAAAAAAAAAAAACCGGGGGGGTGTAACACCCCTCGGCTCCGGCTGGTACCAAGTGCCCCCGGCTATTTGTGTCCCGCACACAAATAAAACCCTTCCCAGGAACGCTTTCCGCGCCATCCCCCAAGGGGAGGCAGGCAACGGACCATGTCCCGGGCCCAGGATTCGACTTCCACAAACGAAACGCTCCCCGCGCTATCCCCCAAGGGGAAGCAGGCAACAGACCATGTCTCGGGCTGAGGGGACGACTTTCAAAACCGAGGCGCTTTCCGTGCTATCTCCCAAGGGGAAGCAGGCAACAGACGATGTCTCGGGCCGAGGAAACGACCCTCAAACCCTTCGGGATATCGGAAGGTCATTCCCGAAGGGGGAGCCAACGGTTTGTTCCGTTGCCTCCCATATAGGCCAAGCCTTTCCTAGACACCAAGTTTCTAGATGCCTCTCCTACACCATCTAAAAAAAAAAAAAAAAAAAAAAAAAAAAAAAAAAAAAAAAAATAAAAAAAAAAAAAAAAAAAAAGATGTGTAGGGGGGAAGGAAACTCCCCGGATACTATTCTCCCCGGAGGCTCAACACTTCGGATATATATTACCGAAGGCTCCTACAAAGGCACAAGAAAATCATTCGGCAACAAGTCGTCTGGCTACATAGCCGAAGGCTCGGAGTACAAACGGTTCCCCCGGAAGCCCACGAAGAGGCCTCACCAACAGAACTTCACCAAAACTTGGCTAAGTCCAAATTTTCAGTGAGACTAAGCGGCAAATGATATGCCGAAGGCTCCCCCTTTTCAAAAGCTTACTACACGATGAAGCTAGTCTATCTCACATTCGGAGGCAAGCCCTCGGATCGGTGGAGCAAGTTCATAAGACCTACAACGGCAGGAGATTCATCAAACTCCTTTATCTGAGGGCTCACTACAATGCCTGTTGAAAATCTGGGGGAAATTTGACTAAGTCTAAAAAACAACAGCGACCCCCCGGTAATCCCACATTGCACCCGAGGGGTCCTGATTTTGTGCTATCCCCCGACGGCCATGCACGTCTCACACTCGAAGGTCCCCTACAGCATCTATTGAAAACTTCGTGAAAAAATGACTACGTCCACAAATGTAGACCCTTCGGGGGGGCAATTCTTCAACTACACACTCATTGCCGATGGCCCCTAAAACTACTTGGCGATGACCTAAAGCTACACTACTGACGAAGGCTCAGCATTTCCGAGGACATAAGATACAATTTCATTTCTGAGGTTCTGCTTTGCAGCCGAAGGGTTTTGACAAAAGTTTTGCTTAGAAAAATTTCTAAGTCCACAACGACAAGCCCCCGGCAACCTCAATATACGACTGGGGGCTCATGAATGGTTTCACACTTGGAAAATTTTCTTTCTAAGTCCACAACAACGACCCCCCAGCGATTCTACTCTACAACCGGGGGCTAGCAGGGAGTTACACTTAGAAAAATTTCTAAGTCCACAAACTTATGGCCTCCGGGAAAAAATACATAGTGAAGAAAGGCATACATTCACACAGAAGAATCGAAAATGAAGGCAACCATTCATATAACAAAACAAAACCCGAAGGCGAACATTCATGATAATTGTTGGGGAGTTGCAGAAATGTTTGTTTACAAATGGCCGAAGCCGATGAAGCGCTGATCTATTACAAAGAGATTGAAAACATGAATTTCCTAAGGGGCAGCTTCATGATTGCCTCCTTTTGACCTGGAGGCTGCGTCATCTTCAACTTCCTCGTCATCGGCCTCCTTCGCTAGCTCAGAATCTTCAAGCAGCTCTCTTTCCTCGCCTTCGGGCAGAGGGATCCGCACATCGGGCTGAAGGGGCGGAAGGCCGTAGGCTTCTGGCTTGAACGTCTTCGGATCAACATTGAAATGCCGAGCCAGCTTCCGGTAGATGTTGGCTTGGGTGAAGTACTCACCGCCTTCGTAATAGCTCTTCCCCTTCTGAGCTAGCCACATCGCCCCGGGGCCACCGACCCAGCCGTCGACGCTTTCCTCGATTACCGAGGCTATCCACTGCTTGTGGCCCTCGGATTTCCATCCCCCAGCGACAAATTCAGAAACGGCATCTTTCTTCGCCTGACCGATAGCCTCCCGTTTTTCCTCCTCGGCCTTGTCAGCAACCTTCTTGGCCTCCTCAGCAGCCACCCTCTCAGCATCCGCCTTCCCCTCGGCTCTGGCAATAACCTTGCTATTCTCAAGGATTTGGTTGAAGGCCTCTTGTTCCAGCCGAAGGGCTTCCCGGGCCTCACGAAGCTGCCTCCGGGACTCTGCCAGGGCCTCATCGGCTTGCCGCTTCTGGGCCTGTGATTCCTCCAACCTCTTGAGGAGCTCACCAAGTCCGAGGGCAGCCTGCAAAATCGAATCATCGAACAACGAGGGTCAAAGCTCGGAAATCAAAATATGTTAAACAAAACGGACTAAGTCAAAAGTAGGAAGGGAAAAATCTTACAGTGACGGAAGCTTGTAGGATCTTGCCGCCGAGGGCATCGTCCTTCATCCTGGACAGCACCGACTTATCCGTCGGGGGAGTGGCGCCATTTAAAAACTCCCTCGGGTTGAGGGTGCCGTGCATAATGGCGGTCCCCTTCGTAATGGAGAATTGCACGTTCTCCGTAGGCCATGTCAATTCAGCCCCCCGACCCGAGGGAGCGTTGGCAGTAGCAATCACCACCGGCGTGCCGGAAGAGGAATGACCTTCGGATAAAACCACCGGCTCCCCCTTCGCACTGACAGACTTCTTAACTTTCTTGCCTTCGGGAACGACGCCTTTGCCGGGCGCTTTCCTCTTTGCCACCTCGGTTTTGATGGCACCAGCTTCGGGGGCATCTTTGGGGGGGGGTCCCGGCGATTTGGGCCTGGGCGGCCTCATCCTTGCGGAAGAATTCATCAACGGGCTTATGTGACCCAGCCTCCTTCTTTTTTGGCTCCTTGGCCAACTGCTTCTTCAGCCTGGCGAAATTCTTCGCGTCCATCTCGGGGCCTGCAAAAAAGCATTCCAATATTAGAACAGAACAATGAAGTAAGAAAAGCAAGAAATTCCTAAGTACACAACTAGAAGCCCCCGGCGATCACCTTCGGCGCTCTCATAAACCCTGTCTATCAGAGGGTACTCCTCATCAGCCTCCCCCATCAAGCGGAACCGCCGAAAGCTAAGCTTGAAGAGTTCTTCCGGGAGGGTAGCATCCTTAATGGTCTTCAATTTGTCTGACCCCTCCGGTTTCTCGGCCAGCTTCCTCCCATTCTTCACAAGAGCAGCATTCCCGACCTTCGGGTGCCTCTTGAAGTTGTCCCGAAGGGGGGCGGCGAATGGATTTTCCGCCATTCGAACATAGCAGAACTTGTCCTTCCATCCCTTGTGGGACGAAGGGACCTCGGAAAACAGTCTGAACTCGGGGATCTGTTGCAAGTTGGCAAACCCCCCGGCATTAGAGTGCCCTCCCCGGCAAAGGTTGAACGACAGGAAGAACTGGTCCAAAGAAGGCTCTACCTTCCTCTCCCGGCATAGGGACAGAAACCCCGCCAGATAAGAGTGGCTATTGGGAGTCAACTGGCAAGGGGCGAGCTTAACAAAGCGGAGATATTGTAGCACGAAGGGATGGAGGGGGAACCGGAGGCCCAGCTCCACCGACAGGATATGCACCGCGAAACAGCCGGCGGGGGGCGTGAAGAAGCACGTCATTCGGCCCCGGCTCCACCACCTGTGCCGAAGGCCCAACGAAGAACTGTGTCGCCACGTACTCCGCATGTGTGGCCTTCGTCCTCACCTCTAGAGCAGCAGTGTTCAGATATGAGTGCCCTTCGGGTATCCCTACGGGCCTTCCGGCGTCAACAGCTGCTTGTTTCCTTTTCGAGGGCCCCCTGGTCTTCTTCTTCCTCTTGCCCGGAGCCACACTCAGGGGTTCCGGATCGAGGGGTCTGGAGCTTCCGGCATCGGCGTCATTATGAGCAGGTAGGACGGCAATGGTGACCTTCTTCCTCTCCTTTTCCTCCTCCTCCTCGGCCACTTGGATTGCGAGGGCCAGCTCCTCGTCCTCATTCACTTGCTCGAAGTCTTCGGCCTCCATCTCGGCCCGAAGAGCGTTTTGAACCTCCTCAGCTACCACGTGGTCATTATTGGCCGACAGTGTCTCACTCGAGGATTCCACCTCGGATATACTCTCGGACTGCACCGAAGGCTCTTTGGAAATATTTTGAGAATCGCTTTGCGAAGACATGTCCGAAGGGTTTAAAACAGAGGGCTTCCTAGGCGACTCTAACGTTTAGCCTAAGGACGACAAAAGCTGAAAGCACTAGGGAAACAAAGAGCGGAGGAAGAACTGACCTCAAGAGTCGCGTTTGATCGAAGGCAAAGGTTTCTCTCTCTAGAAAATTCGGCAGAGCTTCGCTAGAGTTTATGAACGCACAAGGAGGACTGAGCTCTGCCTTGGGGTATTTATAGGCAGATGGGCCTCGAGAACTGGGCCTCAACTCGAAAGCCCATCATTACACGCCGCCGGTTCAACCAATGGGTGGCACCCGCCAACTGAATCACGCCACGTGGAACCCCCCTCCAACGGCTCTTTTCCAACGGCTATATTACAACCACTATACTTCGACAACACTGGGACGCCCTCGAATGATAACCTCCGGTTATCACTCTCCGCAGCCCTCAGACAACGGGTTCCACCAACACATCATAACTCCTTCACCCCGAACTTGCCTTCGGCCTAAAGGAGTGGGGGACTGGGACACACCCCTCGGGAAACACACCCGACTAAAAATGAAAATGTGCCACATACAAGAAACCTACAAATGACACATGCATCCCTCGGGTGCGTACACCATTACACCCTTCGGCAAAGCAAAATGTCAGAAATTTTCCACAGTCACTGACAAAAATGAGGCAGCCCTCATCACAACACATACAGATATTATTTACGCCTCCCTCAGAAAACCCTCGACATGTGAGGGACTGAGGAGAGGCTCCGGCATTCATACAAACGTTATACTTCCTTCAGAAAACCCTCGGCATGTGAGGGACTGGGGGAAGCCTTCGGCAATCAGCAGAAGACGAGTTCTCCAACAAAGGCACCCAACGAAATGATGCAGCCTCCGGAAGAACCAACACATCTACTCCTTTTCCCTCAAGTACCTTTCGGCAAAAGGAGTGAGGGACTCCTGATGGAGTATATGGCCCGGGAACCCCCGACCCATGGACTCCTACTTCTCCTACACAAGTCCATTGAGCCCAGAGAACAACTCAGGCCCAAATGCAACGGCCCGAGCCTCAAAGTAACCCAGAACACACACTGGGGTGCCTTCGGCCTCCTTGGCCGAAGGCTCCAAAACTCACAGGATAGCCTTCTCTAGCATAAGAAGCTACTGGGAGAAAACGGCGAAAAACATGAGCCTTCGGTATTATCGAGCCCTCGGCATCAGAGAGGCCTTCGGCTGAACAAAGCCTTCGGTCACACAAGGCCTTCGGCTACACAGGGGTCCTCGGTTACACGGAGCCCTCGGCTACACCAGAGGCCTTCGGCCAAGCATGCTCAATCATCGAAGATTCCTTTTGGAGACAGCCAACCACCGCATTTAATGCCACGTCACATCCGCCAACCGCATTCAATGCGGTGAACGTACCACTGCCGGTGCCAACCGGCTGATGTGACCCTTCGGCCGTTGGATTACTGACACGTGTCCCCTCATCGCATTTATTGCTGCTATAAATAGCAGCCCATTTCTCCTTGTAAAACACAATCTACATCTCAACTCCACATCTCGAGTTCATTTAATAAAATCGACTCTCTCTCCTCCTATTTTGCTCTGACTTCTCTCTAAGTTATTCCCGCAATAACCCCTCGGATAAGATACCCCCGGGTAGACTATCCATCAAGTATAGATGCAAATGCAAGAAGTTGTTATTACCAGTTAATACTTCTGGGCCATTTAGTGATCACTTGATATTTTTCTTTCCTGCTTGGTTTTGTTTATGCGCATCTCAGGATTTGATTTTGGAGCCTTCTGGTAATCCTTCAAATCTTTTCAATCAAATGCTCTCCCTAAAATTTAGGAATTTTGAAGTAAAATATTTTCCTCCCCTTCTTCTAAGGCCACCCTTCAAAGTTGTCCATCTCCGTCTCGGGTTTACCTTTAGCCTTCCATCTTGCTCATCATCCTACTACGCTCTCATCTTTTCTGGGAGGTTCCTGGCTTCCTGCCGGTGTATGACAGCCAATTTTGTGGGAGGTCATGCTTCACTTGGTGCAATTTTATCTGCTCGCCAATCAATTTAGTCAATGACACTAGAGCTTTTAACCGCTTCAGCCTGCACTGTTTGTCTAGTTGTAGGGGAAGGATGAAGAAAATGGTGTGCTCAATCACACACCAGAGACTTCCTTTATCATCTCAATAAATTATTATTTAATCACCTCTTTGGTGAAGCACAATATTTGATTTGGTGCAAGAAGAATGTTGATGTATTCAAGATAAGAGGGAAGTAATGTTGATATGGTCTGTCAAATTTAAGACGATGATATTATCGAAAGGGTCCCTCTATCCTTTGGCCAAACATTTTCTTTTAGTTGCTCCCTCTTTTAATTTTGGGAAAATTATTATTAGCCCCTGAGATTATGACATAATTATTAATGCAATCTTGCATTTTTAAAAATCAATTAGTTACCCCCTGAGTTTTGATCATTCTCACTACATGCCCCCTCATGTGAAATTAATTTTTACAGTAAAACTGCAAAACACAATTTATTATCATAATTATGAGTCATTGTTTTTATCGTTATTTTTCTACTTAGCTATTCGATCGTGGAATAAATATTGATCAAAGTAGTTAAGGCAGAGAACCAATGCCACTTCTTTCGTGTGTAGCAAAGAACCAAGAAAAAATTGAATTTTATCAATCCATGACCTAAAAGATTGATCTAGTATTTATAAGAGACCTAAGAGACAAAAAATGTATCGATATAGGGTCTGAATAAATGAAACCTATCAATCTAAGAACTAAAATATACATCATAGATTTTGATTTGTTTAATTTTTTATTAATTTTATTAGTAATTTTGATGATTTATTCTTGACAAAAAGTTTATTAGTTTAATAAGCTTAAATGATATTTAACTTTTTAAAATAAAAAATATAAGAGTTCATGATATTTTGTATCTTACTCGTGAATCTTATCGCTTAACTATTTTCATTATTCCACGATTGAGTAGCTAAGCATAAAAATAACGGTAAACAATAACAATGACTTATAATTATGATAAAAAAATGTAATTTACTGTAAAATTTAATTTTATAAATAATTTTTATTGAATTTAAGAGTTATATTAAATTTAATTTCATAAATATTAACGTGAGGGGGCAAACAATGAAAACAATCAAAACTTAGGGGGTAATTAATTGATTTTTGAAAATGCAAAATTGCATTAATAATTATGCCATAACCTCAGGGGCTTATAATAATTTTCCCTTTAATTTTCCACATTCATCATTGTCACACATTATTGTGACAACCAAAGTGGCATCACGCAAATACTAAAGTCCTATCAGGGGATTGAAAACATAAAAATTTAAAGACATGCTAAATCTTTTAGTCTATCTCCTTGATAATAGTCTATACTATTTTAATTTGTACATCTTTTAATATACCAAATTAATTATATGATGGAAAAAGATCTCATCCATTTGGATGAACAGAAGGCATCGTCCTGCCGTCGCTGTTTGGGGTGGTTTATAGTGGTATTTTTTGATGAAATTTTTTTAGCATGTTTCTCATCAAGACTAGTTTATCCACAAACAATTTCAACAAAAATTTCGACCGGGAAGACAATCAAATAAATTTTGGAAAATAACTGTGTTTTATAAGTATAATTCAGCGCAATTATATTCACAAATTTATTTGACTACCTTCCTGATCGAATTTTTAGTTGATATTTTTTGTGGATAAACTAGACTTGATTATGAACATGCTCAAAACAATTCATCAAAAATTTCCACCAGGAACCTCCCCAAAAGGCGGCGTCCGGACAACGGCTCCTATCCCCCGGCTGAACAAGATCATTATTCTTTTCATTATTGTGGATTGTTGGAATAGATCAATATCTCCAAATATTAATTTGGCAACTTTCTAAATCGTTAACGTTCCGTCATAAAGGAATTCCAGGGGTTCCCAATTGAGAGCTGCTTGGGTACCCCAATTTGTACCCCAAAGTGTACACCGTCTGTGTACACAGACATTTGGGTAGAAAGTTCTGCCCTCTTTCAAACGAATTGTCTGTGTACACAGGCAATTCAGGGGGGTGGGTACAAATTGGGGTACCTATAGAATTTTTGTTCCCAATTATTGTGGTAATTACGCGTTTGATCTACTTTCATCAACTCTATTTCATTTATAGCCCAACACATTATTCTTTTCAATATTAAACTTTTTCCTTTTCAGTTTTATGTTTTACATTTCAAACTAAAACCTGAGGTCCTAAACCATCCCAACGTAATAATTCCCATCAGCATCCAAAGCTCCACCACCGAACAAAGTCCTTTCTCCCCTCTCCACGGCAAAAGCACTCGAGAAGAAGGTATAGCCCCGAGACAAAATATCCAGCCTCACCCTCACTCACACACATAGACTCGTTGCGTGGAGAGGGGATACCTTCTTCTCGAGTGAGGGTGAGGCTGGATATTTCGTCTCGGAGCTATACCTTCTTCTCGAGTGCTTTTGCCGTGGAGAGGGGAGAAAGGACTTTGTTCGGTGGTGGAGCTTTGGATGCTGATGGGAATTATTACGCTGGGATGGTTTAGGTTTTAGTTTGAAATATAAAACATAAAACTGAAAATGTTAGATCTATATTTTTGGGCTTGTATATTCTTTATTGTATTTAGTCTTGTGCATTATTTCTTGGGCCAAGGGTTTGTGTTTTTCGGCCATCTCATGTATAAATATTTGGTAAACTATTGAGAAAAGGGAGGAATGATTTTCTTTGGCCAATACCGAGTCTAAACCGCAACATGGTATCAGAGCAGTCTTAGGAGTCTTCGGCGTCTTCCTTCTCGGCTGCCATGGCCGCCGATCTTTCTTCCCCATATTATCTTGGGTCCGGTGATCAGCCCGGAAATCTTATTACTCATGTGATTTTTAAAGGCGACAACTACGTGGGATGGTCTCGCGCGATTACCTTGTCTTTAAAAGCACGACGCAAATTTTGCTTTGTGGATGGAACCCTCACAAAACCGACCGAAGCGGCGAAAATACTAGACTGGGAAACTAACAACTCAATGATAGTTTCCTGGTTGTTAAGAAGCATGGAGGCCAATGTGGTAGTATCCATACCATTCCATGAAGAGGCCCGAGCACTTTGGTTGTATTTGGAGAAACGATTTAGCGTTGCTAACGGACCACGCCTTCAACAACTCCGCGCATCTATTACGCAGTGCAGGCAGAAGAAAAATACGTCTGTGGATGAATACTTCACAACGTTGATGGGTTTGTTTGACGAACTGAGCCGGCTTAAACCTCTTCACACGTGTACGTGTGGTTTGTGCACATGTGGAGTTGCTGGGAAATTCACCGCGGACCGGGAAGAAGAAAAACTTCACCAATTCCTGATCGGGATTGATGACGAATTGTATGGCACTACTCGTTCTAATTTGCTCTCACACACTCCTGTTCCAGACCTGAACCGTGCGCATCAGGTAATTCTTCAAGAAGAAAATTCGAGGGCCATTGTTCGTGGAAAACAGCCGGCCCCGGTGGTTGATGTTCATGCGTTCGCTGTCACGAAAAATCGTCCGGATCGGGCCGAACGTATGAAGCTTCTGTGTAGTCATTGTAAACAAAAAGGGCATGAAATCGGGAGTTGTTTCAAACTTCATGGCTATCCGGAGTGGTGGGAGGAGCGGAATCGTAACAAAGCAAGCACCGGTGGGGATCGTGAGGGCGCTGGCCGTGGAGGGGGGGCTGCTAGAACTCACGCCGTATCCCCAGCTCTACTGCCAGCGGGTGGCAGCGAGTCTGCTTCTTCCAGCAGATCGGTCAACGGGCTGGATAGCTTGACCGCGGAGCAAGTCCAGGCTCTACTGAAACTGATTGATTTTGAGCCTAGCCCGGGGGACCGAATGTCAGGTACGTGTTCTACCTTATCATGGATACTTGATACTGGGGCATCTCGCCATGTCACAGGTGATGCGTCATGTCTCGAACACCGCACTCGGATTCAAGCTTGTCCGGTTGGATTACCTGACGGAAGGACAGTAGCTGCCTTAGTAGAGGGACGTGTACATTTATCTCAATCCTTAGCACTTGACCATGTGCTTTATGTACCGGGACTGAATTGTCACCTCATATCTATCTCGCAATTAATTGATCAGTTGGCATGTAACGTTATTTTCACTAATTTATTTTGTGCTATTCAGGACCCACACTCGAGGAACCTGATTGGAGCCGGTGAGAGGCGAGATGGGCTTTATTTTTTCCGTGGTGTTCCAGCTTTACATGCCGTGCACAAGTCGGATCTGTCAGATTTTGAGTTATGGCACCGGAGATTGGGTCATCCATCGGATCGAGTACTTAAGCTTTTACCTCAAATTATTACTAGTTCTGTTAAGAAGTCTTTGAATAAAACCTGCGAGGTGTGTCCGCAGGCCAAACAAGTCCGTGATTATTTTCCTATTAGTCATAGCCGAGCTACTCGTTGTTTGGAATTAATTCATTGTGATTTGTGGGGACCCTATAAAACTCCCTCTACTTGCAATGCTATTTATTTCTTGACATTGGTTGATGATTTTTCCCAACAGAAAAGGAAAAAGTTTAATATTGAAAAGAATAATGTGTTGGGCTATAAATGAAATAGTTGATGAAAGTAGATCAAACGGGTAATTACCACTATTTTATTTAATAATTAAAATTATTTTATCTTCCCCGTTATATCCTTCTAGCTTCTAAAGTGATCCTAGGCCATATATGCAGCCCTCTGTCTCCTTTTCATCCTCGTTGTTCCTCCTCAGAATGAGGGATACCAGTAAGGCAGTAACCACTAACCATCTGCAAAATTAGCTCTTATCTTCCCACCTCTCTTATCAATCAGCCATTTTAGTAGACTAACAAGAAGGATAACATCTCTATTGTGTGCTTTAATTAACAGGAGAGATCAATGAGTTCATGGTCTCAATGGATCATGTGGAGTCTTCTCTGCCTCTGGTCCCTGAGACATTTTTTCTTCTCAGTTCTCCCCTCTTCTCTAGTTCTCTAACGTTTCGAATCTGAACAATATATAAGGGATTGGTTGTACTGGAAATCAGGGACGGATCCAGGATTTCTATTCAAGGGGGGCGAAATTTTTCGGTAGTGTAGGGGGTGAAAAATTTTTCGTTAGTGTAGTGGGGCGAAATGTTTTCCTCTAGTGTAGCGGGGCGAATTTTTTCCACTACTGTAGGGCTATGCGGCTAATTTTATTCAAAAAATGACATTAATACATACACATCCCCAATGACATTTAAATCTATTAAGTTGTACATTCTAGGTTTAAATTAGACGATGACAAAGACATCAACCAATACATTTTTAATAACTTCTACATTGTTTAACCTCATGAATCGGTTATTATTGATTAGTAATTTTTGTCCGGCCACCAAGGAGGGTGTTCATGAGTCATGACTCATGAGAAGTTTTCTTAATATTACAATAGTAGTATGTATGATATTATTATTTTTAGAATAGTATGCACCACATACACACACACACATATATTGTGCATATTATATTTTAATATTTGTATTAATGCTATAATAATTTAAAGTTTATTATCTATGCAATAAATTATTTTTAGAAAGCAATAAGTAAATGAATTATGTAATTTAATGTCAATAAACATTTATATTTTGGATTCATTTCACGTGATCTAAAAACTGTGTAATTAGTGTGTCTGATATTTAATATTGTTTGATATATATTTTACAAAATCAAGTACTTGTTATCTAATAAAAATAATTAAACATTACAAAACTAGGAATTCTTATATAATAAGTATCCTAAATCTTAAACAACGAGTTATTCTATTGATTATTTGTTTAAGTTATGTAATTATTTTAGATGTTCCTTCTTTTAAATCTTCAATTAAGTATTACATTATGTAACACTATATATTACTTTTGAAAATTAAAAGCTAAGGGGGGCGAATCTAATTAAATTATGAAAGTTTTATGAAAATATTACATATATGGTAGAAAATTTTGAAAGTCCAAGGGGGGCGGTCGCCCCCCCGCGCCCCCCCTAAATCCATCCCTGCTGGAAATTAAAAGATTGAAAAAACCAAGTGAAATCACCTAACTTCCAACCACTTGAACTCGGTAGCTCTAGTTTGATCTATATTTTTATGGGCATGAGGATAATTGTAATCCTCACAAAGCTCCCTCAAAAATATTTGTTTCGTAGGGCTCATCGGCTGATCGGCATCACAGATAACTCAGGGGTGGAGGATGACGAAGGGACTTTAGTATCCTAGACTAGGGGTAATTTAGATATTTGGAATTAATATTTGTGAATAGAATTAGAGTTTTTACCCCTAAATAGGACCAAATTATGATCAAAACTCCTAAATGGGAGTTAATGTTTTATTATTCCTAAATAGGACTCCTTATCACCAATTTACCCCTGCTTTAATAAAATCGATCTGACCATCTTCGGCGTCTTACTTCTCGATCGGCTTCTTCTCTGCATCTTATTTCTCGATCGGCTTCTTCTTCTCTGCATCTTACTTCTCGATCGGCATCTCCCATGGCATAGAGACTCTCTTTAGCATATCGCTCCAACCAACTTCTGTACAGGTAATTCCCTCCTCCTCTATCTCTTCCTTCTTCTCCTTCTTCTCTTCTCCTTCTCGTTTCTCCTCCTCCTCCTCCTCCTTTCTCCTCCTCCTCCTCCTCTATTCTTTGCTCGATCATCTTACGTTTATGATTATTTTCTGTTAATTTATTTAAAAATTTTCCGATTCTCAATGGAAATTTTATTTTTGGTTTGAGACTTTTGAATTCAAAACATTTGGGTATAAAATTTCAAGGCTTTTATTATGGTGTATCTTTAGCAGCTTATAAGAAATGCCACATTTATGGCATTTTTTTATGGAGATGGAAATATTGCATCTTTGGAAATGCCAATTTTTTGACATTTTCACAAATTTTGGCATTTTTAGGCATTGAATTGAATTTGTGGGCAACATTGCTTCTTCATTTTTCATCTCCTATTTCACATTTTCTACTCTAAAATGTTAAAATACCATAATTTATAATCTGAAAATTCCATATGTTTACATCTAGAAATGCCATTTTTTTGTCATTATTGTTATCATAATTTCAATTTTGCCTTAAATTGATACTATACACTCCATAGGAGGTAAACATGATTAATAAGAAGAAGAAGAATTTAGCTATGGTTCCATTCACGCTGCAGGAAAGGGTAAGTCGCCTCTCCGGAGGTGTGCAGCGGTAATCTCAGCGGCGACGGCCTCACTTGGCAGCGGCGGCGGCGGCCTCGACAGCGGTGGCCGTGCGCAGAAGGTATGATGCTGAAGGTGTCGGTGCCTCGGTGGTTTGGAGTTCAGGCATCGGCTATCTGCATCGTCAAATGCTGGGGGCGTTTTTTATTTGTTTAGCCCTTAGTTTCATTAAGGGCAATTTTGTCTAATCAGTTGATTTTTGGTCCTATAAAATATGAGAGTCCTATTTGTGCATTTGAACATTGATTTGGTCCTACTCAGGGAATTACCTCATAGAATTACCCTTGAACCAACCGTTTGCCTTGAAATATTCCTTCTTTCAGCATTCAAAGGGAATCAAAGCGCTACTCGGCTATTTTCAACTTTTTAGCAAAATTTATAAGACTAATTCATAATTTCTATAATAATTTGTACTGAGAGTTTTCGTAAAAGTAATCCGAAACTGTTTATTGACTAGTGCTGTCATGATAATCTCACCTTTATATAATATCAGAACAATCTCACCTTTGCATCTCATCTTCTTGTGTTGGACCTTGACCAATTGATGATCTACTATACCAGGTTTTTTTCTTTTTTCTTTTTTGAAAATCTTATATAAATAATCTCATCATTGACAAATCCGCTCAAAACAATCCTGCATTTCAATTTTTTTCCTTTTTTTCATCTTATTGTATCATTTTTTAATTTGTTTATGTTTTTACTTTCCTTTTTCTCAATAGTTTTTTCTTTCTTCTTCCTCCTTATTTTTACTTCTTCTCTTTTTATGAAGGAAAAATTGATAAGAATAATCCCACTTTTCACTAATTTTCTGACAATAATCTCACCTTTACATACTCCCAGAATAATCCCACCTTTGCACCTCATCTTCTTTCATTGGACCCATTCTTTGAAAATCTTATATAAATAATCTCATCTTTGTAGGTCATCAATAGGTCAGGGTCCAATGAAAGAAGATGAGGTGGAAATGTGAGATTATTCTTGGATTACGTAAATGTGGAATTATTATGAGAAGACCAGTGAAAGGTGAAATTATTCTTGTAAATTTTTCCTTTTATGTATCACTATTTGGTTAATTCTTTTTTAAAGGTTATCCCAAATTACTCGTTACTATTTTATTTATTTTGTATTTCAAAGTTTCTTTTTTTTAATCTCTTTTTTCCTCTTTTTCCCCCTTTTCACCTTCCTCAAATGTATTTGTTTTTTTATCCTTTTCACCCCATCCTTTTTTTGCTTGTTTTTGACATGTTAGTGAATAGTGACGATTTTTTGATCTAGATTTCTTCTTATTTTTTCTTCTTTTCAGATAATGTTTCTCACATCTACCTCTCTTCGTATAAAGAGAGTATAATAATTTTTTTTCTCATACTTCCTCGATATTTTTTCTTTAAATTTTATTTTTCCCTAATCTTTTGATCACAAAGATTTTTTCCCATAGCTGATGAAATTTATGAGTGGGCTTACTTAGAAAAATTCAATGATGTAGAAAGAAAAAAAAAATATTGATGGTGTAATTAAGGTAACAAGAAGAAAGAATAGAAGATAGAAGAAAACACACACACAAAAAAGTAACAAGAAGAAAAAAGGGAAAAGTGAAAATAAAAGGAAAATAGAACAAAAATTAAAATGTGAAAAAGATATTAATTAAAAGAGAATGGTTAAGAAAAGAAACACATAAAAAGGGAAACGAAATGAAAAATATGGGAAAAACGAAATGACACAAATCTGTTCTGAAACGAAATTTTACAAATAAAATTCTCATAATAGAGCGAGAAATAGAATAATAAATATGGAAAAGAAATAAAAATAAAAGGATGGAGAAGGAATTAAAAAGTGTCCAGGGAAAAAAAATTAGGGTGAAAGAATAAAAATGAAACATATGACTATTTTGAGCAGATTTGTCCAAAGTGAGATTAATTATATGTAAGACTTCCAAAGAAATGACAAAAAACCTGCTGTAGTAGGTCATCAATCGGTCACGTTTTGTGAAAGAAGATGTAGATGAGATTATTTTGGGATTACGTAAATGTGAGATTATTATGAAAAGGACGGTCATATATGTGATTATTATTGTCAATTTTCCTTGTTAAAATAAGTGATATTGTTATTATTACTCTTTCGCTGCTCTCCTTGCCCTATCATAATATTATAGTTTACTTGTAAATGAAATTTAATTACTAACATCTCCCAACACTCCATCCAAACATGCCGTAACACGTAATGTATTCAGTCTGCACATCATGAGTTCGTGTGAATGTATTTCAAATTTTATTACATTAACACGTAAAAAACATCAAAGAAAACTGAACCTCTTCACAACTTTTTTTTTTTTGAAAATCAATAACTTAATTATTATTAATAAGGGTAACCAGAAACATAACAACCAAAAGCCGAAGCATTACAATCACAACGTTCAATGCTACACTAAGGTGAGACAAAGAACAAAAAAGCCATATAAAAGTTATCATGTTCGCTAACCCTGCAACTATGTAGACTCGTCCCGCAATTTGACTGCTCGTGCTACTCGAAATAGGTACGGTTTGACTAGCCACCGAAAAGGATTTGTTAAACTTGCCGGTTTTCCAGCCACCGGTAAGGAGCGAAGTGCGGCAGAAATTGTTCCGGTTTCACCAGCCACCGGAAAGAAAGCAATCCATTCACTCCCATCTTCCTTGATCGGTGGTGGTTCAGGAGGGGGGCGATCGGCCTCTATATTGATACAGAACAAATCTCAGGATCTATAGAGAAGCCAATACACATGTCTTACTAACACCCAAGAACACTCGACCGATGATGGCGGGGAATATAAATCTGGCGAGCGACGACACTTCGCCACCGAAAATAATATCTCTAGACAATGCTAGGAAATAGACGCATACATAGAATTCAAAATATTGATCTAAAGAAATTTTTTTCATTATTGGGATCCAAAGAAAATTGAACAAAGAGAGGAAGAAGAAGAGGAGGCGGCTAGGGTTTCCCCTTCGCCGCTCCTCTCCTAAGGTGCGTAACTACGTGTGTCCTCTTCACAGCTTCTTAAAAGCTCAATACTTGCAACACAATAAAATATAACCATGTATAACCAAAATTGAAACAAAACACAAGTATAAATTTGATGATTTTGCGGCATCTCGTTTGCTGCGCTTATTAAATTAAATACCAGTAGATTACTAAACTAAGGCTGATTTCAAAAAATGTGACAACTTTTAAATTTGGACAAAAATGTGACTAAAATAAAGTGACAGCCAAATATTTATGTCACTGCCCATTTGCATGTCACTGTTGGATCACTTGGATGTCAGTGCCAGTCGTGTCACTGCTACCGCCATCATCGTGTCACTTCAACCGCCATCGCTCGTGTCACTGCCTCCGCCGCCGACCACAGTGACACCGCCATAGTGACACATTCAAAGTAACTCCTCCGCAATGACACTGGCCACATTTAACCATTCCAAAAACCCCACCGGCCACCTCCGCCACTGCAGGCAATGACAAAGGTTGCCCCCCCCCCCCACCGGCGTCGACCAGCGTGCCACCCCTCTCACTTGACTCTACCGGCAACCAAGCGCCCCAACCACCCCGCCATCCCATCACAGTCCACCATTGCCCACCACCATCCCATCACAGTCCATCACCACCCTTGCCGCACCACCACCGCGACCACCACCGTTGAACATTACCGCAGACCGCCGCCGACTGCCACCCACCCTCAGATTGACCCCTCAACCCCCAATCACCTTCCAAGACCCCTGCTTAACCCCAACCACCCCTGATCCCCCAGCCACCTCCTCATCTCCCAAGCCCCATCCCGACCCCCAACTCCACCATCTCATCTCCCTAACTCCACATCACTCTCCCCCAGCCCCTGCTCAGCAATGCCGCACACTACCTTCCAGCCTCGCCCCAGCCAAATTCAATCTGGAACTCAGATATGAAAATAAGAAGGAAAACCCCCAAAATCAATTTGGAATCCAAACAAAAAGGAGAAAAAGGAGAATCAAGGGTGGTGGCTTGGTAGTTGTCGCTGACTGGAGCCATGCATGACCGTGCGAAGAGGAGCGCCGGATTGGAGGAGGAACGACTAATTTGGCGAGGCAACCCATGCGACAAGGCAGCATGTGCGGCGAGTCTGAGGTGAGGCGGAGGCGAGTCCGGCGGGTTGGCACATTAAGGAAGATGCTCTGCGAAGAAGTACGCTGGAAAGAAATGCGCAAAGAAGTTGTTCGATGGAAAAAAATGCGCAGAGAAGAAAGAGGCGCGGGTGAAATGCGTTGGGTCGCCGGGTCACTTTTGTGGAATTTTTAAAAGTGGTCATATTTTTGTACACCAGAAGCTGAGAAGTAATATTGACACCATTCTTTCTACTGTATTAAATAAGAGCCTTAAAAAAAGAAGGCGTGCCGCCCTTATCCATAAAAGCGCCTTGAGGCTTTCAATATTCCGGTTTTTTCAAAATTTTCCAAGTGATGCGGCACTTTTCTTGAAAAATCGACGCAAATCGATATATTTTACGTTTTAATTTTGAAAAATGCTTGGAGTACACAAAATGTGTACACAAAATGTGTACACATGTCTGTCCTTCACAGAAACTTTGTCTGTCAGAGACAACTCATTTTCTGTTGTCTGTGGCAGACAAAATTTTTGTGAAAGACAGCCATGTATACACATTTTGTGTACCCAAACAAAACTCTTTAATTTTACATTTACGGGTTTTTTTTAAGCACAACTAATGTTTTTGAGATTATTTTAAAGATCTTTATTCCACGTGCCACACTTGTTTCATGAAAACGTTGTCATTATTACTGTGAATTTCAATTATTTTTAGGAAAAATTGACAAAAATAATTCACCTTTCACCGTTTTTTTCATAATAATCTCACTTTTAAATAATCTCACCTTTGCACCTCATCTTCTTTCATTGGACCCTCATGTTTTTTTACTCATTCTTTGAAAATTATACAAATAATCTCTTCTTCCACTTTTTAATTATATCCTTGTAAATGAGAGATTATTTATATAAGATTTTTAAAAAAGGTAAAAAACTTGGTCAGAGTCCAATGAAAGAACATGAGGTGCAAAAGTGGGATTATTTAAAGGTGAGATTATTATGAGAAGACCGGTGAAAGATGAGATTATTCTTGTCAATTTTTCCTTTTTTTTTACTCCCTCCGGTTTTTTAATAAACTTCACACTTTCCTTTTTGGAACGGTCTAAAATAAACTTCACACTTCCTTATTTCCTTTTTTTGGCAAAGAAATCTACATCAAAACAGTGCCAAACAGTGCCAAACAATGTCTCAACAGTGTCAAACAGTGTCTCAATAGTGCCAAACAGTGTCAAACAGTGCCTCAACAGTGTACACTACAGTAAAGTCAAATTTCTTTCCTTATATTGTGTGAAGTCAAAGAGTGAAGTTTAATTAAAAAACGGAGGGAGGGAGTATATAAATATAGGGTATGTATATAAATCATACAGACAAAAAGATTAAAAGAATGGGCTATGCCAAGAAAGAGGATAACCATCACCTCAAAAACCTGAATAAGATAAACACACTCTCGGCCAAGAACAACAATTAGGTGATGGGCCTAATAATCTATGAGTTCATGCGGGTTGCTGCCTTCCGTTGCCTCTAGTTGTTCCATCGCCTGCCACTGCTCTCCATAGTCCATACGTCGTCTGTTGCTGCTCTTCGTCCAGGCACCGTTTCGCTGCAGAAGTCTCGGTTCAGCGAGAACGAGAAACGGCTAACGAGTTGCGAATTAAACGAGTCCGGGCGGCCGGCGAAGCTGAGAAGAAGGTTATAGCTATAGCGGTCGGCGGTCTCAATTGCTCAATCGCTCAAATCTGAAATCTCAACTCCTCCAGCTTCAATACGACAATACCACAACTCCCAAGAATCAAGTGAGTTAAGGTAATTGAAACATTGAAATTTCTTTTTGTGAGAGATGAAATAGCATGTATAACCACCTTCTTATGTTGTAATTTGTAAATATAGTTTTATGATTCCGTGATTTGGTGGTATTGTGTAGTGTTGATTTTAGAATATTATGTGATATATACATATATGGAGCAACTTATAATTGTTTTGAGTAGCGATACAGTTGGCTTTATGTTTATATTTAGTTATATGTGTTTCAATGTGTTATGAACAAGTGGTATACTCCTTATTTAGTAATTGCATGACATAAAATCCATTAGTTTGGTATTTTTGTGTAAACCTATTTTATAATGTTTTGAATAAAAGCAATTAGATAGATGTATTTAATTTTCGTTACGGTTATTATCAATTTTTCGTCCTGGCGGCCCCTGAAAAAAAATTCTGTTTCGGCCACTGAAATATTAAAGTTGTTGGCTTTCTTGCTCGGGCTTAGATTTGGATGAATGCCATCCAGAAGTCTGAAGCATGACTAGCTTATTGTATTTTTATCCTTTTCTACTGACAGTTCTGAACTTGGCATTGGTTGAGTTTCCTGGTCTTACTATAGTTGCCGTTGGTGACGATATTTTTCCTCCTAAAAAGTAAAAAAGCGGTTCCTTTGTATTTCTGTTTTGTGTCACAAGTATAAATTCAATAATTTCAGGTCAAGTAATTAAGGTAAAACAACTCTATGCTGGTGTAGGGGAAGGAAGCCTGACTGGAGCGGACTAAGCTTTGCAAATCAGCTAGCCAAGGTAGACGTTCCCGTAAAGCTCTTGATTAGTAGACTTTGGAGTGGAATATAGCATGAATGAGGTTGATATGATTTTTGTAGGAGCAGATTGAGTGGTTGAAACTTGAAAGTGGAGGTATAATCTTAACATTATGTTTTGGTATTTTTATCCTTAGCAGATATGAAGATTGATTTATCCCTCCCTTTCACCATACACAATTATTTCTCTATTGCGTTACAATTATCCGTAGCAGATATGTTGAACTTTCTATCTAATGGCAATAAAAGGAAGCTGAAAATGACAAATAGAAATCTCATAGCGAGGTATTTTAAATTAAACTTAATGTCAGGTTCCTTTCCTTCTCAAAGAAAAAAAATTAAAAGTTACTTTTCAATTAAACATCTCAAACAATAAGATCATTACACTCCACCAATGAGCAGGCTTAATTCTCATGGTCTTTTGTTATTCCATAGTCTGTTAGGATTACCTAAATTTGAGGTGAGCTTTATGCGTACTTCAGTTTTTTTTTTGTCTATTTCAGTTTTTCGTGACTAATTTTTCTTTGTATAAATAATTTTTTCCGAAACCTTCGCCTTTTATCTTTAATTATTTACTTAAGAGCGAACTAAGAAGTTTTCCTATGTGAAAATTTATTTTGATGGGGTCATGTGGATGATGCCTATTTTATTGTTATGAGTGCATACTCAATAGCCGATTCTTTTGTGATAAAAAATCTTGATATTAAGTTGGGTGAGATGGGAGGGCACAATGTCTCATCCGAGGTACAACCAGTGCGGAAACCCTTCGACTAAAGCCGTATAAAACAAGTTTACTTTACGTAATATGTATGACATGTGTATCAAATCTATATCTCCATTAGTCTCATTTAAACTGCCATTTATCTAAACTACATATGAAACATTCAACTTCAATATTGTCTAAAAACGATCCATTGTTTTCATTCTGTATATAGTTGAGTTTCGACACCTGGATCGTTTTTCTGAGTCCACCACTAGGCCTAATTCATTTCTAAGGATAATGATTATGTTTTGTGTATAGCAAGAATTAGCCTTTTTATAAATAAAAATCCGCTATTATATGCACGACTATCTGGAGTGTTCGGTCGAGCTGGGTCGACACATCGTCACCATCGTCCCTCATTCCGCTATTGGATGCACGACATTCCGCTATTAGATGCACGACCGGTTCTAAAAATTTGACTTTTCAATAATAATAATAATTGCATCTCCTCTTACATGGCACCCAGAATTTCGAAGTTGAATGTTTCATATGTAGTTTAGATAAATGACAATTTAAATGAGACTAACAGAGATATAGATTTGATATACATGTCTTATATATCATGTAAAATAAACTTGTTTATATGGCTTTAGTCAAAGGGTTTCCGCACCGGTTGTACCTCAAATGTGACACTGTGCCCTCCCCTCTCACTCGACTTAATATCAAAATTTTTTACCACAAAAGAATCGGCTATTGAGTAGACACTCATATCAGTAAGATAGGTTGTCTTTGATTTGTCACGTAATAAGTAAACTATACGCTATTTTTAAGATTTGGGAATATAATCAATATTACGCATCAAATTTCACTAATTTTAAGTTTAGATAGTGCTGATTTTCTAGAAGTCATATCTTTTTATTCGTAATGAGTTACGTGAGCCATAATATATTAAATCGAAGGAATTTCAGATCTTTGTATTGTGAAACTCTCGGGGGGGGGGGGGGGGGGGGCTTACCACACTGGGTCCCTGACCCCCTTGGCTCCGCCCCTGATTAGGCCCCTTCCCGTTTTACATGTTCATTGTCCTTTTTTTGTTATTATTTTCCAAATTGTGTTTTAGAGAAATTTCAAATTCAATTATCAATTGACCATCTTTTGTTCAATTACTAAATTGTAGTTTTCTGAAATTTCAATTAGTTAAATTTAAGAACAAAAGAAATGTAAAAATTCTGCCCTGTACTATTACAAAAACAATCAATTAAGTCCCCGAACTTAAAAAAATGTTCGATTGGGTCAATTAGCAAGTTACCCGCCATGTCAGCAGGTCACCGCTGATGTGGCACACATGTGGCAGACCAGTCAGCAGTGACTTTGCAGATGTGGCGCACACGCGGAAGCCCAAACAGTTGTTTCCGGATGATGTGGCACATGTGTGGGTCGCCACGTGTGCGTCACGTCCGCGGGTATCCTATTAAATCACCCAATTGAACATTTTTTAATGTTCGGGGATCTGATTGATTTTTTTAAAGTATGAGGACCTAATTGACTTTTTCGTGATAGTACGTCGACCAAATTGACTGTTTTCCCTTCTTTATTCGATCATTCCAACTTCATTTCTTTATCTTGTTTTTTTTTTTCAATTCAATCTTAAGTCTTCGTTTTATATCCTTGAACTTAATCTCATTTTTCAATATCTGTTTTGATGTGAAAGGGCACTTGTTCATTATTTTTAACCCAACATTTGATGACAGGAAGTGATAAAATATGGTTTAGGTTAATGTGTTAACAAATTAGATTGTGTTAGAGCATAGAACAAAAGCTTAAGTTTCTCTTTGATGTGTGAAGACAGTTACTGAAATACTGTTACAAATACCTTTGCAGTGCACTGTTTTTAACATGTATTGCAAAGACAGTGAATTAATATATCAATGTGATTTATTTTTATAATACAACTCTGTTGGCAACTTTTTATAAATAATATTCAAAACATTCTTGTTGTTAACAGGGGCGGTTAGCATCATTTATGTTTGCTAAGCATATTCCCAAATTTCTTTTACCTTACCAAGAAATCAGATAACCTTTCGAATTTCTGAACATGAATGGTTGGAATACCATAGCTCATTATCACAACAATGTGGTTGGTAACTTTGTAAGATCAAACAATTAGACATCATGAATCACACCTGTATATGTTTAAAATTTATTGGTTACGAGTATTTAACTAAATTAAAAAATAGTTTTTAAAGTATTAACCCCATTGTTTTTAATATGATAGTTACTTGCGAGAATCTTCTCAAGTGTTTAGTATTATCTAATTTATCATATGATGTGGTGGATTGTTGTAGAGTTAAATTTGTAATGTTTTTTTTTTATTTGACTTTGATGAAACCTTCTATTCTTGTAAAATATTAGTAGTATTTCTTTTTGTATTTTATCTTCTTGCAATTGAAGTTATTTTATATGTATTAGTTTTTTGTATTAAATAAATTATGTGTTAAATGAACTTTATCTCTAAATCCCAGACAACCTGAGTCTGGGCATACCCACTTGGAAAAATATTGCTAAAGATCCAAATAGTCCAACAATAGACACAAAAGCTGCCTATTGAAATAAATGGGAAGCAAATATGCAAAATTTCCAAAAGCAAAGCGAAAATAACTTAAGAACGTAATTAACACCTTTTCTGTTAGAATATCCCCCATTTTACACTAAATATGTAATCCATTTACTTTTACTTTTCCAATTTCTGAAATTTTATGTCCCCCTCTACTTGCAACTATGCTGTTTGTTAAGTTTTTGCAATCAGTATCCACTACTGCAAGGCAGGCATTGCTATGAAACTGTAACTAAAATTTCTTACTTGCTAAAGGAATTCAGTGGTGTTTGTTTACATATTGTATTTCATGCTGTGTTAAACTAATTACCTCTTCAGCTCTTCTACCCATCTGCTGTCTCATCTTCACAACTCCTCGGCAAGCATCAGAAGTCGGCAATTCGACAGAGGTCAATGTTGTGTGCTGTATACCCTCCTACATGTTGCAAAATAACCTACCCCAGACATCCCATTTTTTATCCAAGGAATTTAGCTCAAGTGAGGATGCGAGCATCACTGGCTTCACCGCTAGAGCCAAATCAAATCAAGGTTGAGTACACACCGTGGTTGATTGTGGGGTTGGGTAACCCTGGTAGCAAATACCATGGAACACGTCACAATGTTGGTTTCGAAATGATTGATCAGATTTCTCAAGAAGAAGGCATTTTGTTGAACACACTGCAATCGAAGGCATTGATAGGAATTGGTTCGATTGGAGAGGTGCCCATCATATTAGCCAAACCTCAGACTTACATGAATTTTAGTGGAGAATCGGTTGGACCACTAGCTACATTTTATCAAGTGCCATTGCGGCATATCATACTGGTTCATGATGAGTTGAGTTTACCAAATGGGGTACTGAGGCTTAAGCCTAAACGTGGCCATGGCCTTCACAATGGGGTGAAAAGTGTAATGGAGCATCTGGATGGTTGCCATCAATTCCCACGACTTTGCATTGGGATCGGGAACCCTCCAGGAAAAATGGATATGAAGGCGTTTTTACTCCAGAAATTTAGTGAAACGGAACGGGAACAGGTGAACACTGCACTGAGTGAAGGGGTTCAGGCAGTGAGATTACTAGTGCTGGAAGGAAATGGTAGCAAATTAAGCAGATTTAACGTAGGGCAGAAATTTAAGTATCACAAAGTTTGATGCATTGTAATGTGTCTGCTGCCATCATCTTTGGAGCAAGAAGCCTGAGTTATTCCATCATGGATTATGGCTTCAATTTTTTTAATGTGTCAAACAATAATTTGTATTTATTTAGAGTTCATTTGGTAATATTGAAATTGGTTGAATCAGCTGAGAGGTTGACGAAGTTATTATTGAAGCGATTGAGTCTGTTGAATGATGGAGAAATGAAATTTAAAATATAGTTTGTTAATAAATTAAAGAAAAGATTATAAAAAATAGTTAAATGGTAATCTACACTAACTTAAGTCAATTTAGCTAAGTAATTTCAACTCTACTTATTTTGAATACAATACAATTTAACTTTTGGAATCAAAAGTTATATGTTTGGTAAAGATGTTAACTAATAACTTAATAAGTTTGATAAGTTCAAAAAAGAGTTGTCAAATTGGCTCTAATTTAAAAGATTATTTATGCAAACTCTTAGGGTTTCAACTCTTAGTGCATGTTTAGTAGAAATAGATCTCTTCTTTTTAGCTTTTGTCTTACTCGTATTTTAAAAGTTTCTAAATGTGTATATTGGTATGTTTGCAAGTTGTCACAATGATTTTTAAGAGCTTTTCAAACAATAATTTTTATAGAAGTTACACTGAATAGAAAGTGTGTATCTTTTAGCGTACATCTTTTAGCATTTGTATCTTTTTTTTTTTTGTGTATCTTTTAGCATTATTTAATTACAACGGCTTGATATACGAAACAAATTAAATCAAGCAATTACATTAATTTTCTTTTCGGTCTCTAAAAACAAATAGTTACTTCCTCTGTCTCGTAGAAAGATTTCCACGCGCTTTACGATATTTGTCTGACCATAAAGTTAACATATATTTGTTCGTTGTCATCATCATCATCATCATCATCATCATCATCATCATCATCATCATCATCATCATCATCATCATCATCATCATCATCATCATCATCATCATCATCATCATCATCATCATCATCATCATCATCATCATCATCATCATCATCATCATCATCATCATCATCATCACCTACCGTGGGGAAGGGGGATCAGAAGTACACAGTCTTACCCTGTACTTAGACATGGACCGGGCCTAGGCCCGGCCGAGCCTCAGATTGCTGGAACGAAGCCCGAGACCGGCCCGTGTTGTGGCCGGTGCCGGTTTGGGCCGGGCCACCCGCCCGGGTCACGGGTCAGGCCACCCGCCGGGCTGGGTAAGTTTCCAATTGTTTTTCCCCTACTGATTTATACAAGTGCTGGATATTAAAAACAAAGTTCAAGAGCATTTATTTGAAATAGGAACTACATTTGAGAATTGAGAAAAAAAATTACAATATGAAATACATTTTCTAATAAATAACTACCTCCGTCCCAAAATGATGGTCCCATATTTCTTTTTTGGGATGTCCCAAAATGATGGTCATGTTTCCCTTTTTGGAAAGAAAGATGTGGTCCACATCATTTCACCTTTTTCTACTCAAATCTCAACCACAACTTTTACTTTTTCAACCACTTTATTAAAATTTGTGCTCAAAAGAAATGAGACCATCAAATTGGGATGGTGGGAGTAATATAATTAATAATCAATTGGCGTAGAAAAATGTATAAAAATGGGAGTATTTATAGGGTTTTTTACTCCCACCCCGACCCCCCCCACCCCCCACGCCCGGGACCCCCCCACCCCACCCCCCACCCAACGGCTATATAGGCGTTTGGGACTGTTTGGCAACGACTAGTGCCCTGTTTGGCTATTTTTTTTAAAAACTAGCCGTTAGACCTGAACTAGGCCGGGCCGGTTCAACTTTTGCCTAGCCCGTACCCGGCTACACGCCCCGCTATTACCTCCGGCTCGAGTCATAGCCTGGTATTGGGCTCCATGAACCGGGCCGGTCCGGGCCCGCACAATAGCGGACCGGGCCGGTTCACGAGCCGGGTGGCCCGCCCCGAGTCCACCACTACCTGTACTAAAGCATATAGACTGTTTTCAGATGAAATTTACATATTCTTGTTCGTAATTAGATTTTTTAGCAAATAGAATTTACACATTCAGAAACTACATTGAAATTTTATAAAGTCGCAAAAAACTCAAATCTGATAAAAATGGATGTATAAAATAAAAGATTAAGAAGATTTTACATTGATCGGAGAATAGTGGATATGAACATTTACATGGAACAAAGATAGTATTAAAAAGCCCACAAAGATACCTTGGGGTAGCCTGTTTCATAGTAGGTTAAAGCTTTCATTTTAAACCCGATTAAATAACCGGTTTCGTGGGTCAACATGCACGTTTTGTAGGTTGACAATACGGGTTGCGAATTGGTCAAAATACAAACATCTAGTTTTGTCTTCCACCGTTTTTTTTATAATTGCTACAACGGAGACTTCCACCGTTTTAATTATTGATCGTTTACTACCAAAGTTACTTGCTACTACATATTATATACTTATTATTTTACAACCTTCATTGAAATAAGTTACTCGAACATCGTTTTTTATGTTGTAGTTGAAAATATTTTTTTAACATTTAGTAGTCGTCGCATTCAAATATATACTCTCAAAAGTTCTATTTGTACCCTTATTTTTGTACAATAAGTTCTTTTGATAAATATCTAGAGGCCCTAGACAGTCAGGTAGACAATTCATTTCAATGTACTTTAAAAAATGTCATATTGCCGACGTTCTTTTGATGAAAGCTAGAGAAATAAGAAAACACAGAGTAAGAAAGAATCGCATGAAGCTCTCGATCTCTGCTTTGAATGTCGGCAATCGGCATGACTCCGCCGAACTGCCGTGGGAATTGAAATTTAATCAATTCACATTAAACATACCGTATATAAAACTAATGGCTATTTTTAAAATTTTGGAGGCCCCTAATATTTGGGGACCCTAGACAAGTGTCTAGGGAAAATGCCCCCATGGCCGGCCCTGTAAATATCATCTGATAGTTATCAAATATTGCCATAATTATGATTTAATAATATTTTTTAATTAAGCTTATTTAGTATTGTATACTCAGTATTTTGATTTTTTATACTCCATGTGTTCTCTAATAGATGGAAGTATAGCCTTTGACACAAGTTTTAAGAAGGAATTAATAGGGGTAAGATAAAATGTGTAGTGAGTTTTGTTTAAATGAAAGTAGGAAAGAGAATGAAAAAGTATGAAAGAGAATGAGAGTATAAAGATATATTTATTGATAAAATTTTCTAAAAATGGAAAGAGGAACAACTATTAGAGAACATCCCAAAATGGAAAGAGAGACAAGTATTAGAGAACAGAGGAAGTATTTTTTTTAAATACATACCCATATATGAAAATATATAAATTGGTAAGACTTTCCCAACTCTTACCTCACCGAGTCTGGTGGTTTTATGTGTTTAATACACACACAGACACGCACGCACACACGCACGCGCACACGCACGCACGCGCACACGCACGCACGCACACGCGCGCACACACACACACACATTATTTGGATCAAATGAGAACACAATCTATGGAGAGAAATGATAAAGAATTTGGAGCGTTAGATTTAGTCATTGGACCCGGTTCGGGACCGGCCCGGCCCGCTACTGTGCGGGACCGGAACTGGCCCGGTTCTCGGGTCCGGTTCTGGGTCGGGCCTAGGCCCGGTGGGGGGGGGGGGGGGTCCGGGCTCGGGCCTTGTATTTGGCGAACCGGCCTGGCCGGGTCGGGCCCGGGTCCGAGCCTAATTGATTTTTTTTTTTTTCATTTTTTGGGATACACCCGGGTTGGGCTTGATGGTTAGGAGGGGTTTGGGGGTTTTGGGGGGGGGGGGGTGAGGGGGGTTAGGAAAGCAAAAAAAAAACAAACAAACCGGAGGCCCGGCCCGGACCCGGTGGCTACCCGGGCTGGTCCCGGGCCTTCCTTCCCAAAAAAAAGCCTGGCCGGGCCCGGAACCGGAACCGGCCCGGCCCGGGTCCATGACTAGTTAGATTCAAGAATCGCTCATTTGTCACAAATCACAATTTAATATTACTTAGTTCATACTTGTCACGTTTTCATATTAACTAGACTAGTTACTCCACCCGTGCGGCCCGTTGCACGGGAGTGAAGTACCTATATAATAAAAAATTCGGTGTGTGAAAAAAAAATTGCGCATTTGTTACAAAATTTGGCAGACATGACGAAACATAGAGTACCAAACGGACCCTAATAAAAAATCTTTACTTGTTAAAAACTAAAAATAAAGAGTAAGAAGGGTATAAATTTCAAACTTAGAAAGTAACATGAATCTCAAAAATGAAAATGTATTTTGAGGCAAGTCAAAAATTAATATAGCCAACCCTAACCAACACGAGACAATCATATACTATCTATATGTCTCATCAACAGATTGGGTTTTTGGCTGAATTTTTTTGTAGATAAACTAGACTTGATGGAGAATATGACATAAAAATTTCATCAACAAATGCCACCGGAAAGGTGGCCAAACGCCGGCGTCCGGACGGCGGGTCCTGTCCGGAATTCCGGACATGAACATTTGTGTTCAAATCATATTGTCTAGAACTGACAGTGTGGGCCAATAAATATCCGATATTGCCATATTGGCACAAAAGGTTGAGACATTGTAGACATTTATTCTCCGTAAAAAGGTTTTTTCCAGCCGACGTTGTGTGTCAGTCACATAATTTTCTAGGAAAAATGATCTTTGCTCAAAATACAATTATTTTCAAAATCCTTTAAAAGGCTATTTTTCTATGAAATTACGTGATAGAAAATAATGTGAGCAGATTTTTTTTTTTTTGCAGCAAATAAATGTCAGACACTGCCTCATCCTTTTTTTAGTGCCAAATATTTATTGGGACTGTAAGTGCCACACAATGTGATTTGAAAATGTGTAAAAAATAGACTATTTTTTGGCACTTTCAAAATATTTTTATATCGGCAGACCGCAGACATTTATGTCAATAGGTTTGATTTTTTTGGCTAACATTTTTACGTGGCCTAATATTATATAGACAAAAATTGTTAGTGTGATAGATTTTGAAAATGTGTACAAAAATATAATTTTTTAACTAGTTTGAAAACACTTTTTATTTGTGCCAGACTTTTATAGTACAAAATTTTGATTTTTCCGACCGACGTGGTCTACTTATACCGGAAAAATTGTCGGTGGATTTCTTTTGACAATGTGTACAAAAAAGTAATACAATTTTTGTCATTTTAATTGTAAAGGAAAATTTGATAATAATCACACATTTGACCGGTCTTCTCTTAATAATCACACATTTACGTAATTACAGAATAATATCACTTTTGCACATAATCTTTTTTTGTTGAACCCTGATAAGTTGATGACTTACTATACTAGATATTTTGCCTATTTTTGAAAATCTTATATAAATAATCTCACCTTGCACAAATCTGCTCACAACACTGCCACATTATTTTCTTTTTTCATCTTCTTATTATTTCTTTTATTTAACCCACTTATGTTTTTTCTTTCCTTTTCCTCAATAGGTTTTTGCTTTCTTTCTTCTTCCCCATTTCCCCCCTATTTTTATCACAAAGCTTTTAACACGTAAAAAGGGAAATGAAATAAAAATACTGAAAGAATAAAATGATAAAAAATCTGTCCAAAAAGGAAATTTTATAAAAAAAAGTCTGAAAATAGAGTGAGAAATAAAATTATAAATATGGAAAAGAAACAAAAACAAAAGGATGTAAAATGGAATTAAAAGTGTAGCGATAAAAATAAGGAAAGAAAAATTTTAGGATAAAAAAAGAAAAAATGAAACATGAGACTATTTTGAGAAGATTTGTGACATGTGAGGTTATATATGTAAGATCTTTAAAGAAAAGACAAAGAACCGGGCGTAGTCTGGGACGGATCTAGGAATTAGAGTCAAGGGGGCCGAATTTTTTTGGTTAGATAAAGAGTGAATTTTTTTTCACTAGTCTCGTGGGCCGATTTTTTTTTACTAGTGTAGCGGTGCGGAATTTTTTTCAATAGTTCAGCGGAGCAAATTTTTTCTATAGTGTAGGACTCCGCGACTAATTTTTATTCAAAAAATTTCATTAGTACATACATGATGGTATTTAAATCTATTACATTCTAAGTTTATACGACATAAAAATAACTTTGATTGTATACCTGTAAGTGCTCTACAAAAAAGTATTGATACATTAAAACGTAATAAGAAATGACAAATTAAAGAAAAGTTATTTGAAAATTAAACGGGATATATGATATTTTATTAAATTATTTGAAGGTAAAGAGTTTAAATAATTTTTGCCTTGTTTAAAAACATGAATTTATCAAAAAATATTGATTTTTGAATTGCAATTTTTGTCTACCAAGGAGGGTGTTCGTGGGTCACGATGAGTTTTCTTAATATTGCAATAGTATGTACGGAGTATGAGATTATTATTTTTAGAATAATATTAAATGCAATATTGTTAATTTATATGGTGCATATTATATTTGTATTAATGCTACATTAAGTTAAAGTTTATTATGTATGCAACAAATTGTTTTTAGAAAGTAAGAAGTAAATGAATTATGTAATTCAATGTCAACAAATATTTATATTTTGTATTAACTTCACATGGTCTAAAACTGTTTAATTAGTGTGTCCAGTATTTAATATCGTTTGATATTTACAAAATCGAGTACTAATTATCTAATAAAGATAATTAAACATTACAAAACTAGGAATTTTTATATAATAAGTATCCTAAGTATTAAACAATGAGTTGCTCTATTGTTTATTTGTTTAACTCATGTACTTGATTTTAGATGTTACTTCTTTTAAATCTCCAATTAAGTATTACATTATGTAAGGTTGGTTCTATATATTAATTTTGAAAACTAAAAGTTAAGGGGGTGAAAACATATATATTTAATTAAAGTATGAACGTTTTATGAAAATATTACATATATAGTAGAAATTTTTGAAAGCCCAAAGGGGGCGGTCGTCCCCCCCCCCCCCCCCCCCCAAATCCGTCCCTGAGTATAGTAGGTCATCAACCGGCCAGGTTCCAATGATAGAAGATGGGGTGCAAAAGTGGGGTTATTCTGGGATTATGTAAAAGTGAGATTATTATAAAAAGATCGGTCAAATGTGAGATTATTGTTGTCATTTTTTTTTTCTTTTCTAAACTTTTTTTCGGTCTACATTTTATCTGTAGCATAACTTTAAAAACTAAGATCCCATTTGGTAGCACGAAAATCGGACGATTTGTCTGATTCTGCTGGAATTTATGAAGTTCGGGCTGCATTGGCTGATTTTGCTGATTTATGAAAAAAATATTTTTAAATTATATGTTATTAATAAAATAAAGAAAAAATTATATGTAAAATCGCTAAAATGGTCATCTACAGTAACTTCAGCCAATATAGCCAGAAAAGAAACACCAACCTTACTTTTTTTTATTATTACACAATTCAGCGCACGAAAGTAAAAATTATGTGTTTGGTAAAAAAGTTGGCTGATAAGTCCGATAAGTCAACAAACAAAATTGCCAAACGGCCTCTAAAATTCTGTGCGATTTTTTTATATCTGTAAAAAAGAGTGTACAAAGAATTAGACTATTAATGAAAATGTGTAAAAAAATTAGACTATTTTTGGCACTTTCAAAATATTTTTATATCGGCAGGCATTTATTGTCAATAGGTTTGATATTTTTGGCACTTCAAATTCATAAATATTAATTTTAGTCTTGTTATGAAATTTCGAACACATTGTTATATTTTTTTGAAATAACATTCTTTGATTTTGTTTAACCTTAATAAAATTAAATTCACTATTTTGTATTCTTGAGCTATTTATTATCAGACAAATTATGTAATTTTATAGTGCAAAGAATGCAAAAAATTATTATTTTTATATTGGAGCACATATGTTAACACTTTTTTCAAAAGAATCTTAAATATATAGTAAAGTTTTGAATTAACATTTTATACTAAAAATATTTAAATGTGATATACAAACAATAAAAGGGAGAATTGGACACAAGTACATTTTTTATTTTTTATTTTTTTTAATTGTGAATTTATAATTTATGTTTGGTGTTTTCTGAAATTTATTTTATCAATTGAAAGTCAATAATGGTATATTTGCTCCTTTGTAAGAATATGAGGGGTATATTTGTACCTTTTAAAAAGTTCAAGGGTATACATGCAATTTTATATACACTTCAGGGGTATATTTGTTCCGGAAAATAAAACATGAGTATATTTGTTCTCACACCGATACTACAATGTATATTTGTACCTTTTCCCAACGATCAAATCTTGCGGACCTATTTTCTGAGGTTAGATTTCAGCTTGCGATTGCCACTTGCAAATAGGGTTGTAAACGAATCAAATAATTTATGCTCTGTTCGCGATTCGAATTCGTACAAGACGATTCGTATTCGAAAATTCAAATTCAAATAAAAATACTAAATGTGATTCGAATTGTTATCAAATACAAATACGAATATCACTATATTCGATTCGAATGTTAATCAAATATATTCGATTAATATTAGTGATAAATATTAATAATTAAAATAATAATAGTAATAGCACTATAATAACTTTTAAAAGCTAGCCATACCCTCAAAGTGTAGCCCATATATACATTTAGGTATACAAATTCCAAGCCAATTTGTAATAAATCAGAAGTAACATAAGAAGTGGGGGTTGCAAACGAAACAAATGATTTTAATTTGATCCATGATTTGGATTCACAAATTATGATTTAAATTTGAAAGTATTAAATATATTCAATTATCAATTTATTTCACACATTATATGTATAATTTCTAATATGTGTGTGTTAGTGTTTATTTCAAAAATTTTGAAAAATATTTATGTATAGTAATCATAAAAGTGATTCATTTTAGCATATTGTGCATAACCTAAAAATTCATCGATCCATTAAATTTTAAGAAAAAATGTATTAATATAAGAAATATAGGAAAATTTGTTTTAAATACATATTAAGTCATAGTATAGTATGCATTTATAACATAAGAAATATAGGAAAATTTGTTTTAAAGTGATATTCAACTAATATTTAACTTGTAAAAAAACTAATATTTAACTTATGATCAAATCGATTCGATTTCGTATATGATTCGTTAACTATTCGTATTGTTAAACAAATACAAATAAAAAATAATATTAATTTCATATTCGAATTCGGACTCGTATTCGAAAATTTAAACAAATATAAATACAAAATCGCACTATTCGATTCAATTCGTTTACAATCCTACATGCAAATACTGTATTCAATACTCCCTAAAACAGGGACTTGTATGCAATTTCGGAAATATGGCCAAACATCTGAATGTGAAGGCATCAAGTCACTACAAAAGCCCGCGCTATTTACGGCGCTAAATCTTTCTTCTAGGCCACGACTTTTGGACTAAACAATAATCAGTATTATTAGACTTTTAGACCGTATGCGTTAGAATTTGATTTCCTTTTTGAAGAAGATGACAAAACCAGCTGCCATGGATTTATTGCTGTAGCTGACACTGATTTTCTAGCTCTCAGTAGTGCAGTGCACGGAGTACTTGATTTCTCATTCTATCTCAAGTCCTTTGCTCAAAAGCCTCAGATTCCATGCCCCTGTTTCTGAATTTCAGAAAAATCATACCCCTCTAAGGTACGCACTCATATTGTGATTGGGAGATGTTTGAAGCTACTATATGATTCTGAGGTAGAGTAGAACTGGCAGTGAATTCACCGATTGTTCGATTGCTTTTTTGAAAAGTATGGTTTGACGTGTTTTATTCAATGCGTGTTCTTGTTGAGTCTCACATACATTTTGTGTGTGTGGAGAAAGTCACATTTCTACGGAATCCTTTGAAGTGTTTGGTGCGCTGATATAGCAGGAGTAGCCCAAAAATAATTACTGGTTATACTTCCATTGGTTTTCCTAAACTGTATCAATTTTAGTCCCTATTGTAGGAATGTGAACATTCAACATAAGGATGTTATTTTATTCCAGTTTCAATGGGTGTAGATTTGTGGTTCTTAAAAACCATTTGGAACTTATAATGCTTAATAGATGAGGAAATGATCAAAAACTATAAATATATAATATTGTAGTTGATCTACTAGACAATACAGAGTAGTTATTAAACATTTTAACTCCTTATTTAAGTTCAATGCTTTCTAAACTGTTTGTTTGTTTACCCATCTTCTATGTGTGGGTATAGGTTATGTTTCTTCTCATAACTGGATATGGATCATCGACTTAAAAGGTTGCCTGACTCCTATTTAAACAGACTTGACCCGGAGAATGAAGTCATTTTTTCTACAATTCAACAACCATTGGATATTCCAGACGTCCACAAGGATGCGCCTTCAATTACACAATTTCCTAACCTTGGTACTTATTCTCCTACTCTGGACACTGATTACGTGCATAAGTACCTTAGCCAGTTTCTATTGGAGGAGGAGAGCATTGATGGGAACAATCTGAACATATTTTTTGATCCCATTGCTCTTAGTGCTACTGAGAATTCATTCTACGAAGCCTTGTATGACAACCCTTCATCACCTGTTCACAGTAATGCTGGAAGCTCCAGGTATGGGGTTGAGCGTATTGATCTCCATAACTCTGACATTCTGTCTATTGTTGATCCCAGGGAATCTGAATCATCTGTAGCCTGTAGGCATCCTGATACCCCCGTTAAGTCATCAAGTCAGGCTAACTCGGATGGGTTAAACAGTTCTTTATATACCTTTGATAGTGAATTGTTTTCTCAAATGGACGCTTTCCTAAGTGCTAATTCGGTTAGTAAAGTATTTTTTAATGATGATGCTGAGGCCATCTTGCAATTCAAGAGAGGTGTAGATGATGCTAATCGATTCCTTCATGCCAATAAACACTTGGTTATCAATTTGGATAACTACTTGGTTTCTCCAGATCTGTATAATGGAAAGAAGCATTACCATTCAGACAAAAGTGGGTCAGAAGAAGAAAGCAGAAGCAAGCACTGTGCAGTGTATGAGGACATTGAGTTATCAGAGGTGTTTGACAAGGTTTTGCTATGTTCTGATGATAATGATTGTCTACCTAGAGTCGGCACACAACAGAACACTCGAAGTGGTCACAAGAGACATTTAAAGAAAGGGAGAGATAGTGGTGAAGTTGTGGATCTGGAGTCTCTTTTAGTCAGCTGCGCACAATCTGTTGCTGATGCTGATTATAGGGCTGCAAAAGATAAATTACAAAAGATCAGGCAGCACTCTTCGCCTACTGGCGATGCAAACCAAAGGCTGGCTAATTATTTCGCTGATGGTCTTGAGGCACGATTGGCTGGATCTGGGACGCAATTATATGTGGCTTTAACTCCTAATAACACCATAATTGCAGAGATGCTAAAATCCTATATGTCATCTTGGCCATGGATGAGATTATCAATTTTCTTTGCAAACAGAATGATTTACGAAGTAGCTTCAAATGGTGCATCACTGCACGTTATAGATTTTGGTATTCTTTATGGTATCCAGTGGCCAACACTTATCCGGGATCTTTCACAAAGACCTGGTGGCCCTCCAAAACTTCGAATAACAGGGATTGAGCTTCCCCAACCTGGATTTCGTCCATCACAAATGGTAGATGAGACCGGTCGCCGCTTGGCAAAATATTGCGAGCATTTTAATGTACCATTTGAGTACAATGCCATAACAAAAATGAATTGGGAGAGAATTAAGATTGATGAATTGAAGCTTGTGAGTGGCGAGGTAGTTGCTGTAAACAGTTTAGTTCGGTTCCATCACTTATTGGATGAGACAGCAGTTGGTGCGGATAGTCCTAGGGATGCTGTTTTAAAGTTAATCAGGGAAGTAAATCCTCATATATATGCTCAAACTGTGTGCAGTGGACCTCAAAACTCTCCTTTCTTTGTTACTCGGTTTCGAGAGGCTCTCCTCTTCTATACTGCTATCTTTGATTTGCTTGATGCTACTTTACCGCGCCATGATAATCAGAGATTGAATTTGGAAAAAGAATTCGTGGGACGCGAAATAATGAATATTGTAGCATGTGAGGGAAAGGAAAGGTTACAAAGGACTGAAACATGCAAGCAGTGGCAATCTCGCATCATGAGGGCTGGGTTCAAGCCCATGGCTGTAAACCCTAGACTTGCGAAGAAGTTAAGATACGAGGCAAGGGAAGGATATGACAAAGATTTTCTGTTTCTGGAAGATGGCAATTGGATAATCCAGGGATGGAAAGGTCGGATTATTGGCGGCAGCTCTTGCTGGGTAGCTGCATGACAGGCTCACAAGTCACAACCTGTGTTAGTAAGTACGGTAACTATTCAAAAATAGTGTTTTTTAATTGTCTGAAGGTGTTTGCCTTGCTTCAGACATTCTTTATTTTAAGATTATAGTGATATGCTTATATTTTTATGTTGGCTGTACACCAAGATGAAACATGTTCTTTTACTGTGCCAGTTTGTCGTTGTCAAAAGCTTGGGCACTGTTGGAATATTTCTTGATAAACTTATGGGCAACTGTGGCATGAATATCTCTATTGGGATTTCTAGTAGAGGATTGGCTTGAATAAATTTGCATGCAACCATTGTAACTTTGTAAGTTACTAAATTGTAACATGTGAGCTCACAAATGTCATTGGCTGGCTCGGTTCACTGATAGGTTCACTGATAAACTCACATTGTGACACCTTTTGAGTATGTTTTTATTTTGTTAAATTTTAGGTCATTTCTTTGATGTTGTAAATGAGTTGATACATGCTATTGTTATTGAACTAATAATAATGTATTGCATTTTCATGAGCTTATTATAATCTTTTGATTATTTCAGGTCTAAAGTAGTTGAACTCGTTGTCTATGCAGCATGAGATTTCGTTGAATTCCAATATGAATAGGATACAAAAGCACAACTTGGAGTGGACAATACAGACTCACCTAAGGCAATTACGGAGTCCTATTTTGATTTGTGTTGTGATAAGCTTTCAACACATTAAAACACTGCTGATATATAGTATTTTAGAAACAGAGACAACTAACACTGAACACAGGGACTGATTGATAGTAGATGATTTTGTTGTTGAATGTTTTGCTAATATCAAGTTCAGACATTATATATTTGAGAAAACAGCTTGTAGGTCTGGAGTTCTGATATACTATCGTATATCCACATCCTTCATCATCGAGAGAACCATATAGCCTGACAATTGAACTGGAATTGGTACAGCGAACCGGCCCAATCCCAGTCTACCTATATAGTGCATTTAATGGGCAGGTTCCTGCTTGGTCCCTGTCTCAATGGCCTTCTTATTCTTCTTTTACTTTGTTGACCGCTGCTAACCGTTTTTTGCTAGTATCTGTTTGATAGGAGGCTGGGGGTGGTAAAATATATCATACAACCGGCTTTATCGTGCGCATGGTACAACCGAACTTTTTTGGGGCTTTTGCGCTTGGCTTCGCACCAAACTTCTCCAATCTAGCTTCGCACCAGACTTCTCGAATCTGGCTTCGCACCGGACTTTGCACCTGGCCTCTTCAATCTCGTTTGACTTCTTTGATCTGATTTCACACCGAGGCACCCTGCTCATCGCCAACGTTCACCACTCGCCCCCTTCTCCTCCACCTTGTGGTTCGTTGCCACTGCTCATCACTCACCCTTTCTCCGTCGGTGTTGTTACCTCTCCTCTCTCTTTCTTTCTAGCGTAGTTGCTGGTGTAGTTTTGTTGTTTGAGCTTGTATTTTCGGAGACAAAGGGAGACTACTTCGTTGCTGAGCAATCCTCCCTGTTATTGATCTTAAATGAGTTTTATATTAAACTTAAATGAGTATACGTCTAAAAGGAATTAACATACCCAAATTAAGATTGAGCATATTAGAAATAATGTATTTTATGTTAAACTCAAATGAGTATTGATGTGTGTTTTCTCGCATTTAAATAGATAATAATATAGGGCGCAAGTACGAGTATTGATAAGACTACTTCACCTTCACACTCCTCTCTCTAGGAGGCGCTCACTCAGCTAAGAGCTCTCCTCAAGACTCTCTCTCATTACTTGAGGAGGCTATCACAAAGCTCTCTTTCTCTAGGCTCACCCTTAGAAATGAGGAGTCTCACCCCTATTTATACAAATCTAATCAATGCTTCTTTAAAACTTTCTATATGCTACTACTACACTTCTAGACTATTATAAGAAGTATCAATCTTCTAGAAGGAACTAGAGAACTCCACACTGCTTGAGAATGTTCTAGAGGCTTCCACACACTTCCACGCAATTCCAGAGAATTCCACACTTCTCTAGAAAACTCCACAATGTTCTAAAATATTCTACACCCTTCCATACGCTTCTGGATGATTCCGCGTCTCTCTAGAAAGCTCCAAAATATTTTAAAACTTTCAATACGTTTCTACACACATCTAGAGAATTCTAGGCATTTCCGCAATATTCTAGAATTCTCATGAACTTCTTAATTAAGGAGGGAATCCAACAAGTGTCACCTGAAGTCCAGGTGCTTGTCTGTTGCTCGCTCGTTGCGCCAATGGAGGAAATTTTTGCTCCGCATTAGTTCTGCGCTGAGGGAGGAATTATTCTCGCTGAAGAATATGTACGTTGTGGGCTTGGGCTTCTATCGAAGAGAAAACCTTCTGCTCCGTATTTTAGTTCTGTTCAACTTGTGTTTTAATAATGATGTATTTTAATATTATATTTTAATATTACATTTTAATATTGTATGTTAATATTTTTCAACTTATTAATTAGTTAATTAACTAAGTTTTATGTTATATTGAAAATGAGTATAGTGTTTATAACAAATGTGTATAACAATTAAAAAATTTGAACATATGTAATTGAATATTTGAGCACATTAAAAAAATTAAATGAGTATACACAAATAAAAAAAATTGAACATACCAAACAATTCAAATACACAAATGAAAACTTGAGCGTATTGTAGATTTTAAATTTTAAATGAGCTTTTTGAATTTTTGGTTGCTCATTTCATAAGTAATATATGCTCATTTGGCATTAATGAAATGCTTATTTTAAAATATTGCACATTTCGAAAGTATCATATTACAATATGTTAAACTCGAATGAGTATAAAGTCCAAAATGAATGAGCATACACAAATGAGCTTTTCAATTTTTTGATACTCATTTTGTAAGTTATGTATGCTTAGTTAGTACCTCTTTGTGCTCATTTTAAAATATTGCACATTTTGAACATATCATATTACATTAGATTCACATATTGAAATTAATTGAAATGTTTGATGCTCAATTAAAATGTCGTGATGCTCAACTAACGTTAACAAAACTTTACGATTTTCATTTCAATGTACACTTTGTAGTTACGTATGCTCATTTCGTACTGATGTAATGCTCATTTTTACAATGTCATTTCAATGCATATTTCAAAAGTAGGGACTCGCATATTGAAATATTTTAAGAGTGGATTATAGATATAATTTAATAAGTTTTTATAAAAGAAAAAAATAAGAAAAAGAAAGAGAATTAGAATATATGAAGCAAAGATCGTGAAACTCATTTTTAGCCTCCTAATACTCAATAAAATAGGTCTGATGCTCACTAAAATTACATTATTGCTCATTTAGCGGAAGTCGCGATTTTTCGCTTAAATTATAAAATTGCCACCGAATTTTTTTTGGCCTGTACTGATTGTTGGGCTGTCTGTACTCGTAGTGTAACTATTAATTAAAACAAATTGGTTCCGCTTTATACATAAACTCGTTCGGTAATCGGTACAGTTGTATTTTCAAACAGGACAATATCATACTCCGTATTATATTAACACTCAATAATCCCACTTTTTTCAGTGATTGAACGGAACCGATAGGTATTGTAGCAATACATATAGGATTGCAGAGATCTACAATACGTACAGTAGCAATACTAAAATAAATTTCCTATAGTAGCAATCCCAAAAATACTAATGGTATTGTTTGAAAGTAATTAAGGTGGGGGGAAATACAACCGGTATGGTATTAAATCAAAAAACGGTGTTTTAATTGAATTGCTAAGTTTTTATTGTTTCACTAATAACTTTTACCGTCATTCAATTCTATTTAATTCTCCACTAATAAAAAAACATTTAATTAATTACGACATGTTAAATTTTCGACGTTGGAACTAAAAAACTAAAAAGAAACCAATGTATATTATTATTTCGAATAGCATTATGGAAATTTTTACACTAATAAAATATTTTTAAATTGACAAAACTTTATTATGAGATCTGACCGGGAATATTACTGAAATACTATCGTGTGATGTATTGATAATACACTACAGTAATTCGGAGCCATAAAGATTTTTCCTAAAACATTAATAATACTACCTCCGTTCCATTTTGCGTTTTCTTTGCTTTTGGCACAATTTTTAAATATTGTTTGGCACTGTTTGACACTGTTTGGCACTGTTTTGGTGTAATCATTTGCCAAATAAGGATATGTTTGAAGTATGAACTCTAATATGGACCATCCCAAAAAGGAAAGTAGGAACTTAATTACGGTACGGAGGGAATATTTCTTTCCAAAAAGAGAAAGTTGACACTTATTTTGGGACAACCCAAAAGAGAAGGTAAGACAGGTAAAATGGGACGGAGAGAGTAAAAGATATCAACAACAAACGTGATTTGTTAACTTTTAGTTACAATGACTATACACAAAGCTAGATTACATAGTCATGATTTGTATACTGCATCATAGCAATCTTGAGTAAAATTAATCTACCATTTTTTAGAAATAATATTAATGGAATTTTTGCAAAAAGTTATACTATTGTATGACCCTATGCTACACACACCGAAATCGCACGAAGGCGGTTTTAATATTAGACTCCCCCCCTCCACCACTCACTCTCCTCTTCTTGAATCTTCATCTTTATTCCCTCAAACACAAATTAAAGCAACATCAGTCATATGCATTACCCTCACCCGGTCATCTTCTTTCCGCTCAAAACCTGAGATCGAGATCAACACCCTTATCACGGGTCTTTGCTGACTAATGTTCATCTAGATTGTCATATACATCAGTAAATTTCAATATTCAGACATGCATCTTTTCGGAGTTAGCTCTGCGTTTAGTTTTGAGACTTCAACATGCCATCTGGAGCAAACATATATTGCCTTCTATGCTGCACACAATGAAACTAAAGAGGGGCCAGGTTCATCTCAAATTAGGCACTACGTATGAAATTTGCCCCAAATTGTAAATGCCTTTTCAAAATAAATGTTTTGAATTAAATAAATTAGATTTGTTTACTAATTTGCAACACTCAATACATACATAGAATTATATATATATATAATTCAATAATATTTAATTATATATATATCTTTTGGGTGTGAAACCCAATATTTGATCTGAGTGTTATGAGCTATAGAACGTATCTTAGCTTGAATGTTTGATGGAAGCTTTAAATTCAAAGACATTTATTCTTCCAACGAAAGAAGTCAAATAATTATTAGCTGATTTTTTAGAAGCCAGTTTCACCCTAATTTATATTTGAATGGAGTCCTACATTTCATTGGAACATGCATCCATTTGTCTACCAACATTTGAATCTTTGATTGAAATGGTGAATGGTGTGTAGTCCTTTAGAATGAGTAAACAAAACGAATAACTACACACTCATAATGAAGTGCTAATGCATAAATCCAAGTATTTAGATGAAGGACATTAGCATACCATAATCTAGGAGTGACTCTTTAATCTTGCTTTGAAAATTTTTATCTAGAAAATCATTGTCCTGCTCAGGGATTTGATTACGCGTGCCGAATAGATCAACAGATCGAAATAAGCACACACATCTAAAAAATAGAGATCGAGTGGTCAGTTTCCTCGGTTAGTTTATTAGATGATAGTAATTAATAAACATCAATCCAAAAAATGAAATCATGGTATTATTATCTGCTATACATTGGGCATGAGATGTAAATGTAATGTGTAATGTTGATTATATTGAAATTTAATTATTTACATCTAGACATGATGTTGGTTGGACATAGCGCTTAGTTAAACAAAAAAATACACACATATAAAATAGAGTAAAACAATATAAATAGGATATTTATATAAACGGTAAGTGAAAAGTTACCGTCAAAATCTCTCTTCTGCTGAGTTCTCTTATCACACACCCATTTGACTTGGTTTGTATGTGGTTTCGAAGGTATATATACTTGAATTGAGAAGGAAGGTTAGCAGAAAACACCAAATCTGATTAAATGGAGCCAATAAATGCTCACCGGGAATTACAAAGGCCGAATAGATTTTTTAAAGCATTTTTAACTAAAAATTACTTGGATTGGATAATTGGATAATTCAGTATTGCATTTTGAGAAGTTCAAAAGTCATGATTATTTATACTAATTGCATAGCCTGTTCTCGGTAGCATAATCCATTCTTTGAGACACGTAAAACAATTTGAATATATTATACAGCACAAGCATTAAATAGCATTAAATGAATTGTCCAGCACTCAAGCCTAGCCTTATCGTGTTAGCATCGTTCACACAGAAAAACATTAATCACAACAAATTAAATTAAAAAAGCTCAACAGTATTCCCGCCCAAGAGCCTGCTGCCACTATTCCGTTTTTATATATATATAGATTTCACTACTTTCGGATTAAGTTTGAGTGTGTAAAGAATTAAGTGCTTGAGTTAAGTGGTTACAATTTGTGCAAGCCAAGTTCATTGATTGGTTTTAACTCAACGGTTACGATATCTTCTACATACGTGAGTGAAATTCGGATGTGAGCAACGTATAGTTTTAAGCTGAAATTTGGATAAATCTTATGGTAGTGTGATATTCTTTTACGCTAAAAAAAGTATGATATTCTCTTATGTCAGCTCGTAGTTTTTGAAACATCATTTAAATATTTAGGCAAAGTATAATCCACTAGAACAGACGAATTCTAGATTCGATATGTGTTGCCATGGACAAAATGAAAGCCATGGATACAATCATAAAAATAAGTATGGCCTCATAATAATGAGAATAAATGTATTTTTTCTTTCTAATACAAGCACCAACAACTAAAGTTTTTATAACAATATTTATAACAACTTATAAAGAATGGCAATATGGCATTGGGTTTGTCTGGATAATAGCGGATCCGCCAAATTTCAGCGTTTCAACAATCATTGGAGTTTTGACTTTGATCCAAACACTGAATTTGATCGTTTGGTAAAGAGCGGAATGGATTACCATTTTTGCTCAAAAAAACCAATGCTAACATGCTGCAAGGAGCAGCGTTTGAACTCAGCGGTTCAGAAAAATATACTATGTATTAATATTCCATTTAGCCCTTGATCGCGTAAGAACACGTCTCACAATTGGTAGGCCAATAGAATTAATTATAACATAAGTGTGTTTCAACTTTTTATATTGGTGAGTCGTGCACCTTTTTATTGTTATACGGTACATACTTATGTACGTAGTATATATCATAGGGAGTAGTATTGCATACATTGATACATTAATACATACATATCAAATCAAATATACTTGGTTAAAATAATAATAATAATAATAATAATAGTAATATATAATAATAATATTAGTAATAATAATAATATTAGTAATATTAGTAATAATAATAACTAATATTAGTAATAATAATAACATTGAAGGAGTGAAATATGTTTAAATAAAGACAAGCCCGTGATTTTAATATACAAAAAGTTACATCCAAACCTGTAATTTTTTTTTTTTTGAGGGAATCCAAACCCGTAATTATCCAAACAACAAAGAAACAAATATTAAAATATATAGATGTCTCTTTTTACCTTTTTATCCATTAACCGCTAAAAGCAAACAGCCAAATTAACAAACATGCATCTTTTTATAAACCCGTCATATTAATCCGTCGATCAAATCCACTAACTTATCCGCTGTTTAGAACCCGCTAACATTATCCGCTAACCGCTAATTGCCAAACTAGCCCATTATGAAAATGAAAACATCAATGTTTTTTGTAGTCTATATATAGTTAAATGTAATTAAAAATAAAAATACTCCGTAATATGTTTTGCATTAAGAGATCGATATTGTATTAATTAACATGTAAGGGGAGGAATACTTTGCTCATTCCTAAAAAAGTTTTGGGGATCAATCATGGTTTTAACCCGAACTAACCTATCAAAATTATTTTTGAAATATTTGCTCCCCCAAACCTTAGCATCATCATACCTGGAACAGTTAAGATTATAGTTTTGTCCAATATCAAGATCTCTATAGTTTACAAATGCTTCTCTGGGAGATGTAGAAACAAATGGAGCAAAGTAATCATAAAACCTTCTTATCCATCCAATGTGGTTCTCAAAGGCCTCACTACCATCTTGAACCCAACTCACCCAATGTTGAATTTTGTACAGATTCCCAGCTCTATGAGGAAAAGGAGTGGAAGATTCCGGAATCTCCTCCATTACTCCGCCGTATGGAGTTAATATAATCAGACCAGAATAATTTTGTCGCAATAAGTCCCAAACCCCTTCCCATCCTTCCAAAGGGATTGGCTTCTTCACAAAGTCAGATTTGGCTTTAAAGTAATTCGGTTTTCCTTGGTTAGAGGTAACATTTAACAAATCAGTAAGGGGTGAATTCGAGAACCCGTAAATATATAAGACCGATTCAACCCAGCTTAACTCGGTCAGGTTTTCCCGAGTTACCCCTAACTCGGGAAACCTTTCGTCCAAAATTGGAAGCAATTCTTCCATTGGTCCTAGGAACAATGAGTTGAAAATGATAAATGTCTTTTCTTTACTCATTAATCCATTTGCAATCACTCTAATGAATAGCTCTTTAGGTAAAGTAGGAGCAATTGTTTGCCATTTGTACACAAGATTTGTCACGTTTGGGTCAACCGCTTTCATAACGTTGAAAACAGTCACATTTTGTGGCACGTCAACTAAGCTTACTTTCCATGCAAGAATTACACCAAAAGTGTTCCCTCCCCCTCCTCTAATAGCCCAAAATACATCCTCCCCCATTGACCCCCGGTCAAGGATTCTCCCATTCGCGTCGACCAAACGCGCGTCTATCACGTGATCCGTCGCCAGACCGTATTTCCTCAACATCGTACCGTATCCGCCGCCGCTGAAATGACCGCCGACACCGACCGAGGGACAAACGCCCGCCGGAAAACCAAGAGTCCCGCTTTTCTCCGAAATCCTATAATACAGTTCCCCGATTGTGGAACCCCCGCCCACCCACGCCGTCTTCTCCACGGGGTCGACCGTGATGTTCTTGAAGTTGACCAGATCAAGCATCAAGAACTGGTTCCCGAAGTAGCTCGTGTGAGAAAGGCCTTCGTAATCGTGGCCGTTTCCCCGCACCCGAACCTGCAATGCTTGGTCTTTCGCACAACGAATCACCGCCTGCACGTGAGACTCTTCGCGGGGAGTGACTAGGATGAGAGGTTTCGGAGTGTCCGAGGTGTTGAACCGGCTGTTCTGGATACGCGATCCTAGGATGGAGGCGAAGGAGCTGCTATTTGCGGTGTAGATGTCGCCGGAAACAGAGGAATCGTTCTGGGAATTATATATCATACATTGTTGGAAATCGAATATATTGGCTGTGGCGTTGCATGCTGTAGGGATAAGAAGAAGCAAAGAAATAAAGACCCAAAATGAGTTTTGAGTCTTCATTTTATTCGAAACTTTTTGCTATGGAATTCGTGTTTTTATATTAGTTATGACGGTTAGGGAAGAAGCATAATTTTATAATGCCACACCTGTACTGGGAATGAGAATTAAATTCAAACGTTATTCTTTTTGTGTGTGTGGGGAGAAATCCATTTGTGGGAATTAAAGTCAAACGTTACTTATTTTAAGGAGTGGGGAAATTCATATCCCATATTAAATTTTAATACACAATTCATTTTTTAAAAAACTAATATAGCAATGTATATTACTTTCTTCATTTAAAATTGATTTGCAATTTGGAGTTTAAGGGTATGTTTGGCGCAACTAGTTAAAAATATACTTTTGTGAGTTTTTTAATACGGAGTAACTGTTAGCTTTTGGTGACTGAAAAGATTTTAAAAGGAAAAGGTGGTAGTTGTTTGGTAAAAAGCTGACTATTTGATTTAGTTCAATTTGGTATACAAGCTGTTATGGCTAATTAATACTAAAATTCACGTGCTTTTTTCAGATGCTACTCCCTGTAGAATATCAAAAAAGATCTTTTAATTTTTGAAAAACTCTTAAAAATTGTCATGCCAAACATATAACTAGAAGCTTGTAGAGACTTTTTGTACAATACATAAGCTAGAAGGCAGACACTTATGTCTGTCAAATATAGTCCAAGATTCAAACAATAAAGTCAATTCCTCTCCGCAAACTGTTGAATCAATTTTAATAATTAATTTTAATTTACATATTTAGAAATTACACTAAAAGCTCTATAAACGAAAAATGTTGCTTTGAATTCATTATGACGTGTTGGAGTATGTGTTTCACTTGAATAGAATTTTAATATTGTAAATAAAACCAAACTATATGTTGACTAAGAAAATTTGACTTTGCAAATCATTTTGAAACGGATCAAGTATTATTATCGTAATTGTTGTTATGGTTGTTCAATTCTTGCTCTTCTTATATACAAACAATTTCACTTTAGCTAGTAGTAGAAATAACTAGTGTTTTACCCAGGCGTTGCCCTGGGTGTATGTTTTAGAATATTTTGATAACGTAGGATATGTGTTTTCAAGTATAGTTATGCTATGGTTATATGCTTATATTATACCTTAAAAAATCACTCATGATGTTCAGGTCTAAAAACCCATCATTTTCTACTCAAATATCATAATCTCTTACCTTAACATCTCACGTAGTCAAGTGTTCAATTGTTTGTATGTTATAACCATTTCGATATGAAGTATGTCATTAGTATCATATTCTTTGTGAGAAGAAGAACTGAGCGGTGATCTCAACGATGTGAAGCGTTAACCGTCACTATAATCGCATCAACTCTCCCTAACTCCCTTCAAGACGACGTACACTCTATGTCTAAAGTCTCCCCAAAACCAATAATCATGCTTTTAAACAATATATATAACCAAAAAATTTCCATAGTTTATTCAAAGAGAAGAATGAGATTACATGTGGGAGGGCTAGACCCACATGTATTAAGTAGAGTGTTGGTAAATTAAACGTAAAAAATAGAAATGATGTAACTAAAAATGAATACGGCAAGTATAAGAGACGGACTTTTCAGAAACATACAGACCCCGTTTGGTAACACCGAAATCGGCTGATTCTGCTGAAATTTATGAATTTCCGGCTGTATTGGCTGATTCTGCTCATTTATGAAAAAAATACATTAAAAACATATATATATATATATATATATATATATATATATATATATATATATATATATATATATATATATATATATATTACCCCGGAAGGCAAACCATCAAAATCAATGGGGTAAACGCCGGGGGACGCTTACCAGAGTTTTATTAAAAATAAGCATCAATACAATCGGGGGGGCTATACCTGACCCGAGAAAGGGAAAAAGATTAAAACAACCAAATAATTACTCTCTAATGGACGGGATGCCATAATAATCCATCCAGAAATAGCGTTTAGCAAAGATAGGAAGTTGATCTAATTGAGAATAGCAAATCATATTGGATACCTCTTCTTGGGCCAGACAATGGGTAACCCAATTCCCTTCTCCCCTGATATGTCCAAAGCTAACCTGTTGCCTAATTCGTATCTGTGAAATTTCCTGAAAAATGTCCGTCCAACTTCTTCCTTCCGCCTTCGCAATTACCTGTACCGCCATAAGGGAGTCGGTTTCAACATAAATCCCCTCATATCCAGATCCAGTCGCCCATTTCGTTGCCACCAGAATAGCTTGAATCTCTGCATCCAAAGGAGAACGAGCCAGCAATGGAAAGCTAATGGCCGCGACAAAGCTTCCATTCCTATCTCTCAAAATTGCACTTCCTGCGGCTTTGCCAGATAAGTAACTTGCATCTACATTAAGCTTCCATCTCTCTTTAGGTTTCCTCCACTGAATAATCTGAGGCTTGAGTCCGCTGACCTTGAAGTTTCTAGGGATTATACCCTCTGCAAACAGAACCGGCTCAATAACCCTGAGCTTGGGTACCGAGATGCTTGAAATCCACATATGGATGTAAAGCTTGATCTGAATAGTGATTTCCTATGGTTTTGGAGCCGACCCTCTTGAACCCCAAATTAGGGTAGTATAATTTTTCCACAAAACCCAACAAATAATCCCAGGAATGTTTTTCCTTAGAAAATCCAACATACTACTGCTGTTAACTTTAAATTTCCAATTCAAGAAATTCCCATAGTCAATACCCGGACCATGATAAATTCCAAGAATATTAAGGAAGTATTGCCACACCTTTATACTAACAATACACTGGAAGAATAAGTGTTTCATAGTATCATCATTTTCCTACAAAGAGGGCAAATAGATGGGTTAAGTACTATTTTGAACCTGCCCAAATTGTCTGATGTAGGAAGAATGCATTTGCTTATTTTCCACTGTAGAAGCTTAATTTTAAGCTCTTGCTTCGTTTCCCAAATCTGCTGATTAGAGTATGAGTTAAACTCAAAATTCCTCACCTCTTCATAGGCAGATTTAAATGTGAACTGACCATTTTCCTCTTCTTCCCAGACAATTTTCCCAGCTTCATCTATAGAGCAAAGATCAGAAGCTAGGTCCTGAGCAGAGCAAATTCTCTTCCAAACAGCAGAATCTGTAAGCTTAGGTACCATAACTCCTCCCCTATCATATTTAACCCTCATAAACTGATTCCAGAGAGTATCCCCAGTCTTCCATTTCCACCAAAGCTTGAGAGTAAAAGCCTTTTCAAGGTCAGACAAAGACCTAATGCCTAAGCCCCCTTCAAGGGTTGGTAGGCTGTAGGCAAAGCTTTTCCCATCTCCTCCAATGATATTTCTTCTTCACCTCGGATGAACCCCAAAAGAATGAAGCTAACTTTCTGTTAATAATATTAACAACTTTTTTGGGCAATGTATCTGCTGCTAATACATGAAGGGGAAGGGAATTTAGAACATATTTTATAAGAATGAGCCTCCCTCCTTGAGACAGGAGTTTTTGTTTCCAAGGAGAGAGTTTATTTTCAAACTGTTTTATAATATTCCCACAATATTCAAACCTATTAATTCCTTTATGCAGATTCACACCCAGATATTTGATTGGGAGGGTAGCCTTCTTCATGCCCAATAAGTCTTTAATCCTGGAGTATCTAGCCTGACCAGCTTTGCCACAAATAAAAGAGCTTTTATCAAAGTTTATCAACTGACCTAAGGCCTCTTGGTAGGACTGGATAAAGCTTTTGAAATTAAGAATAGATCTTGCATCTCCATTCAGAAAGATAAGTAGATCATCTGCAAACCCTAGATGAGATATGTTCATACCCTGATTTCCAAACCTGAAAGGTTTAATTCTGCCTTCCACCATCAAACCATTGAGGCCTCTAGAAAAAAGCTTCTGAGGCTATAATAAAAAGAAATGGAGATAGAGGGTCCCCCTGCTTAACCCCCCTGGAGGGTTTAAAAAAACCTTGGGAGAAGCCATTTATCAGAATAGAGAAATAAGAAGCCTGAAGATGATTCATAATAAGCTGAACAAAGAAAGGAGAAAAACCAAACTTCAAAAGGATGGCTGATAAGAATTGCCAGGAGACCCTGTCAAAAGCCGTTGCTATGTCCAACTTGATCAAAACATTGTTACCCCTGACCTTCTTATCAATATGATGAACAAGCTCCTGAGCAATCAGAACCTGCTCAGATGCATCTCTCCCTGCCATAAAACCTGCTTGTTCTTTTGATATAATCTTAGGTAAAACAAACTTGAGTCTAGAAGCCAAGACCTTAGTGCAAACCTTACAAACAAAATTGGTCAGGCAGATAGGCCTAAAATCACTGAAATTAGAGGGCCTATCCTTCTTAGGAATTAAGATAATCAAAGTACTGGCTAACCCCTTTGGAATAGGGGTTCCTAAAAAGAAATCCTGAACTGCCCTTAATATATCAACTCCCACAATATCCCAGCATTTCTTAAAAAACTTTCCATGAAAACCATCAGGTCCAGGGGCACTGTTTTGGTCAAGATCCCAGACAGCCTGCTTAATTTCATCCATCTCTGGCATCTTTAACAATTCATTGTTTTCTTCCATAGTGATCAAATGAGGGATATACTCTAACATATTGTTATCTGCAGGAAATTCATCATTAGAAGTAGCAGAATAGAGCTGAGAGAAGAAGTCTATCGCAGAAGCCCCAATAGCCTGGGGAGTGATAAGGTTATTTCCAGACTGATCTTTAATTGAGGTAATAGTCTGCTTCCTCCTTCTGATCTGAACATAAGAGTGAAAGAACTTTGAATTGCTATCTCCATCTTTAATCCATCGAATATGGGCCTTTTGTTTCCAAAACTTTTTTTCCATCCTGTGTTTACTGATCAGCAGACCCCTTTTATAGAACCAATCCTCCCTAGTAAGGTCAATACATTAAAAATATATTTTATTAATAAAATAAAGAAAAAATTAAATGAAAAATAGCTAAAATGATCATAAGTGACTTAAGCCAAAACAGTCAAAAAGTAACCCCCAACCTTACTTTTTCTTATTATCACACATTTCAGCACGTAAAAACAAAAGTTACGTGTTGTTGAAAAAGTTGGTTGATAAGCCTGATAAGTCGAAAAACAGGGTCATCAAACGGGCTCACAATGCGCCATAAGCATGATATGTCGTTATTATATATCTCTACTAATTGCAATTACTTAATTATTAACATGTATTAAGAAATAAAAGTCTGGATTCTTAATTATTAGAGAATATATTTACAAATATATTGTCTATTATATTTGTTTTCTTATATACTAAAAATAGTGCTAATACAAATAGAGAAAATATCTCTTATAATTTCATAGATGTTTTAATTCAATAGGATATATATATATATATATATATATATATATATATATATATATATATATATATATATATATATATACCACAACTTTTTTTTATTTTATATATATAATAGGACTAATTACTGCCATGTTTTGGAAGTAATAGACTTCAAACATGATCGTATTTTCCATACTTGGCAGTAATTACTCCTATACAATAGCAATTAAGAAGGTTGTACTTTATTATTAAGTAAGTAGATGTGAAACTAAAGAATGAGAGTCCTATATTTTCTTAGGAATAGGAGTAATTAATGTCACGCCCCGGACCTACCCGGACACGTCAACAATCCGCCGTACAGTATGAATAGTCAACCGCAGTCTAACACATCCATACTATACAAGGCATCTGGAATATCATTCACACTAGTACATCCATAAACAAACATAATGTAAAATATTCATTTAAAGCAGCGAAAACATTTAATACAAGTGTTTAGCCACACTTGGCAAACATAGGCGTACAAGCCCCCCAAATAATTATTCAGAAAATAATATCCATGAGCATTATTCATATTGTTTTTAGAATAGGAACGGAAGAAGCACGAACCAAGTCTTCTCCTCTAGATCTTCCCGAAGTAACAGGCGGTGGTAGCAACCTTCAAGTTCTACCTGAAACTGTGAGGTGGCCTCCCCGTGAAGGGGAGGTCAGTACTTTGAAGCATTTGAAAAGTACAATGACAACTATACTAAGTATAATCAATGTTTCAATTTCCAAGACCCTCAATCTATGGTGTTATTATATTATAGTTAACCCACGTTCTTTCATGCTAGAGCTCGGCTCATAGTCATACTACATTTTGCTAGAGCTCGGCTCATAGTCATACTACATTTTGCTAGAGCTCGGCTCATAGTCATACTACATTTTGCTAGAGCTCGACTCATAGTCATACTACATTGTGCTAGAGCTCAACTCATAGTCGTACTACATTGTGCTAGAGCTCGGCTCATAGTCATACTACCACGTGCTAGAGCTCGACTCATAGTCACGTTATCTATTCTCTAAACAATTTCTTAATCTAGACTCCATTCATTTTGAGTAACCCTTAAGGCCTACTCCTAATGTTACTTGGAGCTCATAAAGTCCATCTTTAAATTATCCCCTTAAGGTCACTTAATTAGGGCATACTCACCACAAATTTAATATCTTAGGATTAGTTCTAACGATTATTCGAACTATCCTTCCGATTAGTATTTCAATACTAGTCATTTGACCTTAGTACAACCAAATTCTTAATTCATAGTCATTTGTTCATTTCAATTTAATTCCTCATCCAAGTATAATTTGACTTTAATATCAAAATGTCAGTTTTATCCTTTCATGACTTCTTTACATGAAGTAAAAGTACATTAATCACAATAAAATTTATGGTTAAAACAACCATCATGCCATCATATTTATAAGACATAATCATACACAATTTATTCATAATTTGTATATTATTATGCACTCTCTATTTACAAACAATAGTAATTTCATTTAGGCATTATTAATCATTAATAATCCATGCAAATCACATTTAATTTACTTAGGAAATCTTATGAAATTAACCCAATAATTATAAGCAATATAGTCGGTCATGCTCACCTCGAATTAGCGCTATGAAGTTCTACCCCTCGGTTGAACTCCGGCGAAACTCCGGCGACTTTTGACGAACTCTAGCGACAACTCCGTCGACTCTTTCAACACCGTGAAAGCTCTTGAAATACCTTATACAAGTTCCTAACAAGGTTTTATAATCATAAAACCCATATTAATACAAATAACCTTTAAAAGGTTATACTTGCAAAAAAAAAAACCTTTAAAAGGTTATTTTCCGGCGAACCGGTCGTTTTGGCTTCCAAGTCCGTTCTTGGACTAAAAATCACTTTACAACCCATTATTCTACACTTAAATCATGTAGAACAATCCTAAAGGTTCTTCATATGATATATATCTCATATGGTAGAAGGAAAAATGAAAGAAAAGTTATGATAAGGTCATTACCTTAATTATTCAAGTCTTTCCTCACTTTTTTCTTGTTTAAGCTTTTCTTTGGGACCTCTTAGGTATGAGCTCGGTTATTGGCTATGGAGATGGACTTTTGCAGAGTTTTTCTTCTCTTCCCTTTAGTCTTGGACGAGCTAATGAGGATAGGATGGGTGGAGGTACTCCCTTTGTCTCATTTTGGGCAATGAGTGGAAGAATAGGGCCGCTTTGGATGTCATAGGTGTTGCCCCATCCCTTCACCCCTTTCAGCCAACTTTGGAAGCCAATCAGCCCTCCTTGGTTGACAAATTTGTGGGGTGGCCCCCACCCATGTGGGAGGTCATCCCATTTTGTCCCAAAGTGTACCATCGGTCCCAAAAGTTGTATTGTTCGGACTGTTTTAAATATATTTTATTTTATCGGGTCAAATAAAATATATTACGTGTTCTCAATCATTACGACCTTTATAATGAATATACATTCCCCAACTTTAATTTATAAGCATCCGAAATTCATTTCAGGCTGTTATCTGTGAAATTATCAAAATCGATAATTGAGCCACTTTTGACCAATCAGTCCACATTATGTCTTTGCTTTGGCCCAAATAAATTATCCATCACTATATAAATATTATCTCGACCAAGATGAATAACATATATGGTCTCGAGAATATCGGGCGGCCCCCGCTCCCGGTGTGGGCCCCACGTGCAATTTACTATTCACTCGAAAAAAATAATAAAATTTATCATACATTATTTACTTAAGAGTAAATATAATTGAGGACGGTGTTACAATTATTGTCATGCTTTAAAAATATGGTTAATCGTGTCATTAATATTGTCATATTAATGTCCTATAATGCCAAAAGATGATCGTATAGTTTGAGGATGACAGTGATGTACCAGTTTAGGTATATAAAAAAAAGTGATTCAATTTTGAAAGTTAACATTATATTTACTCATATTTCGAGAAATTTCCCTAAAAATTAAATAGTAGGTCCAAATGACTAAGTAACTTAAACATCTTTTATACTCATCGATCAAATATAGAAACGATTGTCATTTATGAGTTGAGAGGTAGGGAGAATAGACGGGGTGGATAGTGAGAGGAAGATCCAATTATACACGAATTAGAGGAGTTAGGAGTGATATTAGGTCCTAGCTCTATTCCCTAGTCGCATAGGTTTCATTTAGAGCAGAATAATCGAATCCAATTTTTGGTCCTAGCTCTATTATCTCTTTTATCCTTGTCTTCCTTATTCATTTCAGATTCACTAGTGACGGCACCGGTTCCTTGGATAATCACCAGATATGACAGAAAACACATTTAATGCACAAGATATGAAAGATTTTATCGTTGGGAGATAGCCATCCAGGGGTTGCCACGTCACCACCACCATCTACCACCTTGTAGTAAAAATATTACTACCTCCATCACATTCAAAGGTTCTTGTTCACTATTTTCCGGCCAATGCAAAGAATTAGCTTAGCTTCTTAATATTTTACTTTATATATATCCATCTTTTATCAAATTTGAGTTTCTTGTTTGCGACTTTATGAAACTTTTAATGTAGTTTATGAATATGTAAATTTTATTTACTAAAATAATCTAATCACGGAGAGCGGTCAGATAACTTTATGGTCTGTCAGACATCGTAAACCGTGTGGCAACCTTTCTACGTGAGAAATGGAGTAGCATTTATTTCATTGTAAATGGTTGACAACTTGTATTTAATAGCTTAGCTACTCTCTCTAGCTCTTCTGTATTCTATCAGTGTAGAACAAAGGGTCGGAGCTCAGACTCGTAAGGGTGTGCTGTACTTGTTCTATCCATCAATAGAGCTTGACCCACTTTACCTCCTACTATATTTTGTTGTTGCTTTGCGTTCATATTCACTTAACCCGCCACCAAAAGAAATAATCCAGTTAAGATCCAACCAAAGGTCAAGAGAACGTGTTGGACCCTTGGACTACGACGAATAAACCTCAACATTGAGGTATATTTATAAATATTACTCCGTCAAAGTTATGAGAGTGTATTTATAAATAAAAAAAATATGGGAGTGTATTTTTTAATATTAAAAATTACAATTTTTTAAAAGATATGTAAATATATTCTCTTTCAATTCATGGCATTGAAACATTTCACATTGAAGATTGTTAATAATTCACTAATTTGAAATGAGAAACAAATCAAACAATCACAGTTTTGAAATTAAAAGTTCAAGTACTCAAAGTTCTTGAATATATGTCTCTTAAAGAAGACTTAAAACAATACTCTAATAAAAACTAAAAGTTCTAATAACTATTTTTTAATACTTTTATTATTTGATTTTTGGGTGTTTCTTTATTAAAAAGTTGATACATATAAACGTGAAGATACATGTATCCGAATTTTTAAAATAATTACCAAAGAAGTTGAAAACTTTTGATAAATTGCAGATATAGTCCGGGAACGTACGATTCAAGTGTCTTAAAGTATCTGATATGAGAACACTACCGATACGCTGATACGGCACCGTGGTCAAGTATATGTGTTACATAGATCTCTGTACTTCTAAAACTCCGATTTGTCCTCGTAGCGTTGTACCGACGTACCCGTAATTTCATGCCCTCTATTTCCGATTGTTGAATTCTTCCTGCGTCATCTTGGCATATTGCTCCTCTAAATTTACCATCGAAAACCCTTCAACCCAAAATTCAATTGTGACCTTGTTTGACTTAATTTTCATTGCAAAAAGCCCGTAGGCGCACCCACACGCGCCTCCAGTAAAACTCGCACAAGCCGAGAAGCAGTAAATCAAAGGAAACGAAAGAGAAACTCGTCCAGGGGAGGATCTATGTTCGGGATATGGTGGGCTGAAGCACAGGACAAAGTAAAATATATTATTTTTTTAAGGTATTATTTTGACAAAATGCCATCCAGCCTACCCCAATTTTTCAGCCCAACCCATAAAACAAAATCTTACCAACTAAAAATCTAATCTAAATGTTATAGACATCACCTCTCACTTAATAAGTGGCACTTAGTACTACTATATACTATCGTTGATTAGCATAAAGCCCATAAGGCATCAATCTAATAAATGCAATAAAATATGATTCAATTAAGAGCTTGATTAGCATGTTCACATCAACTTGTAAAGTTCTTGACTATCTTCAAGAATATTAATTGCCCAAAAGTGAGTTCTTGGGCAGAACAAAGTTATGGGAATAATGACTATTCTCCCCTCTCTCAAGGCCTTCAAAAAATTATTGGATATCTTGGTAGCCATGAAACATATTCTTTTTACTACACAACTCATTCTTAAGGAATTAAAAGAAAATGGATGACAAGGTTTTCTTAAAGAAGTAAATGATGAGTTTTGCTCAAAAAATGAATATCATGCACTAGACTTGAATTCTAATTTCTAAATATATGGTTGGTCATTGACGAAAAGAAACTATAGTTGAGCATCATTGTCACTTTGATGTTTTCAATGAGGTAATATACTTTAACTTATTTATGGAGTTAAGGACCCAGTTTAATGATAAATAAGAGAAATTCCTTTCTTTGAGTGCCACATTGGATCCAAAAAAGTCATATGAGTTGTTCAATGCCGATGCTATTTGTACTCTTGCAAGGAAGTTCTTTCCCAAAGATTTTAGTAGTCAGGACATTCGTGCTATGAAATTCAAGCTGCAACACTATGTTCATGATGCGAATCATGATGCAAAGGTTCAAGTATCTACACTTGTTAAATTATGTGAGGAGTTGACTAAGAGCACAAGATCTGATTCATATGTTATGATGAGCAGATTGATTCGCTTTGTATTGATTTTATTGTTTCTACTGCAACAGTAGAAACACAATAAATGATGACTTTCTTAGTGATTGCATGACACTTTATATTGAAAAAGACATTACTATTAGTATAGATGCAGACTCTATTGTTGACGAGTTTTTTGTTTCAAAGCCTCGTCGAGAACAAATTTAGGGGATATAACTTTTATATTTTTATTTTAAAAAAAATTCAATGTATTATCAATTATGTTTTTCAGCCCACCCCAACATGAAATCCTGAATCGAACTCGTTGCTACATCGAGTTCTTGTGGTTAATCCAGTGAGACGGCCGTAACTCGCCTAAAGCAAGTACGGAGTATTAACTACTCCGTATTAATAGAGTCAACAATCTAAACAAAAACTCAAAAGCTTGGCGAAAAAACGCCGCACCAACAAAAACTCGGCAGATGAGATCGAAAAACCTGCATGCTATAGAAAGACGTCCGCTTTTTATCATGATGAAAGTTGGCAAAATTATTCATGTTTTTGTGCGCAGCTTCTTACATATTATAGTCTTTGTTATGTTAAATGCTAACATCTTCAACTGGGATGACTGTTACACTGATGTCATCAAAGCACAGGGTGCTTGGCATAAATTATTGATGTTTAAGATATAAAAATATACTCCCTCCATCCCAAAAACAATTTCCCACTTTCCTTAAATGGATGTCCCAAAATTAACTTCCCACTTCAATACTTTCCTTATTTGGCAAATTATCTACATAAAAAAAGTGATAAACAGTGTTTAAACAGTGCCAAACAGTGTTTAAACAGTGTCAAACAGTGTTTAAACAGTGCAAAACAGTGCACTCTACAGTAAAGTCAAATTTATTTTCTAAAAGTGTGTGAAAGTCAAACCGGGAGGTTGTTTTCGGGACGGAGGGAGTAATACTTCTCTTTTGAAATTTTTAATTGTTATTACCTGGGGATTAATTTTGTTAATATGTTTCATGAGTAGTAACTAGTAAGTACATTAGTGTGTGTTTGGTATTATCTAAGGGGTGTCCCCAATATGGATTTTGGAGGATTTTAATAGATTCCGTCAGAATTTAGTTGTTCCCAATTTGGATTTTTGTGGAATCTATGAAAATCAGGGTGTTCTCAAACATTCCATGATTTCTATTACTCCCCCCGTCCCAAAAAGGTTGGTCAAAGTTGACTTTCATGTGGATTAATAAAGTAAAAACTGTGTGGTTGAATTTAGCCACATATTCAAAAATGGAAATGACAAATCTTTTTGGGACATTCAAAAAAGGAAATTTGGCCAACCTTTTCGGGACGGAGAGAGTATTAGGAGTATTTAGATGGACTTTAATGAATTTTGGTGGATTTCTACGTAAAAAAAATTGCACCATGCATAATCTTGTAGCTCCCATCGATTTTGTTGGGTGTCGATTTCTTTCCGGCTCAGGTCTCCAACCCTTTAACTAGACTCACACACACCACTCTAGGCTAGACCACAACACAACTCCAAGCTTCTTCTCTACCACTAAGGTATTCTCTCTCACACTCTCACACAAAGGAAATGGAGAAGAAGAAGAAGGGCACTGCTCACTACTCTCAGAATATCTCAGGCAGGCTACACTCTCAAGGAAGAAGTGAGCTCCATAAATAATAGGCTGCCAGCAAATTATCAAGACAAGTCACGAGGGATGCAAAGACAAAGGCTCATGGGCAGACACAGACAGAAATGCAGCGGACCATAAGGAGAGGGGGCCAAGCATTAGGTAAGTCAACACTCAATGAATGGCCACAACAGAAGAACTAAATAGGTATACCTTAGTGGGAGTAAACATGGGGTGCAAGTCAATAATAAAGTGGAAGGGAGGCCTTGACAGGACCAATACCTCCAACATTCTCCACCTTATTGGTCCTAAGTGGTGTAGAGTAGCAATACAAAGTTGTGAGGAGACTCATCATCGCCGGATTATTACAAGTACATCATTGCGATCATACAAGTAATAGATGAGAACCAAAGTTCCCTTTCGGACCAAGCTTACCGTGCGAACCCACTTCACGATGGACTGAACTCTACCAATCGGTCCTCGAGTTCAGAACCAAAACCATCACAAAACTATTAACAAGCACAACACATGTTAATAGACCACGCAAGCAAGCATCCGGGAGAAGTTGGGGATTCCAACTAATCCAACAACCACACAAAGCAAGTACACAGAAAATAAAAGAAACAATAGTATTTCTATAACTAGCACAGGCGGAGCTCACATAATCACATGGTATCACATTTTCAAAAGACAAAGAAAATAGCATACCAAATATCACAAAGATTTTAATTAATAGAGAATTAAGCACATGTAAAGCAAACTCAGAGGAAATATAGTCAAACACATTGCACATATTATTTCTCTCATGCTTCCTAATGTCTCTATCTCTAATAACATGACAATCACGCAACTCAAGCATATTGCACACAACATTCATATCATGCTCCACCTTAATAGAAATATTATTTTCTTTATTTTCATCATGAAAAACATTTTCATCCACAAATTTGGGTTCGGTTTCAACAAGTAAATCAGAATGAACATCAGGCAAATGCTCCACCTCATTTGGAGCAACATCAGGAGAAACAAGTAGGCAAGGAAATTCATTTTCAACAAAAATGACATTTCTACTCATCAACACATTGAAGCAAGTTTCACTCCTACACCAAAGCCTATAACCTTTCATGCAATCATGATATCCTAAGAAAACATATTCCTTAGTCCTAGGTTCAGATTTATCATTCACACGATTCACATAAGCAGCACAACCAAACACTCTCAAATTTGGCAAGTTAAGTGGTTTGCCCATGAACACAGATTCAGGGCATTTCCCTCCTAAGGGAACAGACGGGGACAGATTACTCAAATCAACAGCATAACAAATAGCTTCCCCCCAGAACTTATTAGAGAGCCCAGATGAAGCTAACATAGCCCTCACCCTCTCTAATAAAGTTCTAACCATCCTCTCAGCAATCCCATCCGGTTGGGGTGTGGAGGGAACAGACTTATGCATAGAAATACCCCAAGTATCACATAAATCACCAAGCTGACTATCACAGAAATCAAAACTGACCGTGGTCCTTAAAAAATTAATTTTCTTACCGGTTTGTTTTTCAACAAGGGTTTTCCAGTTTTTAAACTTATCAAAAACTTCAGATTTGTTCTCAATCAACAAAACCCACACTTTCTTTGAAAAATCATCAATTAACGTCAGAAAATAATTTTTCCCACCATGAGTGGAAACACTGTAAGGACCACACAAGTCAGCATGAATACAATCAAGTACATCAGTACACTTAGGTAGATCAGGAAAACCAACTCTAGACTGTTTTCCTAGCACACAGGGTGGCACACAATTCACAGAATCAAGTACGGGTTCAGCATGACAAACATACAAGTTGTTCTTCATCTCAGCTTTGAAAACAACTAAACAACCCTTCACAACTTTCATGATTCCCTTTCCCCATTTTCCCTTCAAACCCACATTTTCAAGAGAAGCACAAGATAGCAAATTACAGCACAGCTCAGGAACATGCCTAACATTCTTCAAAGTAAGCACATAACCAGAAGAAAACCTAAGGCATACATCTCCTATTCCTAGCACATTGCATTTCTTCTTATTTGCTAAAGACACAAAGCCATGCTCAATCTCTCTATAGTTTGAAAAAACATTTTTCATAGGGGACATGTGAAAACTACAACCAGAATCTACCACCCAATCTGATTTACCCAAGGAATCAGATATCACAGAACTCAAATAGTCATAATCACATAGATTTTTCATCATAAGCACATCACCTAAATCATCTACACACGTAGTCAAATTAGCATGCTCACTATGCTCATTTTTCTTAGATTTAGGACAGTCTCTTATGAAATGACCAGATTCATGACAATAATAGCAACGCCTCGAATTAGACCTAGACTTAGATCTATGTCGTCTACTATTATTTTCTCTACCCCTCACATGCATAACTTCCTCGGATTTTCTACCCTCACCCATCTGTTTTAAATCTAATTCCTTACTCTTAAGACCATTTACCACAATGTCAAGAGTCACATTATCTCTACCATACTTAATAGCAGATTTCACATCACCAAAGGAATCAGGAATAGCATTTAAAAGAGCAATAGGGGAATAATCATCTATATGTTTATCACCACACAACTTAATATCTGAAATAAGTTTGGTAAAAACATCTAGATTTTCTTCAATATCTATAGACATATCTAGTCTAAATTTGAAGAACTTTTCAAGTAAAAATATCCGGTTAGGCAAAGAGGTCTCAGTATACAGTTCATTCAATTTATCCCACAGAATTTTAGCACTCTCTAAAATTCCAACTTTTCTAATCACAGAGTCAGATAAGTTCAAATAAATCACAGAACATGCATTTTCATTCATTTCAGCCCTTTTATCTTCCGTGTCAGAAATTAAATAGGTTTCGCCAACTGCTTTAAAACATTTTTGTTGTATTAAAATACATTTAATTTTTTGCTTCCAAATGCTAAAATCAGATTTTCCATTAAATGGAGCCATACCATACTGATTATAAGCAGACATTTTCACAGAGAAAAATAAGCAACAAAAGAAAATGTAAATTTTCGCTGAAAACAATTTAAATATTTATAAGGCTACAACTATACGAAGCAACTAGCACGAACACGCGGGGAGTATTAATGAGCACCAAACTCAACTTCAAACTTCTTCTCTACCACTAAGGTATTCTCTCTCACACTCTCACACAAAGGAAATGGAGAAGAAGAAGAAGGGCACTGCTCACTACTCTCAGAATATCTCAGGCAGGCTACACTCTCAAGGAAGAAGTGAGCTCCATAAATAATAGGCTGCCAGCAAATTATCAAGACAAGTCACGAGGGATGCAAAGACAAAGGCTCATGGGCAGACACAGACAGAAATGCAGCGGACCATAAGGAGAGGGGGCCAAGCATTAGGTAAGTCAACACTCAATGAATGGCCACAACAGAAGAACTAAATAGGTATACCTTAGTGGGAGTAAACATGGGGTGCAAGTCAATAATAAAGTGGAAGGGAGGCCTTGACAGGACCAATACCTCCAACAGATTTCAAAATCCATGATCTCTTGTAGTTGGAGAAACCGCTTAAGTTGACAAGTGAAAAGTGTTTTTACCTTTTCTATTACACAAAAAGCACTTATTTTACCAAATACTACCAACTTTAACTTTTCAAAATCACTTTTTTTTTCAAACACTCCCTAAGTCACGTTGGTGACTCCGTTGATTTCTCTTTTCAATATCATCCACAGAAGCTACTTTTTTCTTCAACAATGGAGTCACATTACCTGTCCCAACGGCCAAATTAAACATAACTGGACTGAGATACAACTATTGGCAGCACACATCACAAGAAGCGAAGAGATTAATTCCTGGGCAGCAAAACTGTCATTCTGGGACCTCCGGAAGCGGTGCATGTTTTGTCAGAAAACGAGAGATCACTTTTGCTCTTAAAGCTCAGCCAACCAACTGTACGGATCCGGGTATTTGCCATCCATTTCTATCTCAAGTCTTTGTGGTCTGTTTCTCAGAACTTCACATTGCTTCCCCTCGAGGCTCTAAGGCATATCCCTCTTCTCACTCTAAGGTATGCACTAATTAATATTCATGAATTTGCTCAAAATTTGATTTTGTTTAGAACTATTCAGAGTTTACTTTATTCACAAGGTGGGATCGCTCACTCCAAGTCGGGAGTGCGGGGCGGCAGTGGCGGATGTGTTCTATTCACATGAACACCTAAAAATAGAACATACACCATCGGAATAAATATGCATGGATTTCAAAATAATTTATTTATTAGTGTGGTAAGGAGAAAATGTATGATTTTGAACACCCAAAACATGATTACTAAGGGAGTGTTTGCAACTGCTTCTGCTTAAAAAAAAAGCACTTTAGGAGATGTAAGGAAAAAGTGATTAGTAGTAAAAGTTGATAGTGTTTGAGAAAAAAGTGATTTTGAAAAGTAAAAGTTGGTAGTGTTTGGTAAAATAAGTACTTTTTGTGTAATAGAAAAGGGAAAAACACTTTTCACACGCAAGCCGAGAAAAAGTAAAAATTAGTAGTGTTTGGTAAATAAGTGCTTTTTAAAGCCAAAAGTTGAGAAGTGCTTTTTTTAAGCAGTTGCAAACACTCCCTAAGTCTGCCACTTGGAGTGCCCTGAAACCATACAGTATTAAAATAGTTGAACCTAAATCCTCAAGTACTCAACACAAATGCCCTCATTGAACAACTTGTGTGTGTATAGTGCGGAGCAGTATAACTCGCTCCCCCTAGTTTCGCCCCTACATATGAGTTCCATTGGATTTTTATCAATTTTTGGTACAGTTCCATTTGAAACGGATTGGAAGATATCTAAAATCTAAAAACCATATAAATGTGAGTGATGGTTAGTATTCTTCAATTGTGTCAATACTTTTGGTGTATGAGAGCGTGTACTTTGCTATTAAAATATTATACCCTAATCTTGATGGACAAAAATGTCCTACCGTCGTTACCAGTTATTGACGGCTGCTTCAATAAAAGGTACTCCATAGTCCATACTCCATAGTCGGCTGCAGAAAGATATAATCATATTCCGTACGTTTTTTCCTTTTTGAGAATAATATAATGGCCCATACTGTAGGTTTATAAAGATTGAAAATGTGTATTTAACCACTCGTATTTATGAAGAATCATTATTTACAAATTGATATGCACATTGAAAAATAAAGAATACTTTTAAAATGATTTAGATTTTTTTAAAAGTGATTAATTAACCTCTTAAAGGTTTGCTTGAAATGGTTAAACTGATAAAATAAACTAATGTTAAAGATTTTATACATAAATATTGTTGGTTCTAACTTCTAACCTTTATAGGAGTTATATTAATTACAAATTAAATTGCCCGAAACTACAAATTTATTTTCAAATAATTATTGACCACGTTAATTGACAAAAACACAAAAAAAAATCTATTGAAGTACAAAAAAAAGATTCATATATCATTCAAAGTGAAACTCGAAAAAACATTAAAAACCTAAATTTGTCATCTTGATTGATAATACTAATATTCTAAACAATATAGTAGATAAATAAAATTGTCACAACAAATTAAAAGAAGACTCAGAAGAAGCGACATATACAAATTATAACACCTTTTAAATTAAGGCTCAACTTCGTTATTGTATCGTGTCAATTTAGCTATTTTGTTATAAACTCAGGGTACATATGAATTTATCTACAATCTTAATTATTTAGTTCAAAGAACAAAGTCAATTGATGATGTTTATTATATGTACTGACTAACAACATATATATCATAACAATTAATAGTCGATTGGAATATCAACATATTTTGATTGACTGACACATTCTTCAGTTAAATTTGAGAGTTTATTAAGAAATGTTGTTGTTCTTGAATAAATTACAATTGACCATTGTTAAAGGTGGTTTGTATTGTTGGGCATTGACTCTCGCGCATTGCGCGTAAAAGACGCTAGTATATACTTATAAGAAAGAAACCATGCTAGGTATTGGTTCGTCGGTTTGGTTTAATTTTGTGTTTTTTTTAATAATATACGCTAGTATAAGGAGTAGGAGATTTTATTGAACCTTTTTAATTGAGTTTGCTTTCTTTGGGGTTTCTTTCGGTATTGATCTGTTTAATACATTTTGGAAGATATTATATCAAATTTATTGCATATGATTTGATTCATGTTCTATTTAATTCACTTTGATATGGAACATAGGGATTCGGCTAACCAAATCGATATACCGCCCCATAGCATGGGGTGCACGAATACTAGCTCGATCTAATGAAATGGCGTGTGCACGTTAATATATGCATTTCTGAAAAAGATATCCGCTTAAATTCGTATAATATGTGAAATAATGAGAACTAAATAGAAATCTATTTGGAGCTAAAAGTTTTCCAAAAGTTTCTAGGCATCTTTATATATATATATATATATAGAGTATGGTGGAGAACTAAATAGAAATCTATTTGGAGCTAAAATAAACGAAAAAATGTTGAAGGACAAAAATTAGACTCCCAACTTATGAAAGGACAAAAATAAGGCTCAATTCTGTTTGGACAAAAAACCCCATGTTCAAAAAACCGACCCGGACCTGCCGGGTCGACCGGCACCCGGTGACCTGGACCAAAACCCGGTTCGGTTAGTTAAAAACCCGGAAGTTGTCAAAAAACGGAAAACCCCGGCCAACCCAGAAAAATACGGTCCAAACCCGGACCCAGAAACCCAACAAACTCAAAAACCCGAGTTTTGATTGATTTTTCCTAAAAAGTATTTTTTTTAAAATTTTAAATCATTTTTAACCAATAAAATTCCGATTTCAATACCCTAAAAAGAAAAAAATATGCAATATATTTATATACTACTTATTTTTTGAAGAATAAATATCATGTCAAATTATACAATAAATGTACAATACAAATAACAAATATGGTGTATCATTATATTATATACTTTAATAAGATCAAAATGGTATTTTGGAATATTGTGAGACTGTTTTAACTTTTAAATGCTTAGTAAATATTACCATTAGTTGATTATTATGAAATAACTACTATACCTTTTCTTTTAATTTTATATAAAATTATATGTTTATTATTATATGGTTGACCGATTTTATGGCGTTGACCGGGTTGACTCGACCGAGTCTAGGTTGACCCGTGATCCGGTCACGTGGCCGTGTCGTTTCCCGGTCCGGTTTCTTAAAAACTAACTGAAAATTGCTTCAATTGACTTTAATGTCCCTGGAACCCTAACTGCCTAACCCATCCTTCCGATTTAGAATTCTGTACGATCAATTCAGCTTCTCCCTAACCTATCCCTCCCATTTCGACTTCGAATTCGATGCCCAGAACTCAGCTTCTGATCTCTTTGCTTTGACGGACGCATCAAGCATACAAGGGCATCGCGATCGCCGCAGATCGTCGCCACATTGACTACCCTGGTCATCCCCGTCTTCGTCGCCCTTGCCTCATGCCGATAAGAGAGCAGAAGCAGACAAACTAAATTAAATTAAACATAACACAAACATTATTTGTGTTAATTTGTGTTATAGCATCAAATAACACAAATTTTACAGACAATGAATGTATAAGTGAATATATAAACTAAATTAAATTAAACATAACACAAACATTATTTCTCTAAGACAAGAAAACGAAAGACTATTGATGATATTAAGGTTAATTAAAATTAATGCTTAACAATTAACATAGAAATTTCATATTTTAAATAGTTTGGTTTGTTCGGTTCGGTTTTGAAGGGTAAAAATCAAAACCGAACCAAATAACTTCGATTCGGTTCGGTTTTTTACATTCGGTTACTTAGCGGTTCGGTTTTATTTGGCTACGGTTCAGTTTAATTTGATTCGGTTTTCGGTTTTCCGGGCCCATACCTACTCGTTAATTATTGATATATTTGTACCTGCCTCTTACCACCACTTTATGCATCATGTAATTTTTATCCATATCATAACAACTCGATCTAATGTGAAACGAGTACAGTCACGACTAGCTATTAACTTAAGTGAGAGTCAATGGCGGAGCCAGAAAAATGACTCAAAGAGGTCGAATCTTAAGTTGAATGTTTCATATGTAACTTGATAAAAGGTAATTTAAATGGGACTAAATGGGAGAGTTCAAATAAAAAGAAATGCTCCCGTCACTACAAAAAAACAACAATTTTGGCACGAATTTGGCACGGAGCTTTGGCACGGATTTGTCAAAATTCATAGGGTATTTGACACGGATTTGGCATGGATGCGTTAAATCCGTGCCAAATTCCGTGGCAAAGTCGTTTTGTCACCAGCTATTTGGCACGACGCTGTGCCAAAAATAAGTTACAGTCCGTGCCAAACTTGCCCAATCCGTGCAAAGTCCGTGCCTATTTCGATGTTTTTTTGTAGTGCGTGCAAAGTGTTAATGATTGCCATTATTTCCCAGCGTGTTGCACTATTTCATGTTTTTGTTGCACTTTTTCGCAATGACAGAAAACTTATGTTTATTTACGAAATTGCCACCATGTTTTTTTAATCAAATTTAGTGCATTTTTGGTTAATTTTGAGACATTAGATCTGAAAAATGAATGCCCAAGATTAATTCTCACTTTGCATGGGATGACCTCTTTGAATTTGAACCCTCCCATGTATATATATATGTATATATATATATATATATATATATATATATATATATATATATATGTATGTATATATAGGGCTGAGATCTCATACTAACTAGTTCTCCCATGCTAACTCGTGAAAACTCCGACAACCGGTGGTATTTTTGGCTCAACGTTTTTGTGTATGTTCCTCATCAAGTCTAGTTCATCTATACCAAATTTGAGCAAAAACTTCAATCGGGAAGGTCATCAAATAATTTTTGAAAGAAAACTGGTCCGAAAAATACATATAAAATGCAGTTTTCTTTCAAAAATCATTTGATGACCTTCCCGATTGAATTTTTTGCTCAAATTTGGTATATATGAACTAGACTTGAAGAGGAACATGCACAAAAACTTTGAGCCAAAAATACCACCGCTTGTCGGAGTTTTCACATATATATATATATATATATAGAGTACTCTTCCGGTCAGGAATTCCTGACCGGAACCGCCGTCCGGACGGCGGCGTTTGGCCGCCTTCCGGGTGGAATTTTTCAATGAAATTTTTATGACATGTTCTCCATCAAGTCTAGTTTATCCACAAAAAAATTCAGCCAAAAACTCATTCGGGAAGGTCGTCAAATGATTTTTGCAAGTTAACTGGTCCGGAAAATACATATTCCGGACCAGTTAACTTGCAAAAATCATTTGACGACCTTCCCGATTGAGTTTTTGGCTGAATTTTTTTGTGGATAAACTAGACTTGATGGAGAACATTCCATAAAAATTTCATCAAAAAATTCCACCGGGAAGGCGGCCAAACGCCGCCGTCCGGACGGCGGTTCCTGTCCGGAATTCCGGACATGAACTTTTGTCTATATATATATATATATATATATATATATATATATAGAGGAATGCTCCTGTCCAGACGTCCGGACAGGAGCCGCCGTCCGGCCGGCGGCGTTTGGCCGCCTTCCCGGTGGAATTTTTTGATGAAATTTTTATGGCATGTTCTCCATCAAGTCTAGTTTATCCACAAAAAAATTCAGCCAAAAACTCAATCGGGAAGGTCGTCAAATGATTTTTGCAAGTTAACTGGTCCGGAAAATACATATTCCGGACCAGTTAACTTGCAAAAATCATTTGACGACCTTCCCGATTGAGTTTTTGGCTGAATTTTTTTGTGGATAAACTAGACTTGATGGAGAACATGCCATAAAAATTTCATCAAAAAATTCCACCGGGAAGGCGGCCAAACGCCGCCGGCCGGACGGCGGCTCCTGTCCGGACGTCTGGACAGGATCTTTTCTATATATATATATATATATATATATATATGAGTAATGATCCGGTCAAGAGTTCCTGACCGGAACCGCCGTCCGGACCGCGGCGTTTGGCCGCCTTCCCGGTGGCTCTTTTTGATGAAATTTTTATGACATGTTCTCCATCAAGTCTAGTTTATCCACAAAAACATGCAGCCAAAAATTCAATCGGGAAGGTCGTCAAATGATTTTTGCAAGTTAACTGGTCCGGAAAATACATATTCCGGACCAGTTAACTTGTAAAAATTATTTGACGACCTTCCCGATTGAGTTTTTGGCTGAATTGTTTTGTGGATAAACTAGACTTGATGGAGAACATGTCATAAAAATTTCATCAAAAAAAGCCACCGGGAAGGCGGCCAAACGCCGCGGTCCGGACGGCGGTTCCGGTCAGGAACTCCTGATTTGAACATTTGTGTGTGTGTGTGTGTGTGTGTGTGTGTGTGTGTGTATAGAATTCGGATCAAATAAAAAAAAGTCTTAATGTGCAAAATGGGAATTAATCTCAGTCGTCCAAAGTGTCGATCTGATGCACAATAACCCCTATCTGATGCACTTCAAATAAGGTCTATTGGGTTATTGTGCATCAGATAGGGGTTATTGTGCATCAGATAGACACTTTGGACGGCTGAGATTAATTCTCATTTTACACGTTAAGATGTCTTCTCATTTGAACTCATCACTATTATATATATATATATATATATATATATATATATATATATATAGAGAAAACTTCATGTCAGGCCGGCCTGACGGGCTGCCCCGTCCGGCCGAGCCCGTTTGGGCACCTTCCCGGTGGAATTTTTTGATGAAATTTTTTGAGCATGTTCCTCATCAAGTCTAGTTTGTCCATACCAAATTTCAGCTCAAAATTTGATCGGGAAGGTCGTCAAATGATTTTTGCAAGTTAACTGGTCCGGAATATGTATTTTCCGGACCAGTTAACTTGCAAAAATCATTTGACGACCTTCCCGATCGAATTTTGAGCTGAAATTTGGTATGGACAAACTAGACTTGATGAGGAACATGCTCAAAAAATTTCATCAAAAAATTCCACCGGGAAGGTGCCCAAACGGGCTCGGCCGGACGGGGCAGCCCGTCAGGCCGGCCTGATGAGAACAGCCCTCTATATATATATATATATATATAGAGGACTTTTCATGTCCAGCCGGCCTGACGGGAACCGCCGTCCGGCCGAGGGCATTTCGGGCACTTCCCGGTGGAATTTTTTGATGAAATTTTTTGAGCATGTTCTTCATGAAGTCTAGTTTATCCATTCCAAATTTCAGCTCAAAATTCGATCGGGAAGGCACTCAAATAATTTCTTGAAGTTAACTGGGCAGTTCATACATATAAACTGCCCAGTTAACTTCAAGAAATTATTTGAGTGCCTTCCCGATTGAATTTTTAGCTGAAATTTGGTATGGATAAACTAGACTTCATGAAGAACATGCTCAAAAAATTTCATCAAAAAATTCCACCGGGAAGTGCCCGAAATGCCCTCGGCCGGACGGAGCATCCCGTCAGGCCGGCTGGACAAGAACGGGACTCTATATATATATACATATATTGTAAACTTCATGTAAGTAATGAGTAAATTATACATTATTTTTAAAATTTGAGAATATTATTAATATCACGCATTAAATTTTATTCATTTCAAATTTTGAAAGTGCTAATTTTCTAGGAGTCGTGACATTTTACTCGTAATAAGTTACGAAAGGCATAAAATATCAAATTGGAGGTATTTCACAGTTCTATATTCTCAAACTTTTAGGGGGATCGGCTGACCACTGGCTCAACCCCTTGTGAGAGATTATTTTTAACATGAAAAGTCACTTGTACACCACAAGACGAAGAAGGCCACCTAAATGAACTAAAGCTTAAAAGTACTTAAATCAGATTTTAAAACAAAAAATATTACATGATCAAATTGTATGTACTCCAAAAGTCTATTATCCAAATAAAACTAAAAATGGGGCGGGTAATGAGAGGATAACGTGGTGGGTATGTACCTATTTCTCGATCAATGCAGTTTTTCCCACTTTATATGAAGCAATTCATTGCAGATTTGTGGGTATATTCATCGGGTTGCATACAATCTTCATCCTAGATGTATATACTACATTAAAGACTACTTATATATAGAAGATGCATGCCTTCATTACTAAATTCATCATTATTATTACTATTATTAGTGCTTTCTTAATGAAACACAATGTTCATCAGCATCTATCTGAGTGATGAGTGGTTTGCTCACCGGGGTAAAAATTATTACTATTATTAGTATTTTAGTATTATTATACAATATATTACTGGTATTGTATCTATTGTTGTTTGTTTACCCATCTTCCATTCCATATGGATAATAGGCTATGGATAATAGGGTGATAAAGCATGCATTGAATGGTACTACTGCTTCCAACTTTGATCCAGTGCTAAAAGACATTACCCAAAATCTACTGGAGGAGGAGGAGGAGAGCATTACTCTTAAAGCTCCTCAGAATTCATATTACGAAGCATTGCAATATAATCCTTCCTCACTGTTTTACAACCATGCTGGAAGAAGCTACTGTGATGATAATGTTGATGGTATTGTTGATCCTGGAGAATCGGAATCATCATGTGTGGTATCTAACACAAATTTAGCAATATCCAATATGACAGAGGTAAATTAACTAACATTGACATATTGAATGTATGAAATGTGTGATACTTAAAATGATACATATGCTAACCATATATTTTTCATATTTTTAAGTTATTTATTTATATCATAATTAAAAATGAATAGTGAAGACAATTACAAAGTATTTTAATAAATATTAAAAATTATGTTGTTCGGTTCTCGATTTAACTAAGTACAGAATAAAAAGGGTAAATATTTTTTAAACAATATTTAAGTTCAATGTTTCATATGTAACTCGATAAAAGGTAATTTAAATGGGACTAAGTGGGAAGAGTTCAAATAAAAAGAAGTGCTCCCGCGCAAAGTGAGAACGATTGCACTTATTCCTCAGCGTGTTGCACTATTTTATGTTTTTGTTGCACTTTTTCACGATGACAGAAAACTTCTGTTTAATTACGAAATTGTCACCGCGTTTTTTATCAAATTTAGTGCATTTTTGGCTCATTTTGAGCCATTAGATCTGAAAACGGATGCAAAAGATTAATTGTCGCTTTACATGGGAAGACCTCTTTGTATTTAAACCCTCCCATGTGTGTGTGTGTGTGTGTGTGTGTGTGTGTGTGTATGGAAGAGTTCAAATAAAAAGACATCTTCCCGTGCAAAGTGCGAAGATATGCACTTTTTCATTTTCGCTTGCACTATTTCGTGTTTCTGTTGCACTTTTTCACGGTGGCGAAAAAGTGCAACATATTTACGAAACTGCCACTGTGATTTTGGTCGAATTTTGTGCATTTTTGGCTTATTTGAGCCATTAGATGTGGAAATGAATGCACAAGATTCATTCTCACTTTGCATGGGAAGAGGTCTTTGTATTTGAACCATCCCCTGTGTGTGTATACACTACATTAAAGACAAGTTATATATGGAAGATGCCTTCATTATTAAATTCATCATTATTATTACTATTAGTAGTACTTTCTTAATGAAGCACAATGTTCATCGGCATCTATCTGAGTGATGAGTGGTTTGCTCACCGGGATAAAAAATATTACTATTATTGGTATTTTTTTTTACTATTATTAGTATTATTATACAAAATATTATTATATCTATTGTTGTTTGTTTACCCATCTTCAATTCTATATGGGGCATAGGTTATGGATAATAGGGTGAGAAAGCACGCCTTGAATGGTATTACTGCTTCCAACTTTGATCCAGTGCAAAAAGACATTACCCAAATTCTACTCGAGGAGGAGGAGGAGGAGGAGAGCATTGATGGGCCCTTTGGTCTCATTGCTCTTAGAGCTGCGCAAAATTCATATTACGAAGCATTGCATGATAATCCTTCATCACTGTTTTACAACCATGCTGGAAGAAGCTACTGTGATGATAATGTTGATGGTATTGTTGATCGTGGAGAATCAGAATCATCATGTGTGGCATCTAACACAAATTTAGCAATATCCAATACGACGGAGGTAAATTAACTTACATTGACATATTGAATGTATGAAATGTGTGAAACTTAAAATGTTACATATGCTAACCATTTTTTCATATTTCTAAGTTATTTATTTATATCATGAACATGAAGAGTGAAAACAAATACAAGGTATTTTACTAAATATTAAAAATCATGATGTTCGGTTTTCGGTTTAACTAAATACAGAATAAAAAGGGTGAATATTTTTTAAAAGTACAATATTTAAGTTGAATGTTTCATATGTTTCAAATAAAAAGAGGTGCATCCGTGCAAAGTGCGAAGGATTGCACTTTTCGGTTTTCGGTTTAAAAATACGGCATAAATGGAATGTAATGAACACTATTTTTAAATATAGACGACGGAATAAGTTTGAACACATATTTTCTTAATTGAAATGATTAAAGTGATGTGTATTAAAACGAACACAATAGTTTAAATTTTTTTTATCCTTTATTGAATTATTACACACAAATATATAATGTGTATATATATATATATATAAGTGTATAACAACAACAACAACAACAACAACAACAACAGCAGCAACAACAACAACAACAACAACAACACTAATAATAGAAATAACAATAACAATAACAATAACAATAACAATAACAATAACAATAACAATAACAATAACAATAACAATAACAATAACAATAACAATAACAATAACAATAACAATAACAATAACAATAACAATAACAATAACAATAACAATAACAATAACAATAACAATAACAATAACAATAACAATAACAATAAAAATAACCATAACAATAACAATAACCATAACGATAACGATAACGATAACGATAACGATAACGATAACGATAACGATAACGATAACGATAACGATAACGATAACGATAACGATAACGATAACGATAACGATAACGATAACGATAACGATAACGATAACGATAACGATAACGATAACGATAACGATAAGGATAACGATAACGATAACGATAACGATAACGATAACGATAACGATAACGATAACGATAACGATAACGATAACGATAACGATAACGATAACGATAACGATAACGATAACGATAACGATAACAACGATAACGATAATGATAAAGATAACGATAACGATAACGATAACGATAACAATTAGCAGTAACAATTAGCAGTAACAATAGCAATAACAATAGCAGTAACAATAGCAGTAACAATAGCAGTAACAATATCAGTAACAATAGGAGTAACAATAGGAGTAACAATAGCAGTAACAATAGCAGTAACAATAGCGGTAACAATAGCGGTAACAATAGCGGTAACAATAGCGGTAACAATAGCGGTAACAATAGCAGTAACAATAGCAGTAACAATAATAGTAACAATAATAGTAAGACTAATAATAATAGTAAGACTAATAATAATAGTAATACTAATAATAATAGTAATAATAATAATAATAATAATAATAATAATAATAATAATAATAATAATAATAATAATAATAATAATAATAATAATAATAATAATAATAATAATAATAATAATAATAATAATAATAATAATAATAATAATAATAATAATAATAATAATAATAATAATAATAATAATAATAATAATAATAATAATAATAATAATAATAATAATAATAATAATAATAATAATAATAATAATAATAATAATAATAATAATAATAATAATAATAATAATAATAATAATAATAATAATAATAATAATAATAATAATAATAATAATAATAATAATAATAATAATAATAATAATAATAATAATAATAATAATAATAATAATAATAATAATAATAATAATAATAATAATAATAATAATAATAATAATAATAATAATAATAATAATAATAATAATAATAATAATAATAATAATAATAATAATAATAATAATAATAATAATAATAATAATAATAATAATAATAATAATAATAATAATAATAATAATAATAATAATAATAATACTAATAATAATACTAATAATAATAATACTAATAATAATAATTATAATAATAATTATAATAATAATTATAATAATAATACTAATAATAATACTAATAATACTAATAATAATACTAATAATAATACTAATAATAATAATTATAATAATAATTATAATAATAATTATAATAATAATACTAATAATAATACTAATAATACTAATAATAATACTAATAATAATACTAATAATAATACTCATAATACTAATACTAATAATACTAATAATACTAATACTAATACTAATACTAATAATACTAATACTAATAATACTTATAATAATAGTAATAATAATAGTAATAATAATAGTAATACTAATAGTAATACTAAGGGTTTTTTACGAGAATATTACTAAAATAAAACTTATTTACATAAATACGACTATTCATTACTACAATGTAGTGCTGTGGTAACTAAAGTTCAAAACTTGAATATGAATTACTATGATTTCATTACTACTCTAGTAATGAATCATATTTTTGTAAATCATTTTTATTTTGGTCATGTTTATGTAATTATTTCTAATACTAATAGTAATACTAATACTAATAGTAATAGTAATAGTAACAGTAACAGTAACAGTAACAGTAACAGTAACAGTAACAGTAACAGTAACAGTAACAGTAACAGTAACAGTAACAGTAACAGTAACAGTAACAGTAACAGTAACAGTAACAGTAACAGTAACAGTAACAGTAACTAGGGCTGAGCACCGGTCCAAGACCGGACCGGACCGGACAGGAACCGGTTGGACCGGAACCGGAATTCACAAAAAAAGTGGACCGAAGACCGGACCTATATAATTCCGGTCCAGGACCGGACCGGACCGGATTATTCCGGTTTTTCCGGTCCGGACCGGTATTGGACCGGATTTTTAATTTTTTTTTTTTATAATGTTTCATCTTTTTAAAAATAGGTTTGATTGTCCAAAAATGTACCTATTACCTCATTGTTTTTATTACGGAGTATTATTTTATGATGTTTATAAGTGATTATTTCTAATGTATTCTTTTATATGTATGGTTTCTATGTCTCTTTTAATCAATATAATATACATTATAATACTTCAAATAAGTCGAAATAAACACATGAACTACGCCTAGTCAAAAAAATTTTAGTGAATTAGTGCGGGAAACTAATGTTCCTTGCTTGATTAATTTAGTGAATGATTCGACTCAATAGATTTGCTCATTTAACAAAGAAAAATTCAATTAATCAAACTATATATTATAGTTAAAACAAGTAAAAATAAGTAAATACAATGCCCCATTCTACCTCTTAATGTTTTTATGCTACATAATTTTACTAGTATAAATGTGTAAATAATATTATGTATGTAACTTGAGTTGATGTATAAGTTATTGTATCATTTAATTAATGTACTTTTTAAAAGTAAATTAATGTACTATGTATGTGTATGTGTGTACATTTTAAATACATATATAAATATAAATTAAATATAAATATAAATTTATGTATATATATATTAATATATTTATATGTATAATAATTTAATTCCGGTCTAACCGGTCCGGACCGGAATATTCCGGGTTTTGGACCGGACCGGACCGGAACCGGAATCGCTAAATACCTTGGACCGAAGACCGGACCGGTAACTATCCGGTCCGGGTCCGGTCTGGACCGACCGGTCCGGTTCGGTCCGGTTTTCCGGTCCGGACCGGATTATGCTCAGCCCTAACAGTAACAGTAACAGTAACAGTAACAGTAAGAGTAAGAGTAACAGTAACAGTAACAGTAACAGTAACAGTAACAGTAACAGTAAGAGTAACAGTAAGAGTAACAGTAACAGTAACAGTAACAATAACAGTAACAGTAACAGTAACAGTAACAGTAACAGTAATAGTAACAGTAACAGCAATAGCAATAGCAATAGCAATAGCAATAGCAATAGTAATAGCAATAGTAATATATAGTAATAGTAATAGTCATAGTAATAGTAATAGTAATAATAATATGTGATTGTTTAATATTTATTGAAGTCATTTACTCATTTATCAGAATATTTTTCAAATAGCTCGTAGTAAATTAATTAATTTAAAATGGTTTTTTGATAAATCACGATCCATTTGTAATGAATAATGAGAAAGCAAGAATAAAAAACTACAAATACACTCGGACTCACTACATTGGAATCTCCACCAAACAAATACACTATTATTATGGATTGTTATATAAAGTTCTCAATGGACGATGAAAATAAATTTTATACATTTTCTAATAATCTGGTTCTTTCATGACAGTAGCGGTACCAATTTAGGTATTTAAATAAAAGATATAGCACTTCAATGCAACGTAACTAAATAGGTTTTATTCATAAAATAGTTTAGTTCTAATAAACGGATAAAATCGAAATTTCTTATTTGATGAGTGAATAATAAATAAATTCTTATTTATAAAATGAACAAGACGTATAGTATAAAATTGAAACTTACTTTTCAAGCCATGTAGATTTTATGAATAGTGAAAACTGATCAAAGATGTATGAATAGTGTCCATTTAAAGCAATGGATTCGCAAGAACAAATGACTCCAATATGTTAGCATATTTTAACATATTTTAAATATGGAATGTAATGGATATTAGTTTCAACAAAATGTTATTTTATTATTAATAAAATTCTAGCATTGTATCATTTCATTATTAAAACAAAATCGTGTATGGCTTAAGTATGGAATGTAAATATGTAATAAACTCAAGCCATGTTAGTTGCCATATTAATTATGTAACTGATAGAAATTATTTGATTTGTCAATTGTACTCAATGCAATATCAATTTATTAATTGTACTTGTTGAGGTTTGTTCCCGAAGATCCGAAAGCCCAACACAAGCCTTGGATATTGTAGGGATATTGGGTAGGGTTGAAAATGTGTATAAAATATAAAATAGTGAAATAATATCCAACTCAAGAACTTATTTATATTCTGTAATTAAGCAATTACACTGAAACTACCCGAACGGTAGATGAATATGAGATTACAAGGATGGGAGATGTAAATCTATTGCTAAGCTCTGAGTATTGAAATGCTAACCCTTTACAATGATCTAAACATGGGTATTTATACTAAAATAGGGATGGGTGAGGTGGACACGTGGCCAAATCCGGTAGGCTGTCACTTCTGCCATGTATGCACCCATGCCCCCACTTGCTGCCGTCATGATCCAGCATTAAATGCGGCTTCTACTTGCTGATTGCCCGCTCGGGCAGGGTGTTCGGTGTGTGGGACCCCGCCATAGGTGCTATCCTGCTTATGGACATATCCCGAACGCCGATCGGTATCTCAGCCATATGTGATCTAGTTAATGGAAGTATCCCGAACGCCGATCGATACCTGGCCTTGATACTTTGGCATAATTGTTTCCCGGAATGTTCCAAGTATAAGTTTTATCCCGAATGCCGTTCGGGAGTTCTTTGGACTGCCTTGGGCCCGCTGCTTCTTCCCGGATTTGGGCCTAGGGATATTGGGCCTGGACCTAATATCCCAACACTAGTCCCCCATTTCCTATGTCTCGAACGGTAGTGAGTGCATAAGGAAGTAAAAGCTGTATCCCGAATGCTGTTCGGGTGAATATCGGATTGTATTCCGCCGGTTCCCGAGGTATATTCTGACGGCTATTTGCAACTGCCGTTTCACTTCTCCGATAAACGTCATGATTACTTGAGAAGGGTTATCCGCGTGACACGTGTATCCGTCATTATTACAAAAAACGTGTCCTTTTCTGATTGGTAACTGAATCGGCGTGACAGAGTATAAATAGGCTCTTCTGGTTTTGATTCTGGGTTTCGAAACTTTGCACCTCCGGCTTATAATTCATCCTTTCTAGAGCTTCATCCGCAGCTTCTGTTCAGGTATCCCTCGAGTTCCCTTCTACCATTTAGTTCCCTCGTTCGGTGAGAATGGCACCCCTTCGTTCATCCGAACCCTCTACCTCCGGTACTGCAATTCCAGAAGAGAACCCCAACGATATGCTGCAAGTTGTCCGTACTCCGGCGGAGGTAAATGGCGATGATTCCTCTTCCTCCGATGTTTACCCTGATGGTACCAAATCGGGCGATGAATTGGAAGTCATGGAAGCTGGTCCTCCAAGCGGCGTTTCCTGTCATAAGCTTGACCTAGCTCTTATCAGGCTTATGCGCCAAAAGCTTACGGCCCAGAATCGGGCCCAAATTCAGATGTTAATTCCTGATTCGGTGGACTTCCGTCTTCAATCGGGTCTTCACCCAATGCGCCACTTCCCAGGGATGGTTGTGGTCCATTTCGACTCAATCAAGGCTGGTCTTAGATTCCCCCTTCACTCCTTTTTTGTCTCTCTCTTAAATTTTTACAATGTAGTACCAGCCCAAATAATGCCGAATTCCTACCGGTCGATGGCCGGTTTCATTTGTCGTTGCCACAGTGTCGAGGTCACACCCACCCTAGAACTTTTCCACTATTTCTTTTCAGTTATCCCCCAGCAGTCCCACGGTTTTCTGGTGGTAAGCTCCCGACCAGGACATATTTTGTTCTGCGATGCCCCTTCTTCCATCAAAGGTTGGAAAGATAGGTTCTTCTTTATCTCTGTCCCGAACGGTTTGATTCCTAGGAAGTGGAACGCATTCCCTCCTAAATCCCCCGAGCCATTCATCTCCGAAGAGCTCAGCAGAGATGTCATTGCTGTGGAAGCAGGAGGCTGCTTCAAAATTATGTCTTACCTGACTTCCGAACGGCTAATTAAGGCCGGGATAGGTACTCGCCCGTATTCCTGGACTTACTTGACTGAAAACCAAGTACCATGGCCCGGGCGGTCCTTCCCGTGTGATATAATTTTTTAATCCACGTGTGAACCGCTCGGTACTAATTTGTTCCTTTTGTCTTTTCAGCTCCAAAGCAAGGCGAATCTTCAGATTCCGAAGGAGACAACCCCGAACAGCCGGCAATGGATGACAGCAGGCTCTTTACCGTTGGTTTTGACGATGAGCCACCAACCTCTCCTCCCAAGCAGCAGAGGAAGACAAAGAGGAAGAGGTTGAGGAAGGCTGATCAGGGCGCCTCCTCTCAATCCGCCCCTCCCGTCCCCGAGCAGTCTGAACCTGTTCGGGATGTAGAACCTGTGCAGCAGGTTGCCCCTGAGCAGCACACCCATGCTGACACGCTGATGGATCAGCCTTTTTCTGATCAGCAGCCCCACCATTTCTCTGCTGAGGAGGTGGCTGCCCATCAGGCTGACCTGGCTAGTCAGTTCGAGCGGATCTCCCTCTATGATCTTGCTCATGAAATGCTGGAGAGGGGTGGCTGTCCAGCGAGCCAGATCTGGTCCAACTCTAGTTTCCTCAATGGACACAACCTTCCCCCAATACCGGTGGAGGAGATTGAGGAGTGCATTGCTCTGACTGTCCTGAAGGTAGTTTCTTGTTCATAATTTACTTTTACCTTTTTCTTCGTTTTGTCAGCCTATCATGTACTCATACTTTTCTTTTTCGATCATTAGGCAGGGATATACAGCCTGAAGCTCAAGGAGACCAGGCAGGCCAAGGAACAAGGCTTGCTGATGGCCAAGGAAACGGCCGAACAGGCAGCCGAGGCCGAACGGCGGGCTTTTGCTGAGGAGCGGAAGAAGCTAGAAGCCGAGGCAGGGGAGCTCCGTGTTAAAGTGGGCGCTCTCCAAGCCAAGATTGCAGAAGCTGAGGCTGCTCAGATCAAATTCTCTGAGGCTCCTCCCCAGATCCCGGACGGACCGGCCGAAATGACAGTTGATCTTTCCGCCGTTCGGGAATCCTTCCAGGCTTCAGAGGAGTTTCTGGCTCTGAAGGAGAAGTATGCCACCGAACAGCTCCCCGCTGTCTTCGGGAGGCACTTGGAGAAAGTGGCCGGAGAGGAGCGCCAAAAGGAGGGGATCAGGGTGCTTGATCAGCATCCTGTCACCAAGGAGTGGGCTGATATCCTCGCCCGGGGGATCTACAGTTCAGGCTGCCAACATATGCTCCAGCCTCTCCTCCCCCTCCTAGAAAAGTATATGGGCCGATCAGTGCAATCCTCCGACTTTCCATCTGACCTCCATCCGGGTCATCTGAACGCCCTGATGGCACAGATGAAGAAGTGCCGGCGAGCCCTGGGGATGGAGGTGGTGCAAATTGTTGATGAGGCTGATGAAGACGATGATGAAGACGATGAAGATCATCCCGAACAATAGATTAGATATTATCTGTATTTCCTTTCCTTTGAATCAGTAGTTTTTGTACTTTCCGGCCAGTAGAGCTGATGAATATACAACTTTTGCCTTCTCATCTCGTCCTTGTGACTTTTACTGTACTTTATGTTTGTTTTCGCCTATCAATTCGCCTCCGCAATACGTTTCCTGTTGCTTTGTTCCTGTTTTAACCAGTCTTCATAATTTATAGCGGTCAGGTCACCTGTTCGGATGAACTCCTTGTTAAATTCAGACTTCAGGACTTAATAATCTTGTGAACGCATGTTGTTCATAACGAACCCGTCCAGTCTGTACTTATGATCTTAATATAAGACCCTAGTGCCCTTTTCATTCGTTCGTAAGCTTTCATTCTGACTAGCCGGAAAGTGTGTACGGTATTCGGGATGTATTTTTGCTCTCCTTGTTGCATCTGTCATATTCTTCCATGTTAGATAACCATACCGTTCGGGTACGCCCATCATTTTTACCACCGTTATAAATTCCCTTCCTGTTCAGGGAAACGCTTGTAGCCCTTTTCTTTTATCCCGTTCGGGGAGACGCCTTAAGAGGTTCGTGAACTTTGCTGATTTCAACCCCGTTCGGGTGTTCACCCACCCCAAAGGATGCTTTAACTTCTCTCAGCCGCCTTGACACGTGTCTATTATTCATTCGAATTCCTGGCGGTTGTATTTCCTTATATAAGGATGCAGCTACTTTGTTTCAGTTTTTCCTGCTGCTTCTGAATTCTTTCAAGCTTTCTCTCTCTAGAATTTTTCTGCGTTATTATATGTCTGCCTTTTCTGGTTCGTCAGACTCCGAAGAGATGGGACCCACTTTGATTCGTCATTCGAGGGGAAAAGCTCACCCCAAAGATCAAGGTACATCTGCCCGATCATCGGGTTCTAATGGATCTTCTTCCTCACTTCATCCCGAACAGCCCCTTCCTGATGATGGATGTCAGTCGGGAGATGACCTAGCCATCTACAATAAGGGCATGCCTGAACGGCCCCCCCCGTTATAGTCTGAACTTCCATTGCATCAGGAAGCAACGTCAACGCCTTCCTGCTGATGCAGAACAGACGCTCCGCCAATTACTACCCCCCACCCCGCCAGTTCAATGCGGGGTTCATCAAACATCCCATGCGACACCGTCCGGGATGTGTGTTGGTGCACATGGATGCCTTGGTTGCTGGTTTGAGGTTCCCTTTGCACCTGTTTATTGTGGAGTTCCTCCGCCGGGTATCAGTACTGCCGGCACAGTTCGTGCCCAGCACCTACAGGATCCTGAACGGCTTTATTGTCTGGTGCCATGAGTTGGGGATTGCTCCTAGCGCCGATCTCTTTTTGCATTGCTACGGCGTTCAGCCCTACTGGACCACCGGGTACTTGCGGCTTGTGGCCCGTCCTGGCCGTTCGCTCTTCACTGACAACCCCACACCTCCGGAAAAATGGGAGGAAAGATTTGTGTTCGTATACGTGGGGTCGCCGCTTCCTTTCACTGATCGGTGGAACACCTACCCCGTTCAGGATGCCTCCCCAAGGGTGGATGCAGCTATTCTCTGCCAGTACGAAAGGCTCCGTCTGGCCGGTTCCAAGAACTTGCGGTCTTTTTTGACTCCTGCTAAGATGCTAGCTGCTGGCATCGGTAAGTTTCTTCCCTTACTTTGTTCGTTCGGTAGATTTTCAATCTCTTGTTCATTTTCCTTCGTTCTTTCCTGTAGGTGTGATTCCCCCCCGTTTCCATAAAGCGTCCTGCTCCTACTCCTTCCTCCACCGCCATAGTCAGCAAGGGAAGGGAGAAGGCTATTCAGCCAGGTTCTTTTGCTGCCCGGGAATCTGGGCCTGTTAGCAAGCGGCCAAGAATTGAGAGCAGCAGCGCATTGGTCCCGATCGATCAGGTCATTGATCTGACGGACCCTTCTGTGGAAAGGATGCCTCCGGTCCCCTCCCCTTCAACGAAGCTGGGCAACAGGGGAGGTGTTGCTTCAGATAGTCCTCCCCGATCCCTGATCGGTTGACGGTGGAGTTTTCTGCCATGGGCCCCCGAGCCGAATGCCGGACGCTGTTTGGGCAGACTGCATCATCCGTGTGGTGCAGTACCTCTCTGAAGGCTGGTGAGGGTTTCACCAACCTGACTCACTGGTCCGACCTATTTGAAGCAGGCCACGCTGAGTCCCTTAAGGTACGCCTTTGACTGTTCAGTTCTTCCTTCTCATAACATTTTTTTTGGACTTGTTCTTACTGCTGTTTCTTTTTCCACAGGCCGGTACATACTATCACCGGGCCTTCCTAGCAGCTGAACGGGAGATGACCCTCCTTCATCAGGAGCTGGACGAGAGCCAAACCCTTTTGGCTGCTGCTAGGAAGATGGCTGCAGATCTCCAAGATCGAGCCAACAAGGGTGACAAAGCCAGGGAGGAGCTGGCCGAACTGGAGCAGAGGCTCCAACGACGCGATCGGGAAATCCGTGATCTGCGTGCCAAGGTGAAGGTTGCCGAAGCTGCTGGCCTTAAGATTGAAAAGGCCAAGGGGGAGAATCCCCCTGCCCCCTACACCGCCGATGTTTCCAAGATTACCAAGAAGGCGGTGATTGAATTCCAGAGGGGGAAAGGCCTGAATGTGGCCCTGGAGGAGACTGCTCGAGAGTTCCTCGGGAAACATCTTGGGGAATTTTTGAAGAAGTCTAAGGATCCCCTTCATGATGGCCTTAAGCTTCTTGATGAGACCCCCGTCCGGGACAGCCTTCGCCAATGCTCTAGCAAAGGACACCCTTGTTAAGTGCCAGGATATGCTGGTCGACCGGAATCTGGAGGTGATCAAGGAATCTTTCGATGAACCCTTCGACCCTAAGGAGGAAGGTTTTGATCCTTTATTCTGCCATGCTTACCAACGGGTGATGGAGAAGAGGCAAAAGGCTAAAGATTCTGCCAATCCCCCAAACTCCGACTCGGATGCTGTGCCGAATAAGGACCCTCCCGTAGTCTAGTTATCTTTGTTGTAATCCCCTTCTTCTTCCTCATGTATAATTTCCGGCCAGTAGTGCCGAAGAATAAAGATTGATCCGTTTCCGAATGACTTGCTTCCCGAACACTCAAATTCCCCCTTTTTTTTTATTCAACTCAGCATCCTGATTGAGATGTAGGCTGTTCGGCCCGTCCCTGACACCAAAGTTGAGGTGCAAGCTGTTCGGGTTGATTTCCGCCGGTTGTTCTTTATTTCCTGAACGCACAAGTCATCAGTGTTTTGCTTGCTGCGCCCCCGAGCACCATGTTTCAGATGCATGCCGTCCGGTTTATTACCGTCGACTGGTTGTTCCCTGAACGCGTAAGTCATCAATGTTAAATGCTTGCTGCGCCCCCGAGCACCATGTTTCAGATGCATGCCGTCCGGTTTATTACCGTCGACTGGTTGTTCCCTGAAGGCTAAAGTAACCTGTTCGGGTTATCATCCGCGTTTTTCCTTGTCCACAAGGCAATCACCTCTTGCTGCAAGACAGTTCCACAATTCGTGTAGTGTCTGCCATCTTCCAAGCCCATAATTTCGATGCATACCGTCGGTTTTACCGTCCGGGGTCACCCATATTATGAGGTTGAGATGTCCATCCTGGACCGTTGAGAATAAGGCTCCCAATTCGGGTCTCCCCCTTATTCTCTGCCAAAATGGAGACTCGCCTCCAGGATACAGCTCGGGTTCCACCACCATAAGGTTCAGGCGAGCTGTATGGCCAAGGCAAGATTTTAAGACCAGAGTCCCGATCCCCCGCTCGGCTCACCCTATGACTTCGGATGCCGCCCGGTTCGTCCTACTCAAGATCTTTTACACCATCTCCCAAGCCGAGTCCGGGCTTGGTATCCTGCACATTATATTATTTTTTTTTTTTTTGTGCTGAGATGATGGCTCCCCATGGATCGAGATGAATGACATCTATAGATCAAGGTGAGACTTTTGGCCGAGTTTGTGGTGATGCCGTTCGGCATGTTGATGCCGTTCGGCTCGCAATATTCCTCTTAACTCTGGCCTCTTTGGAAGCATTGTTCTCCCTCTTCTTTTTTTTTTTTTTTTCCAGAGGTGGCAACAGCCGTTTTTATTGATAAAATTTCCGCAAGTGCGTAGCGTTCCATATTCCTGCCGGACAGCCTTCGGTATCTTGTAGGGAAAAGGTCCCCATCCGGTATTTTTTCCAGACCCGGTATGGTCCCTCCCAATTCTTTGACATCTTCCCGCCCTCTAGCGGTTTGCTTTTTTCTCTATTTCTCAGGACAAGGTCTCCGACTTCGATCGAACGGATTTTAGCCTGTTTATCCACATACCTCTTAGTTGCCCGGTGATATTCCTCCATTCGTAAAGCTGAGAGATCCCTTCTTTCTTCTATGAAGTGGAGTTCAGCACGCAGATTGTCCTCATTCTGCTCAGGATCATAGTGGATGGTTCTGTGAGTGGGCACCAAGACCTCAGTTGGGACCTTAGCCTGAAATCCATAAGCAAGGGCGAACGGTGTCTCTCCGGTTGCTGTTCGGGGAGTTGTCCTGTATGTCCACAAGACGTAGTTTAACTGTTCGGGCCAGGTTGACGCGTAATCTTCGAGCTTCTTTTTTATACCATCCATGATGGTTCTGTTCATGTTCTCTACCTGCCCGTTCGCCTGCGGATATGCTACGGAAGCTCTTGAATGCTTGATTCCCCATCTAGTGAGGAATTCCTCGAAGTTCTTGCTCACAAATTGCCGTCCATTATCCGTGATGACCTGCTCGGGGAGCCCGAATCTGCATATAATATTTTGCCAAACAAAACGTTGACATTGAAACTCCGTGATACTGGCCAGGGGTTCGGCTTCCACCCATTTGGTGAAGTAATCAATCCCTACTATGATGTACTTCCTTCCTCCGGTCGCGTTAGGTAGGGGCCCTAGCAAGTCGATCCCCCATCTAGCGAATGGTAATGATATGGTCATTGGAGTGTAAAAGGTCGCAGGCCGACCAGGTACTAGTGCGTAGAGCTGACATATTTTGCACTTTCTTGTGTGCCCAAAACAGTCCTGCTGAATAGTTGGCCAATAGTAACCCTGCAGGATGATTTTCCTAGCCAGGGTTTTTGGCCCCTGATGGCTGGAGCAGATACCTTTGTGAATTTCTTCCATCACAGCGGCTGCCTGATCGGGTGGAAGGCATTTCAGATATGGCCCCCCGAACGTCTTTTTGTACAGCTGTCCGTCCACTAGTTCGAACATGGGGGCCCTTCGCTGTATACAAGTGAGGTTGTACACGTCATTTTTATCGTTCGGCAAAGTCCCATCCTTCAGGTAATTTGTCAAGTCAGTGACCCAGCTTGGGACGGCATAGGACACGGCATCTACCCGGACAACCATTGTTGCCGGTGTGGTCAGTATTTCTCTCTGCGCGAACCTCTGGATGTGTGCAGGAATGCCTGGGGCATGATCATCCCGAACGGCACATTCCAGTTTTGATAGGATGTCCGCCTCACTGTTTTCGATTCTGGGAATCTGGTCAATCACCACCTGTTCGAACCTGCCGATTTCTTCCTCAACCAGTTCCTTGTAGGCTTTTAGTCGTTCTTCCCTAACTTCGGCAGATCCATTAATCTGGCTTACCACCAGCTGACTATCCGAACGGACCTTTAATCTGCTGGCTCCCAGGGCCTTGGCATACTTTAAACCAGCAATAAGGGCCTCATACCCGACCTCATTATTGGTTACCTTGAAGTCAAACTGTACGGAGTAGTATGCCTTGAACCCCTCACAGCACCCCCACCACAGCCTTTGTTACTGGATGCTCCATCCACATACATTTCCCACCAATGGTCATGTACTCCTCCGTCCGCTCCTTCTTCAGTTGATCTGGCAGTGCATTCGGCAATGAAGTCAGCCAAAGCCTGTCCCTTGATCGTGGGGCGAGGCTTGAAGTCTATTTCATACTGCCCGATCAGGAGGGACCACTTGGTGATACGCCCACTTGCCATAAGATTTCTCAGTATGGTGGCCAGGGGCTGGGTGGTGTAGATGGTGACTGGGTGTGCTTGGAAATAGGGTGCCAGTCGCTTGATGGTAGCAATCAATGCTAAAATGGTTTTTTCCATTAAGGTGTACCTGGTTTCTGGCCCGTTCAGGGCTTTGCTCACAAAGTAAATAGGGCGCTGGACACCCTCATCTTCCTTTAATAAAACAGAGCTGACCGCCAGATCAGCCACAACCAGATACATATAGAGATGTTCCCCTGGGTCTGCTGTCCATTCGAACGGGTTGGCCTTTTTCATTATTTGGAAAAATGGAATGGCACGATCGGCCAGTTTAGCCATAAATCGGCTCAAAGCCGCTAATCTTCCGGTCAACTTCTGAACTTCTTTCAAGTTCCGCGGTGCCTCCATGTCCATGATTGCCTTTACTTTCTCAGGATTAGGCTCAATCCCCCGCTCGCTCATCATATAACCCAAAAATTTGCCCCCCTTGACTGCGAAGGCGCACTTTTTTGGATTCAGTCTCATGTTGGCCTTCTGCATGATCCCGAAGACCCTTTCCATATCCCGGACATGATCCTCCTTCTTCCTGCTCTTGATTAGGATGTCATCTACATATGCCTCCATGGTTACCCCCAGTACCTCTTTGAAGAGTATGCCGATCATTCTTTGAAAAGTGGCCATGGCATTCTTCAACCCGAACGGCATGACGATGTAGCAGAACACGCCGTCCGAGGTGACGAACGCAGTTTTTTCTGCATCATCTGGGTGCATGAAGACTTGGTGATAACCCCGGAAGGCATCCATAAAGCTCAGCAGTTCACATCCTGCTGTTTCGTCCACCAGCAGGTCTATTCGTGGGACCGGATAGGGGTCCATGGGGCAGGCTTTGTTCAGATCGGAGTAGTCCACACACATTCTCCAAGTAGATCCTTTTGGAGCAAGGACCACATTAGCCAACCATTCGACATGGATGACTGGTCTAATGTGCCCGATTCTCAGTAAGGTGGCTACCTCCTGCTTTGTGAATTCTCGCCGTTCGGCCCGCCTGATATCTTTTCTTTTGTTGGACTGGCCTGGCATCGGGCCGAACGGCCAACTTGTGGCAGATGAGGGCCGGATCAATTCCCGGCATGTCTTCGGGTCCTCGGGCAAATAGGACCTGGAATCTCTTTAAGACAGCGATCACCCCCTCCCTGATTCCCCCTTCAAGGTCCGCCCCGATCGCAAGCTTACGATCGGGAGGGGAATCAAGCTCGATGTATTCTAGGAGGGTGGCTGGCTCGGGGCGTCCCTCGAACTCCGTACGCCGGGTCTGTACCTCAATGCTGTTTACCCCGCTGTCCCCGGGTGGTCATTTGTTTCAAAGCTTCCCGGTAGCACGTTCGGGCTATGGCAGGATCTGTTCGGGCCACTCCTACACCGGTGTCAGTTGGGAATTTGATGCATGAGTGTCGAACAGAGGCAATTGCCTCCAGATCTTCTAGCCCCGGACGGCCCAATATGGCGTTGTGGGCACATGCAATATCCACCACCACAAACGTCATCCGGACTGCCGCTCGGTGAATTTCATCGCCAATTTCTACCAGAAGCTGGATGGTGCCTTCTGCCTCTATTACATTGCCGGTGAAGCTAGCCAGCGGTGTCTTCAGCTTGGTCAGCTGGTCCTTCTTCAGCTTCATTTTCTCCAACGTGCGTAAATACAGCACGTTCACACTGCTTCCCGTGTCCACCAGAACTCGGTGGATCAAGGCGTTGTCTATACACATACTCACCACTAGCTCGTCCCTGTGCGGACTCGGTGAGTTGGGTAGATCAGCCACCCCGAACGTAATTGGCTCCAAGCGGCCCTTCTTTGTGGGAGGTGCAGCTATAGTGGCGACATAGAGGCTGCGCTCAAATTTCTTACGTTCGACGGCTGTGTCCCCGGTCTCTCCTCCACCAAAGATGACTTTCACCTCCAATCGTGGCTTTTTTCCCGGATTCCCAGACCCCTCAGCCTCCTGTATAGGGGGAAGGTATGAATCATTATTGGGTTCTGCATCCCGCTGGGCATCCCGCTTCCAGCTATTGGATCGGGGAGGGCGCTGGTTGGGGGAAGGGCTGTTCAGGTCGGTGCTGACATACTTCCTCAGGTAGCCCTTTTGGATCAGGTCCTCAATCGCCATATGTAGGGCGTGGCAATCCTTCGTGAGGTGCCCATTCCGCTGGTGGTATCTGCAGTAGGAGCTTGGGGTAGGTCCCATCACGGGCCTTGTGTCAGTAGGGGGAGGAATGGCGTTGTGTTCCAAATGGAAAACACCGGCTATAGACATGACCAGGGGGGTGAAGCGCGTAGTCCTTCGATGAGGTGCTGCAGCCGCTGGTGTGGGTCCCAGACGCTCTGCCAGTCTTGAAGTGGGAGGTTGCGGGGCCGTTCGGTCCCTTATCCTGATCTCTTCTTCCAGGGCCGCATAGTTCCTGGCCCTTTCCAGGATGTCTGGGTAGCTGGTCCCCGGATTCCTCTTCAGCTCCCTGTATAAATCTCCCGTCTGAAGGGCATCGGTGAAAAGAAGGATGGCAGTCTCATCTGTCATGCCGGTCACCTTCAGGGTTTCGGTCCTCCACCTGGTGAGGAATCCGGAGATTGATTCTCTAGGCCCTTGCCTCACACTGGTTAGATACCCGAAATGTAATTTCGGGGTTGTGCTGGAGGCGAACTGAGCTAAGAATAAGGTGGATAGCTCCGCAAAGCTCCCGATCGACCCGGGTTGTAATGTTCCGAACCACTCCTGGGCTGGTCCCCGAAGGGTACTGAAGAACAGCCTGCATATTGCCGCGTCGGTGGCCCCCAATAGCATGAGGCCACCCTGATAACTCCTCAGGCGTACGTGGGGATCTCCCACCCCATCGTATGCTAAGCCGGTCGAGGGACGGCAGTCCTTCAAGATTTCGGCGTTCATGATTTCCCTAGTAAAGGGAGAGGTGATCCCAACCCGTGCTGGCGGGGTTTGTTGGGGCGTCCGATTGACCTGCTCTCTGAGCTCAGTCATTTGTCTCCTCATTTCGGCCATTTCGTCGTCTTGGGCCGTTCGGGGAGTGTGTGGTATCCTAGCATCCACATATTCCGGTATTCTGTTTTGGGGAGGGGCCGTCGTGTTAGCTCTTCTTCGGATGAAGCGTTCCCCATCCCTCTGGATATACAGGAAGTGTTGTCCAACGGGATCTACCATGGGGGTAGGTTCCCTATATCCGTTTCGAGGGGCGGACGGGGTTCGGCTGGCCGGTGCTTCACGTCTGGGGGTATGGGCCCTCCAGTGGTTTCTGCGGTGTTCCTCGGAATGAACTGAGGCCATCGTGGTCTCAATGTCCTCCTCTTCGTCGAAAGATGGCATGGGACGCAACGGGGATGGTGGCTCATGAGTTTCATCGGTGTAGCCCTGTTCCTGTTCGTCCGCCATGCGTTGCATGGCCTCCGCCATCTCCCTCATCAACTGAGGGTTCATCCTTACATCCCGGGGGATGATTTGCTCGAACTCCCGAGTGGCACTGCCACTGGCGTGTCCTTGCCTGGACCACCCCTCAGAGGATCTATTGCCTCCTCGGCCTCTGGATGTAGAACTCGGTGTTGCGGTAGTAAGTCTAGCCATTTTCAAGAAAAAATGGTGCTTAGATCCCGGCTTTGTCTGGACTTTTAGTGTGGTTTCCCACAGACGGCGCCAATGTTGAGGTTTGTTCCCGAAGATCCGAAAGCCCAACACAAGCCTTGGATATTGTAGGGATATTGGGTAGGGTTGAAAATGTGTATAAAATATAAAATAGTAAAATAATATCCAACTCAAGAACTTATTTATATTCTGTAATTAAGCAATTACACTGAAACTACCCGAACGGTAGATGAATATGAGATTACAAGGATGGGAGATGTAAATCTATTGCTAAGCTCTGAGTATTGAAATGCTAACCCTTTACAATGATCTAAACATGGGTATTTATACTAAAATAGGGATGGGTGAGGTGGACACGTGGCCAAATCCGGTAGGCTGTCACTTCTGCCATGTATGCACCCATGCCCCCACTTGCTGCCGTCATGATCCAGCATTAAATGCGGCTTCTACTTGCTGATTGCCCGCTCGGGCAGGGTGTTCGGTGTGTGGGACCCCGCCATAGGTGCTATCCTGCTTATGGACATATCCCGAACGCCGATCGGTATCTCAGCCATATGTGATCTAGTTAATGGAAGTATCCCGAACGCCGATCGATACCTGGCCTTGATACTTTGGCATAATTGTTTCCCGGAATGTTCCAAGTATAAGTTTTATCTCGAATGCCGTTCGGGAGTTCTTTGGACTGCCTTGGGCCCGCTGCTTCTTCCCGGATTTGGGCCTAGGGATATTGGGCCTGGACCTAATATCCCAACAGTACTCAATAGCAATTAATTTATAATTCAATTTCAATTAGAAAGTTGTGCTTTCCTATTGAGTAAGTAGATTTTAAAATTTAGAAGTGTTGTACACTCGAATAACATTACACTTCAATCGGGGCTTTGGAAATTTAGGCCTTTAGTTGGGTTCTACCTTATTTGTTCTTTAGAATACACACAAAAATATGTCTTGTACGTGTATTATAATTTTCATTTTTAAAATACACGATTTTTTGCGAATTTTTCAAAAAACTCAGAAAACAATAAACTTATACATGAATTATATTTACGCGAATTATACGTGAATAAACTAAAAACCCCGTAACTAATAAATCTTTGCAACTGAAGATTATTTCACCGGAAAATACAATTTTTGGCAATAAATCCAACGCCGGCAGCAACTTTTCTGGTATATTTTAGCCAGAAAGTGTACTTTTCTGTTGGAAAGTCCTTAAAACGCAAAGATTTATTAGTTGTAGCACCAAACTTGCAAGTGACTAATGTTATGAAACTAATAATAAAAACAACTTTAACAAATTAGGCGAAATTCATGAAAATAATCCACAATTTTAGAGATTCTACAATAATACTCCCTACTAAGATTATTCATAAAAATAATCCGAACTAACATCAATGTCCACAAAAATAAATTGGAATAAATTCAAATTAATGTCCGTTTAATAATCTTAACCCTTACTTGCACTTTTCTAACCCCCGCTCTTCTTCTCAGGGTGAATTCACACTGAAACTCATTTGATCTCAATGCCATTTCCGTCATATGTGGTTATATCTAGGTTGGAAGATGGAACTGTTGAGTGAGACGAAGAGTGGTGAAAGGGAAAGTGGAAATATGGGTTGGGAGTATGAAACGGGCACTAATTTGAATTCATCCCAATTTATTCTTGTGGACAATATTGCTAGTTCATGTTATTTTTATGAACACTTTTAGTAGTGATTATTATTGTACAATCCCTAAAAGTAGGGATTATTCTTGTGAATTTCCAATATTACTATTATCAGTATTAATTTTGGAAATATTATTATATCTATTGATGTCTGCTTACCCATCTTCCATCCAATATGTGGGCATAGGTTATGTATAATGGGGTGAGAAACAATGCCCCGGACTGTACTGCTACTTCGGACGCTGATCCCGTGCTGAAATACATTACCCAGATTCTATTGGAGGAGCAGGAGGAGAGCATTGATGAGCCCTTTGATCTCATTGCTCTTAAAGCTGCTGAGAATTCTTATTATGAAGCATTGCATGAGAATCCTTCCTCACTATTTGATAGCAGTGCTGGAAGAAGCTCCTGGCATGATAACGTTGATGGTATTGTTGATCCCGGAGACTCGGAATCACCATGTGTGACAAGCGAGCGTCCTCCCAATCTCGCCATCCAGTTAACATCATCATCATCATATAATTATGACTTAAATGGTTCTTCTTCATACAACTTTGACAATGCAATGATGTCTTTCCTAAGAGCTAGTTCGGCGGTTCGAAATGTATTTGGCGGGAATGATGATACTGAGTCCAAATTGGAACTCCAGAGATGCATGGAAGAAGCTAGTAGGTTCCTTCCCGGTCACAATAAGTTGGTAATGGATGATTTAGAGGCTACCAAAGATGTCATTGTCATTGATACAGAGAAAGACCATTCGCATAGAGGAAAGAGGCATTATTACCTTCCACAAGAAAGTGGGCTAGAAGAAGAGAGGGGAAGCAAACAGTCTGCCGTATATGAGGAGGTTGATTTATCACAAATGTTTGATAAGGTTTTACTGTGTAGTGATGATAAAGGTTATTCATTTGGAGTTGGGGAGAAAGGGCGAAGAGGTCGTCGCCATTCAAAGAAACGGGAAGATAATTGTGACATTGTAGATGTGCTGTCTCTTCTAACTAGTTGCGCACAATCTGTTCATGATGGTGATTATAAGGGTGCACAAGCTCAATTAAAGGAGATCAGGCAACACTCTTCGCCGGTGGGCAATTCCAATCAAAGGTTGGCTCATTTAATTGCAAATAGTCTCGAGGCGAGGTTGGCTGGAACTGGGACACAACTATGTAAAGCAATATCTCCTAAAACCATTGTAGCTTCTGAGTTTCCGAAATCGTACTTGACATCCTGGCCAATCATGAGAATATCAACTTTCTTTTCGAATCAAATGATTTTTGAGGCAGCTTCAAGAGGCTCATCCCTGCACATTATAGATTTTGGTATTCTTTATGGGATCCAGTGGCCGACTCTTATTCGGGATCTTTCACAAAGGCTCGGCGGCCCTCCAAGACTTCGAATAACAGGGATTGAGCTCCCCCAACCTGGTTTCCGCCCTTCACAAATGCTAGTGGAGACAGGTGTTCGCTTGTCAAGATATTGTAAGCGTTACGGTGTACCATTCGAGTTCAATGCCTTAACATCACAACACTGGGAGGCAATTAAGATTGATGACTTGAAGCTTGTGAGTGGTGGTGAGGTGATTGCTATTAACAGTAACTTTCGATTTGATTACCTATTGGACGAGACTTTAGTTGCTGGGTACAACCCTAAAGATGAAGTTTTAAACTTAATTCGGGAAGTGAATCCGGATATATATGTGCAAACAGTGCATAGTGGATCTCACAGCTCTCCTTTCTTTCTCCCTCGCTTTCGAGAAACTCTCTTCTTCTACTCTGCTATCTTTGATATGTGTGACTCTACTTTACCCAACCGCCATCATCCTCAGAGATTGAGTTTCGAACAAGAGTTTCTTGGACGTGAAACAATGAATATCATTGGATGTGAGGGCATTGAAAGATTGCATAGGCCTGAAACGTATAAGCAATGGGAATCACGCATGTTGAGGGCAGGGTTAAAGCCTTTGCCCTTAAACTCTCAACTTGTCAACAAGTTATTGAGAAAGGCTCGAGCATCATATCACAAAGACTTTCTCTTTATTGAAGACGGCCTTTGGGTACTACAGGGGTGGAAAGGTCGGGTTCTTGGCGGTAGCTCTTGCTGGGTGGCTACATGATAGAGTCACAACCCCTCATAGTACGGTAACTTAAGCAGCTTGAAAACTTGCCCACCTTACATTTCGTACATTTCCCACATTTGAAAGCTTGCGGAGAACATCATATTTCAGCTTCTAGACATTTTATGTAATTTCAAGAAGAATTCAAGGGTACTTCTGTGCCTCGGTTAATTAGAGCATTCCGAATGCAACTCTTTCTAGTCTAAATAAATTATGCCTTATCATTAAAGTAGACATGGACTAATTGTTTTATTCTCCAATGTTTTACGATTATAAGCAAAGTTTGATGACTTAGAAAAATAAAAACTAAACACTATGAGGAGGATGTCTATCTATAGAAAGACTTTCTAATACACACTACAAAGTGGGATGACGGGACATTTGACAATGGAAGAGGGCCTCCAACGCACAAGATTTTACCGCCCAAGTCACATACGGAGGATGATGCACCACCGTCTACCACCATCTTACTTCAATTCTCTGTCCTTAAAATGGACGTTATGATTAACTGAATCCTCTTTTAATTTAAACTCCGTTTATCAAAGCACTCATATTGATCTTTTATTATCGAAGCAGTCATCTTGTATTAACAAACATTTTTAGTTTGTATATCAAATGCACCACCCTCCTTCACTTTTTTTTTCGTTTTCCTTGAGAAAGGCTAAACATTTGGGAAATCTTGAAATCCAAGCTTATATGAAGAAGAGGAATTAAAATATCAGTAACTAATAGTGATTATCTAGAACACAAAAACAAGAAGGAAATTAGATTTTTTTCTTTCAACTCCAGGGTGCGTCTGACAGGGTCTGGGGGCCTGGAGTAATCAGGGCTGATACTGACTCTATTGAGTTTCGAACCTGAGATCTCCCGTAAGGGAGAATGAGTCGGCGATCAGCTGGGCTGAACCGCTTCCTCAGCCTGCTCCCCAAACGCCCTTGGAGTAAAAAAAAACTATCAAGGAAGAGGCTAGGGGAAAATATTGTGATTCAAACCCTATACCTCATTCAATAATAATAGAAGAGGAGCTGGTGGCCTGGTGATGAAGCTTGGGCCGAAACACAGGATGACAAGAAAGAAGAATGAAGAACGTCTGAAATCCACTCCTGGTTTTGTTTTTTAATTTGATGGGCAATTACAGCAAATCAGCAATATATGCGCAATAGCTGCAGGGACATGTACGCCAGAAATATGTCTCACTGCAACGGAAAAGTGGCGTAAAAATACTCCATAAATAGCAGGGACTGTCTCTCAGCAAGTCTACTCTAATTTCTACACCCAGACATTTCCGAGTTCATTTGCCGTACCACCGGTTTTACGGTTTAACTATAGAGAGAGTGGGTGGCCTTTTTGTAGATTAGTTGAAAACCGCAACTTCTATTAATTGAACATCAGTGCTCTTATATTGAGCATATGGTCTATTTTATTGAACATTAAGAGTCTAATATTGAGTATCGTAATCTCTGTTTCTTATCTTCTAATTCACTTTCTTTTCCTTGTTTTTTCTTTTATAAAAATTTCTTAAATTATACTCCCTCCGTCCTAAAATGATAGTCTCGTTGCGGTTTACGATGTTTGACCGACGATAAAGCAAACAGATCCTTGTCCGCAGTCAAATTATTTTTAGATAAAAAATTACATTTTCAGAAACTACATTAAAACTTTACAAAGCCACAAAAATCAGAATCAAATTTGATAAAAATTTGATGTATAAAGTAAGAGATTAAGAATGATTTGCGTTGACCAAGTAAATAGGAACTGAGACTATCAAATTGGGATGAGGGTAGTATCTATATTCAACTCAAATGAATCTCATTACGCCAATCTAATTTAATACTCCGTATTATACATTTGAAATATGCATTGATATGAAAATCATAAGTAAAATATTTGCATTGAAACTCTGCAATCGAGTATACAATTTTCAAAACTTATTGAGCATAAAAAAATACTCATATTTTTATCTTTTAAAATTATATAAATATCAACGACTTTGCATTTTTCAGTCTTTATATAAAATCTTTAATTTAAAATGATATGGAGAGCCCGCTTCGTAATTTTCAAAACGGCTATATTGACTGAAGTGATTGCATTGTTTGATATTGCTGATTTATGAAGAAATTATACTCCGTATTTAAAATGTATTTTATAAATAAAATAAAGAAAATATTATATGAAAAATATCTAAAATGACCCGGCCTCTACACAATATGTCACAATTCAGCGCAAAATATTAAAAGTTATATGTTTGATGAAAAAGTTATCTGATTAGCCTGATAAGCCGACAGAGTCACCCAACGTATTCTGATTACGGGTTCGGAATAAAGCTAGACACACATCTTGCTCGATCATTTATCTCGAAAGAAATCTATACATTTCATAGATACAATTATGGAAAGTTTTTGCCATGTGTCATCTTCTAAACAAACATTCATTATAATATTTTAGATTTTCTTTCTAATTTAGTAAATTAACTATAATCATGTTACGTTAATTTAGATTAGTGTTTAAGATAGATACGAACTCATGTAAAGTGAATTTAGAAAACTTCCTAGAGTTATGTAGTTCAAAAAATAAAATCCCACATTTATTTTAAAGTGCTATAACTTTTTTATTTGCACTCTGATGATTACAAAAAATATATCATAATTTATAACTTTTTATTATCTTTCATATGACACCAATATTGAATATATAAAATTAAAAAAAATAATTTAGCACTTAATACATATCTGTTTTTTTAAGTGTTATATACGGAGTATTTTTTATTTGTACTTTGATTGTTACAAAATCTATATCTATATATATAAATAATACTCCGTGCATTTGAAAGATACAATTATGGAAAATTTTGTCATGCATCATCTCCTAAGCATACCTTTAATATTCTAAATTAGAAACTAGAATTGTTATGAGTTTGTTATTACGTTAGGAGTATATGAAGTATTCTAGATTAGAAATTAGAATTGTACTCAACTTAGAAATCTCCAACTTGATATAACTTTTTGATTTTTATAAAAAATATCTCAAAATTCATGGTTTTTTTAATCTTTAATATGACACCAATATTGCATATTCTAAAATATGTTCTGCCATGTTTTTATTCCCAAAATAAGACTAACTACTGCCATATTTTGACAGTACCATATTGTAAACATGACAATATTTTTCAAACTTGGCAGAATTTACTCCCATTTTGTAAATAAAAATATGGCAGTCCTATTTTGGAATTTTCAAACTTTTCTAGTCATATTTCGGGAATTTTCCCTTTTTTTAATTGTTATAACTTTTTATATTTATAATATGATTTTTAGTAAAAAAAATGTATCAAAATTTACAGTTTATTATTATATTATTTCGTATGACACCATTATTGCAGATAGAAAAATACAAAAAAAAAACTAAATATACAGTTGATGAAGGCCTTTTATTTATTGCCCGAAAGTGTCAATAGAATTTGGATCTACTTAAGAAAAATTTGAGCCTCAAACCCTCTATAAACTGTATCATTAGACTTATTTTTATTTTTATACATACAAAAGATAATAATAATTTGTAAATTTTGATATAACAACATTAGCCTGCATGATGGCAATTGGTAATTGGAACATTGGGAAGCGACATAAGCGATTAGTTTATTTTACATCAAAATTATTAAGTATATTATAATTATGATCTTATTGGGGAAAATAAGTGTTATTGAATGAAAGAGATTGACTGTTTTATATTATTAAAAAAACTCATACCACCGACACGCAGATAAAGCAAAAGGAACAACTTCTTAGTTGACAACTTTTACCTCTATCACATACCTTTTGATAAAATGCTCATTAAAAGAATGTGAACGACCTCATAATGCCACATAGATTTTTAAAAAGGTTATGCATTAGAGATAATGCAATTGAATTAACAAAAACAACTCAGTTAAGAATTTCTTAAAAATTAGAAATCATAAAGAACGCTAGCAAGTTAGGAGAAAGTAGAAGCTAGCATGTTTAGAACCCCCAACATTAAATAAAAATAAATTGCTATAACTTTTAATATTTTTAATTTAATTTTTACAAAAAATGTACTGAAATTCATAATTATAATTATCTTTCATATGACACCAATATTGTATATATAAGTCTAAAATAAATCCAAACATACGATTGATGGATGCATTTTATTTATTTCCTGAAAGTGTCAATAGAAAACGCTTTTTTTTTTTTAAATCACAATAGAAAACGCTTATGATCCACTAAATTATAGAAATTGAATCCACTTAAGAAAGATTTGGAGCCTAAGAACCTCCATCTATCAACTATATATTTTGATTTTTATTTTTATATATGCCATATTCGTGTCATACGAAAGATATAATAATTTACGAAATTTGATACATTTTTTTTGTAAATCCTTATTATAAATAAAATAAGTTATAACAAATCTTTTTTTTGTAGCATCCTTTGTGTTTTTTGATTTTTAAGAGACAGAGCCATTAACTGAGCATTTTTGTTGATTCTATTTGAGTTGGTTTTAAATTATTTTAGAACTTAATGTCCCTTATTGGAACTTTCAACCAATAAATAAAATATCCCCTTATTGCAACATGTTAAAAATTAATTTATTTGTACATATACAATATTGGTGTCGTATCAAAGATAATAGAGAAAAGAGGCAAATAAGGCCACATACTAACCAAAAAAGGTCAAATAAGGCCTTGTTTATGAGGCTCTGGCCGGCCATCGCCATTTGGGGTGGTTTCCGGAGAAATTTTTTGATGAATTTTTTTGAGCATCTTATTCAGTAACTCTAGTTTACTCATACCAAATTTCAGCTAAAACGTCAACCGGGAAGGCATTCAAATGAATTTTTGAAGATAACTGCGCAGTTATCTTCAAGAATTCATTTTAATGCCTTCCCGATTGAATTGTTAGCTGAAATTTGGTATGAATAAACTAGACTTAATGAATAAAATGGTCAAAAACAATCATAAAAAAATTCCACCGAAAACCACCCCAAATGGCGAAGGCCGGCCAGAGCTTCATAAATAAGGCCTTATTTGACCTTTTTTTGTTAGTACGTGTCCTTATTTTCTCCTTTTCCCAAGATAATAACAGATCATAAATTTTGATATATTTTCTATAAAAATCGGATTACAAAGTAAACAAATTATTTCAATTCTAAAAATAGAGAGTTTTTTGTTTGGGGGCTCCCATGAAGTGATTTTCAGCTTGAAGTTTGTTAGCTTCATTTGTGAATAACATCCCATTTTTGGATAAAGTAATCAAATTTTCATTTAGCATTATTTTGGGGGGAGGGGGGTCGCTATTTTTTTAACCCGATAAGCTAACCATTCATTGGTGAGATAAATGTCAGAGAACATTTATTGAGTTTTATTAGATAAAAAGTAAAATTACAAGAGGAGAGGGGGACTAGGCCAAACCTCTCCCAAAAAGACACACCTTCTCTAAATACATGAGACAAAATAGCAAGTGAAAAAATAAAAGTATTGGGGGCATAAAACCTGACCCATAAAATACAAATGGGAAAAATACCAAAAAGAAAATTAAAGACTAAGAAACAAACTCGCTAAAATGTTATGAGAAACCCTTTTAGTAAAAGAAAAAAAGGAAATTTTTTCTTACATGGGTTAGATTTAGTGAATCTAGGGGCACATAAAGCAATTCCCTAAGGTAAGATATGTTTAATACCTCCAAGTCATCATCAACTTCTCAATGAGATTCTTGAGTTAGAATAGAATTGCCTAGCCTATAGGTAGGGCCGGGAAAAAACTCCCGATCCCGAAAATCCCGATCCCGATAATCCCGATCCCGACTAGTCGGGAATTTTCCCCGATCCCGACTGACTAGGATTTGTGTTTTAAAAAAAGTCGGGATCGGGAAAATCCCGATATCCTGACATTATATATATATATATATATATATATATATATATATATATACTAGCATGGTAACGCGCTTTGCGCGAAATCTGGCCCAACAATGGAAAACAACCAAATAAAGTCGTGCAAAAACAATACTCATTACTTTTTTTGCAACAGCAAAGCACTATTCCAATGGCTGATATATAATAGAACCGATCGGGTGTTCTTTAACTTTCCTGAATCAAAGAAAAATTGAAATACAAACAAAGCCATGTTCAGTAGAAAATCAAAAGGAAAAAAATTGTCCAAAATGAAAGAATTCCTAGTTTTTATAGAGGGTTTAAAAATATGGTTCGTAAGCTAAATCTGTTTAAATCGTGCCAAGCTTAATAGACTGCCCTCAGTTTGGAGCCCGTCTCCGCTTTGAAATATTCATTTTCCTCGCTAATATGAAGTTGAAATCAACCAAAGAGGTTGGTCATATTACAATAGCTAGCTTTGAAATAAAAAGAAGTGTGACTAAAACAAGAGAAGAAATATGGGCAACGGGTATGAGACATAGGTAGGCAATGATTACCTGATATACTCGCTAATCTGTAGCCCATTTCATCTTATTAGAAACAATATCATAAAAATATCTTCCAACATATATTCTATATAATGGATACAAGTATAAAACAAATTTGATCGTCATGTGAAATAAAAAAATGAAAATTGTATATTTGAATTATGATATGGTGCGTAGAATATAGTGACAATACTTCGTAAGAAGTACCACAAATTATTTAGTTAAAAATGTTTGAAAGTTCGTTGAGACAATAAGAAAATGAGGGTTGGATGTAGTACATGGCAAATACCTTGATTCTTTTGAGAAAATCAGAGCCAGTCATCCCAGGCTAGTCTGTGATGATAAGATTGAGGTCCACCTCCTGCAATTCAATTCCCATAAACCATTTTATACATTCTAAGCTTCTAAGATATTGAGTACCAACAGCATTGAATAAAATAAAGTTAAAAAATACAAACGAATCTGAAATTGGGAAGAAGAATCCATCCCACCACCATGCTATCTTTCGGGGAGATTATAGCAATATATACAATGGTCTGCTCTGTTTGATAAATGGTATATTCATAAATGGTTTATTCTTAAAGTATTAAAAAATTAGAAAAAAAATGTGTAATACAAATGATATGCTAATATGTTATCAATGCAGGTTTTTATGCCTATAAATATATATTAGATGTTAGATAATGACAACAAATGATTACAGGCAACCAAGTAGATTAGGGTACCAACCGTTCTTAAATACACTAAAATTATACTCTTACTTTAGCTATGATCATCGTTTTGATAAGACACAAACTACTCTCAATAGGTAGAAAGTTTAACTTTAACAAACCATCAGAAGTTTAGCTGGAGCATAACCCGAAGTACCTTAGTATCCATACCATTTATCTTGACAGCTTCTTGACCAATTTCAGCTTGTTTATTCCTTGTGTATTGATTAAAATCCGAACTTCAGATTAAAAAGTATTAGGAGCTTAGTATGAGTGATCTATTAGTGATCTGATAATAATCAATAAAAATCCAAGAAAAGTGGATATGCTAATCCAATTCATATCATTAAAGCTCTGCTTATTAAATCACTAATAGCAAGTGGACACTAACAAAATATTGATTCCTATAAAATCAAATTCGGTTCCAAAATTAACAAAGCATCAATGAGAAAAAAATCATAGATGAAAGAAAGGATTACAGAAAATATCCAGAATTTATATAAAACAGACCTTAATTAACATGGTGTATAGATAACAAAAGGGACTGTTTTATCAAAAGTATTTAAAGAAATAATGAAAATGACACAGAGTAATATATAAAACCAGTTTAAATACATAAATAACCATCAATGTGAAGAATCAATAGGCAGTTCAAGTCATCAATAATAATGATAGAAATCTTTACCTTTGCTGTGAAGAAAGACAACATGATAGAAATCTTGTTTAGAAAATTACACTATATGAATTTGCAAGTTTAAAGTTTTTATTTATTTCAAACCAATGCAGTAGCGATATATAGAAGAAACTTTAAATAGAAGCTTAAATCAGAAAAATGGAAAGTAACCTGGTGTTAAGAAGTTTCAGAAGTATATTGTAACAAACTGGTGTTATATCAAACCAGTTGGTTTGATATAAAATAATTCAAGCTTCAAATGGATACAAAATGGTTTATTTCCTACTCATTTACAAATTAACGAAAGCTAGACCTTCATAAGAGAAATTTCAGAAGCATACCTGGTGTTAAGAAGTTTCAGAAGCATATTTTAACAAGCTGGTGTTATATCAAACCAGTTGGCTTGATATATAATAATTCAAGCTTCAAATGGATACAAAATGGTTTATTTCCTACTCATATACAAATTAACGAAAGCTAGACCTTCATAAGGAAATTTCAGAAGAAAACCTGGTGTTAAGAAGTGATGAGCTTCCAAAAAACAAGACCAACACGTTTTCACATCCTTCAACCCACCCTTTGAAATAAACAGGAACAAAAAGAAGCCGACCTGTCATTTTTCTTCTGAATAATAGTGCAAAGCATTCACTTTTCAAGATTAAACTGTCATCTATCACAAACTAAAAAAAAAGCAGCAGCCACAAAATCATCAAGTGTGACATGTTATCTTAAAAGAAGTTACTAAACCATATCTTTTACCAAGATATTATGTTTAAGGCTATGTTTGCGATGCCGTTTAAGCTAATAGTAGACTGAAATTTCTATAATTCAGTCAAGTATCATGTGATTAGCTTTGTTTGTATAAAAGATTAAGTGAGCCTGAGGTTAAAAAAGGAAATAATGTTTAACAGAACCATTTGATGCCCATTCATTTTACAGAATCAAAGAAAGATTAAGTGAGTCTGAGGTTAAAAAGGAAATAATGTTTAACAAAACCATTTGATGTCCATTCATTTGATGGCCATCTCTTCCGCCCAGTACCAAAATATTCCTCCCAAAAAGAAATTGTTCACAAACTTTTTTTGTTAATTATAAGAATAAAGGAAAAGACTGCACTTTTATTAATTATAACTAAATTATATATTTAAATTCAGGCTGGAATTACAAATGTTTTCATGTGGCCACAGTACCACTCACCTTTTGGTTCTACGTAGTAAATTCTAAGAAAATATTCACAACAAAGACATTTCTTAGTTTTATGAAGTGATGATCAAGAGTTTATAATTAAGTTCCAAGTATTAACCATCAGCTTTCCTATTTCAATGGCGAACTTATACTGCATATTCCACAAATATTAAGCAAGGTAAAAACATTTTTTGTAAGATGACTTTCAATATATTCTATAAAAATTAAAAGAAAAGTTAAATGTTTTAAACTTAAGTGGCAGTATTAAACAAATATCTTCAATAAATGAAAACCAATGCAGGCTTGGACAAAGCTCACTAACAGGCAAAAAGAAACATTTGACACCATTTACAAAAAAGCTGAAGACACTAACTTCCTAAAGTCTTGAAGCTGCGTTTTAACCTCAAATCTTTTTTGTTTGGACTATTCAAAACTTAGGCTCCGAATGTTTCAAGAAAACTTAAAACGTAGAACTGTTTCAGGAAAATGACTCTATTTCCATATCTGGAAGTCATTTCCTTATAAGCAACACGTTATATTTGGACCTAAGACATGCCGGGGTAACCAAAAAACTATGATATAGTTATTTTCTGGCGATTTATTGAGTTTGAAAGTTTCCCATGCATTTCCTTTCTTTCCAAATTTCACTTTTATTGTTCTCTATGCTTTTTTGAATTCTTTAAAGAATTCGAGTTCCAAAGTCCAAATGGACCCTAGATAAGCTTTCATGTGTCAAAACAGGAAAATCAAAAAACAGTTTCAGAAACATATTTGGGTCACTATAAACAAGGACTACTTAATGCTTTTCCAACAAAAAATACAAATTCTTCAAAAAAAAAAACATGGATCAAAATGGACGTACCTAAACCAGTGATATTAATTATCTCATTCATGAGCATAAAGTAAATCAAAATTGAAGTACCTGCAACAGAAGTTTCTGTTGTTCCTCCAAGTTGGGCCTTTTGTTACTTCTCCTTAGTCAATATATGACCTGCTCCCAGCTATTCAGAATCCATAGCTCTCCTATTGGAGGAACAACGGTTTGAGGAACAACGGAAACTTAAATGAAATGGTGTGAAATTAAATGGTAACACCCAAAATGTCAAATTGCAACCTAAATTAAACAAACAATCAAATGGAAATAGTGAAATTAAATTAAGAATCTGGACAATTAATTTTTACTGATAAAACCTCAATACAATAATTGTTTAAATAGTTATAGTTCAGTTCTTTTCATCTTTCACTCAATATAAATACATAATACTCCCTCCTAAGCAAGAGTATCATCACTCTGATTCACTTGTTCATGAGTAGCCATAGAAGATGCTAAGCACATAGAACATAAATACGCTGGGCATGCTGGCATAAGTACATAAAGCATAACCAGTCATTCAAGCAAAGGGTGAAAGATTACTGGGCCTGTGTCGTATCAACGGATTATCAGGATAAAGCTTTGAAAGCTTTTCTGTATCCTTTACTTGGCCACTGAAACATTAAATTAAGCTAAGCAAGTACATAAAAGTAACACCAAAAAATGGTTTAGAACCATTCATCTTTATTCTTCAATACTATAGAATGCACCGATCAAATGCTGATATCATGAAACAAATGTGTCAATCCAACATAAAGAAACTACAATGTTTATACATTCAAAATCATAATTAGGGAAACTATCAACCATTCCAACATATTGAATATGACAATTACCCCTCGTAATAAAAAAGCACTCAAATTAGTACCCGAACAACTCAAAACAGGTCATTTAGAATTTTCAGCAACTTAGTTTAAGTTAAACGCTGAGGTGGTAACTGATTTGGCCGAGAGCAAGAAACGTATAATATATTAGCCGCTCATGGTTATTTTGGACGATTAAGTTTCCAATATGCTAGTTTCAATAATTCTCATTCATTGCACTTCTTTTTAGCTGCTTGGCCTGTAGTAGGTATTTGGTTCACTGCTTTAGGTATCATCACTATGACATTCAATCTAAATGGTTTCAATTTTAATCAATCCGTAGTTGATACACCACCAAACCCTCGGCAGAACCTAAATTTTAAAACTGAATAGAGGATTGCCAATAAAGCAACTTGGTACATGTTTACAACATGGTCAAACATAATAAAGGAATGTATAACTGGTAGAAAAACTTATCAAATTGAACCGTCACAAGAATTAAAGTTGTTCAAATTACAGCACGTGCAACAAATAAGGAATTGAAATAAAGACATAAACTTGGGGGCTGGGTAAATCAGGAACAGTTGATTAATTACACGATTATATTGGACAAATGCTCTTTTCTAATGGTCTATAAAAGCATATATTAATCACATTTTAAGAATATCATTAAAAATGGTTAATAAAATAATTATAGTCGAAGGGAACACTATAAAAATCTATATTGAAAAAAAATCTCGATAGATAGATAAATTAAAAAGAGAATTTGGATAACATAATTTATTGAGAATCTACCAAACATATTAAAAGCACGCAAAAATGGTATTTGATACACAGTAACACTTTATACACAATGACTCAAAAATAGAATAAATAATTCTAAACACCCATTAAGAACAGGAAATTAATAATTAAATAATGCCTAAAATTCTAGCATGATTAAAAACAGTTCATTTGGAATGCATGGAAACGAATCAACAGTTTTTTCAGAGAGCTCACCTTCTTCGGTTGAATCTTGAAATCCCGAAAGTGATGCTTCCTATTTCCTATCACCTATCAAAGCATGAAGTTATAGATTTGAATACAATATGCCCACAAAAGGTGAAACCAAATAAGATTCAAATATTAAGACTATTTAAAGAGTATCAAAATCAGGTATGCCAATTTCATGCTAAGAGAGTAAATTCATTTACTAAGATTCTTAGTTGATAAAAGATTGACAGTTCAATGAGTTGACACGTCAATTTTTTTTATTTCATTGTTCAAAAAAAGGTGACCTTGCTATTCATATACCGAAGAATTACATGAGAGATAATAGATTTACGATTTCTAATAGCCGTATAAGTTCATCAAGAAACAGTTCATTCAGTTATTTCACATTAAAATAGATCATGTAAACTAAAAATAACTAACCTGATAAGCTGAATTATAAAAACTAATATCGTTTCCCACATAAACATTTCATCGAACACCTTATATGCTTATCTCATATGCTTTGGTGCATCTAAAAGTCGTGTAAAAAGTGATAAATTAAACTCATCAGCCATAGTAAGAGCGAAAAATGAATCAAGCAATAAAAGTGTGGCTCAATAATAAGATGGTCGAGCACCTTTTGCGGCCTTTACACTCAAGACCTCACTGATGCAATTGTATTTTTTCTGTAGACCTCACCCGAGTAAAACCCTCGTGACATACCTCCTCATCTTGTAGGGCATCCAGTGTACCTGAAAAAAACAATAGAGATGTGGTTGTGTCTGTCCTATGATAGAGTATCATCATGGGACAATTTTTTTGCAAGTGTAGTATCATTTTTTACGGTTTCAAAAGTAGGATCAGCAAGAGTTTTTTTATTTCCTACTTGAGCCTCAATATCATCATTGGCAGTAGGGGGCATTGCATAGAGCAACATTAACTCTGAAAATAATTCAGACTGGAAAGAAGTGCACCATTTTCTTTCCTTCATTGTTTTGTATCTGGTTGGTGTACTACTGCACTAATATATGTTTTCTTTAAGGAAGTCTCACTCGAAACTCTATTACTTAGCAAGCACATCTACCAAACATATTGGCAAACATATTCATGAAAATAAATAATCAACAACTCATTGCAACAATCTTTACTCAGTTCTAAAGTCTTGAAAAAGTTCCTAGAAGTATACTTGTGTACCTTTACTGAATTATCTTGATTTTGGCCTTTTCGCTATTTCTCTGGATTTAGTGAATCATGTAACAAAGATATGGGTTAAGCGTGTTACCACTATATTGTTTTCATGTGAGCTTTGGAAATTGGAGCTTACCAAAATTCGTCTTCCATTTGCATCCCCCACGTAGCATGCCAATCAAAACATAGATATTCTGCAATACCCACAGTTTCAATTTCATGGACACGAAACAACATCACTGAGTTTAGGAACAGGAATAATTATTTATGGTATAATTATCTTTGGTGGCATTTGCGTATTTTCTGCTTGTAAAAATTGTAGATATTTTGTTAATCTCAATCGCAGGGGACTGTTGCCTCATATAAGTACCATTGGCAGCACAAAAATCAGCATCACAATCATAAACAGGGACTCCTGGAGCATCACAACCAGTAAGGGAAGCATCATTAAGGTGTGGGTGAGGGGGGTTTAGTTCTGGATTTACCAAAACTGGAGCTACACCTATAACAGAGAAATCAATGTTGCAAGCCGAGGGAATTGCAAATGAGGATGGCTAACGACCATGTTCTTGCAATCAAGCAGATAAGAACCGTACCTAGAAATGAAATGAAATAGAAACAAGAGAGAAGCAAAATAGGAGAAGAAATCATAGCTAGGGTTTCAGAAGGACTTGCGATGAGAGGTCTGGTCGCGGAAGGATTTCAAGATTATACCAGAGTCTGGTAAAATAGCAGATTATAGAAGAAAGACTTACTTGATTGCCCGATGCAGAGGGTTGCGGAAGGATGAGAGGTCTGGACTGCGGGCCTGCGGCGAACTTTCCTCTGTGCATTGATACTCACGCTGGCAGCTTCTCTGAATTAGAAGAGCGCAGAAACAAAAATGAAGGGTTATGTCTGGCGTCGAAAGAGATCAAGCCCATCCGCAAGCTGAACAGCAGCGAACGGAAGTAAACAAGAGCAAGAGGCGCGGTTAGTTTACTCTGCGCTAAACTGAGGCTTCCGTCGATCACTGTATAAACGGAAATAGGCCAACTAACAGGCTTAGGCGCTTAATGTATATAGTAAGATAAGATATATATATATATATATATATATATATATATATAAATGTATAGAATTATATATGAATATATAAAAATGAATATACATTTATAAAAAATGAATATGTATCTAAATAATTTCATATCTTTTTTTAATTACTTATTCCTTACATAGATAAATCTTTTACTACGTGTATCTTACAATATCAAACTTCTAAAACTATTCGGCATTTGTCCCAAAATGAATATTTGGGATCCTAACTAAATAGAGATTATTCTTGATCCCGACAATCTAAATCACAACAATATTACAAATTTTGCGGTTCTGATGAACCCTTTAAAAATCATGATCGAGACTAAGATTTTTTTCTTTAGTAAATAATCATAATATGTATTTATACATTATATTCATTGGTCACAAAGTTTCTGAATGAGTCTACTTAGTTTTGAATTTTAAATAATATACGTTACGCATCCTTCTTTTATTGATTTTTATATAATGTTCGAAGTAAGTTTCACTAAGCCTTAATAGCTTATTCAAAAATTATACTATTAACTAATTGAAGTTACAAATAAAAATTATTCTAAAAGTATGTACTAGTGTGAATTTGTGATGATAATTATTACAATAAATTTTATAAGTAGATGATGATAAATATGGTATAACAATGAACAAATAATAATCTTTAAAACCATTAAATATCAAAGTTAGTGTTTAACTAAAGAAATTACATAAGTTTATGTTTGATACTTCATTATCGGGATTTAGCCGGATTAAGCGGGATTCCCGATCGATATCCCAACTTAATCGGGATTTTAATGTCGGGATCCCGACTTAATCGGGACGGGAGACGGGATCCTCTTCTAGTTTGACTCGGGATCGGGACGGGATCGGGACGGGATCGGGATTTGGGCAATCGGGATCATCCCGATCCCACCCCTACCTATAGGTATAATAATCATTTCCTTACTTTTAAGCTGCACCCATACAACTTTAATGATATCACTATACTTGAAAACTCAAATCTTCATAATTTATCATATGGATCATACTATATATAAGTCTATAACTTAGAGAGCAGGTTTACACGTAAAACTTTGTCAGTGACATATCAATTACATATGAAACATTGCTCACACTCAATTATTTTAATATACCGTCATATTTTAATCGATAAATATATGCATTCTTCATATCAAATACTTTCCACGTTCTTTAAAATTCTTCCCACTTACCTTTTTGGAAGCTCCCAATTTTTTTTCACATTTTCCTTTTTGGAAAGCTTTGTGTGCCTAGCATTAATTTATTTTTTTCCTACTCAAACACAACCATACATTTTCACTTTATTCTCACTTTCTTAAACTCCGATCCAAGTCAAATCCAGAAGAATTTCATGACACGGGGTGAGTCTAAAATTTTGAACAAATATTACTGACCCCCAAACATGGAATGCCCAAACATTTCTTGCAACATAAATGTAAGGAATAAATGTGTTTAGATTTTGATGATGCTAGTTAAATTAGGACTTTAGAGTACCCCTATTAGAATTGATGTATTAGAATTTTTCTAAGTGTAAGCAATCTTAGAGTAGTCGACTGGCAGAAGACCTGAAGACCCTCTGTTGAAGCTTTGCTTAACAGATCCTTTGTTAGAGCTTTGCTTGACAGAAGACCCTATGGCCCTCTGTTGGAACTCTACTGGACAGAAGTGCCCAAGGCTCTATGAAGCTGACCCTCTGCTACATTCAACAGAAGCCCAACACTCAGAAGTTTTCACTCTTACTACGCCGGAGTTACCAACGGAAGATTCCCTTCAACGGCTAGAAGATAATCAGCACAAGGCTAAATGGAAAGCATTTAATGCACATTTAATGAGAGCCACACGCTGAAAAGTAAATGCAGATGATTGACCGCGATTCCTGGAAAGTATCTTCCAAGTGTGGAAAGTTACCAACTCAGCGGGTCCAAGGTCAACTCTACAGTAAGCGCATTTAATGCAGTTGTCGCCTCCTCCAACGGGCTGACAACCCTAGTATATAAGCTACGCGATGAAGAACAACCGGTAACTTTCGCTCTCTGAACATTCAAACAAGCTCTCTTGAGATCCAAACCTCATACTCATCATCTATAAGAAAAGCTTACGTTGGAAAGATCAAGAACTTATTCATCCTTCAAATCCAACAAGAGCAAAGTTCCTCCAGTTCTTCAACAACTTCAAGCACCTCATTAAACATCTTTTGTGACGAAGCTAGTTGGAGAAAAACTCTGTTTTTCAACAAAACAACTTCTGCAAAGAAGGACGTCTTAAAGTAACTGGAGTGGTGAAGTGGTGATACTTCAAGGAGACTCAGTGAAACAAGACCAGTCTCAAAGGAAGCAAGGAAGTGCATCCCAGGAGACATCTAGGCTTGAAGAAGACGTGGAGAGCTTCTTAAGTGCTAGGCCTCTTTATTTGTTATTATGGATAACTCTCTTGCAAAGCATCTCATGTTTTCAGATCAGAAGTATGATGACTGGAAGATTCGGATGAAGGCACATCTCTGTGCCCTCCATGATGAAATGTGGGAAGTCCTTGAAGAAGGACCTTTCACCAAATTCATGAAGATAAACACTGCATATGCTGCTGATAAAACACAGCCTGAGATGATTGAAAAGGCCAGATCTGAATGGACCAAGGAAGAAAGGAGACAGTACAACCTTGACAACATAGCCAAGGATATTCTCTACAAGGCCATTGACAACAGATACTTCAACAGGATCAAGAAATGTAAGACTGCCAAGGAGATATGGGACAAGCTTGATCTCATTAGTGTTGGAGATGAGCAGGAGAGAGACAACAAACTGACCATAGCCATGAAGAAGTTTGATGACTTCAAACTTCTGCCTGATGAATGCACTGCCGAGATGCATGCCAGATTGCTGATTCTTACAAGTGAAATCTCTGAGCTTGGAAAGGAGTTCACCATCAAAGAAGTCAATCTAAAGATTCTCAGAGGACTGCCCCCAGTCTGGAAGATGAAGGTTATTGTTGTCCAAGAAAGCAAGGACATCAAAACCTACCCAACAGAGAAGCTGATCTCTGATCTCAAAGCTTATGAGTTTGAGATGCATGATGAGAAGGAAGAAGTTCTTGATGAGAGGACCACCACTGCCCTCACAGCCAGCACATATAAGGCTGCCTTTGCTAGGAAGTTCAAGAAGTTCATGAAGAAGGATGAAAGAAGCCCATCCTCTAGCAGAAGACCATCTCAGAAGACTAAGCCCTCTGAAAGCAGTGGAGAGCTCCTCTGTTACAACTGCAGACAGCCTGGACATTTCAAGGCCAACTGCCCCCATCCAAGAGTGTCCAAGAAGCAAGGACAAGATGGAGAAAGAAAGTATGAAGATTAAAACCGAAGAAGGAAAGCTTTCATCTCAGAGCAAGCTGAGAGAGATCCCCTCTCTGAGACAGAATCCAGCTCAGACTCAGACTCAGATGAAGCCTTCTGTTGCCTTGATACAGACACAGAAAACCTATGCCTCATGGCTCAATCTGATGATGAGGTATACTCTACTGCTGATTCTATTTCCTCTTCGGTAGGCACAGCCTTAAATGATGATCCAATGTCATCATTTTGGGAATAGTTCAAAACTATCCAAGACACTTATTCTTTGATTAAACAGGAAAACAGTAAGCTTAAGTTTGAGATCTTTGACTTAAGGAAAGAGACTGAGTTCAAGCTTAATCTCTTGATTGAGGAAAGAGACAAACTAGAAGCTGAAAATGTTTCTCTTCTTAATAGAATAAGAAATATTGAGGAACTGGAAATCAGATACAACAGTCTTCTGAAGATGCAATCTTCATTGAAGGGTGTCAATGATTTTCATAACTCTACCCTGGACTTGGATATGTTGAGACAAAGTCTGGTGAGCCTTCTGTAAGGCCTAGGACCCAAGTTGCTAAGGCTAATAAAGTCATAGTGCCACAGACTTCTAGCCCCATCTGTCATGCTAGTACTTCTGGTACTAAAGTTGTTTATGAGGTTGTCAAACCAGCTAACCAACAGTTAAAGGCCAAACCAAAACAAGTGTTGAAAACCAATGAATCTGGCAGAAGATCTAACAACAAAAATGGTTTTCAGAGAAATAACAATCAAAGACAAAACTTTAACAGACATCCTCATGACAACTGTCCCAGAAACTACTATCAGAAAGGCAGGTATCAAGAAAAAGTTAACTATAGGCAGAAGAGGTTGTCTGGTCAACCTCAGAAGCCCAAGGCTAACCGACCCTCTACTCTTGATAATATATGGGACTTCTTCCCAACAAAAAGGGCTATGCATAAATATGTAAACAGAAAGCATGAACCCCACAAGCATCTGCCCAAAGTGAATCACACTGCTGTTTACTATGACTACCAGGTGGACAATGGGTACCAGCCACCAAGGTTTCATTTGATGAGACCCAAATGGTACCGCCTGCCAAGACTGCATTACCCCCTAGGACCCAACATGGCTTGGATACCTAAATCTTCCTTTTAATTTTGTAGGAACTGTGTGCTGGAGCTATCTCAGAACAACAATGGTTTATTGATAGTGGATGCTCCAGGCACATGACAGGTGACAAGGGTTGTGTGGATCGTTGCGCTTACCGCTACACTAAAAGCAATCGCTGATAGTGTAGCACGGCCTTCCCCTTTTATAGAACAGGCAAAGCGCCACGCGGTTCGATTGCACCGGCAGGCTGGCAAATTGTTGACCGCAGACCCGCGACAGGCCCAACAATCTCCCCCCAGCATCTGCCAGCCTACAACTGAGCAGCATGCTGTTGCCGGGGGTCGAACCCGTGACCTTTGGCTCTGATACCAATTGTAGATCGTTGCGCTTACCGCTACACTAAAAGCAATCGCTGATAGTGTAGCACGGCCTTCCCCTTTTATAGAACAGGCAAAGCGCCACGCGGTTCGATTGCACCGGCAGGCTGGCAGATTGCTGACCGCAGACCCGCGGCAGGCCCAACAGGTTGCCTAACAGAGTTCCAGAAAATCAATGGACCCCGAGTCACTTTTGGAGGAAAGGACAAGGAAGGTCAAACAAAAGGAAAAGGAAAGCTGATCAAGAACCAGATAATCATTGATGATGTCTCTTATGTCAAAGGTCTGAAGTTCAACCTGCTGAGTGCTAGCCAATTCTGTGACAAAGGCTACACAGTTGAATTCACAAAGGCCTTCTGTTATGTAAAGCATGAGACAACTAAGGAAGTGGTTCTTACAGCAAAAAGAAAGAAGAACAACTATGTTGTTGATTGGCAAACTGCAAAAGATGGAGTATGCCTGATAGCCAAAGGAGATTCAAAGCTAAGCTGGGATTGGCACAAGAAGCTTAACCATCTTAATTTCAAAACAATCAACAAACTGGCAAGAGAACATATTGTGGATGGTCTGCCAGACATTGTCTACAAGAAGGAGACCATCTGTAGTGCCTGCCAGAAGGGCAAACAAGTGAAGACTTCATTCAAACCAATTGCTGGAGATCTCTCTACTAGTCCTTTAAATCTGATTCATATGGATTTATTTGGACCAGTTGAAACTCCAAGTGTCGGTGGAAAAAGATACACTTTAGTCATGGTGGATGACTACTCAAGATATACATGGACTATATTCTTAACCAAGAAGAGTGAGACTTTGCAGAAGTTGCCTATTATCCTAAAGCAACTTCAAACTAAAAAGAATTTGAAAGTCAGGACAATCCGCTCTGACAGAGGTACCGAATTTGTGAACAAAGTGATCAAGGACTTGTGTGATCAAAATGGAACTTTCCATCAACTTTCTGCTGCCAGAACACCCTAACAAAATGGTGTTGCAGAAAGAAGAAACAGAACCTTGAAGGAAGCTGCTAGGACCATGATTGCTGAATCAGGACTACCATTGAGATATTGGGCTGAAGCAATCAACACTGCATGCTACACCCAGAATAGAAGCATGATTCACAAGAATCATCAGAAGACTCCCTATGAACTTTGGAAAGGAAGGAAACCCAACATCAGCTACTTCCATGTATTTGGATGTAGATGCTTCATTCTCAACAATGGAAAAGAACATTTGAAGGTATTTCAAGAGAAGGCTGATGAAGGTGTATTCATAGGCTATTCAGATACAAGCAAAGCCTATAGAGTACTCAACAGAAGAACGCTACAAGTTGAAGAATCCATTCATGTCAAATTTGATGACAGCACTTCTGTTGAAGAAATGACAGAAACCCTGAAGAAAACCAATCTAGAAGACAAGACTTCTGAAGCTACAGAAGAGATAAACCCAGTATTTCCAACCCCCTCTGGTAACCCCCTTCTGATAGACAAGGATGAAGAAGAAGAAGACTCAGAAGATGAACAACCAGAGAAACCCAGACAACAATTGATAGAGCCTGATCTAACTTGGTTAAGAGATCATCCTCCTAATCAAGTGATCGGTCAAATCACTAGTGGAATTCAAACCAGATCATCATCCAGGAGAGAAGCCATGTTCACCTGCTGCATATCTCAAATGGAACCAATGAGTGTAGATGAAGCTCTAGAGGATTCAGATTGGATCAATGCAATGCAAGAAGAGCTCACACAGTTTGAAAGGAATCAAGTATGGGAACTTGTTCCTAGACCAAAGGATCAGAATGTCATTGGAACCAAATGGGTATTCAAGAACAAAGCAGATGAGGAAGGCAACATTGTAAGGAACAAAGCAAGGCTAGTAGCAAAGGGCTATTGCCAAGAGGAAGGAATAGATTTTGATGAAACCTTTGCACCTGTTGCAAGACTAGAAGCAATCATGATTTTTCTTGCCTATGCTGCCTACAACAACATCAAGGTCTACCAGATGGATGTCAAGAGTGCATTTCTAAATGGAGATCTTGAAGAAGAAGTTTATGTGGAGCAACCACCAGGTTTTATCACTCCTACTCAATCTTCTTGTGTCTACAAGCTTAGAAAGGCCCTCTATGGTCTTAAGCAAGCTCCCAGAGCCTGGTATGACACATTGTCCATATTCTTAGTAAACCATGGGTTTACTAAAGGAAAGGTTGACAAAACCTTGTTTCAGATATCCGTTGCTAATCATATCTTATTAGTGCAAATTTATGTTGATGACATTATTTTTGGAAGTACTAACCCAGAATTATGCAAGAAATTCTCTCAAGTTATGCAGAGCAAATTTGAGATGAGCATGATGGGAGAACTCAGTTATTTCCTTGGATTACAAGTCAAGCAAGTTCCAGAAGGTATCTTTGTCAACCAAGGAAAATACACAAGGGATCTGATCAAGAAATTTGGACTAGATGGGAGGACTTCTGTCAAGATTCCCATGAATGCTTCACAAGGAATTGGACCAGATGATGAAGGAAAGGATGTTGATGCTACAATGTATAGAGGGATCATTGGATCTCTTCTCTATCTGACTGCAAGCAGGCCGGACATATCATTTGCTGTTGGAATCTGTGCCAGATACCAATCAAAGCCCAAGGAGAGCCATTTGGTTGCTGCTAAGAAGATTATCAGATATATCAAAGGAAATCCAAATGCAGGCCTATGGTATCACAAGGGAGGTAACTTTGAACTAATTGGTTACTCTGACTCAGATTTTGCAGGCTGCAGGATGGACAGGAAGAGCACCTCTGGTCACTGCCAATTGCTAGGTAGGAGACTTGTCTCCTGGTTTAGCAAGAAGCAGAACTCTATCTCAACAAGCACTGCTGAAGCTGAATATATTGCTGTTGGAAGCTGTTGTGCTCAACTACTCTGGATGAAGCAACAACTGAAGGATTATGGAGTCAATGCAAAGGAGATCAAGCTCTTGTGTGATAACACAAGTTCCATTGCCATCACTCAAAATCCAGTGCTCCATTCAAGGACAAAGCATATCGAGATCAGACACCACTTCATCAGAGACCATGTGGAAAAGAGGCATATTTCCATGGAGCATGTCCCAACAGAAGATCAACTAGCAGATATCCTAACCAAACCTCTCACTGAGGCAAGATTCAACAAGCTGAGAGAAGAACTTGGGATGATGGATGACATACCCAGAGATCATTAAAGGGAAGATGTTCTATTGATAGACTCTCTGTTGCAGAACCCCTCTGTAACAGAACATCTGCAGGGAAGGACTTCTGTTACACAGACCCTCTGTGACAGAAGCTCTCCTATCGGTTAACAGAAGGTTGTGGACTTAGAAAAATCTGAGAAATCCGAGTTTTGACCTAAGTTACCTTTTGAAGGTCAATTACTCTAATACCCCAGAAGTAAACTCAGCCGTTTAATAATTACTGCGCCATGTTGTATTTAATAGCACGTCCTATTTATGGCCACGTTCTATTGAACAAAACCTCGGGAACTGTCAAAATTATCTCAAATGTCCACTAAATCCGAATCATATATATACCCTTCGTCCTCAACCTAGACCCCTACTGCTTCCATTACTCTCAAACTCTCTAACGACAAAAATCCTAAAGCTCTCTAAACCTCCCATAACTTTATGAAATGGCTGTTACTAGCTTCAACTCCCTCTCCAAAACTCAGAAAGAAACACTAACCAAGAATATTCTCAGTGGGATGAAGTGCGACCTCTATGCACTCCCAAAGCTGGCTGAAAATCAAGACCTAATAGAGAACATCCTGACAGGGATTGAGGAATCCCAACTGAAGAAAGTCATCACTCACAACTTCACTCAGTACAGCAACCAGGACGTGGTTGAGTTCTACCTCAACGCAGAGTACAAAGAGGGGGTTATCACCTCCAATGTCTCTGGTGAGAAGGTCACCATTGACGCCGACGTCATCAACAACCTCTTCCAAATCCAAGTGGAAGATGAGAACACCAGACTGATTGACTGATGGCGTCCTTGCCTCTTGATAATCATCCTTATTAAATTTATTAAGGATTTTATCAACGTAATGGGATTGGCTTAGCGTCAGACCCTCAGGTCCTCTAATTATTTTAATCCCAAGGATTAAATCGGCCAGCCCCATATCCTTCATGTCAAATTTAGAATTTAACATGTTTTTGGTAGAATTAATCATTAGATTATTGCTACCCACGATGAGTATATCATCCACGTATAAACATAAAATGACATAACCGTCTACCGTGCTCTTCACATAGACGCATTTGTCACTTTCGTTTATTTTAAACCCATTAATTAACATTGCATGATCGAACTTTTCGTGCCACTGTTTAGGGGCTTGTTTCAATCCGTACAATGATTTAATTAATTTACAAACCTTCTTCTCTTGGCCAGGAACACGAAAACCCTCGGGTTGTTCCATATAGATTTCTTCGTCTATATCGCCATTTAGAAAAGCGGTTTTTACGTCCATTTGATGAACTTCCAAATTCCGCAAAGCGGCAATTGCGAGTATCATCCTAATGGAATTTATTCTCGTCACAGGAGAATAAGTGTCAAAGTAATCATGGCCTTCACGTTGCTTGTATCCCTTTATTACAAGTCTGGCCTTATACTTATCAATGGAACCGTCCGGTTTCATTTTACGTTTAAAAATCCACTTGGATCCCAAAGGTTTACTTCCCGGAGGGAGATCAACCAATTCCCATGTGTGATTTTTTAGGATAGAATCCACCTCACTTTTGATGGCTTCTTTCCACATTGGTCCTTCGGTAGACGTTACGGCTTCCGTGTAAGTCCGTGGCTCATTTTCTACCAAACATGTTAGAAAATCCGGTTCATTTTCTACCATACAAGTTAGAATATTCGAATCGAATTCTACCAAGTATGTGAGAAAATCCGGTCCGAAGGATTTTTCAACTCTAGCACGTTTGCTACGTCGGGGTTCGGCTTCTTCACCGGATCCCTCGCTAGTATTTTCCATAGCTACGTCAAACGTTCGTTTTGACGTGCTAGGTCCATCGTTGGACTTGCATGGAAATACGTCTTCAAAGAATGATGCATTCCTTGACTCGATTATTGTGTTTTTATGTACATCCGGATTATTCGAATCGTACACTAAAAACCGATAAGCACTACTATTTTGTGCAAATCCAATAAAAATACAGTCCACCGTTTTTGGACCTATTTTTATTTTCTTAGGTGTTGGCACAAGCACCTTAGCAAGACACCCCCACACTTTTAAATATTGATAGGAAGGCCGTCTGCCTTTCCACAACTCGTACGGAGTTTTATCATATTTTTTCCGGGGAACCTTATTTAAAAGGTAATTGCTTGTCAAGATCGCTTCGCCCCACATATTTTGTGGCAAGCCCGAACTTACTAGCATCGCATTCATCATATCTTTCAATGTGCGATTCTTTCGTTCGGCAACACCGTTTGATTGAGGTGAATAGGGTGCGGTACGTTCGTGTACTATACCCACACTAGCGCAAAAGTCACCTATTGGTGCTTCATACTCACCACCTCGATCACTTCTAACCGTTTTAATCCGTCGATTAAGTTGGTTTTCCACTTTATTCTTATAAAGAATGAATTTATCGATTGCTTCGTGTTTATTTTTCAACAAATAAACATAGCTATAGCGAGTGCTATCATCGATAAAAGTAATAAAATATTTATTACCGCCACGTGTTTGTATTGATTTAAAATCACAAACGTCACTATGAATTAATTCTAGTGGTTCCGTTTTTCTTTCAACCGATTTGAAAGACGTTTTCGTTAGTTTTGCCTCAACACAAATATCACATTTGTGCTTCACATCAATTGTGAATTTAGGAATGTGTTCCATGTTAATTAATCTACGTATAGAATTAAAATTAACATGTCCTAGTCTACCATGCCACACATTGGAAGACTCAAGCAAGTAAGCAGAAGGGATTTTATTATTATTAATAATAATAGTCGTTACATTGAGCTTAAACAGCCCGTCACATGCATATCCCTTGCTGTTAGACCCCTTTTTGGCGGGTCTTTATCGAGACATGGTTTGGGCTCGATAGGGTGGCTTTCGGGGCATGGGATGCGGCCAAAGTCATCGTGGCAATGGCCAAGGCATAGGTATGCCGCGGCATTGCAACATTCCGAGGAACGGGCAAGGTGGAAGTTTGGCTAAGGCACGGGGACTTAGTCAAGACAAGGCAAGCTAAACCAAGCATGAGGGCAGAACGGTTGGCGTTGCGAGAAACCATGTTCGGTTCATGGGCGGCATGACATGGTCAAGGGAGACTATGGGTGTGCGGGTCCGGCATGTGATCCAAGTGTTGGTGAAGATCAGTGGCCTGCGGGGCATGGCTTACGTGATGCTGAACAACAGCTTGGAAGCACAACAAAAGCAAGTGGCTCAAGGTGGCACGTGGGCGACTCAAGGGTAGTGCGTGGTGCGTGGCCAGGCTTGAGCCCGGGGCGTGGCTGTCCTTGGACAGTCACGACATTTGGGAGCTTCGGTGGCAACAAGGGTTGGTTGGCCGGTTGACAAGTGGGACTTGGGCAAGCTGGGCGCAAGGCAACGAGAGTTGGTCACAAGCTCAAGGCAAAGAGTTGGCTCGTGGGTGGCCTGGGTTAGGCCGCGGCATGAGTGCAATCTCGAAGAGGCGTGTCGATTCGGTGCGGCATGACTCAAGTCTGGAAGGGCATGGCGGTTACACGCGAACAGGTGCCTTGGGGCGAACCGGTGGCAAGGCAGTTGAGGGCTTCGGGCGGACAAGTGCTTGGGCAGACCGGAAGGCCGCGGCATTGGGCGGTTGGTAACTGCCACACGCGAAGAGACGCGTCCCTTCAGGCTAGGCAGTTGGCTTGTAACTGCCAGACGTGGCTCGTCTATAAATATGCCGCGGCATAACTGCGAGTTTTGTAGTCTTAGCGAGAGACAGCAGTGTGGCCGAGTGTTTGCAAGTGTGTTAGACATTGTGAGCGTGTTGTATTAGTCCTAGTGTATTAATTGTGAATTAATACAAGGTTGGTCGTTGACCGTAAAGTCGTGTGCCTTTATTCTAAGTGTGTGTTAAAGTGTTGTGTTCCTATTCCCATTTAAGGGTTGCGCCGCGGCATTGGGTGGAAGGCTGACTGTCTTAAGGCGTTAAGGCAGGCCGTACAGGGTGAAAATTCTAGACGTGAATTTTACCGTGTAACAATTGGTATCAGAGCTGATGGCTGAAGATCGTGATTCGTCTGCCGGTGACCAAGGGGTGGAGACTGCGGAGGTGCTGGTTCGTGGGCTGATTGAGGAAGCGCTTAGGCCGGTGTGGGCGCGGCTTAAGGCACTTGAGGCCTCAAGGGCAGACCTGGTAAACGAACTGGAGGCACGCTCTGCCGAGAACGAAGCCACAAAGTCAGAACTTGTGATTTTGAAGAGGGCTCTTGCAGCGGGATTGGTTCCAAGCGCTGAAGTAGGCTCTTCAAAGATCAAAGTGCCGGAGCCGAAGACCTTTGGTGGTGACCGCAATGCCAAGGAGTTGGAGAACTTTCTGTGGGATATGGAAGAATACTTTAAAGCCGCAAAGGTGCCGGACGAAGAGAAGGTGAGGATTGCACCCATGTACTTGTCTGGTGATGCAAAGCTTTGGTGGCGGAGTAGAGTAAGGGACGACGCTAATACGGGAAGACACGGGCTGGAGTCATGGGATGGACTCAAGAAGGAGTTGAAGGCTCAATTCCTTCCCCACAATGTCTCTTGGATGGGCAGGGAAGCCCTGAAGAACTTGAAACACACCACATCGGTGAGGGATTATGTCAAGGCGTTCTCTTCGCTCATGTTAGACATTGAGAACATGACGGAGGAGGACAGGCTGTTCAACTTCGTGTCTGGACTGCAGCCATGGGCCCAGACAGAATTGAGGAGGCAGGCTGTGAAGGATTTGCCGAGTGCCATGGCAGCGGCCGAAGGACTCATGGATTACTCATTGTCCGATGGTTCTAAGGGGAACAAGGGCAAGGGAGAATCAGGCATTTCCGGTTCAAGGGGGACGTTGAAGTGTGACGACATCAGTGCGGCAACGGAAGCGAGTGTGACGAAACCAAAGTCCAAAGCTTGCTGGGGGTGTGGCGGTCAGCACTTGCAGCGGAATTGTCCCGAGAACCAAAAGTTGGCTGCCTTGAAGCAAGTGGAGTCCGAGGAGGATTCTGCGTTGGTGACAGTGAATCCCTTGCGTTTGGTCTGATGGCACCGTGAAAGTCATCAGGGGCACTGTGCGTGTGGACAGTGCGAGTGCCAAGAGGGGCGTGGACTTGGCATAGGTTGCAGGCGTGGGACGTCGGGCAACTGCAGCGACATTGCTTGGGTATGGCAGTGTAAGAACCGAAGGTCGTGGAGACGCTAAGGTTCGGTGGCATACTTTTCAGAAGGTGTCACAATGATGGGTCAAGCGTACACAGGGGCTGTGCGGGTTGGACATCATATTTTGGAGAAGCACACAAGGGAGTGGGGCGTTCACCAAAATTGTTGGCTGTGGGTCAACATGTTGCTAGTTGGATGGGAGGATCCTTTGGCAGCGGAGCGGAAAGCTCGACATTTGAACTTGAGATCGTGGGCCAGATCTAAGTTCAAGGCACTTGGAGCGTGGGAAGACGTCAGTGCATGTGGCTGATCAGTGGCACGTTTGGGACGGGGCAGACTGATGCAGTGTGGTCCGGCGTCACACAGGGGTGTGAAGCGTTGTGTTGGCATGGGTATTGCCAACGCAGAGCGGAAGGCTCAAAGCACATGGGATGTGCGCAAGGCTGACAACGGTGCAAGCGGCTTGTAGGCGTTGGGCAGCATAGCTCAAGTGATCATGCGAGGGAGTGTGATGCACGGCGGGGCTTAGCAGCGTGGAGTTGCGAACCTAGCAGTTGGGGTTATCAATTGCAATTGAATTAGTTGCCTATGGCAGGAACTAATTGGAAACCTCGGACGCTGAAGATGTGTCGACGAGGGCGTCGACTTCATCTGGTGGGGGAGGTTTGTTAGACCCCTTTTTGGCGGGTCTTTATCGAGACATGGTTTGGGCTCGATAGGGTGGCTTTCGGGGCATGGGATGCGGCCAAAGTCATCGTGGCAATGGCCAAGGCATAGGTATGCCGCGGCATTGCAACATTCCGAGGAACGGGCAAGGTGGAAGTTTGGCTAAGGCACGGGGACTTAGTCAAGACAAGGCAAGCTAAACCAAGCATGAGGGCAGAACGGTTGGCGTTGCGAGAAACCATGTTCGGTTCATGGGCGGCATGACATGGTCAAGGGAGACTATGGGTGTGCGGGTCCGGCATGTGATCCAAGTGTTGGTGAAGATCAGTGGCCTGCGGGGCATGGCTTACGTGATGCTGAACAACAGCTTGGAAGCACAACAAAAGCAAGTGGCTCAAGGTGGCACGTGGGCGACTCAAGGGTAGTGCGTGGTGCGTGGCCAGGCTTGAGCCCGGGGCGTGGCTGTCCTTGGACAGTCACGACATTTGGGAGCTTCGGTGGCAACAAGGGTTGGTTGGCCGGTTGACAAGTGGGACTTGGGCAAGCTGGGCGCAAGGCAACGAGAGTTGGTCACAAGCTCAAGGCAAAGAGTTGGCTCGTGGGTGGCCTGGGTTAGGCCGCGGCATGAGTGCAATCTCGAAGAGGCGTGTCGATTCGGTGCGGCATGACTCAAGTCTGGAAGGGCATGGCGGTTACACGCGAACAGGTGCCTTGGGGCGAACCGGTGGCAAGGCAGTTGAGGGCTTCGGGCGGACAAGTGCTTGGGCAGACCGGAAGGCCGCGGCATTGGGCGGTTGGTAACTGCCACACGCGAAGAGACGCGTCCCTTCAGGCTAGGCAGTTGGCTTGTAACTGCCAGACGTGGCTCGTCTATAAATATGCCGCGGCATAACTGCGAGTTTTGTAGTCTTAGCGAGAGACAGCAGTGTGGCCGAGTGTTTGCAAGTGTGTTAGACATTGTGAGCGTGTTGTATTAGTCCTAGTGTATTAATTGTGAATTAATACAAGGTTGGTCGTTGACCGTAAAGTCGTGTGCCTTTATTCTAAGTGTGTGTTAAAGTGTTGTGTTCCTATTCCCATTTAAGGGTTGCGCCGCGGCATTGGGTGGAAGGCTGACTGTCTTAAGGCGTTAAGGCAGGCCGTACAGGGTGAAAATTCTAGACGTGAATTTTACCGTGTAACACTTGCCCACATACATTCCCGACTTGGACAAAACCAATTTGTCCGACTCAAAAACCATACGAAAGCCATGCTTGTTCAACAACGAACCGGAAATCAGGTTTTTGCGTATCTCCGGAACGAACAGCACTTGGTTAAGAGTCAGCTCCTTGCCCGAAGTCATCTTCAGGACCACCTTGCCCACGCCTTCAACCGCGGAATGAGCCGAGTTTCCCATCCACACCTTCTCACCATTAGATGGCTCAAAAGTAGTGAATAACTCCCGGTTTGAGCAAATATGCCGGGTAGCACCGGTGTCCACAAACCACTCCTTGGAATTGGATCCAACGAGGTTGACTTCCGTCACCACGGCCGCTAGGATGATGTCTTCATCCTTTTGCCCACCTTGCACCAAGTTGACTTGGGAGTCTTTCTTCTTCCGTGGTGCCTTGCAATCCGAGGACTTGTGTCCATTCTTGTTGCAATTGAAGCATTTTCCATTGAACTTCGTCTTGGAAACGCCTCCCTTGGGACCGAGCTTGCTCTTCCCATTGTTTTTATTTTTGGAGCTTTTTGCATGCTCCACCACGTTGGCCTTGGCGCCGTGAACAATTGGGAGTTTCCCATCGTTCTTCCGGTTATCCTCTTCAATCCGCAGACGGAGGATCAATTGCTCCAAGTTCATTTCCTTTCGCTTATGTTTAAGGTAGTTCTTGAAATCCTTCCAAGCCGGCGGCAACAAATGAATAATTGACGCCACTTGGAACGACTCACTAACTGTCATTCCTTCATCTCGAATTTCGTTGAAGATCATTTGCATCTCCTCAACTTGACTCAAGACCGTCTTCGAATCCACCATTTTAAAATCAAGGAATCGACCAACATCAAATTTCTTTGCGCCGGCATCCTCGCTTTTATATTTGTGGTCCAAAGCATTCCATAGCTCCTTAGCCGTAGCTAATTTGCTATAAACGTCGTACAAAGCATCGTGCAGCCCGTTCAACACGTAGTTTCGGCATTGAAAGTCAGAATGCTTCCAAGCTTCAACCGCGTTGAAAGATTGCGCATCCACCTCACCCCCGGTTACAACCGGTGCGTCCTCGGTCAAGAAACGTGCAAGACCGAGAGTAGTGAGATAGAAGAGCATCTTTTGCTGCCACCTCTTGAAGTTTAACCCATTAAATTTTTCAGGTTTCTCCACAGAGTTGCTTGGCACGGTAACCATAGGGATAACCCTTTGGTTCAAAGCAGATGCTCCGCGTTGTGAACTATTGTTCACCGGAGCTCCGCTTTCAGAGTGATTGTCGTTCAGAACATTCTGCCCAACACCAATCTCGTTTTCTTGAGAAGTCATTTTCGTTTTCTTAACGTTTTTCCGAAAACACAAAAGAGATTTAAGTTCGTTCACAGAAGTGACAAACTACAGTTGAAGATTGTATCCGTATGATACAAACCCAGCAACAAAATACGTTTTAAGATTGTTGGGTGTGTTTCGGAAAATAAAGAAAATTAATTAAAATAAATTAATTAATTAAAATGACGAAAGAAAAACAAGAAAAGAGATGGAGCAGAATTTGTCAAAGCTCGTGCTACGCACGATGTCCTTAAAACGTATTTGTTGCCTCCCACAGTGCTAGGAGCGTTGCAACAATAGTTTCCCAGGATACGATGACAACGAACTAGCGTTTGAGCACTCAAACAAAAGTTCCAGCGAACGAGAACAAAGACTGAACACCGAAGGAAATTTTCGGAATGCTAGCAGTGTGTTTTTGAGGTGCAAAACGTGAATGGAGTGTCTAAATTCGTGTGTTGTTGCAAACAACCTGCCAGCCATTATATAGGAGGATTTGTTGTGTGAAAATAGTGAATTAATGGACCTGAACGTTGGACATCAATGACCAGTTCGTTGGGCATTGAATCGTCCATGAACTGTCAAAGCTCGTGCTACGCACGATGTCCTTAAAACGTATTTGTTGCCTCCCACGGTGCTAGGAGCGTTGCAACAATAGTTTCCCAGGATACGATGACAACGAACTAATGTTTGAGCACACAAACAAGAGTTCCAACGAACGAGAACAAAGTATGAACACTCAGAAATTTTCAGAAGGACTGGAGGTGTTTTTAGCTCTAAAATACGTGAAGGATGTGTATAAACTTGTGTGTTGTTGTAAATCACCTGCCAGCCATTATATAGGAGGATTTGTTGTGTGAAAATAGTGAGTTAATGGACCTGAACGTTGGACATCAATGACCAGTCCGTTGGGCATTGAATCGTCCATGAACTGTCCATTTAACGCTGCATTAAAAGATATAAACGTTGGGCATTTATTGCTGTAACGGTTCAGAAGCCATCAGAAGACCCCTACGTAGTTCTGCCCGAAGGCCATCAGAACTGGAGCAGTTCTGATGCGCGGTCATCAGAACCGGAGCACCTCTGGTCGTGGCGTTCTGTCCGGAGCAATTCTGTCAACTTGGAAAAAATTATACGTTTCGGGAAGAAAACAAAAATTAATCGTATCTCTTGAGAGATAGATTTTTGGACGACATTTGTGTCCGCAGGTCGCCCGCGCACGCAAGTCGCGGTTTTTCTTCTCCGAATTCGGGATTTGATTTGCACCCCCCCTGCGCGCGTGGAGAGAGCCTTTACCCTTAAGAATCTTAACTCCATAAGGGGGGAGTCCCTTTATAAAGGGTAGCAAATCCCTTGGGTTTTCCGGTGTGGGAAATTAACACACTAGAAACCCATCCTTTTTCCCTTCTAACGGGTAAACTTCGAAAAGCGATTTCTCATTCACCCGTTATCCGTTTTGAGCGTACCATATATCGAATTGTAGCCCTTAACAAGGACAATCCGAAACCACTTTGACCCAACCCAAATCGGAAGTGGACCCCACTCAAAAAATTGCCCCAAAATAGCCATTTAATGCAATTTTTCACACATTTTTCCAACAGGACGCGGAATAATGAATGTCGTTGCATGTGAGGGCACACAAAGACTGTTGAGGCCTAACACATACAAGCAATGGCACTCTCGCTTTATTAGGGCCGGCTTCAAACCCATGCCCATAAACCCTAAACTTGTGAAGAAGTTCATGGGCATTCTGAGGGAAGGATATCACAAGGACTTTTTTTTTTTACAGAAGACGGTCATTGGATCCTGCAGGGCTGGAAAGGTCGGGTTATTTCTGCCGGCTCTTGCTGGGTATGTGCAAAGCAGACTCAAAACCTCTTATTATAAAACAATATTTCAGCATTTTAGAAACTTTACAGACTTGCAATAACGCTTCAAGCAACATTGCATTTCCCATTTCATGCTTCCGGGCATTGCCTTGTGTTTACAATGTAGCTCGATAGTTCTTTTTAGCAATTTAAAGCCTTAACCAGTCAAGAAAAGTTGTTTTGACTTATGAGAACATCAGTTGGGGGCGTTTTCTAGATTTGATAATTATTTTTAAGATAAGGATTATGAGCTAAAAATATATCCCATGTTTTCACTTTTAACAAAAAAAGAAAGACTCAAACTTTATATTTCACATTTTTTCACTTCTTTATAGTTTTAAGTTTACAAACTTGTATTGCTTATTTCATATTGGTATTATTGATAAAAATGTGTAATTATGAAAAACAAAAAGAAAAGCATAACTCTTGAAAAATATTCAGTTTGAGACTTTCTTGGATAAAAGTGAAAGAATAGAATAAATTTGTGAATTTGATGATAGTTTGGGATAAAATAAGCTAATAATCCTTAAGAAAATCAAAATAGATTGCATCTACTATTCAAACTCTTAGGGTGTTTGGTAAGATGTAAAATAATTACTTTGCATTCGAAGTGTAAGGGGGTAAAAAGTTTACTCTGTTTGGCTTGATTATTTAATGTAAATTGTATGATAGTTTTTAAAAACGTTTCGCACTGTTCCATGTAAAGTGTTTTATGTGGGGGAGGGTGATAAAACAATTTGCATGCTTTTTATAAAGCATTGAAACCCCTTTGTATGCAAATTAAAAATAATTTGTACATCTAGTCAAACAATGTAAAACAACCCCTTTGTATGTCAAATAATCTATTTTGCATGCAATTATTTTGCGTGCAAAAGATTTATAGTGTAAAATACTAAAAGAGCCCTCAAGGTGTTTATTACTCAAACTCAAGGTGTTTGAATAGCTTGAGTCATTCTTCATATAAAGAGAAGAATGTATTTGGAAATTTATGTAAAGTACCTCGAAAGTAGCGCAACGAAAGCATAAAACAGATCTTTTGACAATGACAGAATTGTGAATTATACATGACAATACAAGAATTAAATGCATGCTTACCTTATACTTACCTTCAATTGGGACTTTCGGATCGCCCATTAGTTATTCGGGTTATGCATTGGCATTCGGGTCGCCCAAGGTACCCGAGTCAAGGTTATCGAGTGTGCAAAGCAATTATCGGGTGACACGTTCTCGAGTGTGCAAGCAGATCTCGGGTGTCAAGTTCTCTTGTGTGAAATGAGATCTCAGGTGCCAAGTTCTTGAGTGAGCAACGAGATCTCGGATGCCAAGTTCTCGAGTGAGCAATGAGATCTCGGGTGTCACTCAGATCTCAGATGTCACTTTTCTCAAGTGGGCAATGAGATCTCGGGTGTCACTTTTCGTGTGTGCACGTTAACATACCGTTTCATCCATAACTTCCTACCGGATGATCCAAATCCTTCTATCCAAGAAGCGTCAGATGCGTCTCGTTGAGTTCTACAACTCTTAAGAAGACACCAACTCCAAATCTGGAGAGTTTCCTTCTTACACAAAACTGAGTTTTGCGGAAAAAACAACTGACCTTACCAAATGGGTCATAACTCTTGATTTCCTGACCCTTTGAAATGGGCAGAGGCAATTTGTACTTGTCATAAAATGTGGAATTTATTTCTTGAAGTTGCTCTGGCTATGTTGTATAAACTCTTAATTAGTAGACTCATATTTTTAGTAAATGTGATCATATATGTAATAAATATTTTTATTGAGGTTTTTCAAAAATATTAGTGAAATGAAGTTTATTTACAAAAATATGACTAATAGTTACTATAGTTTGAAAGCATAGAAACTTAAGTGTAAACTTTGAACATAAATTTCTATGACTAAGTTATTACTATAGTCGCTATATATTTTAGACATGTTTATGTAATTATTTCTTTTTTATTTTTCATATTCTCGATATCATTATTTTTAGTTTTAAGCTACAAATTATAGTCATGTTATTTCAATTTTTCTACACTAATGGAGCAATCTCATAATTTTGACTTTTTACATGTCTTGAAGAGGTTATAATAAAAAGGAGCTTTTCTGGAATATCCTTATAAACTTATTACAGCAAAAATAAAATTAAATTTACTATAGTATATTGCTCATGATAATAGCAACATTTCTGATTGGGATGAGATTCGAACATGTGACCCCCTCTTTAAGAGATCAGCGCTGATTTTATCAAACCATAATGTACTTGACAATATGTATTGAGCTAATGCAGAGTTGTTTAAGTAGCATATCAACAAACTTACAAAAACTTTTTTAGATGAAAAAAATTGTACGATTAATGTTTTTGATTGTTATCAATATAGTTTAGAAACTTTTATAATACTCTGTATTTGTGAGATAGTATGTATTATGTGGGTGGATATAATTTGAAATTCAAGAATATAGAGAACTGAAATACCCTTCGGTTTCATATGTAATGACTCACGTTAGTCATTACGAGTAAAAAGTTGTGAATTCCGGAAAATGAGCATTATTTAGACTTGAAAATACTAAAATTTGATGCGTAATATTTTTTATATATTTAAATTTTAAAATGACATCTAATTCACTTATCACTTACGTGAAATTCATGATGTATATGACGTATATTAAAATATATCAACCCTATAACTCTATTATTCTTAATTAAACTCCGGCGCATCATTTAGCTAAGCTACATATGTAACATTCAACTCATGTATTGTTTAAAAGCGGACTATCCGTTTTATTGGAAAAATTCTCAAAGTAGGATTGTTGTATTTTTCTTCCCGAAATAAGAGTAACCTGACAATATTGACTGTCATCTTGTAGTCATTATTGTGAAATAGTTGAAGTATAAGACATCAAACATGCATGACAACATTTTGTTGGTCCCAAAATAAGGATGTATTGAACAGCAGAATACGATCTATGACAATATAGGTAAGGTCTAGATAATGATATGATTAATCTGAGAGCAATAGAGCCTTACGCTATACTATCGAGAAGTATGAAAATAGTACTGTATTGATGATTGTTCTCGGTCCTGTACCACAAGTACGCGTATTTATAGGCGCAGGTACAGGTACCGAGAATGGTAACCTAGAATTCTGGGCCTAGGCCTTTTTGGGCCTTAAACCCTTAGTTGGATTTATTTCATCATAAATACATTAAAACGTTAATCTATTCTAGATAAATAATCAAGACATCAGACAAGCTTGATCACAATTAATATTTTTCCTCAACAATCTCCCCCTTTGTGATCAAGTGCCGTCTTGCTTCTTCTTCTCTTCACTTTTGAGCTTTATAATAATTCTTTCTGAGATTAAGTGCGTGCTCATAGTTTCTGAGTGAATTTCTTCTATCAAGTTGCTTTTCGATGGCCTGTAGGATATTGTCAATTCTGTGTGGTTCCTTCTGGTCTCCTTCAGTGGCTTCAGTCGATTTCTGTCCAAGTTCTTGTTTCTTTGATCGGAGCTGCTCCTGGATGATCTTCGACGTTCCGTCACAATACTTGTTAATTTCATCCACGAACATTAGACGCTTTTCGTTGTTATGATTCAGATAGATGACTGATACTGGATTATCAAAGATATGATATGCTTCAAAGGATTCAAGGCCAGGTCTACTCAAGTCCGGTCTAGTAAGATTCACCTTTGAATAGTTGTGCTCTATGGTCATCTGGAGATCATGAGAGGCGTAGAACCGAACTTGTCTTGTCATGAATCTTTTTATCGCCTCGAAGCCTTCTTTAGCGAGTCTGTCTTTGTGAACTGGAAGCTCCCTGCACCTCATGAACATTTGATAAATATCATCCATGTGCAGTAGAAAGAAGTCATTCTCTTGACAGGTGAACTCCGAGCCATCAGTACGTTGTAGACGAAAAATCATGAACTTAATTGTCTCTAGGTAATCTTCTGTGATTTCCAAGATTTTCAATATGGGACATCCACTTGTTGCAAGATTGTGATTTAGAACTTGTCGACGTTGCCCTGTGGATCTATGTCCTAGCATATACAGATTTCCTCCTCTGTATTTTCCTTTCAAGTGATTGATTCCTCGCATTTTTAATTCACTGAACTGCTTGACTTTTTCTGGTTGTCTCCAAATCTTCTCTCGAATTTCTTCAAGAAAGGGGGCTTTGATCCTTATAATTTCCCATTTTTCTTTAGCTGGTTTTGGTTCCTTGGGGTTTTCTTTTTGATTCTCCCCTTCCTTGAGTTCGTCTTTATCGAGTCCAATCATCATTGCATGGTATTTATTGAGAAACTCTCTGAGATGCCAGCTTCGACACATTTCGTATTGATCGGCTTCCACTCTAAGGTCATCCCACTCTGTCCATTTGCGGGGCCATTGATCATGAACTAGAAGATCTTCAAGCTCATCTTGTATTGGATTGTCAGAGGGTTCAGGGGAAGCTTGCTGCTGTGTCGAAGGTGACTCGTCGTGTGAAACACCGGGATCCTCAGGATTGCCCGTTGACATCAGTTTCGAACTAGGTTCTAACTGATGGCCTGAGTAGGAAGATGTACTCGTGGTAGCATCATCAGGACTTCCATTCCGTCCTTGGTTAACATCTATAGGAGATGCACCTCGGGATGTTATGTCTAGCTCGACCATGATAGAAAGAGTGGCTAGGGATTTATGGCTAGCTGAAGTAGTGGGTTGCTCATTGGTAGAGGTGGAGGGTTGGTTTGGCTTTGAGGGTTGGCTAGTAGAAGCAACATGCTCAAGTATCCGTTGGCGCTTGTTCTCCCCCTCATGAGAATCCGAATCATCGGGATCCTCATGTGAACGTTTAGTGCCACGGAGACTGTCACGGCATGTGTTCTGTGTATCTAGAGCATGGAGAAGGGCTTTTTGAAGAGGGGTGAGGTTGCCTTCTTCCACGTCTAGTATACGGTCGTAGATCTCAGCTACAAGATCCTCGAAGGGTACAGTTGTTAGGTTGGGTTTGGTCGTTGTAGGGGAGAATACTAGTTCTGTATCCTGGGTTCCCCTTGATGTGGATGGTTGTTGGTTTTCTATGGCTAAAGGTTTGGAAATAGGTATGGAAATGGTTGGGGGCTGTGTTGTTTGAGGTTTGGGTGGTATATCCTGAACAACTGGGGTACTTCCAGAGTCTTGTGCATTAGCGGTTATTGCTTCATGCACTCATGGCTTAATGGTAGACTCTAGAAAGCTATTCAGATATACGAGAATGTCTTCGGGGATAATGGTACCAGTTACAGGGGTTGTAACTGTTGTCACAGCATCAGTGAAGATAGCTGATGTGTGGCCTGCGTTCAATGATCGAGGCATTGTTGGCGTAGCAGGGCTTCCGACCATCATAGTTTGCACTCCGGTCGTTGCATTCAGGGTGAGTGCACCTGTATGTGCAGTGAATAGTGGTGTCCTAGAAAAATGTGAAAATGTAGGAATGGTGACACCTAGACTCGATGTGATAGAACGGATGGGGGTAGTGGTCCGGGGCTGTTGACCACTAAGTCTCTCAGCAGATTCGGTAGGAATCAGTGAGGTCGGTGTAAATTCCCCTTGAGTTATTGAAACTCCAGCCTGTTGGGAGACTGGAGAGTGGTTGGGAGAGGGCTGTGCATGCGCAGTTGAACCGGATGCTGCGACTTCTACCTGGGAACTGACAAGGTCAGCTCCTGCTCCTAGGGGCGTGGTTCGGTCTATAGTGACGAAGGTGTCACAGTCATCGTACAGTGCCAGCTCCTCTTCCACTGCACTCTTCTTTCTGAGCCTCTTCATAGGCTTGGATGATGCAGACTTATCGTTGCGTTTCTTGGAGCGCTGCTCACTAATGATAATCCCTTTGAGTGGCCGGGGTGTGAATGCAGCCTCAAAATCTTCCGATGAGGAGTTGGAGTCTATTGGAATGGCCTGTTTGCCAGCTCTCTTCCTGTTGCTTATCAAGACTCCCTCCATATCATCATTATCATCTGCATCATCATTATCTTCATCATTCCTCTTCTTTCCCTTGGCCATGCTATCGGAGGCCTCACCACCAGCCTTATTAGAAGGGGCCTGGCTTGATGGTTCATCGGCAGTGTCCTCAGCATTAGGGTGGCCCTCAGCAGTCTGGGTCCTCTCGGAAGAGTTAGCAGACTGATCATCATTAGGCCGGGTTGCCACTGGTTTCTGTGGCGGGGCTCTCTTCTTCTTACTACCCTCACTTGGCTTGGTCCCCTGGGAAGGTCCAGCTGGGTTTTGCTGAACCATAGGGACCGTTCTCTTCAGCGACTCTTTGTAGTCAATGACTGCTTTATCCCTCGGGTTTGCTAGATCAAGCAGTGAGTCCGGGATAGGCAGTGCTTCAGCCTTATTGCTGTCCCTCTGGAAGTATTTGAGCTTGGGAGCGGTGAAGTGATCATCTCCCTTATGCTTTGGAATAGTAGGGGTGGCCTCCATCATGTTATGGATCATCAATGCCAACCACCTAGCGTAAGGGATTGTACTACCCTTGTTGTTCTCCTTTATCTTCACCTGGTCCATCAGCTCTGTCCAGAAGAGCTGGGCCATGTCGTACTGTTTGTCATATGCGATCCCATGGAAGATTTGTAGAATCTGCTTGTTGCACTTGTCATGTCCGGCGTGCTTAGGAGATAGACACTTGTTCACCAGGCCGAACAGACTCTTCCATGGGTGGGGCAGATTTGAGATGGTAAAGTTTGACAGCAGGAGCAGTGGGCTGTCGTATCCAAGATCTTTCATCCCCTTGATCAACTCTTCGTTTGAGGGGAGTGATGCATAGTTTTGGTGCACAGGGAGTCTCAGAGTTTCCCTGATTGTAGAAGGTGTTAGCACCACTCTCTTGTCAGCTAGTTTGGTCATGATCTTTGACCGATCCTTCTTACTCTCAGTTCGCATGCAGCCCCAGAATTGCTGCAGGTATACCTCTGGTACCGGTTTGGCCTCATTGAATGCAAACCAGAGGTAGTGCTTCTGTAGAATGGAGAGAATGACCGGGTCCTGACATTTGAAGAGCTTAAGGTCCAATTGAAAGTTGTTGTCATAAAGCGGGACCCAGTTCTCTTTTGGGTACAGTTCATCGCTTGATTGTGCATTCCTGTCTGTTCCTGACATGATTGACTGAAAGAAATGGGTCAGCACAATTGTACATATGAAAAGTTTTATTTTTGTTCTGTTCTAGCAATTTTTCAGATTGGATGTGTACAGGTTGAACCTCGAGAAAATTTCTGAGTGTAAACCACGAGAACCAACTTTTCGAGTTTTGAATATCGAGAAGTAGGTTCTCGAGGTTTAAATACCGAGAAGCTCTTCTCGATATTCAAACACCGAGAACTTGGTTCTCGATGTGAGAATATCGAAAAGTCCTTCTCGAGATCTAAACTTCGAGAATTTCCTTTCTCGATATTTAACTATCGAGAACTGCTTCTCGGTATTTCAAACTTCGAGAAGTAGGTTCTCGGTATTTAAACATCGAAAAGACTTTTTCGAGGTTCAAATATCGAGAACTGACTTACGAGATTTGAAATATCGAGAAACAATTCCTCGAATTCAAATATCGAGAAAGATGTATTCTCGAGTTCGTACTCAGAAGAAATGTCGAGAACCACCTGCAATAACACATAATCACAAAGATAATATCCAAAACTTTTTCGATTTTCAAGTTTTCAGTTTTCGAGAAATATATAGTTCTCGATATTCCATTTCGAGAAATTTCTTTCAAGTTTTGGATTCGAGAACTTGCCATTGTGTGCGAAAACCATTTTATTGATGTTGTTGATGATAACAAAACCTAGAATTCTACCTTAAGATTGATTCGAGAAGATTGCGAGAAAATGTTTTAAACTTCGAGAACTCTGGACTTCGAGAAAGCTTATGCGAGAAAGTGAATAATGCGAAAAGAAGTTCTCGAAGTCATCTTTTATATGCGAGAAATTGGGTTTGGGCCTTGCGAGAAAATGTCCTTGGCCCAAAGGTTTGGGCCCAGTTTCCCTTTTGTTTTAAAATGTATGGGGCCCAAAAGCACTTGTGCTCTTGAAGATGAACAAAACTCCCCCTCAAATTGTTCATGGGGAAAAAATGAAAAACACACACACACACTCTTTTTCTTTCTTTTCTGATTTTCTGACACACACACACACTCTTTTTCTTTCTTTTCTGATTTTCTGACACACACACACACTCTTTTTCTTTCTTTTCTGATTTTCTGACACACACACACACTCTTTTTCTTTCTTTTCTGATTTTCTGACACACACACACACTCTTTTTCTTTCTTTTCTGATTCTCTGACACACACACACACTCTTTTTCTGATTTTCTTCTTTTTCTCCCCCTCAAAGTATTCCTCTCTCTCTTATTTTCTCCCTTTTTCTCCCTTTTTCTCCCTTTTTCTCCCTTTTTCTCCCTTTTTCTCCCTTTTTCTCCCTTTTTCTCCCCCTCAACACATGCAACGCACACCACCCACACACACACATTTTATTCAGACCATGGAAATAACACAATTACATAGGATCGAAGTTCAACATGCCTAACTTAGATACTAGGAACTGGAATCTCTTTTCATCCAATGCCTTAGTAAATATGTCAGCCAGTTGAAGCTCGGTGCTAACAAAGTATAAATCAACATCTCCCTTCTCCACATGGTCCTTGATGAAGTGATACCGCAGATCGATGTGCTTGGTGCGCGAGTGATGAACGGGGTTGCTGGTTATGGCGATTGCACTTTGGGAGTCACTGTAGATGGGAATATGGTTGAATAGGAAGCCATAGTCTCTGAGTTGTGTCCTCATCCATAGAATTTGTGAACAACAACTAGCAGCCGCAACGTATTCTGCCTCGGCTGTAGAAGTTGACACACAGTTCTGCTTCTTGGAGGACCAGCAGACTAGCTTCTCTCCTAAGAATTGAGCACTTCCCGACGTGCTCTTTCGATCCATCCGACAACCAGCAAAGTCAGCATCAGTATATCCAATTAGGTCAAAACCTGAGTTCTTGGGATACCACAGACCCAGATTGACTGTGCCTTTTAGGTATCTCAAGATTCTTTTCACAGCAGAGAGGTGGGAATCTTTGGGATTAGCTTGAAAACGCGCACATAAACATGTTGAGAACATAATGTCAGGTCTGCTTGAGGTAAGATATAGCAGCGATCCAATGATAGCCCGATAATGAGTAGCGTCAACTGGTTTCCCTGTGGGGTCTGAGTCAAGCTTATTGTTGGGGGACATAGGCGTTTTCATGGATGTAGTACTTTCAACATTGAATCTCTTCAACATGTCCAAGATGTATTTAGATTGATTGATGAAGATTCCATCCGGCAGCTGTCTCACTTGCAGACCGAGAAAGAAATTTAACTCTCCCATCATGCTCATTTCAAACTTAGTTCTCATCAATTCTTCAAATTGTTTGCATAGTTCAGGATTGGAGGAGGCAAAGATGATATCATCAACGTAGATTTGAATTAAAAGAATATCATTCTCTTGACGCTTGATGAACAGTGTTGTATCAATCCTTCCTTTTGAGAAGCCTGATTCTGTTAAGAAATCTGTCAAGGCATCATACCAGGCTCTCGGTGCTTGCTTCAATCCGTACAGTGCTTTATTCAGTTTATACACATGATCAGGAAATCTTGGATCTATAAATCCTTCAGGCTGAGCGACATAGACATCTTCAGCAAGAATACCATTCAGAAAAGCCGTCTTCACATCCATTTGGTAGACTGTGAAGTTCTTGTGTGCTGCGTAAGCAAGAAAGAGGCGGATAGCTTCAATTCTTGCTACGGGTGCAAAAGTCTCATCGTAGTCTATGCCCTCTTGTTGATTGTATCCCTTGGCAACCAACCTTGCCTTGTTCCTCACAATGATTCCATCTTTATCTTGCTTGTTTTTGAATACCCACTTTGTGCCAATAATGGTTTTCTTCTGTGGTTTAGGCACAAGTGTCCATACGTTCATTCTGCTGAATTGATTGAGCTCATCTTGCATAGCAATCACCCAATCAGGATCAGTCAATGCGTCAGCAACTTTCGTTGGTTCAGACTGACTGATAAAGCAGGAGAAGAGACATTCATTGGCTGTTGCAGTTCTGGTGCATACTCCACGACACGGATCTCCAATTATTTGTTCAACAGGGTGTGCCTTCGTCCACTTCCGCTCATGTGTTAGAGGGATTGGAGTTATGATGGGGTGATCCGGGTCCTCAAAGATATTAGATGTTGTTTGTTGAGGTGTAGAGTGCACTGGTTCAGCAGGAGTTGTTGTTTGTGTTTCTGGTGAGATTTGTGTTTATGCTGTTGCTTGTGTTGCTTCTGTGTGATGATCTTCTGGATCTTCATGATCGGATTGAGAGAAAGCATCTTCCTCATTTTCAGTAAGATCAAGCAAAAGTGGCATCTTTGCTGTAGGTTCTGTTGTTGGTGCAATCCTTTGCTGTGGATTTGTGTTACGTGGATTCTCATAGAAGTGTTCAAAAAGAGAATCAAGAATCGCACGTTCAGTAGATGTTTGCTCAGTTGCTTCAGCTCCATCAGAATTTTGATGTTCAGAAAGAGTGGGTTCTGTCAAGAAGTGTTCAGATGCAAAATCTGCCATTTCATAAAATGCAACATGTACACTCTCTATGACAGTTCGTCGATCCCTCAAGTAGATTCTATAAGCTTTGGATTGCGTTGAGTAGCCAATAAACACACCTTCTTTGGCCTTTGGATCGAGCTTGCTTCTTTCACTTCTATCATTCAGAACAAAGCACTTGCAGCCAAAAACTCTGAAAAATGATATGTCAGGAGTTCTGTTGAAAAGAATTTCATAGGGGGTCTTGTTGAAGCGCCTGTGAATAGTGGTTCGATTTTGAGTGAAGCACGCAGTATTGATGGCTTCTGCCCACATGAAGTGAGGAAGTTTGGATTGTATGAGCATAGTGCGTGCTGCTTCAACAAGAGTTCTGTTCTTTCTTTCAACTACTCCGTTCTGTTGAGGAGTTTTTGCCGCAGAAAACTGTTGAGTAATACCCTGAGATTCAAAGAAATCAGTAAGGCACTGATTTTTGAACTCGGTTCCATTATCTGTTCTCACCACTTGAACACTCTTCTGAAGGAAATTTTGAATTGTCCTGATGAAGGTTATGATGATTTTTGTTGCTTCATCTTTTGTCCTCAAGAATTTGGTCCATGTGTATCGAGAGTAATCATCCACAATGACTAAAGTGTATTTTCGTCCATTGATACTTTGTACTCTCATTGGTCCACACAGATCCATGTGTATCAGTTGTAATGCTTGAGAGGAGGATGGAATTTGTTTTGACTTGTGAGAGCTCCTTGCCATTTTGCCTAATTTGCAGGCACCACAGTGGTTGTCAGCGGAAGTCTTCAGAGTAGGCAGCCCTTTCACAAGTTTCTTCTTGGACAGAAAGATCAGTTGTTTGAAGTTCAGATGAGATAGCCGTCTGTGCCACAGGCTGTTCTGCTCAGAGGAAGCTTTGGACAACAGGCAGATGGAAGAAGTTGATTGAACACTTTTCAGATCAATAGTGTACAGGTTTGATATCCTGTTACATGTTAATAATGTGTCACCATAGCTGTCTATCACACAACATTGTCTAGATTTGAACTTCACTTCCATCCCGCTATCACAAAACTGTCCAATGCTTAACAAATTGTGCTTCAGTCCTTTCACGTAGGAGACAGCCCTTATGGTGACACTCGGACAGATGACATCTCCGTATCCAAGAATAGGAGACGATGCATTGTTGCCGAATCTCACATTTCCTCCGTAGCATGAAGTGTAGTTGCTCAGCAGGTGTTTTATTCCGGTCATGTGGGTTGAGCAGCCAGAATCCAAGTGCCACACATGACCGTTCTGCAAAACAATTAAGTTTTCTTAGGTACCCACCGTAGGATGGGTCCTTCCTTATTAATCAAAAACATCTTTTTAAATTTTTCTTTGAGCTGTGATCCAAGGTCAACAGCTTTTTCAGTCAATGTTTGAGCTTTTCCTTTTTCAGATTCAGATTTGGGTAACCATTTCTGCTTAATTGAAGGAGGAGATGAGACATGATCATAGTGAGTGAATGGATGTTGATTAAGATATGGCTTAAAAATTTCTTCTTTGGAGAGTCTTTTCAGATGTTTCTTTGAATGAATTCGGAGGGGGTATTTTAAATGCAAAAAGTCATAATAACCCTCAACAAATTCATTCTCAGATTTCTTTCGTGATCTTTGTTCATTTTTTCTTCTCCATCTCACATCATTCATATCACTATCAAAATCAGAACTTGATAAACTACCATCATATCCATAAACATTATCAGAAGATACAAAGGGTTCAACATTTGATCTAGAAACATTCAGCTTGGGACTCAAGACTGAACTTTGACTACTAGACTGCTTAACAGAGCCAGAGCTACAATTATTTTTGGAATAGAACATCGCACTTGAACTAGAATTTTTATTTTTCAAAAACACTTTCTTCTTTCCTTCAGCAATCTCTCTTCTTCTTGACTTCCACTCCTCTCTCTTCTCCCATCTCCGACTCACTTTGGTTCCTGTAACCGAAGGAGACTTGGAGTGAGTAGGTGGACTTTCAAAAATGTTCTTAATTTTGTTGTTATGATCAATGGTTGAGTCAGTACTACTTGTAGATTGGGAAGCTGTGTTGGACTGGGATTGTTCTTTTAAAAGAGTAAGTTCATTTAACAGTCTGTCACGCTCACTCTCAAAACTCTTCCTCTCTTCTTCAAAACTTTTTCTTTGATTTTCAAGAGAAATGTGTAAGTTTTCAAATTTCTTTATTAGAGGAGGAATATAGGGTTCATCTACATCAGACTGTGAGTTCGAGGAAGATTCCAGATCAGACACAGCTTCCTTTTCAGAAGGATAAAGACTCACACATTCATCAGAAGAGAAGACAGGTTCAGTTGTAGCATAACTTTTGTTCAAAGCAGAATAATCAAAAGAGATTTGAGCTTTTGTGCTGTTTGTTCTTTTCTCAGCCTCAAGTTCTTCCGTTTCTTTTGCCGCAGTGAAATGCATGAGCTTGGTCAGACCGAACCCCATATAGTTGACATCATATAATTGTTTACATTTAACCTTTTTCAGGTTGCAGGGATTCGATAGACCAAGTCCTTCTTTGGAGTTGTAGAAACGGGTATCCTTGGGCTGATTTAAGAAAATCGTTTGTTCAGTTTGATCACGTTTAGCTAACAGATCCTCAAGCTCCTTAATCTTCCTATAAAGAGCACTTCTTTGATCATGCAAAACCTTTTTCAATCCATTTGTTTGATTAAGCTCTGTCTTGGTGTCACGCAGCTCACGAGTCAAGTCTGTGGTCTTAAGTGTCAACTTCTCAGTTTCTAAGGTCAATTTTTCAACCTTTTTCGTAGATTCATCAATTTTTAAGGATAGACAGGCATTCTTATGCAAGTTCTTAAGTAAAACTTTGTGATTGTTATCAAGTCTCGCCTCGAGCTCCCTAATGGTTTTGTCCTTTTCAGTTAAAGAATGATTTTTGCATTTGCAAGAACATGAGTTTTTAGAAGGACAGATCGCAGCATCACCCTTTCTTTCATCCTTTTCCACTATCGCCATTAAAGCTAAGTTTTCTTCTTCCTCATCTGAAGAATCATCCTCCATCCAATGGTCCTTCTCAGCGAGCAGTGCTGCATTTTCATCTTCTTGCTTTGCCATGAACATCTTTTGCTTATTCAGGAGCATTTTCTGCTTGTAGTAATTGAAGTCCCTCCTTCTTGGTAGGCGACAGTCTTTGATCAGATGTCCTGGCTTTCCGCAATTAAAGCATTTAGGAGGTTCTTCTGCTGCAACAACTCCTTCTGAGGAATTCTGCTCAAACCGCTTTGGTTTGTAGTTGGATGAGGAGGTTCTCAGCTTGTTGGATGAAGTGTTCTTCTTAATAAACCTTCTGTTGTATTGTTTGGTCAAGAGTGCCATTTTCTTCTGCAACTCTGCCATTTCAGACTCCATGTCTATCTCTTCATCACTTCCTTCATCTTCTTCTGACATCACTACAGCTTTCTTCTTCTTTTGCGTTTTAGTGGTACTCCTCGTCTGAGTTTCCATCACTAGAGCAAATGGATCAGCAATTTCGGGTTCTGCAGTGTCGTTTACAAACTGTTGTAGATGATCATGAATGGTGTAAAGATCAACTTCATCAAGATCTAGACTCTGTCTCACATTCTTCACTGTTCTCTTCCATTCAGGGCTCAGACTAGAAAGGAATCGTATGTTCAGCTCCATGTTGGCTTTGTTCACATTAATCTTTCGCAAGTCATTCACAAGCTTGACAAATCTGTTGTAAGTCTCATGCAGTGGTTCACCAGGTCTAGCCTTGAAAGAGTCATATGCAGTTAGAGTACTTGCTTTCTTGGTTTTCAGACCCAGATTGGTTCCTTCCATCAGCTTTCTAATCTCGTCCCACATCTCCTTTGCAGAATCCATACTATCTATCAGGATATAGATGTCGTTTGGAATTGCTTGGAGCAGATACGTTTTTGCCATCAGATCAGCCTTGACTCTCAATCTATCTTCTTCAGTATACTCTTCGACAGCTTTAGGCATCCTTACTGGTTCAACGGGGGGCTCATTATCATTGTCACCTCTAAGTATCATCCAAATCTGAGCTGGTCCCTCCGTCAGTGATTCAAGCATGGCTGAAGAGTTGTCTTTGCTTTCGAGAAAATTGAGAAACCTGTTCTTCCACATTACGTACTCATCTCTCCGCAAGATCGGGGGTCTATTATCATTTCCTATTGAAAGAGCGTCAATTTCTGCTATTCTTAAACAATGACCGTTCGAGTGATTGATCTGTAAAAAAAAATCTAAGTATAGATTATCGAGAAGTGAAAACTTCGAAAAGAATGTTCGAGAACTAAGAGTTCGAGAAAGATTATCGAGAAGTGAGTTTCGATATCAAAACTTCGAAAAGAATGTTTCCGATATATTGATTTCGAGAAGCCGATTGTCGAGAAGTCAAACTTCGAGAAGTTCAGTTCGAGAACTGTCTTTTCGAGATTTGAGTGTCGAGAACCGATGTCGAGAACCTGCAATATCGAAAAACAAGTAATTCGAAGGATAAATATCGAAAAATACTAATACGAGAAGCTAGTATCGAAAACTAAGTTTTCGAGTTCAATATCGAGATCATCCTATCGAAATCCTGTACTTAAAAAATTTCAGAATTTTAAAAATGAAGACTGCTGCTGAGTTGTTTTCGATGTCGAGAAGCTTCCTGTTTTGATCAAACTTCGAAAAACCTGCTTAAAGTATCGAGAACATGCTTCTCGATATAGCAATACCGAGAACTTCCAAAAGTGAAAATTACAGGTATCGAAAATGATGATATACTACTGGTTCGTTTTTGAAAGACGAATCCAACAGTATAACTTTTACACAGAATTGTCCAAAAACAGATTTACACAGATAGATTCAATAAAATATCGAAAACATAAAACAGAGCATTCTTCGCAGTTTTTCTTCGATGCAGATCAGTACTCGATCGGCTCTGATACCAATTGTTGGTCCCAAAATAAGGATGTATTGAACAGCAGAATACGATCTATGACAATATAGGTAAGGTCTAGATAATGATATGATTAATCTGAGAGCAATAGAGCCTTACGCTATACTATCGAGAAGTATGAAAATAGTACTGTATTGATGATTGTTCTCGGTCCTGTACCACAAGTACGCGTATTTATAGGCGCAGGTACAGGTACCGAGAATGGTAACCTAGAATTCTGGGCCTAGGCCTTTTTGGGCCTTAAACCCTTAGTTGGATTTATTTCATCATAAATACATTAAAACGTTAATCTATTCTAGATAAATAATCAAGACATCAGACAAGCTTGATCACAATTAATATTTTTCCTCAACACATTTACTATTATTGGTGACAATATGTTTCAATCATGACAGTATTTTTCAATCATGTCAGTATTAACTCCTATTTTGGGAAGAAGAAAAAATAGCATTCCTATTTTGGAATTTCAAAACATATTTACTCCGATTTAGAGCAAATTTCCCTTTTTATTTTGTACTAACTCCGTCTCACTCAATTTTGTCAATTTATGTGGTGTGAAATTAGAATAATAAAAAAATGTGTGATTGAGGTTTGTACAACCAAAACAAAAACAAATTGAACCACAAATTCATTATTTTCACTAGGGGTGGGCAGACGGGGTGCAGGGGGAGGGGAGGCAGGGGTGAGAGCCTACGAGGAGGGGCCGGGGGGAAGTGACGAGTCGGGGCCGGGTAATACAGGTTCGGGGCGGGTTAGGGTCGGGTCCTTATTTGGGAAAACTCAAACGGTTTGGGGCAGGGCGGGTCTTTAAAAACTTAGGAATCGAAAGGATCTTGAAATTTGAAAAAACGGGTACCCAGACCAAACCGTTTTATAATATAATTTTGATGAACTCTATTATATTTAATATAATATACTAACAGAGGTAGCGGTCCAGCTCAGCTGGTCGCCGACTCACTCTCCCTTATAGGAGGTCTCGGGTTCGAAACTCAATGGAGTGAGTTTCAGTCCAGTTTAATCTAGGCCCCCCAGACCCCCTCCCCCAGACGCCCCCTGGAGTGTGTGTGTGTGTGTGTGCGCGTGTACAGGATTATTCCTTTCTGGAATTTCCGGACAGGAGCCCCGTCCGGCCTCCTCCATTCGGGGGCCTTCCTGGCGCCCAAATGGAGGAGGCCGGACGGCGCTCCAGTCAGGAAATTCCTGACCGGAAGCTCTTTGTGTTTATGTCTCTAGACAAAGACTCTCAATTAAGCAAACTTGTGATTCTATTGAAAAGAGTTTCAAAGTCCATATAAGTTGTGATTCAAACTTGTGATCCTAAATTATTTCCCCCTTAATTCTCTATTCCAAATGCATCAAGTTTTCTTTCTTTAATATTTTTTTATACAAAGACTCTTACTCAATGAAGTGTCACATATCTATTCAATTATCTTAATTGTACTTATACTAGTATTTTTATCCGTGTCGTGCACGGGGTAAAATATGTTACGTAGTACTCCCTCCGTCCCCTTTTAAATGGGACGGGAGATGGTGGCACGAGTTTTAAGTAAAGTGAGTTTGTGTGGTTGATATTAATTGATAAAGTAAGAATAAAGTAAGAATGATTTTGAGCCACACAAAGTTTACCAAATAAGGTATGGGGCAATTAAATAGGGACATCCCAATATGGTAAAACGGGACATTTAAAAGAGAACGGAGGGAGTATTACTTTTAGAGTTATTATACGTAGTAGTACATAGAAAAACATGTTTGAAAATGCCAGTGCCGCTTCATATTATCTAAAAAGAATGAACAACCATATATTGATATTGAAATTTGATCTCTAATTGGTTCATTATTACACAAAACTCAATTAAGTTTCATCCAAATGAAATCCCTTTTTTCCGCCTTCTATACTTAAATAATAAGTGATTAATTATGATTAACATTGATTTAAGCAATAATTGTTATAGTGCATGTTAAAGTCAAATGACACTTAAATGATTTGCAATTTAATCAAGACGCTAATTTAATTTGGTATGTAATTCATCGGAGGATAAAGTAAAATAATGTAAAGACATATGAAACTAACATTTATTTGACAAAATATCAACTTTCATCAGCACAAAAAATAATAAAGTATAAATCGTGTGATTGAGAAAGGAATAATTGATTAGAAGATAAAATGACAATCTTTAAAACAACAAAAAAATTAAGATGACAAAGTTATAAAGGGCGAAAAAAGTATTTAACATATATTCATTTAGCACTATTCAGTGCATATTCATGTTATCCTTTTGGTAAGTTAAATGTTTAAATATGTTAAAACAAAAGTTAGACTATTTTACCAGGTAGATATAATTTATCCGAAGTTGTTCAGTTCAATTTAGAATCAAAACATATAATTGACTATCCAAAAAAGAACCCATGTCGTGCAAGAGATAAAAGAACATTTATTTTTTATGTTCTACCCCCTCCATCCAAAAAAGATTTGTCAAATTAACTTTTTTTAATAAATTATAGTCAACTTTTACTAATACTACCTCTTACATTGGGACGGAAGAGGGTGGCACGAGCTTTAAGAAAAGTGAGTTTGTGTAGTTGATATTAATTGATAAAGTAAGAATAAAGTAAGAATGATTTTGAGCTACACAAACTTTACCAAATAAGGTATGAGACAATTAAATAGGGACATCCCAATATGGTAAAACGGGACATTTAAAAGGGGACGAAGGGAGTAATATTTTAATACATAAGTTTTTTGAATATGAAAATTATATTAAAATGTTTCTTATTAAAAATATTTTCATAAAGGTATAAAATTTATAAAATATATGCATATATAATCGTTAAAATCATTATCTATAGTTAGTGTGACAAAAAAATTGGGACAGTGGTTGTTAGGAATATTTATGGTGTCCAATCTAGTTAAATATGTTTGTGTTTGTGTAGTTATTAATTAAATGTGTAATATGGACCACAACTTGTATATCAGCCCATTAGCTCTCTTGTAAGCTACTCCGTATTAGTAGACTAGCTTTATTAGGAAATGTTGAAAAGTATGAAATTAGGCCAAGTCGTTAAAGAGCTCAATCATGCTTAGGTCACATCAGCACATTCTCTAGCCATATAAATACTGCCTTTAAGAGAATGTGCACTTGTGTAGTGAGGACCTTTTCAGATTATTCAGTGCATATCATTTTAGTGAGAGAGAGAGAGAGAGTTGCAGCCTGTGTTTCTCGATACCCATATTCTAAAGTTCGAAATCTTTGTTTGGTATTAAATCAAAGTTGTTTTCTTCTCTACTCTCTATATATTGTTAGATTGTTGGATGAAATAGGGACAAACAGTGGTAATGCTATATATATATATATATATATATATATTATACATACATACATACATACATACATACATACATACATACATACATACATACATACATACATACATACATACATACATACATACATACATACATACATACATACATACATACATACATACATATATACATACATACATACATACATACATACATATATATATATATATATATATATATATATATATATATATATATATGTTCGTGTCAGTTATAATAATCGACAATTTATTGTGAATTTAATTGATCGTAACAATAAGTGATTATACATGTTTCTCGAATGAATCTTATTTTGAACGGTCCAAACACGCAATTGCTCTGTAAATAACATTTCGAAGGAAAATTCAAAAATGTCTTTGTTAATTTTCTATTGCATCCAAATGAAATCAATTTTTTAATCATCTTTATCTCAACATAAATTGATTTTAAAAATGAATTGAATTCAACTATCATTTTATTGTAAGAACAATAATTACACATATAATCAACAATTGAAATAAATTTCATTTTATTTGTCTCAAACACAATCTAATTAAATTGCAAGGCATGGGTAATTAGCCAATTTCTACCCAGATAAATTTCATTTTATCTACGACACGGATAAAGGATCGAATTGCATTACAATAAGGAAAAAAAGAAAATAATAATAATATCAAAAAGTTAATTTATAATAGCTTTTTATTACTCATTATATATCACACCGTATATGTATTACAAATAATTACTCAAAATATTACTTTTAAAATTTTAAAAATAATTTTTTTAAAAATTTGACGTGTTCAATTAGAATTCATCAGGGCCCAGCAAAATAAACTTTCATGTTTATTTTTATGTGATATAACTTTTTATCTGTACTCCATGCCAATTGTTACCAAAAAACATATCAAAATGCATAACTTTTTATTATCTTACCTATGACATCAATATTGAGCATATATAAAAATTAACACTTTAAAACATCTATTTTTAAGTGTTGTAACATTTTTATTTGTACTACAATTATCACAAAAAATATATCAAATTCGTAACTCTTTATTATCTTGTAGGACATCAATGTTGAGCATATAAAAATAAAAGTAGTAATTTAACACTTTAAAAAAATTATTTTTTAAGTGTTGTAACATTTTTATTTGTACTCCAATTGTCACAAAAAATATATCAAATTCAATACTGTTTATTATCTTTCATATAACATCAATATTGAATACTCCGTATATAAAAACAAATAAATAATTTAACACTATAAAATAACATTTTTTAAATTCTATAACTTTTTTATTTATACACCGATTGTTATAGAAATATATCAGAATTCCCAACTTTTTATTAATTTTTATATAACATCAATATTGCATATATAAAAAAACTATTAATTTTTGCAGTTTATTATCATTTTTTACCATGCACACTATTAATCGGACTAATGACTTAAAATAAATTGCACAGATTCTAGCGCAAAGAATAAAACAACAAATAAAAGTGTGCACTGTAAAAAAACGATTCCAAATTTGAAAATTAATAGAATTAAATTTTATTATCTTTATATATGCAACACTGGTGTCATATGAAAAATAATAAAGAATTATGAGTTTTGAGATATTGTTTGTAACAATCAAAGTACCTACAATAAAAAGGATATAGCACTTTAATAAACATATATTTTTTAAGTGGTAAATTATTTTTTATTTTTATGTATTCAATATTAGTCTCATATGAGAGATAATAAAAAGTTATGAGTTTTGATATATTTTTTGTAACAATCAGTATATTAAAAAGTTATAGTGCTTTAAAATAAAAATCAAATTTTATTTTAGTGGGGTTCTGATTGATTTTGTTCAATGTAGTAGTATCTACCCAGGAGTATAATTAATACACGTAGGTGTGTTTGCAACTGCTTTTGCTTTAAAAAACGCACTTTTGGAGATGTAAGAAAAAATTGATTAGTAGTAAAAGTTGATAGTATTTGAGAAAAAAGTGATTTTTGAAAAGTAAAAGTTGATAGTTTTGGTAAAATAAGTGCTTTTTGTGTAATAGAAAAGGGAAAAGCACTTTTCACACGCAAGCCGAGAAAAAGTAAAAATTGGTAGTGTTTGATAAATAAGTGTTTTTTAAGCCAAAAGATGAGAAATGTTTTTTTAAGTTGTTGCAAACACTCCCGTAATATATGAAATTGTGATTGAATAGAATTGTTGAAAAGATGACATGTGGCAAAAGTTTCCTAAATTGTATCTTTCAATGTATTATTTATAGATAGATGTATTATTTACAGATTTTGAGATTTAATAAGCTTTTTTTTTTTTTGAAAACAAATTTAATAAGCTTTTAAATTGTTTTCATAGACAAAAATGTAGAGTAACTAGTTTATTTCTTACCACTTTATAGTGCTATCATTTTTGTTTATAGATGATGATGTCTAAATTTTTACATTTTAAAATTAGGTATTACTCTATCCGTCCCTTAAAACTTTGCTAACTTTCTTTTTTGGATGTCCCACTAACTTTGTCACTTTCCCTTTTAAGTAAAGAATTTCTGGTTCCAGTTAATTCTCTCTCATGTGCACAAACCTCAACCACACAGTTTTTACTTTATTAATCTTTGTGCCAGTCAAACTTGGCAAAGTTTTAAGGGACGGAGGGAGTATTTAATTTATGTGGTTGTGAGTTTTTGAATTTATAGATTTGTGGTTAGATGTTATGTTGATTAATTTGCCATTTACAAAGTTCTCAGTTCTTTTACAAAAAAGAATTGAGAACTTGGACAGAACCGGCTCATTTGAAACTAGACGGGTTAAATCTAGCTGGTTCCTATTATCAAACTTGGTATAATCGGACCAAACCTATCCGCTAAATGGATCCGACGATACTTAAAAATTTATGGAGGACCTACCAGAACCGCGCCCGATTTCCACGTGAACTCATTAAGGCCGATTATAGTGGCGAAAAGACTAGGTAATTTGGGCTAGTATTGGATCGGATAAGAGCTGGGGTCCACATATCACTGCAGATCCCGAAACACACACTACCGGGCCTCCTTGTGGCTGGCTGGCTCACAATTTCAGAACAGGACCGATTCTCCCGCGAAAACCAACCCCTCCCCCGCACCGACCCGCACGTTTCCCGCCAATATCATCACCGAAGCACACGGTCCACGTCGACACCAGCTCTGCCGCTTCTGCGCAAATGCTGACACGTGCGCCCCGATCCCGCCACCGCCTTCCCCTGTTTCGCCGCCCAATGCTTCTTCTTCTGATCCACCCATCAATTCCTCCATAAATACCCGCCGCGCCACTCCCCCCCAGCACAATCCCCTACTCCCTACACTTCTGAAACTCCGATCTGTCCCGCCGCACTCCCGTGATTTCATTCCCCTGTTTCCCGCAGCTCATAAATTCGACTAGTGGACATCGATGGTGGAGGAAGAACTACTCGCCGCGGGGTGCAGGACGCCGGAGAGAGAGGATTGCCGGATCCCGGCGATGGCCTCTCCGCCTTCGCCGCCGAGGAAGAAGCGGTCTGACTGCCTTGGAAGAGGAAAAAGGGTGGCGCCGCCCAAGAACGGGTACTTTCAGTCCGCCGAGCTCGACCTTTTTTTCGCCCGGCCGCCTAGGCGCCAAGTCAACGGCGGTCAAGTAGTGGAGAAGCTTTTTGGGTAATTACGGCAGATATATGATTATATTATAGATGCATGCAAAGTATGGAGTCCGGCACTCCGGCCACAAGCAAGAATAAGCTCCGGCGGTTTTCTTCAAAAAAAGCTCCGGCGGTTAGTTATATGGTTCTATTTTGACTAGTTTCGCCTCAATTAAAGAGCTAGGCAGCTAGCGATGGATTCATTTTGTTGGTAACAAATTTTGTAACTAAATTGTTACCAATCAAGGATAAAAGGCATGTTGGACGATAGAGGAATTTTTGTTTAATTTGCTAGTGATGAAAGTTTTGTGATCATGCAAATTTATTATATTGCTGTTTCGTCCTTCAATAATACAAGCAATTTAATTTCTTTGTTAGTCTAAAAATTCATTTGTTGCTCATTTCCATTTAAGAAATATATATACAATCTTTGTTTTCTAAATGACTTGCATATGTGATAACTGATAAGTGCATGAATGATGTTAAGTGGTGGAGAAGTTTGTGCAAGCTGAGTTCATTGAGCTGAGTGAAACCAAAATTGTATGAGCCTCCCTCATGCAGAGTAATACTACGTATTTTATGTAAAATTTTGAATTGTCTGTTACTCTGTTATCATTTAATTTTGGCACCCGAGTGGCTCATGTTTATGTGTAAACTTTTGTGTAGTTTTTTTTTTTTACTAAAACTATTTTAATAGTTAAATATCAAATTTAATTTAGAAAAAGCCTATTTAATTTTAATGTGCTTTTGTTATGTATTTGTATATGCTCCGTTGTACGGACGGAGTACAAAAAATACGGAGGCCAATATATTAGGGTCATTCATTTTACATATTCCAGCATATAAAATTGCATGATTGAGGTTCAGGCTAAACTTCAATCGATCTTATTGTAGAGGGAGTTTGATATTGTTCTTTTTACCTTGGTACATACTCCATATATTTTGGTGGCTTTGAAGTACATTCACACATCTTCTTTGATAACATTCTACTTAACTACTCTGATAATTATGAAGAACAAGGGGTTTAATTTAAGTATAATTAAGTGTGTAATTAATGAAAGATGGGACAGATCGAAAATGAAATATGAGACATATCTTCTTTGGGGTATAATTTTAAGTCATACATTTGGTTTTATATTATATATTTAATTAATTATTTAGAATTTTTATGTGAGTGTGTGTGTATGCATATCTAAAAAAAGACTAGATTAATAGCTACTTAAATTTTAAGAATGATTGTATTGTTTTAAAATGTCTAAAATTATGAGATGATTGTAATTTAGTAATAAATTAATTACTTTTTTTTTGCAAAATAAATTAATTACTTACCGTCAAAGTTAACGCAAATTTTAATGGAAAGGCTCGATTATATAAATTGAATAGAAAAAGGACTAAAATGATAGATTTAATAGTTCGAGGACCAAAATGATATGGTGATGATAGTTCAAGGACCACATTTTACTCTATTATTATATATACAAAATAGTATAAACAAATACTATAACAAATGTGTAGCACCGTCCCCAAGCATATTTACTTTTAGTAAATTATGTAATAAACTTTGAAGTATGAATTTGCGCAATCGTAAATTTTTATTGTTTCTTTTACGTGAATAGTAAATTGCATGCGGGGCCCACATCGAGAACGGGGACCGCCCGAAAATTCTAGAACCACATATTATATTCATCTTGGTCTAGATAATATGTATATGGTGGTGGATATTCTAAATTGGGCCATGGAAAGGGCGTGGAGTTGACCGGTTGGTCAAACGAGGCCCAATTACCGGTATTAGTAATTTACCGGATAATAGCCCGAAATGAATTTCGAAGACTACCAAATTAATGTTGGGGAATGTACATCTATTTTAAAGGCCCATAATTATTAAAAATCAATTGAAGATAAAGGAGGATGACATACCGAAGAGTGCTTTCCGCACTAGGTATGGTCATTTCGAGTTCCTAGTGATGTCTTTTGGGCTAACAAACGCCCCGGCGGCATTCATGGACTTGATGAACCGGGTATTTCATAAATACTTGGACCGGTTTGTGATTGTGTTCATAGATGACATCTTGATTTACTCGAAGAATGAACAAGAGCATGAAGAGCGCTTTGTACTTGTACTTGAGACACTACGGGAGAAGCAACTCTATGCTAAATTTTCCACGTGTGAATTTTGGCTAAGGGACATTGGCTTTCTCGGGCATGTGGTTTCGGGATCGGGAATTGCCGTGGATAACAAGAAGATTGAAGCCATTACCGAATGGGAGAGGCCAAAGAACGTCAAGGAAATACGTAGTTTCCTTGGATTGGCGGGATACTATAGAAAATTCGTGGAGAAATTCTCAGTTTTGGCATCACCATTGACGAAGCTCACTCGAAAGGGGGCTAAGTTTGTATGGGATGATCGATGTGAGAAGGGGTTCCTAGAATTGAAGAAGAGGTTGACCGAGGCACCGGTACTTGCATTACCCAAACAGGGTATGGGGTACGATGTCTACAGCGATGCGAGCATCCAAGGGCTTGGATGTGTGTTGATGCAGAATGGGAGGGTGATTGGCTATGCTTCACGACAGTTGAAGAAGCATGAGGTAAATTATCCTACTCATGACTTAGAGCTGGGGGCAGTGGTATTTGCACTGAAGATTTGGAGACACTATCTCTGCGGGGAGACATGTCACATATACACTGACCACAAGAGCTTGAAGTACGTGTTTACTCAAAAAGAGGTAAACATGAGACAGAGACGGTGGATGGAGTTGATAAAAGACTACCACCTAGTTATTGAGTACCACCCCGGTAAAGCCAACGTGGTGGCGGATGCCTTGAGCCGAAAAAGTTCGTCCGGGGCATTGTTGACCAGTTTGAGGGCATTGAGGGCCCAATTGGAGGTATCTAGCGATGGTGCCTTGTTAGCAAGATTCGAGGTGAGACCTACATTACTTGATGAGATCAAGAAGGGTCAAGAAACTGACGAAGAGCTTATGAAGGTCCGTGAACACATGCTAGCGGGACCGGTTGAGGATTTCAGGGAAAGAGACGATGGTCTCCTATTATTTCGTGACCGCGTGTGTGTACCATCGGATGGTGAGCTCCGAAAGTCCATCTTGGAGGAGGCTCATTCATCGGCGTATGCCATGCACCCGGGAGGTACGAAAATGTACCGTGATTTGAAAGAAAGCTACTGGTGGTCCGGTATGAAGAGAGAAATAGCCGAGTACATCAGTAGATGTCTTACTTGTCAACAAGTTAAGGCAGAACATCAGCATCCGGCTGGGTTATTGCAGCCATTGTCCATTCCTGAATGGAAATGGGAGCACGTGACTATGGATTTCGTGGTGGGGCTACCACGGACGGTGAGGAATTATGACACCGTATGGGTTGTGGTTGATAGGCTCACGAAGAGTGCACACTTTCTACCTATCAACACTACCTATGCACTTGAGAGGTTGGCCAAATTGTATGTGGAGGAGATCGTGAGGCCTCATGGGGTTCCTATAACCATTGTATCCGACAGGGATCCACGGTTCACATCACGTTTTTGGCCGAAGTTTCAGGAATCTATGGGAACAAGACTGAAGTTCAGTACTGCATTTCATCCACAGACGGATGGACAGTCTGAAAGGGTTATACAGATATCAGAGGATATGCTGAGGGCTTGTGCATTGGAGTTCCAAGGAAGTTGGGACAACCATTCAGCACTTGTGGAGTTTGCCTATAACAACAGTTATCTGGCGAGTATTGGCATGCCTCCATCCGAGGCATTGTATGGGAGGAGGTGTCGTGCACCGTTGTGTTGGGATGAGGTTGGCATGGCCAAACTCGAGAGCACGGAATTGGTGGAGATCACCAAGTCTAAAGTAAAGATGATTCGTGAAAGGCTTAAGGCGGCCCAGGATAGACAGAAAAGCTATGCCGATAAGCGCCGAAGAGCCTTGGAGTTTAAAGTGGGGGATGAAGTATTTTTGAAAGTTTCACCTTGGAAGGGAATCATCCGATTTCAGAGCCGAGGGAAACTTAACCCACGATACATAGGGCCATTCGTGGTTCTTGAGAGGATTGGGGCCGTGGCATACCGATTACAGTTGACTCCAGAATTGGAGAAGATACATAACGTGTTCCACGTGTCTATGCTAAAGAAATATGTGTCGGATCCGTCTCACGTATTAGAGAAACCACCTGTGGAAATACGTGAGGATTTGAACTATGCCGTACAACCGGTGAGGATACTGGATAGGCAAGTAAAGAAACTCAGAAGCAAGAAGGTCCCGATGGTTAAAATCCTTTGGAAGAGTGACCGAGTTGAAGAAGAAACTTGGGAAAGTGAAGCTTTGATGAAAGAGCAATATGCGTTTTTGTTTGAGTAACCGTTGTGAATTTCGGGGACGAAATTCCCGTTAAGGGGGGGTGAACTTGTAGCACCGTCCCCAAGCATATTTACTTTTAGTAAATTATGTAATAAACTTTGAAGGATGATTTATGAATTTGCGTAATCGTAAATTTTTATTGTTTCTTTTACGTGAATAGTAAATTGCATGTGGGGCCCACATCGGGAACGGGGACCGACCGAAAATTCTAGAACCACATATTATATTCATCTTGGTCTAGATAATATGTATATGGTGGTGGATATTCTAAATTGGGCCATGGAAAGGGCGTGGAGTTGACCGGTTGGTCAAACGAGGCCCAATTACCGGTATTAGTAATTTACCGGATAATAGCCCGAAATGAATTTCGGAGACTACCAAATTAATGTTGGGGAATGTACATCTATTTTAAAGGCCCATAATTATTAAAAACGTGTGATATATTTTATCCGGCCCGATAAAATAAAATATAGTTCAAACCGTCCGAGAAATACAACTTTCGGGGCCGATTGTACACACCTGGGCATAATGGGATGACCTCCCACACGAGTGGGGGCCACCCCACGTTTTTGTATGCACTAGTTGACTAAAGGGGAGCTGGAGGAACATGCATTGAGTGGAATGTGCGGACTAGTGAGTGAAGGGATGGGTAGAGACAAACCCATACACCCCATGTCCTCTCTTAGTACTATTCTTGGTCTTTGATTGAGAGTAGATACCTCCCCCCTATCATTGAGAGCCATTCGAACCATACAAGGCAAGAGGAGCTCTAGGAAGCATCTTTCACAAACTAAAGCTTGAAGGAAGCAAGAGTAGGGGAAATCCAAGGAGAAAACTAGCAAGGAAGAAGGTAAGAACTCACCTATCTTCTTTAACTAGTTTTATGGTGTATGGATTTTTAAAAAATCATATGGTGGATTAAACATGATGTTCTACACGTTTAAAAGTGTAGAATAAGGTTATGAAGTGGTGATAATTAACTTAGAAGAGTTGGTGAATCGAAAGGAGTCGAAATCGCCGGAAACCGCCACTCCAAAGGAGCTGTTCGTAGCTGCAGACTACGAACGTCGCCCGGCTTCCGTGAAAGCCGCCCGGCTTTTGCCAGGCAGTCCAGTTTTGCACTTTCGAACGGCCTATAACGAGGACGGGTCGAAGGGCTTCGCAAAGGTAACTAGTCAAGCACTCTATAAGGTGAGGATGGCTGACTATATTGCTTATAATCTTTGGGTTAATTTCATGAGATTACCTAAGGTAATTAAATATGTTTTTAATGATTAATAATGCCAAAGAATGAGAAGACTATGGTCTATAAGGAAAAGAAGCATAATATACAAATTTAAGAATAAATTGTGTATGATTATGTTTTATAAGCATGTTGGCTTGATGAGGAAATTAACTATATAAACTATATGTGTTGAAATATAATTTTAACTTCATATAGGAGTATATGAGTGATTAAAAGTTATATTTGTATATTGATGTGGAACTATATTTTCAATGGAAAATTAGTTTGGAATTTGTCTATATGACTATGAATTGAAAATTGGTTGTTGGAATTTATCCGACTAGTATTAAGATACTAGTCGGGGTGTTGGTGTAAGAATATGTTAGAATCGATCCAAGGTTTGGATTGTGTAATATGGAGCCTTAAGTAGTCTTAAGAGAGACTTTAAGGTAGATAGTATGAACTTTAAGTTATACTAGGGGTAGGCCATAAGGGATACCCAAAGTAAAGTGAATAATAAATTGATCGTAGATGTAGGATTGGCCTACGGGTGTATTCCGGTAGTCCTTGAGGATAGCCGGTAGAATTTTGGTAAATAAGTAAGGACCATGGCCCTTCTCGACTCTAGAGAGCGGGGTTGGATAGCATGGACTTGCATCGTGATCACGGGTTAGGGTGGAATCCGAATCGGAGACCTAACTAGGCTCCGGTAGCGGTAACACATAAGATAGGACCCCGAAGGGCCTTACCTTCCTACGGGATGATGGGTATGAGTCCAGGGGCGGGATGTTGAAATCCGAACCGAGAGCCTCGTGAGGTCTCGGACAGCGGTAGCAAGTCCCGTAGAAATAATAAGACCCACGGGTTGGGTTGTGCTAATGATAACTGAAAAGGGATATATAAAATGGGCAGTGTGCCGACAATTAAATGAATTTACTTATTATGGAGATAATAAGTGGGAAATATAAATTATTATTTATATTATGATATCACCCTAATTTGAGGGTCTTAGAAATCAAAAAGTTGATTATACTTAGTATAATTGTCATTGTACTTGTCAAATGCTTCCAAGTACTGACCTCCCCTTCACGGGGGAGGCCACCTCACAGTTTCAGGTAGGGGCTAAAGCTTGCTATCATCGCCCGTTGCTTCGGGGAGCTAAAGGAGAGAAGACGTGGTTCGTGCTTCCTCCGTATCCATTTTCAAAACAATACTATTAAATGCTCATGGATATTATTTTCTGAACGATTATTTGGGGGCTTGTATGCCCGTGTTTGCCACGTGTGGCTTGAATACTTGTATTAATATTTTCCGCTGCTTAATTAAATGATTTACATTATGATTGTTTATGGATGCACTATTGTGAATGGTATTCAAGACGCCTAGTATAGTATGGATGAGTTGGACTGCGGTTGACTATTCGTACTGTACGACGGGTTGTTAACGTGTCCGGTAGGTCCCGGGCGTGACAAAATGTATTGCATACATCATTTACTCATTTAGGGATTTATGTTTCATATAGTAGTCCATATATTTCAGCAGAAACGACAAAGTGAAAACATAGAAATCAAGGATGATTAAGCTATAGGGGAACTCATCACCAAAAACTTTCATCATTTCAAGCAATACACGAATCCAAATTTGGAATTTAAACGGGATAAGGGTCAGATAGGGTCTCAAACTTGAAAACAACGTCAAATATGGCCATATTTAGAATGCTCTGTCCGGCCGACACCATTTGGGGCAGTTCCCGGTGGAATTTTTTGATGAATTTTTTTGAGAATCTTATTCGTTAAGTCTAGTTTACTCATATCAAATTTGAACTAAAACATCAATCGGGAAGGCATTCAAATGAATTCTTGAAGATAACTGTGCAGTTAAAAGCACAATTATCTTCAAGAATTCATTTGAATGCCTTCCCGATTGAATTGTTAGTTCAAATTTGATATGAGTAAACTAGACTTAATGAATAAGACTCTAAAAAAATTTCATCAAAAAATTCCACCCAGAATCGCCCCAAATGACGTCAGCCGGACATAACATCCTAAATATGGTCTTATTTGATATTTTTTCCAAGTTCGAGGCCCTATGTGACCCTTATCCCAATTTAAACTGTCTAAAATTTGACAATGACTAAAATTTGGAGAGAAGTAATTAAATGACTAATAATTACCATTACCATCCATGGCATGTCCAAGGAACCTCATGAAATCATGGGATGCTCTGATCAGAGCCTTCCGCAGCTCACTGGTCTTCACGTGTGCAGTAGGAACCGTGTGAAGATCGATCTCGAATCGAATTTGCTTTCTGTTTTTTTCATCTGGCTGACTGAGGATAATCAGTGGAATCGTCCGTCTCATCTTATCCACCCTTTCGCCTTCCGGCTGGAAAAAGAAATGTGAATGGATATGATCTCCATTCTCCAACCAGTTCTTCCTCGTTCTTGAAAGTTGTGACAACAGTAAGAGTGAACATCCCAAAATAGATGAAAAACCGGGCTGCGTTTAGCAAAAGAAAAAAGATTGGTGTACACAAATTTTGTACACTTGTCTGTCCCTTACAGACAAATTGTCTGTCCGGAGATGAGTTGTCTGTGAGGGACAGACAAGTGTACAAAATTTGTGTACAAATTTGTGTACCCCTAGATCCACCCTTAGCAAAAAGGGCACAGTGGGAATTATGAAAAATGGTTTATCTTATTCGGGAGTATGTGTGTGGTTAGGAAAGGTGTGAGTGTGAATAGAATTTTCCTAAAAGCAAATATGATTTAATGACTGAACGATTAAATCAATGTTCAAATTAAGTTAGTCCATTAAGCTAAAATTAAGTAAATTGTGTGCGTTCTTTTTAATGTTTGTATATACAAAGTATTAAAAATCATCCAAAACTAATAACATGTGTGAAGAACTATCTAAACTAGCTAGCTAACCTAAATCCCGTTCGAAGGTTGGGGGCGAGAGAGATTTTAAAATGGTCGAACCAAGAGTCCAAAACTAGTATGAGACAGGCCTCGATTTAATGTCCAAAATATCCAAAATGCATCAAGTAATATAAAAAATAAAGGGAAAACTGTCAAATAGGTTCTCGAACTTTAATAAAAAGGTCAAATAAGTCCTTATATAGGAGGCTCTGTCCGGCCGTTGTGATTTGGGGCGATTCCCGGTGGAATTTTTTAGCATCTTATTCATCAAGTCTAGTTTACTCATACCAAATTTTAGCTAAAACTTCAATCGGGGATGCATTCAAATTAATTCTTGAAGATAATTGTGCAGTTAAATGTGCATTTATTTTCAAGAATTAATTTAAATGCGTTTTCGATGGAAGTTTTAGCTCAAATTTGGTATGAGTAAACTAGACTTGATGAATAAGATACTCAAAAAATTTTATCAAAAAAATCCACCGGGAACCGTCCCAAATCGCGACGGCCAGATAGAGCCTCCTATATAAGGACTTATTTGACATTTTTATGAAAGTTCGAGAACCTATTTGACAGTTTTCCCGAAAAATAAAACATCACATAACATGCTTCCCACGACAATAATGAAGGCCCGCAGCCAGTACAACAGCATCCAAAGTCCTAGTAATATCTAGACGCCCCGATCTATCTAGTGAAGGTCCGTCCCAACACCAAGCGTCCATCTCAGTTTAGGTGAAGCCCAATCATCCCCGGTCCATTAGGATTTCGCATCCAATACCAGGGTGAAGCCCAAAGGCGGCCCATTCCCAACATAATCGTCAGCGCCGCAAAGAATAGGCGTGAATCACCAAATTCAAAATGGTTGTTGATAAAGCGCATCCCACCAAGTGCGGCTCTCTTCTCTTAAAAGCCAAGTAAGTCCGAATGGGGTACTAAGGGTGTCCCTTAGTTCTCCCAAAAGGTTATTCCTTTTGTGTGGAGTGGAAAGAATGGGATGTGGGCTATTCTCCACCAAGTGTCACAATTAAGTACAAATGGGGTCCAATCTTTATCATTTTATTCTCTAATCAGCCCTACTTCATCATGATCCGCCCCAACTGATATTTACACCATATTCTTTTTGTCTTGTAAGTGCCAAGGAGGTGTGGGACGCACCCCCTTTGATCCTAGTCAGCTCGAAAGGAAAATCTTTACCGATAATTCCTTATGGAGGAAAATTTGGTCTTATTGTTTGTGTCTTCGTAATGTGATTTCTCTTCGTAAAATATCGGGGTCTTATACTTACCGAGATGGCCCACACAAGTACTTGGAAACTCACTCACGAAACACGGATTCCAACGATCGGTTAATAGAACAACGGTTACATAGAACACTACACGTTTTACACAATACCGCAACATTAATTACATGAAACATCCCTCGTGTTACACACGGTTGGTAATAACAAATTCAATACATCAATATACTATTTTAAATAGTCAATTTCAAGTACGCTCGGGTGCGGTGTCACATGAGCACTTAGCACACACAACACTAAGGCGTTGTCGAGGCTTACTTAGCTACTGCAGGGGGCAGAAAGGAGCTAAGGCCATACGTGAGTTTGTTAAGGGAACAAGTCTGTGACAATAAGCTCAGAATTAGAGATGGAGAAAGTAAACCTGTACAAAATATATTACCTCCGCCCCGCTAAGATTGTCTCATTTTACCATTTCGGTCCGTCCCACTAAGATGGTCTCATACATTATTTGGTAAAGTTTGGGTGGTGGCTCTAAATCATTTTTACTTTATCAATTCAATATCAACCACATAAACCACTTTTTATAGATTTGTGTGTCATTCCCTCTTGTTCCATTGTTAGTGGGATAGAGGGAGTACCATGTATTACGTATAAGAAAAGAAAAAACGAAAAGGATGGAGACGTGGGGAATGAGGAAAAGAGAGTAAGGAAGCACTTAGAGTTAAAAGTTGTTGTGTTTGTCTTAGGGAGTGTTTGCAATTGCTTCAACTTTAAAAAGTGATATTTTAAAGTGATTTTGGGAAAAATGATTAATAGTAAAAGTTGGTAGTGTTTGAGAAAAAAGTGATTCTGAAAAAGTAAAAGTTGGTAGTGTTTGGGAAAATAAGTACTTTTTGTGTAATAGAAAAAGTGAAAAGCAGTTTAAAGCACAATTCTACTTGCTTCCAGCTTTTAGCTTTTAAGAGATTAATTTAAGCAGAAGCTGGCATTTGAAAACACTCTTTTCAGCTTTTTTAAAGCCAAAAGTTGAAAATCACTTTTTTTAAGCAACCGCAAACACTCCTTTATTCTTATTACTTATTGCTTATTCTTATTTTATTCAGATCATATTAGAAAAATTGAGATCTGATCAGATCATGTTAGAAAGATTCAAATCAGATCAGATCAGATTAGAAACATTCAGATCAGATCAGAAAGATCCAGACCAGATCAGACCAAATAAGAAGCATTCAGATCATATCAGAAACATTCAGATCAGATCAGAAAAGTTCGAACATGATTTATCACTATTATTTATTTATTTATTTATTTATTTATTTATTTATTTATTTATTTTTGTTGGTGTTGTTATTAGTATTATTATTATTAGTATTATTTAGAAATAATAGTAATTAAAAATATAATTACAATTATAGTTATAGCTATAATTGTAATCGGTGAAATAAGTATAATTATTATAATTTTAATTAAAGTTATGATTATAATTATAATTATAAGTATTTTATAATTATAATTAAAACTATATTATAATTATAGTAATTATAATTATAATTATAGAAATATTCAAATGAGATAAAAAAGATTCACATTAGAAATATACAAACATCTTTTTTGATATATTAATTCTTGGGGTCAGAAGCACGTGGGATTATCTGAGAAGGCTCATAAATGTCTCCGGTCCCTTCTTCTTCTTCGTTGCATTGGCGCGTACCTCAAATCTTAAAAGATACGGAGTGTAGATAGGAGATTAATGGTTATGTTCTTAAAGCTCAGACAGAGCAGGTTCGGGGCCATTAATTTGGTGGCCAATTCAAGCTCGCCCAGATTTTGAGTTTTACGGCGAAGGGAGCATTTAAATGGAAGTATCCATCACACTGCTTAGCTTTCTTTCATCCGCCTGTTTCTGAATTACTAGGTCGGCCGGCCGGCCGGCGCATTTCTTTTGCTGCTATCCCTCTCACTCTAAGGTAAGCACTTCCAAATATTCTATCATACGGAGTATATCTTTATCTATAATATTTACATAAAATTTTCATATATTTTAATTAGAAATACGTTTGTTCGACAACCGTTACTTTTAGTTTTCAAAATTAATGTATAGTCTCACATAAAGTGTTATTACAATAAAATTTATTTACAAAAATATGACTATTAGTTATTACTGGTACAATATAGTATCATAGTAACTGAGATTTAAAATTTGAACATAAGTTACTATGATTTCATTTTAATCGTGATTATTTCTTACTTACTTAGTTAGAAATTTAGAAATTTCTAACTATTAGTTATATGTAATACTTAATTAGAAATTTAAAATAAGAAAGATGTAGGGAAAACTATCAAATATGTTTTCTTACTACAGCGAATTCATCAATTATACCCTCGTACTAAAATAACACCCAATCAAACCCCTCAATTACAAATTATCACCCAATTCCTCCATTTTGAAGGTTACCTTCCGGTACAAGATATATAGCTATATTGAGGACTGTATTTGCAAGTCTTTCAATTGAGGGTCTAATTGTAGAATCACAAACAGATTGAGGGCTTATTTCCCCATTTTTTCAAATATAAATGTTTGTTTACATTACATTACACAATTCATGTACTTCTTACTTTCTAAAAACAATGCATTGCATAGAATAAATTTTAACTTATTTCATCATTAATACATACTTCCTCCATGTTAAAACTTTGTCATCTTTCCTTTTTGGGACATCCCAAAAAACTTTGCTACTTTCTCTTTTAATCAATTATTTTGTGGTTTATGTTATTTCTTTCTCCTTTGCACAAACATCAACCACAAAGTTTTTACTTATTATTTTCTGTGCCAGTCAAACTTGGCAATGTTTTGAAGGATGGAGGTAGTATATAATATGGACCATATCACTAACCATATAATTTTATTCTAAAAATAATATATAATCTCATACATAGCATTGTAACGTCAAGAAAACTCTTCGCGACTCATGAACACTCGCCTTGAGTCCTTGGTAGATCAAAAAATGCAATTCAAAAACCAATTTCTTATGCCGATAACATTCATGTGGTTAAACAAGGCAGAAATTATTTATAAAGTATTGGTGGATGTGTATCTTTTAAATTTTTATCTTTACATAATTCTCCTTTGATTTGTCATTTCTTACGCTTTAATGTATCAATACATTTTTTAGAGCGCTTCAATTATAAAATCACAATTGTTTTTTCAATGTCTAAACTTAGATTTAAATGTCGTTGTGTATGTACTAATTGGATTTTTTTGAATAAAAATAAGCCGCAAAGCCCTACACTAGGCCTTGCTACACTAGCGAAAAAAATCATCTCAAAAAATTCTGCCCCGTTAGGCCGCTACACCAGTGAAATTCACCCCCTACACTAACGAAAACATTTCGTCCTCCTTGATTTGAAATTCTCGATCCGTCCCTTAGTCTAATACCAATATTTGTGGTCCGTATTTTGTTGTGATATTATATATTTTGTTTATACTAATTAATCCAGAGTTTATCAATTTCCAAAAAAAATCCAGAGTTTATTCGATTTTTTTTGTGCAATCTCATACGCAGCTTTGTGTTTACACATTGCAGTCTTTGTGCACCCTAATTAATGCAGCGATAGCTATTATAGTCTTTTCTTATTATTTTCTGCACATAGTATCCGTAGCTGAAATTTGTGGCTTATGCCCATATGTATTCAATTCTATCCCCCCATGGTCTGGCGGATAGAGAGGGGATATAACAGCCAGAATGAGGTGGATGTGTTATTTTATCACAGTTGCAATAGGTCTAAATTTGTGGTTTTTAGAAATCCAATTTTACTCTATAATATCATTAATATGAATGAGGTAATGATGAACAAATAAAAACGCATGTAATTGTTATACTAGACAATGAAGAGTACTTATAGAACATTCCCCTCCTCATTCAGTTCATTTTTATTGTTTTTTTTTATTTGTCTGTTTATCCCTTTTCCATATGTGGGTATAGGTTTCTGGTCTTAGAAGGTTATGGATCATCCTCTCAGAGGGCTGCCTGAGACCTCTATAAACAGGTTCGAGTTAGAGAATGAAGTCATTTTTCCGACTGTTGAACAATCACTGGGCATTCCAGACAATGATAATATTCATGGCCTTGGTACTCATTCTCCTGCTTTGGACTCTGATCCTATGCTAGACTATATTTGCCAGATTCTACTGGAGGAGGATAGCATTGATGGGAACAATCACAACATGTTCTTTGACCCCATTGCTCTTACAGCTACTGAGAAATCGTTTTATGAAGCCTTGCGTGGTAACCCTTCCTCGCCTTTTTACACTAATGATATTGATCCTGCAGAATCTAAATCATCTGTGACCTATGATTTGAGCTATGATGTTGATTCTGTTGAATCTATATTATCTGTCACATGTGATCATACGGATCTTACCATCCAGCCATCATCAAGGCAGACTAACATGGATGGGCTAAATGGGGCTTCACGTAGCCTTCATAGCCTTAAATTGGTTCCAAATATATGTTGTGATCACAGTGAGTCGATGTTGAAATTAAAGAGAGGTGTGAAGGTAGCTGATAAATACGGATTGCCTACAGAGGCCAAAAGTGATCTCATCCCTATAGAGAAGGACCAATCAGCTGACTTGTGTAGAGGAAGGAAACATTACCATCCAGATGAAATTGGGTTGGAGGAAAGGAGAAGCAAGCAGTCTGCTGTATATAAGGAGGAGGCTGAGTTGTCAGAGGTGTTTGATAAAGTTTTGTTGTGCACTGATGATAATGACTCTCCATCCAGAGTCGGCCGCCCACAACACAAAGCGCGAAGTGGTCGCAAGAGCCATTCAAAGAAAAGAAGAGATAATTGTGAAATTGTTGATCTAGAGTCTCTTTTAACCAGCTGTGCACAATCTGTTGCTGCTAATGATTATAGGGCTGCAGAAGTTAAATTAAAGAAGATCAGGCAGCACTCTTCGCCTGCCGGCGATGCAAACCAAAGGTTGGCTAACATATTTGCTGACAGTCTTGAGGCACGGTTGGCTGGAACTGGGACACAGCTGTGTGCGGCTTTATCTCCTAATAACATCATAATCACCGAGACGCTAAAATCCTACCTGTCATGTTTGCCATTTACGAGATTATCAATTTTATTTGCTAATAACATGATTTACGAAGTAGCATCAGAAGTTGCATCACTGCATGTTATAGATTTTGGTATTCTTTACGGTATCCAGTGGCCCACTCTTATTCGGGATCTGTCACAGAGACCTGGTGGCCCTCCAAAACTTCGAATAACAGGGATTGATCTCCCACAACCTGGTTTTCGTCCATCACAAATGTTAGAGGAAACTGGTTGTCGTTTGGCAAAATATTGTGAGCGTTTCGGTGTGCCATTCGAGTACAATTCCATAATAGCGAACAATTGGGAGACACTTAAAACCGCTGAATTTAAGCTGGTAAAGGGTGAGGTGGTTGCTGTTAACTGTATTGATCGACTCGAACACCTTTTGGATGAAACAGTAGTTATTGGGGAAAGCCCAAAGGATGCAATTCTAAATTTAATCCGAGAAGTAAATCCTCATATATTTGTGCAATCTGTCCGTAGTGGAGCTCACAACTCTCCTTTCTTTCTCACTCGGTTTCGGGAGGCTCTCTCATTCTATTCTGCTGTCTTTGATATGTCAGACGCTACTTTACCTAGCCATGGTAATGAGAGGTCGAATTTCGAACAACAATTTTTGAGACGCGATATAATCAATATCATTGCATGTGAGGGCATGGAAAGATTGGTGAGGCCTAACACATACAAACAGTGGCACTCTCGCATGATGAGGATTGGCTTCACTCCCATATCCATAAACCCTGAACTTATGAAGAAGTACATGTGCAAGGTGAGGGAAGGATATCACAAAGATTTTCTTTTTGCACAAGACGGCCATTGGATCCTACAGGGATGGAAAGGCCGGATTTTTGGTGGTACCTCTTGCTGGGTAAGTGCACAACGTACTCACAACCTCTGATTATATAACTTACATCTTTCAGCATTTTGAAAACTTTACACACAGTAAATTTTGAGCAATATTGCAATTCCCATTTCATGCTTTCACACGTTGCTGTCTTTACAATATAGCTCACAAGTCTCAAGTTATTCTCAAGAGTTTAAAGCCTTAAGTTGTTGACAAGAAAATCAAAATGGATTATGTATCCTATCAAGGTTTTTGCTTGCTAGCTAGCTTCATATATTCCTCTTGTAAGAAGAAGAATGTTGAAAGTGGCATGTCTATGTGAACGTACATTATTGTCTTTATGAAAGCTGTACTCTAAGATGAAGCCTTTTTATACTTTGCTGTTGCATATTGATGCCAATGATTTGTTTCTCATAATTTGTTCCGCTTCTTCTCCTGTGTAGTTAATATGCCATGGTAGATGTTATGCATGTATGACTCCCCCCACTTTACACATAACCGATGCAAACTTTAATGTGCCGGAAACAAGGGTATGATAGAGAACAGAAGAAAACACTCGTTCTGTTTTACTGCCTTTATAATGATCATTAGTCAAGAATATTGACTGATGGGACTAACCAACTTGTAAGTTTTTTTAATGTAACCAAATTGTAAGTTGTAACTTAATGATCTCACCCTAATGGTATGGAAAATAAATTCATATGATATTAGATATTACCCATCAAATATTAAAAATATGTACTACATTCACTCCAAATATTTAAGTGTATATTGAAAATATTGCAGCACCACTTTTTTACTGGGAAATTTATGGTGCCCTATGATTCTAAAATGGAGTCATATAGCACATGTGTCTTACCATTCATTTCTTAAATAGAGCCCTCCATAAAATTATAGCACAAGGGTCGTATGCTTGCTCGTCTTGACAATAATTTTTTATATATGTCGCATGAGAGATCAACCTGGTTCCCTAAATTATTGTACTCTACGCCGCGAGAGCGGTTAGAACTTAGTATTGATTTGCGTTGCTCAATTAAATAATTTTCATGTGATTAAGCCTGATCTGCCACAAATCTGATTACCCCGGAATCAATCTTTGTTCCCTATCGTCATTAATTTGAAAGAACCGATTAGTTTAATTGTTTTATTCACATTTTAATTTTCCAAAAATCCAAATCTCGCACAATTGCATTTTTTTATTATTTATTTCTATTCGCTGAATTTAATTAATTCTTGATTCCTTTTTTCCGTCCCTGTGGAAACCATACTCAGGGTTGGTTTGCAACAACTTTTAAAAAAGCACTTCTCAACTTTTGGCTTTAAAAAAATACTTATTTTCCCAAACACTACAACTTTTATTTTTCTCGGCTTCCGTGTCAAAAGTGCTTTTACTTTTTCTATTACACAAAAAACACTTATTTTACCAAACACTACCCACTTTTACTTTTCAAAATCATTTTTTTCTCAAACACTATCAACTTTTATATAAGGAAAAATTCACAAGAATAATCCCACCTATTAGAGGTCTTCTATTATTAATCCCAAATATAAGTAATTTTAAAATAATCTCAATTTTGTGAGTAGTCTTCTCAAATTGATCCATTTTACCTTTAACTTGTTCAACCAGTAAACAAATTAAAAGAAAAGCAAAAATGAAAGCTGAACAACCAGTTTCTTCGTCTTCAGTGAAGCATTCCTCATTTCCTCCTTCGTCTTCAGCCAAAAAAAAAAAAAGCTGAACAACCACTTTCTACTTCTATTTTTAATTTTCTATTTTTTAATTTTCTTTCTCTTCTGTTTTCTCCCCCTCTACCACATAAGTAAATTTCCTTCCCCCATCTTCCATTTAGTTTTGTTCTGAAATTTGCACTTCAAATTTGCACTTCATTCTTTCAATTTCAGATCTGAAAAATTTGCACTCAGATAGACGATAGAGACGATGGAGACCGGACCGGTTGGGATGAAGGTAAGGAGGAGATAGCAACAAAGAACAATTGGCATGGTGGAGGGCTGACATTGAAGAACAACTCCGACGGATGATAATGAAGGCAATAGTCATTGTCATCGAGGGGAAAGCCAGTATACGCCGTTGAAAAACTGGCCTTGATGGCGAGGATGGAACAATAATTGTACCAGGAAGATGAAGCAAAAGAGGGAAAAACAAATAACAGAAGAAGGAGATGGAACTAGAGGAGAAAAATAAAACATAAAACAAGAAGAGGAAACACGCGATAATGAAAAGAAGAGTATGATACGGTGTACATAGCAGGTGGGAGAACGAAATTACGAAAAGGGTTTGGAGTCTTGGAAGGAGTTGCCAGAGAAAAAGCTAGGAGAGAGAAAATGGGAAAAAGAAAAACAAAACAAAAAAAAGAAAGTGGAACGAAACCCGACACGTGGTTAGGTGACCGGCCAAAACTGTTTTTTCAAGTCACCGGCTTGTTTGTAGAAGACGGTTTGTAAATGTGGGATTATTTTAGAATTATGTATATTTGGGATTAATATTAGAAAACCTCTAATAGTTGGGATTATTCTTGTGAATTTTTCCTTTATTTAATCACTTCTGCCCATTTCATTAAAAAAAGCACTTTTTAAAAAGCAGAAACTGTTGCAAACAGATCCTCATACTTACACCACTATTCTACTACATATTTTTAAGTGCGAGAAAACTCACATCATCAGGTCAGCCATTTTTTACATGCATCCGGAAAAAGCCCCAGGTTCTGATGGCATGAATCTGGCGCTTTCCCAGAAACTTTGGGACATTGTGGGTCCCGAGGTAGCCAGGTTATGATCAGATATTTTCGAATCAGGGACTTTGCCAAAAGAATTAAATGTGACTAATATTGTTTTAATTCATAAGAAGAAGAAACCTTCAATGGGGGATTGGAGACCTATAGCCCTATGTAACGTTGTTTACAATTTCTTTTCAAAAGTCATAGCTGATGGTCCCGGATAGGGTAAAAGTCTAGGGGGGGTGAATAGACTTTTAAATCTTTTTTATTTTTTTGAAGTTTTTCCCTCTAGATGAATTGATCTATAATCTTTTGAGAGATTAATAGATGCACAGCGGAAGTCTTTACCCTTTATGTAATGAGTGTTTGACCACTTTCTAATTTTGGGAAGATTGGACTTAGATAGCTAGCAGTTGGCTTGGCAGTTAGCTTAGCAGTTGACTAGGTAGCAGGAAACTGCTGAGGTAACTACTGAAGAAATATTGACTTTGTGATGAAAGTGATGGTGAAACGTTGTTTAGAACACAAGAAAGATGTCTGAAAAAGTACTTAAGTAAGATTAAGGTGAAGTTTAACTGGAGCAGTGGTCTTGGCAGTTGGGTGGTACAAAGGGAACTGCTGAGCCACCTGCTTAGGTTATAAGCAGATTTTCAGAGATCCTTTTAAGCAAAACTTCGTGTTGATGATGTTATGAGGATCTGGTGATGTTGAGTTGTTTAAAGGAAATATATGTATGTGAGCAGGGAGCTCAGCAGTTGGGTGGTACTGAGGAGACTGCTGAGGCACCTGCTATAATTTGAAAGTGAATTTCCGGGAACTGATAGAACAACCTTTTTGGTAATGCTTTAGCAAGTGAACTGTGTGGAGATAGTCTCAAAGAGAGTGAGTAATTAAACAGAAGGATAAGCAGTTGGGTCAATTAAGACAACTGCTTAGGATGCTGCTGGCAAACTACAATCTTTATATGAGAAGTGCTGGGTGTGTGTTTTGTTGAATGAAGTAAAATCAACACACGATGTATCCTGGTTCAGAGGTGGTGTAATCCTCCTACGTCCAGTCCCATTCTCTTTCAAATGGATTTTCACTAAAGTATTCAGCCTAATACACTTAGTGATAATCTGACCTTTACAACACTTAGGCCTAGATTGAAGGTTTTTCACAATGAGTATGACACCACTCAAAGTTACTCAGTCCTTAGACTTTTCTCGATTGATCCAGTGGGGATCAAAAGGTACTCTATCTATCTAACTACACTTTAGGATCCGAACAACTGTTCTCCTAAGTGTTTACAACCACTTGTGAAATGTTACACGAAAGTTCTAACCTCCAACTATGAACTAAGCTCTAAAAATGTGAAAGTGTTGATCTAATCTAAGAGCTTAGTGAAGCATGAGGCTAAGCAGAGAGTAAAGTTGAGTTTGCACTTTCTCTTTTGCTAGATAGCTCGTATATGCTTTGATGAAAGTATTTCTCTACTTAGAATGCTCAAGCTCATTTTAGAACTTTCGGTTTAGCCTCTATTTATAGGCTTTTTGGCTGATCAATCTTATCCGTTGGTTAGGATAGTTTGATCTCTTCCGTTGAATTTCTGATGAGTACGAGTAGTACTCTTGTCCTGTTGTGCTGGAGCATTAATTTGCAGCTGATCACTTTGTCTTGCATTATTTGTGCGTCCCATGCCTTGGCCCTCAGTAGTTGATCCGGTATTAAATGTCGGTCAAGGTTTGTCTTCAATCATATACATTCAATGTATATATTTATGTGACGGTTAATTTTTGTGTACTAATAGAATTATACTGGTAGGATTTAAATATCCTTTTAAGGTAAAAAGAATTTTTTTTTTTTTTACCTTATTGCATTTTGACTTTCCAGTGTAATTTTATTAGTTCCAAAAATTTTACATTTAGTTTGTCACATTTTAACGCTAATACTTGAATTTAATTCTGACATACTGTACGGGTGCAAAGTATAGTGGCATCATCAAAATCTATCAAAATTGGGTACTAACAATTTCCCCCTTTTTGATGATGCCAAAACTATACAACACAAGAACAAATGTTTTTATTGATTTTTATTGAGACAATCGTACATTGGTCTATAGTCTAAAGTACAATAGTTTTTAGTCACTTTCGGACTTTCCTTGAAGTCTACTCTTGTTGGTTTCATCCAACTTCTTCTTGGTTTTTGCTTCTTCAGCTTTCCTTTGTCTGATCTCCGCTTCTTCTTGTAGGAGCTTGTTCTTTCTCCTGGTTTCTGCCGCTTTCTTTGCTGCTAGTGATCTTACAGATGAGGGGCCTGCTTGTGGTGTTCTTTCCCCCTTTTTGGCATCAGCAGCAGGGGTCTCAATTTCTCGGAAGAGGGCTTCTATCTCAGGATCGGAATCAACTTCAACTCGCGCTCTCCTTGCCGGGTGTAGATCACTAACTTCAATGGCTAGTGCATTTACAAAGTTGCGGATGTCCATTACATCCGTCTTGACATCATCCTTGACCACATTTTCTAAGTTTTGAAGCTTTTTCTGTGTTGCTTCCAGATTTTGACCCAGCTTCTGCAAGTCAGTTCCTTGCTTAAAAAAGGTGTCTTGAGTAGCTTTTTGAAGAACCTTGAAGTTGTTCTTAATGGCCGTTGTTAACTTCCCATATGCTTGAGCATGAGCCTGCTGTTCTACAAGAAACTTCTGAGAGAGTTTGAACATGGCAGGGAACTCTTCATTTCTTAGTTTTCCAAGATACTCTTCATGCTCCTTTACCGTTTGGAGAGACTGCTCAAGGTTAGGAGGGAGGTTTGGAAGAGAAGTTACCTGCCCAGAAGTTCCTGCTACAGTAGGCTGGCTCTGAAGTGCTAGTATTTGTCTTTCGAGGTCCTCATTCTTGGCTTTTAATGCAGCCATCTCCTGCTTTATTTCGTTGGTCAAAGTAGACTGCTGAGAAGTTTTGAGTTTGAGTAGAGCTCTCTGCTCAGCATTGAACACCTGTTGGATCATGGAATCTTTTCTTATATGGCTGTGGACTTCTCCAAATCTGATGTCCAACCTGTCCTCTAGTTGCTTCTTCATTTTGATGAGTCTTTTATGTAGTCGGACCTTTGCGCGGCTAATGAATTGTGTGGTAGCCCTTCTTTCTTTGATGAAGACACCTGCCAGGGTAGTAGTGTCTTCTTCATTGTCTTCAGGTTCGAGGATGAATGTTGGAGAGTGTTGCTCTATGTTTTGAGTAGATGCTTGAGAGTGTGCACTAGACTCATGCTCTTGATCTGCAGTGAGCTGAGCAGTGGGTTGAGGTGGAGTAGTGGCAGCATGTTGCTCAGTGGGTTGTTGATCTTCTACCTCCATTGTTCTGGAGGTTTCTCCACCTCCTTTTGTCTCAAGTAGAGATCTGTGTAGAGCTATTTGGAGTTCTTTATCACTGGATGAGGAGGAAGAGATGATTTGTTTACCTCTACCCTCTGGAGACCCATTTGGAGCAGTGTTGTAGTCATTATCATCGAGATCATCATCATCATCGGTAGAAGGTTCTTCTTGTGACTTACCGGTTAGTTGCTTCTTCTTCGTGAGGTAGATTAGATTCATTTGGTGAAGATTTGTGGCCTTTGCTAAGTCTTCAGTGCCAAGCCAGGTGAGAGCAAAGTACTCTTCACTGATGAATTTTGTTAGGGTCCTGGCTTGGTGGAGAATTTTGGAGAGTTTCCATTCTCTCCAAGCTTTGACTCTAGCCCATTCAGCCTCTAATTTTTGCAGAGGAGTGGGTGAGTGGTCTGTTGGTGAAGGTGGAGCCATTTGCTTGTTGAGTTGAGTTGGCTGTTCTATCTCTGGAGGAGCCATCTGCTCTTCTTGTTGAGTCTCCTGCTCCTCTATTGGAGCTGGTTGTACTGCTTGTTGTATTTTTGGAATGAGAATGGAGAGCGGAGTGGCAGAGCTATTGCTAGCATTGGAGGAGTTGGAAGAAGACTCTGCCTCCTCCTGGATGATAGTGAGAGGAGAGCCCTCTTCTGCATGCATATATGATGCTGCCTCTTCCATTTCTTCTTGTAGATTCCTGGTTGCTGTTCTTGGCCTCTTTGATTGTGGTTCTTGACACCCAGAACGGAGCCTTTTGTCAGTCTTGGTATCAACTTTAAAAGAGACCAAGAGGAGGTCGTTGGAGATGAATGAATCATCTGCCTTTGGAATTTCTGGAGCCCCTGCCTTCGAGGTTTGGAACAAGAATTTCCTCCAAGTAGTTGCTTCTTTTCGTGTCCCCAGAATACCTTTCTTCTTGAGTAGTTCTCCAATGAGGAATCCGTAGCCTAGCAGTGGTAATGTACCATCCTCCTTTCTTCCTGTGTGTGATTTTGTGACATATCTTCTGAGTTCTTGGTAAACGTACCTGGTCCAGTTGTATGGGGATCCCGAAATGATAGCGGCCAGTGGCTTTGCTCTCAGTGCATTGATCTCATCAAGTGCTGTGGTTCTTGTGTCAATGCATTTGTAGAGGATGTCAAGTAGTATATCATACTCTTGAACCATTAGCTTTTTCTTTATCTTGAGAGTATTGAGGTTTTGAGCTTTTGGTAGGATGACCTTTTCTTTGAATTCTGCCTCATTCAGGAAGAAGTTGTCTACTGCTGGGGCTTCGTCACCAGGAAGAGAGAGCAACTCCTTAATGTCTTTTTCTTGTATCTCCACCTCAACTCCCATAACTACTGATTTCAAAGTGTCTGGGGTTGACTTGATGTAGAACTCTGCTACCACTTCGGGATAGAAGTGGGAGTATGTGAAGGTTGCCATTTTTATGAGCCCGGTTGTGTCAAGCTTCCTTAGGAGCTCCCTCATAAGATCACTGTTGTTTGCTCTTTCAAGTGCTTTGGAGGTGTTTAAGATGGAGCCACTGAAAATGGACTTACAGATTTTGGTGAGTGAGGCCATTTGTGGGTTTGTGAGAAGATTTGGTGATTGCGGAAGTGGTGTGTTTGAGAGCTTTTTAGAGAAGGCTTTTGAGAGCTTGAGAGATGTAGAGAGATTGCAAGGTGAAAAGTGTTGGTGGATTGTACGGAGAAAATATTTATAGGCTATCGGGTACTAGCCGTTGGAATGTAGCCGTTGGAAAATACGGCTGGTTCCTTCTAGCATTTATTGAGTTTATACTGGTAGCAGGGGGCTCTGGCTTGGGTAAATTTGATGTTTTTTTTTTGAAGGCATGACTTACCACTTTGAAATCCTTGATATAAGGAGATCAAGATGATATATGCCATGAGTTGAGATTTCATGTATGTTGACCAGAAAGTGAGCCAACTGCTGTCCTAAGACAGGCTTCTGCTCCTGAGGCAGACATCTGCTGGCAGACATCTGTTCGAATTTGTGAACTAGTGTCTTTACCTCCATTGTTCTTCCCTTGTTCCAAGCTTGTACTCTTCTTTATGAAAGTATTAATTCAATTCCTCTTGTTACACATGTAGCAGTGGTCTATTTGGTCAGTTGCCTGCTGACCCTACTGCTGTCTTGAGTAGTCACCTGCTGAGCCTACTTCTTGAATTTTGATTCCCTCTTTCTTTTGAAAGTCTGAGATAGACCTTCTTGGACCTTGATGCTTCATTCCTTTTGGATTGTGAGTAGCCTGAGATGGCTACCCCTGTTAGTTCCCCCTCAACAGGTGGCTAGGAATTCCCCCTTGATTATGGAATTAGGTTCCCCCTGAATAGATGTAGGGTTATACCCTTACTTGATCTAGATCATCTAACATACCAAGCTCTTGCCTTAGTTGGTTTCTAGCTTCATTCAATGGTTTGGTGAAGATGTCAGCCAACTGCTTTTCGGTGGGGATGTACTCAAGCTTGATGGTTTTCTTCTCAACATGCTCTCTGATAAAGTGGTGCCTGATCTCAATATGCTTGGTTCTTGAGTGAAACACAGGATTATGAGTGATAGCTATAGCACTTGTGTTGTCACACAGTATGCTAATCTCCTTTGTTTCTTCTCCATAATCCTTTAATTGTTGTTTCATCCAAAGTACTTGAGCACAGCAGCTGCCTGCAGCTATATATTCAGCTTCGGCAGTGCTTGTAGCAATTCAGCTTTGTTTCTTGCTGAACCATGAAACAAGTCTTCCTCCAAGCAATTGACAAGTTCCAGAAGTGCTCTTCCTATCAATTTTGCATCCAGCAAAGTCTGAGTCTGAGTAGCCATATAGATCAAAGCCTCCATTTGTTGAATACCATAATCCAGAGTTAGGATTGCCTTTGAGGTATCTCAGTATCTTCTTTGCTGCAAGAAGATGACTTTCCTTCGGCTTTGATTGAAACCTTGCACATACCCCAACTGAGTAGGATATATCTGGTCTACTAGTTGTGAGATATAACAAGGAACCAATCAATCCTCTGTAGAGTGTAGGATCAACATCTTTCCCATCATTATCTTGACTCAAGCCTTGTGAAGTATTCATGGGAATTTTCACAGTGGACTTGTTTTCAATTTGGAACTTCTTCATGAGATCTCTTGTATATTTTGCTTGGTTGATGAAGATACCTTGTGGGGTTTGCTTCACTTGTAGTCCCAAGAAATAGTTCAACTCTCCCATCATGCTCATTTCAAATTTGCCTTGCATGAGAGTTGAAAATTTCTCACATAATGCTTGGTTTGTGATAGGCTCGTTCCGTTCCTATCTTTTCACCCATATTTGGGTGTTAATTTTTTTATTTTTATAATTAACCGAGTGACTATTGGGGGGTTTGAGTGAAAATTTGCTATTTTTCGGTCCCGGTGGCAGTCATATTGGAAATAGTATTTTTTCTACACAATTTGACATTTTTGGAGTAATTTGATTGTAAAGTTACATATTATTAGCGGGTGTGGTGAGTTGTTATTGTACAGGCCGAGTTTGCGGTGAATATGTTTGGACCAGATCATTTAAGGACTGTTTTTGAAGTTAAGTGCAATCCAAAATGACAAAAGAAGAAGCAATGTTAGCAGCCCAAAAGAAAAAAAAAAGATCAGCTGGGTTTTTCCCTGGAACTGGCAGCCGCACATTCATTCATTCTTTCCTTTTCATTTTTTTTAAGTTAGCCGCAGCATGCTCTACGATTCTTTCTGTTCCTGAAATCAAATAGCCGCAGCAGAGTTTATTTCCATTCTTGCGTTCTGTCCTTGGTGAATCAGCCGCACCAGCAAGAAAGAAAATCAGAACGGTTTCTAAACTGCACTCCTCTTTCAATTTTCTCCAAGTTAATTTAGATTTCAAACATTCATTGTAAGTCAAACATATTTTACATTACTTAGTTTCAGTTTTGAATTAACTTTCGAAGATGTTTTTCTGTAGTTGATAATTAAGAATTTCCCAGAGAATTATTCTACTTCAATTTTTCTAGCCCTTATCATGCTTATCAATATGATTGTGATGTTAATTTTAATTATGAGAAGCTAATTTCCTATAGGGTTTGAATTGGGGCTAGGGTTCATGGGTTCTTGAAGGTGTGAATTTAGTTTTTAAAATTTAATTAATTTTCTGGAAAATTGTATGAGATTAATTATAATTGTCTATATGAATTTGATCACCTCATATATGAATGACTGGATTTAATTCAGTTCTTGTCTATGAGAAATTGAGTTAAATTAGCTCAAATCTTATACAAGCAATCTAACCTTAGAAATAAGTTAGGATTGTGAAAATATGTTTTAATTCTTGTCTATGAGAATTTAATTCATTTTCTTTCCAGGAATAATTGAAAATTAATTTACTTAATTCTAATCCGGAAAGAACACCCAGAACCCGAACCATCCAATTCGAACCCTGTTTTAATATCTAGAATCAGTTTAATTTTTTTTTTATATACTATATTTATTTTTTTGCACTCGCTGTTAGTAATTTTTTTAAAAACCACCCAAAAATATTTATTCGGAAAGATTACCATGACTTGTGCTAGCCTGTGATCACGGACTGTATCTAAAAACTTCCTTTTGCCACTCCTTGAGAGACGATACTCGTGGTCTGGTTATTCTTCGGATTAGCCAACTACGTTTTACTTCACTAAAAAAATACACCGATCAAATGGCGCCGTTGCCGGGGAGTGGCACGGTTGTTTGTTAAGTACTTTTCTGTGGAATAGGTAAAAGCAAGTCGGTGAGACTTTCTATTTTTTTTCCTGTTATTTGTTTGTCGTTTTTGGTGTTCTTTGCACGGGAACTAAGCTGCAGGAACCGGTGTATGCACACACGTGCTCGGGGAACTGAAGGCTTGATCCCATTGAATCCAAACCCCGAGAGTATTTTGAGAAGAAGAAAAGGAAGGTCAAGAAACATGGCCGGAGAACAACAGCCCGCAAGGAGGACAATGTATGAACAAATTACTCCACAATTTGCAGAGGTTGACGGAATAACCATGCCGGGCATTGAAGCTGCAAATTACCAACTATCCCCCGGATTAATCAATCTAGCTCAGAGTAACCAGTTCGGAGGGATGAGACATGAAGACGCCCAAACACATATGCGTTGGTTCAATCGTCTTTGTCGGACCTCGCGAATCAATGGAGTTTCTGAAGCAGCTAACAAATTACTTTTGTTCCCATTCACTCTAAGGGACAAGGCGCAACACTGGCTCGATAGCCACACTTTTGCCACCTGGGATGAATTATACCAAGCTTTCATGAAACAGTACTGCCCAGCATCCGCAGGAATCAAAGCCAAGGCAGCTCTCCAGAACTTTAGGCAAGGGAGGAATGAGACATTGAGTGAGGCTTGGGAGCGGTACAAGGAGCTCCGAATTAACTGTCCATCCAACATCATGGAGAGAATGGACACCATATTTCACTTCTATAATGGGCTGTCCATTGAGAGCAAAAAGGAGTTGGATTACTCTTCTAAAACAGGTTCAATCCTACGGCTGACATCAGAAGAAGGTGAAGAACTGATAGAGACTATTACCTCAAATGAGAGGTACTGGTATGATGAACGAAGTGAAAGAGCTCCACAAAAGGCGGGATTATATGAGGTTGATTCTAGTACAGCTGCTGCCGCAAAACTGGATGCTCTTGTCCTAAAGTTTGAGAAACTCTATGAAGCTCAGGCGCAGAACCAATACCAAGGTGGCCAGGGGATGAACCAGAGGAGTTTTCGACAAATGCCAAACCAGAATCCAGTGAGAGACATGGTGCTTTCGTGTGATCATTGTTTTGGAGCCCACCTGACCAATTCATGTCCTCAATCCTTTGAAGAGCCTATTCCACCTCAGGAAGTGAATCTTATGGAGTATGCTAAGAAAGGAGAGGGTCCACTGGCACCTCAATACCAAGGAAACCGGGGTAACTTTGCTGGCTACAACAACCAGAGGAATAATTTTCAGAGTGGTGCAAACCAGTGGAGAGATAATAACCGCCAAGGTGGATACCAACGAGGCCAAGGAAGTGGTAGCAACCAGCCTTATGTGCCCCCACATATCAGACAACAAGATAATTCAGCTCATTCCCAACTAGATTTGGTGCTTGCAGAGCTGACACGGGCTAGAGAAGAAAATGAATTAAGAGATAAAAGAGCAAGAGAGGAAAAGATTTTGATGGAGCAGCGGTTGAGGAACCTTGAGCTGCAACATGAGCAGCGAATACGGGAACTAGAGAACAGATTCTTTGCAGGTCCTTCCGGGAGGCAGTCTGGAAGCCTTCCCAGCACTACAGAGCCAAACCCAAGAGAGCATGTGAATGCAATAAATCTGCGCAGTGGGAAGCAAGTTCGTGAACCAATGGTGGATGCCAAAGAGAGCCAAGCCCAGAGTGTTCCTAGCTGTCCAGGAAAGAGTGCAGAGCTAGAAAGCCCAGAACCTTTTCAAAGACAATCTGAAGGTGAGCTAAAGTTCAATTCTGACCAGCCAGGCCAGCGAGAGGGTAAAGCAATCATCGAGCAGAATACACCCCAACAAGAGACCAAGAGGGCTAATGCACCAGTTGTTCCATTCCCTACTCGTGTCAAGAAGGGCGAGGACCGCAAGAGAGAATACAAGTTTATGGAGATGATTAGCAAACTACATGTGGAGATGCCACTCACAGAAGTACTTGCGGAGATGCCTAAATATGCAAAGTTCCTGAAGGACTTAATCACCAACAAAAAGAGGCTGGAGGAGTACTCTGTGGTTGACCTAAATGCTGAGTGTTCAGCTGTGGTGACAAAAATGATGCCGGAAAAGCTCAAGGATCCAGGTTCTTTCACCATACCTTGTTCTATTCATGATTATGTTTTTAAAAATGCACTAGCTGATCTAGGAGCCAGCATCAACTTGATGCCAGCTTCTCTTGTTAATAAGTTGGGACTGGGTGGAATGAAACCCACTAGGATGTGTCTTCAATTAGCTGATCGCTCTGTTAAGTACCCAAGTGGTATTATTGAGGACGTCCTAGTCAGGGTTGGTGAGTTTATTTTTCCTGTAGACTTTGTCGTTATGGATATAGAGGAGGATCGTGGTACCCCTCTTATTTTGGGGCGGCCTTTCTTGGCCACTGCCCGTGCTGTTATTGATGTGTCTGATGGTTCATTGACTCTGAGAATTGGAGAGGACACTTGTACTTTTCGACTCTCAGAAGTTATGAACCACCCCGAGGCACAAACTGAGAGCTGTAATTTTCTTCATATGTATGAGTGCATTGAGGATTATTTATTTGGGGGCCAGGGTGAGAGTGATTATTCTGATGATACTGCATGTGGTGAGGTCTTAGATGTGGGTATGTGTGATGATGAAATGTTATCTCATGAACTTAAATGCTCTGTTGATGATTTGCTAGGAGAAGCCTCTCAAGAGGTTTCAGGTAGTACTGTTGTTGATACACCCCCATGTGAGCAGTTTTCTGAGCTTAAAAGGCTCCCAGAACACCTACAGTACGCTTCATTGGATGATGAGGGCAAGCACCCCATTATCATTGCTTCTGATTTAGAGAGAGATGAAAAAGATAAGGTTGTGTCCTTGCTTAGGCGGCGTGAAGGGGCCATTGCCCGCACGTTAGGGGATATTAAGGGGATCGATCCTACCTTTTGCACACATAGGATTAGCATTGAGGAAGGGTTCAGCCCGACAGTGCAACCACTGCGCAGGTTGAACCCTAATTTGATGGAGGTTGTGAGAACCGAGATTTTGAGGCTTTTAGATGCAGACATTATATACCCAATTTCTGATAGTAGTTGGGTGAGTCCTATTCATATGGTTCCTAAGAAAGGGGGAATGACTGCTGTTGAGAATGACAAAGGGGAGTTAATACCTACTCGCATTGTGTCAGGGTGGCGGATGGTGATTGATTACCGAAAACTAAATGATGCCACCCGGAAAGACCACTTCCCTTTGCCATTTATTGATCAGTTAGTTGAGAATTTAGCAGGGCACGGGTATTATTGTTTCTTAGATGGGATGAGTGGGTACTTTCAGATTCATGTAGACCCTAGAGATCAGGAGAAGACCACCTTTACTTGTCCCTTTGGCACTTTTGCTTTCCGTAGGATGCCCTTCGGTTTGTGTAATGCTCCTGCTACATTTATGCGTTGTATGCTAGCCATTTTTGACAGGTTTATTGGAGATTTCATGGAAGTATTTATGGATGATTTTTCTGTGTTCGGTGATACTTTTGACTCTTGCTTAACTAACCTTGACAGGGTGCTTGCTAGATGTGAGGAGACCCACTTGGCCTTAAGTTGGGAGAAATGCCACTTTATGGTCAGGGAGGGCATTGTTTTAGGGCATAAGGTTTCTGAAAAGGGAATTGAGGTTGATAAGGCGAAGGTTGAGGCTATAGAGAAACTTCCGTATCCAACCACAGTAAAAGCCATCCGTAGCTTTCTTGGGCACGCTGGTTTTTACCGCCGGTTTATACAGGATTTCTCTAAGATTGCCCGACCTTTGACTAATCTTTTAGGGAAAGATGTACCTTTTGATTTTTCACCTGATTGTGTTGTTGCTTTTGATACTTTGAAAAGGAAATTGACTGAGGCTCCCATTCTTGCTACACCCGATTGGTCTTTACCTTTCGAGATAATGTGTGATGCTAGCGATCAAGTGGTTGGGGCTATCCTGGGTCAAACCAAGGATAAGCACTTTCGCCCTATCTACTATGCCAGTAAGACTTTAGCGGGGCCTCAGCTCAATTATACTACTACTGAAAAAGAGTTTTTGGCTATTGTGTTTGCTTTGGAGAAATTTAGACCCTACATCATTCTTTCTAAGGTAATTGTCTTCACTGACCATGCGGCTTTGAGGTATTTACTTCAGAAGAATGATGCAAGGCCTAGGCTTCTCCGCTGGATTCTTTTGTTGCAGGAATTCTATGTGGAGATCAAAGACCGAAAGGGGACCGCTAACCAAGCAGCAGATCATCTATCTAGACTAGAGACTGAAGTGGTGGAGACATTCAAAAAGTTTGAGCTTGAAGAGACTTTTCCAGATGAGAGGCTTCTAGCCATTCAGCACAGTTCAAAGATGCCTTGGTATGCAGATCTCGCTAACTTTCTTGTGGGCAAAGTTGAACCTGCCGGGATGTCTCGCCACATGATTAAGAGATTGAAGTCTGAAGCCAAGCATTACTTCTGGGATGATCCATACCTGTTCAAAATTTGTGCTGACCAAGTTGTGAGAAGATGTGTACCTGAACAAGAAGGAAAGGAGATTCTAATGCATTGTCATACTGGACCCACAGGAGGTCACTTCTCAGGAGAGAGGACTGCCAGGAAAGTTCTTGATTGTGGATTCTATTGGCCCACCATTTTTAAGGATGCTCATGCTCATGCTTCAGCTTGTGATCAGTGCCAGAGGACTGGGAACATATCCCGGAGGGATGAGATGCCACAACACTATATTTTGCCATGCGAAGTGTTCGATGTGTGGGGAATTGATTTCATGGGCCCTTTCCCGAGTTCGAAAGGGAACAAGTTCATAATAGTTGCTGTTGATTATGTGTCCAAGTGGGTGGAGGCCCAAGCATGTTCCACGAATGACACAAAGGTGGTTGTCCGATTCTTAAAGAAGTTATTTGCACGATTTGGTGTTCCCAGAATCTTGATCAGTGATAGGGGCAGCCATTTCAGAAGTGACCCTATGGCCCGTATCCTTCAGCAATATAGTGTTCAACACAGAAGCGGAGTGGCCTACCATCCCCAGTCTCAAGGTCAGGTTGAAAATTCAAATAGAGAAATCAAGGCAGTATTGGAAAAGACAGTTGGTCGGTCAAGAAAGGACTGGGCAGAAAAGCTTGATGATGCTTTGTGGGCTATTCGAACAGCATATAAAACTCCTGTTGGCGCCACACCATTCAGGTTGGTTTATGGAAAATCATGCCATCTTCCAGTGGAGGTCGAGCATAAGGCATTTTGGGCCCTAAAGAATGTTGTATTTGACCTTGAAGGAGCTGGAAAGGAGAGGTTTTATCAGCTGAATGAGCTTGAAGAGTGGCGTGCTATGGCTTTCCACAACAACCATTTGTATAAGGAGCGAGTGAAGCAATATCATGATAGGCACATCAAGCAATCCCGCGAGTTTAGAGTTGGAGATCAGGTGCTGCTGTATAATTCTAGGTTGAAGTTGTTCCGTGGGAAACTGCGTTCCAGATGGTCAGGGCCATTTACTGTGATTGAGATATACCCGTATGGCACCATTGAGTTGCATGATCCTGCAAGGGGAAACTTTAAGGTTAATGGTCATCAAGTGAAGCTCTATTATGGCGAGAAAGTGAGCACTGAAAGGGAGGTTCTTTATCTTAAGGAGATTAGCGGCTAAGCATGATCTATCGTCAAGCTAGTGACGTTAAAGAAGCGCTTCTGGGAGGCAACCCACCATAAAAAAAAATAGAATTAGGAGTTTTTGTTTTCTTTTGCACTTTTGTTTATGTTGTTTTATGTTTTCATCTTGTGGTTGTGGATTTCTTTGCTCTGAATTACAGGTACGACATGGAGATCTTGGACTGCTGGTGGAAGAAGCGCAGCCCTATGTAGAGGATCCTCCCAAGGGCTGCCAGTTGGTGTACTTAACAGAAGGTCCATGAGTGATATGAGAGCAAAGCATTTACTTTTGAGGACAAGAGCGATGAGACGTCCAATAGCTATTCTGGGTGTTCTGGTGGGACAAGATTTTGATAGCAGAGCGCAGCCAGAACGCGAGCAAGTTCAGGGCAGCAGTCCACACTTCAAATTAGGCCTCGGGTCACCACACTTCAGAGGACGAACTGTCCAGCTTTATCCTTCTAGCATTGAGACCTAAGCTAGAGAAGAGTTTTTCTAGCCGGCATGAACGAGCAAACTGAGATCAATACCAAAAGTGCATCCATGTCACCAGAAACTCAATATGTGCAGCCCCTAGTACAGCAGCCTTTACTATGTTTACTCAGAAGTTGAGGGATTTGATGCACACCACCTGGACTTCCCATCACCAGAGTCATAGAGCCCTCAAATGCAAACGAGATCCAAGAGCTATCAATCGCAGAGATTCAAGGTTATTCAAAGTTTTTCTGGAGGTTATTCACTGCCGCTTGTCTTGTACGGTAATCTGCCAACTCTTACTACATTGCTAAGAATGTGTGTTTACTCTCATATTACTCCTTGTGTTGATTTGTGTTGATTGTTATTATTCTGACTATGATGTGCTGCCGGGATGAAAATCATTTTATTCATAACTTGCCCCTATTATTTCTGTTTTAATCTTTTCTTTGACCTCGAGGGCGATGTCACCCCTAAGTGTGGGGAGGTTTGGTTTTAGCTTGGACATGACATTTGGTGATGAAGTTATTCTGCCCAAAAACATTTTGGAGTGCATGAGGATTTTTCTGGTTTAGCAACGCAACAGAGGTAACTTGTTAATCTTTATTTTCTTTTGTAATTTTCCATCTCCTCCATCTTTCTTGGAAAGAATTAGTAATGGTGTAATCATCGGAGTGGTGTGTATATTCTTGGGAAATGTTGGCATGTTGGATGGTTTGATTTGTGTTGATTAAATTCGGTTTTTACTCGTGATTCACTAGTTCGCATTAATAATTCCTTGACTGGCCAGGTGTTGAAAATCCTTACTCCGTAAGGAGCTCTGCTTTCTAAGCATATCGGGATAACTTCATGCTAAGTAGGCAACTGATTCTTGTAATGGGGTTACACTTCGTGTGTCGAGAATTTCATCCCCGAAATGGGGCTCTGCTCATCTCACGAATCACCTTGTGTGAGAGTTGAGTACACAGTAATGAGATAAACTCCCAGGCCCTAGAGCTTGAATCAGTCCTGCAATCCAGAACCTGGTCAACTTTACATATTCAAAAAAAAAAAAAAAAAAAAAAAGAATCACGAGTATTCCGAGTTTTATCACACAATTCTTGGTTTTTTTTTGGAATGATTGGTGGTTTGGATTTCACACACCTGCACCGTTGGGACCATCATGCTTTTCTTTACATTTTAGTCGGTTGGAGAGGGATTTTACTTTTGAAAATATTGTTCAACATGTGAATCTTGGTTTCGTTGTTAAGAAAGAAAAGACCTTGTGCAGTCATTTGTTTTGGGTGTGAATGATTTTTGAACCAGGTGTTACATGTGATTATTTTGTTTTCCGTGGGTTTAATGCATTGTTGCTTGGGGGCAAGCAACGCTCAAGTGTGGGGAGATTTGATAGGCTCGTTCCGTTCCTATCTTTTCACCCATATTTGGGTGTTAATTTTTTTATTTTTATAATTAACCGAGTGACTATTGGGGGGTTTGAGTGAAAATTTGCTATTTTTCGGTCCCGGTGGCAGTCATATTGGAAATAGTATTTTTTCTACACAATTTGACATTTTTGGAGTAATTTGATTGTAAAGTTACATATTATTAGCGGGTGTGGTGAGTTGTTATTGTACAGGCCGAGTTTGCGGTGAATATGTTTGGACCAGATCATTTAAGGACTGTTTTTGAAGTTAAGTGCAATCCAAAATGACAAAAGAAGAAGCAATGTTAGCAGCCCAAAAGAAAAAAAAAAGGATCAGCTGGGTTTTTCCCTGGAACTGGCAGCCGCACATTCATTCATTCTTTCCTTTTCATTTTTTTTAAGTTAGCCGCAGCATGCTCTACGATTCTTTCTGTTCCTGAAATCAAATAGCCGCAGCAGAGTTTATTTCCATTCTTGCGTTCTGTCCTTGGTGAATCAGCCGCACCAGCAAGAAAGAAAATCAGAACGGTTTCTAAACTGCACTCCTCTTTCAATTTTCTCCAAGTTAATTTAGATTTCAAACATTCATTGTAAGTCAAACATATTTTACATTACTTAGTTTCAGTTTTGAATTAACTTTCGAAGATGTTTTTCTGTAGTTGATAATTAAGAATTTCCCAGAGAATTATTCTACTTCAATTTTTCTAGCCCTTATCATGCTTATCAATATGATTGTGATGTTAATTTTAATTATGAGAAGCTAATTTCCTATAGGGTTTGAATTGGGGCTAGGGTTCATGGGTTCTTGAAGGTGTGAATTTAGTTTTTAAAATTTAATTAATTTTCTGGAAAATAGTATGAGATTAATTATAATTGTCTATATGAATTTGATCACCTCATATATGAATGACTGGATTTAATTCAGTTCTTGTCTATGAGAAATTGAGTTAAATTAGCTCAAATCTTATACAAGCAATCTAACCTTAGAAATAAGTTAGGATTGTGAAAATATGTTTTAATTCTTGTCTATGAGAATTTAATTCATTTTCTTTCCAGGAATAATTGAAAATTAATTTACTTAATTCTAATCCGGAAAGAACACCCAGAACCCGAACCATCCAATTCGAACCCTGTTTTAATATCTAGAATCAGTTTAATTTTTTTTTTATATACTATATTTATTTTTTTGCACTCGCTGTTAGTAATTTTTTTAAAAACCACCCAAAAATATTTATTCGGAAAGATTACCATGACTTGTGCTAGCCTGTGATCACGGACTGTATCTAAAAACTTCCTTTTGCCACTCCTTGAGAGACGATACTCGTGGTCTGGTTATTCTTCAGATTAGCCAACTACGTTTTACTTCACTAAAAAAATACACCGATCAGTTTGAGCTTCCAAAAATTATGTCATCAACATAGATTTGAACAAGCAATATGTGGGGACCTTCTTCAATTTTGAATAAAGTCTTGTCTACTTTGCCCTTAGTGAATCCATTATTCACTAAGTACTCAGAGAGAGTGTCATACCATGCTTTTGGGGCTTGTTTGAGTCCATAAAGAGCTTTATGCAGTTTATAGACTAGATCCTTCTCTCTATTGATTTCAAAACCAGGAGGTTGCTCCACATAGACCTCCTCTTCTAGTAGACCGTTTAGGAAGGCACTTTTCACATCCATTTGATAGACTGTGAATTGCTTGTGAGCAGCATACGCCAAGAATATTCTTATTGCTTCTAATCTGGCAACAGGAGCAAAGGTTTCATCAAAATCTATACCTTCTTCCTGGCAGTAGCCTTTGGCTACTAGTCTTGCCTTGTTCTTGACAATTGTGCCTTCCTCATCCATCTTGTTTCTGAACACCCATTTGGTTCCTATCACATGTTGGTGATAGGGTCTGGGCACAAGCTCCCACACATTGTTTCTCTCGAACTGATTTAGTTCCTCTTGCATTGCTTGTATCCAGTCAGAGTCAAGTAGGGCTTCTTCAATTTTCTTGGGTTCGATTTGTGAGATGAAGCATGAGAATAGTGCTTCTTTTTGGATTGCTGACCTTGTACGAACCCCTTCATGGATGTTTCCAATGATTTGGTGTGGAGGATGTTTGTTCAACCATCTAATGTCAGATGTGGTGGTTTTGCTTTGAAGTTGTTGGTCATCCTCAACTTCTTCTTCGTCACTATCTTCTGGTAGAGTAGGGTGTTTAGGAATTTCATGAAGGTCTGGAAGGATGTTTGTTGGTGAGTCACCTGCTGGCAGCGGGCTGACAGTTGAGTCCACTGCTGGCTGTGGACTGACATTAGATTCAGCTATTTTTTCTCTATCATTTCCTGGAAGGCAGCTTGGAGCCTTTCCAGTGTCCTTCTTTGAGTTGGATGACTCACCTTCTTCTTTTGATTGAGCAGTGGGGTGATTTTCAAAAACCACATGGATTGATTTTTCTACCACCAGAGTTCTTTTGTTGAGGATCCGGAATGCCTTGCTTGTTGCTGAGTAGCCCAGGAAGATCCCTTCATCAGATTTGGGATCAAATGGCTTGAGATAGTCTTTTCCATTGTTTAGAATGAAGCATTTGGATATAAACACATGGAAATGACTAACATTAAGCTTTCTTTCTTTCCATAGTTCATATGGAGTCTTTTTGTAAGTCTTATGAATGAGACTTCTATTCTGTGTGTAGCAAGCAGTGTTGATGGCTTCTGCCCAAAATCTTTTGGGTAAACCAGCTGCTTCTAAGATTGTCCTTCCGGCTTCCTTGAGTGTCCTATTCCTTCTCTCAGCAACACCATTTTGTTGAGGTGTTCTTGCTGCTGAAGTTTGGTGATGGATTCCATTTTCTTCACAGTACTGAATTACTATAGAGTTAAGGAATTCAGTACCTCTATCTGACCGGATCTTTTGGATTGAGAGACTTTTCTCATTTTGAATTAGTTTCATCAGTTCTGGAAGTTTCTTCTCTGTTTCATTCTTTTTCTTTAGGAATACGGTCCAAGTGTATCTAGAATAATCATCAACTATCACCAGGGTGTATCTTCTACCACTTAAGCTCGTTGGTTCAACTGGTCCAAACAAGTCAAGGTGTAGTAGGCTTAAGGGCCTAGTTGATGATTCCAGTTCCTTTGATTTGAATGATACCTTGGTTTGTTTTCCTTTTTGGCAAGCATCACAGAGATGGTCCTTCTTGAAATTGATTTCAGGAAGTCCTTTCACCAATCCTTTTCTGGACAGTTTGTTGATTGTTTTGAAGTTGAGATGGCTTAATTTGTTGTGCCATTCCCAACTCAAATTTGAATTTGCCTTTGTCACCAAGCAAATCCCTTCCTTTGCTGAGCTCCAATCAACAATGTACATGTCCTTCTTCCTTCTACCAGTGAGCACAATTTTGTCATTCTTGACATCTCTAATCAAGCAGATGTCTTTGGAGAATGTAACATTATAGCCATTGTCACAGAGCTGGCTTGTGCTTATGAGATTGAACTTTAATCCTTTAATATAAGATATGTTTTGGATTGTAAGTCCATTGATGGATAGGTCTCCAGCTCCTTTGGTTTCTCCTTGTTTTTCCACATTCCCAAAAGTAACTTTGGGTCCTTCGCTTGCCATATAGTTTGACAGGAGCCGCCTGCTGCCTGTCATGTGCCTGGAGCAGCCTGAATCTATGTACCATGTCTGTGAGTCAACTGCTCCAGCACCTTCCTGTATTCATCATTGTTGAGCAGTAGCCCACAAGTTAGTGGGCAACTTCCTTTGTACAAGTTTGGGCATCCATGCCCATCTAGAACCATTTAGTTCTAAGCAGATTGGTCTATAGCCATTTGAAGTATTATAATCATGGGGGATGGCTATGTATTTGTTAATCCTTTTTCTTCTTGAAGTGGAAAATGGATTATTGACTTTTGGAGGAGACTGCTTAGTGTTTTGACTGTGGTTGGTCTTATTGGTTGATTGCCAACGGGTTCTTGGGTTTTGATGGTTGGGAAGTTTTTGTCTATACAGGAGATTGGATTTTGATTTGGGAGCAGGCAGGTTCCTTCTTATGGGAACATTTTGAGAATGGGATTTTTGGTAGATTAGCTTTCTTGTATTTTGTAGGTGGCTTGTGGAGGGTGAGTTTTGAGTGAGTCTGGTGGGGGATACATATCCGAGCCCTCTTGTCTTCCTATTTAGAACAACTTCAGCAGTAGAGTCACAGGTTTTACTATCCATGCTGAGGTTATTCATTTTGTCTTTCAGCTCTTTGTTCTCCTTTTCTAAGACATTGTTTTTGGTTAAGGCATCTAATAGTTTAGTATGAATAGCCTTTATGTCTTGTTTTAATCTATCATTTTCTGATCTTAAGAGAACATGGTGATTTTGGACTCTTTGGAAATCTTGTAATAAAGATTCCAGAGTAATATTGGTTGGTCCAGAATCACTAGAGCTATAAGAGGAGCAGGATGTTACCTCAACATCATTGTAGTGGTCTTTAGCCATTAGGCATTTGGGGGAGCTGCATTCATTATCTTCACTGAGCCATCTGCTGCTTTCTCCAGTGAGCCAGCTGCCGCCTTTTTCAGCCATCTGCCAGGATCCCAGGCATAGAAGTGCTTCTTCTGAGCTTTCAGATGAAGAGCTTTCATTACTTGAGCTGCTATCATCTTCAGATTGGGGTTCCTCCTTTTTCTTTTCACTTACAAAGGCTTGCCTTTTGCTTTTGAAGTCCTTCTTGTAACTAGCTTTGGGACCAGACCCCTGCTGCCCTTGATACTTCTGGGCTAAGGGCAGAGGGCATTCATTTTTGTAATGTCCTGGTTGCCTACAGTTGTAGCACAGGACAGTTTCCTCACTGGATTGAGGTCTCCCTTGTCTTCTAGGTGGCAGGTTGTATGCTTTCTTTGGAGCAGTTCCCTCCTTCTTCATGAATCTTTTAAATTTCCTCACAAACATAGCAAACTGCTCGTCAGTGAGGAGATTATTGAGAGATTTTTCAGTAGATTTTGAAGTGCTTGGCTCAGACACTAGAGCTAGTGTCTTGGATTCATCTTCCTTCTCTTCTTTGATCTCCTTCATTTCAAATTCATAGGCCTTGAGATCACTGAAGAGTTTGTCGGTTGACAGAGTTCTGAGATCTCTGCTATCTCTCATAGCAGTTACCTTCATGTCCCATTTTGATGGCAGGCCTCTCAAGACTTTAAGGGAAATTTCCTTTTGAGAAAGTTCTTTCCCAAGGTCAGAGACCTCAGCCACAATCTTCAGGAATCTGGATTCCATCTCATGGATAGATTCAGTTGACAGCATTTTGAAATCCTCAAATTTCTTGAGGGCTATGGTCAGTTTATTGTCCTTCTCCTGTTCATCCCCTGCTCCAATCTTTGTGAGCTCATCCCAGACATCTTTGGCAGTTTCACATTTCCTGATTCTGGGAAATATAGATTCATCAACAGATTTGAAGAGAATGTCCTTGGCAATGTTGTCAAGATTGTTTCTCTTCCTGTCCTCAGTTGTCCATTCCATTTTGGGTTTTGGAATGTACACATCATCTGTCCCTTCTGTGGTTCTGGATGTGATGACCTTCATTATTTTGATAGGTCCATTAGTAATTACTTCAAGCATCTCATCATGTAAAGCACTGAGATGTGCTCTCATCCGTATTTTCCAGTCATCAAATTTGTTCAAGTTGAACAGAAGATTCTTGGCTAACTGACTTTCCATCTTTGAAGGTGTTTGGAAAGTAGAGTGGTTTGGATCTTTAGTTCAAATTAGTCAGAAACTGACTCTAGGAACACTCCGCTCTGATACCACTTGATGGTCCCAGATAGGGTAAAAGTCTAGAGGGGGAGTGAATAGACTTTTAAATCTTTTTTAATTTTTTGAAGTTTTTCCCTCTAGATGAATTGATCTATAATCTTTTGAGAGATTAATAGATGCACAGCGGAAGTCTTTACCCTTTATGTAATGAGTGTTTGACCACTTTCTAATTTTGGGAAGATTGAACTTAGATAGCTAGCAGTTGGCTTGGCAGTTAGCTTAGCAGTTGACTAGGTAGCAGGAAACTGCTGAGGTAACTACTGGAGAAATATTGACTTTGTGATGAAAGTGATGGTGAAACGTTGTTTAGAACACAAGAAAGATGTCTGAAAAAGTACTTAAGTAAGATTAAGGTGAAGTTTAACTGGAGCAGTGGTCTTGGCAGTTGGGTGGTACAAAGGGAACTGCTGAGCCACCTGCTTAGGTTATAAGCAGATTTTCAGAGATCCTTTTAAGCAAAACTTCGTGTTGATGATGTTATGAGGATCTGGTGATGTTGAGTTGTTTAAAGGAAATATATGTATGTGAGCAGGGAGCTCAGCAGTTGGGTGGTACTGAGGAGACTGCTGAGGCACCTGCTATAATTTGAAAGTGAATTTCCGGGAACTGATAGAACAACCTTTTTGGTAATGCTTTAGCAAGTGAACTGTGTGGAGATAGTCTCAAAGAGAGTGAGTAATTAAACAGAAGGATAAGCAGTTGGGTCAATTAAGACAACTGCTTAGGATGCTGCTGGCAAACTACAATCTTTATACGAGAAGTGCTGGGTGTGTGTTTTGTTGAATGAAGTAAAATCAACACACGATGTATCCTGGTTCAGAGGTGGTGTAATCCTCCTACGTCCAGTCTCATTCTCTTTCAAATGGATTTTCACTAAAGTATTCAGCCTAATACACTTAGTGATAATCTGGCCTTTACAACACTTAGGCCTAGATTGAAGGTTTTTCACAATGAGTATGACACCACTCAAAGTTACTCAGTCCTTAGACTTTTCTCGATTGATCCAGTGGGGATCAAAAGGTACTCTATCTATCTAACTACACTTTAGGATCCGAACAACTGTTCTCCTAAGTGTTTACAACCACTTGTGAAATGTTACACGAAAGTTCTAACCTCCAACTATGAACTAAGCTCTAAAAATGTGAAAGTGTTGATCTAATCTAAGAGCTTAGTGAAGCATGAGGCTAAGCAGAGAGTAAAGTTGAGTTTGCACTTTCTCTTTTGCTAGATAGCTCGTATATGCTTTGATGAAAGTATTTCTCTACTTAGAATGCTCAAGCTCATTTTAGAACTTTCGGTTTAGCCTCTATTTATAGGCTTTTTGGCTGATCAATCTTATCCGTTGGTTAGGATAGTTTGATCTCTTCCGTTGAATTTCTGATGAGTACGAGTAGTACTCTTGTCCTGTTGTGCTGGAGCATTAATTTGCAGCCGATCACTTTGTCTTGCATTATTTGTGCGTCCCATGCCTTGGCCCTCAGTACTTGATCCGGTATTAAATGCCGGTCAAGGTTTGTCTTCAATCATATACATTCAATGTATATATTTATGTGACGGTTAATTTTTGTGTACTAATAGAATTATACTGGTAGGATTTAAATATCCTTTTAAGGTAAAAAGAATTTTTTTTTTACCTTATTGCATTTTGACTTTCCAGTGTAATTTTATTAGTTCCAAAAATTTTACATTTAGTTTGTCACATTTTAACGCTAATACTTGAATTTAATTCTGACATACTGTACGGGTGAAAAGTATAGTGGCATCATCAAAATCTATCAAAATTGGGTACTAACAATAGCTAATCGCTTAGAGGATTATTGGGCAACTTAGTGGGGAGAATTAGAGTGTTTTTATTCCAGGGCGGTCAATTGTTGATAATATAATTGTTACTTTTGAAACCCAACACTATCTGAAGCGTACGTGTCCCGCTAAGGAGGGTCATGTGGCATAGAAACTTGATATGAGCAAGGCATATGACTGGGTTAGCTGGGGTTTCCTTGGAGAAAAGATGTTGTGTATGCGTTTCAACGTAAGATGGGTAGATATTATTATGGATTGTGTTTCTACTGTGAGTTATTATATACAATTTGACAAAGATTTCTTGAGACCGGTTGTTCCAAAGAGAGGATTACGGTAGGGAGATCCTTTCTCACCATACTTGTTTATCCTTGCAGCGGAAGGTTTGAGTGCCATGTTGCGGCAAGCAGAAAGTAGAGGGAACATTTTTTAAAGAGGGGCTCCGCGGGTAATCCATTTGTTGTTTGCAGATGATAGTTTTCTATTTTTTAAAGCAACAAATGGTGAATCTGAGGCCATTAAAAAATCATAAAGGTGTATGAGAGCAGTTAAGGACATGCAATTAATTTTGCTAAATCTTCGTTGACCTTCATTCAGAATGTGGGAGAGCATTTTAAATATTTTTTATGCCCGTCGTTGGGGATCTCGAGAGAGGGGACAAAACAGATACTTGGGCCTACTGACGCTTGTGGGGAAAAATAAAGCTGTTATTTTGGGGTATCTAAGAGACATAATTTTAGCAGGATCAATAATTGGAATAATCAATTCCTTTCCAGGGCAGGTCAAGCAGTGTTATTGAGGAATGTTATTCAAGCTATGCTCACCTATGCCATGAATGTGTTTCTTTTGCCAAAAGATATGTGTGATGAGATCTAAAAATTGATGAATGGCTTCTGGTGGAGGGAATTTAAATTTGATCAAAGAGAGCTACGTTGGCGGTCATGGGATGCTCTGTGTAAGTCGAAAGAAGCATGAGGATTGGGATTCCGGAGAATAAGGGAATTTAATTTGGCTATGTTGGAAAAACAGGTTTGGAGACTTGTCACGAAGACTGATAGCTTAATGAGTCGTGTGCTTACAACAAGGTACTTCCCAAACTCTGACTTTTTACATGCAAAATTGTGTAATAATCATTCGTTCATCTGGCGGAGCATTTTTTAGACCCATACTATGCTCCAAAACAATATCCGCAAAACACATATTTTTTGTTTAGGCAGATGTTTGGCTTTCGGAACAGGGATCGGGGAAAATTCGATTGGCATGCCCAGTCAGGATTAGGGATATGAACGAACGTGGCTGCTTCCGTGATATTACAAGGAAGTTTTCGAATAGAGAAAAAATCATGTTAATTTTAAACAAGAGGATAGTGCTTTGATCAAGAGGATAGACTAGATGGTTATTGGTGGACGACGTGTGAAATTAATGGGCTGTTCTTAGTTAAAAGTTGTTATAGGCACCCTACCCACTGTGAAAATTTTAAAGAAGAAAGGAGGATAGTGCAAGGAGGATGTAAACTATGTGGAGCCGAGGAGTCATCGGAACATGCTGTTAGAACATGTGTGCATGTTAGAGTAGTCTGGCAGCATGCGGGGATTGGGATCAGGCAAGCTTCATTTCTCATGGAAGATTGGCTGCGGCAGCAGCTTGAAACACTCGGCATGTAAGCACAGTGCAGGTTTATCTCCATTTTGTGGAGTATTTGAAAGAGACGAAACAACTTGGTATGGAAGGAGTAGTGACATGAGACGGACGGGGTGTTGAACATCGTTGCTAGCATGCTTTCGAGCTAGAGGGTGGCGCCAATGAGCAGTCCGGCAGCAAAGGAGCAGTCTAATAATGTTGTGACAATCTGGAAAAGGCCCAAAATAGGGAATATATATATTAAGATAAATGTTGATGCGGCGGTCAATTAGGCGGGGATATTAGAGCGTGGGGATGGATATCATGAGATGATCAAGGATAATTTATTAAATCACAAGGAGTCTCCAAGAAGGCGGGATGGTCTACTGCGGAAACTGAGGCATTAAGAGTAAGGGATGCTATTTTATGTGATGCAGAGGAAGGATGGACCAGTGTTGAGATTGAGACTGATGCTCTCATAGTTGTTCAGGGTCTCAAGAAAGATGAAGGCTCTTCTTATTTTCACCTCATTATTGATGATATTAGGAAGATTATGAAAACAAAGAGTAATTTTAATATCTCTTTTTATAAGCGATCTACGAATCGTGTTGCTCATGTTTTGCCTTGAGCACATGTCTTTATCTCAAATCAGAGAATTAGTTATGATGATAATTGTGATTGTATTGTAAGTCAGGTGGTGAGCGATATGCTTATTTAATATAATTAGTTGGTTTTACGATAAAAAAATATTCAAACAAATTATCACTTGCCTTTATACAAACTTATAAGTTATACTCTCCCTTTCTTAAAGACGTAAACATCTCTTATCAATGTTCACGGAAATTGAAAAGAAAAAAGGGAAATTACCCGAAATAGGACTAAAATAGTTTGAAAATTCCAAAATAGGACTGTCATGTTTTTTATTCCCAAAATAGGAGTAATTACTGCCAAGTTTGGAAAATACTGCCATGTTTGAAGTCTGGTACAGCCAAAACATGTCAGTAATTAGTCCTATTTTGGAAATAAAAACATGTCAGTCCTATTTTGGAATTTCCAAACCTTGTACAATTAAAATTTATTCATATGAGAAAAACGTTTAATGAACCATGCAATCATTGTCAGTTAAGAGAAATGTATTTTGAGACAAATCAGATGGTAATTGGTAAAGTAAACTGTTGGGAATCCAGACCAGCTCAGACCTCAATCACCAAAAGCCCAAGGGCTTGCTCACATTCACCACCAGGGTTGCAAAGAGGGAAGACGAAGGGCAACAGTCAACGACCCTCACACAAAAGCCCCAACCCCAGATCCAAAACAGGAAGACCCACCGGAGATATAACCCACCACACTACCAGACTAGAGTGAAGACCCCAATAGGAACCCAAAGGTCTCACCGGAGCATAGCCAGAGCTAAAACTCCTATGGAACCGACACTCTCTCACTCTAGGTCTAGGGTAACTGATCGAGAGACTCATCGGGTAGAGAGAAGGAGGAGCAGATGAAATAGGAGATTCGAGAAGGAACCTGACAAGTATATCAAGGGCCACAAAAGTCACGAGCTAGGTAGAAAACAAATAGGGCGAGTGGGCTTGGTTGGGTAGGCAGCCCAATTGGGCCAGGGCAATAAATAGGAGACCAACTCCTTAAATGAGGTGGACCAAAGGCAACTCAGAGATGGCCCGGGTGAGGTGGACCAATACCATCAACAATCTCCGCCTTATTGGTCCCCCAGGTGGTGTAGAGCACAATTGTGAAAGGGATTATCATCATCGCCGGTGTTTTCTTGTTTTATCTGTTCTTATATAGCCACAATCTAAATTTAGAATACGTTTACAAGACAACAGTTTTTCAAAAGTGAGACATTTAGTCCCCATGTCAGCAGGGTTGAATTCAGAAGCTATTTTGCACAGCTTGATTCCTCCTGTTTCAACAATGTCCCTGATGAAGTGAAACCTGACATCAATGTGCTTGGTCATGTCATGAAATACTGGATTTTTGCACAGTTGGATAGCAGACTGGCTATCAGAGTAAACAGTTACAACCTGTCTAAGAAAACCAACTTCAGATAACATACGTTTCAGCCAGATAGCCTCTTTAAAGGCCTTAGTGACTGTAACATGTTCAGATTCAGTAGTAGAAAGTGGGATTTCCAACTTATGCAAGAACCACACAAAGTAAAAATATAGGAAGTAGTAGACTTCCTATTATCCCTATCATTAGCATAATTGGAATCAACATAGCCAGTAAGTAAAATATCAATATCAGTTTTAGAGAATACAAGACCATGAGAATTGGTACCCTTAAGTTACCTAAGCAACCATTTCAAGGCATTCCAATGTGGCATCCGAGGGTTGGCCATATATCTGCTTAAGCACCTAACAACATAGGCTATGTCAGGCCTGGTGCTTAGAATTTCTACACATCAGATTTATGTTCTAGCAAGCAGACCCAGACTTTTCTAGAAAAGTCATCAATTATGGACAGAAAATACTTCCTACCCCCATGGGTAGGCACACTAGAAGGACCCCATTCATCATCATGTATGTAGTCAAGGACAGTTTTGGACTTAGGCTCACTAGGGTAGCTAGAAACAGGAAACTGAACCCTATGTTGTTTTCCTAACACACAACCTTCACAGAATGGTATAGGTGACACCAAGTCATTTCCAAAACACCCATTTTTTTGCAAAATGTGTAATCCTTTATTACTCATGTGACCAAGTCTTTGGTGCCAAAGCACAGACTTGTCACTAAGTACAACATTAGCATTTTTAGAAAAAGGTTTAGCATGAACAACATACAAATTATTTTGTTTCAAAGCCTTGAATAAAGCAAGAGAGTTTTTCAAGATTTTCATACACTCATTCCCCCATTTACCCTCAAGACCACATTCTTCAAAAGCAGAGACTGAAAGTAGGTTATGCCTTAAATCAGGTACATGTCTAACATTTTTATTTGAAAAACAGTTCCATTTTAAAATTTTAGACAGATGTCACTGATACCAAGGACCTTACACCTTTTACTATCAGCTAGTGAAACAAAACCAGTTTCACACAAGTTATAGGAGGAAAAGAGAATCCTTAAAAGGGGTCATATGGTAGGTACAACCTGAGTCAATTAACCAATCAGTTTCAGTCAAACTACTGAGCACAGAATTAGCTTGATCACCGACCATAAAGACTTCATCTTCTACATCCTTATTGGTCACAACGTTAGCCTGGTCATTCTTTTTAGGTTGGGTACAATCTTTAATGAAATGTCATGGATTGCCATAGTTGTAACAGACCCTTTTCCTAGACTTAAACCTTTTCTTTCCAGGTTGCTTATTCACTTTGTCATGATTATCCTTCTTAGGATACCTAGACCTGCTTTTAGACCTCCCTCTAACAAACAAAGCTTCCCCAAATACCCTATGATGACTCCTATAGTGTTTTAAGTCCAGTTCTTTACTTCTTAGGCCATTAATAACAATATCTAGGGTTATATCATCCCTCCCATACTTAATGGCTGACGTCATTATAGGAATCAGGTATAACATTGAGTAAAACTATAGCAGTGTAGTCATCTATATGTTTATCCCCAGCCTGCGTAATGTTTTGGATTAGCTTATTAAAAACATCTAGGTTTTCATCAATATCTTTTGTTAGGTCAAGTCTGAACCTAAAAAACTTTTCCAACAAAAAGAGTTTGCCAGGAAGGGAAGTATCAGTATATAGAGACTCAAGTTTGTCCCAGAGGGCTTTAGCAGACTCAATGACTCCAACCTTTCTAAGGACAGAGTCAGACAGATTTAAGTATATAGTTGAGCAGGCTGTTTCATTCATTTCAACTTGTTTAGGTTTATCCTCAGTTTCTAAGTATTGTCCAGTAACAGCTCTATACACTTTCTGTTGAATTCACACACATTTTATCTTCTGTTTCCATATATCGAAGTCAGTCTTACCATTAAAAGGCATCATACCATATAGGTTTGAAGCCATGATAACAGTCTACACACCAAGCTGCTGAGATAAAGGTAATATAAAGGCTAACCCTAGTGGTTTAGGCCGCGGACTAAGTGACCACGCAGTTCCGGGGCCACTAAATTGGCTGGCAGGGAATCACTTAGCCCTAACCTCAGGTGCCTTAGCCAGCTAGGGGTTAGAAACCACACTATTACCAGAACTCAAAATACAGAAATTGACAAGGCTGACTTGATCAGAAGAATAAAAAAGAAATTAACACAACAGTAATAAGGCACACTACAACAATACTGAGAGATGTTCAGAGGCAATAGCACATAGGGGGTGACAAATTAAAGATTAATACACACAGGAAGCCAATTTAATAAGCCAATCAAAGTTCATAGATAACCAGTGGCCAAGTTCGACACAGATTGGACCACTCATGCACAATCGAACCACACCTAGGGTTTCTATAGATCTGTACTAACAGATACTGTACATGCAAGGGTTTATCTAAGGTTTCTACTCGGCAGACCTATAACCTAGGGTTACAGATCTACCCATGCGGCACAGAAGCCGGTGGCACTCCAGCAGCCCAAGATTAGGGTTTACCTTTTATACCTGAGCGGGTGTCACTGAGAGACAACCCGACTTACCAATCTCTGATGGAGCTCCAGGCATTACCAGGTGTGGGAGTTCTCCGGCGAGCTTCCGACGTCAGCGAGAGGCAGTAACATCCAAGCTCTGATACCAATGATGGGAATCCAGACCAGCTCAGGCCTCAATCACCAAAAGCCCAAGGGCTTGCTCACATTCACCACCAGGGTTGCAAAGAGGGAAGACGAAGGGCAACAGTCAACGACCTTCACACAAAAGCTCCAACCCCAGATCCAAAACAGGAAGACCCACCGAAGATATAACCCACCACACTACCAGACTAGAGTGAAGACCCCGATAGGAACCCCAAGGTCTCACCGGAGCATAGCCGGAGCTAAAACTCATATGGAACCGGCACTCTCTCACTCTAGGTCTAGGGTAACTGATCGAGAGACTCATTGGGTAGAGAGGAGGAGCAGATGAAATAGGAGATTCATGAAGGAACCAGACAAGTATATCAAGGGCCACAAAAGTCACGGGCTGGGTAGAAAACAAATAGGGCGAGTGGGCTTGGTCGGGTAGGCAGCCCAATTGGGCCAGAGCAATTAATAGGAGACCAACTCCTTAAATGAGGTGAACCAAAGGCAACTCAGAGATGGCCCGGGTGAGGTGGACCAATACCATCAACATAAGCATATAAGATTTTTGAAAAGAAAAACGTCAAACTATATTAATTTAACAAATGGTTTGCAGTTTCAATCAGATAATAAATGAACTTCATTTAAACTCAAGAACAATCATTCGATTATATTCTAAAATGGTCACCTCCAAAGAGCAGCGCGAATCGCTAACCATCAATCGGGCAACATAGAGTTCTTGTTGACCCTTAAGGTCACCGTACTCTTTACCACATCAACAAACTCAAAATAGCCGAAAATTCCTCTCAGTCTGAGATCAAACATAAAAAAGTTTCCCCAAAACAGAGCAAAGCTATTTGCTAAACATATGGGAACTTCGAGACAAATAAAAGCCACAAGCACCTCAGACAAGTCACGAACACAAACAACCAAAAAAAGTAAAAAGTCTAAAGAAACATAAATAAAGATGGAAAGAAATATAGAGCGATAAATCGCGTGTGGCCAAATCCAAACTTGAAATGGCGTCCTAAGCACTATTTCGATATAATTTCCATATTTGAAATAATTTTGTGTTTAAAAATATCATTGATCAAACTTGACCTTCGTTGACCAATAAAAGTCAATATGACTATGTTTTATGGAACATATGGAGTATGTAAAATAACTAAAATTAAACTCTATACTAACTTCAGTCGATTCATGCAGAAAAATAGTTTCAACCTTACTTATTTTGATTGTTAAAAAATTCAACATAAGAAACCAAATGTTACAAAAGTTACGTATTTGTTAAATTTAATATACCAAAGTATCAAAAGAAACGAAACCAAAGTATCAATTTTCTGTTCAATTTGATTCAATTCAGTTGAATCTAAACATTTTGTCCAGCCCTAGAAATTATTATGTACTATTCGCTTCGTCCTGTTAAGATTGTTCCATCTTTTCTTTTCCTTCCGTCCTACTAACATCATTGCATACCATATTTGATAAAATTTGTGCGCTTCTAAATCGTTCTTACTTTATTCTTACTTTATCAATACAATACCAGCCACATAAATCCACTTTTCTTAATAACCGCATCATATCCTTATGTCACAGTGTTAGTAGGACGGAGGTAATATCAAATACCAATTTCTGCCCAATACAAAGTAAATATGCTAGGTGTACACAAAATGTGTACGCCTTTGACATCCCGTGTAAAAGCCTCCCACTTTTTACCCCACTCACCCCCCTCATGTCCCTTCCAAAACTCCTACCCCCACTTCCACACTATTCCCCGGTAGTTTTGAACTATCCCGAAAACCCGACGTGTGTGACCTCCCCTGCCACCCCATGAAGTCTGGCGTGTGCGACCTTTCCGGTGTGTATGCCCCCCGCTCATCTTACCCTTTCGAATCCATTTTGCATATAAAGAACTCGTTTATCGCAGCCGCCATACCATGAACCACCTCTCTCCTTCAGCGAGTTGTGATAGTTCGTTGGCACCCCTCACTTTATTGTAACTCCCAAACACCCCCCAATTCGTTGCAACTCCCAAACAGACCCATTTGTCCGTAAATGCCCTCTGATTTAAAACCTAGGCGGTTTGTAGTAAAGGTTTGATGGTATGGTGCGAACAAGATTGACAAAAATAGCTGAATGGTAACCTTTTGATCCACTTGCGTAGTACCCAAATTTTGTATAGTATTTGTTGAGTATATTACCCCGCTCTACTACTGTTCAGAGGCCCAATACACCGCCCCGGTACGGGGCCCAGTCAGCGAGGATCATTTAGGCCAACCGGCCCATTGAGGCCTACTCGGCCCATTCTGGCCCAACACGGCCCATTTAGGCCCATTGGCCCATGGAGAAAAACCCTTACCCCCTCCCCCCATCTATAAATAGGAAGCCAAGTTTCCTGATTAAAGGATCTGATTTTTGGCTCTCCTCCCCCTCATAACTTCATTCACGGTATTTCTTCCTTAGAGATTAGCAAGCTTCTTCAACCTCCATTAATGGAGTGCAATGGTGAGGAGAGCATATTAATGAGAAAGAGCGGGCTTGGACGTTAGCCTAAAAAGTCTCAATTCTGATGGTTTGAAGACCTTATGGTTACCAACCCAAGAAGTTCAACAAAAGAAATGCCGCCAATTCTGAATATTGAAACATAAACTTCGCATTGTACGAGTTTCCTCATGTTCTACATGTAATGGCTTATAATTCTTGTTATCTTTTGTCTTGTCATCTTTATGTCCTCATCAAACACCTAGTTGTTTGTATGGCACACATTTTAATATGCCAGACAAACATTGCAAAGCTTCAAGACAGACAATTCGTTCAGTCATACAGACAACCCATCACTAAACTCAGATATATCCTTCCCAATGAAGTCCATTCAAGAAGATGAATGAGGGAAAGATGATGATTGTCGTTTGCTTTCACTATAGCTTGGTTGATCGTCTAAAAAAATGGCGGAAGTATTGAAGAGTGCAGCCGTTAAAGCCAGATGAGAGAGACTGATATGAGAGAAGTTTGGAAGTGGGACTTAAAAGATAAGAACCATTTCTGGTTTACATATTTTGATGTACATTCCTTATACGGTCTTTTACAATGCTCACATACGAATTGAGTATTTTGTTACAAACTGCTTGTGTACACCCACAAAACTAGGGAGATGTACAACAGGCATACATAAAAAAACATATAACTCTAGTTTTTAAAAGATAATAAAAATTGAGAGATTGTATATGAGCTATCAAAGATGTACACATTTTGTTACGCTATGGTTGAGATATACTCCTATCATACACGTTTATAATACACGAAAGTGGTACATGGGTCGTAGTACGGTCTGCAACAAAAGTGGGTTACCCTTGCAACAAACCTATTAGTGCAGTTTGCTCGAAAAATCTTCTCTTCCCATCTCCCCCTTCTGTCTTGGAGATTTTATATAAAAATAGTTACTATATATAGATATAGATTCCTTTTTCAGAGTAGTTAGAAATACAAAACCCTAAAAGGGGTTCTCTGCAAGGAAATTCGCCGCCAGCTCCATCTCTATCTCAGCTTCGCCCCATTGTACCCTTCATAGACCTTGTACTAGTTTTGCGTTTTATTGCTTGTGAAAACGCTTTATTGTTGTTCTTTGTACAACCATTTGCAGTAATCGATTTGATATAGCTGATTTTTGAGGTTCTTTGGTTGCGTGATCAGAGAGCCCACACGATTTTCCAGCGTTTTTAGGTTCAGCTGGCGGTAGTTGTTGGATGGTTGAGTAATTAATTGGTTGTTTGTTCAACTCGTGAATATGTTATCTGGATTCAGTAGTAGGCCAGTCACGGGAAACAATGAAAATTCTTTTGGAGATGATCTGGAAGAGGAGATAGGTCTGTTGCTTGGTGAACAGAAGCGTCAAGAAGCTGATGATCTTGAAAAGGAACTTAATTTGTATAGAAGTGGCTCAGCTCCTCCCACCGTAGAAGGCTCTTTTAGTGCAGTAGGTAGCCTCTTTAAGCATGGGGGTGGTGGTGCCACTGGCGCTGGTGGTGATGGCAGTGGAGGTTTCTCCACCATTCAAGAATTTGCTCGGAATAAAAACGGCAATGGGTTCATATCAGAGGAGGATCTTAGGTCCGACCCTGCGTACTCATCTTACTATTATGCTAATGTGAACATGAACCCTAGGTTACCTCCTCCTCTATTGTCCAAAGAGGACTGGAGGTTTGCTAAGAGATTACAAGGAGGGAGCCCTGCTGTAGGAGATAGGAGAAATGTGACCAAGAATGATACTTCCCCCGTTGGTAGATCACTTTTTTCCCTGCCACCTGGATTTAACCCGAAGGAGGAGATGAAGAATGAATCAGAAAAGTTACAGGGTTCAGTTGAGTGGGGTGGTGATGGTCTCATTGGGTTGCAGGGATTAGGATTGGGTGCAAAACAGAAGAGCATAGCTGAGATATTTCAGGTGGATATTATGTATATATGAATTGCTTTTATATTCGTCTATATATTTTCTTGGTTTTACTGATGAATGGTTTACGTGCAATGCTGCTGTATGGGTTTTTAAGTTCTGAATTCTATTTTACTGATCAATGTTTTGGTACCAAGTCAACCGAGATTGTATAAGGTTATGATGCTCTGAAAGGTCAATTTATGCAGTATGATTAAAATTCATATGGTTTCATATACCTGAAAATGGATTTCTCTTAAAAGTGGTGTGCATTTTAACTCTTGTGTTCCTTTCCTTGTACTTATGCAAAGTTCCTGCCTTTCTCTTGCCACTAATTTATCATGTTTTGTAGTAAATTAACTCTTAGAGCATTTTCTTGATCGGAAGCCTTAGTGGCTGCTTTATTTGGGGAAGGGGGGGGGGGGGGGGTACTATGGATAATTGGACACTAATGAGTTTTTATTGAAAACTTAGACTCATCTTGAAGATGTTGCCTTTGGTTCTGCTATCAACATATACTCAAACAAGAAGGTAGCTCTGTCAAACAATAATTTGAAAATATTCATGCATTGGATTTCTATAGTTTTTAATAAAGGAAAGTATTCTGCACAGGATAAAATACTCTTGTGTGCTCGATGCTCATTAGAATTAATCTTGTAATTTCTGGCTTGAATAATACTCCGTAAGTCTTTAAGCAGTAGTCTTTTTTCTGGAAAGAATCCTCATTGTGGAAGCTTCTTAAACCATATTGCGTTGCTTATATTATTGATAAAAGTGAATGTGTGCTGGTCCATTCTTTGTGTTTTTTCTATATGTTAACAAATAATTCTTAACTATCATTCTGGCTGACCTGAACTTGTGATTGTTGTAGGATGACCTCAACTGCGCCCCTTTTTCGGGCAGTCACCTTTCACGCCCAACTAGCTGCAATGCATTTTTAGGGAATGACGAGTCTTTGACTTCTGCAGAATCTGAGCTATCTCACATCCGTCATGATCTTTCATCCTCAGATCCATTAAGGTCGACAGCCCATGATTTATCAGGTGCTCATAATGTTGGTCTGCCTACATCATATTCATATGCTGCCGTTCTGGGAGCCTCCCTGTCAAGAAGCACCACACCTGATGCTCAACGTGCTGCTAATGGTTCAAGTCGTTGTGTTACTCCTATTGGTGGTGGGAGGGTTGCTACACTAGAGAAAAGTTCTATTCATAGTCCAAACACATTAAAGGGTGTCAACTCTAGTATAAGTGATCCCATTGATCTTGTTGCTTCTTTGGCTAGCATGAACCTTTCAAATGGTATGGTAGCTTTATAGGGTCATTTTCCTTTGAGTTAATACCCGATTTTGGCCCTTCGATTATACAGTACTCCCTCCATACCGCTAAGATTGTCCCAGACACTATTCACTTGGTCAACACAAATAACTTTTAATCTCTCTTACTTTATATATCAAATTTTCATCAAATTTAATTCTGGTTTTTGCGACTTTGTAAAGTTTTTAATGTAGTTTTTGATTATGTATTTTTTTTTTCTAAAAATAATTTGAGTGCGGATAGGGATCCGTTGCTTTATCGTCGGTCAAGCATCGTATACCGAATTGTCCCAAACATAGTAGGACGGAGGTAGTATAACTCAATCTGGTTCCCAACTTTCTATCTGAAATCAATTTGGGTATATGAAAATAAGCCTCTTGTAGTCCCTTGCCATATTTTAAACTAAATTTGAATTGTATCTTCTTACGCTGAAGTCTACATTCGGTCCAATGTACATTGTTGAGGACCATATTGAGCTCTGATTTGGGTCTTCTTCTGATGGATTAATTAAAACAACATCCTAATAAATATAGAGTAAAAAAGCCCCAGGACTTAACTCGGTCCAAGTCGTCTGGTCCAGGACCAAAATGAGTCCCATAGAAAGAAAAAGACCAAATTGAGTAATAGTCTGTAGTTGAGATACTAAATGGCTATGAATTCTTAATTTTATATGTTGTAGACAATAAATTTAGCTGTAATTGAACATTGCAGGTAGTCTGAGTAACACAAAACAACATGCTTACTTGAAGAAATCTGAATCTGCATATTATAACTATCCTTCCGCTTCTCAACGGGCACAGTATAACTCTGATACTGGTGATGATCATCATCATAGTTCAATTTTCCAATCTAATATGCAAAAATCTGTGTTTGCCTCAAATGGTTCATACGTTAAAGCTTCGCCGTCTTTAAAACTAAATAGTGGAGCTGGCTTACGTTGTCATCATCCTAATTTTGACAGTTCATATTCAAGTTATGACTTGAGCGGTCAATCTGCCAATTTCAATTCAACCCAGCATGGCAGCTTTAATTTCCCCCCCTTGTATGAAAATGCAGCAGCTGCATCTGCTGTGGAGTTCCCACGAATGGACTCAAGATTTACATCTGATCAGCACCTCAGCAGGGTAAGGAATCATATAGCAGCAGGTCCTGCTGCAATGCAGGCACAATTTATGGATCCAATGTATGTTCAGTACTTACTTCAGCTTGCAGCACTTAATGCTCATTCTTCGGATCAGGATTGTATAGATAGTGAATTCATCAACTTGCTTCAGAAAGCTAGTAATGCCTTATCTTATCGGAAACCACAATTTGGCGTTGCATTCAATAGTAAAAGTATGGGTTCTAGTAATCATCATGGCTACTATGGGAGTCCTGCATTTGGCGTTAATATGTCATATCCTGGTAGTCCAATGGCATGTCCTGTAATTCCAAACTCTCCTGTGGGACCCGGCAGTCCTGTGAGGCATGGTGATTATAGTATTGGATACATAGCAGGATTGAGAAACTCAGGTGCCAGTGTCATGGGAACGTGGAACTTGGATAACACGGAGAACGGCTATCCCTCTCTTCTGGAAGAGTTCAAGGGAAATAAGGGAAAATGTATTGAACTATCAGAGATTGCAGGTCATGTAGTTGAGTTCAGGTATGGAAGTTATAATTCTGCATTTCATTCTTCAGATGTGGTTTTTTACAGTTTTGCAAGTGTTCGATGATTTGAGTGGCTTTCTTAGAAGTAACTTTTCTTATGAACTGCTATTGGTTATTCTTCATTCTTACAACCATTTTTACACAAAACCTTGTTTTATGAAACTGACCTATTCAAGATTGTACCCAAACACAAACTCTTCTTCCCCAAATAATTTTTACCAAACTAACGATGAAAATGAACTTTTGATAAATACTTTTGGCCAACTGAAGTCCAAACACATGAATTTATGTATGTCTGGGTAGTCACTATCTGATAAGTTTCTTTTAAACATTTTGTATCAGTGCTGATCAGTATGGGAGCAGATTCATTCAGCAAAGACTAGAGACTGCCACAACTGAGGAGAAAAACATGGTTTTCGAGGAAATTATTCCTCACGCATTTACACTCATGACAGATGTCTTTGGTAATTATGTAATCCAAAAGGTATTCAGCGGTCCTCGCCTTGGAGCATTTGAAGTGCTTGACAATGTTTCAGAATGTATGAAGTGCTACTTGCTCTGCTCTCTATTATGCTGTAACGATTATCTTTTTTTTTTCAGTTTTTTGAACATGGAATAGCAACTCAAAGAAGAGAGCTAGCTAACAAGATTTTTGGGAGTGTATTAACACTAAGCCTCCAAATGTATGGCTGTAGAGTGATACAGAAGGTAAAACCAGTAAATATGGACCATATGCACGGATGCACTTACTTGTCAATGACCTCTACCTGATTTTGTGCATATAGGATCTATCATACTATCATTACCTCTCATTTTTTAGTACTCCCAGTTCTGAAAAGGAGTCATGTTTTACAACTTTTAACTCTGGAAAGGTACAATTATTGTAAATTACTAATATGTTTAAGGTGTTGCTTCGTAAAAAAATATTGAACTTGCTTCAACTGGTTTGGAACTCTCTTTTGGGAAAAACCACAATAAACTCAATAAGAATCAGTTGCTATAATTGGAATACTCTCTCTTTGGGAAATGTAGCTTCTTTTGCTGAGTTTTTTTAGATATTTGTATGTACCACAGGTTTCATTTCTGAACATGTTTCTTGTTTAAGGGGATGAGTTGGTAATAAATGAACATGCTATTTCTTTTATCTTCTTCAAGATAAGTGATATAATATGACCACCAAACAGGCAATAGAGGTAGTGGATGTGGATCAGAAGATTAAAATGGTTGAGGAGCTGGAAGATCATGTCATGCGTTGTGTACGTGATCAGAACGGGAATCATGTTATCCAAAAGTGTATTGAATGTGTACCAGAAGATCATATTCAGTTCATTATTTCCACTTTTTTTGGTCAAGTCGTCACACTGTCTGCTCATCCATATGGGTGTCGAGTAATTCAGGTGGAAGGAGAATGGAACCGTTGATTTATCTCTAAATAGATTTAGTGCTTTTGAGATATGTGCTATTATCATTGTGTGAAACTTTTCTGTTTTGCAGAGAGTACTAGAACACTGCAAGGACCCACACACACAGAGTAAAGTGATGGAAGAGATTCTTGCATCTGTTAGCACATTAGCACAAGATCAATATGGTAATTATGTTGTACAGGTATGTATTATTAATATCTACTGCTAATGCTGCTTTTTATTGTAGATTAATTATGTTGATAAGCATGATTTCATAGTGTTGTATGATTCTTGTAGTTTCCATCCCAAAAATAAGTCCCATTTGAATACTTAAATTTGTCCCACAAAAAGAGGCATTCATGATCAGTAAACTAATTTTGATTATATTTAATGTATTTTTCTAGTCTCTCAAAAATATAGCTAAGGCAATAATGAACCTTGGTGAAAGATGACCTTTTTAGGCCCCATTATGGAGTATCATTTTCTCCCAAAACAGTAATTTGTACTCAATTATTGTTCAGTGGGTGAAACATGTGGTTAATTGGTTTCAACTTCCCTTTGTTACATTCACATGTCACTATAAATGCACCGTTTATTTTTTGCTTTCTCGTACTCACTTTGACATATTTTATTTTACCCCACAACCTTGTCAGCATGTACTGGAGCATGGGAAGCCACATGAACGGTCAATCATAATTCAGGAATTAGCTGGGAAGATTGTTCATATGAGCCAACAAAAGTTTGCTTCAAACGTCGTAGAGAAATGTCTTACTTTTGGTGAACCCAATGAAAGACAACTACTGGTGAATGAGATGCTTGGCACAACAGATGAAAATGAGCCCCTTCAGGTTTTGCACTCATTTCCTTTTGCTTCATAACAATTTTATTTTTTTGAAAAAAATCATTTGTTCTATGTTTTCATTTTTCAATTGTTTCTTAGGTGTTGTCCTTTTAATGTTCTTTCGTTTATCATTTTGTAATGCAGGCTATGATGAAAGATCAGTTTGCAAATTATGTTGTACAGAAAGTTCTGGAAACTTGCAGTGATCAAGAGCGGGAATTAATCCTTTCACGAATAAAAGTCCACTTGAATGCGTTGAAGAAGTACACATACGGAAAACATATTGTTACTCGCGTTGAGAAACTCGTTGCTGCTGGGGGTCAGTACTTTCCTATCCACACCATTTCAATCCTCTCCTTTTATTGTCCCCTGTTTGGTTGAAGCTCTAGGACTGGGAGACCTATAGATGCCTTCAAACTGTCATATTCCTCTCCGCCAATATATTTTTTATGGGAAAATAACTTTCAATAATATATTAGCCACAGACAAAACTATTCCCCACTTTAACTCTTGTACTTTTAACACTTCCATTTCAATCTCCCTTTCTATCATTCCCAGCCCCTTGAACCAAATATTAATATATTGCCTCTAACTATTCTTCCAACTATAATGCAGAAAGGAGAATGTCTGCACAGGTCCCAAATGCGGCATAGATATTAATATAAATATATAGAGAAGTATGAATGTACAGCTAACCTGAGGCTAGTTTGAGCGACCCCCTCCCCACCCCCACTTTCTCTTCCATGGGCTGTGAATGTCAATAAAGTTGTTGCTCGTGCTAGAGATCTGTACATTCTGTAGTTTATGTCTCTATAATATAGAACCAGGTTAAGCTTAAAGGCTGCTTAGAGTGGAGGATGAGTTATTCTGTAAAAATGACACCCACAAGGGCCACAAGGCAATAGTAGCAGTAGTTATATATATTATTGTTGTGACCGCACAAGAGTGCTTTTAGCTCTTAACTATGTTCTTGTTGATTTATCCAAGGTCGGGTTTTCACTTTTTATGTATGGTTTGTGTGATTAACTTTTGAATGAAATAGATTTATCGACTAATGTCTTTATTGCGGAAATTAAGGTGCATAGAATTCAAACGAGAATATTCATGATTCTAAATTCTAATATTTTATAAATTTGTGAATCAAAACGTCATTTGTAAATTGTAACTCTTTGAAAAAGGATGATGAGACTGGACATGTTTTGGGATTTTTTGTATTGCTAAAATGAATCACGATAAAACTGAATTTACATTTTAAATTTAAAAAAGAAGACTAAAGCACTAAACGTGTGACTAGTATGCGTATTTTGGAAAATAAAGAGTGTTTAAAGTGAAAAGTGTGAAATGTTCCCTTATTTCGTTATTATGTACCTTTACGTAATTACGTTGAGAAATTGTACTAATAGAATCATCAAATCTGAAATTCAATATACAAAAAGAGAGTTACAATTTACGAATGATGTTTTGTTTTATGTAAAATTAGTAAACCATTATTAGTGACTGTCGATATCTTAGATATCACTATCATGTGTTTTGGGAGGGCGATTGCCAATTTGGTCACAATGGTTAGGACTTATCGGATTTGTTACCAGGTTTACTGGTCGACAGTTTTGGAGACCATGACTGTTTTAGGATTAGGTGGTACCGCCGTACCGGTTTAGTTTCAATGAACCAATTAGTATCTAGTCCAGTGGTAGGTAATACCTATGTTGCACGGATACGCGGATACGGGTACACGGTACGGTGATACAACAACTTCAAAAATTATAGGATACGAGTATTTGGAGGTATATTTATAAATAATAATAATATATGGTATAATTTGCAAATAAATATAATTCAGAGGTTCATAAATAAAATAATAACAGTACCAAAAATTAGCAGTTATAATAAAATTTCAAAGATTAGCCTAAAAAGACTAAAGTACTAACATTTCGATTTAAATTCAAAAAATATTTTTGGTTCTCTATTTGCATTTAAATCTAAGTCTTTTAACAAGACTGGTGATGGAGTATATGGCCCAGGGACCCCCGGCCCGTAGACTCCCACTTCTCCTAAACAAGTCCATTGAGCCCAGAGAACGTCTCAGGCCCAAATACAACGGCCCGAGCCTCAAAGTAGCCCAGAATACACACTGGGTGCCTTCGGCCTCCTTGGCCGAAGGCTCCGAAACTCACAGGATAGCCTTCTCTGGCATAAGAAGCTGCTCAGAGGAAACGGGCGAAGACATGAGCCTTCGGCATTCCCACGCCCTCGGCACCAGGGGAAGCCTCCGGCTGAACCAAGCCTTCGGCTACACAGGGAGCCCTCGGCTACACAGGGAGCCCTCGGCTGCACAAGGAGCCCTCGGCTACACAAGGAGCCTTCGGCTGAACAGGCTCGATCATCAAAGATTCCTTTTAGAGACAGCCAACCACCGCATTTAATGCCACGTCACATCCGCCAACCGCAATCAATGCGGTTGACGTACCACTGCCGGTGCCACTAGGCTGATGTGACCCTTCGGCCGTTGGATTACTGACACGTGTCCTCTCATCGCATTTATTGCTGCTATAAATAGCAGCCCATTTCTCCTTGTAATGGACATGATCTGCATCTCAACTCCACATCTCGAGTTCATTTAATAAAATCGACTCTCTCTCCTCCTATTTGCTCTGACTTCTCTCTAAGTTATTCCCGCAATAACCCCTCGGATAAGATACCCCCCGGGTAGACTATCCATCATTTGGTGCTCTCGTTGAGAGGTCAGAACAATCAAGTAAGAAACCCTCCCCTTCTACCAAACACAAAACACTCACAAAAAATGGGAAGAACCACCCGTGCCCAATCCAAAACCCTGGAGGAGAACCACGTAGCCCCCGGCGAAACCAACGGGGCTGAGGCCTCCAACAGGCTCTTGGTGCCGGAGGGTGGTATCATCCTCGAATTAGAGCAGGCTACTGCTGACCTCCGTCAGCAGCTACAGAAGAATGCCCCTGATGCCCGCATTGGCCTTGATAATCGAAGGAGGGATCGGAGTGAGAACCAAGTTCCTCCTCCGGCCTCGGCCATCGATCTTCAGGCTGCCTTTGCGGCCTTTGTTCAAAACATGGCTCTCAATTCCGGAGCCCTCGCCTCTCAGGCACCCCTACAGCCCTATGCTGGAGGGAATGTTATCAACCTACCACCACTCCCTCCTTTGTTCAACAATCCCCCCCCCCCCCCGGGGATTGGAAACGCTGAGGGAGTCATAGCGCAGGATACCGCCTCCCAGGAGGCTCAATCCAGGGATAAGCGCCCCATGATGAAGGAGAAACCCCGGACCTCCGCACTTGAGAGGCTTGGGGGAGCTCCCGGACGCCGAGGGGTCCAAGACCGCCTCGGCAGACAAGAATTCAGCAGGCCCCAGGAGAGTGGAGCCTCCGCTTCGGGGGCCGAGGGCGTGCCTCCCCCTCGAAGCAAAGGCAAAGCCCTCCTCCATGCCAATGACGCCAGGCACCAAATCACACAGGCGCAATCCTTCCGGGCCAACTCCCGAGGGGTTGCCCCGAAGGATCCCAAGGATGAGATTATCGAGGCCCTCCTCCGCCAACTGGAGGAGAATCGTCAGGCACCGCCGACGGCTTCCACAGCTAGGCCAGATCCGGAGTACGCTGACCTCCGAGCACAGGTGGAGGAAATGAAACGTAAACTTGCCGAAGGCTCAGGCGAGCCCCTCATTCAACTCCGCACTAGGACGCCCTTCACCCCAAGGGTGCTGGCGGCCAAGATTCCCCAAAAATACCGGGGGCAACCTATCAAGCCGTATGAGGGGAAGACAGATCCCCAAGAACACTATAGCCGCTATCAAAATAGCATGATGATGATGGGGGCCTCGGATGAATACTTATGCCGTTGGTTCCTTTCCACCTTGGAGGGACCCGCGTATGAGTGGTTCAACCGGTTGCCCGAAGGCAGCATTGATTCTTGGCAAGAACTTGCCCACCGCTTCCTTACACAATTTGCTGGGAGGCATCGCTCAAAGAAGCACTTCTCCCACCTCCTAAACGTGAGACAACAGAAGGAGGAAACCCTTCGGAGTTTCCTGGAACGCTGGAGGCAGGCCTCCCTCGAGGTCGAGGGCGCCGATGACAGGACCCTAATGGCCCTCTTCCACACCGTCCTCCGCAACGGTAACTTTTCCCGGAGCCTTATCACTGATCCCCCCCGCGATTATACAAAGGCCCTTCAGCGGGGGGACCGATATGCCGAAGCGGAGGAGATCGAGAAGGACCGCCGCAACACGGATCCTTCTCAGAAGAATGAAGGCAGGAATCGGCCCGGAGGACCTCCTCCTCCGGCCAACCGCGAGGCTCAATATAATGATCGCCCCCGAGGTGGCCAAGCCAGAGTCGGGGGCGGTTACAAGAATAATCCGAAGGCATGGGCGCAACCCGTCCTCCTCGAGCACCCACGCACTCCCTTGACGCATCCCGTCAGCGTCATCCTTGATCATGCAGAAGAGCGGGGGCTCGTTGAGCGAGACTCCCGTACACCCCTCGAGATTTATGCCATCGGTCCTGATGAGCCCTACTGCCGCTTTCACCGCCACCATGGGCACAAAACCGACGACTGCCACCAACTGAAAAACGCAATTGAGAGGCTGATACAGGCAGGCCACTTATCTCAGTTTATCAGGGGCCCTCCTCCCCAGGGCCCCCCTCATCATCAAGGGCCTCCGCCGAAGGCAAACAAGTGGGTGAACCCCAACACCATCCCCTTGGGAAACCCACAGGGGAAGAAGCGCGAAATTGGGGGCCTCGATGACGAGGGAGAGGGCTCCCAACAACAATACAAGCGCCACATTCATATGATCAACGGCGGCAACACCGGAGGCGATTCAACAAGCCAAAGGAAGAAATGGGCACAGTCCCTTTACATTGGGGAAGTCAATCACATACCCCCAACTAAAAGGCCGAGGGCGGATCCAATCTTCTTCACGGATGCGGACCTCCCCTCGGGTTCTCTGCCGCATAGGGATGCCCTCGTCATCCGCACTGAGATCAACGACGCCATCATCCACCGGACTTACGTCGACACGGGGAGTTCTGTCAACGTCATGTATCTCAGCACTTTCCAAGAGTTGGGACTCGACAGGGGGTCCCTCCGACACATCAACACCCCCCTCTCCGGATTTACGGGGGATAGCATAGACGCCGAAGGCGTCATCACCCTCATGGTTGAATTCGGCGACGGATCCCATAGAGCCAAGCTCGAAGTGGAATTCGTCGTCGTCAACCTCGACTGCGCACACAACATCATCCTCGGCCGGCCCGCCCTCGAGGATTTGGAGGCCGTCATCTCTATGAGGCATCTCTGCCTCAAGTTCCCCACACCCACCGGCATCGGCTACTCGAGGGGGAATCAAAAGCTCTCCAGGGCATGCTACCTTCAACTTACCAAGAAGGTTAGTAAAACTGAATTTCGGATTGACACCATCACCGCCAAGGCCTTGGAGGAAGAAGAAAGTAGGCCGAGGGCTGAGCCTGCCGAGGAGACCGAAGACTTGATACTCGATCCGGCCAAGCCGGAGAGGGTCCTGAAGATTGGAGCCAAGCTCCCCGAAGACCTGAAGACTGGCATCACCGAAGCCCTCCGCGCCTACTCCATTGTTTTTGCATGGGGGCCGGAGGACATGCCGGGAATTGACCGAAGGGTTATCACCCACCGCCTAGCGGTGGACCCTTCGGCCAAACCAGTGCAGCAACGAAGAAGACCCCTCTCGGCCGAGAGAAGGGAGTTCGTGAAGAAGGAGGTATCCATGCTCCTCTCCATCAAACACATTAAGGAGGTGAAATACCCCTCCTGGTTGGCAAACGTAGTCCTCGCACAGAAGCCTCCTACCTTCCGCATGTGCGTGGACTACACTGATCTGAATAAGGCATGCCCTATGGACCCCTTCCCTCTGCCAAACATTGATCAACTAGTGGATGAGACCGCGGGATGCGAGATCATGTCATTCCTCGACGCGTTCCGCGGATATCATCAAATCTACATGCATGAGGAAGACACTGAAAAAACCGCCTTCATGACACCCGAAGGCATCTTCTGCTATCTTGTGATGGCCTTCGGTCTAAAAAATTCAGGCGCCACCTACACGCACATGGTAGCTAGGGTTTTTCAAGCTGTCCTAGGACGCACCATGGAGGCTTACGTTGACGACATGATCGTCAAAAGCAAGAAGGCCGGCACCCACGCCGACGACCTCCGGGAAATTTTTGCCATCATGCAAAAATTCAACCTCCGGTTGAATCCAAAGAAATGCACCTTCGGCGTACAAGGTGGAAAATTCTTGGGCTACATGGTAAGCCGAAGGGGTATTGAGGCCAACCCCGAGAAGATTCAGGCCATCATCAACATGGAGCCTCCACGCAACGTCAAAGAAGTTCAACGGCTGACGGGTCGCCTGGCGGCCCTCAACCGATTCCTCTCTAAGTCAGCCGAGAGGGCCCTCCCCTTCTTCCAAATCATGAGGAAGACGGCGGGTTTTCAATGGACATCTGAATGCCAAGAGGCCTTCGATGAACTCAAGAGGTACCTCTCCTCTCCCCCAGTGCTCTCCAAACCAAAGGTGGGGGAGACTTTATACTTATATCTCGGCGTTAGCCCTGTGGCTATAAGCTCAGTACTAATCCGAGAGGAAGACGGCATCCAACATGCCATCTTCTACGTCAGCAAAACCCTCCGGGAGGCCGAACTAAGGTATTCTCCCGTCGAGAAGACGGTGCTAGCCATCGTTTGGACCGTCAAGAAGCTTGGCCATTACTTCCAAGCTCATCCAGTCCAAGTGCTCACGCATCAACCCCTCGGCGCCCTCATGAGGAGTCCCACTAGCTCCTCCCGAATGGTGAAATGGGCCATCTTCCTCAGTCAATACAACATAGATATCCGTCCGAGGCCCGCCATTAAGGGCCAAGCCCTGGCGGACTTCGTAACGGAATGCACCGCGAGATCAGCAACTGACGAGGAGCCTTCGGCACCCCTTGACGAATGGTGGACCCTCTACACCGATGGCTCCTCGGCCACCAAAGCATGTGGAGGGGGAGTAGTCCTCATTACTCCCGAGGGCTTCCGCGCCTATTATGCCGTCCGCTTCTCCTTCAAAGTCTCCAACAACGAGGCCGAGTATGAAGCCCTCCTGTGTGGCCTTCGGCTGGCAGCAAATCTGAAGGCCAAGATGATCCACGTCAAGTGTGACTCCAAGCTTGTCGTGGGTCAAATTTCCGGGGAGTACGAAGCCAAAGAAGGGAGGATGAAACAATACAAAGAAGCGGCTAAGGAGTTGCTCAAGGTGTTTGAGGCACATTCTCTTACCCAAATACCGAGGGCTCAAAACTCCGAGGCCGACATTCTATCCAAGCTCTCGGATGAGTCCCCCGAGCACCTCTCAAAAATTGCAAGAATTGAGGAACTCAGCCTCTCAAGCATCCACGCGAGCCCCGTCATGAACATTAACCTGAGGCCGGAGGATTGGATCTCCGACATCATCGCCTTCATCAACACAGGGCGACTGCCCCAAGATGAAGCCCGCGCAAAGTTAACAAAGCTGAGGGCTCCCAGCTACACCATCGAAAACGGGAGGCTTTACAAGAGATCTTACAACGGCACCCTCCTTCGGTGCCTTCATCAAGATGAAGCCGAAGTCGCCATGGAGGAAGTGCACAGTGGCACTTGCTCAGCTCACCAGGGACCCTTCTCCATGTCCCGAAGGCTCATTGTTCAAGGTTACTTCTGGCCCACGATGGCTAGAGATTGTGCGGATCTAGCCCGGAGGTGCACCGCTTGCCAACACTTTCAGAAGGCCCCCGGCAGACCAGCGGTCAACTATGCTCCCATCAGCACCGCCATACCCTTCTCCAGATGGGGGATTGATTTAGTAGGCCCTCTGCCGAGGGGTACCTCCAACAATAGGTATATCATTGTGGCCATTGACTACTTCACCAAATGGGTGGAGGCGGAGCCCCTCGCCAGCATCACTGAGGCCCGGTGCCGCCACTTTGTTCTCAAAAATATCCTCACAAGGTTTGGCGTCCCCCAACAAATCATCTCCGACAACGGGACTCAATTCGAGGCAGCCCCCTTCTGTGCCCTCCTGGAGGCATGGGGCATCAAACACACCTTTTCATCCGTTGCTTACCCTCAGGGCAACGGACAAGTAGAAAATGCCAACCGCACTCTCCTCGAAGGGTTAAAAAAGAAGCTGGAAGCCGAAGGGGGAGGCTGGGTAGAAGAGCTACACAACATCTTATGGGCCTACCGTACCACCCCTCGGCGTGCAACAGGCGAAACACCCTTCTCCCTATGCTATGGCTTTGAGGCTAAGGCTCCAACAGAAGTGACTCTTCCCACCCGAAGGGTTGAACAATATGAACCCGAAGTCAACGACGCCAACATGGCCCTCGACCTTCATCTCATTTCAGAACGCCGGGAACAAGCTTTTCTCAGGGCCGAAAACTATAGGAGACAAGTCAAAGGATACATCGACGCCAAGGTCCGCTCCCGGGAATTCCAGGTGGGAGACTACGTCCTCCGACGAAGGGAGGCCAGTCTACCCACCGAAGGAGGAAAGATGGCGCCCAAGTTTGAAGGCCCCTACATCATCTCAGCCATCATCAAGCCAGGAACATACACGCTTAAACGCCCCAATGGGACGGAGATCCCTAGACATTGGAATGTGCACCACCTTGTCAAATTCTATCAATAAGGCATGAGCGGCCAAGCCCTCATCCTCAGCAAGTGTAAATATCAATGGCCCAAGGCCCCATCTGTTTTTGAAGAATAATCTAAAGGCCCAGCCTTCATCACCTACATGTTGTACGAACGGCCCAAGGCCCCCCCTTCTCTCCTACAAGTGAGTGGCCAAGCCCTCATCGCTTCACCAAAATAGGCCCAAGGCCTCTCCCTCTCATGAGGGGGAACAACAATTTAGGTACCAAGTACCAAGTGTATGGGTCACCCCCATCACTCTTTGAAGACACCAAGTGTTTTCTCAAACTTTTACATACTCTCCTAAAAAAAAAAAAAAAAAAAAAAAAAACGGGGGGGGTGCAATACCCCTCGGCTCCGGCTGGCACCAAGTGCCCCCGGCTATTTGTGTCTCACACACAAATAAAACCCTTCCCAGGAACGCTTTCCGCGCCATCCCCCAAGGGGAGGCAGGCAACGGACCATGTCCCGGGCCCAGGATTCGACTTCCACAAACGAAACGCTCCCCGCGCTATCCCCCAAGGGGAAGCAGGCAACAGACCATGTCTCGGGCTGAGGGGACGACTTTCAAAACCGAGGCGCTTTCCGTGCTATCTCCCAAGGGGAAGCAGGCAACAGACGATGTCTCGGGCCGAGGAAACGACCCTCAAACCCTTCGGGATATCGGAAGGTCATTCCCGAAGGGGGAGCCAACGGTTTGTTCCGTTGCCTCCCATAGAGGCCAAGACTTTCCTAGACACCAAGTTTCTAGATGCCTCTCCTACACCATCTCAAAAAAAAAAAAAAAAAAAAAAAAAGATGTGTAGGGGGGAAGGAACTCCCCGGATACTATTCTCCCCGGAGGCTCAACACTTCGGACATACATTCCCGAAGGCTCCTACAAAGGCAACAGGAATTTTCTCAACAACGAGTCACCCGGCTACATAGCCGAAGGCTTCATTACATGAAGCCTTGGAGTACAAGATTTCCACCGGAGGCCCAAGAAGAAGGCTCACTAAGCAAAACTTCACCGAAATTCGGCTGGACCAAAGTCAACTATGCGACATGCCGAGGGCTCCACAAAGTTCTAAGGCAGGCTAAACCTATATCTGCACAAACCGGAGGATCCATGCCGAAGGCAGAATAGCACCCGACTCATTCAACAATGAAAAAGTTTCTAAGTCCACATATTAGCACCCGTGGGAGGTCACTCATCGAGCCGAAGGATGATCACAATACTTGCACTCTGGGTTTCCCTCATCACTACAACACCTATTGAAATTTTGTGGAAAAACGACTAAGTCCACAAATGTGGACCCTTCGGGAGGGCAATTCTTCACCTACAGACTCATGGCCGATGGCCTCCCAAACTACTTGGCAATAGCTAAAAGCTACACTACTAAATGAAGGCTTCCAATTCATTCTATCCCTCGGCATTACTACTGCGAACATCCGAAGGGGGTTGGTCCTACACAAGCAACGACCCCCCGGTAATTCTACTTTACAGCCGAAGGGTCCTGGTCTGGTCTCACTTAGAAAATTTTCTAAGTCCACAAACTTTTGGCCTTCGGGAAAGCAGGCAAAAGAAGGAAAGAATACATAGTAACGAAAGGCATACATTCACAAGGAGAAGGAACGAAGGCAAACAAAACTTGGAGAAAAATGAGGCATTCATTCATACAAAAAGCCCGGAGGCACATCATTCATTCAAAACTAAATAAGTGAAGTATAAGAGATATCTGTTTACAACATAAGGCCGGGGCCGGAAGCCTATTTAACTATTACAAGTTGTGCTTAAACAAGTTTTAAACTTGAGCATTCTCAGCTCCGTCCTCTTTCGGCTTCGAGGAGGTATCTTCTTCGGCGCCGTCGTCATCTGAATCGCATCGGGCCAGCTCCGAGTCCTCGAGCAGCACCCTTTCTTCACCTTCGGGCAAAGGAACCCTCACGTCCGGCAGAAGGGGGGGGGAGGCCATAAGCTTCAGGCTGAAACTCCTTCGGATCTACGCCGTGGTGCCGGGCCAGCCTCCGGTACAGCATAGCCTGAGTAAAATATTGGGCGCCCTCGTAAAAACTTTTCCCCTTCAGGGCAAGCCACATTGCCCCGGGGCCCTTCACCCAGGCATCCGCTTTAGCCTCAACCACCGAGGCCACCCACTGCTGGTACTCTTCGGCCTTCCAGCCATCGGCAACAAAAGAAGCAACGGCATCCTCGCTGGCTTTGGCGACGGCATCAGCTTTGGCCTTATCAGCTTCCTCGGCGGCTGCCTGGGCGGCCTCGGCGGCAGCTTTCTCTGCTTCGGCCTTCCCATTAGCAATGCCCTCGGCCCTAGCCTCATTTTTGGCAGCCTCTAGCCTCTGCTCAGATTGCCGAAGGGCCTCCTCCAAACCGGCCAGTTGCCTGATGGCCTCGGTGTTGTTAGCAATCAGCTTCCGCATGGCCTCCTCAGACCTCACCCTTTCAACACGGCGCTGTTCCGCCCTCCTGACTAGCTCCCCGAGGGCAATGCTCGACTGCAGACAGATAAAGGAGCACTCGGGATCAAATTATGCAAAAATAGGGAAACCCGGGACAAAAGTTAAAAGAGGGAAAGGCACTTACCGTGACCGAGGCTTGAAGGGCCTTGAGCTCGAGAGACTCGTCCTCGAACTTGCCGAGGGTTGATCGATCCAGCGAGGGAGTGGCGCCCCTCAGGAACTCCCTCGGGTCAAGGGTGCCATGCATAATGGCTGTCCCCTTCTTGATTGGGAACTGCACCTTTTCCAGCGGCCAAGCCCCCTCGTCAAGATCCACTTGGGGGAGGGAATCCGAGGGCTTGCCCGAAGAAGGTTCATCGATAATCACTAAGGGGGCATCCTTGCCCCCCCCACTCCTCTTCTTCTTCTCCGGGGGCAAGACACCTTTCCCGGCATTTTTTCTCTTTAGCTCCCCGTCTTGGGAGCCTCCGGCACCAGCACCGGAATCAGCGACGGGTTTTTGGGAGAGGTCCCCACCCTCCGGGACCTTGGGGGCCCCTGCCTGCTTTAGCACCTCATCAACAAGAGGCTGGTTCGCCGAGGACCCCTCCTCCTTCTTCTTCCTTGGCTCCTTGGCCAGCTTCTTGGTCAGCTTGGCGAACGCCTTCGGATCCATAATATCACCTGCACAAGATAAGGAACGGTTAGAACCACAACAAATGAAAGAGAAAATTTCCTAAGTACCAAAAAACAAAGCCCTCGGCAACAACCTCCGGCGTTTTGATATCCCCGGCCGATCAAAGGATATTTTTCGTCTTCATCCCCCGGAAGACGATATCGCCGGAAACCCAGTAGGTACAGCTCCTCAGGTGATGCCGCCTCCTTAATCGTGATCACTTGGTTGGACCCCTCGGGTTTCTGGGTGAGCTTCCTCCCCGCCTTATCGAGAGCTGCATTACCCACCTTCGGATGCCTCTTGAAGTAATTGTTGAGGCCCCTCGGAAAAGGATTCTCGGCCACCCGGATGTAGCAGAACTTCTCCTTCCATTCCTTATGGGACGAGGGGGTCTCAGAAAACAGCTTCCAAGCCGGCACCTGCTGCAGGTTGGCATATCCACCGGCGTGAGAGTGCCCCCCCGGCACAGATTAAAAGAGAGAAAGAATTATTCCAGCGTTGCCTCCACCTTCCGGCTGCGGCACAGAGATAGGAACCCGGCCAGATAGTAATGGCTGTTCGGGGTGAGCTGGCAGGGGGCCAGTTTCACGTATCTCAGGTACTCCAGGACGAAGGGATGGAGCGGGAATCTGAGCCCAAGCTCCACCGACAGCATATGCACTGAGAAACACCCCTCAGGCGGATGGGAAAGCAAGGCATCAGGCCCCGGCTCCACCACCTGCGCCGAAGGCCCCACCAGGATCTGGAGAGCATTATAATCAGCACTCGAAGCTGTGGTCTTCACCTCGAGGGCAGAGGTGTCCAGATAGGAGTGGCCCTCGGGAATCCCAACCGGCCGTCCCGCGTCGACGGCTGCTTGCTTCTTCTTTGGGGCAGCCCTCGCCTTCTTCTTCTTTCTTCCCTCGGCTACCCGGAGGGGTTGAACATCCAACGGCCGAGAGGTGCTCGCCTCACCAACTCCCCGTGAGGGCATGACGGCAACCGTTACCCGACGGCGCTCCTTCTCCTCCTCCTCTTCAGCCACTTGGAGGGCGATGGCCATCTCTTCATCCTCCGCCACTTGCTCAAATTCCTCTGCCTCCATTTCTACCCGAAGGTCGCTCTGCACCTCCTCGGCTATGGCGAGGTCATTATTTATCGAAGGCTGGTCGCTCGATGACTCCACCTCAGAGTGGCTCTCGGTCCCCACCGACGGCTCCCTCGAAATGTCTTGCGAATCGCTTTGAGAAGACATCTTACTCAAGCAGGGCGTTGGATGGTTTGAAGGGAAGACACTAGTCAGGAATTCCAGCCGAAGGCTACTACAGGCCCTAACAGTGGATCTAAGGCTACGAAGCAAAACTTACTAAGTAGGCGAAGAACAGAAGAAGAACTGACCTCAAGAGTTGCGTTTGATCGAAGGCAAAGGTTTCTCTCTCTAGAAAATTCGGCAGAGCTTCGCTAGAATTTATGAACGCACAAGGAGGACTGAGCTCTGCCTTGGGATATTTATAGGCAGATGGGCCTCGAGAACTGGGCCTCAACTCGAAAGCCCATAATTACAGGCCGCCGGTTCGACCAATGGATGACTGCCGCTCCCTTCAGCCAGTGAGGAGACGCCACGTCAACCCCTCTTCCAAACGGCTATATTGCAACGGCTATATTTCAGAAGCACTGGAGTGCCCTCGAATGATAGCCTCCGGCTACCACTCACCACAGCCTTCAGCCAATAAATTCCAACATGGCGCCTTCGAGCTGACAACAATAAGAGCCTTCGCTTGTCAATATTGCCACCTGCGAGAGGCTTCGAGCGGATAATAGTATAAGCTTTCGGATAACCCCTCAGGGAACCCAACAACACACTAAAACTCCTTCCGCCCGAACAAGCCTTCGGCCCAAAGGAGTGGGGGACTGGGATACACCCCTCGGGGATCACACATACAACAAGTTACAATTGACGCGTGCAGCCTCCGGGCACAAACCTCAATATACCCGTCGGCAGAAAACAAACATCAAAATCTGACTCGTTACACTTGTAGTAGCGAAGCAGCCTTCACCACAACACAAGCGGGCAATACATCTACGCTTCCCTCAGAAAACCCTCGACATGTGAGGGACTGAGAGGAGCCCCCGGCAAACATGCGAAGGTTATGAATACTTTCCTTCAGAAAGCCCTCGACATGTGAGGGCTCCGGGGAGCCTTCGACAATCAACAGAAGACAAGTTCTCCAGCAAAAGCACCCAGCGAAATGGAGAAGCCTCCAGAAGAAGCAACACTTCTACTCCTTTTCCCTCAAGTACCTTTCGGCAAAAGGAGTGAGGGACTCCTGATGGAGTATATGGCCCAGGGACCCCCGGCCCGTAGACTCCCACTTCTCCTAAACAAGTCCATTGAGCCCAGAGAACGTCTCAGGCCCAAATACAACGGCCCGAGCCTCAAAGTAGCCCAGAATACACACTGGGTGCCTTCGGCCTCCTTGGCCGAAGGCTCCGAAACTCACAGGATAGCCTTCTCTGGCATAAGAAGCTGCTCAGAGGAAACGGGCGAAGACATGAGCCTTCGGCATTCCCACGCCCTCGGCACCAGGGGAAGCCTCCGGCTGAACCAAGCCTTCGGCTACACAGGGAGCCCTCGGCTACACAGGGAGCCCTCGGCTGCACAAGGAGCCCTCGGCTACACAAGGAGCCTTCGGCTGAACAGGCTCAATCATCAAAGATTCCTTTTAGAGACAGCCAACCACCGCATTTAATGCCACGTCACATCCGCCAACCGCAATCAATGCGGTTGACGTACCACTGCCGGTGCCACTAGGCTGATGTGACCCTTCGGCCGTTGGATTACTGACACGTGTCCTCTCATCGCATTTATTGCTGCTATAAATAGCAGCCCATTTCTCCTTGTAATGGACATGATCTGCATCTCAACTCCACATCTCGAGTTCATTTAATAAAATCGACTCTCTCTCCTCCTATTTGCTCTGACTTCTCTCTAAGTTATTCCCGCAATAACCCCTCGGATAAGATACCCCCCGGGTAGACTATCCATCAACTGGTTTCAATTAATGTTCCACATCTTGTAGTCGCTCGGGCGGCTACTAAATTTTCGTCATGTCATGTATGAAATCAGGGTTATAGGGTTAGATACGGGTATCGACTCATGGATACGGATATCGAAAGTATTCATATTTTTAAAAATAAGTCCAATACTTTTATTAAATTACAGATACGGATCCAATACGTACATGACACGTATCGGTGAGTAACGGTATCGGATACACGGATACGGCATCAGGGTGAAATATCGGTGCACCATATTATAACACCAATGGTCTGTTTTTGTTTTTCCCCCATAAAAATTATAATAATTATTATAATTGTAATGATTTTCATCATTTAAGCACTATTGTATGCTTAGTTGCTTACAAGATTTATATAAGGGAAAGTTTCCGAAATAGGACTAAAATAGTTTGAAAATTCCAAAATAAGACTCATGTTTTTTATTCCTAAAATATGACTAATTACTGCCAAATTTGGAAAATAAAGCCATGTTTGAAGTCTGGTACTGCCAAAACATGACAATAATTAGTCCTATTTTGGGAATAAAAACATGACGGTATTATTTTAGAATTTTCAAACCTTTTTTGCCCTATTTCAGGTAATATTCTCTTATAATTATAATTATATTGATAATAGACCAAAGATGAAAGATGTGTTATTTCAAGCATTAAATTACAATTGTACTAGGAAAGTAAATACATTTTTATACTCCCTTTGTTCTCTAATAATCGTCTGGTACTGCCAAAACATGACAGTAATTAGTCCTACTTTGGGAATAAAAACATGACGGTCCTATTTTAGAATTTTCAAACCTTTTTAGCCCTATTTCGGGTAATATTCTCTTATAATTATAATTATATTGATAATAGACCAAAGATGAAAGATGTGTTATTTTAAGCATTAAATTACAATTGTACGAGGAAAGTAAATACGTTTTTATACTCCCTTTGTTCTCTAATAATCATCTCGTATTCCTTTTTTGGGATGTTTTAAATATTTGCCTCTCTTTCCCTTTTTCGTAATTTTTTCAATTAAAATACATTTATAGCCTCACTTTTATTACCCTTGCCCCTTTTACTTTTTACATACTACGTCTCTTTTATATTTTATAATTACTTTACTATTTTCAATATATTCTCTTTCCTACATTTTCTTTTACCCTACACTCTCTATATTACTCTTATTATTTTCTTCTTAAAAACCACAATTAACCTAAGAGGACTATTACTAAAGAACGGAGGGAATATAAAACATAAGATATTGCAAGTTTACAATATACAATAAGTAAAGGTATTCATTATAGGCATTATAATAGAATTGTACCAATTAAGTAAAGATATCCTTTATGTCGAAGTTAAAGATATCACAAAATTAAAACTTTACATGGGTACAATGTTAGGCTTAAAGCCATACTGAATTTGACAACTTGCACAACACTATTTTAAAATTTACCCAACACTTGCTCATTTTTTGACTCTAAAGTGGTGTGTGCTTCGCAAGGAAATGCCCTCGTAGTGTAAAATGAATTTTTCTTTCCCAAACACATAATGTGCAAGCAATGAAGAAGTCATGTGTACACAAAGTTATTTAGAAGGTTCCATGAATAATGATGAATAATAAGTTGGAATGAGAAGAAAGTTTTGCTCTGGTGGATTGAGGTACATGACAACCTAATTTTAACTTAAATCTTTGATGGTATGTCTTTACGTTTTTCCCATTCAACTAACCCATTCACTTTTCAACCCAGCCTAACCCAGATATTTGGGATCCACCTCTGGAACCATGGCAACCCCTAACAGCCAAGGACTAGCGTTGAAGAGAAAGTTAGGACTTTTTTTATCACTTTTAATGAACTCTGAAAGTGGTTTTAATGTAGTGAAAAGCTGAGAGTAATGTTTTAGTTCATCCAAGTTTACCTTAACCATCAAGGATGACTAAGGTCTAAGTATATCTGAAGTTAAAATTGGTAAATAATTGCAAATAAAGTGCCTGTGAATTACCAGTGAAATGGTAAATAATAATGAGACAGTGCTTCACAACAATAGCACGTGAAAAGATTTCAAATTTTATGTGTCAATCCTCTTCATCATCTTCTTGAACAATTCTTTGGCCAAAACCTCTAGGTCCGGCTTTAGCTCTATTTTCAATCTTTCCCTTTCTCTTACTTTTCTTCTTAGAAGCCTCTTCTTTTTCGAACTTGTCACTCTCCCTCTTCCGTAAGAAATCTGTTACAGCTAAATAGATTACCTGCAAGCAGAAACAACACCAGACCCGGACATGAATATCATGAATTTGACCTTAAAAGTAAGCCAAAGTGGGTTATCTGGAAATGTAATTCACATAAAAAAAAATAACTTTTTTTGAGCTTAAATGATAATTCATTTCAACCAAAACATTCAAATAAATGCAGGACAAGGACTAAGATATCCTTTATTGATTAGATATCCTTTATTTGCTGCAGCCGTGATATAGAAATCCTAGATATAGATATATGAAGTAGTTTTTTTATTATTTTCTTTAATTTGTTCATTTTACCTATCGTCCTATCGATATCCATAAATCCCATAATGCATCGATATTTCTAACATTTCAATCAAAAGCAATATGATCACTCTTGGTTTTAGTACAAACTCATGAGCCAACAAGATCAATGTTTTACTTTTCTAATGTAATTACGCTTAAAAGTAAATATACTCATTTACTAAGTAAAATAAGAGGTTTTCTTTAATTAACTTAAATCACATTTATGCACACAAATATTACTACACGGTGACTTTCAACACTATTACAGTCACTACAACATATTCAATATGCATTAAGGAGTCATATTTTTGTCCAACTTTTACTTTGGTAATATATAGTCATTACACAATTATATTCAATATGCATTAAGGAGTCAACATTCATTTCTTTTCCTTATTTTATCTCTGTTTTATAGTTTTCTTCTATTGTATCCCACTATTCAATACTTACACAATGATTCTGTTAACATTGAAAAAATGGGTAGAACATCTAATGAAAAGGAGGGGGTATTTTAAATCATAAATGGTGAAAGTTAACCCCGTCAAAAGGCAAAGAGATTTACTTTGGGGCTGAGAACGAATGAAAATGTCACCCTAATCCCCACAAGTCCACAACTACTTTCTAGCCAGAACGGTTTATTGAAAAATAGAGCGTTTCTTGTCTTACTTTAATGCAGTTTTGAACAATAAGTAACAAAATTGGAATCAAACGCGAGAAATGGGTTCAGTTCAAATACGAGTATGTATTTACCCCAACAGTGAGAACGGATAAGCCAATGAAAGCAGCGAAAAGCAGAGCCGAAATGACGGACGAGACCCTATCACCGGCTGTAGAAGCTAATTCCTGGGAGTTCTGGACAGATTCTGCTCCAGAGGTCAAGACAGGGATAGAAGAGACAATCCGCCCTCCATGCCGGCGAAAATGCGAATCCCTATTAACGAAGGGATGAGATAGTGAAGGAGCAGGGATGATGAGCGAAAGATGGGAGTTGTATGATATGAATAGTCGGTGCTGGTTAAGTGGCCGTGGCGCCGGCGAGAGAAATAGAGAGAGACATGAAACGGCAGTAGCCATGTCTCATCTCGGCTGCTCCATTCTGCTCCACAATTCCCAAATCCAAAATGGGATAACGATGCTCTGGACGAGAAACGATAACGTTTGGAAGGCTGAATTTAGGGTCTGTTTGGATGGACACTCCACACAGATTTGGAGGGAAAGTTTTGCAAAATACTTCCCTTGTCCCATTTTAGTTAGTCAAATTTGACTTTTGAAGGCAATAATGTCTAACTTTGACTGATTATATACTTTTATATAGAAGTATTGACGATATGAAAAGTGAAAATGTGGTGGTAGATTTCTAAATATTTCGTCAATGTGAAAATGTGCAACATATACATGATATAGTGCATCACATCTGCTTAAAAGGTGGATGGTTCTCACGTTCTCACGTTAAGCATGATTCTCATTTGAACATATATATATACATACATACGGAGTGTATATAATATATATATATATATATATATATATATATATATATATATATATATATATAGTGCGGTTCTAGTGAGAATGATGCTTAACGTGAGAACGTGAGAACACTCACATTTAAATCATTGTGATGCACAATGGAGCTTTTCTGTTGCACATTTTGAAGTTGCTCGAATTAAGCCTATATTAAATAAACACGGTGGCATTTTGGTAAATATTTTGAAAACGCGAAAAAGTGCAATACACAAGCTTCATTGTGCACCACATTGAGGTAAATGCGGTGTTCTCACGTTCTCACGTTAAGCAATGTTCTCATTTGATCTTTATTATATGTGTGTGTGTGTAAAATTATTAAATTTCGCGTGAGTGTACCAATGCTTTTAATATGGTGAGCGGATGGATAGGGAGGATGACACCACGACGACTAGGGCTGGCAACACCAACGGACTAGATGCGAGAAGGGGATTCCGATCATCGTCGAGGAATGGTCATGACTGGGTATGACGATGCTCGTGTGCAGATTGGAAGGAATCGTCTGCCCTTGATTGGGGATCTTTGCAGTCGCGAGTCAGCGCAACAAAGGAAGATGAAGATGGACTACTGCGTCATCGGTGAATTATTTTCTAGTTGACCGTTAACATCGCAATTCATTCAAGATCACGCAGGGTTTTTCACTACTAAAAATACGTTATTTACCTATATATCCTTTGCTACAAATTTTACTTCAAAATCCACAGGTAAATAGGTTTGATGTGAATTATGTATCATAGGTAATATGCTCGTGGATAATACATTGTTGCAAATTTTAAATCCACAACTAGTTTGCTACAGATATTTTCATGGAAAATGATAAAAATATGCAAGCAATTTGTGTAGGTTGATAGCTGAGCTGAAGTGAGTAAATTGGGAGGAATTTTCTGCGATTTTTTAGACAATAATAGTTAAGTTGTTGGAATTATTCGCAGAAAATTGTATATGTATCATTTGCAACTAAAACTGCAGGTGCTTTATTGCAGTTACAACTACAGCTACTTCTTCAGGTAAACATGTACATATTGGATGCATAGTTAAATATGTAGTAGAATACATTATTGAAATTATTAAAAAAAAACTGCAAGTTGTATATATAAAAAACTTCGCAATTTTCAAAATTTTATTTAATTGACTTACAGATTAAATTTTAAGCTGAAATTTGGTAGACATACTTTACACTTCATGAAATTTTAATCATGCTCACAAAATTTCATCAAAAAAACAACTTTGAAGCACCTCAAATGAAAGAGGCCTAAAATTGTAACTTATAGGTCTACCTTACGTGGACATTTTCACGTACACACATATATATTAGCACAATTGCATAGATATTTTAGGAGCCTTTAAGTTCATTATATTATTCACATTGCTCCTAATATTAAATAATTTCAAACAAACCATCAAAATAAATACACTACTCAAGAGGTGGGACATTTTGCAAGAGATGGGATATCTTGATTGTAAACCAGCTAAATCTGCCATAGTTGCAGGCACACGGCTTGTTCAAACTACTGATAATGTGCTAAATGATGTTGGTGCCTACAGAAGGTTAGTTGGTCGTTTGTTGTATCTAAGTGCTACTCGACCTGACATTGCCTTTGCAGTTCAGCGACTAAGTCAGTTCGTGGACAAGCCTTCGTCTTTACACTTGATGGCAGCTCAAAGGGTGTTAAGATTTCTTAAGGGAGCACCTGGTAAAGGACTTCACTTCCCTGTCAAATATAACTACAATACTCAAGCTTTTGCAGATTCTGATTGGGGTGGTTGCTTGGAGACTAGAATATCTATCACAGGATACTGCGTGTTCTTGGACAAAGCCTTAATATCTTGGAAATCCAATAAACAGACTACAATTGCTCGTTCTTCGTCGAAAGCTGAGTATAGAGCATTAGTTGTTGTGACATGTGAGATTCAATGGCTTAAATATCTCTTCCAGGATCTTGGAATACACGAAACAAAAGCAGCACTGGTATTTTGTGATAACCAATCAGCCATCGCTGAATATCCCGTTTTTTCATGAAAGAACAAAACACATCGAGATAGATTGTCACATTATACGGGAAAAGGTGCAAAAAGGAGTGATCAAATTACTATATGTTCCTTCAGCACATCAAGTGGCAGATGGATTTACAAAATCTTTATCAACACCTCAATTCCTATTATTTCAGTCTAAGCTGGGATTCCGAGACATCTACACTCCAGCTTATGGGGGGTATTAAGCAATAAAAACGACGAGCTGTCAATAGAAGAATAGTAGTAGTTTCTAGATATATTCTACTTACTATAAATAGACAAAGCATTGTAAATTGCAGTTAGTAGAGTTTTTCCCCAAATGAAGGTAGTTTTAGATCTTATTTCCCAAATGAGGGTACTTTTAAACTTATTTCCCAAATGAGGGTAGTTTTTTCCTTGTCATCCAATTTTGTCAGGTCACATATTCTAGGTCATCCACCAACCATTCCATGTCATCAACCATCCCAGGCCATGTCATCTCGGTGTACTAATAATAAATATAAAAAAAATTTGAACTCACCAGGAATTGAACCTGGGACCTCCTTGTAATGCCTTAGGCTAGTACTACTAGACTGCATTCAGCAATTTGTTATCTCCCTCGTTTACCATTATAGTATCACATCCTTTCATGTATCAGAAATTAAGTAATTAACATATTCTTTTTTAAAGGAAATTTTATCATATGGTTTGAAATTAATGTTCTTTTTTTAATGTAATTTTAATTAATAAATGATTAATTTCATAGGTGCATTAAAAAAATTCAGTTAAAAGTTATAGCAAAAATATAATTTGATACTAGTATATGCTATTCAAGAATAATTTAAAATAATTATACACTATATAAAATAATAAATAAATAAATGTCATTCTAGGTCCTAATCCACTTGGGACTTAAAGAAACATATGTTATGAATATCAAAATCATGTATTTTAGTGTTGGGATATTTTATTTTTTGTACATGAAATTCAGTGCAAACAAATCATATATTTTTATATATTTTACATTAATAATATAAGATTTTTATTAAATTTGTGGTGAGATAGAGCCTATCATGACATTTATTTGTTTCATGTTTTATTTAGTGTTAAGTTATTTTAATTTTTTTTATTTGCATATATCAAATTACGATTGTATTATAATTTTTTATTGGGTTTTACTTGTTAATTTCATATCTATAAATAAATACTTTATCATATTTTCTCACTATTTTAAAAAGGAGTAATGTATGTTTAAAGCTAAGAAGTTGGAACACTATTGCATTTAAATATAAATTCTGGCTATGTTAAATAACTGTAGAGGAAGATTTGTGCCAAATATTAGAGATAGCTTACTGGTCCTCGCGTGAAGAGCAATTCAAGCAGGATGGGGGTTCGATCCCTTGCAGATTTATTTTTTTTATATTTATTAGCACACCCAAATAAGATACTCCGTAACATAAATGGTTGTCAACATAAATGGTTGATGACATGGAATGACTAGTGGATGACCTAGAATAGGTGACTTGGCAAAATCGGATGACATGGCAAAACTACCTTCATTTGGGAAATAAGTTTAAAAGTTACCCTTGTTTGGTAAATAAGATTTCAAACTACCCCTATTTGGGAAAAAACTCCAGTTAGTAAGATTGATTTTACATAACAATCAATAAAACAAACTTTATCTCCTGTAACGAACTTCTTCTTCTCGCTTTCTTCATACCTTGGTTGGACAAAACTTCTTCGTTGGGAGCTGAATTGATTGGGAATTTGGATTAGGGAGGGCTCAGTTGGCTTTAGAGATTTGAGTGGAAAGACATTGAGGTGGAAGCTAAAGCGGTCCGTGCTATTACCGACATTTTGAAGAGTTTTAGTTGTTCTTTGGTGGGATTATTGGGTGAAGACATAAGAGATTTGTGAAAGCATTTTTTGAGCATTTCATTTAGTCATGTTAGGCGATCAATGAACAAGACGACACATGTATTAGCTAGGATCGCTTGTTCTTTGTCTGATCCACGTTCTTGGTTTACTGTTCCTCCTTTCATTTTTTCTGTTCTCGACAATGATTTAATTAATGATAATTAAGTTTTTCCCTTTCAAACACACACACACATAGATTTACGGATCGGTAGATAACCGGACCGGGTTAGTGGCCGATTCACCGGGGCCAACCCGATCCAGTCCGGTTTATTGATACGCTCAAGTAAAAGTAACGGGATAAGGGTCGCTTTGGTCCTCGAAGTTGCAAAAATGGGGTCAAATAAGTCCTTATATAGAAATTTCTGTCCGGACGTGCCATTTGAGGTGGCTCCCGGTAGAATTTTTTGATTAAATTTTTTGAGCATCGTATTCATTAAGTCTAGTTTACTCATACCGAATTTCAGATAAAAATTTAATCGGGAAGACATTCAAATGAATTCTTGAAGATAACTGTGTCGATAAAAGCGCAATTATCTTCAAGAATTCATTTGAATGTCTTCCCGATTGAATTTTTAGCTGAAATTTGATATGAGTAAACTAGACTTAATGAATAAGATGCTCAAAAAATTTCATCAAAAAATTCTACTGGGAGCCACCTCAAATGGCACGTCCGAACATAATCTTCTATATAAAGACTTATTTGACCTCTTTTTTGCAAATTGGAGGACCAGACCAAACTGACCATTTACTCTAAAAGTAACTGGTTGGAGATTATTCTAGAAAACATGTGAGCGAGGCTGGCAGCTGGCTCATTTGGAATCAGAAATGGCAGTCACGCCTTTTCCACTTTTCCTTTTAATTCATTTATTTATTTATTTATTTTCACCATTTACTCCCAATATTCCATGGATATTGGAAATACCTTTCCATCCGATCGTTCTGCTAAAAATCCCTTTCCGGCAAATGAGGGAATCAGATTTCCCTGGGATTAAATGTTAAATCATGCATAAGACAACAAAATAATCAGAATTTATATGTCAGTAAATCTATGCCTATATGCTGCGATGGGCGAAGAAGCGAAAAGTGCTCACTATGATACCGACTATGGCTGCGACGGCGATGGAAATGAGGATAGGGTTACGGAGTGGGAAGAAGGCCTTCCGAGCGCCGATGATCTTACTCCTCTGTCACAGGTGTTGATCCCACCGGAGTTGGCATCGGCGTTTAGTATTCCTCAGTCTCACACCCTCACTTCTCCGAAAATTTTCAATTTCAATCCGTTAAACGAAGAGAGGAGGAACAGAGATCGGATCGTTGTTGACGATGATACAGATCCGAGCCGAGAGGAATCCGAGCCAAGGAAGACACGGAGGATAGAGTTTTTCGGAGGAGCGGAGGAGGCCGACTCGCCAGATCGGAACGAGAATTGCGGCGACGAATCGTCGGGAAGGACAGTGAAGCGGCCGAGGCTGGTGTGGACGCCGCAACTGCACAAGCGATTCGTGGACGTGGTGGCGCATCTCGGGATTAAAAACGCGGTTCCGAAGACGATTATGCAGCTGATGAACGTGGAGGGGCTGACGCGGGAGAACGTCGCGAGTCATTTGCAGAAGTACAGGCTGTATCTGAAGAGGATGCAAGGATTATCGAACGAGGGGCCTTCCTCTTCCGATCATCTGTTTGCTTCCACGCCTGTGCCTCAGAGCTTACACGAATCCGGTCGCAGCAGCTACGGGATGCCGCCAGTCCCCATACAGTTTCCGCCGCCGCCGCAAATAGTGCCGATGATTGCCATGGCTGCAGCGGTTCATGGACAGGGGCACAACAGTCATTACGGAAATGTAAACGGTGGAATGTCTAATAGCTTTCACCCTCAGTATAATCTGATGCGCCAGAGGGATTGGCTAGGGAACAGATATGGCACATATCACAGTATTACTCCTGCTGATGAGTGAAAACCAGAAAGGATAGAGATAAGGTTCCTTCGTCCTATGATATACCAATTAAAGTACATACTGAAAATGCCAAATTGGACATTACTTTTTCTGGGGTGATTGGAATATGATTTTTTAAGAACGTTTCAGTGCGTTCTAAGCAAAAGATGTATATGAATAACAAATCAACTTATGCATTGGTGCTTCAAGGATAGTCTGTGGCAATTAGTAAGGGGAGTGATTTCTCAGCCCGTGTTCTTATAATCTTTAACTGAAATTCCCCAGTGATGAATATGGTCGAGAGGTTTCAGTTATATGTGTAGGTGAAAATTAGAGAAAGATTTTGAAACTGGTGAACTTATCTAAAATTTTCTTCAAGTGAGGGAGAGATAATTTATCATTTTTTGAATCCTTCCATAACACTCTCCCTACACTGATCATTCTCGTTGTTCATTGTATTTGACAGAAGATTTTAGGAAGAATAAGTTTGAGATCATATTTTGAGAAGATTTCTCGTGGTTGGGGGTGTACTCATTCATTGAGCTGCCAATTCGAAATAGCCATACCTTAATTTTAACTTTCATCCTTTTGTTGTGGTTTGAAAAGGGCAAATTGGTCATTATATTTGTGGGGGTGATTAGAATATGATTCCCTGGATCATTGCTCTTGAATATGTTGAATTTTACACTATTTATGTGTTCTACTTTGAGTACATTTTATGGTATTATTTTATGAAAATTATTTTTAAAAAAAGATATTGTTCAATTCATCTCATTACAAATTTTCAAAATCCGATTTTTAATTATTTTTAACTAATAGAGATTAAGATATAATTACAGTCAAAGATGTGCGTTGGAAAGTGTGAAATGTTGACCGTTGCAACTAAAAAAGAACGGGGAAGTATTTATTACCGACCCTATTTTGTAAAAAATAAAATGGTGCCATTAGAATTTTCCAGGTCCCAAGCGCAAAAAAATCATTTTATTTCATCCCCTAACAAACTTGAACAATTCGATAAGTTGACATAGCAACACGCCTTCCCTGTGCTAGCGTGGCTGCATGGTATTAATAAATGTTTACATCTTTTTTATACACCATTCACACTTAATCTGAAAAAGTTTTCTATATACACCATCTGGAAATACATTAATTGTCTATATACAGACCTATATAAAGACATAAAGTGTGCGAATATTATACAAAAAAAATGACATTTTCTTGTTTTGTGTATATTCGTATGCAACCCTATCTTGTAATATATTATTACAAGTCTATTTGGAAATAGACCTTTCAATTTCATGGTAAAATATGAAATATAACATCGGAAATACATGTACTGTTCTGAGTCACCTATACGGACATATTAGCTGTTGTGCTTGAAGAGCTGAAGTACAAAGTAACCTAAACGGACATATTAGCTGTTGTGCGTGAAGAGCTGAAGTACATAGTAAGACGGTAAGACCTCAGCCTGAGAAGTAATAAGGAGAAAAATTACAGGTTACTTGACCTTTCAACTACAACACACATCTAGTAAAAACAAATCGCATATAAAACTCTTAGAGAAGTTTGCTGAAATAGAGAGAAGGAAAAAATATACTACGTATTTCAAGAATCACATAAATATTTGAGGCCTAAGCCCTATCCCAACTAATGAAAACACAAAGGAGACAAATTGGTGCAAAACATATAAGGGGAGCCCGCTGCAATGACCAAAGAGGTTGATTGAACATGAATTGAAGCAACATGAAGGGCTCGAGTATTACATTCTGGCAAAGTTGCAGTATGCTTGGAAGGACAAAAACAAGCCATTCTCCACTTGCAATATTATTGCCCCTCCATAAACTGTCATCCTCAAAACCTCTCACCAAACCTAAAAAATACCGAACCGGTTCCAGAATTATGATCAACAGCGTACTCGGCACGTACCAGACCAAGCTTAACTCCAACACCATAAGAGGAACCGTGGCCAACCCGCCTGTAAACCTCCGTGGGATTCCCTTTAAGATCCTTTGAACTCCCAAGATCATTTCCATGTTCAGCAAATGCATAAACGTGGGTGCCTCTCACAGGGATCCGGAGCTCAGCCGCAACCTGAATGAGTAATAATAACATTTACAATCCAAAAGATTGAGGGTTCAGCAATTAGATACCCCAAAGATAATTATATTAATCGATTTAGGACCCAATGGATTGGAACATCAGCCTATGACTAAAAATCATGAATTTCGTGTTTTTTCTGATATTAGTAATTCATATTAATTTTCTATAAGAATTATTCCCCAGTTATTAACTAATCAGTAATGAGTTACATAATTAAACAATTACTCCGTATTAGTCTTGAATTGATAGTTTCAAACATTTGGGTCCCCTAATAAATTGATGTGACCTCCTCATATTACACTTTGTTTTATGGTTTACTACGATGTTTGACCGATGATAATGTTAATTATATCCAAATAACACATAAACTAGTATTGGTAATCACAATTAACATTTTTTGAAGCTATAAAGCTGAATCACAAAAATTGAATATGATAAAGTTTCGTACATAAGTTTCAAAATTAAACCAATGTTAAGTTAACTGTAGAGAAGTATGTATGAAGTTTATTTTGTGACAGTAGTTCCCATCATAAAATCATGAATAGATGATGGTCCGGTCATATATTCAAAAAACTGCTTTGCAAATTGCAATATAGAACATGTGGCTTCTTCCAAGTAAAGAAGTAAATTTCCAGTAAAATATAATCACCTCAAGTATATTTCTTGCTGCGCCAATCTCTCCCATATTGTAACCCCTTACTGAATATGGTCCCCCAAGTGTGAAAGCATCATAGCTTGCAAGATCTCCAACACAACCCCCATAGTGTCCATGAAGGACTAAAACGGGTGGTGGAGGCTTGCCAACACCTTCACTCACTTTCTTCAACTGAATAAATCTGGTGAGAGTCAACTGGTGTCGGTTGAAGACTGGATTTTTGGTTCCAATTCCAAATCCTTGATCAACCTGGTTTTTTTTAATGCAAATCGTTATGAAATATTTCAAGTGCAAATAATACTCAAGTTCTCATTTCATCCTTGGAATCCAATTATAAACACGGGGAGGTAAAAAAATTGGAAATGATAAAAATAAAAGGAAAATGATCTTGTTAGAAATGACCAGTTTATTGTTCACTTAGCCAGTGTTTGGTTGGAGGACTATGGGAGAGAAGTGATTTTTATGTTATTAATTACTTTTTACATGTAGATGGTTGGGAAAATGAAAATGAAAGGCTAAATACAAATACATTATTTAACTGAAAATAGCTATGTTTTAGTTTAAGAATGATAAAATAGTAAAACCAAACTCAATCCTCTCACTCGAAAATCCCCCAACCAAGCATTTACTTAGAATCAGAATGAATGGCAAAGAGTTTTCAAGAAAAATGTAAGGTCAGTTCGCTCTCAAGTATCAAGAAACAAAATGGACAGAACAGACACTTGTAGCACATTTTAAAAAGCAACATGGCCAAAAAGGACTGATTGCCCATTAATGGAAAAATCGGCTACCATATATTCAAAATACAAAAGAAGGATCATTAAAAATACTTTACAGTATTCAGCACAGAAATCAACATTGTTTCATGCTTGAGTAGAAGTGTGGTTGTGGGTTGTCAATACAGTTTAATGGTAATTCAGATTTACAGCTAAAACTAAACAAAAAATATCAGACATAAATCACCTGGAAAACATTCCTCTCACCGACAATTGCTCCATTTATGAACTTGGTGTTATCTCTAGTGATGTTTCCCTGAAAGAATGCCACCCTATCAATGCCAGTTTCACTGAGTGTTGTTGGAGGTCCATCAGCACTAATTCCTCCACTTGGCAAGACCCTCTGACCACGAGCAGAAATATGGCTGCTTTCATCTCGAGTTGTAATTTCTTCCATCACAATTCCATAAGTGAACTTGCTCTGTCGTGTGAAATTCTGCTAAAAAATGATGGTTAATAATAATACTGAAAATATATGGGTTGAACAGAAAATAAACATCGAATGGGAAACAAAGGAAAATCTCTTCATTTAAATTTTCTCTGGGTTACTGATAAAACTACATATCCCAGGGAATCATTTCAAGTACCTCCGTAATGTTGGCTTTAACTCCAGCTCGATCCACCCATATAGGAGGGACTTCATCCACCCCTGGCCCACCTGTGAAGACTGGACTCAGTTTTCTGCTGTTGAAGCAGCTTGTACGGAATGTACGATTACGAGGATTAGATACACCATCTAAATATGGGTGGACGTACTCAAGCTTAAATGCAAGATCATCCTGCAAGTAATATTGGTGAAAAAACAAGTCTAATGCAAATATGCTGCATCTTTTCCCATTTAAAAAGACCAATAATTATGAACATTGAAGAAAATTACCTGAGGGTTGAGGAAATTGCTGGTAGTTACAGAACCTAGTAGTGACCTATTCAGCCCTTTAAGATTCCGATGCTCAAAGGAAACAGTTCCACCAGGTTGAATTGAAGCCTAATAAAAAGCAATAACCATAGAAAGAGCATGTATTAAATCAAGTAGCACTACGTCTCCATTTGTTTCCGACAAATTCACAAAATATTGGTTTTCCCGCATATCACAAATGAAAATTTTACATCTTTATTGTGTTTGGCACCCAAAAAAATTCCAGGCTTTTGGACATTGTGGAAAATGACTTCCAGTTTGAAAACCCAAACTCTCATTTTTGCAAACCAAAAGATATTTTCCTAAGATGGTTATAAAATATTCTCAATGATTTTTTTTCATGGAAACAGTCAAACATTGGAGCCTGAATAGAGAATTAAATCATTCAATCAGAACTCTTATTCCATACCAGTGTAGGGCGACCTCCACGTCCAGGCACAATACTCCATTCTGTACTGACTTCTGCAGATTTTTGTTCCAATTCCTTCAACTTAATTTCAACAATAATTCCACCCTCATTCTTTTCATCAGGCCGTGGGTTCACTTCAATGTTGGAGAAGAGAGATAGTGAATTAATGTTCCTTAAGGCTTGTTTTCCGACTTCAATGTTGAAAACTTGTCCTTTGCGAAGCTGAAAATGTAATCAATACTCAGTAATGAATTACAAATATAAACTAATCTATATGTGAATGGCTATGAAACCCACTGGATTCTATACAAAATACAGAAACCTGATAAACAATTCAACATATGTTTTCAGTTTTATCTTACTACCAATTCCACATAGTATATGTTTTGTTGTATTCACTACTTGGTTGAATCTAGAACATCAAATAAGTGCATTAAAATAGCAATAGTCTATTTTAGAGTACAAAGAAAAGCATGGCTTTCATAGTTAATATGAGGTAGTAGATTATTACATTTGTTCTACAACCGTAGCAACAACAAAAAAGAATATTTCATTAACGTAAAACTTATAAAATTTTAAAAAGTGCAAGTGTAAAACTACTTAAAATCATCTATTCCAGCTATATTTTTATTTCATTTGTTGATTCACTTAAATTTAATATACTAAACTTGCTTGAGGCACTAATTTTTGTTTGGGGGTACAATAAACATAAATGATATTTTTATCATAACTTTTGGGAGCACAACTGCACAAGTTACTCTGAAACAATATTAGATAGGAACAAAATGGCAGAGAAGAGTTAAAAATAATTACCTGTCTAGGTATTTCTCTCCTAACAACAGAGAGCTGAGTGTTCCCTTCACATACATTACCAAGCTTGTCCTGGAACTGAATAGCTAGGTGAGTGACATCCCCCTCTACCACTTCACAAACCACCTCGCTTGTGTTCAAGTTACCAAAATTCACAACTTGTGCACATGCATATCCATTTTCATGGTACCACTGTTGTACTCTGTCCCTTATATTCTGAAGCAGTCTTGCGCTCACACTCCCACTATCCCTCATCATACCTAAAATTTCATTTTCAACTCTCTGTGGAAGCAAACATGGCCTTGACCTCTGGATTCTCCTATTGTAATCCCTCTCCTGCATCTTGTAATACTCTATCATCTCCTTCTCAGTCAAGTCCGAATCCATCTCAATAGCCTTTTGCTGAGCCATCAACCCCACATTGATACACCTGAAGCTATCAGCTGACTGCCAAGTGCTCTCCGAGAAGGGAATGGTGATGCTAATTGTCCCATCCGGGTTAGATCTCCCCTCCATTTCAACCTTCTCAAACATTCCACTGGAAGCAAGGGTTTCAAGTTCCTTCTGGAGTTGCGACTTGGTGTAAACTCCACCTGGCCGGAGAGAAACCATCTCGAAGAATGAATCCTCGGTTCCAATTTTAGTCCTACGCTTCCGATCAAAGAAGAAGATGTCTGATAGTTTATACCTCTTGAAACTACTGAGCTTGTTCAGCTGGACCACAATGTTGGCCGGCAAGCCATGGTTGTCCCACTCTTGCGACTCTTCCTCGCCAGCATTGGCCGGTGTACTGAAAACCTTAGACCAGAAACCACCGCCTTCTCCGCCGCCGCCACCTCCTCCTCCCCCTCCACCTCCACTTGCTCCTCCGCTGGAGCCGCCTCCACCCCCATTAAGATAGAAAGTGTGATTAGGAAAGGCGTTGGAAATGAAGAAGATGCCAGAGCCAAGTGCCGCAGAGGCTTTTAGGAGCCCATTGAGTCGTTTGGATGATAAAAAGTCAAAATTCCGCCGAGGCGTGGATGTCGAGGGTTCAGGGTTTTGAGAAGACAAGGTGTTCGCAGGTCGGATGGATTTGACAAGTAGCGGCTGAATGGGAGAAACGGATGCAGCTGCGGAGGACGTAACACGTCGGCGATGGGAATGGGTAACGGAGAAGGCGAGCCCCGACGCGCCGATTGACGCCATTGCGGTTGGGGTATAAGAAATCGTGAAGAAAAGTTTCAAAGTGAGAACGTGTGAGAGGTTTAAGAGTGATAGTATACGACTGGGCTTTGGTTTTCTGGATCATAACGCAATAGCGGGCCTCATTTGTATTTGAATTGAGCTTCCATAAGTTTAGTTTTTTTTTTAATTTATACTCACTCCATCCTAATTGTCCTATTTGAAAAATCCCACTAAGATACCCCTATATTAAATTTAGTAAATTTTGTATGATTTTAAATCATTTTTACTTTATTCTTACTTTCTCAATTCAATATCAACCACATAAACTTATTTTTCTTAATAACCGTGTCACTCCTTCATGTCACAACATTAATGTGATGAGGGTAGTAATTTTTATTTATTTATAACTTTACTTTTAGTTTCTTTCATAATGCAGTTAATCAAAGGAGAAGGAAGAATAGATTGATGGGATTAAACAGGGCAGATTATTCCTGAACAATAGATAGGATTGAGATAGGAGCGATTGTGTTGGACTACTTTTCAACGTTGTTCCAAGTCATTGAGGGGGCAGAAAATCGCACAGTGGTTGATTGCTTTTTGAGGGTATCGGAAACTCAGAACCATATGCTCTTTAAGCCACTCAGTCTAGAGGAGGTGAGGCGGGCTATTTTCGACATGCATCCGAACAAGGCACCCGAGCAGACGATATGAATCCAGCTTTCTTCCAGACTTATTGTTATATGTTGACGTGTATGTCTACATGCTATGTTGTTTTATCTTTCAAACAGGTATGTTACCTAAGTGTAATACCCCGAAAATTTGAGGAGTATTTAAAATTATGTTTTATATTGTTCGGAAGGTTTCTAGATAGTTAATTATATTTAGTTTAGTGTTTGGGATCAAAGGAGGGTCCAAACGGGGAAGAAACGGAGTAAAGATTGAACTTGGGGTGTTCAGAAGGTCCGCGAGGTGTGCGGGGAGGTCCGCGGGGCGTGCGGTCCAGAACATAGCTGCAGGAGTCCCGCGTGGTGGAACCGCGCGGATCTGCACGCCGCGCGCGTTAGAATATGGCTGCAGGAGTGCCCGCACGAAGGTACCGTGCAGGGGTCGCACGGTGTGCGGATTGCCACTTAAAATGGGCGAATTTCGGTAAAACGTCGTCCGCACGGTGTGCGGGTCAGGCCGCACGGTGTGCGGGTTCAATTTATCCTTATGCGATCCAAAATTCGAAATTCACTATAAATACATCCCTAATCCGATTTTCCTCATTCCAAAAACCCTAGAACCGACTCTTCAAGCTCCATCTCTTCCACACCTTTAATATTAACATATCCAACATGATTTTTGAGTCCAAGGACGAGATCAAACAATCCAATCTTCCGGTAAGCGTTTTTGTTGCCTAATTCGCATCGTTCATCCGTTTTCTTGATTTCTTTCTCCTAAATTGTGATCCTTCGACCCTATAACTTCTTAGGGACGTGTGAGTGACTCCTCAAGCTATGTTTGACATTTAGGACTCGTTGCCAGCCTCGAGGTAAGGACTATTGCAACCAAAACAACTATTTTGCCCCTATTATGTATTAATTAGGATTTGTGCTATGGTTTGAGTTTCATTCTAATATTTTATGAATATTTCGGTTATTATAGTATGAATATGATGATTTATGATTTTTTTGTAATTTGTGACATGTGATTTCTGGTGAATTAATCAAAACAGTTTGATATGGATAAAAATGTGATTTTTGAGGAATTATTCTTTTGGATTGGAAAATTGTGGTGATTGTTTTGGCACGAGTTGAAGTATGATTTGAGATTATTAACATTGTCTATTTTGAAAATATTCTTTGGGTTTAAAGTACCCTAATTGGTTTGGTTTGGTGGTGGTGGTATAATTATTTTGGGGAGTGTTGTATCAAATCTTTTGCCAAAATTGTAATCAACGATTTCTAAATATTTGTAACACTCGGGAGTAGTCCGTGGTGTCAGTTTCCACGTCCGGATAAATGTGGTATTTTGGTTTGTAGCACCCGGGAGTAATCCGTGGTGTTGGTTTCTACATCCAGATAAATGTAGGGATTTGGTGTGTGGTCTAGGGTAGGGCTACTACTATCTGGTGGTTGGTTTTTCTCTCGGTTTGGGTTTTGGATATTTGTAGCACCCGGTTGTAATCTGTGGTGTCAGTTTCTACATCCGGATAAATGTAGGATTCTGGTTTGCTTCGGCTTGTGTGGTAGTAGTAGCCCCTATTCCACTTTTATAGGATTCGTCCTTTCTAGGGTAGTCGGTAGGATTGTGGTTAGCTAGTCTCGACTACTTGGACTTCTTACTACTCGGAGGGCTTGGAATCCCTTTTAGAGAGTGTGCACACTTAAGGTAGAGGTTCAGTTTCTAAATGGTAGATATGGATTTGGTGGATGAGTATTAAGTATGATTTTGGAAAGAGGTATTGGAATATGAATTTGTACGAAAGTGTCTTTCTTACTTAAAGTGATTTTTGTGAATTATTATTGAATGAATTTGTATGATGGGTCAATAATCACCCTGACAACCTTGAGGTTTAATTATACATTTTTGGGGAAGTGGTATTTTTGGAAAGTTACATTTTTGGAAGGTTAAACACTCATGGGAAAATATTTTGTTTATAGTCGTACTTTTGAAGACTTATATTTTCGGGAAGCTGTATCTTTCAAAAGTTATATTATTGTTGTGATATATTTTTAGAAATCTATTTTTGGAGAATTTTTCTTTTGGAAGGTGACCTTTTGGAATGTGGAACTTTGGAATGTAATATTGTGGTAATGATATTTTACTCATATGCTGGGATGTGAATTATTTGACATATTAGAAATATTATTTCAATTATAAGTGTGTACTCGAACTATGGATATATATTATTGAATTATAAATGTTATTTTTGCATGTTAAGCATTGTTTTAGATTTAAAAAGAGTATTTTTGAAGTATATAGATTTTTGAGATTATATTATGTACAAAAACCTATTTTCTCAAATTATATTATTTTACGGGGTTGGGTAGGTCTTACTTGGCTAAAAAGCTAATTTTGTTTCCTTTCTTTCTTTTGTTTTCTACACTTTAATTGTGCAGGTGATGAAGGTTATGCTTGATGATGAGAGCTGCGTTAGATTATGTAGTTTAGTATTAATAATCACCTAGTTATTGTTTATTTCGGTTTGAGAACATGAAGACATCTAATTTGTTTTCGTGATTTAAATCATTAAATACTTGGATTATTTTTTTTGGATGGTAGTTTAGTCTGTGCATTCGGTGAAGGGAGAGCCGGGTGTGGCGGTAACACCCCATTGAATACTAAGCTTCCGCTGCAATTTAAACTCTTTTGGATTAAATGTTTGGGAAATTCTTTCTACACTTGCTATAATTAGCATCTATTTTGGGTATAAATTTGGGGGTGTTACACTAAGGATTTAAATATTGCAAATATTGTTTTAATTCCTAAGAAAGATAAGCCAGAGAATGTGGGGGATTGGAGGCAAATAGCTCTGTGTAATGTAGCGCACAAAAGTTTGTCTAATGTTTTAGCTAATCCACTAAAAGGGTTTTTGGCTTTTCTAGTGTGGGGAAATCAAAGTGCATTTATATTGGGACGTTCAATAGTGGACAATGTTATGGTTGCATTTAAAATCCAACATTTTATTAAGAGAAAAAGTCATAGTGAAGAGGGTTTTGTGGCACTTAAATTAGATATGAGAACAGCTTATAACCGGGTGTGTTTGGGTCTCATCCAACAGTTGTCAAGTACGCTTGTCTTAAGTAAGCTTAACGACTTTGGAGACAAGCGTACTCTCATCCAACAATGAAAACACATATAAGTTTTGATTCCCCTAATCCAAGTATGTCCGGGTCTTCCTCTCTCTACTCCCCGCCTCTTCTTCTCACCTCACACATTGTTTAAGAGATGCATGACTCGGTTTTCTATGCACATGATCAAACCACCATAATTGTGACTCTTGCATCTTATCTTCTATAGGTTTTACTCACCTTTTGTCTGATTATCTCGTTCCTCAAGTAGTCTTTCTTGGTATGTCCACGCATCCAACGCAACATACACATCTCTGCAACACTCATCTTTTGAATGTGACACTGTTTCACCGCACAACACTCTACACCATACATTATTAATGCAGGACTAATTGATGTTCTAAAATTTACCTTTTAGTTTAGTCGACATACCTTGATCGCATAAAAATCCTAATGCACTATTCCATTTTATCCACCCTACTCGGATTCTATGTGATACATCTCCATCTAATTCGCCATCCTTTTGAATTATGGAGCCCAATTATCGAAACATATCAAACTGGTATCTCTTTTCCATCAAGAGTAATCCTAATAGTTACTACTACTTCTACCTCCACCAAACATGCGCTCCATATACTTAGTCTTGCTTTGGCTTAGTCTGAAACCCTTGATCTTCAAAGTTTGTCGTTATACTTCCAACTTTGCTTTAACACCCGATTGTGTCCCATCACTCAATACAATATCATCGGAAAACATCATACAAGATCCGCCTAGTTCCTTGAATAAAATTTATTATTTTAAATTCTCAGTTCTAGTTTTTTTTTGTCTAAGGGCTTTAGTCTTTGTTTTTGCGAGGTGATGTTTTTCCAGTCAGAACAAGATAAGTAACGAGGATTCTGGATCCATCATTGTTGACTTACAAATGTATGTGTTGGAATCAATGACATATATTGATTCAGAGAGGGTAATTGGCTCACATGTCCGGTCCAATGGTTTATGACCGAACTCTGATTTCTAGTCTTGCAAACGTTTTCCTGGTTTCTGGTATATATATTACATGCCTAGTTTTTTAATTTTAATATAAGTCACGACAGTGTGGCGCAGCGCGACGACGTTGATTTCACCGGTTCTCTCACGTTAGGGTTAGGAATATCCCAATCATGAGACACTATGTTCCTGGAAGTTTATTCTTCATTCTTTGCTATAGGACAACTGTTGAGGTGGAGTCGCATAGATAAAAAAACGGGAGTAAGGCGAGCTGCTCTGTGGTGGCTCGCCTAGTACAAGATTGATGTCATCATAGGGTTATCAAGAGGCAGGAGAGACGTTGGAGCTTTAGAAGCCAACTATAGTTATTTTTCCATGTCTTAATTTTATTATGTTTCTTCAATACTCTGTTTTTATTTTTTCGTGTCAAAACTAATGGAGAGGGTAGTTGTTTGATCAGGCTTATATGGCCGATTTCTGCTTCGAATATCTCGCATGTTCAACAATTAGTCTTGCTCAATTTCGGGCAATTTATTCTATGTCTAATCATAGAGTTAGAGAATCTATTGATTTTCATGATCTTAGAAAAAGTGTCTGGTTAAATGTCGAGTATTGATTATCATTTTGTTATCTTAATATAAACATTATCTTTTCAAATAAAGTATAAGCCATTTAATTTAAATAAATAAAAAAACATCCTTTTTGAGTGATAGGGATCTTGTTGAGTGATACATATTGCTTTTTTTGAGCTCTCATTCAAATCATACAATAATTTATTTTGGAGTGAGTGCTACAGACCTCACAGATAGGTAGGGATGGACGGGGACAGGCCTACCCAGCCTACTACTGTGCAAGTCCGGCCCGGGCCTAGCGGTCAACAATTCCAAAAACAATTGCTTTAAATCCTTTGGGTTGGTGCTAACCGACCCGACCCAATCCCATTATGGGTGGACTCGGTTCGGGCCTTGAACCGGCCGGGCCACCCGGGTTATAATTTTTTTTTTTGCTTCTCTTATTTAACCCCCTATCCCCCCCTCAACCCCAAAGCACCCCAAACCACCTCAAATGGTCCAAAATACCTAATCCAACCCAAAACTTAAAAAAATTCAAAAAAAAAAAAAAAATCCGGCCCGGACCGGGCCCGAACCGGCCGGGCCGGTTCACCAAATGGAGGGCCCGGGCCCGGAACCGGTATCCACCGGGCTGGTTCGACCCGAACCGCCGTTGGACCGGGCCACCGGGCCGGGCCGGTTGCTACACTGGGCGGGCCGGGCCGGTTCCGGGCCGGGCCACCCGGCCCGAGTCCACCCCTAAGTCCCATTCCAAAGCCCAACTGGGTAGCCCGACTCGGTACCGGTACAAACCCTGGCCAGTACCGGGACTGAAATCCTAAACCCGAAGCCCGCCCAGTCCCGTCCCGAAGCCGACCCGATCCCATCCCAATCCACCCCTTCTAACATGTGAGACAGAGAGTAGTAGAGTACGGAGTACCATATGATTGATCCATATCATTATTTCATTATTCATTTATATTTGAACTAATCTAACCACAATTATATACGGATTAGTGTTCATTAGTGGTCTACCCCTTATTTCGACGTCCCCAGTTCAGTTTACTACCGTAGAGGACTAATGGTAAACCCAACTCATCCCCCTTATACGAATATATATTAGCAATTGCAATTTACATATAAAATCCCATGCTAGAAATTCTATCGACTCAAATTCTAATTCGAATATGATAAAAGTTCATTATATAATATTAGGAATTAAAAGTAAGTCCTTCCAAAAAAAGGAATTAAAAGAAAGTCAAGTTAACTGTGAATAGTTTATGAACACTTCGAACTAGGACTGAGGTAATGTTACTACTTACTTTGGCCCACTCATTTCTCCATATATAGTACTCCCTCCGTCCCGCTATGATTGTCTCATTTTACCATTTCGGTCCGTCCCACTAAGATTGTCCCATTCCTTATTTGACAAAGTTTGTGTGGTTCTAAACCATTCCTACTTTATTCTTACTTTATCAATTCAATATCAACCACATAGAGCCACTTTTATTAATAACCGCGTCACCTTCTCTTGTCCCAAACTTAGGGGGGCGGAGGTAGTACAAAATAGGACATAAAATTGGATGTTCCAAATAGGGATACTAATTTTGAGAAGAAATATTTGAATCAAAAATTATGCACGGTAGCAACAATCAATGGTGACTAATAAGTAAGGGATAAGGGTCAGATAGGGCCTTGAACTCGAAAAAAAATGTCAAATAAGGTCATATTTCGGATGCTTTATCTGGCCGACGCCATTTGGGGCGGTTCCCGATGGAATTTTTTGATAAAATTTTTTGAGCATCTTCCTCATTAAGTCTAGTTTACCCATACCAAATTTCAGCTAAAAACTCAACCGGGAAGGTAGTCAAATGAGTTTTTGAAGATAACTGTGAAGTTAAACAACGCCGTACATTTCGGAAACTTATTTGACTACCTTCCCGGTTGAATTTTTAGCTGAAATTTGGTATGGGTAAACTAGACTTAATGAGGAAGATGCTCAAAAAATTTCATCAAAAAATTCCATCGGGAACCGCCCCAAATGGCGTCGGCCAGACAGAGCATCCGAAATATGACCTTATTTGACATTTTTTTTCGAGTTCGAGACCCTATCTGACCCTTATCCCAATAAGTAATAAATAGTGATGGCACCGGCACCGGCACCAACAATCACCAAAGCGGCAATGGCGAATTAGCAGCCGATAGCCCGATAGCAGTGGTGAACTGGTGGGTTGGTGACACTAATGTGAAGGCCATATATATGGTAGATAGGCAATCATAGGATCGCTGAATGTGATTATACTGAATTAGGCCATATGTATGGCTTTGGTTGGGTAATCATTCTTCGAATCCGTTTCAAATTGAACCGGACCGAAAACCAATAAAACTAAACCGAAATCGATATGTCCACCCCTTATTAGGAGTATTGAACTTGGTATCTTTTCATTTTGTTGTCACCAAAACGGCAAAACGTAATCATATTGAACTTTGTGCACCACACCATCCACAATGGAGATACTTTTACATAAAAAAAACTTACACCTTCACTGACTGATAGAATGAATCTACAAAGCAAAAGACCACAACAACAAATGACCCTATGTGAATTAGTCCATTCTACTGTTCTAATTTTCAACATGCCTACCCTAGTTGGTAGACATTTCAACTGTCATGAAGTATTTCGACTCCCCAACTACCTCTACATTGATAACTAATCACTTAACATGTTATAAATTTTAAATAATAATAAAATTTATGTATATTTATTATGCTTTTTATGAATAAATAAAATTTATGTATATATATATACAAATAAAAAATAATACAAATTTATGTATATATATATACAAACATATATAGTTTTTATCTTACTTTACAAGTATCTTTCTTCATATCCGTGATTAAAGTTAAAGGTACATATATCTCTTACAAAAAGAAAAATAAAAATAAAAAATTGTTTGATGAATCTAGACACCCTAGGCGGAGATTAGGCACTTTGGGCAGGCAACTAGGCGCCATAGGCGGCCGACTAATTCACCTAAGCGTCAAACCAATTAGTCGGAGCGCCTAGACAAAAATCGGGGTGCCCGACCACCGCCTAGCGCCTAGGCAGGGACTAGTCGGGCGCCTAGAGCGACTTTTAGAACAGTGCCTCTACCTATTCAATGGTTCTATACATCCTTATTTCCAGCTTTCCATGTTGAAAAATTGGTCTTAAAATCCACAACCCTTATCGGACAAACTTTGCTGTCCACGACTGAAGTATTTTTTTACATTTTTACACTGTTTAAGGTGGTCTGCCTAAGAGGTGTCATCAAAGTTAACCCTCTCTCCTGTAGAAAAGACATTGTAGAAGATAGCAGCACAAAAATAGAGAAAAGATGTGAGCACTAAAAATCCTTTGAAAGAACCAACTAACTCGACGAAGAAGCCAGCACCAACAGTTCCTATTATGGCGGCAAGTGTACCAGCAGTGTTTGACATACCTATGTAACATGAAAATCAGCAAGATTAGGGGTTGTTTGGTGAATATTATGTCACAGAAATGAGGGAGCCTGCAGAATTTTCCAAGTAAAAAAGCTTAAAATTGCTTTCAGCCAAATTAGTAATGTGTCTGGTACTACTAAATTGATAAGTGATTTAAGAACCGAGTGATTATGTTACCAAAGGGGGAGATCCTAGAGTGCACTGAGTGCATTAGTTAGTTTAACACCATTGATTCACGGAGTATGATACTATCATGATATAACTATCATCAGAGCAAATCGTGAGAGCATCTGGACTATTAATGAGATAAGTCAATAAATAATTAATTAACCTATCAATGGTCTAGATACTCTCTATATCTACTGAGATCATGAGAGGATCCAAAGCTTGAGTCACACATTGTGACTGTGTTAGCGTGAGTGTCTGTGTGTGGAGAGAGCGAGAGATAGTCTACTTACCATGCAGAACACCTGAATATTGGGGGGCGATTTCCTGGTTAAGAGATAAGATAAAAAGAGAATAATGTAATGTGGGTTTTGCTGCTCATTGGATTATATAGAATACAGATTGGATGAATCTGCTAACCTGAAGGTTTACCAGGAAACCACAGTGACTGAATGCTTTCAACCCAACAGCTAAAGTAAGCCAAGCTGATGCTATTGTTGGAGTTGGAGCCGTAGTTAAACCAACAAGAGCAACCCCGGGCCCAAAGAACCCAATTGACTACAAAGAGAAAAAACAGATAAAAATCAAATAATAGATGTCTTAGAAGATAAAAACAGTTTCTGAAATGACAAGATCAAACAGTCCCTTTGGAACTTGGGAAAGAAAATACGGAAGAAATTATATACTACGGGTACAACAAATTTGGAAGGAAACAAATTGTGAAGCAGGAAATTTCGAAGGAAATGTACTTTATTGGGAAATAAAAGAAGCACTTCAAACTCCATAAATCAATTTTAGATATTTGTTCAAACTCATTTCATTCAACTATTCAAGTATATATATTAAAGGGAAAATCGCACTTTTAGTCTCTGAAATAGTCACCATATTGAAATGTCAGACTCAACCCAGTTTGTAAATGTCAACCCCTCAATTGTCCAAATTGCTGTAAATGTGGTCCTTTGAGAGGTGAAATGTACACTGTGAGCGAGGAGTACATTTCACCCCTCAAAGGACCACATTACAGCAATTTGGACAATTGAGGGGTGACATTTACAATCTCAGAAATATGGGTCTGACATTTCAATATGGTGACTATCTCAAGGACTAAAAGTGCGATTTTCCCTATATTAAATAAGAGCAAGAAGTCTGAATATATATATACAGTTTAGCTTTTAAGAAGTTCTAGCCAAATATGATTTTGGAAAAATTGAAAATAATAATCCCAACTATTGCTGGTCCGCTGAAAATAATCTCAACTATTGATTATTTTTGTATAATCCCAACTATATAGACTATCCGCCAATAATGGTCCATGACGAGACATTACCTCTATAAAAAGTGAATTTTAAATAGAAATTAAGCGTAAAAATTAAAAGTTGAGATTATTTATAGGGATTAGTTGTTATATCTCATCTCATCCACTTTAGAAACTACAAGAATTTATTCATAGGGACCATTATTGGCGGAAGGTCCCTAAAGTTGGGATTATTCTGGAATAATCAATAGTTGGGATTATTATGAGCGGACCGTCAATAGTTGGGATTATTACTATCAATTTTTCCTATGATGTTCCTGCGTATTTACCAAGGTATCAAAACACTTCCCTTCATATTTTCTTCCTTTCTCTACCATTTCCCAAGTTCCAGACATTGCTTTGATGTTCAGAAACAATTATTTTGTAGAACATAGATAGAAGATGATCATACTTGCATGACTTTGCGCGTTACTGTAATGCTTTTACCGTTTTGGATCATCCAATCAGATAAAACACCAGCAACATAGCCCATTAATGCCATCATACTCCACGGGACCGCACTAAACCACGCTGCTTGTCTGAGATCAACACGGTATATCTACAAACAAAAATAGTTGATGTAAATTAATGCTATGATCATCTGCAAATTATTCCAAATGGATTCGCCAAACAAAATTATCTACTACTTCTTACAGTTCTGAAGTAAATTGGCATCCACGAAAGTATGACGAAAAATCCCTGCATTAACATAAACAGATGAAACATGGACCGATGAAAGCGTCTCTATTATATATGCAATACATTGATATTTCAGGCCAGCTTGGTAAGGGTTACTTGGCTGAAAATGGTCGAATGTGATGAGTTTTCTGAAAGGAAAAATGTTTGGTGAAACTGACTCAGCCCAATAAGAAAGTCAAGGCTTTATTCTGTTTATTTTGATTAATCTGCTTATGCTTCTAATAAGAACTAAGCCAAATAAGCTCATTAATGCTACCAAACGTGACTTAAATGCTCACAAGTATCGATCATATAGAAAGTTCATACTACCTCCGTCCCCCTAAGTTTGGGACAAGAGAAGGTGGCACGGTTATTAATAAAAGTGGATTTATGTGGTTTGTATTGAATTGATAAAGTAAGAATAAAGTAGGAATGATTTAGAACCACACAAACTTTACCAAATAAGGTATGAGACAATCTTAGTGGGACGGACCGAAAAGGTAAAACGGGACAATCATAGCGGGACGGAGGGAGTATGTTTTAAGCAGCACTATTTGCAACAGGTACTAATAAGAAAACTTATGTATTACCCAGCTATGCATGCAATTTGCAACAATTAGAGACCATGTTGGTGGCTTAGATAGCAGGCGCCTGAAAGGTGGGATCACTTTGGCGGTTTTCATTTTACTGTTAAATGCAGAATGGTTGAGCCCATTGTGCTGTATGTAACACAGTTCTTGTGCTGAAATTTGATTGCTCTGCTCAGGTGTACTGGAAATTGCAGATACCCAAACCAAGACCCAAAGTAAGCCAGATAGACCAAATATGACAAATGGTCCAAATAGACCACCTTGTGACATGAGAATTGGAGAAAGTGTGAGCCCAATAGCACTTCCAAGCTGAAACCCAGCCATTGCAAGCGCTACAGCCCTTGATCGTTCTGTCCGAGGAAACCATCTGATGAAAAAGTAGTGTGGTAAAACATGTTGAAGTTATCAAGCTTCTATAATTTTTAGAACAAAACATAAAGATACATAATAGTCCCACAAAAAGGGATACTTTCTCTGTCCCAAAAAAGTCATGTTTGAGTAACTTAAAACTTATATTTAGTCAACTTAATCAAGGTACAGGCTTTTACAAGTAATGAATGACCACTTATACCTGTAAATTCACTACCAGGATCTCATGAGTAAAGAATAATCAATAATGAAAACCACTTCTACTTGGCTTTAAATGAAGTTGACTATACATTGATCTTTGTTTAGGACATAAAAGTTCCTGAAACAGAACTCCTTCTAGGGGACGGAGTTTCATATTAGTGCTATGGAATGATTCAATAACCATTACTGAATGTGAGCACGTTAATACTAGATTATGAGCCTGTTTGGTAAGACAAAAGAGATCAAATATGCTGAAGTTATGGCTGGATTGGCTGAGTCTATTGAATTGTTAAAAATTATACTAGTATTTGAAATACACGCAGTATTTTATTACCAAAGTTCAGATATAAATAAATGGAAAAGGCTGTCAATTTCCTCTTAAGACAAAAAAAGTACCTCGAAATTTACATTTTTCCATTATTAACTAGTTGGAAAAAATGGCTGATAAGGCTGATGAGCCAAAAAACAGGTTTACCAAATGGATACTAAGATCACTTGGTGAAAGTAAGATCATAGGAATGAGGGCGGGACACAAAAGGCTCTTGTTTAAGTGTCCATTGGGCAATTGATCTTCCTCCAAGCAGGAGGGGTGCATCAACTCTGCACTATAAGGGCTTGACATTAATGTCAACAAATATTATCTGGTGATTATACCTTGCAATCATACTGTTCATGCAGGGAAGAGCTACACCTTCTGCTATGCCAAGCAACATCCGCATAAAAAGTAGTGCCCACAAGGAAACACCAACAGACCAAGGAGTTAGGAAAGTTGCTAAAGACCATAGTGTCACACCCCATGTTAAAACTACCTTTCCGCCAAAATAATCCACCAGCGTCCCTCCGGCAATTGGCGATATCAGGTAACCCCATAGAAAAGATGACTGCAATTACTAACTAGACTCATCAATCAAACAATTAACTAACAAATCACACATGCTCGAATGAGGCATGAGTTAATGCCTTTTTCTACATAAATGTTGTCAAAGAAATAGTTGTGAATAACCTAATGTCTCTCTTAAGTCTTACTTGATCCAAAATACCTGTTATTCTGTTAACCACCCTTTAGGATATATTACGTATATATCAATTTCTCTATTGAACTATTATTGAATGATGATCACCAATCCCAGACGTTCGGAAAGTAGAATTACACTGGTAATGCTATCATATTTTCTCATTTGATGCTTCCAACTATTTAACCTATTCCCAGTGTGGCAACTGGGTATGTTTGCATTGATTTGGTTTGGTGTACTTCCAAATAAAACCTCCATGGAACTATGGAAGCATCAATTACAATGTAGAGCCCAAAGGAAAGAATCAGTTCCGGCAAAAGTTCAAACTTAGGAATCTAGTGCCAAGAGCATTTGTTTTAATGTTGAAATACAAACTCGATTTTGAAATACGCATTTTTAAGCAATACACAAAGCATTCCTTTCATAGTTTGGTATTGCTGCTTTGTTACCAGAATGCAAGTTCATTCGACTTATAAATGGCCTTATTCCATCAAACACACAGCCAGACACATACAAAATTATTTCAATCATTTTAGAATTTAGATAAACAAAAAATAAACACTAAACAAATGCACAAATATATGCATACATATATATTCAAGAGGGTGAACTAAATAATTGCATAGATATATCATATATGTATAGTTACATACACAACCGTATATATACATAAACACTCATATATACATTCTTATGCCCCTTAACAAAGTGTAAGTTGTGGGGTTGATGTTTGTGCAAAGAAAAGAAAACTAATATAGACCACAAATTTTCTTCCTTAAATGGAAAGTGACAAACTTTCTTGAGAACCAAATAAGGCAAGTTGGGACAAAAATAGGAGCGGTAAGAGTAAACTCACTACTTTCTATTTTTAGCAACTGCTAAAAATAAAGATGTGACCCTCACAACATAAATGATAGTGAAATTTTAGTGTGACCCACACAACAAAAGATGGGACAAAAATAGGAGTGGTAAGAGTAAACTCACTACTATCATCTAAAAAATGATAGTGAAATTTTAAGGTGTGACACTCAAAACATAAATTAAGATGTGACCCCACTAACCTACCATTTCTGACTGTTTCCTACTGTTGCCTACCGTTTCATCTTTCTCATTCCCTACTTTTTTTCACTCTGCTATGTAAATGTAAATGTATATGTATCCTTGCTCTTTGTTTTTCCTACATAATTCACTGCACTTACCATTTTCTAGTGAAAAAACTTAAAGGTGTAACAGAAAGGCCTAAAGGAGACGCTGGATTATTTGAATTCTTTCTTTTTTCATCCAAAATTAGAACCTGGTTCCGTTTCCTGTCGTAAACTCCAAGTCAAAATGGCTAATACTTCGTAGTTTAGAAATTGGGGATCGTAGAAGAAGTGAAAATGAATGTGACCTGAACAATGCCGGCGAATGATTGACGCCAACCATAAGATACTGATATGGGAACAATAGCCACGGACATTACCACCCTGTCGGCGTTACATAAAGCCAGAGACAATGCTAACATAGCCACCACTTTCAGTCTCTCTGAAGTAATGAACTCCATGAAACTCGGTTCCTGCCCTCCTTCTCCTTCTACGAAAGGACCGCTACCAACAGGTCGAGAATCGTTCGGAGAAGCTTTAATTGGGGACAATTGGAATCTCCGAGATGAGCATTCGCAACTTTTAACAGTAAAGCACTGAGAGAAGCTCTGGTTGGCTGAGCGCGGCGGTAACTTGTGATTTAATAAAGACCGTTTGGAGGGCTTAAGATTTATAATGCGGGGAACTGTGGCTGCACGGTGGAGACTGGCGGCCGGAGAAAACATGACGAAAGCGTTTGTAGTCTCTTTAGACTTTAGAAGATCATGTTAGGCCTGGGTTTTGGAGTTCACAGGGAGGTTACCGGCTTGCCGGCGAAGAGGCAGCCAAATCGTCAATTGCAACCAAACGACAGCGTTCCTTATCGCCCAATATGCCCTGTTTTTGCAAAATAGGCCAGATACGAAGATACGAACTACGGAGTATATGATTTATGTTTGGGAATACCGTCAAATTAGTCGTATATCAAAAAAGTCAATTAAACCTTCGAAGTAAATAAACATCCAATTAAACCTTTGAATTATATAAAAACAGTCAATGTTACTCGTATATTTTAATGGGTTACTTCCCGTTAGCAGGTCATTTTTAAAAGGACGAAGTGTCAGTTTGGTACATGAACTTGGGAGCGGGGAGTAAAGAGTACATCAACCTCCAATTGGGACCCACCGGTACACTAAATTTCCAAAACGGGTCTAATTTAGTCCTACCGGGTATTAGGAATACTAAAATGCTGAGCTGGCCATTGGATTAGTGAGTTGGGCTAAAAATTAGCTAGGAAGATGTACTTTGTCCTCATGCCACCGGAAATGGAGGGGATTCCGTCGTCATCTCAGAGCATTTCGTCCAGAGGTTTACCAGATTTCCCTACTGGCTATGGCGAGAGAATCCAACAGACCCCGACAGCGGACGGCGCGTTGCCGTTGATGCTGAGAACTGAAACTACCGTGATTGACGCAGCTCAAGAACCCTTCGATCAAAGACGCTCCAAGATGAGCTCCGCCTCTTTGATCGAAGGGTTCTTGAGCTGCGTCAATCACGGTAGTTTCAGTTCTCAGCATCAACGGCAACGCGCCGTCCGCTGTCGGGGTCTGTTGGATTCTCTCGCCATAGCCAGTAGGGAAATCTGGTAAACCTCTGGACGAAATGCTCTGAGATGACGACGGAATCCCCTCCATTTCCGGTGGCATGAGGACAAAGTACATCTTCCTAGCTAATTTTTAGCCCAACTCACTAATCCAATGGCCAGCTCAGCATTTTAGCATTCCTAATACCCGGTAGGACTAAATTAGACCCGTTTTGGCAATTTAGTGTACCGGTGGATCCAAATTGTAGGTTGATGTACTCTTTACTCCCCCGCTCCCAAGTTCATGTACCACACTGACACTTTCCTCTTTTTAAATTAAAAGCTGGCAGTCCAGGTGGTGTTTTCAAAGGTTTTATCCTTTCTTTTATTTTTCCCCTGCTCTTTCTTCTTAGCCCTCTCCGACCACCCAATTCTTCCTTATTCTTTTTCACCGGCCAGTTAAACAGCCCACCAACCGCCTTCCTTCAGCAACATAACCCAAATCAACAGAGAGAGCACTCGGAATGAAAACCATCAATCCTTATGGTTGCTTGTTTTGTGGGACCCGAGCTACTATACCAAATACCAATAGCTTCGGCAGGTGCTGAGCTTGGTGAGGCATCTCTCGTACCTTGCCACGGCTACACCATTTCTGCGGCCGGAAAACATTGCCTTCGCCAGGGGAGATGCCCGCCGGAATAAAGAAAAATGAAGAGGTTGTTCAAATCCAATCATAGGACCCCGTTGGTGTTGTTCGTTAGATTTATTATCTCCTCATCGATGCCGAAAGCGGGGCGGGCGGGCTGATGTAGAAGAACAAGGAAGGAGGGGGGTGGGTCGGGCTAGGCTGAAGAAGAAGAGGAGGAAGGGTGAGGAGCGAGCGGGCTGACGAAGAAGAATATGGGAAGAAGGGTTGGGCGGACTGGGAGGAGAAGAAGGTAGCAAGAGAAATAAAAAGAAATGCAAAAGAGAAAAGAAATGCCATGTAAAAAAATGACCGGCTAACCTAGAGTAAACCTACTTAATTACAAAATTGATCGTTTTTATATAGTTCATGGGTTTAATTGGGTGTTTGTTTAGTTCGAGAGTTTAATTGACTTTCTTTGATATACTTCGAGTGCTAATTTGACAGTTTTCCCTTTATGTTTCGCAACAAAAATACAAATACGTACACCTTTTAAATTAGGGGTGGACATATTGTGTGCTTTAACCGAATCAAATCGTATCAAACCAAATTAAATCAAATTAATATCGGATCATATGCAATTTGGTTTGAGTTTAATAGTATTTCTTTCAAACTATATTGAACCGAACTGAAACCGATAAAAACTAAACCGAACTAAAGAAATTCACTAAAACCTTCATATATTATTAAAAATACCAACTCCGAACCGAACCAAACTGAACTAAACCGAACCGAACCAAATTGAAAAATAGTATGATTTTTGTTTGGTACTAATTCTCCCAACCCGTTCCAAATCGAACTGAACCAAAACCGATATGCCCGCCCCTATTTTGAATATTGAATAATTTTAAAATACGGCATATAAAATACTTGTATGTGTTTACATACACTAAGAGCCCGTTTGGTGACTTTGCTTATCGGCTTATCAGGCTTATCAACCAACTTTTTAAGCAAACACGTAACATTTGATTTCATGCGTTGAATTGTGTAATAATAAGAAAAAGTAAGGTTGAAGTTATTTTTCTAACTTTAATAGATGAAGTTACTGTAGATGACCATTTTAGGTATATTTTCATATAATTTTTTCTTTATTTTATTAGTAAAATATATTTTAAATACTCCGTATAATTTATTCATAAATCAGCATAATCAACCAATGTACTCACTTCAGTCAGAACTTCATAAATTTCAGCCAGAATCAACCGATTTAGTCGATTTCAGTGTTACCTAATAGACTCTAAATTATTGGTAGAAAGAAATGATTAATTAATGTTTCAACCTTTTTCTATAATTTAAGATGCAATTTTCTCCACAAAAGAAATACGAAGTAAATATTCCTCATTTAATAGTTAAAATATCTAATCTAAGACTTATAATCCTCAATGAGAGTAATCTAAGACTTATAATCCTCAATGAGAGTAAGGGCATTTTAGAGATGAAAATTGTGTTGGTGTAATCACTTGCTTTATTAGGTGGTACATTGTGCTTGAGCGTGTGTACTCTTTTTCAAGGAACTAAATTTTTCGTTTAATTTTCATTACTAGCTCCCGTCTATTGCACCTAAACCGTTTCGTAAACCGTTTCATACACCTCCCACTGCTTTCGAATCTCTACAGCACCTAACCCTGGTTTCGGGCACAGAAGGTCTCATCCGCGCCCTAAACACACTGCGCTAGCTCTCATCGTTTCCCTCTTCTTGGGTCAACTATCCAGGTTTGTTTCCATGCCGTTTGTCCGAATTTTTTCACTTATGCTCATCTCCTTCCTCATTAATACTCCATATTATGGAATGATGAAATACATATCGGAGTATTATTTTGAGGGTCTAATTAATGGGTCCTAGGAACATTAAGTTAAATTAATAAATTGGAATGGTAGTAATTGGTGATTGAGAATTTGATAGTCATACAAAATATTACACTTAGGATGATTGAACAATGAGGGGAAAGTCGGGGATATGTATTACGAAGTAGTATTCTTCATGTATAACTTGGATTTCCTTTTATAAGTAACAAATTCAGAGAAGTTGTGGCTGGATGTAAATGAACTGAAATTCAAAAGCTATGGTTCGGACATTATGTTAAAAACTATTAGTGCAGTTAAAGTTTTTGGATAAGTTGGATATCAAATTATTTGCTAGGTTTAAAAACACAAAGTTGGTTTTTGTTTTAATGAGGAAATTGGTAACAGTTGATATTTTCTAAAATAACAGGGCTATAAAAATGAATCAATTAAGAAGTCTATTTTTTTAATTGCAACTCTCCTACAGCATTTTATAAGAGTTTTCAATGAGTTTGAAATTCTTTTTTTTTATCATCCTATCCTTTTCGTTTAACTGTAGTTTAAAAAAAACTAAAAAGGTACGTAATAAGTTCTACCAAACAAAGGCTGCGTAGAAACAAGCTAGATCAGCTACGTGGTTATTAATTTCTTTGGATACAGGAGTGTATTCTGTTCAAGTTTTTAAAGAATTAACCGGGCTTTCATTATCTTTCACTATTTTAGCACAGTTCCGAAAGATTTACAAGATTTGCTATTCTTTTCCTCGCATTTTAGGTTGCTACAGAATTTCCAGAAAATGCTCTTGTACATCAACCCCCACTGCTCAAGTATATTGTCTCATCTAAGGTTTGTAGCTCAGTGCTTTTGTTTGTTTTGAATTTCGGTGTACATTTTTTCATTATTCTCATTTACAGCTAAACTTAGTAAATGTAAAACATCAACATTACTCCAATTGGCATCACAACTGGATACTGTTCTGTTTGACTCCTGTTTCAATTGATGTTAAAGCATTGAATTATGTGTTTTGTTGGAGTAATATGTTCATTATTTTCCTGGCTTCCAGCTGAATTAACTTGAAAACTTTATCCTTGCAGATCAAAACCTCTGCTCAGTTGGACGCTGCGTTCGGGTTTCTTATGTCCAATGCTTCTGAGACTTTGAAGGTCAATGAATTTGCGGAAGCTTGTGGTGTTTGTATGAAAACAGCTTATGTTATTTTTGTCAAGCCTTTGCATTATTATTCTTTTTACAGACTAAAGATTTCCTAAGAAATGAGAAACAAAATACCTACTTATTACTCCATTTCTCCATTATAAGGTCCAGTTACCTTGATTTAGTTATCCAATCCACAATTACTTGTAGTTCATCTTTATAGTGCTTGTTATATTCTTTGGAAATATTTCATATCTGAAAATTTGAACAGGAGTTGAAGTGTCCATGGAAGACATAGAGCTTATTGTTGATGATATTTTTGTAGAAAACAAGCCTAAGATTTTGGAGCTGCGGTATATAATAAATGGTTTGTATTTCTTGTTGTGATAATACCATATGCGAAGTAGTGCAGGATGCAGCAATATGCTTACTTATGCAATTTCATAAACACCTACCATGTTTTATAATAATAGTAGAATGGAATGAAAATTAAACTACTTTGTTCATTAATCTGTTACGTACATGATTTGTAGTTTTGTACTATGTAAATGAAGAGAGGGCAATGACCTAGCCAAGGTTGGTAAGTTAGTTATAGTTATATTTCATAAACTAAGTGTGACGAAGTTTATTTCTCCCCTGAAAATTTCATTTCCTTAATCTTTTTTTTAATAAAAAAAATAATAGTAAACACCCTCCCCATGATGGAGCTGAATAAACTCTTGTCTTTCAATCTCATCTCGAATCTTCCTCCATATTTATTTGTTTATTTATTTATTCACCTACTTACTTCTTAATCTATAAAGCTTACCTTTTGGACCTGAGAGATACTGTTGCAGTAACTTCAGCTGATATCCATGGTGCAACTGCTTATGGAGTTTCTGGGACCCCTGTGGACTGTGTCTCTTTGGCACTATCTGGTGCACTATTTTCATGGCCAAAACCTCTATTGGTAATTAGTGGAATCAACTGGGGCTTAAGCTGTGGCCATCACATGTTTTACTCGGGTGTTGTAGCAGGGGCTAGGGAGGCATTGTTTAATGGTGTTCCTTCCATATCAATATCTCTTAACTGGAAGAGCAATGAAAGCCAGGACATTTATTTCAATGGCGCTGGAAGTGTTTGTTTGCCTTTGATCTCCGCAGCTATTAGGGATAAAGAGAACGGTGCTTTTCCCAAAGGCTGCTTGCTTAATTTGGAAGTTCCAACTGATCCGCTTACAAACAAGGGATTCAAGTTAACCAAGTAGAGTGTATGGAGATCCACACTTAACTGGAACGCTGTTCCAGCTAACAGGAATGTTGCTGCATCACAGTTTCTTTCCAACCAGCAAAGTCTTCGCTTTCAACTTGCACAACTTGGTCGCAATGCATCTGCTGGTGGTGGTGCACGCCGTTTTACCACACAAAGGAATAATATAGAGGTTGTTGAGTCAGTTGGTGTTGCTGGAAAGTCTGATCCCAATGGAACCGTCAAATACTTCATATTGGAGTTGCTTGAGAAGAAGCACCAAGAAGAGGATGAGGATTTAGATTTAAGATTTCCTAGCACTTGAAAATGGCTTTGTTGCAGTCACTCCTATATGTGTGTCAACGCAAGAGCAGGAGATACAATTAGCTGCTTCCGACTGGATCTCAACTGCCTTACCAGAAAAGCTCTGAAACTGCTTTTTAATCTATATATAAGCAGTTACCTTATTATTTGTCTATTTATTAAAATATAAGTGTACAAAGTGTGTCTGCTACCCTGCTTGTAACATTTGATTAAACAACCACCCATGTATCGCTTACCCACCGTCCATCCCCACTCCAGCCCATATCTTCTTATTTCTTTGGCTAAGCTAATGCAATGCTTCTCTTGCTTTAAAAACTGCCTTGCTTGTATTCTGGAGCACCAATTAAAGTATTGCTTGTAGGTTTTGCTATAAAAAGAAAAAGCTTACCTTTTGCCTTATGGACCTCTTTGGGATTCCATCACTTAAGATTGCGTTTTAAATTTTCTTTTTCATTGTGCTTTATTAGGTCACGTTTAACCCCCCAACATTTTTTTTCTTGTATCTTTTCTACTTTTTAAATAAAATTTAGCAAATGGATTTGTCCCACCGACTTAGGTAGTTTTCGTACATGGTTAAAAAAAATTGTTCACCCAATGCTTATTTTAAACTACTTCCAATTAGGATTGAACGCTTTTTAACTTCCTATAAATGTTAACATGGGAAATGCTAAAAAATCATTTAAAATCAATATATATGTTGGGAATTTTCCGTTGATAAATTGTATTGGGCACTTATATAATCGCGCATCGCGCGTGTAGAAACTAGTAAAAAAAATATAAACAAAAATGATCGTAGTTTTAAATTTTCTATAAATCCTCGATTAAAGAAGCATAGTAACAAGTTTTGCACAAACAATGGACAGAACCCAGCAGGTCTAGAGTTTTTTGGGTTGCGCCGATCATTGGCGGCGACGTTCTGGCTAGTCCGGCGGGTTGCAGGGGGTCAGAATCTTGTCCTCTCTGGAGCAACGATCTCTAGAAAGCTTGGATTGTCAAATCGGCATAACTTGGTTTCAGAATTGCTTTGCCAATCAGCGGTGGTCCAGAATTCAGGGATGTATTTACCACAATACATTTATGGAAACTCATATGATTCTCTTATGGAGTCATATGGGATGATGTGACACTATCACTACCACCCATTATTTTAGCGGAATCCTCCACTAAAATAATTGGTGGTAGTGATGGTGCCACACCACCCATATGACTCCATAAGGGAGCCATATGGGATGATGTGACACCATCACTAAGACCCATTATTTAAGTGGAGGATTCCGCTAAAATAATGAGTAGTAGCGATGGTGCCACACCACCCATATGACTCCATAAGGGAGTCATATGGGTTTCCCAAAAAATTGTATTTACCATGAGCATTGTTCTAAAACTCGCTAGGCGCTAGACGGGCAGTAGAGGGGCGCCTAGCGCCTAGGCGGCCGACTAGGCCGATTTTTCGGCCGACTAGGCCAATTTTTTGGCCGACTAGACCGACTAGGACTCTACGGTTAGGGCCGCCTAGGCCGATTAATCGGTCCGCCTAGGCCGATTTTTAGAACAATGACCATGAGTGTAGTGAGTTGGAACTGTCGTGGGATGGGTGTTGGGTGTGTTTAAAAAAAGAAATTAATTAATAAAATTAATTAAATAAAATGAATACATGAAAAACAAGAAAATGGATGAAGCAGAAATAGCCAAAGCTCATGCTATGCACGATTTCCTTAAAACGCATTCATTGCCTCCCGGGGTGCTAGGAGCGTTGCAACGATCGTTTCCCAGGATACGATGACTACGAACAATAGTTTAGCACTCAAACTAAGGTTCCAACGAACGAGAACAATGCCGGAACACAGAAGAGTTTTTATGGAATGCTAGAGATTTTTCTAGCTCTGAAAATATGTGAAGGAAGTGTATGAACGAGTGTCATTTGCGAAGCACCTGCTAGCCTATTTATAGGGTGGATTTGTTGGCTGAACGTTTGCATGTGAATGACATTTAATGGAGTTGGCCGTTGGTATTCAATAGCCAGCTCGTTGGCATTGATCTGTCCAGAAAATGTTCCCGAACGTTGGGCAGTTAATGGAGCAAAAATAGGAACGTTACAGAAGAACAAAAGTTAATGTTATCTTTAGAAGATAGATTTCGGACGACATTCGTGTCAGCAGGTCGCCCGCAAGTCGTGCTTTTTGTTCTCTGGTTTCGGGATTTGATTTGCACCCCCCTGCGCGCGTGAGAGAGCCTTTCCATTTAGGAATCTTAACTCCTTAGAGGGGGTTTCCCTTTATAAAGGGTTCAAATTCCCTTGGTTTTCCGGTGTAGGAAATAACCACACTAGAAACCCACATTTTCCTAGTTTTCTCCATTCCAACGAGTGAACTTTGAAAATCAATTTCTCATTCACCCGTTATCCGTTTTGAGTGTACCATATATCGAATTGTAGCCCTAAGCAAGGACAATCCGAAATCACTTTGACCCGACCCAAATCAGAAGTGGAACCCACTCAAAAATTCCCGAAAAATGACCATTTAATGCAATTTTAACACATTTTTCCAACAATGGGAACCTTGTTGCGGTTCAGGACCTAGCGGAGTTGGTGCACACCAAGCTGTGAAAATGAAGGCTCAAAGACAAAGGTGTGAAGAGGTAAGAGATGTTCTGGATTTTCAATTTTGCTTTTCAATCGACTGGTGGGTTTTTGTGTGCTGATGAGCCTAAAAGGCAGTATACGGTGAAGAGTGGATACTGTAGGGCCCGAGGAGAGGTCTTGGAAGACAATTGGGTTGGGTGGTATGTGGGATTTTTTATTCAACCTAAAGTTAAAATTTTCTTTTGGTAGGTCATGTCAGGTTGTCTTCCCACGACAGTTAATTTAAATTGATGGCAAGTTGATGTTCATCCGAGTTGCAAAATTTGTGGGCATGAGGAGTAAAATGTATTACACTTATTTCAAGGATGTCATGTAGTGAAAGGTTGGTGGCACGTGACAGTGATGGTAGGTTTGTTCAAGGGGGAGTTCAGTGCAGAGCTGATTAGCCAGTGAGTATTGCAGAAGCGGTGGTTCTGACTGCGAGAAGTAATATTGTGGGTGAAACAAAAAGGTTGGTCAAGAGTGAAGGTAGAAACCAATTCTCTAATGGTAACTTCAAGAATGGGTGAGAAAGTTGGGGGGTCTTATTTTGACTCTGTTATAGCTAATATTAAAGAGATAATTCAGAATGAGGCAAATATAATGGTGTGTTATTGTAGAAGAAGTGCCAATTGTGTAGCACATTTGCTTGCACGGTTGGCCTTGTTAGGCCAGAAGGTGATCTTGTCTTTTATATTTCGCTATGATGCATTATAACCCAATCGGAAAATGACTATTCAATATAATATATTGAATGATTTTCAGTAAAAAAAGTGACAAGTTTGCAGAATATTTTTTTTTTGAGAAAAAAACGTCAAATATATTATATTAAAAGATCATGAGCCAAAGAGTTTACAATAAAAGAAGGCGGTGCTGTAAAACTAAAAACTTGACCAGACATAGAAAGAGATGCTCTTGCAATGGTATGAGCCACCTGATTCGCTGATTTTCCACACCATTGAATTTTAAGATTAATATCTTCACTTTGTAGAGATTTTAAATCTTCAAAAATAAAACCCATTTGAGAGTCGTGATCCTCACCTTGGATATCTGATATCACCATGGCCGCATCCGTTTTAATCACTACCTTCCTCCATCCATTTGCTCGTGCCCAAACAATGGATTCCCGAACTCACATGGCTTCTGCTTCCATTGCTGTCCAAGATGCCTTCATAACCCGGCTGTAAGCTTTTATAAAATTACCCTCACTATCTCGAAGACCACAAGCCCAAATTGTTTCCCGGATACCTCTCATTTGCCACAATGGTTGAGGCAAACATCTTTTCTTCTCGCTTGCAATCATTATATCATTAAAATCGCCAAACACTAGCCATGGCAGATTACTCCTATTAGCTAAATCAAGTAATAAATCCCATGATTCCTTTCTTCTTCGATGGTATGGCATTCCATAATAACCTGTGAGCCGCCAACAAGCTTCACCTTCATCTGACTTGATCTAGCAATCAATATAAAATTGATTCGAATCTAAAATTTTGATTTCAACATTGTCTCCCCAGAACAGAGCAAACCACCGCTGCTGCCAATACTCTCCCCCACAAAACCCTTCTAGAAACCCAGACTCCCCATTACTTCATTCACTCATCGTCGTCCAGCTTTAGTCTCCATAAGAAAGATCACCGAAGGTTTCTTCTCCCTGGTTAAATCGCTTAAAACCTGCACCGTGGCTAAGTTGTCTAGTCCCTGCAATTCTAGCTGACTATATTCATCAAATCAGTCTAACCGCCGGACAATCCAATCTCTTGATTGGCGCCGGAAAAAAAAAACTACGCGGAGAAGACCGCTAGGGACCAAGTTTGCACAATACTCCATATTAAACAAAGTAACTGTGAAAAAAAACATAAAACACCAGAGTCTAAAATCCAAAGTAAATCAACGGTAAAACTCCAATACAAAAAGTGAAATTTTCAAACTCATCTCTATCATCAATATAAGTCCCCCACACACTCATGAAAAGGATTAGGTTCAATTAATGAGACTAGCATTGTCCCCATTAGTGTCATGAAAGGAACTCCATCCTTGAAGTCTGAATGACTCAATCGTTCATATTAATTGTAACACCCCCAAATTCTTAACCCAAAGTACTTATTGTAAATTGTAATTTCATAAAAATTTTCCCAAAATTTAAAACTCAAAATTACTTACGGAGTATATTGAAGGAGAATTTCAAACAATGTGTGTTAGCGCCACGACGCCACACTCGGTTTTTACCACAATCCAAAATAAAACACCGATACTTAAAAGTTGAAGTGATTTAATTGTCAACATGTTACCAAAATCTTAATTTAAATAAATTTTGTAAATGAGTAGTAATTAAACTAAGTATTGTAGCACAATTATCATCACCTGCACAAAGTAAAGTATAGAAAGAAAACAAAGAGAACCAAAATTAACTTTATACTTAAGTAAGAAGATCTACATATAGTATGCCAAAATAGTTTTTGTACTTAAATATATATAGTTTAGAAAATTCATATATGATAGCGGTTATATTTACTTGTGTTTAACATAAGTATTTATAAGTATTTGTTGAAGAAAAGGAGAAAAAGCGGGAAAATATCTTCAGAATACGAGCTAGAGCAATAATCATTGCGATGAACGGCTTTTGGGACCAAGATGATGACGTTCTGCCCATAATTTGAGTATAACTTATTGTAGAGAACTCGAAATCACTCGATTCGAATTTCATGTGAATGTTAACTCAATAAGGTACAAATGTTATGAAGACGTCATGACCAAAATATGAAAGGAACCAGACTCAATCAACCAATAAAGTCAGATGTTGCTGGTGGGATTTCAGGATGCATACCTCTCAGTGTTTTATCCATATCTTTTGATTGGATGAATAAAATCACATCATTCAAGTTTTGATGGATAGAAGACTTCATTATCTACAACTTTGGTGAAGGAATTATGTCCAAATTAGTAGCGGAACATCCCCAAAATCCCAGGACAAAACCGGCACCGGAATTTGCACAAAACACGCGCCGGTTTGTTGATTTTCGCATGGCACAAACCAGTAGCTTACCCGGCGCCGGGTAGGCCTTATAACCGGCGCCGGGTATGTCAAAATTTCAGATTTTCCAGCGCGTTATGAAGAACCGGCGCCGGGTAGGTCTGATTCTGCAAATACAAAAGAACGTGCAGCAATATTTTGATGGGAAAAACTCACCTTCCTCATGATCTGATCAAATATATCTTCCATGCCTGATTGTTGGGCTCGAATAGACTAAAAGATGCCAATCTTTAGCCTATATAAAGCCCCCAATTTATCAAACATGAGGATCATTCCATTCTTGAAGATTAAATTTCAGTTTTTATATTTCCTTTTTGCATTTTCTTGAAGTGTTGGAGAAGAAGCCATTTCTCTCCTCTACAATTGGTTCTAGGTATTATTTCTTGTATGTTATTGTATTCCATTGTTCTTAGTTACACTTTTGTAATTAATATGAGCTCAAGGAGCTAAGTTCTTAGCTAAGGCTAGGGATGAACTTCTATGCCCACTAGGTGTTTGATAAAAGTTCTAAACCAATAAATTCTGATTTATCCTTTACATTTTGATTGTTTATGACTATGGTGTACAACATAGAAGTATGTTAAATTTAGTTTATACTTGCAATTAACGTTGAAGTCTAAACTATGAACATTAAAGGATAAACATATATATTACCGAGAATAGAAATATATCCGGTATTATATGATACGGGTGTGATGTCTTGATATTCAACGGGGTTTTCGGTAGATGAATGTAAGCCGTAACGGGACTTACACGTAACGAAAACCACGCTCTCGCTGCCTTAACCGGAGTTGAGAATATATTAGGGACATCGTATTCATGATTATTGGTAAAGAACTAATATTCAACCCTATTAAATCATTTAAGTGATTCCTGAAGCCTTAGCCGTTGTTATCATTCATTTTAAACCCGAAATAATTAAAGTTGTTTCCTTGAATTTAAAGTGAAAAGCCAAAAATACAAAACACAAATCAAAATCCCTGCACTTTACTCATTTATTTATTTAAAAGTCATCTACTCTCGGACTAAATTAAACAACGTTTCCCTGTGGATTCGACCCGGTATTTTACCAGAATCTATTACTATATCGGCACTTGTACACTTGCAAGTTCAAACCGATCAAGTTTTTGGCACCGTTGTCGGGGAAACAGTCTTGTTTTATGAAGTTCACAAATATCATTTTTTTTGCATTTCCCTTGTTTGTGTAGTAGTGTTAGTTTTTTTTTAAAAAACAAAAATGTTTTGTCATACTCATAAAAGTTCAAGGATCTAAGTAAAACTTTGGTCCCGAAGTTGAAAGAGTGTGCAAACACAAAAAAAAAATCCTTCACTAAATGAGATCAAGATGTCCATTGTTGCCTATAACCCACATTTTCAAGCTGGAGACATAAAGTTCTCTAGAGTGAAGGAAATATCTATCAGTGATGTGCTTGATAGAAGATTCTTGGAGTTTGAACGAACACTGAAAGAAAGCCTACAAACCGCCTTAAGAAGTATTCTTCCTACACGAGATTATGCTATTCAAACCGAGGAGATCAATTACATGAACTCCTATGATGAGTGGGGGAATCATGGAGGTAATAACTACTACAATTATTCTAATCAACAAAAGGGGAACCAAGACAACAATTGGAAACCGCAGGGGAGTTCTTCAAACTTTCAGTCCACCATGGAAAAGATGATGTTTCTTACCACAAGTATTCAAGCTCAAAATGAAAAACATTATAGTAGAATTGAGGCATCCGTTGAGAATCTCCATTCTCAATTTACCAAACTTGACATCCGAATTGCAAATCAAAACACAATTATTAATCAAAGGATGGACAACCTCGAGCGAGATACCAAAAACTCCTTCCACACTCTACAATTGCAGATTGACCAACTTGCTCAACAAGTTACTATAGAAGTGATAAGTCCGTATTTAGACACGCATTTGATGCGTGTCCGGGTCGGTTTTGATGATTTTCTTGGCTTTAAGGCGTTGCAAGTCTCAATTTTGGCTCAAGTTGTGTTTAGCAGGCGTTGGATCAAGTTTCGTTGCATTTGGAGTTGATTTGAAGAAGTTAGAGTCCGGCAATTGGCGCTAAAGAGACAATAGGGAGGAGATAGAAAGCATTCAAGGAATAATTGAGAGATTTGGAGGTCACCAGGTGATTCACGGCGAAATTTTGAAGAAGAAAGAGCATTGGGATCGACCTCGGATGAGTCTGGACACGTTTGGAGCAAGAAAACAAGAAAACGGAGCGAAAAAGTCAGACGCACGGTCGTGCGTCTGGGACGCACGATCGTGCGTCCATTACGAAACCGCGATGAAGCCTCTGCCTGCTACGCACGATCGTGCGTAGGCAGGGACGCACGATCGTGCGTAGCCCCGTGACACGCGCGGAAAACTCCTTTTTCGGCCCAAACTCGGTTTTTTCCCCTTTTTTCTATAAATAAGGCCTCCCTAACCCTTTTTGGGGGTTACGAACATTACGGAGAGGCCTAGGGACGAATTTAACACCGTTTTTACGCTATTTTCTTCCAAGATCCTGGGATTATTTGTAAGTTCATCTTTTTAATTAATGACAATTATCTCTATTCATCCCAATTCTGTTGATTCTTCAATTATGAATTGTGAGTAGTTTAATTAGGGATTTGGGGTTGATGAAGGGGTTAATCATGATGTATGGCTAGATTCTTGTCGGTTTAATTGCATGAATGCCGTTTAATTTTTGTTTGGATAATTTAATTGATATCTCTTGTAACCTAGACTGCAGCTAGAATTACAATTGCATGTAGAATAAATTAAGAGAGATCTAATTTGTTCTAGGACACATTCACACACACTTAATCGTTCGCTAAGAGATTAGTAGCGATTAAGGGGCCGTAAGCTCGCTCGTCTTGGCAATAATTTAGGATCCTGTCGCATGAGAGATCAGCCTGGTCCCCTAAATTATTGTACTCTACGCCGTGAGAGCGGTAAGAACTTAGTAATGATTGGCTAGGCTCAATTAAATTAAATTCATGTGATTAGGCCTGATCTGCCAGAAATCTGGTTAACCCCGGAATCAATTCCTGTTCCCTTCTTCGTTAATTGAGAAGAAACCACTTTTATACATTGCATGTATTTCTTGAATGTGTCTTCCAAAATAGAGAATCTTTGCTCGGTCTCTTTTCTAAAACTCCCTTGCTGCGGCTGAGGTGCTTGTTGTTGGCCTTGAGGTACCTGGGGTTGATTAAAGTTTCTTGACTGCTGCTGATTTCCCTGCCCGTATTGCCCTTGCTGCTGCTGTCCGTAGGGCTGATTATAATAGCCCTGTCGCTGATAATACATCGCATCCACTTGCTCTACTCCAGGGGCTGCCGAGTGTGCCATCATAGTGCATTCATGTGGCGAATGGAGTCCCCCACACATAGTACAAGAGGGACTAATAGGAACGGGGGCTACCATATTCACACTGGGCACCGAGAGAGCAAGTTCCGTCTTCTTCTGATTGTCGTCCACCGTAGTAGCAAAGAGGGCAGAGAGGGCAATTTAATCATGTGGATGTAAATCCCTAATTTTAGAGCATAAGAATTTGGATTTCTAGAAAAGCTTGGAGAAACCTCCATTAATGGAGAAAGGAGAAGAAAAGAGAAGAAGGGGAAGATACCTTGGAGAAGAGAGAAAAGAGCGGCGGGTGGTTGGTGGCGCGGCGGTCGCGGCGGTCGCGGGTGGGTCGGCGGTGCGGCGGTGCGGCGGCAGGGCGGTGGTCGTGGTTGCTGGGCGGTCGCGGCTGGTGTTCGTCGAAGGGGTAAGCTCTCGGTTCCGTTCGTCAATCGCGCAAGGGGGGAAAGGGTTGGGTGCGGTTTATGTTATGTTTTGATAAAAGAGGGTTATTTGTGGAAATTAGGTACGCACGATCGTGCGTAGGGGGCGACGCACGATCGTGCGTCGATGGCAGTAGCCTCCCCCGCGGTTTCAAGTGTTACGCAGGATCGTGCGTAGGGGGGACGCACGATCGTGCGTCGATGGCAGTAGCCTCCCCCGCGTTTCTTTCTTTGACGCACGGCGTGCGTGCCTGGACGCACGACCGTGCGTCCGCATGAACAGTAAAAACAATTTTTTTTTTTTTGGGTTATTTGAAGAGCAACAAAACTTAAACTAATGAAGCAAAAATTAGGCTCGGGTTGCCTCCCGAGAAGCGCTATTTTTAACGTCGTTTGCCCGACGCAACTTCGCACTCATCTCTCCAAATTTGTGACAAAGGTCACCTCACGCTCGCGTTCTAGCGGTCCTCCGTAGTATTTCTTCAGGTGATGGCCGTTAACTTTAAAACGGCCTTTCTCAGGATGATCAATCTCAACAGTGCCATACGGAAAAACTTCGCTCACTACAAAAGGACCAGACCATCTAGACTTCAATTTTCCTTTAAAAATTTTCATTCGGGGATTGAATAGCAGAACTTGACCCCCTTTACAAAACTCTTTTCCCTGTTTAATGTGCCGATCATGGTAGGCTTTGGTACGCTCCTTACTGATCTTAGAGTTCTCATAGGCCATGAGCCTCCACTCATCCAACTCGTTGAGCTTCCAAAGCCGTTCACGACCCGCCAAAGACAAATCCTTATTCAACGTTTTCAAGGCCCAGTATGCCTTATGCTCTATCTCTACCGGAAGGTGGCATGCCTTCCCATAAACCAAGTGAAACGGAGTATTGCCAATGGGTGTCTTATACGCTGTACGCAGTGCCCACAGCGCATCATCTAGCTTATCAGACCAATCCTTCCTATGGGTCTCAACAGTCTTCTCAAGAATGGTCTTAATGTCCCTATTCGAGTTCTCAACTTGGCCACTAGTTTGAGGGTGATAAGGGACGCCCCCTTTGTGAGTGACCCCGTACTTTTCCAGAAGGCGAGTCATCGGATCATTCCTAAAGTGGGTACCCCTGTCACTTATCAAAACTCGTGGCACTCCAAATCTAGAAAACAACTTTTTCAGAAAACGAATCACAACTCTAGCATCATTTGTGGGCAGAGCTTCAGCCTCGACCCACTTGGAGACATAATCCACAGCAACCAGAATGAATTTATTACCTTTAGAACCCGGGAACGGTCCCATGAAGTCAATGCCCCAAACATCAAATACCTCACAAGCCAATATAAAATTCTGGGGCATCTCATCCCTCTTGGTAACCGGCCCGGTGCGTTGACACCTGTCACATTCCTGCACAAACGTTAGAGCATCCTTAAACAATGTGGGCCAGAAGAAACCACATTCCAACACCTTACGAGCTGTCCGGTTAAAAGAATAGTGTCCCCCAGTCGGTCCGGAGTGACAATGTTTGAGAATCTCAACTCCTTCGCTAAGAGGAACACATCTTCTAACAACCTGATCAGCACAAATACGAAACAAATATGGTTCCTCCCAGAAATAATATTTCAAATCAGCAAAAAATTTCCTTCGTTGATGAGGTGTATAATCAGAAGGAACAACACCCCCAACAAGATAGTTGGCGATGTCAGAAAACCAAGGCACCTCATCAACGATCCTCAACAGTCTCTCATCAGGAAAAGTACCCTCAATATCTCTCTCACTCAGGGAATCAAGAAAGGGGTTTTCTAACCTACTCAAGTGATCAGCCGCTAAATTCTCAGCCCCTTTCTTATCCCTAATCTCAATATCAAATTCCTGGAGTAGTAATATCCACCGAATCAATCTAGGCTTAGCATCCACTTTTTGCATCAAAAATTTAAGAGCAGAATGATCGGTGAATATCACTACCTTAGACAAAATCAATTAAGGACGAAACTTGTCAAGAGCAAACACAATAGCAAGCAATTCTTTCTCGGTGGTAGTGTAGTTTTCTTGGGCACTATCGAGAGTCTTAGAAGCATAAGAAATAGGCTGAAAATGTTTCTCTCGACGCTGCCCAAGAACGGCTCCTACTGCAAAATCACTAGCATCACACATAATCTCAAAAGGCAAAGACCAGTCAGGAGCTACTACCACCGGTGCCTTGACCAGTTTCTCCTTCAAACACTCAAAAGCTTCTAAACACTCCTTTGAGAAGTCAAACGGTGCATCCTTCTCAAGGAGCTTAGTCATGGGTCGGGCTATCTTAGAAAAGTCCTGGATGAACCTACGGTAGAAACCTGCGTGGCCTAGAAAACTCCTAATGGCACGGACCGAAGTAGGGGGAGGTAGTTTAGAAATCACATCAACCTTAGCCGGATCAACCTCAATCCCCCTACTTGAAATCTTATGCCCTAGGACCACTCCCTCACTAACCATGAAGTGGCACTTCTCCCAGTTAAGTACCAGATTCACCTCTCGACACCTAACCAGGACTTTCTTCAAATTCTCTAAGCACTCATCAAAAGTATCACCATACACAGAAAAGTCATCCATAAAAACCTCCATAAACTTCCCAATGAAATCCCCAAAAATAGCAAGCATGCATCTCATAAAGGTAGCAGGGGCATTACATAATCCAAACGCCATCCTCCGATATGCAAAGGTACCGAATGGACATGTAAAAGTGGTCTTATCCTGGTCCTCGGGGGCTATGGGGATCTGGAAGTATCCCGACATCCCGTCAAGGAAACAGTAAAACTTATGCCCTGCTAGCCTTTCTAAAATCTGATCAATGAAGGGGAGAGGGAAGTGGTCCTTCCGGGTGGCGGCATTCAACCTTCGGTAATCAATGCAAACCCGCCATCCGGTGACCGTACGTGTAGCAATCAACTCATCTTTCTCATTCCTAACCACAGTCATCCCCCCTTTCTTGGGAACCACCTGGGTCGGGCTGACCCAAGGGCTGTCTGAAATCGGATAAATAATTCCTACATCTAACAGACGGATGACTTCCTCCCTGACCACCTCCTGCATATTAGGATTCAATCTCCTTTGTGGCTGCACTACCGGTTTAGCATTATCTTCCATCAAAATTTTATGAGTGCAGAAAACAGGACTGATTCCTTTCATGTCAGAAAGTTTCCGGGCTAGAGCTTCCCTTTGTTCACAAAGTAAGTCAAGACATGCAGATTTTTGGGATGGCTCAAGCCCGGATGCAAGAATAACAGGGAGGTCAGGACTATCATCTAGAAACGCATACTCAAGGTGGGAGGGAAGAGGCTTTAGATTTAATGGAGAAGGAGTAACAATAGAAGAATCAGTCTGACAGTCTTCCTTCTCCACCTTATCTAAGTCATCTTCCTTCCCCTTCACATCATTAGCATCACTTGAGTCCTCCTCCCCATCAAGCATAAGACAATCAAAACTGGGGAGGAGCTCAAGATCCTCTGCTGACAAACTATCATCCAAAAGAAGATCAAAGAAGGCTTCATCAGAAAGCATGTTAGGAATGCAATCCTCCACCAAAGAATCAACCTCATTCATGTAAAAACACTCACCACTATCTTGACAGGGCCTCTTCATTATTTTGGACATATCAAAGGTGGCAGACTCATCCCCAACGCGGAGGACAAGCTTACCGTCTCCAACATCAATAAGTGCTCGGGCAGTTGCCAAGAATGGTCTGCCCAAAATCAATGGTACTTCCCGATCCTGATCCATGTCCAAAATAACAAAGTCTACTGGAAAAATAAATTTGTCCACTTTAACCAACACGTCTTCAATAATCCCTTGGGAATATTTGACTGAACGATCAGCCAACTGAATGCACATACGTGTAGGTTTAAGTGGACCAAGTGCAAGCTTTTCATATAAAGCAAGAGGCATCAAATTAATGCTTGCACCCAAATCAGCCAGGGCCCTATCAAAAGTAAGATCCCCTATGAAACAGGGAATAGTAAAAGAACCTGGATCCTTAAGCTTCTTCGGCAGATCTGTCCGTATCACAGCTGAGCACTCCTCATTAAGCGTCACAGTAGACGCTTCTTCCAGCCTCCTCTTGTTCGTGAGCAAATCCTTCATAAACTTTGCGTACTTCGGCATCTGAGCTAGTGCATCCACGAATGGTAAGTTAATCTGCACTTGTTTCATGAGATGCAGAAACTTACCAAACTGATCACTATCGTTCTTCCTAGTCAATCGCGCCGAATAAGGGAGAGGTGGGGTGTAATTCTTGACCGGAACGGACTGTTTTGGTGCAGCCGCCACCTCTCTTCCCTCATCTTTCTCCTTCTCTTCCTCCCGGACAGCCGGTTCAACTTGAACTTCATCGGGTTTCTTTGTTATGGCAGCAGGTTCCAGCTCTTTTCCGCTTCTCAAGGTGACTGCCTGAACATGTTCTCGTGGGTTTGGTTCAGTATTACTGGGGAGGGATCCCTGAGGCCTCTCAGATACAGCCTTAAAGATTTGCCCCAATTGAGTTTCCATGTTATGCATCCTTGCATCATTCACTTGCATGTATTTCTTGAATGTGTCTTCCAAAATAGAGAATCTTTGCTCGGTCTCTTTTCTAAAACTCTCTTGTTGCGGCTGAGGTGCTTGTTGTTGGCCTTGAGGTACCTGGGGTTGATTAAAGTTTCTTGACTGCTGCTGATTTCCCTGCCCGTATTGCCCTTGCTGCTGCTGTCCGTAGGGCTGATTATAATAGCCCTGTCGCTGATAATACATCGCATCCACTTGCTCTACTCCAGGGGCTGCCGAGTGTGCCATCATAGTGCATTCATGTGGCGAATGGAGTCCCCCACACATAGTACAAGAGGGACTAATAGGAACGGGGGCTACCATATTCACACTGGGCACCGAGAGAGCAAGTTCCGTCTTCTTCTGATTGTCGTCCACAGTAGTAGCAAGCTTCTGAATTAAACTGGTCAAAGCATCTACCCTTGCAGAGAGGGCAGAATTCTCACTGATCTCGTACAATCCCGGGGCCTTCTGGTGAGGTGTGTCCCGAGAACTGTACCATGAAGCATTATTAGACACAATCTTCTCGACTAATTCTTCCGCAACCTCAGATGGCAACTGAGGAAAAGCTCCACCTCCCGAAGCATCAAGCATCATCTTTCCTTCATTGTTGAGTCCACTATAAAAACAAGATAGAACCTCACAATCAGTCATCTTGCCTTGAGGGCAAGCTCTTCTCAGCACCTTGAATCTCTTCCACGCCTCAGCTAATGTCTCCAAAGAACCTTGCTTGAATTCCTGTAGCTGCTTCTTCAACTTGATGGCCTTTGATGTTGGGAAGTATTCTTTAATGAAGGCCTTGTGCAGCTGGTCCCAGGTCTGAATGTGGTGATGTGGATTGCTATCCAACCACCTCTGCGCGTCATCCCTCAAAGAGAAAGGGAATAGTAGCATCCGTACCTGATCGTCATCTAGCCCAGGAATCTTGAAAGTCTGGCACATCCTCAGAAATTTGGTAATGTGTGCCACTGGATCTTCCGTAGGGCTCCCTCCAAACTGATTATTTAGGACCATATTAATCACCGCCGGCTTGATCTCGTAACGGGGTGCAGTAATCCCCGGTACCTGAATGCTGTCATACTCTGTGATCTCGGGGGCTAGGAAGTCTGCAATGCTCTCTCCTTGATAGAGTGGATTGTCATGTGGGACATAATTGTGGTAAGGAGGAGCTTGATATCTCGGCTGATGAACTGGTTGGGGTCTTATGGGTTGTGGACGGATGATATTTGGTTGAGGTTGGGTTTGATGGAATTGTTGATATTGGGGTTGGAAAGGCTGATTTTGTGGCTGAGTAGGAGGTGGATTTTGTGTGACTTGCGGTTGGTTCTGTCTGGGCTGAAAAACTGGATTGTTTTGCCCTAGACCTTGCATCCCAAAGGTTTGATTTTGAAAAGTGGTTTCGGGAGCAATAGAAGTATTTTGAAAGAGCTGATAGAGTGGTGGAAGATTTAGTTGTGGAGTGGACTGATTTTGGTGGAGGAATGGGGTACGGAGATTTTGATACCCCGGATAAGCTCTAGGTGAATTTTCTTGTGAAGACTGGGGAGAAGTATTAATATAAAAATCCAGATTACCAGAAGTGGTTTGGACCTCAGACGTCCCAGCTATTCCAGATGTGGATGGTTGATCCATGGTTGCGTTCTTCTGTTCTCTAAAGGCCTTGCGGTTCTGCTTAGCTAGCTTCTCGATCTCAGGATTAAGAGGGACTAGTGATTCTCCCTTCTTAGAGCGTGTATGCATAAACAGATCTGACCTGCAAGGTTAGTAGACAAAAATCCTACGAAAAACTAAAAAACAAGTCGCTAAAATTAATTAACCCTTAAATCCGACACCGTCCCCGGCAACGGCGCCATCACCGGTCGATTTATGACAGTCAGCAGCGCTTCTTTGCTGATGTTCGGGCAGAGCAGGCGAGACAGCAGGAGTTTTATCGACAGATAAGGGCGGATCAGCAGGCATTCTTTCAGGAGGTCCGGGCGGAGAGGCAGACTTACCATAGAGAGCTCCAGCGGACCATTCATGATGACATTTCTACCGGGTTCTCCAACCTGCGCGTCTAGTACGCAGAGTTGGACACTCGTGTCACATCTTTAGAGTCGAGCTGGAGTTCGTTCTTCGATACACAGCAGCCGCCGCCACCTCCGGAGCAGTAGTTGATTTAGTAGATTGTTCGCCGTTAGCCTCTGTTTTCTGATTATTGTTGGATGACTGTATCTTTACTTTCACACTCACTCACTCACGTTACTCTCTACTCTTTCTCTCTATTTTCTGGATTTTTGTGTTTTGATTAATGTTTGCAGCTTACAAGTTCAGTTGATGAATTGCCGAGTTCACTTGACACAGTTGAGTTCTTCACCAACAAGCGCCATAGGGAAGTTGCTTTGACTCTTGATCTTGTGATAATGACTTGAATTAATTTTGAGCACGTGTGACCCTTTCCTCTTTACCCCTTGTGCATTGAGCATTTTTGGTCATCGAGGGCGATGCCAAAGTTTAAGTGTGGGGGAGTGAATTGGGCATTCGGGCAGTGGTTGTTACATGCGATTTATTAGAGTTAGCATGCACAGGTGTTAGTTGAATATTCAGAGGAAATTCTTGCAAAAATTTTGAAAAATGTTTCCTTAAACTGCGTCTTTGTGAGCTGGCCAGCGTTTTGACTATGCTTTTATGACATTCTTGAAGTATTTAGGCTTAAATTGCTTGCATGATAACCTAGTTGTTGAGAGGATAAAGGCATTAGTCACCCATTGAATTCTCCATTAATCATCCACCCCACCTGAAAAGTCCTTTAGGAGAAGCCATTTTGAGCCTGACTTTTCTTTGTTTACCCAATTAATTGAGCTCCATAGCCAAATAGCCCGTTTCCTTACCCGTGAATATTTCTGACTTAGTCTTGATGTTTAGGGAATTAAGGGATGAATTTGTTAAGATCAGGGAATTGTGTGTAGGAGTCATTTTTGGCACTGTTCCTATGCCCCAAATGGGGTAAGAGCAGTCACTTTTTAGGAATATGATACTTTCGAGGATTGCATTGTAGGCATGGATTCACTTTGAAATTAATAAACTTTAATTGCTATTTTTCCTTGGTGAGGCCGAGATTAGAATGGGGTAATGTCTAGTGAGAATCCGAAAGGTGAAAAATTAATATAGCTAGACCTCTTGCCTTGCGAAAAAGGGAATGGGAGCCCCGGTCAAAAAGCGTAAGATGAGACTTGGGTATCTTTCGAAAGAAACGGCGTTCTCGTGCCAACATGACAAGGAAAACTAAAACTTAAATTAATGAACTTGGAGGCTATCTCAAAATTTAGCTTTAGTCCTCCGCGTACTTCAAGTATACGTCAAAGCACAAATGGGCTGAGACGGTTTAGCTTAGTTGTATACCATGTCTACTCTTTGCATAGGTTTAAATGATTGTTCCTAAATTGTGGCCTACTGAGTTCTTTGATCCTAAGAATAGCCCTGAAGTTCCTGAATGCATTGAACCTTTGTTAGAATATTCTTATCTCTCCAAAGAAAGGGACTATCATTATTATCCATTCACCATCAAATTCACAAGTCCTTCTGATCAATAGCTAGTTATTTGTGTGTGCTGCCATTAATTACTTTGAGGATGTTGTGAATAATTGTGTCAAATAGTTTAGCTTGATTACAAAGGTGTAGTTTAGGGAGGGATTTTCTTGATTTAAACTGTCTGTCCTGTGAATATCCCTTTAACTACATGTGTATGCTAACTATTTTAAATTCCGTGTGGTGATTATCGTAAGTCCCGTTGTTCGATTTGCTTGAGGACAAGCAAAAGCTTAAGTGTGGGGGAGTCTGATAAGTCCGTATTTAGACACGCATTTGATGCGTGTCCGGGTCGGATTTTGATGATTTTCTTGGCTTTAAGGCGTTGCAAGTCTCAATTTTGGCTCAAGTTGTGTTTAGCAGGCGTTGGATCAAGTTTCGTTGCATTTGGAGTTGATTTGAAGAAGTTAGAGTCCGGCAATCGGCGCTAAAGAGACAATAGGGAGGAGATAGAAAGCATTCAAGGAAGAATTGAGAGATTTGGAGGTCACCAGGTGATTCACGGCGAAATTTTGAAGAAGAAAGAGCATTGGGATCGACCTCGGATGAGTCTGGACACGTTTGGAGCAAGAAAACAAGAAAACGGAGCGAAAAAGTCAGACGCACGGTCGTGCGTCTGGGACGCACGATCGTGCGTCCATTACGAAACCGCGATGAAGCCTCTGCCTGCTACGCACGATCGTGCGTAGGCAGGGACGCACGATCGTGCGTAGCCCCGTGACACGCGCGGAAAACTCCTTTTTCGGCCCAAACTCGGTTTTTTTCCCCTTTTTTCTATAAATAAGGCCTCCCTAACCCTTTTTGGGGGTTACGAACATTACGGAGAGGCCTAGGGACGAATTTAACACCGTTTTTACGCTATTTTCTTCCAAGATCCTGGGATTATTTGTAAGTTCATCTTTTTAATTAATGACAATTATCTCTATTCATCCCAATTCTGTTGATTCTTCAATTATGAATTGTGAGTAGTTTAATTAGGGATTTGGGGTTGATGAAGGGGTTAATCATGATGTATGGCTAGATTCTTGTCGGTTTAATTGCATGAATGCCGTTTAATTTGTGTTTGGATAATTTAATTGATATCTCTTGTGACCTAGACTGCAGCTAGAATTACAATTGCATGTAGAATAAATTAAGAGAGATCTAATTTGTTCTAGGACACATTCACACACACTTAATCGTTCGCTAAGAGATTAGTAGCGATTAAGGGGCCGTAAGCTCGCTCGTCTTGGCAATAATTTAGGATCCTGTCGCATGAGAGATCAGCCTGGTCCCCTAAATTATTGTACTCTACGCCGCGAGAGCGGTAAGAACTTAGTAATGATTGGCTAGGCTCAATTAAATTAATTCCATGTGATTAGGCCTGATCTGCCAGAAATCTGGTTAACCCCGGAATCAATTCCTGTTCCCTTCGTCGTTAATTAAGGAAAACCAAATCTTTTTATTCGCTCATTAGCATTAGTTTTAGTTTAATCAATCCATCAATCTCGCACAATTGCACTTTTATTTTATTTATTTCTTTTTAATCGCTAAAGTTTAATTAATCTTTATTTCCCTTTTGTCCGTCCCTGTGGAGACGATACTCATACTTTACACCATTTTACTACATCCTTTTTAAGTGCGAGAAAACACACATCAAGAAGGAAGTACCATGATCATCACAACGGAAAGAAAAAGAGGAAAGGAGGATCTCAAAGTTCCGGAAAGCAAGAAGACCTCAGACATACTTGAAGTACATGACGGGACTAGAAAGATATTTGTGGGAGATAAAAATGACATATTTCATGTGTGGAGAGTACATCCCACTCTAGAAAATTTCTTGAAATCAGAAGCTAATGTTCTCATGCCTCCAAATGGTAGAGGAGACCTCTTTTCCATTCAAGAAGGATACTCCAACAAGAAAGGAGGACATAATCGGGATACGCCAAAAGGTACATTTTTTACCCAGGTGATACTCTTCTCAATATTGAAAGTAATAGCTCCGCATCCTCGGATCCCCCGCAAAATTTTAAAAGAGAGGTCTTACTAGCTAAACACCTGCGGGAATTCAGCTGCACAAAAGAGGTACGTTCGTCCGGCCTATGACGTTAAACTAAGCGCTAATTGGGAGGCAACCCAACAAATTCAATTATAAATAAATATGTTTAGTTAAATACATATTCATTTTTATTTATAATTGAAACCGAAAAAAAAAAAAAACAAAAAAAAAAACAAAAAAAAACAAAAAAGAACAAAAAAAAATCATCTAAACTCATGTATCATGCATCTCCTACTCTCACGAGACGGCCCATTCCGCTAATGAAGATTTCAACCTCCATTGCATCCTCCAATGTACATTGAGGACAATGTAACTCAAGTGGGGGGGGGGGGGGTGTATCTCATGGTTAGTTAAACAAATTTTGTGTGCAAAATAATTTTTTTTTAGGAAGGTAAAAGTTGTGATATTTCTCTTTTTAATGGGTATTTGGTTGAGAAAGTTTTTATTATTCACATAAATTATCATTTTTTAGATTTATTACACTACTTTTACTCTTGAAAATCATTCCTAAAATAAACCTTATGACTAGGAAACACCATCTTCTTCCATTTCCAAAAGTGGTTTAAGTACATCTCAAATATTCAAGAACCATTTTCGAAAAACAAGCCACCCTCATATCTCATCAAATACATTGGGATGATCAAAATGACTTTCAGTAAATGCTTGTTGAGAACCAATTCAAATGAGTAAACAAAAAACTCATGGTCTCTTCTTAGAATTTCAACTGATCCAATTCTATACAGAAAAGTCAAATACACCAAAAGCCATCCTACACACCCAAAAAGCCCTAGTCACAATCCACTCATCTACTCTCAGCAATTTTTCTAAATCTAATGATAGTTTTGTATGTCTAATAGAAAAATGATTTTGGACCGAGAATGATAAAGGAGTTTACATCATTTTTTACCTCTCTTAAAATTAAAATTATTTTTGTGCGTATATTTTTGTTGAAACTAACCACGGCATCCAAGATGAAGAAATTGCTCGAGGACGAGCAATGCTCAAGTGTGGGGGGATTTGATAGCGGTTATATTTACTTGTGCTTAACATAAGTATTTATAAGTATTTTTTGAAGAAAAGGAGAGAAAGCGGGCAAATATCTTCAGAATACGAGCTAGAGCAATAATCATTGCGATGAACGGCTTTTTGGGACCAAGATGATGACGTTCTGCCCATAATTTGAGTATAACTTATTGTAGAGAACTCGAAATCACTCGATTCGAATTTCATGTGAATGTTAACTCAATAAGGTACAAATGTTATGAAGACATCATGACCAAAATATGAAAGGAACCAGACTCAATCAACCAATAAAGTCAGATGTTGCTGATGGGATTTCAGGATGCATACCTCTCAGTGTTTTATCCATATCTTTTGATTGGATGAATAAAATCACGTCATTCAAGTTTTGGTGGATAGAAGACTTCATTATTTACAACTTTGGTGAAGGAATCATGTCCAAATTCGTAGCGGAACATCCCCAAAATCACAGGACAAAACCGGCACCGGAATTTGCACCAAACCCGCGCCGGTTTGTTGATTTTCGCATGGCACAAACCAGTAGCTTACCCGGCGCCGGGTATGTCAAAATTTCAGATTTTCCAGCGCGTTATGAAGAACCGGCGCCGGGTAGGTCTGATTCTGCAAATACAAAAGAACGTGCAACAATATTTTGATGGGGAAAACTCACCTTCCTCATGATCTGATCAAATATATCTTCCATGCCTGATTGTTAGGCTCAAATAGACTAAAAGATGCCAATCTTTAGCCTATATAAAGCCCCCAATTCATCAAACATGAGGATCATTCCATTCTTGAAGATTAAATTTCAGTTTTTATATTTCCTTTTTGCATTTTCTTGAAGTGTTGGAGAAGAAACCATTTCTCTCCTCTACAATTGGTTCTAGCTATTATTTCTTGTATGTTATTGTATTCTATTGTTCTTAGTTACACTTTTGTAATTAATATGAGCTCAAGGAGCTAAGTTCTTAGCTAAGGCTAGGGATGAACTTCTATGCCCACTAGGTGTTTGATAAAAGTTCTAAACCAATAAATTGTGATTTATCCTTCATTTTGATTGTTTATGACTATGGTGTACAACATAGAAGTATGTTAAGTTTAGTTTATACTTGCAATTAACTTTGAAGTCTAAACTATGAACATTAAAGGATAAACATATATATTACTAAGAATAGAAATATATCCGGTATTATATGATACAGGTGTGATGTCTTGATATTCAACGGGGATATCAATTTTAATTTAAATAACTGTTGAGGTTTATTCCTTCAACCCTCGGGTTCAACACGTAAGTCCAAGAGTTTCGAGTGGAGTGTGTATGAATAATCTAGCCCAACTAACAAGTTAAGTGGATTGAGAAACAGTAAGTAGCAAGTAAGGGATTAGGTATTATTAATTAGTAAATAATTCCCTAATACAATACTTTTTGCTAAGGCTCGTCAGCCGTTCGTCTTACAAGGCAGTAGAAGAGCCGCGAGTAAGAATATTATAAGCTAGAGTGTAAGAATGGTAAGTTGCCAACCCCTTACAATGAAATAAAAGCTGCTATTTATACTACCAATGGGCAGCTAGTTATGCTGACGTGGAGGACTGCGAGTGGATGTTGCTCCAACCACCAAATCTTCAGCATTAAATGCGTTTCCCGCCAGGATCTGGGTTTCCCGCCTAATTAGTGGGGACGTTCGTCCTGCTGGGGGAGGTGGACTGCTCTCGGTGATATCATAAAGGGTATTGGGCCGTTCGTATCCTGGCCCTTAGATGATTTGTAACATGGATTGGGCTGGCTCCGAATGCTAATGTCCTCTGGGGGCGACGTTCGTCGCTGATATGGTTGTCTGGTGGATTGATTCTGAGACGTTCGTCGTCACTACACTGGTCGTGGACCTGATCCGCTATTGTATGTATGGACGCTCGTCGGGATGGGTTAGTAAGTCTAGGCATTGGATCCGACGTTCGTCTGCACTATGTTCGTCCAACTGATGGCGTAAATGGGCCGGCCCTCTGCTTGGGCCATTAACCCAACACAAGTCCCCCACTTCTGTTGTTCTGAGCGAGCGCAGGACATAAAGAAGTATAATGCTTCCCATGGGTAAGACGCTCATGGCGTGGCACTTGTGTTTTCCGCGTTTAGGGAAGGTGGAGGTTCGTGGCGCGGAGATTACATCTGCCACCTTCCCGAGGCTGGACGCTCCTCTCCGCGACGTGTCTCATTCGATGGCGGTTCAGGAATCGAGGTGACGGCTGCCGCAGAAAACGGTACATTTTCCGAGGTGAGATCATCATTTCATCCTCATCCCACGCGCAGCGCGTGCACCCTGGGTACGCCCCTCGCCACGCGTTGCCTTTCCATTGGCTTCCGAATCGGTGCCTTCTCCTATAAATACCAGGGTCTTCTTTGGGCTTAGGGTTCCCGATTTCCGCTTTCTCGCTCTAGAATCTCCGCTGCTCTGTGCTCAGTTCGTCCACAAAGTCCCTAGCTTGCCTCTGTCGTCCTAAGGTATTTCAGGTTTTCTTTCCCCCCTTTTGTAAATCTTTTTTCGATCTTCCCCATGGCTTCTATGGAAATCTCCTCGAGTTCTGGTTCGGGTTCCTCTTCCGGCTCCTCCTCTGGCTCTGAGTCCAGTTCTCGTTCTTCTGAGGGTGCCAGTACCTCCGGCCGCTCCGGCCTCCCGTCTGTCGCGGGAATGATTGTGCAAGATAATGCTCCTGAGAGCTCTACCTCCACGAGCACCTCCTCGGCAGACGCAATCCAGGGTGATGTGGCCCCCGGGGGAGGTGGGGATGATGCCCCCTCAAAGAAGAGCAATCTAGATGGTCGTGGAAGATGCGGCCGCTGATGGTGATCACCCAACTGACTACGATTCGGGCATCGAGGCCGTTGATGGTTCCGACGTAGAGGTATTCGATCTAGGCCTTGCGGTTGATGTGGAGCGTCACCTTTGTCCAATAAAGAATGTGATTGGTCATGAGCAATTCTTCTCGGACCCGGCCCTTGAGGTGCTCCGGACCTACTTTCCTGACCCGCATAACTACAGCCTCCGAGGCGCGACCCACGTGATGAGGAGACGTCCGGGGATGGTTATGGTGCATTTTGACTCCATCAGGGCCGGACTGCGATTCCCACTCCACCCCTTTTACCTCGAGTTTTTTAGCTGCTTCCAAGTAGCTCCTGCACAGTTCATGCCCAATTCCTACCGCTTTATTTCCTCGTTCCTTGTTCGTTGTAAGGGCGTTGGAGTCACTGCAACTTTAGAATTGTTCCATTTCTTTTTCCGGATCACTCCCCAAAACTCAGACGGGTATCTGAGCGTAGCCGCTCGTCCAAAACGAAGGCTCTTCGAGGGAGCACCGACGTCCATCCACGAATGGAAAAACAAATACTTTTTTGTCCGCTATGCGGACGCTCGTCTGCCGATCCGCTGGAATGGGTATCCTCCGAAGATCGGCTCTCCTAAATTGTCCGACGAGCTGGAGGGGCAAGCCAAGAAATTGCTGGATGTCGGAATCCAAGATGTGGAAGACCTTACCACCTTCGAGAAGCTCGCCGAAGCGGGGATAGGTACCGCCTGAATCTCTGGACTCCCCTCTCCCTTACGTTCTTCTCTGGGATCCGGGCGGTTCTGTCCTCCGAGGTGAGTACTTTAAGAGCTACGCCGCCCGGTGCTAACTCCTTGTGTTTTATCGTTTCAGGTCCTCCCCCAACCGACGCTCAGATAAATCACGCCAAGCTGCTGAAGACTAGGAAAGACAAGGGTGCGGCCGCTGACGCCGCTCTGGCTAAAGCCAAGGCCATCCAGGCCGCTGATTCGAATTCCTCCGCCTCTCAGGCCGACCGGCGTACGGTCGAAGCGGAGCAGCACCTTATTGCAACGGTGATGGTTCAGGGCATCCAGGTGCCCCTTGTTGATTCTGGCGTCCCCGACGTGGTGGTGCCCCTACAGACGGTGCTTCCTCTGGGTGGAGAAAAAGCGAAGGAGAAGAAGACGAAAAGGTCCCGCGAGGCTGGTTCTTCGCCCCCCGTAGAGCAGGAGGCGGCCCTTCTCCCCTTGGGACGTCCAGCCCATGACGTCTGGCAAGAAATTGCTGCTCTGGCTGGGGTAGATATGCCGGCCCGGACGTCCTCGGAGGCTACTAACGCCGCTTTAGCCGTCGCTCTTCAGGTAAATTTGCCTTACGCTGATTAGCGGGTTTCCGTTCTGAAGATCCGTAATCCTAAATTCAAGTTCTTTATTTGCAGGTCGGGCTCTCCGTGCTGCAGGCTGAGGCTGCGAGGGATGCTGACACCCTCCAGGCTAAAAACAAAGCGGACGCCGCCTTGAAGAAGGCTCGGGAGGCCGCCCGTCTCCTAGAGAAAGATGTGGCCGCCAAGGGTGAAGAGTTGCAGGCCGCTCGGCAAGAAGCTCGTGAGTCAGCCGAGCGTTTTGCTGCCTTCGAGAGGGCCGGGTTCAAGCTCGTCCCGGTTCTTTCCGCTCAGAGGGATGTGGCCCCTGAGTGGATCGTTGATACCTCTGGGTATGAAAATACCGGGGCATTCATGATCGCCGCCCAGAAGTATTGTGGAGGGGCTTTTGGTGATGTGTTTTCGGCTGAGCTGGGGAAGCAAAAGCCGAAGGACCACCTTAAGTTTGGGGTCCGGATCCTGGAGAGCGCCCCCCTTTCTGACAAGTTCCTGTATGATGTTGGGGACAGCTCCTTTGTCATTGACATCAATGAGGGGGTGAAGGCCACGCTGCCCATTTTTGCCGCTCTTCATGGTCCCGGCTTCAACTTGGCCCAGCACACTACTGATGCCGAGCTGATCCGAGCTTTGGGCAAGTTGGAGCGGGACGCCCGTCGGGAGGAAACCAAGGCCAGAGGCGAAGTCCCGGAACCCCCGACGCCTAAGCCCGAGCTCGAAGAAGAAGAAGATGCCAATCCTGGGGGGTCCCGGCCTGTCTCTCCCAATTTTGTCTGATGTAATCTTTACTACTTTTCTGACACCATTATAAATTCCAGCCAGTAGTGCTGAGGAATACACATCCTTTTTGCCTCATAATTATCTTTATGCTCATGTTCTTTTACTTCGTCATCTCTTTTATTTTGATGGTTGCACGTGAGATCTTTAACCGACACTCTGCATAGTTCCTTAATGTCATTCTTATTCAAGGGCACGACGACGATCGTATTTGCCTTACATTCTCGCCCGAATTGATGTTCGTCGAAGGTTGAGTTTATTTCCACTCATCATGTTTCAGCCAAGTGTGCGCATACGAGCGTATTTCCCCGTGTGCATGCTGGTCAGAGCCGTTCGTCCTCCCTAAGTCCGTGTCTTGTCATGCTGAGTTTAAAATCTCTTTAAGACGATCGTCCACCTAGTCTGCTTGTTTTTCCCAAGTATTAGGAGACGAACATACCTCAGCAGCTTGTGGAAACTCCCAAGGTAGGGGAGCCCACCCTTCTTCTTGCATCCCTGGGCGCATGGTGTGTCCCCAGGGCGATACATTTTCCCTCGTGGGGCGTTCGTCGCCCTATCTTCCAAGTGGGGCCTGAGGTCCCCTTCCTTAAAAAAGTAGGTGCCGGAACCGAGACGCCTTTAATACCGCGGAATGTATCGGTATTTTGGCACCACGTGTCTACTTGTGGTTGGCGCAGTCCCGCAGTGCTGTCTATAAGTACCCAAAACCTCGTGGATTCACCACTTGCTTCTTTTCTAGTCCTTACGCTGTGCAATTGCTTTCTCTCTCTAGCCTTTTTCCGCACTGCCTCGAGCTCAATGACCTGTAGGTACTGAACGTCGCTATGTCTTTGTCTAGGTTGGAGTCCCAAATTATTGATTCAAGGACCCGAAACAGCTCGTCGTCCACTGGGGATAGGTTCGACGATGGGTGCTCCTCTGGTGATGACCTGGAGTTCTATGAGCGGGGTATGCCACCTCGCCCCCCCGTCATCATCTTAATTTCTCTGGCATTCGTCGTCAGCGCCAGCGTTTGTTGAACGTGGATCGACGGTTGATCAGCCAATGGCTCTACCCCCCAAGGGTCTACGACGACCGTCGCCTGCGTAACCCGATGCGCCATTTGCTTGGCCGTGTGGTGGTCCATTTAGATTCAGTTATAGCCGGCCTCTTCTTCCCCCTGCATTCCTTCCATCTAGAACTCTTCAGGAGTCTTAGGATAACACCCGCGCAGCTCGTCCCTGCAGCCTATAGGATCATTGCGGGTTTCATCATTAGATGTCACAGTGTCAGCGTGGTTCCCACTGTGGACCTGCTGCATCATTTTTCCGATTGTCCCGTTCGGACGTACGGGGTACTTGACCCTGATTGCTCGTCCGTCCATGGCCCTGTTTTCAAACAATGCTGGGAATCTGGATGGCTGGGAGGAGAGGTTCTTTTTTGCTGGAGTAGGCTCCCCCATGCCATTTTCTGATAGATGGAACGCCTATCCGGTGAAGTCCATCCCACCGCCCATGACGGATGAGGAACTGGGGTATGCCAGGCGCATAGCTGGCCTTGGCATCCAGAATCTCCGGTTGTTAGTGACCGAGCCCTTCATAGCTCGGGCCGGATTAGGTGCGTCCATTTGTACTTGCATTGTTCTATCATCTTCCCATTGTTATGGTTCTGAACGTCTTGATTTATTTTCTGCAGGAGTTTTCCCATCTTCATCCTCCATGGGGCGTTCCACCGACATCCCTGTCATTTCAGGCCGTGAAGGCAAAGATCAAGATAAGGGCAGAAAGCCGCTCGTCCCCAAGGACGAACCCCGGGTGACGAGACCGCGGATCGAGGAGGCCTCAAGAACTGGTGTTTCGAAGAGGCCCCGACTTGAGGGTACTGCTTCCAAGGCCATCATCGTGGCCGATGATTCCGATGGCGAGCCCAGGAGTCCCCTGAAGAGGAAACATACCCCAAGGAACAAACCCCCTCCTTCTCCGTCAAAGAATTCTGACGTTCGTCGTCTTAGGGATGAGGACGTCCAAGTTGATGACGCCCGTCCCTCTTCACCGCCAGAGACCAACGGGTCCACCCTTGCCCTCATTGAGTTTTCCGGGGTTGGTCCCCGCAAAGAGTCGATGATGCTCTTTGGCCAGACCGCGTCTTCTATCTGGTGCGGCCTTAATCTGAAAGTTCCTCAGGACTTCGCCGCTCAGGAGGCCCCGGAGGATCTGCTCGAATGTGGCCGGAGTACCTTAGACAAGGCTGGGCTCTACTTCCACAGGGCTCGGATGGCCTTTGAGCGGCAAGGGAAGGAGATGACCGCAGTGCGGGCCGAGTGTGATGCTTTGCTCAGAAATGCCAAGGGCAAGGTTGGGACCCTCCAAGAGAATGCTGATGCCTATGATAAGCTTGTCCAGGAAAATGCCTCTCAGAAGGAACTCCTAAGGAAGCAGGAGGCCGAGCTAGTGGATCTACGTAGCCGTATGTGGGCGGTTTCCCATGCCGGGGTGGACGTTCGTCGCACAGGTATAGATAACCATGTTCCTATATACGAGGCCGACGTCTCGAAGATCAAGGAGTGTGGTTCCATTGATTTCCAGAAGTCCAAGGCCTATACTGGTGCCATTCAGGCCATGGCCAGGAAATTTCTTCCGAAGTTTGTCGGGGAGTTTCTTGCCACTTGCCCCGATCCTTATCTAGATGGGATCAAACTGCTCCAGGCCACTCCCACCGGAGAGCGCTTCCTTGATGATCTTGCCGATGACACCTACTTTAAGGATATGATCGGCCTAGTGGCAGAGAATCTCTCGGCCTTCGAGCGTCATCTCGGGGCTCCCTTTGATTCGGTGGCCGCTGGTTTTGACTCACTGATGGTGGACGCTTATAAGGGGGCCTTGGAGCTGCTTAAGGAGCGCAAGGAGCAGGAAGAGGCCGAGGCCAGGGAGAAGGCTAAACAGATGCTCCGCTCGTTGTCTTGTACTTTGTATCAATTTTTTCATTGTTTACATTGTACCTTGTATTTGTGATATCCGGCCATTAGTGCCGAAGAATAACAATCATTCTTTGCTCCATGTATATCTAGCATTTTTTTTGGAGTCTTTTTGTCTTCGCTCAACCCACGCACGTGATCCTACTTGTCTTCTGTTCAGACGTTCGTCATCTACGAGTTAGGGGAAGAACCGGTTTACCCTGCTAGGGTCCCCTTTCTTCGTTCGACCCACGCACGTGATCCTACTTGTCTTTTGCTTAGGCAGAAGACGTTCGTCATCTACGAGTTAGGGGAAGAACCGGTTTACCCTGCTAGGGTTCCCTTTCTTCGTTCGACCCACGCACGTGATCCTACTTGTCTTCTGCTTAGGCAGAAGACGTTCGTCATCTACGATTTAGGGGAAGAACTGGTTTACCCTGCTAGGGTTCCCTTTCTTCCTTCGACCCACGCACGTGATCCTACTTGTCTTCTGCTCAGGCAGAAGACGTTCGTCATCTACGAGTTAGGGGAAGAACTGGTTTACCCTGCTAGGGTTCCCTTTCTTCGTTCAACCCACGCACGTGATCCTACTTGCCTTCTGCTTAAGCAGAAGACGTTCGTCATCTACGAGTTAGGGGAAGAACTGGTTTATCCCGCTAGGATTCCCGTTTGTCTAGGAGTTATGTCTCCCCTCCTCCCCTTTCTTTGTGGGAGGGAATTTTTTATCAATGGCTTATTGGTAAAACTTCTTCAGGTGTTCTACATTCCATATTCCGGCGGAATTTCCTTCCAAGGTTTGGAGGATAAACGTCGCCTGATTTATCCTTCGGAGGACCCTGTATGGTCCTTCCCAATTTTTAGCCATCTTGCCACCTTCGAGCGGTTTGCTCTTTTCCCTTTTGCGTAGTACGAGGTCCCCAGCATCAATCTCATGGATTCTTACTGCTTTGTTGAAGTATCTCTGGGTGGCCCGGTGATATTCCTCTATGCGACGAGCTGCTAGGTCCCTTCGCTCTTCGATGAAGTGGAGCTCCGCTCGTAAGGTGGTCTCGTTATCTTCTGGTTGGTAGTGCTTAGTACGGTGTGTGGGTACGAGTACTTCAGTGGGCACCTTAGCCTGGAAACCATAGGCTAAGGCGAAGGGCGTCTCCCCTGTGGCAGTCCTTGGGGTTGTTCTGTATGTCCATAGGATATAGTTGAGTTGCTCGGGCCAGGTGGATGCAGTCTTCCAACTTCTTCTTGATTCCGTCCATGATGGTTCGATTCACGTTCTCCACCTGACCGTTGGCCTACGGGTAGGCCACCGAGGCCTTCGAATGCCGGATGCCCCATTTAGCCAAATATTCATCGAAGCCTCACCCGATGAACTGCTGGCCGTTGTCTGTGATGATTTGTTCTGGTAGGCCAAAACGGCATATGATGTTCTGCCAGACGAACCTCTGGCATTGGTATTCGGTGATAGTGGCTAGGGGCTCGGCCTCTACCCACTTCGTGAAGTAATCAATTGCCACAATGATAAACTTCCTCCCGCCGGTTGTCTTGGGTAGAGGTCCCAGCAAGTCGATTCCCCATCTTGCAAAAGGTAGGGCGACGGTCGTCGGAGTGTAGAAGCTCGCCGGCCGTCCTGGAACGGGAGCGTACTGCTGGCACACCGCACACTTCTGAGTGTGGTTGTAACAATCTTGTTGGATCGTGGGCCAGTAGTAGCCTTGTAGGACGATTTTTCGAGCTAGAGTTCTGGGTCCCTGGTGGCTCGAACAGACACCTTCATGAATTTCTTCTAAGACTACCGCAGCGAGGTTCGGCGGAAGGCATCTTAGATACGGCCCGCCGAACGTCTTCTTGTAGAGTTGGTCGTTGATGATCTCAAAGTTCGGGGCGCGCCTCTTAATCCAGGCTGCCTTCCCCGTGCTGCCATCGACTGGGGGTTCGGGGAGGGTCCCATCTTTGATGTAATCCGCGATCTCCTTCATCCAGTTGGGTTCGGCTAAGGAAATGACCTCCACCTGGATTGTCTCCGTTACTGGTGCTTGGAGCGTCTCATGTCTCACAAACCCCTTGATGTGCCGGGGGATGCTCGTCGTCGGGTCATTGGACGGGGGATTACCTAGCTTTGATAATATGTCAGCCTCGACATTTTCCACCCGAGATACCTGTTCAATTATCACTTGTTCGAACTGCGCAGTTTGCTCCTCCGCTAGCTCTTTGTAGACCTTCATCCTTTCTTCCCTGGCTTCGGCCGTTCCATTCATCTGAGTAACCACCAGCTGACTATCCATTCTCACCTTCAGACGAGCCGCCCCGAGTGCCTTTGCACATTTTAGACCTGCAATCAGTGCCTCGTACTCAACTTCGTTGTTGGTGACCTTGAACTCGAACTTCATGGAATAGTAGGCCTTGAATCCTTCAGGGGAAGTGATCACTGCCCCTCCGCCACATCCTCGCGCACTCGAGGCCCCATCGGTGTACATCTCCCACCAGTTATCAAAGTCGTTGGAGCCTTGGGAGTCATCCTCGGTGCGCGCGGTGCATTCAGCAATGAAATCCGTGAGTGCCTGCCCCTTGATCGTCGGCCGTGGCTTGAAATCCACGTTGTACTGGCCGATCGTCAAGGACCACTTGGTGATTCTCCCACTGGCCATGGGATTCCTGAGAACTGTGGCGAGGGGCTGCGTTGTGTAGACAGTGATTGGGTGAGCTTGGAAGTATGGTGCCAGGCGTTTGATGGGTGCTATCAAGGCGAGGGCCGTTTTTTTCCATCAATGTATATCTGGTTTCTGGGCCGTTCAGCGCTTTACTGACGAAGTATATGGGCCGTTGAACGCCCTCATCTTCTTTGATTAGCACAGAGCTTACTGCCAAGTCTGCCACAGCTAAGTACATGTACAGCTGCTCCCCGGGGTCCGCCTTGGTGAGGACGAGCGGAGAGGAGAGGTATGTTTTGAAATCTTCGAAAGCCGCCTGGCACTCCGGGGTCCATTCGAAGGGGTTCGCCTTTTTCATGATTTGGAAAAGGGAATTGCCTTGTCGGCTAATTTGGACATAAAACGGATCAGGGCTGCCAGGCGTCCAGTTAATCTCTGCACTAGGGCTGTGCACCGGGTCAAAACCGGACCGGACCGGTCCGGAACCGGACCGGAACCGGAACCGGTTCGTGATAAAATAGGGAACCGATAACCGGTCCGGAATATATCCGGGTTTACCCGGAACCGGACCGGTACAATCCGGATAAAAACCGGACCCGATCCGGAAAACCGGCTATATATGAACATCATGCAATTTTGCTACTGCCATTCTGCCAACTAGTTGAAAACTTGGAATCCGCAAAAAAACGGTCTTAAATAGCATTGACCAAGTGTTTTTCATGAGCATTCTAGAGTCCCAAATGACAAACAAAACAAACAATAATTGTTCTAAATGATCAATATTCAACAACACAAACAATTCAACATAAACAGTCAAACAGTTCGCATAAAAAGCTCTCCGTAAAGCAACTTCATCTTCAAGTAAAACAGTTCACAATAAAATAGTCCCATCTTCATCTTCAAGTAACATAAACAACTTCCTCCGTAAAGCAATTTGTGTCTTCCACATCTACATAATCACACAAAATTTTTATTAGCAATTTAGCACAACTATTACCATTTTGATATAAAAAAAAAACTCTCAAAAAGATGCAATAGAATGTTTGAAGTAGTTAAATTTCATATTTTCAAGCTGAAAGCCTGAGATGAAGTACTGGACAAAACACTTCAATTTGAATTTCAAAGTAGTAATTTAGCACAAATACTACTGAAAAAATAGTAGTAAACTAGTAATTCAGCCAGTTCAATGGTTTACCGCCTGATAAAAAGTAAACATTACTAATATCAAATACTAATGATATTAGAATCCAGTAATTCAGCACTTCAATGGTTTACTATTTGATCTCAAGCTAAAATAAATCAGCACTTCTATTTGAATTTTAACTAATCAAATACTCGAAATACCCTTTTCAAGCCGGTGCAATTCCAATATATTTTCTTCAACGTCAACTTATGCATCGCTTTTTGCCACGAGCACCGGAAGTGGGAATCGAACTGCTTGACATCTATTATAAAATACATCAATTAGTACTCATTTAAGTAACTTATGTGTGTTTTCTGTAAGTAAAAAACTAGTAACTTACACTGTCATAAAGTTGATTGTCCATGGAATTTGATAATTGCAATTTGACAAATCAAAAAGGGCAACTGAAGCATAAAAATACTGAGAATTAAGAGAATAATTGCTGCCAAAACCTAAAAACATGTCTAAAAAGATTGCAAGTACGTAAAACATAGAAAATCAATCACACCTATTATAACATGTCTACATAGATAACAATCTATTATAATCCTTACCACTCACCAGTCACCAGTATAGTACAATCACATCTATTATAATATTTCCATTTTATTTCTCAACTTTTGTTGTTTACTTCTTTTGAATCAAACGTATGTGCATAGAATTACAGGGTACTATGAATAGTAAAAATCTAACTATAGAAACATCACGAATGGAATTTTGTAATTCCCAATGACAAGATTAAAATCTCTTTAAATTTATCCTTGTCCATATCATTGAGGATGAAATCAGTTAATCATGCTCTCAGTATCAACTAACTAAAAAGTGTTCTCTTTTTTCTTCACTAGAACAAGATTGTACACTCGTATTGGATACATTCATACATCTACACCACTATTTAACAAAGTATTCACAAATATTTTTCATTCTGAAATTTCTGAGAATCGGAGTTACCTTGAAGCTAGAGAATGATTGTATGAATTCTGGAGTTGCTCTGGCCTATCACCTATGAGCCGTGACTGAAAATCACTGGCCGCCGTTCTCTTGGCTGCTTACCAGTTACCACCGCAGCAGATTCTGTGAATAGGGGTGAGAGGACCCGACGGTGGTCCGGTGGTACGCCGTCGCCCAGGCCGGCTACTCGATCGGAGAAGATGAACGGGCCAAGGTTTGGCTCTTTGGAATTAGCCGACTCGAGTCTCGATTTAGGGATTAGGTTATGCGCTACTGGGAATCTGGGATGCTGGAGTGCTAGCCGCTGACTAGCTGAGTATTACGAAATACTCCGTAGGAATTAAGAATTTAGGATATAAAATACGAATATACTACATACCGGTTTTTTTCCGGTTAAACCGGATTGCATCCTGTTTTTAACCGGACCCGGACCGGTAACCGGTTTTACGAAATTCTTAAACCGAAAACCGGACCGGATTACATACCGGTCCGGTCCGGATCCGGTTTAACCGGTCCGGTTCCAGTCCGGTTTGCCGGTTTGACCTGGTTTCTGCACAGCCCTACTCTGCACGTCTTTCAGGTTCTTGGGGGGCTCCATGTCTACAATTGCCTTCACCTTCTCCGGGTTAGGCTCGATTCCCCGCTCGCTCATCATGTAGCCGAGGAACTTGCCGCCCTTAACGGTGAAGGCGCATTTCTTGGGATTTAGCCTCATGTTGGCTCCCTCCATTATGGTGAAGACCCTCTCCATATCCTGGATATGATCTCCCTTTTTTTTTGCTCTTGATCAGGATGTCATCTACGTAGGCTTCCAGGATTTTCCCCAGCACGTCTTTGAACAACATCCCGATCATCGTCTGAAAGGTGGCCATAGCGTTCCTCAAGCCGAACGGCATGACTATGTAGCAGTACACGCCGTCCGCCGTGACAAACACTGTCTTTTCCGCATCATCCGGGTGCATAAACACCTGATGGTACCCCCTGAAGGCATCCATGAAGCTGAGCAGTTCGCACCCTGCAGTTTCGTCCACCATCAAATCGATCCTCGGAACAGGATACGGGTCCATTGGACAAGCTTTGTTGAGGTCCGAGTAATCGACGCACATTCGCCATGTATCGCCCTTTGGGGCTAGAACAACATTGGCCAACCATTCCACGTGGATGACCGGCCGTATGTGCTTGATGCTGAGGAGCATCGCCATTTCCACCGTGATGAAGTCACACCGGTCGGCTGCCATGTACCGTTTTTTCTGTTGAATTGGTCTGGCGTCCGGCCGTACGGCTAATCTGTGGCATATGATGTTGGGGTCGATGCCTGGCATGTCCTCCGGCCCTCTGGCAAATAGGATCTTGAACTTCCGGAGGACGACAATCACCCCCTCTCTGATTTCGGGCTCGAGGTCGGCCCCGATGAACACCTTCATGTCCGACGGGTCGTCGAGCTCTACTTCCTCGAGCAGTGTGGCTGGTTCTGGACGAGCATCAAACTCAGCTCGTTTGGCTGTTTCCGAGATGCTGTTGACCTGGGCCTCCCGCTCGCCCAGCCTCTCCATGGCCTTGGTATAACAGGCCCTTGCCATATGTGGGTCCGTGCGGGCCACCCCAACCCCTATTTCAGTGGGGAACTTGATGCATGAGTGTCGCACGGAGCAGATAGCCTCTAGGTCTTCTAGGCCAGGTCGGCCTAAAATGGCATTGTGGGCACACTTCAGGCGAACCACGACGAACATCATCTCCAGTCTGGCGACGTGCGGCCCATCCCTGATTTCCACGGGGAGTGTGATGGTGCCCTCTGCGTCGATGCAGTCCCCGGTGAATCCGGCCAGCGGGGTGCGCAGAGGTGTCTGTTGCTCTTTCCTTAGGTGTATTTTTTCGAATACATCCCAGTAGAGGACATTCACACTGCTGCTGGTATCAACGAGGACGCGGCGGATAAGCGCGTCGTTGATATCCATGCTGATCACCAGCTCATCCCTGTGCGGAGCTGGTGACTTCAGCAGATCATCCGGCCCAAAGGTGATGGCCTCCACTTTATTCTTCTTGGTGGGAGGAACCGATATGGAGCCCACATAGAGGGACCTCTCAAACTTCTTCCGAGCTGCAGGGGTGTCCCCGGTTTCAGCTCCCCCGAAGATCACTTTGATCTCTAACTTCTTCTTTCCGCCGCCCGGCCCGCCGGACCCCTCCGGGCGTTTGTCAGCTTGGTGGTATTCGTCATCTTTGGATCCGATTTGTGCTTTTGGTATGGCCGCTTCTGGCTGTTCTTTGTCAGGAGTTGGGTAAACTCACCAAGATACCCCTGACGAACCAGCTCGTCTATGGCCATTTTCAAATGCTTGCAATCGTCAGTCGTATGACCGACCCTCTGGTGATATTCGCAGAAGGCGGTCTCATCCTTGCCCATGAGCGTCTTCCCCTCCCGGGGGGCGTCTAAGAGGCCTTTGTCCTTGATTGCCTCGAAGATCTGGCTAACAGGGTGAGCCAAAGGAACGTAATAATCCTCCGGACGCACGTGCCCATGCTCCGGGCGAGGTTTCCACGGGGTCATGGCTCCGTCCGTCTTCTTCTTTTTGCTTGGGGGGGATGGCCCGCCTCCGGGGCCAAGCCTATCTTCCATTTTCCGAGATGAGGCGGCCGGTGCGCCGTCCCTCAATCTGATCTCTTCCTAAATGGAGGCATACTTTTGGGCCCGGGCCAGGACCTCGGTGTAGCTGGTGTGGTGGGATTCCTCCGAAGGTCCCGGTATAGATCCCCCGTTGCCAATGCGCTGGTGAACATATTCACCCCCAGCCGCTCGTCCAGGTCATCCACTTGTAGGACTTCATCCCTCCATCTGACCAAGAACTTGGCCAGAGGCTCGTCTTTCCCCTGCTTCACGCTGGTGAGGGACGTGAAGCTCTTCTTGGGAGTTGTGCTGGCGGCGAATTGCGCCATGAACTGCTGGGACAGCTGCTCATAGTTGTCGATGGATCCGGGCCTTAGTTTCCCAAACCATTCCTGTGCGGGGCCCCTCAGGGTGCTGAAGAAAAGCCTGCAGATGGCCTCATCTGACGCCCGGAGCATGGACAGGTTCCCCTGGAAGCTGATCAAATGGCTTTTGGGATCTCCGGTCCCGTTGTATACCAAACCCCCGGGTGGTCTGCCGTCCCGAGGGATCTTTGCATTCATGACCCGCGGGGGTGAATGGTGATGTGAGGGGAAAACGTGGCGTAGCCGGGGTGGCTTCCGCTCGTCTATCCATTACGGCCATCCGCCATTCCATCGCCTCTAGCCGGGCCTCCTGTGCAGCCCTTCCGGGGGACACAGGAGGGGCGGCCTCGAGTGCGATGTTTCCTCCTGGTACAACCGTTTCGGGTTGCCTCCGAGTGATATGGGCACCTTGCCTTTGGAAGCGGCGCCCAATGTTGCTGGCAGCGGGGGTAATCTCCGTGCCACGATGCCCTTGGGAGCCGTCCAGCGTACGGCCCCGATGATCGTCTTGCCATCCGTAGTGAGGGGTGCTGGCATTGGTATGCCCCCGGGTGCCTTGGGATGGTGGATTTCGGCCCAACCTCGTGTGGACGGACGTGTGGCGTTCAGCGGATTCCGCTGTTTCGTCCAGGGACTGCATGTGATGGATGGGTGATATGGGCGTCCTGATGGTGTTTGCGGAGTACACCTCATCCGCCGCTTCCAGCTCGTCCGCCATTGCGACGCATGGTTTCCGCCAGTTCCCTCATGAGGCGAGGATCACGTCTGGCCTCCTGGGGAATGAGTTTGGTGAGGACGGCCACCATCGCCGCCGGCGGTCCCTAGAGTCTCGGATCGCTTAGTGGTCTGTCCGCGGTTCCTTCGGCCGGAGGCCAGTCGCTCCGAGAGATCGCGCTGTTGATTGCTGTTCCTTCCTGCCATCGAACCTGCTGTGGGTAGATTTAGTAGCTGTTTGGGAGAGTTTTTGGAAACTTTTAGTTCAGTTTCCCACAGACGGCGCCAATGTTGAGGTTTATTCCTTCAACCCTCGGGTTCAACACGTAAGCCCAAGAGTTTCGAGTGGAGTGTGTATGAATAATCTAGCCCAACTAACAAGTTAAGTGGATTGAGAAACAGTAAGTAGCAAGTAAGGAATTAGGTATTATTAATCAGTAAATAATTCCCTAATACAATACTTTTTGCTAAGGCTCGTCGGCCGTTCGTCTTACAAGGCAGTAGAAGAGTTGCGAGTAAGAATATTATAAGCTAGAGTGTAAGAATGGTAAGTTGCCAACCCCTTACAATGAAATAAAAGCTGCTATTTATACTACCAATTAGGGGTGGGCAAACGGGTCTTGGAACCGCGGTCCGGTCCGGGTAATGGCGGTTCGGGTCCAAAACGGGCCGGTTCCATTTTTTGTTTCCATAAAACGGTCCGGGTACCATCGGGTAATTTTTTTTAAGGAACCAGACCGGTTCCAAAATTAAAAAATAGCGGGTACCCGGCCCGGCCCGTTATATATATTGTATATTAATTTATCAATAGTTTTGTGATAATCGGTTTTGAAGTAGTTTTGTTTCCTGTGCTAGAAGTAGGATTTTAAATTGAGTTGCAATAACATCCTTTTGTTTTCAAATTATTGATTAAATGTTTCATAAATATCTTATTACTTTTTAATGTTATTGAATTATTCCTTTCTATGGAATTTAATTATTTGTTAAATATGATTTTGTTATATTTTTTTTTATTATATTGTTATTAAAATATATAAATTGTGTTTACCACCCACCATGTATGTGTCAACTTTGGCTAATACTGAAAATTTAATATAAAAAAGTAATCACTTTAATATGTGATGTTACACAACATGTTTAAATACAAATGTTAGAAAATATGTATTTTGGCTATGAATTTCTTTAATTGTTTGAAACTTATATAAAAGAAAATATGGAGTATTGGACTTTTTCGCTTGTGTTATATGTGCACCACTATGTTGTTATTTTGAAACTTGCTAATGTCCTATATTATTGATTATTGATTTTTGGAACTTCGTTAGTTTTTACTAATTTCAAGACATAAGAATAGAAACCGTAAAACCCGGACCGGACTGACCCGTTTCAAACGGACCGGGTAATTACCGGTTCCTATTTTGAAAATTGTAATACCCAGACCAGACCGAACCGTACAATGGAACCGGCGGTTCCATTTTATTTTGCATTACCCGCCCCGACTCGGCCCGTGCCCAGCCCTACTACCAATGGGCAGCTAGTTATGCTGACGTGGAGGACTGTGAGTGGATGTTGCTCCAACCACCAAATCTCCAGCATTAAATGCGTTTCCCGCCAGGATCTGGGTTTCCCGCCTAATTAGTGGGGACGTTCGTCCTGCTGGGGGAGGTGGACTGCTCTCGGTGATATCGTAAAGGGTATTGGGCCGTTCGTATCCTGACCCTTAGATGATTTGTAACATGGATTGGGCTGGCTCCGAATGCTAATGTCTTCTGGGGGCGACGTTCGTCGCTGATATGGTTGTCTGGTGGATTGATTCTGAGACGTTCGTCGTCACTACACTGGTCGTGGACCTGATCCGCTATTGTATGTATGGACGCTCGTCGGGATGGGTTAGTAAGTCTAGGCATTGGATCCGACGTTCGTCTGCACTATGTTCGTCCAACTGATGGCGTAAATGGGCCGGCCCTCTGCTTGGGCCATTAACCCAACAATAACCTTTGTAAACTTTAAATAATTCAAAATAAATTTTATAATTCAAAAGAACCTTTATAAAAAAAATTAATATTTATCAACTTAAAAAAATTCACATCTCCATAATTCATATAAGAGTAAAATAGCAGTTACCAAAATATCACTTTTCAAAAATATAACCTTCCAAAAATATCACTTCCCAAAATATCACCTTCCAAAAATATATATTTCCAAAATAAATATAACTTTCTAAAAAGCAATTAAATTTTATGTGCAACACACCAAGTGTTTTACATGGTAGTATGTTTTTGCATGTACAAGCATATTTGAATACAAAATTTGAAGCATTATCACTGATGAGTTTTACTATACATTGAGGTCCACCCATATCAATAACCTGACTCAGAAAAAGACCCAATTGTAATTACATTGTAATTACAATGTAATTACATTGAACATCTAAGATAAATTATGCAATAAAGTTAATGAAACATCATCCTTTCATACTGGTATGTTTCTTGCTCTTGGAATAAGTTAAGTTTAATCCTTAAAGTTGAGTAGTTGTGCAATTTATATGTAGGACCAAACACGTCACTTGTCAATGCCGTTTACAAGATATATGAATGACTTTTGTTGCAAAAGATTGAAACTTTTGAAGGAAACATTATTTTACACTTAAAAGGGAATTCGGTGACCAAATAATAATAAAAACGTAAGATTTATCCTCGGTATTTAGTATCACTAGTTTATTTTGATGTGAGTGTCATAGGATGATGATAATTATTATTTGTTAAAAACAATATTTATCGTCAACTAGTAACACTATTTAAAATAGTGTCACGCAAAAGGGTCATATCAGTATAGTAGATAGAACGTAGAGTGGCAGAGGGCCACGACTCATAGCCTCACTCGTTGAGAGCCCGCCAACCCTAATGTTTTTCATATTCAGTCGTTCGTTAATTGGTCATTAACCTTGTTTCAAACTTTCACCCAGATTTGGAATTTGAGATGAGTGCTTCTAAGGTTACACAAAATTGGTATTCACATGTAGCCTTCTAACAATAAGCAATACATTAAATACCTCATTAAAATTTGAAGGCTAAAGGGTCAAATAGGTATATGAACTAACTTAAAGTGTTCAATTAGCCCCTTATATAGGAGGTTCTGCACGGCCGTCGCCAATTGGGGCGGTTCCCGGTGGAATTTTTTGATGAAATTTTTTGAGCATCTTCTTCATTAAGTCTAGTTTACCCGTACAAAATTTCAGCTAAACATTCAACCGGGAAGGCAATCAAATGATTTTTTGAAGATAATTGCGCAGTTAAACAGCGCAGTACATTTCGGAAAATCAATTAACTGCCGATTTAAATAATGGTGATTTTCTCTTAAATAATGGTAAAAATAATGTGAAATTGAAAGGAAAAAAAAGTGAGTACGTACTATGTTTTTGTCCTAAATGTGTGTTGAGTATTATCATGTGTGAAGAATACTACTACGTATCAATTATACAATCAATACTGGCATATTAACGTATTTTAGTGTGAAACTATGAATTTTAATTAGATGACACTAATTTTCTTTTATTTAATGAAACTATAGCACTAGTTCATCGTAGTATTAAATTTGCTCCTATTTCCCGAATACACGTGAAATTGTTGTCACACACACTAAGAAACATTACAAATTGGTGTCACTCCCTGGTAAATGCATGTATTCGCCATTCACTAAGAACAATTACTAGCAAAGAAAACTGTATATGGAATTATGGACTGCATTGAGGCTTATTGTCATTTGCTATAAGTGAAATACTAGTGCTATTAGCTGCCAATGCGAACATTAAGAAATCAGCACAATCAAATGAAAGCACCCATTTTGAAAGACACACCAAATTGGAAACTCCTGTCTTTTAAAATAACAAGAAGCTGATATGATTTTGCAAGTGTCTAAATTAGTATCTGGATCAATGATATAACTAACCAGTTGCTTAATTTATTTAATTCAAACTTCTCTAGATTATCGAAGACATGCCAAGTGACTAAAACTACATGTTCTACAAATCAGGACACAGATAAATTATTTTTTTAAAAATGAATTCGTTTAAGATTATTAATATGTTCAACTGAGTTGAAAAGAAGCATGTTTAAAATACACTTCGTACCTTGTTTTAAAATACACTCATAATGTTATTATTATTGTACTGATCCGCATTACACCCCCCAAATAATGTGATTATAGTTGTGCGAAATAATAAGGATGTTTTTACTTTGGACTGAAATTTTATGGTCTGAACTAGTCCGGTAAATGTCTGGTCTCTGTGTATTTAAAACTGTCCAAGTCTGGTTTGGTCTAGTTTAGTCTGATCGGGTCTGGTCTAATCTGGTCTGATATAGTCTGGGAATGAAAACAATCCTAAGTAAAAACATCCTTAGTCATCTGAGTAGACATAAAGGCATTAACATATGATTGTCTAAAGAAAAAATTAAGAGCTAGACAGATGTTGTTCTCAGGCCAGCTTTATTACAATAAATTTTGAAAGCTGATGTCCTAAGACCAACAAATTTTCCACGCTTTAAACATAGGAAACACAAGAAAAGTGAAATGATATTGGCTCAAAAGATTCTGCAATGTTTCAGAAACAGTACTTATAAATTCCAACAGTTTTAGTGCTTACAAGTCTATCATGCAGCTACCCAGCAAGAAGTAGCCCAAACAATCCGACCTTTCAACCCCTGCAGTACCCAATGGCCGTCTTCAGCAAACAAAAAGTTTTTGTCATATGCTCTCGCCTTGATTGCTAACTTCTCCACAAGTTCAGGATTTAAAGGCACAGGCTTGAACCCAGCCCTCATAGTGCGAGATTGCCACTGCTTATATGTTTCAGGCCTCTCTATTCTTTCCATGCCTTCACAAGCTATGATATTCCTTATTTCCGGCCCCATAAGTCCTTGTTCGAAATTCAATCTTTCACTATCATGGCATGGGAAAAATGCATCAAACACATCAAAGAAAGAAGAGTATAAGGAGAGAGCCTCTCGAAACCGAGTGAGAAAGAAAGGAGAACTGTGAGATGCAGTATGGACAGTATGCACAAAAATACGAGGATTTACTTCCCGGATTAAGTTTAAAACCGCATCCCTGGGGCAGAGGCTGTCCCCACCAAATACTGTATCATCCAAGAGGCGTTTGAATCGAAAAACACAGTTGACTGCAACCACCTCACCACCACTTGCAAGCTTCAAGTCATCAATCTTAATTGCCTCCCAATTTTGTGCTGTGATGGCATTGTACTCGAATGGTACACCGAAGCGCCGACAATATTTTCCCAAGCGAACACCTGTTTCCTCTAGCATTTGTGATGGACGGAAACCAGGTTGGGGAAGCTCAATCCCTGTAATTCGAAGTCTTGGAGGGCCACCGGGCCTTTGTGAAAGATCGCGAATAAGAGTCGGCCACTGGATACCATGGAGAATACCAAAATCTATAACATGCAGTGATGAGCTTCCTAATGCTGCTTTTTGAATCATTTGATTTGAAAACTTAAATATTAATCTCATAAATGGCACACATGATGAAAAGTGGGATTTTATCAACCCGGAAACTACGACGGTATTACGAAATGGAGGAACATAAAGTTGTGTCCCAGTTCCAGCCAACCGTGCCTCAAGACCGTCAGCAAATGCATGAGCCAGCCTTTGGCTTGCATCCCCGGTAGGGGAAGAGTACTGCCTGATCTTCTTCAATTCATTTACTGCAGCTCTATAATCAGCATCAGCAACGGACTCCGCACAGCTGGTTAAAAGAGCCTCCAGATCCACAACTTCACCTTGTTTCTTTGAATGGCTCTTCGGACCACTTTTCCCTTTCTTTTGTGTGCAGCTGAATCTAGATGGAGAATCATTATCTTCATCGGTACACAACAAAACCTTGTCAAACAACACCTCTGATAGCTCAACCTCATCCTTCGTATGAACTGCAGAGAGCTTCATGCTCCTTTCTTCTTCTAGAACACTTTCATTGGGGCTGTAATGCTTCCTCCTTCCACGACGTGAATCGGCAGAATGCTCCGTTTCTCTATTGACAACAAGACCTCTGGTCAATTCCTCAGTTAGTGGAGGCATTGAGTATTCATGGACACTGAGAGACAAGAATTTACTAGCTTCTTCCACACCTCTCTTGAACTGCAAGATGGATGCAGCTCCAAGATCACAAAAACCATTTGGAACTGAATCAGCAGCACTTAGGTAAGCGTCTAGTCGAGAAATAATTCCACTATCGACATTATATGATAAACAGTTTAGTTCATCCGAGTCAGTCTGACATGATGATGGCTGGATGGAGAGATCAGGAGAATCACATGCCACAAATGATTCTCCTCGAAAGAGATCAGTAGAACCAACATCATGCGTGTTGCTCCCAAATGAGGTGCCAAAATGTGAGGAAGGCTTCTCAAGCAAGGCTTCGTAGAGAGAATCCTCTGTAGCTTTAAGCGCAATGGTATCACAGAACGCGTCATGGTTGTTCTCATCACCAATGTTCTCCTCCAGCAGTAGTATCTGGTTAAGGTACTCGATCATTCGATCAGAGCCTATAGAAGGATCATGGTGAGGACGTTGTGGAACAGAAAGGGCACCATTATAGCCCTCTGGAATGTCAACCGATTGGTTAAAGGCAGAAAAGATTATGTCACTCTCCAACTCGGGTCTGTTTATATCGGAGTAAGGCACACTTCGAAGCTGGTGATGCATATCCATCTATTTACCCACAAGAAACCTATACCTACATAACATAGATAGGTAAAAATGAAGTAAACAAACACATTCTTAGTAAGGAGGGTCTGTAACTTATCACTACTCTCTAGCTCTTCCCCATAATTTTTCAAAAACATTATAGTGAAAATGGATTTTCATAAAACATAGAATTATATGAAGTATACACGAAAGCAAAATACCAGAATGGTCATTGCACAAGATCTCTAACGAAAACAGTTGGAAAAAAGGCACCAAAAGTACAAATTTTTAGCACAAAATGTGATGTTTCTTTTGAAAGCTTTGTATGAGATTCAGCTCCAACATGCATCAAATATGTACGCCACAAACATGCGTTCAATATACCTTAGAATGAAACCTGAACAACGATAAACGAACAAAATCAATCTTACGAGAAAATGCAATATAGCAATGAGCAAATGCAGTATGAGTTCTTCTACTACTCTATATCGCAAGCCACAAAGATGAGTGGTGGTGGGAGGTGGCAGCAAAGCAAATGCAGTAACTTAGTGTACGGAGGAGGGCGATCAACCAAAAAGGACAGTTCGTTTGTTGGCGTGGAAAGCTAGTACCATTTTCGTTCAAGCAATCGCACATGGGGGAGGGGTCAGAGGAAGAGTACCGTTTTCAAATGCGAAGCAAAATACATTTATTAACGAAATACCAAAGTTACATTTATTCACAAAATGAAATTCATTACTAGTATAAGAAATTAAGGAGTACATAACATCGTAGTGAAATAAGGAGAGACGCCATGTCCGGCCAGCAAAAGATAGCAACCCATTTCTAGGGGTAGGCAAAATACCGAAAAATAACGGAAAATGCCGAAATATTGGTATACCGTCATTTTTGGTATAGTATCATACGTACCGATCTATTTCGGTACGGTAACGTTAAATGTTTTCAAATATCGCGGTATATCCGTATAATAACGTACCAACTCCCTACTCAACAATTACTTTTAATTCTAATATATTGTAAAGATCCATTACAATTTTGAAACCCAAAATTAATACTTGAGTTGGTTACAAATACAAAAATACAAACCCACTATAACCTTATAGGTTTCTACTACGCTAACCTTAATGACTAATGAGTAACATAAAAATGTCAAGAAACAAGTTCATCTTGTTCCTAGAGCTTGCAAGTTGTGATGGCTAGGCCGCTAAGTAGCTGACGAGTGAAGAGAGATACACTTATGTGACAAGTGTATCCACATAGGGATTTCGCGAGTCGAGACACACAACTTTGTCCGAAAGTCTTATTCAATTTAAAAAAACATATAAAAATGACTAAATACACAATATCATATTAGAAAAAAAATGATTTTTATATCCATGTTCTTTGAATAGTTTTTTTTATTTTTGTTAGAGATCACTATTGATTTAATTATATCTATATTGTTCAAGTTATTTTAGGAGAATGTGTTACTTTTTAATATATGGCATGTTGAATTGCTTAAATATACTAATAATAATTATTGTTCAATATTGAATCGACATCAATAAATTATTAATTGTATTTCGTAACATTTTAATAATAGATTTAATATGTCGCTAGTAATAACGATTTAGTATATGTCGTTAGTCTATAATATTTTTTGTATTGGGAGACATGCACGGTAATTTACCGATACCGTACCGTTATCGAACCGAAACTTCGGTATACCGAAATGCGGTATACCGAAACTTCGGTAAGGTAAAAGTATGCAAATTTTGCATACCGAAAGTTTTAGTACGACAAAGGTATGAGAAAAAATATAAGGTATACTGTACCGAACCACTCCTACCCATTTCCCTATTTTCCTTCATTTTCACTTTCAACTTTCAACACCGTTAGGGGTTCGAGACTACGGAGTACAGACTCAAAAAAGACTAAGAGGATACAGAGCCAGTTTGGTAACACGGAAATTTATGAAGTTCTGGCTGAACTGGTTGCATTGGTTGATTTGACTGATTTAAGAAAAAAATATTTTTGAAATATACTACGTATGTTATTAATAAAATAAAGAAAAAATTATATGTTAAAATAGCTAAAATGATCATCTACAATAACTTCAGCCAATACAGCCAGAAAAGTAACTTTAACCTTACTTTTTTGCCTTATTACACAATTCCGCACGCGAAAGCAAAAGTTACGTGTTTGGTAATAAAGTTGACTGATAAGCCTAATAAATCGAAAAACAGTGTTGTCAAACAGTCTCTTGATGTACAGGGGAAGGGTTACATTGACATATGTGTTTTTGATTCGATTTTTATCAGTTTTGATTCTGTTCAGTTTGAAACAGTTTGAGTTTGAGAACAGGAAAAAGGGTCAAATAAGTCTTTCTACTATCACGTACTCCCTCCGTCCCAAAATTATCTTCATTCTTTCCATTTCGGTCTGTCCCAAATTTATCCCCTCTTTCCCTTTTGGTAAAGAATATGTGGTTCACAACTATTCTTACACATTATTATATATTTCTTCTCTCTTATCTGCACAACTCTTCACCACACAAATCTCACTATCTTAAAACATGTGCCCTGTCAAAACCGAAGTTAAATATGGGACGGAAGGAGTAATTATCATATGAGCCCTTCTACTAAAAAACAATTTACTCCCAAAAAAATATCAAACAAATCAATTGACCTGATAGCAACCCATAATTACATGTCATCCATATTTTCTTTTCTTTCATTCTTTTTCTTCATTCCCTTCTGGCACGAAGCTTTTACTCCACACATCTTTTTCCTTTTCTTTTGACTCCTTTGTTTTTCTTTGTTCATTTTTTTTCCTTTCTTCACCCACCGCTTTCCTAACCCCCTCATCCGCCGGATCCGGAACCTTTGCCTTGCTTTGACGCAAGGTAGGGTGTCCCGCTTTTTTAAGTCGTCCAATCAACAAACCAACGGCCGAAGATCTTGGAGCTCCGCATCTCGAGGCGCCTGCTTCCTCTTCTGCCCGTCTCATGCCGCAAGGCACCTCTGCCGCACAGCAGAGGATCTGAATCCGTGATCCCCCAATCTTATTTTCATTGTTTTTCATTATTTTTATTTTCTCTTTCAATTGATCTTTTCTCTCCTAAGTTTGGTCTTAATTTTACCTATCTTTTGTTCCTCATATCAATTTCTTTTTCCTTGCTTTTTTTTTTCATTTTCTTTCTTTTCCCCTTCATCCCTTCTTGGGATATTTTTTATTCGACGCTTTTCAGTCCCATGTCCTATATATGTGATTCCACACCCGACTGAAATATACCATACCATATCAGATCAAATTTAAGCAGATCAGAACATATTTAAATAATAGTAAATTATACAGATACCTAAATCAGACTAGCTTAGACACGATTTAAATAGAACATCAAAGTCTTACACATACCAAACCACATTGTCGAGATTTTTTAGTTCAATAAAAAATATATACCACATGTTTACAAAATCCTTCGCATTGACAATTTTCTATAGAGTTAGGCGAGCGATAACAAGTTCAGTAAAAAATATTCGATTTTAAAGACAGCAAATGTCTAGTACAGAAAAAAGAATTTCAGAAGAGGCAAAAAATTATATAATTTTTTGTAAACATTATCAAAATTCTTCGCACAGACAAACTATGTAAAAAGCATAAAAAAATTCGGAAGAAGAAATTCACTTTTATAGAAAATAAATGTCGGGAACATGTAAAAATGTTCTAGATAGGATAAATGATTTGTATATTTTTTGTACACGTTTCAAAAAAAACATACCAACAAGTTTGTTTTATAAGTGAGGAAAAGACAAAAATATATGTTGGGTTAATGGCCCAGATAGGGTATCGGCCCATTTACCCCCCTCATTAAGGCAACCCACCGCGATGAGCGTCCAACCAGTACAATGGTGGATCGCGCCCACAGACAAAGGCCGTGGCGACGAACGTCGCCACCTAAGGCCCGCAGCCACATGATGTCCAATCCAATCTATATGACAAATTCTCCCAAGGGCCAGGATACGAACGACCCACAACCCTTTTCAAGAGCCATTAGGAGCAGGCCCCGACCAGAGGGACATTCATCTCCACAAATCAGGCGGGAAACCTAGATTCTGGCGGGAAGCGCATTTATGCTGGGGATTTGGTGGTTGAGACATCAGCCACTCCCAGTCATCCACATCAGCATTGCCAACTGCGCATTGGTGGTATAAATAGTAGGATTTATTTCATTGTAAAGGGTTGACAACTTATTAGCCTTAGCTCTCTAGCATATTATTCACAGCTCCTCTACTATAATAGAGGACGAACGGCCTTCGGCCTTAGCAAGTGTAATTGAATCGGAGCATTATTCATCATTAATAATATTCGGTCCTTTACTCCTTTCATTCATACTTGATGAGTCCGTATTTAGACACGCATTTGATGCGTGTTGGGATCGGCTTTTGATGGTCTTCCTAGCTTTAAGGTGTTGCAAGTCTCAATTTTAGCTCAAGTTATGTTTACCAGGCGTTGGTTCGAGTTTTGTGTCATTTGGAGTCAAAATCAGGATTTAAGAGTTCGGCACCGGCGCTTGAGAAGCAATCGGGACGAGTTGAGAAGCATTGGAGATTGATTTGAGAGTTTTGGAGGTCACTGAGAGGTTCAAGATGAAGATTTGAAGGAAAAAGAGATCTTGGATTGGCTTCGGGATCAAAACAATATGAATGAAGCTTGAAAATGACGATCAGGATGACCTTCTGTCAATCGTTCAAGCATATCTCTTTGTAGAAACAACCAATGGACACGATTCAAATTTTATATGAAAGAAAACTTCAAGGGCTACAAATAATATGAATACACTATTACGAGAATATGAGAGAAAGAAGGTGAAAGCAGATGATGAAGTCAGATGATCTCTGCTGCGATTTCAGAATGACACCTTCCACCGCTTTGATCATATCTCTTGATTGGATTATTCAAATCACATTCGGAAAGTTGGGGTGGATAGAGGACTTCATTATATACAACTTTTGTGAAGTAAGCATTGTCAAATTCGCAAGTTAAGTAGGAACGATCGTGCCCTCGAAGTTAGGCACGATTGTGTGTGAAGAGAAAAGCACCGCGGAGTTACTGCCAGCAAGGCACGATCGTGCCTGCCCAAAACGCGTGTTTTTGCTCCAGAGGCACGATTGAAGGCACGAGCGTGCCTGGCACCGCTCCTGCCTCCCGAAATAGCAATTCAGCTCAAATTTGACCCGATTTTTCTATTTAAACAGCCTGTAAACCCCCATTTTGGAAGGGAGCTTAGAGAGAGTGCCTAGCACGAATTTTAGAGGACTTTTCAGCCTTGTTCATCAATCTTTTGGGATTCTTTGTAAGTTCCACCTTTTTAATTAATGACAATTAATTCTTTTTATTCCAATTCTATTGATTCTTCAATTATGAATTGTGAGTAGTTTTAATTAGGGATTTGGGATTGATGAAGGGGTTGATCATGATTGATAAGTCCGTATTTTGAAACGTATTTGATGCGTGTTGAGATCGGCTTTTGACGATTTTCCTAGTTTTAAGGTGTTACAAGTCTCAATTTTAGCTCAAGTTATGTTTACCGGGCGTTGGTTCGAGTTTTGTGTTGTTTGTAGTCAAAATCAGGGAATTTGAGCCCGGCACCGACACTTGAGGAACAATCGGATAATTTGAGAAGCATTTGAGAATGATTTGATAGCTTTGGAGGTCACCGGAAGATTCACGATGAAGATTTGAAGGAAAAAAGAGCTCTAGGATTGGCTTCGGGACAAAAGAAGATGAATGAAGCTTGAAAACGACGATCAGAATGACCTTATGTCAATCGTTCAAGCATATCTCTTTGTAGAAACATCCAATGTACACGATTAAAGCTCCATAGGAAAGCCAACTTCAAGGGCTACAAATCATATGAAGACACCTTTGCGAGAATCTGAGAGTAAGGAGGTGAAAACAGACGATGAAGTAAGATGATCTCTGCTGCGATTTCAGAAAGACACCTTCCACCGTTTTGATCATATCTCTTGATTGGATGATTCAAATCACATTCGGCAAATTGGGGTGGATAAAGGACTTCATTATCTACAACTTTCATGAAGGAAGTTTTGTCAAATTCGGAAGTTAAGTAGGCACGATCGTGCCCTCAAAGTCAGACACGATCGTGCGTGAAGAGAAAACACAGAGGAGTTACTGCCAGCCAGGCACGATCGTGCCTGGAGGGAGGCACGATCGTGCCTGGCATCGTGCCTGGCTCCGAAAATCCTAATTTAGCTCAAATTTCACCCGATTTTTCTATTTAAACATCTTGTAAACCCCCGTTTTCAAGGGGGAGCTTAGAGAGAGTGCCTAGCACGAATTTTAGAGGGCTTTTCAGCCTTGTTCATCAATCTTTTGGTATTCTTTGTAAGTTCCACCTTTTTAATTAATGACAATTAATTCTTTTTATTCCAATTCTATTGATTCTTCAATTATGAATTGTGAGTAGTTTTAATTAGGGATTTGGGATTGATGAAGGGGTTAATCATGATGTATGGCTAGATTCTTTTCGGTTTAATTGCATGAATGCCGTTTAATTTGTGTTTGAATAATTTAATTGATATCTTTTGTAACCTAGAATCGCGAATAGAATTACAATTGCATGTAGAATAAATTAAGAGAGATCTAATTTGTTCTAGGACACATTCACACACACTTAATCGTTCGCTAAGAGATTAGTAGCGATTAAGGGGCCGTAAGCTCGCTCGTCTTGGCAATAATTTAGGATCCTGTCGCATGAGAGATCAGCCTGGTCCCCTAAATTATTGTACTCTACGCCGCGAGAGCGGTAAGAACTTAGTAATGATTAGCTACGCTCAATTAAATTAATTTCATGTAATTAGGCCTGATCTGCCAAAAATCTGGTTACCACGGAATCGATCCCTGTTCCCTTCGTCATTAATTAGAAAGAACCCCCTAGTTTAATTGTTCGCATTAGTTTTATTTTCCAAACCAACCAATCTCGCACGACGCTTTTATTTTATTTTCTTTTTAATCGCTGAATTTAATTAATTCTTGATTCCCTTTTGTCCGTCCCTGTGAAGACGATACTCGTACTTACACCACTATATTACAATCTTTTTAAGTGCGAGAAAACTCACATCAATGATGTATGGCTAGAATCCTTTCGGTTTAATTGCATGAATGTCGTTTAATTTGTGTTTGAATAATTTAACTGATATCTCTTGTAACCTGGAACGGCCGCTAGAATTACAATTGCTTGTAGAATAAATTAAGAGAGTTCTAGTTTATTCTAGGTCACATTCACACACACTTAATCGTTCGCTAAGAGATTAGTAGCGATTAAGGGGCCGTAAGCTCGCTCGTCTTGGCAATAATTTAGGATCCTGTCGCATGAGAGATCAGCCAGGTCCCATAATTTATTGTACTCTACGCCGCGAGAGCGGTAAGAACTTAGTAGTGATTAGCTAGGCTCAATTGAATCAATTTCATGTAATTAGGCCTGATCAGCCAGAAATCTGGTTACCCTGAATCAATCCCTGTTCCCTTCGTCATTAATTAGAAAGAACCCCCTAGTTTAATCGTTTTATTCGCATTTTTATTTTCCAGCAACCAATCTCGCACGACGCATTTTTATTTATTTCTTTTTAATCGCTGAATTTAGTTAATCTTTAATTCCCTTTTGTCCGTCCCTATGGAGACGATACTCGTACTTACACCACTATATTACAATCTATTTTAAGTGAGAGAAAATTCACTTCAGTTTTTTGCGCCGTTGCCGGGGACGTTGTCGGTTTTAAGAGTTAATTAATTTCAGCGAGATTTTTTTTAGTTAGTTTTCTTTTTTGTTCTTCGTAGGATTTTTCTGTGCTAACCTTTCAGGTTAATCATCTAAGAGGCATGAGATGAACCCATTCAGACAAATTCGTGGAGGAAATCCTTACCCTCAAACCTCCATGGGATATTCACCATTTACGTCATACCCTCCTTACACTCCTCCTCAACTTTACACACCTCATCAAAATTACTCTCCCATTCAACAAAATATTCAGTCATACTATTCATACTCTCCAACCACGCAACGTAGTCTACCTAAGAATAATTTTTGTTCCTTCTGTGGAGGATGCCACCATATATCTTTTTGCCCCGTTAAACGTCCTTATGACCATTCTTACTGGGCAAATGCATACCCAACTTCTTCCTCCCCACAATTTACGAACACAAATGTTTCAGTCACTCCTACGTCTTTGCCAAGCTATGAGCCACAGGATGAATTGGAAGAGATAATTTCAGAGAAGCTGTCTGACCTGGAAGAAACACTCAAGCAATTCATGCAAGCAACTGAGGCGAATCATCAATCAATACAGTCGAGTCTTCAGAACATGGAAAATCACTTGGATCAGCTGTTTAATGCCCTATCTGAGGAGTCTGAGAGATCCCATCCTAGCGACACAGAAGCCTAATCAGAGGAGACCAATGGGGATGATCACGTGAGCGAGTCAGACAATGATGGTGGGAATATGATGGATAACACACTTCCTGATGCCTTTGAAGACCCGCTTATGTTTGAAGATGAACAAGAAGATAGCAGTGTCGAGTTATTTTTCCAAGAATACAGAAAAATGTTTCAAACAGTACAAGCTGTAACTGATGAAGTCACAAATCATTGTGATTTTCATACAGAAACCCTCAAGCCGTTTGATTTGCCATTAGTCTTAACACCTGAGGAGGGCAAAGAGCAGATCAATCATGACGTTGATGTAGCCGCTGGAGTAAGATTGGGTATTGAAGATGAGCTGAGAGATGATAATCACGAGCTCCAAGAGAGTGGTAGTAAGGTAGATGTTCTCCATGACGAAGAAGTTTCGCTCCACAATTTCTTGGAGGATATTAATAAGAAAAGTGAGAAAACAAATTGGGATGCATTCTTGGAGAGTGATAGCCAGTCAAGAAGAGGTGCTCAGAATTTTCATGGTACATTCGAGCGAAAAAAGGAGGTGTTTGTGATACATTTTGAACATGAGGATGAGAGGTTCATACTTCACTTCTGTGCTGATGAGGTTTATGAAGACCATGTGCTACCTACGTTTACTAGAGAATTTAAAGGTTTGCGCCACTTAATGACATTTGTTGAAAGGAAGCTGGAAACGTTAATTGTTAGTGCACCACTGCAGTCTTTGTTATTTGAGAGCTTATGAGGTATCGTCGGGCACACAAGGTTAAAAATAGCGCTTCTCGGGAGGCAACCCGAGCTTATTTCTACTTTTGTTTTTGCTTTTGCTTTGTTTGTTGTTTGGTTGTTTTGCTTTGTGTTTTTGTTGCAGCTCAGGGTCTTGTTGTATGGATGATGTGCCGAGGATTACATTAACTCAGTTTAGTTCTGCACCGACCAGCGCCTTAGGGGAGTTTCTTTGACTCTTTTACTCGCTTGTTGTAATAATGACTTGAGTTAAGTTGAGCACGCGTGACCCTTTCCTCTTTAGCCATTGTGCATATTGCATTTTTGGTCATCGAGGGCGATGCCAAAGTTTAAGTGTGGGGGAGTGAATTGGGCATTCGGGCAGTAGTGTTACATGTGATTATTAGAGTTAGCATGTGCAGGTGTTAGTTGTATATTCATAAGAAAGTAATGTCAATTTTTTCTGTAAACTGTGTCTTTGTGAGCTGGCTAGCGTTTTGACTATTCTTTTAGGATGTCCTTGAAGTGTTTAGGCTTAAATTGTTTGCATGATAACCTAGTTGTTGAGAGGATGAAGGCATTAGCCACCCATTATATGAATGAACAAATTTCCCACCTGACATGAATAATTCCTTTAGGAGAAGCCATTTTGAGCCTGACCGTTCTTTGTTTACCCGATTAATTGAGCTCCATAGCCAAATGGCCTGTGTTTCCTTACCCGTGAATATTTCTGACTTAGTCTTGGTGTTTAGGGAACTAGGGGATTAATTTGCTAAGTTTAGGGAATTTTTGTAGGAGCCATTTTTGGCACTATTCCTATTTCCTATGCTCCATATAGGGTAAGAGTAGTCACTTTTTAGGAATTTGATATTTTCGAGAATTGCATTGTAGGCATGGATTCACTTTGAATAATTGAACTTTAATTGCTAATTTTTCTTGGTGAGGCCGAGATTAGAATGGGGTAATGTCTAGTAAAAATTTGAAAATTGAAAAAATTAATTAATAACTAGACCTCTTACCTTGCGAAAAAGAGAATGGGAACCCCGGTAAAAAAGCGTAAGATGAGACTTGGGTATCTTTCGAAAGAAATGGCGTTCTCGTGCCAACATGACAAGGAAAACTGAACCTAATTAAATGAACTTGGAGGTTATTGCAAAAATTAGCTTTAGTCCTTCGCGTACTTCAAGTATACGTCAAAGCACAAATGTGCCGCGGCGGTTTAGCTTAGTTGTACACCATGTCTACTCTTTGCATAGGTTTAGATGATTTTTCCTAAATTGTGGCCTACTAAGTTCTTTGATCCTAAGAATAGCCCCGAAATACCTGAATGCATCAAGTCTTTGTTAGGATGTTCCAAACTATCAAAAAAGGGACTGTTTATTACCATTCACCATTCACCACCGCCTTCACAAGTCCTTCTGATCGGTAGCTAGTTTATTAGAGCTTGCTGTCATTACTTTGAGGATGTTGTGAATAATTTTGTCAAATATTTTAGCTAGAGTACAAAGATGTAGTTTAAGGAAGAATTTTCTTGGTTTAGTTTGTCTGTTCTGTGAATATCCCTTTAACTACATGTGCATGCTAATTGTTTTGATTCCGTGTGGTGATTATCGTGAGTCCCGTTGTTCAGTTTGCTTGAAGACAAGCAAAGACTTAAGTGTGGGGGAATCTGATGAGTCCGTATTTAGACAAGCATTTGATGCGTGTTGGGATTGGCTTTTGATGGTTTTCCTAGATTTAAGGTGTTGCAAGTCTCAATTTTAGCTCAAGTTATGTTTACCAGGCGTTGGTTCGAGTTTCGTGTCATTTGGAGTCAAAATCATGATTTTAGAGTTCGGCACCGGCACTTGAGAAGCAATCGGGACGAGTTGAGAAGCATTGGAGATTGATTTGAGAGTTTTGGAGGTCACCAGGAGGTTCAAGATGAAGATTTGAAGGAAAAAGAGATTTAGGATTGGCTTCGGGATCAAAACAAGATGAATGAAGCTTGAAAACGACGATCGGGATGACCTTCTGTCAATCGCTCAAGCATATCTCTTTGTAGAAACAACCAATGGACACGATTCAAGTTTTATATGAAAGACAACTTCAAGGGCTACAAATAATATGAAGACACCAATTTTAGCTATTTTTCATATAATTTTTTCTTTATTTTATTAATAAGATATATATTAAATATAATTTTTTTCATAAATCAGCAGAATCAGCCAATGCAGCCACTTCAGCTAGAACTTCATAAATTTCAGCAGAATCAGCAAAATCAGCCGATTTTCATGCTATCAAACGGGCTCTAAAACTAAATGGTTTTCATTTGATTCATTCATGTCTTTATTCATAGAGATTATGAAATCTGATACATTTATAAAGTTAAACAAAGCATAAGGAGAAAATATCATCAGCATAATGTTTTACATACAACATCATGTTTTATCTACATCAAGAAGTTAAGAATCAGTCACTTAATGGAGAACTTCAATATAAAATAGAAAGCAAACAAAGAAGAAAATGATAGAAACGACAGGGAAATACATGGGTTTAAAACTAAATCATCGGCATTTCCCCATTTTGTTATCTATTTTTTTTTTTGCAATATAAACATACCCCAAACATCCATTTGTGAAAGGGTGAAATTTTGGGGAGAAAATATTGGAGAAATTTGTAATCAAATAAAATAATATATTTGTACCTCAAAAAAATTACTTTTTATACATTAATCACAATACTAAGTGGTTTGAACCTATGTAACATCAACATAAACACATGAATCTCATTACATATTCCTTTGCATTTTGTCAATCCAAACACAAGAAAAGAACCACACTTAACATTTTATTCCTTTTGCTAGCAATTTTTAGAACTGATATTCCGTTTGGCTGATTCTACTGATTTAAGAAAAAATTATCTTTAAAATATATTTTATTAATAAAATAAAGAAAGAAATATATGTAAAATAGCTAAAATGAACATCTACAGTAACTTCAGCCAATACAGCCAGAAAAGTAACTCTAACCTTACTTTTTCCTGTTTATTATACAATTCAGCGCGTGAAAACAAAAGTTACGTGTTTGGTGAAAAAGTTGGCTGATAAGCCGAAAAACAGTGTTGCCAAACGGCCTCTTAAACTCATGCATTTCCTTGCTGTTTCTATCAGTTTCTTCTTTGTTTGCTTTCTGTTTTATATTGAAGTTCTCCATTAAGTTATTGATTCTTCTTGTTGCAGATAAAACATGATGCTTTATGTAATCTATACACAGTTACACACAAAGGTCTCATGATGGTTCTACTAAAAAGATGCACATATCGACACAATATATTCTTTACACTAATGAGTAATGACATTGCCTTTGTATATAATAACTACAATACTTGATCTATTAGTCATCATTTTTTAAACAGAATTAAGTAACTTATAAGTTTATATTACTGAAAAACATTGGGCATTATCCAATCGCGCAAAGCGCGTTACGGAAACTAGTATTATCATAGGACTTGTTACTTATTTAAAGAAGTATATTTCAAAAATATAAATGGGATAATTGCTCTTCATACGCCGTATATGTCACATTTATCATCATAGCACAATCGGCATCCAATTCAAGAGCAGTAAAACAAAGAAAGAAAATAAAAAATCGGGAAAACTATCAAATAAGCCCTCGTACTATGTTGAAAAAGTCGATTAGGCCCTCGTACTTTACAAACACTCAATTAATTACTCGAACTATTAAAAACATTCAATTAAGCCCTTTTGGTCGGTAAGTAATCGGTTTCCCGGTTAAACGGCGACGACGGCGACGATGTGCTAAAAAAATTTCACCGGGAACCGCTTCAAATGGCGACGGCCGGACAGTAAGGACTTATTTGACCTTTTTATGCAATTTTGAGTACCAATCTGACCCTTATCTCGTTGTTCAGTCAAGGAAGATTTCTCTTGAAAGGTTGTCATATGTTATTTTGAGCTAATTGGATATAACATAAATAGGTGAAGCTCTCTCTAGGAATAAGACCATAAAGTTGATAATGAATAATCTTGGAATGTAAGATCTTTTCTCTCTAGGTTCATGGCCTTCAGGCGCGGACCCAGGAAATTCATGTTGGAGGTTCAAAATATTTTTTGAAGGCGAAAATTATTTTTTGAGGGAGTGAAAATTATTTTTCTTATATACTAATATACGAAGTATATACACTAAAAATTAATTTTGTTGGAGGGGCGGTAACCCCCTGGTCTGTACTACGGCAGGGCCGTCTAATGAATTTAGAGGTCTCGGTTCCAAATGTAAAATTGGGGCCCCACTTTAATATAAACTATTAAAAAGAACTCAATTCAAATACTTATACTTAAGTCAATTGAATACTTATTAAATAATGTAATACAGAGTAATATTTTATCTAAAATTTACTTAATTCTTGATTTGAAGTAACACACCTCATTATTCAAGCAATTTGAGTAAATGAGAACTAAAGGACCAACGAAAAAATGATGGATCTATATTTTTCTTCCTTACTAATTGTATTTTACTGATTAGTATTAATATATTAATATATAATACTAATAAATTTTTAAGAATCTGGGGCCCCATAAATCTGGGGGTCCTATTCCGGATAACCTATTTAACCCCTAAAAAACGGCCCTGTACTACGGTCCGCCCCTGACTGCCTTGACGATTCGCCTGGATTTGAAATATATTTGTAAGACATGAAAGAAAGTTTTTGGAATTTCAATATATATCTAAGGAGAAGTACAGCCAAAATGAATCAAACGAATAACTATAAAATCCACATAAAATGCTCAAAATAAAGTACAGTCATATACTCATATACTTGTATGAGTTCTCCACTTGCGAACATACAAATTTTAAAGTCAGGAATATAGTAAAACTCTGATCGAAAAAATGTTCGCAAACTGAATGGCTCTTCCAAATGTCTTCACAGTACAACTATTTGGAGTTTACATTTTCCAGTCTTGATGGCCCTGTTTCCTCCTTTTTAACAGCCCTTCCAGTCCAGCATCAAATACGAAGTATGTCAATTTGATTCTAATAGCATGCAGTACATGCATGTCTCATTTGTCATGATAGCACATTCTGTAGTAATACACAACTATTGGGGTGAATGTAAAATGAGTGTTTTTTGGTTTCATTGATTTTCTTGCATGATGTGTTAAAGCTAGGGTTTCATTGTTTGGTAGGAGCATGGTCAGTGTAGACTGTAGAGGCAATACTTAGAGACAATCCAACATCCATGGCTGCAAATAACCACTGCATTAGGCTCATTCAATAAATATCATATGAAAGTATGGCACTGGCAATCACTTTTATTATTTTATTACCATGTTGGCAAACATTAGGTGCTACAGCGGATAGTGCATTAGACAGAATGGTATCAGTATAGTTCACAACATCACAAACTTGTCCTTTGGTATATTAGCTAATGAATCATCTTTTGCTTGATATCTGCTGCAATGTGTGGAGTACACTTCGTAACTTGTTTAAGATAATCACGTTATTCACATATGTATTGTAGTTACCATATTAAGATGACCATAACTAACTGCACTCATAATGTTATTATTGTACTGCAAATCTGTATTACACTCCCAAATAATGTGATTATAGTTGCGCGAAATAATTCGTCATCAGTAACCCAGAGACCCGACATAAAGGACATATGACTATTTATAAACTTTTTGAAAAGATTGTCTGAAGAGAAAATGAAGAGGTGGACTACTCTTGTTTTCAGACCAGCATTATTCCAACAATTTGAATTCTTGAAACACAAAAAAGAGTGAAATGATAATGGCCCGAAAGGTCATGCAATGTTTCATGAATACTACTTATATTCCAACAGCATTAGCGCTTATGATGAATCTGTCGTGCAACAGCCCAGCAAGAACTAGCGGAAACAATCCGACCTTTCACCCCCTGCAGTACCCAATGGCCATCTTCAGTAAACAGAAAATCTTTGTGATATGCTGCTCTGGAATTGCCTATTAACTTCTCCACAAGTTGAGGTTTCAAAGGCAAAGGCTCAAACCCAGCCCTCATTGTGCGAGAATGCCACTGCTTGTATGTTTCAGGTCTCTCTATTCTTTCTGTGCCTTCACATGCTATGATATTCCTTATTTCGGCCCCCATAAATCCTTGTTCAAAACCAAATCTTTGATCATCATTGCCTGGGAAATGTGCATCAAATAAATCATAGAAAACAGAGTATAAGTAGAGAGCCTCGCGAAACCGAGTGAGAAAGAAAGGAGATCCATGAGAAGCAGTATACACATTATGCACAAAAATACGAGGATTAACTTCCCGGATTAAGTTTAAAACTGCATCCCTGGGGCAGGGGCTGTCCCCACCAAACATTGTTTCATCCAAGAGACGTTTGAATCGGAAAACACAGTTAACAGCAACCACCTCACCACCACTTGCAAGCTTCAAGTCATCAATCTTAATTGCCTCCCAATGTTGTGCTGTAATAGCATTGTACTCGAATGGTACACCGAAACGCTGGCAATATTTTTCCAAGCGAACACCTGCCTCTATTACCAGTTGTGATGGACGAAAACCAGGTTGGGGAAGCTCAATTCCAGTTATTCGTAGTCTGGGAGGGCCACCGGGCCTTTGTGAAAGATCCCGAATAAGAGTTGGCCATTGGATTCCATGAAGAATACCAAAATCTATAACATGCAGTGAGGAGCTTCCTAATGCTGCTTCGTGAATCATTTGATTTGAAAAATTATATATTAATCTCATAAATGGCACCCATGATGTCATGTTGGATTTTGTCAACCCGGAAGCTACGTTGTTATTACGAAACGGAGGAACATAAAGTTGTGTCCCAGTTCCAGCCAACCGTGCCTCAAGACTATCAGCAAATGCATGAGCCAGCCTTTGTCGTGCATTGCCGGTAGGGGAAGAGTACTGCCTGATCTTCTTCAATTCATCTACTGCAGCTTTATAATCAGCATCAGAAACATATTGTGCGCAGCTGGTCAAAAGAGTCTCCAGATCCACAACTTCACCTTGTTTCTTTGAATGGCTCTTCCGACCACTCCGCCTTATCTTTTCTGTGCGGCCTACTCTAGTTGGAGGATCATTATCTTCATCAGCACACAGCAAAACCTTATCAAACAGCATCTCTGACAGCTCAACCTCCTCCTCTGTATTAACTGCAGACTGCTTCTTGCTCCTTTCTCCTTCTAGAACACTTTCATCTGGACAGCAATGCTTCCTCCTTCCTCTACGTGTATCGGCAGAATCCTCCCTCTCTATATTGACAACACCTCTTATCAATTGCTCAGTTAGCGGGGGCATCGCAGGCATTGAATATTCATGGCCACCGGGAAGCAAGAATTTTCTAGCTTCCTCCACACCTCTCTTGAACTGCAAGACGGATGCAGCTCCAAGATCACAAAAACCATTTGGAACTGAATCAGCAGCACTTAGGTAAGCGTCCATTCGAGAAACCATTGGAATATTGATGTTATATGATGAATGGTTTAGATCATCCGAGGTTCTCTGATATGATGATGGCTGGATGGAGAGAGCGGGAGAATCAGTTGCCCCAAATGATTCTCCTGGAGAGAGATCAGTAGAACCAACATCACACGTGTAGCTCCCAACTGAGGTGTCAAAATGTGAGGAAGTTTTCCCAAGCAAGGCTTCATAGAGAGAATTCTCTGCATCTCTAAGCGCAATCGGATCCCAGAACGAGTCATGGGTGTTTTCATCATCAATGTCCTCCTCCAGTAATATCTGGTTAAGGTACTCGATCATGCGATCAGAGCCCATAGAAGGAGCATGGTCAGGACGTTGTGGAATTGAAAGGGCACCAATATAAGTATCTGGAATGTCTTCTGATTGTTTAAAGGCAGAAAAGATGAGATCATTCTCCAACTCGAGTGTGTTTATATTTGAGTCAGGCAACCTTCTAAGCTGAGGATCCATATCCATCTATTTACCCACAAGAAACCTATATCCACATAACAAAGATGGGTAAACGATGAAGTAAACGAATACATATTTAGTAAGGAGGGTCAGTACTCAGTAACTTATCACTACTATCTAGCTATTGTAGTAAATCAAACATGTCTTGAACATTATAATCAAAATAATGTTCATAAAACAACAAGTATATATAACAAGCAAATATCGAATTAAGGGAACTATGCAAAAATCCCAGAATAGCCATGGCACTGCGTTTCCAACAGATACAGTTTGAAAAAAAAGCCACCGAAAGTACATATATTTTTAGCAAAAAATGTGGCATTTCTTTTGAAAGCGAGATTCAACTCGAAAATGCGTAAAATATACATGCCACAAACATGCGCCCAATATTACCTCAGACAATTGAATGAAACCTGGATTAGGATAAACAAACAAAACCCAGCTTTTGAGAAATGCAATATAGCAATGAGCAAATGAATAATGTAGTATAAGGTCTTCAACTACTCTCTCTCTATATGGTAATCAAACAATAGGCTCCTACCATTTCCAAGTCACAAATATGAGTGGTGGTGGGAGGTGGCAGCAAAACAAATGCAGTGACTTAGTGTACGAAGTAGCAGGGCGGGAGTTGAACCAAAAATGACAGTTCGTTTGTTGGCGTGTAAAGCTCGTACCATTTTCATTCATTCAAATTGCAATAGCACATGGGGGAGGGGTCAGGGGAAGGGTACCGTTTTCAAAGCAAAACAAATTTATTAACGAAATGAAGAAATGCTAAAGTTTAATCGATTCACTTAAATGAAATTTACTGTAGGAAGAAATTAGGGAGTACCTGTTCTGAAATAAGGGGAGACGCCATGCCCGGCCAGGAAAGCCATTTTCCAGTTTCCATTTTCCAGTTTTATACATACTACGTACGAGTATTATATTCATGTGAATTTAAGATTTTTTAATTAAAATAGTTGCAATTTTATGACTTATTTAAAAAAATGTGACCAATTCACAACGACTATATAGTATCTTTAGTCGTTGTAATGTGTGTCCAATTTATGCATTTAATGTCAATGACATTATACTATAGTAATTTTTATATATATGTTTATAAATAAGTTCTGCTTTAGTTTTTTTTATTTGAGAAATCTCTTTCTATATAATTAAAGTCATTAACAATAATATATCATACGAAGTATAAGTTAAGTAAAAGGAAAAACTGTCAATTTGGTCCTCATAAAATCTTGAAAAAGTTAATTAGATTCTCTTGCTTTAAGAAAAATCAATCGAATCCCTAAACTTTTAAAAAATGTTCAATTGAGTCAATTAGCCGGTTACTTGTCATGTCAGCAGGTCACGCGCTGACGTAGACCAAGATGACAGTGTTCCCTATGTAAAGACATATAATGTGATAAACGAAACACAATTGAAGTGAACCATACATTGTGCGCTTTAAAATAATAAATTTATCATTGTTAACATATGTAACTCAATAAACCTATAATTTTCAATACTTTATTTTTTCTTACATTTTGAATTGCAAAATTGATAAGAATATAACTACAATCAATACTAGCTAAAACTTTTTCTTCAATAGATGACATAACTTACTCACTCAGCCTATCTTCTGACTTGATTGGTCATACATAGTTTTTAATCGTTCTAAAAGTAACTATTTAAAGTTTTATATAATAAAGCTCAGTTTTTAATAGCTGATTTGTCATTCTCCAATTGGCTAACAGAAAATTAAATAACATCACTTTCAGAAAATTAAATCACATAATTAAGAATTTTACCACCAGTAATGCGCAAATTATATTGTATGACCGGCATACCATGTGCATGGTATGCCGGTCCAAATACGGTGCTGTTTCCTGCTTCTTCAAATGCACACGGAGCACTCTCCCTTTCCCCTCAACTCCTCCAGGTTTCTTTCTTTTATTTTGTCTTTTTCAATTTCTTTAATTCTTTTTTTATTTCCATCAAAATATTAAAATTTATTTGTGATTTTAGTTATTTTTATCTTTAAATAATTAAAGATAAAAAGCATATTTTATTCATTCACATAATAATTGAACCTATTTTATTTATTCTCTATCAATACATACCAAAAATTTATAAATCTAAATAAAATAAGTATATTGCATTTATATTCATACACTACTTTTGTTTATGTGATATTTACAATTTTCACACACTTTTTTGTAATATATTTTTAATATTCATACACTTTTTGTAATATCTTTTCATATGCATACACTTTTTGTACAATTTTTTTATCTCTTTTATATGTTTTTAAGGATTTTTAAGACATTGAATTTGTTTATTTTGATTCTTGGAGTTACATTTGAAGTTACATCTTCTTATGTACGAGTTGAATCTTATAATGTGTGAGTTACATCTTATTGTACGTGAGATACATCTACTTATGCGTGAGTTACATCTAATTATGCGCGAGTTACATCTAGTTATTTGTTATTTTTATTACATCTAACTATCTTTAAATAATTAAATTACAACTGAATTAACTTCTTTCTTTACTACAAAATTTTTATTAACCCACATAAAATAAGTATATTGTATTTCATAATCATACACAACATTCAGATGGATAAAACTCATATTTTTCATTATTTACATTGAAATCAATGTTTTAATTATTCTTATATTCTATTTTAGATAACTTACATTTTAACTTGACATAAATTACATTTCTTATCATTGTGAGTTACATTGCTGGAAACACGAGTTACATTTGTAATAACACGAGTTACATAAAAAAAACAATCCCTATTATTGAAACAAAAAAATGATTTTTTTAAAATCCTTTTAATGGTCATGATATTAAAAACAAAACATATTCACGATTTAAGGAAAGTAATTATGCCTTTAGACTCTCTTATTATTGTTCATTTTTCATAATGCGAGTTACACCACAATGAGTTACATTTTCAATACACTGTATTTACATTTAACAATAACACGAGTTACATACCAAAACAACAATAACGCGAGTTACATACCAAAAAAAAGGATTTACATCACGAAAAAAATTGAGACAAATGCAAGGGTACCGTTCACACGAATCTTACCCTTGGGAGTACGGTGCTCACCATGCACCGGTTGCACGGTATACGGACTGCCAGTAATGATGTGTGATGAGTCTAATAGGACTCTAAAAAAAAGGACTCTTCCAACTTATCACTTTCACAGTTTCACGTAATGGATAAAACTAATAATAATTAATACATAGGAGATAATACCAATAAACTATTATTTAATACATAGGAGATTCTATAAAAAAAACATAGGAGATAATACCAAAAACTATTAATTAATACGTAGGAGATCTCCTACTACTAGGGTTGGGAAAAATCGAACCCAAACCCAGAAACCGACCCTGATCCAGCCCGCAGTGACGGATTTGACAACTAAATGTTGGGCGTTCGAAATTTCGTTACCATTAAGATGTTACCTAATAATATACAATACATAAATTATTACCAGCACGTCAGTTCTACTAGTTCTGTTACTTCTGTAGTAAAACAAAGGAAAAACTCACAACAATTGGGGATGAATGTAAAATGAGTGTTTGTAGGTTTCATTGATTGTCTTGCATGATGTGTTAACGCAAGGGTTTCATTGTTTGGCTGGAGCGTAGTCGGTGTAGAACTGTAGAAGCGTAGAAGGTAGGTATCTAGTTTTTATTGTAGAGGGGGTGGGGGTGGGGGTGGGGGGATTGCAACGTAGGATCAACTCCACGGAACCGAAATACTCCCTCCGTCACGCTAACATTGTCTCATTTTACCTTTTCGGGCAGTCCCACTAAGATTATCTCATACCAAATTTGATAAAGATTGTGTGGCTCTAAATCATTCTTACTTTATCAATTTAATATTGTAGGTTTTAGGAATAAAACTTCCTTAATTGAATATGCCAATCGGCCAGAATATTTATACAGATGTACAAACAACTAATCAGCTAATTTAGATCCTAAAAAATAGGATCTTGATTACTACGAGCTTATCTCTAAATAACAGCACATGTTCTAATCTATTTGGCTAAGTATGTACACCAAATTAAATCTTGTAACATTTTCTACAATAATATAACATTTTCTACACTCCCCCTCAAGTTGGTGAATATATATCATACATTCCCAACTTGGTTGTAAGCAGTTCGAACACAGGTTTAAATAACCCTTTGGTGAGGATATCAGTTGTTTGGTCTTTGGTGGATACAAATGGTGTGAAAATAATTCCTGCTTCTATCTTCTCTTTAATAAAGTGTCTGTCCACTTCAATATGCTTAGTTCGATCATGTAGCACAGGATTATGAGCAATGCTTATAGCTGCTTTGTTATCACAATACAACTTCATAGGCAGTTCCATCTCCATCTTCAGTTCTGTAATTACTCTCTTCATCCAGAGTAATTCACATATTCCATTAGCCATAGATCTGAATTCTGACTCAGCACTACTTCTAGCAACCACATTTTGTTTCTTGCTTCTCCAGGTTACTAAATTTCCCCATACATAGGTACAATATCCAGAAGTAGACCTTCTATCATGTATTGAGCCAGCATAATCTGCATCAGTATAGGCCTTAATTGTCCTACTGACTCCCTTTTTGAAAAATAATCCTTTCCCTTGGCAGCTCTTCAGGTACCTTAAGATTCTGTAAGTAGCATCAAGATGTTCCTGGAAAGGATTATGCATAAACTGGCTCACCATATACTTACTGCAAATGCAATATCTGGCCTAGTATGTGCCAGATATATTAATCTTCCCACCAATCTTTGATATTGGCGAATATCAACTGGAGTTCCTTCCTTGATATCTCCCAACTTCTGACCTGGGTCAATTGGAGTGTCTGCGGGTTTGCATGCACTCATTCCAGTTTCCTGCAGAAGGTCTAAGATATACTTCCTTTGTGAGACAACAATACCCTTTTTTGATCTAGCTATCTCCATCCCCAGAAAGTATTTTAAGTCTCCTAGGTCTTTAACTTCAAACTCATGGGCAAGCTTTTCTTTTAAATTCTTAGTCTCTGTATGATAATTTCCTGTGAGGATAATATTATCTACATAGACAATTAGTATTGCAATCTCCCCCTTGCCTGAAAACTTCATGAACAATGTATGATCAGCTTGAGCCTGATTAAACCCTTGTTTCTTTACAAATTTTGTGAATCTGTCAAACCAGGCTCTTGGGGACTGTTTAAGTCCATATAGAGCTTTCTCCAGTTTGCATACCTTTGCACCATATTTATTCTCAAACCCAGGAGGAGGGTTCATATACACTTCTTCTTCAAGTTTCCCATTTAAAAAGGCATTCTTTACATCCAATTGTTGTAGTGGCCAGTCCAAATTAGCAGCAAGGGATAAGAGAATTCTTACAGTGTTCAACTTTGCAACTGGTGAAAAGGTTTCTGTGTAGTCAATGCCATAGGTCTGCGTGTATCCCTTAGCAACTAACCTTGCCTTATATCTCTCCAGACTTCCATCTGCTTTAAACTTAGGAGTGAAGATCCACCTGCAACCAACAGTTGGTTTGTTTTTAGGTAGCTCTACAAGCTTCCATGTCTGATTCTTTTCAAGAGCCTCCATCTCCTCCAAAACAGCTTTCTTCCACTCAGGTTTAGATAAAGCATCCTGTATGGTTGAAGGAATAGGAATAGAAGAAACACAATAAGTAAAAGTTGCAAAGGATGAGGATAATTTAGAATAAGAAACATGGTTTGAGATAGGGTATTTAATACATGTTCTTCTTTCTTTTCTAAGGGCAATTGGAAGGTCAAGCTGAATAGAAGTATTACCTTTTTCACTCCCTGTCATTGAGTCAGAATCATGAACAGTGGCAGGTTCTTGGACTTCCTCTATTCTTTGATTTTGAACTCTTCTCTCATAAAGTTTGCCAAAGAACTGACTTGTCTGTTGCTCTTTTTCAATTGGTTCAATTGTATTTATTTCATTATTTGTTATTCCTTGATCATTTTCAGATGGAATATCATCTAGATTAATATCAAGAAAATTAAGGTTTTCATGGATATGTGGTAATGTTTGAACATCTTCTCTTAAACTCTCCCCCTGAAGATGAGAATCAAAAAAAGGCTGTTCTTCCACAAAAAAGGTATCCATAGTAATAAACATTTTCCTGGTTATAGGATCAAAGCATTTATACCCTTTTTGAGTGGAAGAAACACCTAGAAAGACACATTTTGTTCCTCTAGGATCAAATTTACTTGCAGTTTTATCAGGATTTTTTATGAACACTGTGCAACCAAAAATTTTCAAACGGAGAGTGCTGATCATTCTATTTGTAGGAAAGCAATTCTGTAGTGAATTGATAAGACTTTTAAATCCTAAATTTTTTGATGGCATGTGGTTAATTAAGTAAGTAGCATGTAACACAACCTCTCCCCAAAGATATTTTGGTATGTTTGTTGAAAACATGATTGCACAAGTGACTTCAAGTAAATGTCTGTTTTTCCTTTCTGCAATTCCATTCTGAGCTGGTGTATTGATACAAGAGCTTTGATGGATTATGCCTTTTTCAGCAAAAAAAAACTGTTTAGGGTTTGAGAAAGATATTCACGGCCATTATCACTTCTTACCATCTTGTTGGGTTAATGGCCCAAGTTTAGGCTCGGCCCATTTTCCCCTTCTTACGGACGTACGTCCAGATAGCACGCTAGCTAGCCGGACAAGCCCACAACCCCCAGGGGAGACGAACGTCTGCAGTTGGGGCTTAGGTTCAACGGCCCATCTCGACGAACGTCTATGCGGGGACAAGGAGCAGGACCACGGGTCACCAGAATGACGACAAACGTCGTCAGAGCAAGCCCATAGCCATCGGAGGCAGTCCAGTCCACATGGCGAGAATCCACCAAGGGCCAAGGGACGAACAGCTGATACCCCTTGGAGGCCACCTGGAGCGATCCAGCTCGCTCCCCGGGCGGACGAACGTCCCCACTAATTAGGCGGGAAACCTAGATTCTGGCGGGAAGAGCATTTAATGCTGAAGATTTGGTGGTTGAGACACCAGCGAACCACAGGCTTCCACGTCAATATAGCCACCTGCCCATTGGTGGGTATAAATAGAAGCATTTATTTCATTGTAAAGGGTTGGCAACTTTCTATTCCTAGCACTCTAGCTATAGCATTCTTATTCGCAGCACTTCTACTGCCTTGTAAGACGAACGGCCGACGGAGCCTTAGCGAAAAGTATTGTATTAGGGAGTTATTAAGAGATAATAATACCTAATCACTTACTTGATACTTCTTGTTCTCTTTGATCCATATCATCTGCTTATTGGGCTAGATATTCATACACACTCCACTCGAAATCCTTGGGCTTACGTGTTGGACCCGAGGGTTGAAGGAATAAACTTCAACACTGGCGCCGTCTGTGGGAACTGAACAAAAAGTCTCCAAAACTCTCCCAAACAGCTACTAAACCTACCTACAGCAAGCACGATGACAAGGAACAATCGACAACGTGACCTCTCCGAGCAGCTGTCCCACGGGCGAAGCAACCGCGGGCAAACCACGGAACGTTCCGAGACGTTGGGAACAACTGGGGATGAAGGTGGCCTCACCAACCTCATCCCCCACGAGGCCAGACGCGACCCCCGACTCATGAGGGAGCTGGCGGAAACAATGCGCCGAATGGCGGACGAACAGGAGGCGAACGAAGAGGTGTACTCAACTAACACCATATGGACGCCCATATCACCCATCCACCACATGCAGTCCCTGGACGAGACAGCGGAATCTGCCGGGCGTCGGACGCCCATCCACATGAGGTTGGGCCAAAATCCGTCCTCCCACGGGGCTGGGGGGCACACCAGCGCCAGTACCCCACGTTATGGTTGGCAGGACGATCATCGGGGGCGCACGCCGGATGTTCCCTCAGAACGTCAGGACACGGCCATTACCCCTGCTGCCAGTAATATTGGACGACGTTTCCAAAGGCGTGGTGCCCATATCACCCGAAGGCAACCCGACGCGGTTGCCCCACGAAGGAACATTGCGCTCGAGGCCGCCCCTCTTGTGTCCCCCGGAAGGGCCGCACAGGAGGCCCGGCTAGAGGCAATGGAACGGCGAATAGCCGAAATGGATAGACGGGCGGAGGCCACCCCAGCTACGCCTCGTTTCTCCCTCACCTCGCCATTTACTCCGAGGGTCATGAACGCAGAGATCCCGCGGGACTGCAGACCCCCCGGAGGGATAGTATACAATGGGACCGGAGATCCCAAGGCCCACTTGATCAGCTTCCAGGGGAACCTCTCCATGCTGGGAGCATCCGATGAGGCCATCTGCCGGCTTTTCTTCAGCACCCTGAGGGGCCCGGCGCAGGAATGGTTCGGGCAGCTGAGGCCCGGATCTATTGACAACTACGAACAGCTGTCCCAGCAGTTCATGGCACAATTCGCTGCCAGCACCACCCCCAAGAAGAGCTTCACATCGCTCACCAGTGTGAAGCAGGGGAAGGACAAACCTCTGGCCAAATTTCTGGTCAGATGGAGAGACGAAGTACTCCAGGTAGACGACCTGGACGAGCGGCTGGGAGTGAACATGTTCACCAGCGCTCTAGCAACGGGGGACTTATACCGGGACCTCCGGAGGAACCCCAGCACCAGCTATACCGAAGTGCTGGCTCGGGCACAGAAGTATGCCTCCATCGAGGAGGAGATTAGACTGAGGGACGGCGCGCCTGCAGCCCCTTCCCGGAAATTGGCGGATAGGCTCGGCCCCGGAGGCGGACCATCCCCCCCAAACAAGAAGAAAAAGACGGACGGCGGCATGATCCCTTGGAAGGCCCACCCTGAGGCAAGCACCGTGCGTCCAGGGGATTACCACGTTCCCTTAGCCTACCCCGTGGGCCAGGTCTTTGATGCCATCAAAGACAAGGGCCTCCTAAGGGAGCCCCAAGACAAGAAGGCGCTTATGGGTCTTGATGAGACCGCATACTGCGAATACCACCAGAGGGTCGGCCACCTCACCGACAATTGCAAACAGCTGAGGAGGGCTATCGACGAGCTGGTCCGACAAGGCTACCTGGGCGAGTTCACCCAGCTACTGAAGAGGAATAGCCCAAGGCAGCCGAATCCGAGATCACGGTCTTGGCGCCGCAACGATCGGCGCGAGGCCGAGCCAAAAGACGTAGATTATCGGAGTGCCGATAAACGTCCGGAGGGGTCCCTCAGCCCGAACGGCGGGAAAAAGAAGTTGGAGATCAAGGTGATCTTCGGGGGTGCTGAGACTAGCGACACACCTGCTGAGCGGAAGAAGTTCGAGAGGTCCCTCTATGTGGGCTCCATATCAGCTCCCCCCACTAAAAGGAACAAAATGGAGGCCATCACCTTTGGACCGGCCGACCTACCAATGTCACCGGCCCCGCACAGGGATGAGTTGGTGATCAGCATGGATATCAACAATGCGATTGTCCGACGCGTCCTTGTTGATACTCGGAGCAGCGTGAACGTCCTTTACTGGGAGGCGTTCGAAGGGATGAAGCTGAGGAAGGATCAGCTGGCCCCCCTGCGCACCCCTCTTTATGGCTTCACCGGGGACTGCATTGACGCAGAGGGTACCATCGGCCTCCCCGTTGAGATCGGGGACGGACCGCACACCACCCGCATCCGGATGACGTTCGTCGTGGTCCGCCTAAGGTGTGCTCACAACGCAATTTTGGGCCGGCCCGGCTTGGAAGACCTCGAGGCCATATGTTCCGTGCGGCACTCATGCATCAAATTCCCCACCGAGACTGGAGTGGGGGTGGCCCGCACGGACCCGCACATGGCCAGGGCCTGCTACACCAAAGCCATGGAAAGGTTCAACGAGCGGGAGGCCCGGGTCAACAGCATCTCTGAAAAGGCCAGACAAGCCGACTTTGACGCTCGTCTGGAACCGGCCACCCTGCTCGAAGAAGTGGAGCTGGATGATCCTTCGGACAGGAAGGTGTCCATAGGCGCCGACCTTGAGCCTGAGATCAAGGAAGGGGTCATAGCCATCCTCCGGAAATTCAAAATTCTATTTGCCAGAGGGCCGGAGGACATGCCAGGCATAGACCCCAGCCTCATATGTCACAGACTCGCCGTGCGGCCGGATGCCAAGCCCGTCCAACAGAAGAAGAGATATATGGCGGCCGACCGGCGAGATTTCATCAAAAAGGAGGCTACTACACTCCTCAGCATCAGGCACATTCGGCCGGTCATCCACGTGGAGTGGTTGGCCAATGTGGTATTAGCCCCAAAAGGCGACACATGGCGGATGTGCGTCGATTACTCGGACCTCAACAAGGCCTGTCCGATGGACCCATATCCAGTGCCGAGGATCGACTTGCTCGTAGACGAAACGGCAGGCTGCGATCTGCTCAGCTTCATGGATGCATTCAGAGGGTATCATCAGGTGTTCATGCACCCAGATGATGCAGAGAAAACGGCATTCGTCACGGCAGACGGCGTGTACTGTTACGTGGTCATGTCGTTCGGCCTGAGGAACGCCATGGCTACTTTCCATAGGATGATCGGGATGTTGTTCAAAGACGTACTGGGCAAAACCATGGAGGCTTACGTGGATGACATCCTGATCAAGAGCAAGAAGAAGGAGGACCACGTCCGTGATATGGAAAGGATCTTCACCATCATGGAAGGGGATAGCATGAGGCTCAATCCGAAGAAATGTGCCTTTGCCGTCAAGGGCGGCAAATTCCTTGGCTACATGATGAGCGAACGAGGGATCGAGCCTAACCCGGAGAAGGTGAAGGCAATAGTTGACATGGAAGCCCCGAGGAATCTGAAGGACGTATAGCGGCTCACCGGGCGGCTGGCAGCCCTGAGCCGATTTATGTCAAAACTAGCAGACAAGGCGATCCCTTTCTTCCAGATCATGAAAAAGGCGAATCCGTCTGAGTGGACACCGGACTGCCAGGCTGCCTTTGAGGATTTCAAGGTATACCTCTCCTCTCCGCTCGTCCTCACCAAAGCGGACCCGGGGGAGCAGCTGTACATGTATCTGGCAGTGGCAGACTTGGCTGTGAGTGCGGTACTACTAAAAGAGGCAGAGGGCGTTCAGCGGCCAATCTACTTTGTGAGCAAGGCACTGAACGGCCCAGAGACCAGATACACACTGATGGAGAAGACGGTCCTCGCCTTGATAGCATCCATCAAACGCCTGGCACCGTACTTCCAAGCACACCCAATGACAGTATACACAACACAACCTCTCGCCACAATCCTCAGGAACCCCATGGCCAGCGGGAGGATAACCAAATGGTCCCTGATGATCGGCCAGTATAACATAGAGTTCAAACCGAGGCCGACGATCAAAGGCCAGGCGCTGGCGGACTTCATTGCCGAATGTACTGCGCGCACCGAGGACGATCCCCAAGGCGACAATGATTTCAACAACTGGTGGGAGATGTACACCGATGGGGCCTCGAGTGCGCGGGGCTGTGGCGGGGGAGCAGTGATCACTTCACCGGAGGGTTTCAAGGCCTATTACTCCATGAAATTCGAGTTCAAAGTCACCAACAACGAGGCTGAGTACGAGGCGCTGATTGCGGGGCTGAAGTGCGCAAAAGCACTCGGAGCAGCTCGTCTGAAGGTGAGGATGGACAGCCAGCTGGTGGTTACCCAGATGAACAGGACGGCCGAAACCAGGGAAGAGAGAATGAAGGTTTACAAGGAACTCGCGGAGGAACAAACCGCGCAGTTCGAACAGGTGGTAATCGAGCAGGTATCGCGGGTGGAGAACGCCGAGGCTGACATATTATCCAAGCTAGGCAATCCCCCGACCGACGACCCCGCGACGAGCATCCCCCGGCACATTAGGGGCTTCGTCAGGCAAGAGACACTCCCGGCACCGGCGACGGACGTCATCCAAGTGGAGGCCATCTCCATCGCCGAACCTAATTGGTCGAAGGAAATCGCCGACTACCTCAGGGATGGGACGCTCCCCGAGCCGGAAGATGATGGCAGCACCGGAAGGGCAGCCTGGGTGAAAAGACGTGCCCCCAATTTCGAGCTCATTGATGGACAATTCTATAAGAAGACGTTCGGCGGGCCATACTTGAGATGCCTCCCGCCGAGCTTAGCAGCGGACATTATTGAAGAGATACATGAAGGCATCTGCTCCAGCCACCAGGGTCCTCGTACTTTGGCCTGGAAAATCATCTTGCAGGGGTACTACTGGCCGACCATCCAGCAGGATTGTTTCAATCACACTCGGAAATGTGCAGTGTGCCAGCAGTATGCTCCTGTCCCCGGACGGCCGGCAAGCTTCTACACTCCGATGACGGTTGCATTACCCTTTGCCAGATGGGGCATAGATCTGTTGGGCCCTCTCCCGACGACGACCGGCGGAAGGAAGTTTGTCATTGTGGCGATTGACTACTTCACAAAGTGGGTAGAAGCCGAGCCGTTTGCCTCCATCACCGAGTATCAATGCCAGAGGTTCCTCTGGCAGAATGTCATATGCCGCTTCGGGATTCCGGAGCAGGTCGTCACTGACAACGGCCGGCAGTTCGTCGGCAGAGGATTTGAGGCATACTTGGCGAAGTGGGGCATCAGGCACTCTAAGGCCTCGGTGGCCTACCCGCAGGCCAACGGCCAGGTGGAGAACATGAACCGGACCATCATGGATGGGATAAAAAAGAAATTAGAAGATTACGCGTCCATCTGGCCGGAGCAGCTCAATTACGTACTCTGGACGTACAGGACAACCCCAAGGACGGCGACCGGCGAGACACCTTTTGCATTAGCATACGGATTCCAGGCCAAGGTGCCAACAGAGGTACTAGTGCCCACACATCGCACAAAGCATTTCCAGCCGGAGGATAACGAGGCCAACCTACGAGCGGAGCTCCATTTCATCGAGGAACGAAGGGACCTAGCAGTTCGTCGCATGGAGGAATATCACCGAGCCACCCAAAGATACTTCAACAAGGCGGTGAAGATCCGCGAAATTGAAGCTGGGGACCTTGTACTCAGAAAGAGAGAAAAGAGCAAACCGCTCGAAGGTGGCAAGATGGCCAAGAATTGGGAAGGGCCGTACAGGGTCATGAGAAGATATAACCAGGGGACGTTCCTCCTCCATACCTTGGAGGGGAACCACGCCGGAATCTGGAACGTCGAACACTTGAAGAAATTCTACCAATAGTTAGAGATAGATCGTTTTTGTCATATTTGGTCGAAGCACCATGTAACACTACCGATCGCCGTCTCTATATTAAAAGGATTGCTTCCTGTCTTTCGCTTCCTACAGAGAGATTAAAGCCGAAGTGCTATTGAAATGATTTCCTCCTCCAAAAAAAAAAAAAGAGGAGAAGGGGAGATACGACTCCTATGAGAGAGGGAGTCTTGACAAGGTATGCCAGATCTTCCTTCGCCGCGTATGACGAACGTCTCCTGACACGGAGGCTAGTAGGAACGTGGGGGGGGGGGGCTAGACGAACCAAAGGGAACCTTGGCAAGATAAACCAGTTCCTCCCATTTCCCGTGGATCGACGAACACCTTCTGCTAGAGCAGAAGGTTAGTAGGGCCACGAGCATGGGGCGACGAAGCAGGGAACCCGCGATAGGGTAAACCAGTGACATCCTTGCGATCGGTGAATACCGAACGTCTTCTTCGAAGTAAGAAGGTTAGTAGGGTCTCGACAAGGACGAACGAAGAAACGGGAACCCTGACAGGGTATACCAGTTCCTCCCCCCGATGAACGGATGACGAACGTCTTCTGCGAAGCCAGAAGACTAGTAACTCCTGACTGGGGACGAACAGAGATAGGGAATCCCGACGTGGATAAACCTGTTTCTTCTCAGAGTGGGGATGACGAACGTCTCCTGCGAAACTAGGAGACCAGTAATCACGAAACATGGGAAGAACAAAGAACGATAAAAGACTCCAAAAAAAAAAAAAGAAAGCAAGATATGCTAGACGAACATGGAGCAAGAATGATTTTTATTCTTCGGTTCTTATGACCGGAAAGTTACAAATGTGTTAAGTACAACGTAAATAATGAAAAAATTAGGGCAAGTACAAGACAATAGACGGAGAAACACTACTGATCAACGTCCGGAGTTGGGGTCTTGAAGGGGATCTGCTTGGCTTTCCCTTTGGCTTCGGCCGTCTCCTGCTGCCCAAGCTCCTTCAGCAGCTCAAGTGCCCCCGCATGAGCGTCCACCATCAGCAGATCAAAGCCAGCCGCCTCCGGGACGAAAGGAGCCCCGAAGTGACGCTCGAACGTCGGGAGATTCTCTGCTACTAGCCCAACCATGCCCTTACGGTAGGTATCATCGGCGAGATCATCAAGGAAACGCCGTCCAGTGGGGGTGGCTTGGAGCAACTTAACCCCATCCAGATAGGCGTCCGGGCAGGTGGCCAAAAACTCACCGACGAGCCTCGGGAGGAACTTCATGGCCATGGTATGAATGGCACCAGTATAAGCTTTGGATTTCTGGAACTCTATGGAACCAGACTCCTTAATCTTGGCAACATCGGCCTCGTAGATGGGGACATGATTGTCCACACCCGTACGGCGGAGCTCCACCTTGGCCTGCTCTACGACCCACATCCGGCTGCGAAGGTCCACAAGCTCAGCCTCCTGTTTCTTGAGGAGCTTCTTCTGAGAAGCATTTTCCTGGACGAGCTTATCATAGGCATCGGCTTTCTCTTGGAGAGTCCCAGCCCTGCCTTTGGCATTCCTCAGAAGGGCATCACATTCAGCCCGTACTCTGGCCATCTCCCTACCCTGATGCTCGAAAGCCATCCGAGCCCTATGGAAGTAGAGCCCAGCCTTATCCAGAGTGCTCTGACCACACTCCAAGAGATCTTCAGGGGCCTCCTGAGCGGCGAAGTCCTGGGGAACCTTGAGATTCAGGCCACACCAGATAGAGGACGCTGTCTGGCCAAAGAGCATCATCGACTCCTTACGGGGACCAACCCCGGAGAATTCAATCAAGCCAAGGGAGGACCCATTGGTTTCTGGGGGCGAAAGAGGACAAGCGTCGTCAGAGCCCTTGGCAGTCTGGACATCCTCATCTCGGAGGCGACGGACGTCAGAATTCCGCGGAGGAGAAACGCGGGGCTTATTCCGGGGAATGGGCTTCCGCTTGAGGGGACTCCCGGGCTCACCATCAGAGTCATCGGCCACTATGATGGCCTTGGAAGCAGTACCTTCGACACGCGGCCTCTTGGAAGCGCCGGTCCCCGAAGTGTCATCGGCCCGTGCCCTGGTCACCCGAGATTCGACCTTGGGGACGAGCGGCTTCTCGAGCTTGTCATGACCCTTGTGCTCACGGCCAGCGGCAGTCGAAGCATTGTTGGTACGACCCATGGTGGCCGCAGATGGGAAAACTCGTGCACAAAAGGAACCAAGACGTTCAGAGCCATAACAGCGAAGAGATGATAAAACAATACAAGTACAAACGGACGCACCTAACCCAGCCCGAGCTTTAAAAGGCTCGGCCACCAGCAACCGGAGGTTCTGGATGCCGAGTCCAGCTATGCGCTTGGCATACCCGAGCTCCTCGTCCGTCATGGGCGGCGGAATCGTCCTCACCGGATAGGCGTTCCACCGGTTAGGGAATGGCATCGGTGAGCCTACTCCGGCCAGAAAGAAGCGCTCTTCCCAGCCGTCCGGATTCCCAGCATTGTTCGAGAAGAGGACCATGGACGGACGGGCGATCAGGGTCAAATACCCCGTACGTCCGAAGGGGGACAACCGGAAGAAGTGGTGTAGCAGGTCCACGGTGGGGGTCACACCGACGCTATGGCATCTAATGATGAAGCCGGCAATAATCCTATAGGCGGCAAGGACGAACTGCGCAAGCGCTATCTCAAGGTTTCTGAAGAGCTCCAAGTGGAAGCTGTGCAAGGGAAAGTTCAGCCCGGCTATCACCGAATCCAGGTGGACCACCACATAGCCGGGCAGATGGCGCATGGGGTTGCGCAGGCGCCGATCATCGTAGGTCCTTGGGGGATAAAACCACTGGCCGATCAGACGCTTATTAGCATTCGTCAGGCGTTGGTTTTGACGCCGGACGCACGAGAAGCTAAGGCTGTAACGGGGAGGCCGAGGCGGCATTCCCCGCTCATAGTATTCTAAGTCATCTCCAGAAGAACAACCATCGTCGAAGCGGGTTTCAGAAGACATGACAACGAACGGTACCTTGGAAGTGCGAGATTCGACACGGCTTGAAGGAAATCTAGAGAGAGGAAGCAATCGTGCAGCGTAAGGAGAAGTGTGAATGAATCACATGGTTTCTGGGTACTTATAGACAGCACCGTGGGATCCCACCAACCGAAGTGGAACACGTGGCACCCAGCTACCGGTACCTACCACGGTATTTAAGGTGCCTCGATTTCGTCGCCGCATAATCACGGCAAGGGGACCCGGATCGATGCCACGAACGTCCCGCCAGGGGGGTTTAACAGCTCCAAAGGATCTAGAGACGCCCAGAGATCGCGACCATCGGCTACGCCTAATATCAGCAGCTAATGGGAGACATACGCGTCAACGGGCTACGTCCGTCTTTCCATACTTCGCGCCACGGGAACATTTAGATCAGACGAACGTCTCCCTACGAAGCTTGGGTAGAGCACGCGCAGCATGGATATTTGCGTTTACGCATATGACAGACGGACGTCTCAATCAAGTGCTGGTTCTGGGAAGTACGTTCATATCTCCATACTTAAGAGATTTGCTACTGACCAGGGGGCAACCACCGACGAACGTCGTCTTACGGCATTAAAATTGACCACAGACAGCGGTTGGTGATATGCTCGCACTTGTAAGATGGACGTCGCTGTCAGAATACTGTTGCCGAGCGGCAAACAAGCATCGGCGCCCGTAGACGAACTCTCGCGATACGTCCGCGCATTCGAGTACGTGCGGGGACATGGCAAGGGGATGCCCGTTGCCCTAAACAAAATGAGGGACAGATATGAACGTCCCCGCAGACTCTAACTTTACGTCAAAAGTATAGCGAGGCACCAAAGGAGATTCCACACAACAGACGATAAAGAAAAGAAAAGTAATGAAGTAAGAGATCACGAACGTAGAGAGAATTATGGACAAAAAAGCGTGTATTCCTCAGCTCTAACGGCTGGGCATTACATATTCAAAACAAGGAAATTACAAACTACACTATACAAGAAAAGGGGACCCCGGCCGGCTGCTTCCCCGGTTCAGCTCTTCCTCCTCGACTTCAGGCTCGGGCGTCGGGGGCTCTGGGGTCTCTCCTCTGGCTTTAGCCTCCTCCCGGCGCCGATCCCTCCCCAGCTTCCCCAAAGCTTGGATCAGCAGGTCGTCATCGGTATTTGCAGCCAGGTCAAAATCAGCCCCCTGCAGCTTGGCAAAAATGGGGAGAGTGGCCTTAACTCCTTCATTGTACCCGGCGGCAAAGGTGCTGTCGCTGACCTCGTACAAGAACTTGTGGGACAGAGGAGAGCTCTCAAGGATCCGGACACCGTAGGCCAGACGCTGCCGGGGCGGTATCTTCACCAGAGCCGCAGAAAACACGTCGCCGAAGGCCCCGGCGCAGTAATCTCTGGTAGAGTCCATAAACTCCCCGGTGTTCTTATAGCCGAAGGTGTCAACCAGCCACTCCGGAGTGGCATCCTTAGCAGCAGGGAGCACCGGGACAAGCTTAAAGCCGGCTCTCTCAAGGCCGACCAGCTAGCTGCGGGATTCAGCCTGCAGAGCTGCAATCTCCCTTTCCTTGGCCGCAGCCTCCGCTTCGGCTCGACGAGCGGCCTCCCGGGCTGTAGCGACGGCGGCATCGGCTTTGGCCTTGACCTCTCTCAGGTCGGCCTCCCTGGCAGCTTCAGCCTGAAGAACTAGGAGCCCAGACTGAACAAAAGAAGGGGGTCAGAACACATAACCAAAAGATGAACAAAGAATGGGAGATGTACCCAGATCAAGGATGGAGGAAGTACCTGAAGAGCAGCTGCCAGAGCAGCGCTGGTCGCCTCAGAAGACGAACGGCAGGGCAGCTCAACACCGGCTTTGAGGGCCATCTCCCTCCAGAGTTCTTCCGTCGGGCGGCTCAAGGGCAGGGCGCCGGCGTCTTCAAGAAGGGGGCCAGTGGAGGCTGCCTCGCGGCCCCTCTTTTGTTTCTTCTCCGGGGCTTTCTCTATCCCCTTCTGAGAAGCCGCCTTCGTGGAGACGACCGGCGGCGGAAGGGCAGCCTCGAGAGCGGGGGGCCCGGACCCTTGGGCCAGCATGGTGGCAATCAAATGCTGCTCACCCTCAGCCGTTCGCCGGGGCAGCATCGGAGGCCGAGGAATTGGAGTCCGAGGCAGGAGCGTTCTTGGCTTTCGCCAACGCGGCCTTAGCAGCAGCAGCCTTGGCCTTCCTTTTCTTCAAGCACTCAGCGTGATTCATCTGGGTCTTATCTGGTGGAGAACCTGCACGAAACAAGTAAGGGTTAAAAGACGAACGGAGAATGTAACAGGACACTCACCTCGAAGGACAGGACCGCCCGGTACCCCGAGACGAGCGTCGAAGGGTGGAAAAAGTCCAGGGACACGGGCGGTACCTATGCCTGCCCCGGAGAGTGCCTCGAAGGTCAGGTAACCAGCTATAGGGCAGACGCCGCCCTGCAAAACCTTCTCCACGTCCCCCGCTCAGATCGTCGGTCAGGTCCGGTGATTCGATCTTCGGGGGATAGCCGTTCCACCAAACCGGGAGAGGAGGGCCATCGTATCTATGGAAGAAGAAGCGGTTCTTCCAATCATGGATAGACGAAGGGTAGTTCTTGAACAGCCTCCTTCCTAGACGTGCGGCCACGCTCAGGTAACCATCGGAATTCTGAGGAGTGATCCGGTAGAAGTAGTGGAACAGATCCAAGGTGGCAGTGACTCCCGCAAGTGTGCAGCGCACCAAGAAGGCCGATATGAACCTATAGGAGTTTGGCATGAACTGCGCCGGGGCCACCTGGAAGCAGTGGAAGAACTCCACATAGAATGAATGGAGTGGAAACCGCAGCCCGGCTTCAACGGAGTCCAAATGGAGCATAATCATCCCCAGACGTCTCCTCATCACATGCTCAGCGCCCTTCACGCTCCAGACGAACGGCGGGGGGGAAGAAAGTGCGGATTTTGTTGAGAGCCACACGGGAAAGGACTTGATCGTGGTCGAGGGCGCTCCTGATCGGACAAATGTGGCGCTCCCATGTCCATGGGGATGCCCAGATCATGTACCTCCATGTCGGAGCCGGATTCGGCCTCTTCCCCAGAGTCATAATCAGCGGGGCGCTCATTCAGGGGGACTGCATCAATGACATCTACTGCCCCCGTCAACATTCCCATCCCCGGCGTCGCCTCCCACTACCTTGGGAAGCGTCATCCGGCCTCACCATCAGCCCGGATGGTCCCCCACCGTCGTGGCCGAACCAGAAGTCCCAGAAACACTAGCCTTTCCCGGGGGAGCGTGAACCGGAATCAGAGGAGGAGCCCGCGGAGGAACCCGACGAACCGGAACCAGAACTTGACGAGATCTCCATCGAGGTCATTTTGGCGAGAAGTCAAGACAGACAAAAGAAGCAGAGGAGGAGAATTACCTTACAAGGAGACTAGCCGAACTCGGAAGCGGGGGAGAGAGAACTCGAAGAACAGCGGAGATTCTAGAGCAAGGGAGCAGAAATTGGGAACCCTAGTCCAGAGGGAAAACCCAGCATTTATAGGAGAAACACCGATGGGGGAACCAACGAGGGGTTGACACGTAGCAAGGAGCGTGTTCCGGCTCACGCGCTGTGCGTGGGGTGGGAGCGTAATGATGACATTTCCTCGGAAAATGCACCGTCGCTACAGCAGTCGTCACCCTCGTTTCCTGAACCGTCAACAGCTGTTAAGCACCATGACCACGTGCGTACGCTTTCACCAGATGCAACAAACACAAGTACCAGGTCACGAGCGTCTTGCCCTCAAGGAGATCATACTTCCTTATGTCCTGTGCATGCCCAGAACATCAGAAGTGGGGGACTTGTGTTGGGTTAATGGCCCAAGTTTAGGCTCGGCCCATTTTCCCCTTCTTACGGACGTACGTCGAGATAGCACGCTAGCTAGCCGGACAAGCCCACAACCCCCAGGGGAGACGAACGTCTGCAGTTGGGGGCTTAGGGTTCAACGGGCCATCTCGACGAACGTCTATGCGGGGACAAGGAGCAGGACCACGGGTCACCAGAATGACGACGAACGTCGTCACACAGCAAGCCCATAGCCATCGGAGGCAGTCCAGTCCACATGGCGAGAATCCACCAAGGGCCAAGGGAACGAACAGCTGATACCCCTTGGAGGCCACCTGGAGCGATCCAGCTCGCTCCCCCGGGCGGACGAACGTCCCCACTAATTAGGCGGGAAACCTAGATTCTGGCGGGAAGAGCATTTAATGCTGAAGATTTGGTGGTTGAGACACCAGCGAACCACAGGCTTCCATGTCAGTAATAGCCACCTGCCCATTGGTGGGTATAAATAGAAGCATTTATTTCATTGTAAAGGGTTGGCAACTTTCTATTCCTAGCACTCTAGCTATAGCATTCTTATTCGCAACACTTCTACTGCCCTTGTAAGACGAACGGCCGACGGAGCCTTAGCGAAAAAGTATTGTATTAGGGAGTTATTAAGAGATAATAATACCTAATCACTTACTTGCTACTTCTTGTTCTCTTTGATCCATATCATCTGCTTGTTGGGCTAGATATTCATACACACTCCACTCGAAATCCTTGAGCTTACGTGTTGGACCCGAGGGTTGAAGGAATAAACTTCAACACATCTTAATTGTGGTATTGAATTGAGTTTGGACCATAGCATAAAAATCCTTAAATACTTTTTCAACTTCAGATTTTTCTTTAATCAAGAAAACCCATGTGACTCGTGTATGATCATCAATAATAGTTACAAACCATCTCTTTCCCTTTAAAGTTGGTACTCTAGATGCTCCCCAAATGTCACTGTGTACCAAAGTAAAAGGACTAGTAGGTTTATAATTGTGGGGAAGATATGAGTTTTTATGATGTTTTGCAAGAGCACACATATCACACTGAAGTAAAGAAGTATCTTTATTTAGAAATAACTGAGGAAACATCCTTTTTAAATAATGGAAATTAGGGTGTCCTAGTCTATAGTGAAGCAAATACAACTCTTTATTATTTGAAAAAGAAACAGTTTGCAGACAAGCATTTCTTGGACCTCTTTTACTTGATTGAGTCCCTTGGTGGTGATGCTGCACCGGAGATGCAAGCAGCGGTTAGGGCAGTTGGTTTGGCACGTCATTGGGCTCGAGCGGTCAGGAGAGTGGCCGCCGATAAAACTCTAGAGGTGAGGTGGGATGTTGGCGGGTCGCGACACTTGCGCTAGAGCTTGGAGATGGAGAAGTGAGCGGTGGGTTGCGACGCTGCGCTAGAGCTTGGAGATTGAGGAGTGAGCGGCGGGTAGGTTTAGATGTCAGGATTCAAAAAATTTCAAGATATTTCCTAAGGGTTAAACTTAGAACGGACATGAAAATTAATTTCTCTTATTTACAATAATGACCCCCGAGCATGATAGATTTTTTATGATAATTATTAATATGACCCGTTTCCTACTTTTGCCAATGTCACTGACATATAATGGCATTTTCAAGACAATATGTCGTCTATTAGTGACACGTATCACAAAGTGTCACTGACGAAGTGTCACTATAAGACAGTTTTCTACTACTATTTGGAACCTTTGGTGAATTTTCCGAGACGATTTTAATTTTTCTTAGTCCCACTTGACTATCCCTCCTCCATAACATTTATATAGGAAATTGGAAGGTCGTTCTTTTTACAATTGTCACCTTCACGCAACTTAATGCCTTCTTCAATTTGAAGGTCGGCGACCAAGTTGCTCCATTGACAAATCCTCCTTTTTGTGTTTGATGCTATTTTTCACTTCCTTCAATGAAGGTGGTAATTTGTCGATTATAGAACCGACCGCAAAGGTTTCATTAACATGCATGTTGTGAATCAAAAGTTGATCATGCAAATGTTGAATTTCGTGAAATTGCTTCATGACCGGACGAGAATCCACCATTTTGTAACTATTAAAGTTACTAATGAGAAATTTCTTACTTGAAGCATCCTCGGTAATGTTCTTAGATTCTAGGGATTCCCACAATGTTTTGACATATTCAACATTTTGATACACGTCAAATAGAGAATCACACATACCGTTCAAAATGTGTCCACGACAGATATAGTCATCATTGTCCCACTTTATGAGGCGGCGGCTTGTTTCCAAAGTCTCATTTTCTTCTTCCTCAGGCAGCCTCGAAGTGCTTAACACATCGAAAAACTTTCAAAGTAGTGAGCAGAAAATGCATCTTTTTCTGCCACCACCTTCGAAACTCCATACCTTCAAACTTTTCCAAGTTTTGAAAATTGGTGTTGATGATATCGCGTTAAGTAGCGGCCATATTTTCAGAATAGTAAACTTTTAGATTGTTAGAACTGGCGGATAAAACTAGTAAAAATATAAGGGTGTATAAATATGGCTGGACTGAATATCACTTCTAGTCACGTAAAATTCACACTTTACTAAAAGTTTACTATCTACCCTTATCATAGTACCGGATTACGAGGCCGTTTGGCAACATTGTTTTTCAGCTTATCAGGCTTATCAGCCAACTTTTTCACCAAACACGAACTCTTATTTTCGCGCGCTGAATTTTGTAATAAGTAGAAAAAGTAAGGTTGGAGTTACTTTTCTGGCTGTATTGGCTGAAGTTACTGTAGATGATCATTTTAGCTATTTTTACATATAATTTTTTCTTTATTTTATTAATAAAATATATTATACAAATGATTTTTTTCTTAAATCAGCAGAATCAGCCAATGCAGCCACTTCAGCCAGTATTTCATAAATTTCAGCAGAATCAGCCAAATCGGCCAATTTTCGTGTTACCAAACGGGCTCTACAAGATAGAACTTTTGGGATAAAAAGAAGGTCTATAGTGTATTTTAGTTAGTGATAAAATAACACCGAACAAATGATTTGTATATAAAGTGGTCAAAGTATTTTATCACTATCACTGTAGATAATAGTAATTAAATAAGGCAAAGTAAAGTGACCAAGATCAAATGTTGTACGTGTTCAACAAACTTCTCCCCTTTTTATAGAGAGGAAGAGGCTCAACTTAATGGTTGTGTGCTGATGGAGTTTAATCCAACTACGAGAGCTAAATATACGTAGAGTATAGAAATAATGTCGAAATAGTATGGCAGCGTAAGGCAGTATTACTCTTAATCTGGAGATCGAATTCTCATCCCCTTGGTAGGGTGTTTACATGAAGTATTTATAGAGATTTAGGAGGTAGAATTATGGGAGGAATCTAATACAACAAATGCTCAATCAATGAACTATATTCTTGCTCAAAATAGAACTCCTTTTCGTGCTTCATCCTCACGCAATTACTTTCTCCTTTTAGTTGATGAATTCCTCTGTTGCCAAATATCTATCTTCGAATGGTATCTTGCCACGTAGGCCTCAGGAATATCCCGGACTCACTAGAACCCCGCCCAGGCTCGAGGTCTGCTTTCCAGCCCGGTCTGGCTGTGGGTTCCTATCGCGGGCTTGATTCCCAATGGGTCCAGTGACTCATTCGATATCACTCCGGTTTATGAGCTAATCATGTTAATTAGGCTGATCCCGTTGATGGGCTTTGCTTTAATTCAATCTTGGGCCATGGCTGTGATCCATGGTACCATCACGAGCCCCCTACTCCCTAAAATCAGCAGGGCTGGATTTTAGAGAGTAATTTGATTCCTTTCTCATTCTTGAAATTCTTCATTCTTTGAGGAGGGCGTGGTGAGATTGAGAGGAGTAGAGCTTGTAATGCTTCGTAATGACTCCTCCAGGGGTCGAGGGCCGTCACCTTTTGTTCATATGGGGAGATGCCTCATTAAAAACCTCACTAGGAAAAACCCAGTGGGAAAAAATCCTAGCGAGGGAAAAAGAGTACACCGGATGCCCCCAAAATGAAGCAAAAGGGCGGACCTATCGGCCGATGTATTTAGCTGCAATGACCGCTGATGCATCTGGTCTGTTCTGTCTGTGGCATCATCTTCGCTTGACAGATAACCGTGACAAGCTTAAGAGATCAGTATGATAATCCTCATCCAGGGGTACCTATGCATTTAAATAAAATTGTGACAATTTCTGGAGTTCGCTATTGGATTTGAACCCAAGTAAATGGCATCCAATTTTCAATCCAGATTTCTGTGCTTAGTGGAGTGTGGCCCGTATCTAGGACTCAACTCGCCACTTGGGGTTTGGTAGTTTGAATTTGATATTTGGGATGACTACCCCCAAGGTCGGAGCGTGATGTCTAAAGAGAGGAGCACACATGACCAGTGGCGGAACCAGGATTTGTAACATGCAGGGGCACATTAACAAAGAAAACGTATACATGACGAATATAGCAATAAACAAAATTATTAAATTTAAATAAAACAACTAATTAAAGAGTATCTTAATTTTGATTAGAATTTCATGTGTCAAATGAAGGAGAATAATTGAGAGTCGGTAATTTTTGTCTTCGAAGTACCATCATCCGACAATTCAACTTCTATTCGAACCTTTTTAACATTAATCTCATTCTTATGAATGACATTATCCAACGAAGAAACCAAATTATTCAATGAAGAATCATCAATGCACTGTTTGTCAAACATAGTAATGTTTGTCAAACAACCTAAACCAACTACAATTGAAATAATATGAGTATAATGGTATAAATTACATTATAAGAAATTAACAACATTCACTAAATCAACAAAGCCATAATTTTAAATTTACAATATAATTAATTTAATGAGATTATCTAACATAATTGCCAAAAAAATCAACATAATGCTATTTGTCACTTCAAAAAAACTCTATCAAAAAAACTCTGATCACTGCAAAATGCAAACTTTTGATCGATTAAGTGCAAAAGAATCCCACCTAAATTCAAATTGTTGAACTTTTTTTACCTCAATTCGTACTAGAATCAATTCTTGAAAAAGAATAACACCGACATGGCGAGATCAGAAGGGTTGAAGAATGAAGTGTTGAACTGCCGAAGCCGAAGGGACCATAGTCGTGGTCTCCATCAGTCCGTCCGCCACCGTCATCCGTGGTCAGTCACTGACTCGCAGCACTCCTCCATTGCTGAGATTGTCGCTCTGTTGCTGACTTCCTGCTGTGACCCTGTGAGCTGTGAAGAGTTAAGGGCTTGGGGCTAAAGGGCATCTGGACAGGGCTTGGGGAGTTTGGCTGCCTGGGATTTGATGGGCCAGCACATCCGCAGGGAATGGGGGAATTGGGATTCGGCATTTGGGCTGCAGGGGCAAAGCATAATAAATATCAATATATAGTATATATATATTTAAAAAACAAAAATTGCACTGCAGGGGCACAGGCACCCCCTAGCCCTAGGGTGGTTCCGTCCCTGCAAATGACTCGTACAAAACACAGAAACGAGAATATACATTATGTGACATTTAGACCGTGAGCTTATAAATCACACTCGTCTGATGTGACCCGGTAGTTCGAGTGTTAGTACTCACTCAGGTGTATTTGAGTGTTCATAAGTCCGTTCTTCAATGTAAAAAATGCACACAAATAAATAATAATAATAATAATAATAATAATAATAATAATAATAATAATAATAATAATAATAATAATAATAATAATAATAATAATAATAATAATAATAATAATAATAATAATAATAATAATAATAATAATAATAATAATAATAATAATAATAATAATAATAATAATAATAATAATAATAATAATAATAATAATAATAATAATAATAATAATAATAATAATAATAATAATAATAATAATAATAATAATAATAATAATAATAATAATAATAATAATAATAATAATAATAATAATAATAATAATAATAATAATAATAATAATAATAATAATAATAATAATAATAATAATAATAATAATAATAATAATAATAATAATAATAATAATAATAATAATAATAATAATAATAATAATAATAATAATAATAATAATAATAATAATAATAATAATAATAATAATAATAATAATAATAATAATAATAATAATAATAATAATAATAATAATAATAATAATAATAATAATAATAACAATAATAATAATAACAATAATAATAATAACAATAATAATAATAATAATAATAATAATAATAATAATAATAATAATAATAATAATTATAATAATTATAATAATAATAATAATAATAATAATAATAATAATAATAATAATAATAATAATAATAATAATAATAATAATAATAATAATAATAATAATAATAATAATAATAATAATAATAATAATAATAATAATAATAATAATAATAATAATAATAATAATAATAATAATAATAATAATAATAATAATAATAATAATAATAATAATAATAATAATAATAATAATAATAATAATAATAATAATAATAATAATAATAATAATAATAATAATAATAATAATAATAATAATAATAATAATAATAATAATAATAATAATAATAATAATAATAATAATAATAATAATAATAATAATAATAATAATAATAATAATAATAATAATAATAATAATAATAATAATAATAATAATAATAATAATAATAATAATAATAATAATAATAATAATAATAATAATAATAATAATAATAATAATAATAATAATAATAATAATAATAATAATAATAATAATAATAATAATAATAATAATAATAATAATAATAATAATAATAATAATAATAATAATAATAATAATAATAATAATAATAATAATAATAATAATAATAATAATAATAATAATAATAATAATAATAATAATAATAATAATAATAATAATAATAATAATAATAATAATAATAATAATAATAATAATAATAATAATAATAATAATAATAATAATAATAATAATAATAATAATAATAATAATAATAATAATAATAATAATAATAATAATAATAATAATAATAATAATAATAATAATAATAATAATAATAATAATAATAATAATAATAATAATAATAATAATAATAATAATAATAATAATAATAATAATAATAATAATAATAATAATAATAATAATAATAATAATAATAATAATAATAATAATAATAATAATAATAATAATAATAATAATAATAATAATAATAATAATAATAATAATAATAATAATAATAATAATAATAATAATAATAATAATAATAATAATAATAATAATAATAATAATAATAATAATAATAATAATAATAATAATAATAATAATAATAATAATAATAATAATAATAATAATAATAATAATAATAATAATAATAATAATAATAATAATAATAATAATAATAATAATAATAATAATAATAATAATAATAATAATAATAATAATAATAATAATAATAATAATAATAATAATAATAATAATAATAATAATAATAATAATAATAATAATAATAATAATAATAATAATAATAATAATAATAATAATAATAATAATAATAATAATAATAATAATAATAATAATAATAATAATAATAATAATAATAATAATAATAATAATAATAATAATAATAATAATAATAATAATAATAATAATAATAATAATAATAATAATAATAATAATAATAATAATAATAATAATAATAATAATAATAATAATAATAATAATAATAATAATAATAATAATAATAATAATAATAATAATAATAATAATAATAATAATAATAATAATAATAATAATAATAATAATAATAATAATAATAATAATAATAATAATAATAATAATAATAATAATAATAATAATAATAATAATAATAATAATAATAATAATAATAATAATAATAATAATAATAATAATAATAATAATAATAATAATAATGACATAGCTTAACTCGTCGCTCGGGTTGTGTAGTTTAAATTTGAGATTCGGAATGACTAGCCCCCGAGATCAAAGTGATACTATATCAATTATAATTTTTGTTGGATATGCTGAACATAGTAAATCATATCGATTCTATGTTATTGAACCGAATGACTCAATTGTGGTTCACACTGTTATCGAGTCTAGGGACGCTTTTTTTTTATGAGAAGCAGTTCACTTCTATTTATAGGCCAAAGGATGTTGATCCCGGTCCAAGTAATTCAAGCTTACATGAACTGGAAAAGGATCATGATAATGAGCCTGAAATAAGATGGAGTAAGAGAGCTAGAAAAGAAAAGTCATCTGGTCCCGATTTCCATTTAGATTTGGTTGAAGGATCAAGAGAGAGCCTTGTAACTCATATAGTCATACACTATATTGTTATAGTGTTGAGGAGGATCCTAACTCTTTTTAGGAAGCAATGAAATCACAAGATGCTTCCTTCTGGAAAGAGGCCGTGAACGATGAAATGGATTCAATCATGGGCAATAATACTTGGGTCTAAGTGATTTACCACCCGGTTGCACACCAATCGGTTGTGAATGGATTTTTCAAGAAGAAAATGAAGGTAGACGGTATCATTGATAAGTTTAAAATTGGTTGCATAAGGATTTAAACAAAAACATGGGATCGATTACTTTGATACATATGCACCAGTAGCTAGAATAACTACCATAATATTGTTAATTGCTTTACCGGCCATTCACAATCTTGTGATTCACCAAATGGATGTCAACACTGCATTCTTAAATGGTGAATTGGAGGAAGAGGTGTATCTGAAACAACCTGAAGGGTTTGTTGTTAAAGGACAAGAAAAGAAAGTTTGTAAACTTGTCAAGTCCTTATATGGTCTGAAACAAGCACCTAAACAATGGAATCAAAGGTTTGATGAGGTGCTGCTGAAAAATGGTTTCAAAATAAACCAATCAGACAAGTGCGTATATAACAAATTTAATGAGCATGGTAATGGTGTCATTATTTGTCTATATGTGGATGACATGCTCATATTTGGCACTGATTTGAGGCAAGTAAATGAGACAAAGGCTTTCCTCTGTTCGAGCTTCTCCATGAAAGATATGGGTGAAGCGGAAGTTATCCTTGGAATTAGGATAATGATGTTTTGCCATACGAAATGAGTCGATAAAGTGCAGTTCGGCACGCAGGTTGTCTTCATTTCGTTCAGCGTCGAAATGAGTCGTCCGATATGTGGTGACCAATACTTCAGTTGGAACCTTAGCCTGGAAGCCATATGACAGGGCGAACGGCGTCTCTCCTGTGGCTGTTCTGGGCGTCGTTCTGTAGGTCCACAGGATGTAGTTTAACTGGTTTGGCCATGATGAGGAATAGTCTTCCAATTTTTTCTTCATGCCATCCATGATGGTTCTATTCATATTCTCCACCCGGCCGTTCGCCTGAGGGTAAGCCCCAGATGCTTTAGAATGCTTGATTCCCCATTTGGCCAGGAACTCCTCGAACCCCTTTCTCACGAATTGTCTTCCATTGTCTGTGACGACCTGCTCGGGGAGGCCGAACCGGAAAATGATGTTCTGCCATACGAACCTCCGGCATTGGAAATCCGTGATGCTGGCCAATGGTTCGGCCTCTACCCAATTGGTGAAGTAATCTATTCCCACAATGATGTACTTCCTTCCTCCGGGAGCTGTAGCCTGTAGGCAGGGGCCCCAACAAAGTCGATCTCCCACCTAGCAAACGGTAATGCCGTAGTCATTGGGGTATAAAAATTGGTAGGCCGTTCGGGGACTGGTGCATACGGCTGACATGTCTTGCACTTCCTGGTGTGCTAAAAACAATCCTGCTGAATGGTCAGCCAATAATACCCCTGCAGAATGATCTTTCAGGCCAGCGTCTTTGGCCCTTGATGACTCAAACATATTTCTTCATGAATTTCTTCCATCACGGCTGCTGCAAGACCGGGCGGGAGGCATCTCAGATATGCCCCCCCCCCCCCGAACACCTTTTTGTATAGTTGCTCATCTACCAACTCGAACATTGGGGCCCTCCTCTGGATGCATTTGAGATCGTATTAGGGGTGGGTTCGGTTCTTGCGGTTCGGTTTTGACCTAAAACCAAATATAGAATCAAAGTAAAAAGTTCGGTTCGGTTTCGGTTCGGTTTTACACTTCAAAACTTGGAACCACGGTTTGATTGGTTCGGTTTGTTTCGATTCGGTTTCGGTTTTTTCGGTTTTTTTCCAAAAAAATTATCATTTGATTTAAAATTGTTATAATACTTTGGGATCAAACATATACATAGTATTACATAAAGAATGCAAGCACACTACAACAAATAAAATAAAAATGAAAATAAATAAATGTCTTGAATTATATGAGTATGCGAGAGAGATAAAAGTATATATTATTAATCTACATTGTTTGTAACTAGTTCAAAAAAAGTTCATGAGTATATAGTTATATACGTTCTATGTGATATAGTTGAGATGAATATTTATTGTTTCATCAATATGAATTCTTTAAGTTAAATAAAAATAAAAGTTAATTAATACTAATAACTAGTAAAAACATATTATCATCATTCCGTATAGCTACATTATTACGGACAATGAATGTGTAAATGAATTTATAAACTAAACTAAACATAACACAAACATTATTTCTCTAGCACAAGAAAACCAAAGACTATTAATGATATTAGGATTAGTTAGGATTAAATCTTAACAATTGACAAATAAATTTTATATTTTAATTAGTTCGGTTTGTTCGGTTCAGTTCGGTTTTGAAGAGTAAAAACCAAAACCGAACCAAACAACTACGGTTCGATTCGGTTTTTTACATTCGGTTTTGGTTTGTTAGCGGTTCGGTTTTATTTGGTTACGGTTCGGTATGATTTAATTCGGTTTTCGGTTTTCGGTTTTTCGGACCCAGCCCTAGATCGTATGCAGAATTTTTGTTAGTTGGAAGAGTCCCATCCTCCAGGTAGTTACGCGTGCATGAGTGAGAGCGAAGAGCACAATAAAAGTACTCCCTCCGTCCCTAAATGTTGTTCCAATTGCGGTTTACGAGGTTGACCGACGATAAAATTAAATGATCCCTGTGAAAACTCGGATTATTTTTAGTAAATAAAATTTACATATTCAGAAACTACATTAAACCCGCTACAAAGCCTGCAAAAAATAATTCAACTTTTATAAAATTTTGATATAAAAAGTAAGAGATTAAGAGTGATTTAAGTTAACCAAGGAATAGTGAAATGGAACTTCTTTTAGGGACAGAGGGAGTATAAAATAAAATAAAATAACATAAACTTAGGGAGCAAAAAATAAATATGACAAAAATAATGGAAATGAAAAAGAAGTGTTTGGCAGAAAGTCCACTTGGCAAAATAATGAGGCCAACACAATAACTACTAAACACATTTTAGTCTGGATTTCGATCTTCGTGCTCAGAAATATTGGTCATTAACAGTTGAAAGTTGAAATAGGCCTTTTCTTTTTACAAAAGAAATAGACCTAAAATAGAGAGCTTAAAATAAAACAGAAAACAGGAGGAAATTTGAAGTTGAAATTTGCCAACCCTTGCGATGCCATACGTAGTTGCGCACCAAAAAGTCTAAAACATAAATGCAGAAAGGGAATATTCAATTTGGAATGTTGAAAATATTATCCAGTCCGCCAAATTCAATGATTGTTCACAGAATCACAGATCACATTTGAATGATGTGATGAATAGATGGTTACGCTTCTACGGCCGTGACTTTCTTTTATCGCAATTCCGGTAATTGTTGCTTCGAACTGTTTTATCCTTCGAACTGTTTTGAAAAAGAATAAAATGAGGCATCCAAAGAATAAATAGAAAAGCAGTTAATTAATGTACATAGAATTCGTCAATGAGCAGCTAAAGTATACAAGAAAAATTGATCATGTTTGACACATATGCAATGACGATAAAATAAGTGAGCACGTTACTGCTTACTCAAGAGTATGTTACCTTTTGAATGGTAGAGAGATTATCCGTCCAGAAATTACCAAAGTAAAAACGTTTGTGTATTACAAAATAGAAATGTCATGTTTTTTTGCGCTAAATGGGAGTAATTATTGTCATTTTAACAATATTGAACTTTAAACATAATAGTAATTTGTGAATTTGGCAAGATTATTCCTATTTAAGAAATAAAAAAATTACATTTCTATTTTGAAATTCTAAAACATATTTACTTCTACTTCATGTTGAAGTAGGGGGCGGATGTATTGATTGGGTAATGGACATGTGGGGATGTGCTTCCCATATAATTTCAATTCCCTAATACGAAGTATAGGATTGTGATTCTCTGTCTTGCTTTAGCATTAAGGTAGGGTGTGTGGCTTTAATAGTCACGCGATTCGACCTTGCAGCCCCATAGCCTCGCCTTCGTTGTTGTTCTTGCCGTTGGATGCCGTAAGGCACCTCTACCGTGCGGCAGATGATCCAATTCCTGAAGTATATGATAGAATTGAATGAATTCATTGTTAGAAAATAGTTTGCCTCGGTGAATTTTTTTATTTGCCCCAACTTAAATTGTGACATTCTTATTGTTATATCACTTCAGCCAGAACTTCATAAGATTCAATAAAATCAGCAGATTCAGTCGATTTTGATATTATCAAACGGGTACTAAGTGTATTAGTTTGTTGAATCGATGAGGAGATTCCCGATCGGATTTCATCAACCGGATCGACACTATTAAAATTCTGATTTAGCTCACTCACTTCGCCGTAGTCGTCTTACTTTTCAATTTCACAAACATGGAACATCATCTCTATCCCTACTTGGAACCCACAATTTTTTCACTGATTTTCATTCCAATCATTCTTATTTATTTCAGAGTAATATCACTCTCAATGTACTCTGCTCCAATCTCATTCAGGTTTCTTGATAATGTCTTAACATCGAGTAATAACTTTGCAAGTAGCAACCCTTTATTAAATACATCGAATTTTCATTATTACATTTTTCAATTCGGTTTGGTTTGGATATTTCAAACAACAAGAAATGTAAATCTGGACTTTCTATTATCATTACATAATAATATTATAATACTATAATAAGGTGCTCTGAAATTACTCCGTATTATCATATGAACACTCAGATATTTTTCTATAGGCTACACTTGATGAGTAATGTATTTATGCTCTAATAACTAATAATATCCTAATTAAACTTGTGGAGCCCGACCCTTGTATCCATCATCATCAGGCTGCCGTGTCCGGAACTTCATCAGCTTTATTATGTGTGGCATTGACTTTGGAAACTAATGGTTAAGATCGAGTAGAGTGGTACAGCTACTCATTTTAATAAGATAGAAAGCTAACTTATCCCATCCCCCAAGTACGTACTAATAAAGTTTCGACCGACTCCGAATGAAAAGCCATTTTTGCCAACCGTGCATTCATTTACTCAGGGTAGGGTTCATCTACACATCTACCCCACCCCCATTCACTCATTCTGTTTCTTATAAAATTAGTATACTACTCCGCACTTGGCTATAAAATTTAATCTTGTCTTGTGTTTTCATTTTTCAATATATTCAAATAAGGTGTTATGGCATAAATATTATTAAAAAAATTAGTTATGGACAAAAAGGTGACCTTTTTCAAAATTTCCTAAAATGTGACTAATAAGCATTAGACTTAAGGTGTGTTTGGCATTTAGCGTATAACGGGTTATATAAGCGGGTTGTCAATATCGGATTCAGTCAGCGGGTTTGACAAGCAGAATAAATTGGTGGATTGTCAGAAAATGTTTGGTCAGTTAACTGTTTGGCCATAAAATTAGTTGAAAATGCCATATTTCAAAACGCTAACTCAAAATTCCTATTTGCAGCGTTTCCATTTCAGCGTTTTCGTTCAAATAGTCCCTAAAAACTATTTACCAAACGACTTTTTCACTTATTGAAAACGCTAAAACGTAACTGGCTGAACCACCAATTTTCGGCTGAAGGAAGTGTATAATATGGGCATCTAAAAAATAATCATCTATCACAAATCTATAATGGCAACGGAGCTCATAGCGTTAGCATCACCGTGTAAACAAGCAGATCAGAATGACTACACGACTATGACTTTTACATTAGCAGAAGTCCTACTGTCCTAGTATGGAATAAACATGTGACTCTGGTATCAATCTATTGTGATATGTAAACTTTTACAAGAATTGAAGATCAAAGACAATTATCATTGATTCAGAGAGAAAAGGAAGTGAGAGTTCAATTGTAGGAGAAGAATGAATACGACTATACAGTAGGTCTAACTATTACAGTATTTATATGAGCCAATGTAAAGGAATAATAATAAGAAATAAGTATTTGTAGTTTAGCCTTCAGCTCTTTCTCTTTATTATTTTTGAACTCCTTGATACCCCTAAAGATGAGCATGGATATCTAACAGGTTCATCTTGACAATTAATTCTTCAAAGAGTGGATTTCCCAGAGCATTAATGATTTTTAATGAGCATAAGGTTGATTAAACCAGTAGATATTTTTTCTCTTATGCAATTTTCGACGCGATTTTTACTATGGGGCATCTGGAAACAGTCTTTATGTGCTTTAGTACAGGGGTAAGATTGCGTACATCCGACCCCCCTTACCCCACCTTAGGTGGGATCCTTTGCGGCACTGGGGTAATGATGATGAACTCTTTAGGTAGTTTGTGGAATTAAATAATATAAAATACATTAATTATATAATATGGAAAAACTTATATAAATTTCAAAATTAAAATTTCACAACATTTAAGATATTATAAATATATAACGAATATAAAAACCTTAAGGAAAAATGAAATTAAATTAAGTACAGATTCAAATAAAAAAAATGAAAACCTTAATTTTCAAAATTAAGAAAGTGAAAAGGATAAAAATACTACTCCGTAATACTTTTTTTCAAAAATACCTTTTTCAATTTTTTGTGAAAATAAAAAACCCCAATACATTTTTATATTTAGTTAAACTTTCATTTATAAAATTCAAAATTTGAACTTAAAAAAAAACTACTTGTTGTATAAAATGAGTTGATGGTTGGGATTATTAAAAGAAGAACGAACATAGTTCAAATTATTTATAGAATACTACTACCTCCGTCTCATTCAAAGGTTCCAAACCACTATTCACATGGTCAACTTAAATTATTCTTAATCTTTTGCTTTATATATCAATTTTTTATCAAATTTACATTTTTTATTAGGCTTTGACCGCTTTGTAGCGGTTTTAATGTAGTTTCTGAATATATAAATTTTATTTACTAAAAATAAACAGGGCCGGCCATGGGGGTAGTCCTCCTAGACAAGTGTCTAGGGCCTCCAAATTTTAGGGGCCTCCAAATTTCAAAATAAGTTGATTATATATGTGTATTTTATTATAATTGTAACTAAATCTCAATCGCTAAATGAAAATATATGTCCATCGACACATTGAATTGACGGAAGAAGAAGAGATCGAGGTCTTCAGGCTTGTTTGCAATCAATTAAAAAAAGTGATTTTGGCTTTTTTTAAAGAAAAAAGCACTTATTTTGCCAAACACTATCAACTTTTACTTCCTCGGTTTTTGTGTAGAATCCACTTTTTACTTTTTCTATTACACAAAAAACACTTATTTTACCAAACACTACCAACTTTTATTACTAATCACTTTTTCTCAAAAAGTGCTTTTATTTAAGCACAAGTGGTTGCAAACAGAGCCTTCGTCTTTCCTTTTTACTTTTTTTCATTCTTTAATTGATTATTGATATTGATTTACTTTTAGTTTTTTTCTCCAATTTTTAGTCTAACTCGGCTAAGGAGTAGCTAGGTAACAGGCCACTCAGCTCTAATAATTAGTACTACTGTTGTATTAAAATAGTGAAATGTCGAGTGTATATGAATACATTCTAACTGTGTAAGTATAAATGTATATGTATAAACTATTGATTTATTTGTTTACTCAAATAATTCCACTAGTCATTTAGGTGTGTAAAGCAAATAAATAAATTATGCGGAGTAATAATTATATTTGAATTAAAACTTACGAAAAAATTCACCTAGTTGGAAATGTGATTTGTGATTATATGGCCATGTGATTTAGTTGCGGAGTAAATTTTACTTATTTACTACTCTCTCGATTCCACTAACATTGAGATATGAAGAGTTGGTGCGGCTATTAAGAAAAGTATATTTATGTAGTTAATATTAGTAACATAATATTAAAATAAAAATGATTTAGAACTACACAAACTTTACCAAATCTTATATGGGTCGGAAAGAAAAAAGATTGACAATCTTAATGGGATTGAAAGAGTATTAAATTATACATAGTATAAAATTGTAATTTTGTGATGATGGGAAAACAAAAATATGATTCGGGATATACAAAGATATAGAACAACTTAAAAAGGTGTTTGTAATAAAACCGCTTTCTAGCTCTATCACTCTATGGATCAGTGTGTAAATATAAAATCTTCTCCCTCAAATATTATTGAGAAAGAGGATACAAATGAGAATGATATAAATGAAGGTATAAGGACACAATGTAGATGATATAAATGAGAATGAAGACATTGAGTTACATTGTAAATGATGGTAATAGAATGATTGAATGAGCATGTTAGTAGAGAGAATCAAAATGGTGAACAAGAAAATATAGATACTCTAGTTTGACTATGTTACTGATTGAAAATAATGTTAGTTATTCTTGATTGTTGTGGTGTTCTTACTAACTCTGCTTTTCAAAAAAATTAGATTATAGGATATTAGAATGTTCATATGCTTTTGATCAATTTTGGAACTCTTGCTTTTGAAGAAGTACTTTATTTACATTATTATAGAGTAGTATATGATGTATTTTGTATATAATTAAATTTTATTTAATTGATATTATATATTTTTTAAATTATTATGCTGAATAAAAATATATCCAGTTGAAATGTATGTTGACTGTATGGGGCCTCAAAATTGCCGTAGACGGCCCTGAGTGTGAACATGGATCAATTTGCTTTATCGTTAGTCAAACATCGTAAACCGAATCGGGAACCTCTTTATAAGATGGAGGGAGTACTAGTTTCTATTAAAAATTAACCTCTTATAGCAAGTAATACCCGGTCCTGGATCATTATTGGTGGACGGTATAACGAATGTTATAAAAACATGCGATCAACTTGTAAATGTAATACATAGTATTATTTATTGATACAAAAGTTATGTCTGTTTTAAACGACTTTATACAAAATGTAAATTATGTGTGTCAAAATATGTAGGTTTGGTATATCTTTTGTATGTGCAATACTTCATACGATTTATTGATACATAAGTCTGATGTAAATGATAATATAAAATAGTGCAAATTATGTGGAAAAAGTATGTATGGTATATTTTTGTTTTTGTGTAACGTGATATTGTTTAGTGAAACAAAAGTTTGTAAATAATTTTATAAAAAATGTAATCTAGTTTGAAAAAGTGTATATGTTTTTGTAAGTGTAGTATTATGCGTTGATACATAGGGAGTGTTTGCAATTGCTTCAACTTTAAAAAAGTGATTTTTTAAAGTGATTTGGAAAAAAGTGATTAATAGTAAAAGTTGGTAGTGTTTGAGGAAAAAGTGATTATGAAAAAGTAAAAGTTGATAGTGTTTGGTAAAATAAGTACTTTTTGTGTAATAGAAAAAGTGAAAAGCAGTTTAAAGCACCCTTCCACCTGCTTCCAGCTTTTAGCTTTTAAGTGATTAATTTAAGCAGAAGCTGTCATTTGAAAACACTCTTTTTAACTTTTTTTAAGCCAAAAACTGAAAAGTGCTTTTTTTAATCAACTGCAAACACTCCTATAAACTCTATATTTGGTGTTAATGATTGATATAGTATAACTCCATAGAGAGGTGAGAGCTAGAGTGAGAAAGTTTTTAGTAATAAATGTTTTTAACCCTTTACAACTACCTCAAAGGGAGTATTTATAGGGTAAATATGAGGTCAGCTCTCAGATTTTGGGCCTGGGAGGCCTGATTGCAATAATGGGCCGTTATTAGGATGATTACATGAGGTTATTTTGCAAAATATAAAATAGAGCTATTTGTGGAAGGTCCTGGCTGAGGTGGTCAGATCGAGGGGGGCATACCGAGGTGACTTTGTCCTTGATAACCTCAAGTCCGTATATAGAATTCTTCACTTCTGGAGGGCTTTCTGTGTAGGCGGCCTTCATCCGGCCGAGGGGGCCATGCCGAGGGGTACTTCATCGCTATTGCGTATCCGTGAGTATGTGGACCGTGGGGTCCAGATCCATGTACTCTATCAATGATGTTATAAACTAGATCATTTAAGTTAGGTGTAAACATATGTGAATGTAGTGTATTTTTGTGTCACTTACAAAACTCAATGAAATCCTTTCAAAAAAAACAAAACAAAAATGAAATTAGTCGGATTTAAAATATAAATCACATGAACTACAAAACACAATTTGAGGTGGTTCCTGGTGGTATTTTGGGCTCAAATTTTTGTGTATATTGTTCATCAAGCCTTGTTCATCCATACCAAATTTGAGCAAAAAAATCAATCAGGAAGGTCGTCAAATGATTTTTGCAAGTTAACTGGTCCGGAATATACATATAAAACACAGTTAACTTGCAAAAATCATTTGACGATCTTTCCGATTGAATTTTTTGCTCAAATTTGATATGGATGAACTAGACTTGATGAGGAACATACACAAAAAATTTGAGCCAAAATATCACCGGGAACCACCTCAAATTGAGCCAAATAATTCCTGTCCGGCCTGACCGGATAGGAATTATTCTCTTATTATAAATACTCCCTCCGTCCATGAAACAAGTTCACCCTTTCCTTTTTGGGTAGTCCCTGAATCAAGTTCACCTTTCCATATTTGGCAAATTATCTATATCAAAACAGTGCCAAACAGTGTCCAAACAATGTCCAAACAGTAAAATTTACCCCCCAGTAAATTTCTTTCCTTAATATGTGTGAAAAGCAATGGTGAACTGCTTTCGGGGACGGAGGGAGTAGTAAAACTAGATAGATTGTAGTCTATGTTTGAAAGGAAGAAGAGAAAATCATGGCTACACACTTCGTATTTTGAGGAGGGAGAACTGAATGCCGCCTCAAGTTGCTCGAGCCGCCTACCATTTCCCACACTACCGCCCCATCGAGTATTACCTCACATGGAACTCAAATGCTAGGGTTTCAAATCGATGGCTAAGGTTCAGATTGATCGCGGTGGGGTGAAGGTGAAGTTAAAGTTGGGTGGCGGTTAGGGTTGTGGGTGGTTGGGGACGTTGGAGAGGGGACTAGGACTTGAGAGGGGGCTATGGATGACACCCCATCCCTGAGGGCCCCCCAACACCGACCGGACGGCACGATGGGAGGATGTAAATTGGACTATAATCACAATCTGACAGATAGAGAGTGGGGCTCTGTCCCCGGTACTTGCAGGAGCCCTATGCATTTTTCAGCATAGTAACCCCTCATCGCAGTTGTCGGGATTCGAACCCGAGACCTAACCCTTGTGGCACTTCCTCGCTACCAGTTGAGCTACGCCCACCGGTTGAGAGGGGGCTATGGAGGCTTGGGTTCTTGAGGGCTGCAAAGGGGGCTGGGATTTGAATAGACAATAAATAAATAAAGTGTATTTAACAAAATGAGGAAGATGGAGTATTTTTATGAGTAAAGGGTCAGTTTGGTACTCGAAGTTGCAAAAAAGGTGTCAAATAAGTCCTTATATAGAAGATTCTGTCCGGACGTGCCATTTGAGGTGGCTCCCGGTAGAATTTTTTGATAAATTTTTTTGAGCATCTTATTCCTTAAGTCTAGTTTACTCATACCAAATTTCAGCTAAAAATTCAATCGGGGAGACATTCAAATGAATTCTTGAAGATAACTGCGCTTTTAACGGCACAGTTATCTTCAAGAATTCATTTGAATGTCTTCCCGATTGAATTTTTATCTGAAATTTGATATGAGTAAACTAGACTTAATGAATAAGATGCTCAAAAAATTTCATCAAAAAATTCCACTGGGAGCCACCTCAAATGGCACGTCCGGACAAACTTTTCTATATAAGGACTTATTTGACCCCTTTTTGCAACTTCGAGGACCAAACTGACCCTTATCCCGTATTTTTATACTCCCTCCATTCTTTTTTATTAATCTTTCTTTCCTTTTTGGGACGTTTTTTTTATTTGTCTCTTTTCCCTTTAAGGAAAGTTTTTGGGAAAATACCCCACTTTTATTACTTTTACCCCACTTACTTTTTACAAACTACTTTCTCTTTCCTACTTTACCATCACTTTACTCTTCTTAATACACTCCCTTTCCTATTTTATCATCACTTTACTCTTTTTATATCATTCTTTCCTACTTTATCATTTACCCTACACACTTTATACTTACCCTACTACTTTATTATTAAAACTCGTGCCAAACCCTAAGGAGACTAATAAAAAAGAACGGAGGGAGTAGAAAAGATTTTAACATGTTACCCAATGGCAAGGTCCCAAATACACTGTGGACGCTCCGGGGGACGGGGGACAGGGAATTTGGGCAGGAATGGAAAAAGGAAGCGATTTTGAAAGCAGAAGTGACGAATATAGGGTTTTACTTTTATTATATAAGACTAGTTTTTTATACGCGCAATGCGCGTTTGAGTGAATGCCCAATATTATATGAATGGGATTGAAACTTCATGAAAAAAGAGCAAAAGTGAAATAAATTTTGAATGAAATGAGAAGATACAGTACAAATGTTTCTCATAATACAACCATCAGTATGGAATGAAGTCATATTACATGTAAAGCAAAACTTAAAACTATATTCTAAGATTAAAAACGGTCTCATTTCGATTTGACAGGTCTTTATCGTATTAACCGCGTTCGAAATAAAATACTTATTTGATTCAGAACAAAAGTAAAATATTACTCCCCCGTCCCGCTATGATTGTCCCATTTTATCATTTTGGTCCGTCCTACTAAGATTGTCTCATACCTTGTTTGGTAAAGTTTGTGTGGTTCTAAATCATTTCTACTTTATTCTTACTTTATCAATTCAATATCAACCACATAAACTCATTTTTATTAATAACTGTGACACCTTCTCTTGTCCTAAACTTAGGGGGACGGAGGTAGTATCATTTAGTCACCGGATCATAAAATAACTAAAAACGAAGTATGGAAATAGAGATAATATACATACTATCTCTTGGATGAATGTGGGTTGTTGTCCAAACCCAATAATCGTAAGAAAAGGTGCCCGAGTTCATAAACTCTATCATATATGATCTTCAAACAAAACAAATTGTGGTGGACAATAAAGCAATATAAAGCTGGTAAAAAAATTAGTTTTTTTTTAATTTTAGTATAAAGTCATTTTTTCCATTAATTACATGTTTTTATTGCGTAGAAAAAAATGACAGGATCTTATGTATTCTAATCTAATGTTCACTTTCACAAGAAATGCTCTGCCCGCCTTATATTCTAATCTGACAGGGTCTTATGCATTCTAATTTTCCAATATTTATACTACTAAATCTTGACACTTTCATTACAGAACTTCTAATACTATGTATGTTTTACCAAGAATCTAAATAATCTGTTTTAATCTGAATAATCTGTTTTAACCATAACATTTTTTATTATCCACACACATGCTCGAATGATAGCTACATGTAGCATCTTTAAACATGATTTGCTAAATTAAAGATCTACATTTGAAAAGCATATAAAGTAAATAAAAATATAACAAACTCTATATGAATGTAATAAAAGTTGAAACACATTAATAAAAACAATACTACCAATCGAAGGAAAAGGTGGGGAAAGACAGTAATTTTTGTGAAGAAAATTAATTTTGAACACCATGTTTTGAGCAATATTGGACTTTGCACCCCCATTTTCAAAATTATTAATGTGTCCAGCCTATTAGTCCAAAAACTATGAAGGAGTGGGTTGCTAAGTCAAATGATTTTATAATGAATTGCGGTGCATACATTTATGATTTTGACCTTGTCATATATCATAGTCTTCATTTCGAAGGGAGAAGATATAGATTTACATAAAATTAGTTTTTTTTATCTTAATAATCTAGTTTAGTAATGTTATTATTTTTCAAATATTAATAACAAGAATTTGTGTTTTTATATCTTTGATAACAACAATACTAATAAATTATACTCCGTAGTAATAATAAAAATAACAATATTTATAATAATAATATTGAGAATAATAGTAATAATAATAATATTAATAATAATAAAATAATAATAATAATAATTTATGTCTAAACTTTTTTTTATCTGATTTGATCTCTATCTTTATGGTCTAAATCTATCTGATGTGATCGGATATGAATTTTTTCCTGATCTGATCATACCTATATATTTCTGATTTAATCTGATTAAATAAAATAGGAATAAACAATAACTAATAAGAATAAGATGACATAACAACTCCCAACAAAGAGATGTAGCCAAATTGTTGCAACCACAAGAACTTAATAACAAAGGGATAGTTTGAAAGTAATCATTTTCATAACCCGTGTGAAAATTTTGCTCAACATCTATCATTTGAATCCAAAAGGAGAAGATAAAAAACTACATAGTATCTTATACATAACATACAAAGTATAAAGTAACGTTGAGAAAAAAAATTAAATGAAAAAACAAATGAAACACAAAATAGAAATCAATGCTATTAACAAAAAAAAGATGACACCCCATTCCTGAGGGCCCCCAACACCGACCGGACGACATGATGGGAGGATGTAAATTGGACTATAATCACAATCTGACAAATAGAGAGTGGGCTTCATCCCCGGTACTTGCAGAGACCCTCTATTGAGTAACCTCTCATCGCAGTTGCCGGGAGTCAAACCCGGGACCTACACTACAAAAAAACACGCGTTTAGTCACGGACCGTAGTCACGGATTTGGTCCGTGACTAGCCTAGTCACGGACTAGTCACGGACTAGTCACGGAAATTTAAAAAAAAAAATAGTCACGGATTTCACCGTGACTACGACCGTGACTACACTTAGTCACGGATTTAGTCCGTGACTAACATCCTCCGATTGGCCCGTTTGATTTTCCGGCCTGGACTGTTTTATTCCGGCGATTTAGTCACGGCCACATCCGTGACTAAAGCCGTGACTAAATTTAAAATTTAATTTTGCAGCTCCCACAAATTAATTTGCAACGGTATTATGTACGGATAAATTTAGTCACGGACATGTCCGTGACTATTTCCGTGACTACTTTGATTAACACGTCATTTACACGTCATTAACACGGGTTGGACGCGTAATGGACACGGTTTTGCTTAGTGACGGACAAATCCGTGACTAAGTCCGTGACTAAGTCCGTGACTAAATTTTTTATATATGCAGGAGCAGCTCATTCATTCAACAGAACCACACCAATTCATTCCCAGTATATACAGTATCTGTTTGAAAGATCGAAGGATGTAGTCTGTCTTCTATCATTTTCCCCATTTATGCAGTTAAGGTATGTTATTTGAATTATTATTTTTATTTAGAATTAGTTGGTTCAATTTAAATTATTAAAACTATTAAATTAGTGATGTTGTTAATTAATTAACAACATATTCAACTGTAAGCGTAGTAATGTCATAAAATTAGTTAAACTGTTAGGTTTATAAAATAATTTAATTAAAATTAGTTAGCTAAACGTAGTTTTAAACGTAATGATGTTTATGTTAAGTGAAATTAGTTAGTTAAACGTACGTTAGTAATGTGTTAATTAAGTGTATTGTGAATTGTTATTGTAATTGTGTATTATTTATTAATTCAAATGACTTTATATACATGTTCAAATTATTGGGTTTAATTTGGTCATATTATTTAATTTAGTGAATTGTTAATTGTGTAGTACTAATAAGATTAAATGTCATTAACGTAATAATTTAGTGTAGGTTTAAATGTAGGTTTACAAAAATAATTTAATTAAAATTCGTTAGCTAAACGTAGGTTTAAACGTAGCTAGTGATGTGTTAATTATGTTATATTAGTTAGCTAAACGTAGGTTTAAACGTAGTGATGCATTAAAAGGGGACGGAATGAACTAGTTAAATTTAGTTAAATTTAACTAAATGAATTAGTTAAATTTAGTTAAACGTATGTTTAATTTAAATGTAGTGTTAATAAATTACTTAATTTTTTTTGTAATATTAGTTAAATTTAAGTATTAGGTAATTACTTATATTTTGTGAATTATTGTTGTGAATTGTGTGCATTTCATTTAATTTAGTGAAAATTAGTTAGTTGATTATTTAGTGAAATAAATTACTTAAAATTAGTTAGTATTATTGTTACATTAATAACCTTCGTTTTGAACGTGTATACTTTTTTATTATAATATTCAGGCATAATGTATAAACAAAATAGAAGTTGGATGTATGATAAAGATGCGGTATTGTACGGAATGCAATCAAATTTTCTCGAGGGAGTTGGGGAATTTATTGAATTTGCACTTGAACATCCGGCTTATATGAGTGGTGATAAAATAAGATGTCCATGTTCAAAGTGTAAAAATCTCAAATTTAAAGACCCACACGAAGTTGGGTATGATTTGTACGCGGTTGGTTTTGTTCCCAATTATTATAATTGGACTTCTCACGGCGAACCTTTGGATCCATCTGTTATACCACAAACGGTAGGTTCGTCTCGTTATGTCCCTCCAGAGATGAGTGCGTGGGGAGACCGTGCTGAAATGAGGTGGGACCAACAAATGGTATATGACGCATACGGTGTACCGATGTCTCAGTTCAACCCCCCACAACCACCTAACGACCCCCCTGAAGCCTCAACCTCGTATCAACCAGATGCGGATGAAAATCCGACATTTTATCAACCTTATGTGGATGAAGGTTTGGCTGAGAGATTTCAGGATGTTCTAAAAGCTGCCGACCAACCTCTGTATGCTGATTGTGAGGGATACTCTCAGCTATCCGCCGTTACTGAGTTCATGAACATAAAAGCCGAATACAGTCTCCCTGAAACTTGCATGAATAGAGTCTTGCAGTCAGTAGGAGGGATGCTACCGCGAGATCATACCCTTCCGGATTCATATTACCACATGAAGCAGTTAATGTCTAAGTTGGGGCTACCTTGTGTTGAAATTGATGCATGCCCGGAAGGATGTATGTTGTTCTGGAAGGAGGATGAGGCACTTGAGTTCTGCAAGTTCTGTGGTGGAGACAGATACAAACCTGTTCGTCAAGGTAAAAAGAAACCACGACATAGGTCTGCACTGTCTAAACTGTATTACCTCCCAATAGCTCCTCGACTGCAGAGGATGTACGCTTCGACTGCTACTGCGAAACACATGACATGGCATGTTGAGCACGAAACCAACGCGGGTATGATGGCTCACCCTTCGGACTGTGAAGCCTGGAGACACTTTGACCGTTGCCATCCTCAGTTTGCTATGGAGCCACGAAATGTGCGGCTGGGATTGTGCTCAGATGGATTTGCTCCTTTTGGCAGGTTTGGGAAGAACTATTCATGTTGGCCGGTCATGTTAACTCCTTATAATCTCCCTCCCGACATGTGCATGAAAAGTCATTTCATCTTTTTGTCTTTAATTTGTCCGGGTTCCAAGGATCCTGGGCGAAAGATAGACATTTATCTCCAACCCCTTATCGAGGAGATGAAAGAACTGTGGGCCGTTGGGACACCAACTTATGATGTTTCATCAGATAAAATGATTATCATGAAAGCTGCCATCATTTGGACCATTAGCGACTTCCCTGCCTATGGCATGCTTTCGGGATGGAGCACACACGGTTTGATGGGATGTCCGATATGCATGGAGAAATCAGGTGCCAACTGGCTCAGTTACAGCAAAAAAGGAAGTTACTTTGATTGTCACCGCAAGTTTCTCCCGGAAAGGCACCGATATCTAAAGGACAAGAAGTCTTTCATTAGAGGCAGAGTGGTACGAGAGAGCCCACCCCCGAGATTGACCGGTGAAGAAATTTATAACCGGGTTCGACGTTTTCCTACGGCTATGGAAGAGCCAAACCAAGAGCCATATGGGTATTGTGATACCCATAAGTGGACAAAGAGGAGCATATTCTGGGAGTTGCCTTATTGGAAAGACCTTCTCATCCGTCACAATTTAGATGTCATGCACACTGAGAAGAACGTCTTTGACAATATATTTAACACGGTGATGGATTTGAAAGGCAAAACTAAAGACGGTCTTGCAGCTAGGAAAGATATGACTATTTGGTGTGATAGACCCGAACTTTCTGTTGATCTAGAATATCAGGGCAAGGAAGTTCCAAAAGCAGTCTACCAGGTCACAGAACCACAAAAGGCAGCAATATTACAATGGCTTGCGTCTCAGAAGTTTCCAGATGGCTACTGCTCCAACTTGTCTAGATGCGTAGACATGAACAAACTTACCACGACGGCGAGCATGAAAACTCACGATGCTCATGTAATAATGCAAAGACTTCTACCAATTGCACTAAAAGAGATGCTTCCTGAACACGTATGGTCCTGCATTACTGAAATCAGTTTGTTGTTTCAATCGATATGTTCCAGCGTTTTGGATGCGGCATCCCTCCGGAGACTACAAGAGTCTGTTCCCATTCTGATGTGTAATCTGGAAAAAATAATGCCTCCATCGTTTTTCGATACAATGGAACATCTTATAATACATCTTCCGTATGAGGCTTTGACTGCTGGGCCCGTCTTCTATCGCTGGATGTACAGATTTGAAAGGTTAGTAACAATTTCATTTAAAAATAGAATATTTATTTCACAATAACTGTTAACATGTGTACTGTTGTTATATTGCATTATTGCAGATTTCTAGGAGAGCTGAAAAAGAAAGTGACCAACAAGGCACACGTTGAGGCTTCAATTTGTCAAGCGTATCTTCAACAAGAAATCTCAACGTTCTCGTCTTTTTACTTCGAGCATGACGTCATCACCAGAAGGAAGAGACCTGCCCGGAACGATGACATTGGCGAGGATTTATATGAAAATGTAGTTTCCATCTTCAATTACCCAGGCAGAGGTAAAGGTGCTGCGACACAACGATACATTGTGGGTGGGGAATTGCAAATTGCACATACTTATATCCTCATGAATTGTCCAGAAATATCACCGTTTTATCAGTAAGTTAAATTTGTAGTTATAATTGTAATACTTATCAATTAAATTTGTAGTTAATTTATAATTTTTTTATTTTTGAATTCACAGTGAATTCAGAGCTTCTTTATCAGCCTTTCCTGAGAATCAAATTGATGCATTGGTAGACTCTGATTTTGTAAATTGGTACAAGTATCAGGTATATATATATATACACACACATTAATTATATATATATTATTAAGTAAGATTTTTCAATATTTACCTAATGTTATTATCATGTTTATATTTACAGATCAATAGTCGTGGGATTGTCGACCCTTTGTTAGTATCATTAGCGTGGGGCCCTAGTGCCAGTGCCAAAGTGTGGCGGCAATATGTGATAAACGGTTACACATATCACACAGCCGATTACGGAGAGGGCGGACCAACAACGAACAGCGGGTTATGTGTCCCGACCATCGGTTATAATAACTCGGAAACCATTTTTTTTGGTGTCCTGCAGGAGATTCTGGAACTTGAGATGCCTTCTGGTGCGGAAAAAATGACATGCGTTCTGTTCCGTTGCACATGGGTCGACCCCACACGTGGCGTGCGCAAAAATCCGAAGTATAATATGATTGACGTCAACCACTCTCGTGTGTACCCGAAAAATGAGCCTTTCATACTCGCCCAACAAGCAGCGCAGATTTATTATGCAGAATATCCTTCAACAAGGCGGACACAGAATCCTTGGGTGTGTGCATGTCCTGTCCGTCTGAACAAAATAAAATCACAAACTCAACACAAGGACGTTGATCTAGATGCTTTTCAGCAACAATTTTTCCAACCTCCGCCTATTGTTGAGACGGTCAACTATGACGTCCAATTAAGTGATCCAAATGGAGGACGTGTTGAAGTCATGCCAGAAACGCACCTTCCGGACCCAACCATTCCATCTGAGCGCGAAATTGAGGAAATGTATGTAGCACAACAAAATGCTCAATATCAGGAAGAAGGTGAATGGATAGACGGTTCAGATACAGAAGAAGATACTGTATATGTAGAAAATGACGATTCTGATAGCGAATAATTGTGCTGTTGTAATTTCAATTTTATTGACTTCTAATATTTGTGCAGATTTCTTCATCATTATATTACTCCAACAATATTTGAATTTTTTTCTATCTTTATCATTATATTTGAAAATTCAAATTTACCCAATACAAAATATGAAATTACTCTATATTATATCCATGTAATTTCAAATTCGAAAATTCAAAAATTATTTTTAATTTTTCTAAATTCGAAAATTTATTTTAATAATTTTTAATAATTCGAAATTCGAAAATTAATTTTAATAATTCTAAGTCTATTCGAAAATTAACAAAATTCGAAAATTAAAAAAAAAAGTAATTTACTTTTACTAATCTGAATATTATAATAAATTTAGATATTAATAAACAACTAACACAGATTTATTTATCAAATTTCAAAGATAAATACAAAACACACAATGAAATTGTCACATATTATTTGTCAAACAACTAACATAGATTTATTTATCACATTAACTTAACTAACATTATTCATTCCTCAATCGGAAACTTTCAAGAGGCCTAGCCCACAACTCCTGAATTTTCATTCGAGCTTCTTCGTTGATCGGGTCCATATACTCTGAAACTTCTTGTGCACGTTGAAGCATCCGACACAAATTTCTTGCTTTTGACTTGCCCAATGAGTCGGATTCTTCATCTTTATAATCGCCAAAACTTTCAAGGGGTCTAGACATCAACTCCTTGATTCTCTCGTATGCTTCCACGGTTTTCGGCTCCATAAGCTGTGTAATCAGCTTAAGTCGTTTCATACCTCTACACATCGAATCCCAGTCAATTGGACCTCTATTAGCCATTTTTTTTACAGTCCAGTCTTGGGCCGGAGAAATATGATTTATACTAAAAATTTCAAGTTGTCACGGTCTTAGTCACGGCTTTAACCGTGACTAACCTGTCAGTCTGGCAGCCGGAGGAGGTGTCAGGGCCGCCGGTCTAGTCACGGTTTTACCCGTGACTATAACCGTGACTAAATTCAAAATTTGAATTAGACACGGACTTAGTCACGGAAAAAACCGTGACTAAACCGGTCAAAGGCGGCTGATGCCGCGTGGCTGATTTCGTTGATTACGAAGGGTTTAGTCACGGATATATCCGTGACTAATACCGTGACTACGCCCTCATATAAAAGCAACCCTTAGCGATTTGTTTCAAACCTACGCTTCCCAAACCCTATTTTCCTCTCAAACTCTTTCTCTTCCAACTTTTCCTTCCACTGCCGCCGGTCTGAGTGCAACGCCGCCGCCGTCCGCCGTCCACTGCCGTTGTTCGCCGCCGGTTGCCGCCGACCACTGCCGTCGTCTACCAATCCTCTTTTTTCGCTCCTCTCTCCACATCAAGGTTATGTTTTCTCGATTAATTTTTTACTCACAAATGCGTGTTTATGTACTCAAATGCATGTTTATATGCTCCTATGCATGTTCTATTTATTGAAAATTGCATGCCCTAATGATTTATTCTACAATTACATATTTATGTGTATGTTTTTACGTTTATACATACAAATGAATGTTATTATTATGTTCGCATGACAATATTAATTTTGTAATATTGTAATATTAATTTCGCATAACAATATTAATTTGCATGCTCGATATTAATCTCTCCATAATTCTTAGTTTTGTTTTAGTTTCGAATTACAATATTAATTTGCATGCTCAAAGTTGAAAAAATATATTTTTCCTTTTTTTTTTGATGTCTAATACGCATGCTTTAGATATAGTTTGATTCAATTTGATTTTTTTTGTATAAGTTTAATATGCATGGCTAAATATGATTTAATTTTAGGTTAAACAATATGCATGTTTTTTCAAACTTTTTTTTCGGACTTATGCATGAATTATTTAGACATTGTTAGGATTATTATTATTTTATCATCAATCAAATTTATTATTTCCAAATTATTTAAAAAATACCCCCTCATGTCAAAGTTCCAAAAAAGTTTAACATGTTAATTATAAAATATTAATTTAGACATTAAAAACTATTTTCCGAAATAAAATATAAAATATATATTATAAAAAACAAATTAATAATATACTGTTTTTTATTAAACAGTTTAATGAAAAACAGTTTGACAAAAAAAACAGTTTAAAAAAAAAACAGTTTGATAAAAAACAATTTAATAAAAAACAGTTTAAAAACAGTTTAATAATAACAGATTTCAATCAAATAAAATCAGATTTTAATAAAAAACATTAAAAACTGCTTTCCAAAATAAAATGTAAAATATAGATTATAAAAACAGTTTAATAGATAACTTATTTTTAAACCGTTTAATAAAAACTGTTTTTATTAAATAGTTTAATGAAAAACATATTATAATAAAAAGTGTTTAGTAAACAGCTTTTATAGTTTAAAACAAATGAGTTGAAGTAATAAAACTTTTTAATAGTTTAAAAAGTGAAATAATAATAGACCTGGGGAACTTCCTATTTTGGCTCGTCAGGCTTATTACAGAGACTTATTTGGTTTCCCGACTTTTCGTTGCCTTTATTAATTTCTCTGGCTGAGGTTTTTATTTTACATTTTACGGGTCAGGTCTAGCCCCCGTTCAGAGTTGTTTGACTTTTACTTATGTTTGACATTGTGTTTGATTTTCTCAGAGGAATGCCTCTGCTGAGAGGTTTTGGTATAGCCCCCCTCTCATTTTGTATCTCCCGCTACTATTAATAAAGTCTGGCAAATGTCCCCCGGCATTTGCCCCTCGGGTGCGAGGTTTGCCTTCTGGGGTAAAAAAAAAAGTGAAATAATAATCATTTTTAAAGTTTAAAACAATCTGTTTTTCATTTTTTATGAAAAACAGATTTTTTATTCAAAAATTTTTATTAAAAAGTGAAGTAATAAAAAAACAGATTTTAATAAAACTGTTTATATAAAACTGTTTTTATAAAACTTTTTTATATAAAACTGTTTTTGTATAAAACTTTTTTTTTATATAAACTGTTTTTTATAAAACTTTTTTTAAATAAAACAGTTTTATATAAAAACAGTTTTGTATAAAAACAGTTTTGTATAAAAACGGTTTTGTATACAAACGGTTTTATAAAACATAGTACGAAAAGTTAAAAAATAGTACGAAAATGCAAAAAAAATATATTTTTTAACATGTACGAAAATAAACTTATGTTCCCTCATGTAAACTTGCCTAAAAGTTTAACATGTTACATTTAAGAACAATTTATAAAATTACCACCCCTCATATTAAACTTACACACAGTTTAATATGTTTTACACATTTTCAATTGATAAAACTTGTATAAAAATTTGATCTTCTATTATGATCATACTAACATTCAAAAATATCCCCTCATGTTAAACTTCCAAAAAAGTTTAACATGTTAATTATAAAATATTAATTAAGACATTAAAAACTGTTTTTCGAAATAAAATATAAAATATAGATTATTAAAAACACTTTAATAATATACTATTTTTTTATTAAACAGTTTAATGAAAAACAGTTTGATAAAAAACAGTTTAATAAAAAAAAATCTAAACTTGCCTAAAAGTTTAACATGTTACATTTAATAACAATTTATAAAATTACCACCCCTCATATTAAACTTACACGCAGTTTAATATGTTTTACACATTTTCAATTGATAAATGTATAAAAATTTGATCTTCTATTATGATTAGACTCACATTTAAAAATATAAATTAATATATTTTAGATGAGCAATGAACAATCAACCTCGCGTACCCGCCCAAACTATGTGCCCTTAACCGAAGCTGAGCGCAACAATGAAAATGCGCTTTGGGTGACGCCCCACATGGTTGCGAAGTAAGTAACTATGAATTTTATCTAACGTGAAATAATTTTTTCAATGTATCATAATGTAATCAAAACTTTTATAAATAAATAATATTAATTTTTTGAAGCGATCAAGAAGTGTTGGACCAAATCAAACTCATAATCGGAGGACACTTTCTTGGGAACTGGGCAGCATACACAGAAGTTGACCCCAAGGTTCGTGAACTTTGGTGGAACCTTTTCAAGGTAAAAAAAATGAATTTTTTCTGCGTAATTGTATTAACGTAACATTTGATAAAAGATAAATTAATTTATTTGTTTTTTATAAAGGGTCGGTTTCGATGGACTTAAGCCCAAGGTCCCGCTATTCTTAGAGCGTATAACGCTAGGATTTCAAACTGGCTTCGTCCTACTTTTAAGCGTGCCCGAAGGAGCGGGGTAAAGCCTGGATGGTGTTCGGATGAGGTGTGGGCTAACCTCGTCCGTCACTGGTCTTCTGATCCTAACTTCTTGGCAAGAAGTCAATCCGGTAAGAAAAACCGGATGTCCGAGAAGGCCTTAGAAACCCAATGGCATGGGGGCCGCAAACCTCAGAGTAGACATAAAGAAGATCTTGTAAGTATTTTTCAAAAAACCTTACACAATTACAACCCTTCATTTTAACATTTAATTATGGATCTTAAGCCTTTTTTCCAAACTGTAGTCGGGGACTGAGAAGAAGAAGGTCTCAATTCTCAAGGTCATCAAGCACTGCTGGACAAAGCACGGCGATGAGTCCGATGCCGATCTGCCACCCCGCCTCGCTGAAATCGAAGTAAGTAACATTATTTTGTTACTTATTTCCATTCAAAATCAAATTGAGTAACATTAAATTAACAATTTTTGTACATGTAGTCGAAGTATAACACAAATGTTGAGAAGAGGCGGGCAGAATTAGGCTTGACTCAGGAGGATGAGATTGATTCTGATGTGGAGGATGATGCCATCTTTGAGGCAGTTGGGGTGTACAAGGGCCGGGTCCCGTGCATGGGGGCTGAGGGGCAACGGATCTTGTACGACCGCAGCGGTGCTTCATCTTCCCGATCAAGGCGCGGAGAGGATCCGCGTATCGCTCAAATGCAGCGGGAGATGGAGGAGCAGCAGCGGGCCTTGGATGAGCAGCAGCGTTGCTTGGAGGAGCAACGCAAAAAAGAAGAAGAAACAAGGGCCCGGCTGGAAGCGATGGAACGGATCCTCAGCGCCGGAATTCGGAATCAGCCTCAGCCTCAGCCGTATGTACTGCACCCCGAGCAGACTCCTCAAGTTCCGCACATGGGCGGTTATTTCCGTTCCAACTCTGCTACCGGGTTGCCTTCATTTGGTTCTATTCAGGATATCAATTTTCACAACCTGTTTCAAACATCTGGAGGCAGCCAAGCAGAAGGCAGTCACGGAGGTGGCAGTCGCGGAGGAGGCAGTCGCGGTGGCAATCGAGAAGGCCAAGCTGGAGACAACCGAGAAGATGAGACCGAAGAAGATTATCTATATGATGATTCTAGATATTATCATAATGGTAGCCGAATGAGCTTGTGAATGATATACATTTTTAATTGAACATTGTTTATTTACTATAATTCTATTGTGCTTGTTATTACTTTTATTTCAGTTTGTTTGGTTATGAAATGTGTGTTCTAATAGTCTGTTTATTACTTTTATTCTACAAATATTTTTTTATTACTTTTATTCTACAAATATTTTTTAAAATAAACTTTTCTAAAGAAAATTTAAAAATAAATTTATTTTTTTTATAAAACAAATTTTTTTTTTTAAAATAAAAAACTTTAGTCACGGATCTGAGCCGTGACTAAATTCTAGACCGATTTTGTAGAGTTATTTTACAAATTTAAAAAAAAAATTTAAAAAATAAAAAAGTAGTCACGGATCAAGTCCGTGACTAAATTTTAAATTTTGAAAATTTAAACCGTAACATTTTGGCGGTTCATTTTTAAAATTTGAAATTTTAGTCACGGATTGGTCCGTGACTAAATATAGTCACGGAAAAGGGCCGTGACTAAGTCGCCGGTGCGGTTATTCCGGTGACAAGTTAGTCACGGATACGGTCCGTGACTAAGCCGTGACTACGCTTAGTCACGGATAAAATGTCTGTGACTAGAATTAGTCACGCCCAAACAGTCACGGATTTAGTCACGGACAATGTCCGTGACTAGCAGAGTTAGTCATGGATTTTTTATACTACGGTCCGTGACTAAATCCGTGACTAACTCCGTATTTTTTTGTAGTGCTAACCCTTGTGACAATCTCTCGCTACCAGTTGAGCTACACCCACCGGCAAAAACAAATGAAAACATAAATGGAAACTTAACAGTTGCATTAATTGATCGTTCAAAAAAAAAGTTGGATTAACGGAGTTAAGAGGCATAATTATGAGTAATGATGAATAGTACAATGATTAAACCAAATTGTACAAGTGCATCATGCTTAATTGTTATACCAACATTTTTATCGTTCCTAAAATGCCCTAACCATCATTGATGCTTATAAGTTATATATATATATATATATATATATATATTAGTTTTACAACACGCGTTGCGCGTGTGAAATAATGTCCAATAATATTTAATGTGCACGTTGAACGCAACAAAATGGTGGATCCAAAAAGACCATATTATATTCTCAAGTCTAGCTAGCTCTCACAAAGTCCATACAACTTCCAATTTTCTAGTCACATCCAAGCTATTATAAGACTTCTTTTGTACTTAGTGAACATCATTGTTGAGGAAAAATATTAATTGTGATCAAGCTTGTCTGATGTCTTGTTTATTTATCTAGAATAGATTAATGTTTAATGTATTTATGATGTAATAAATCCAACTAAGGGTTTAAGGCCCAAAAAGGCCTAGGCCCAGAGTTCTAGGTTACCATTCTCGGTACCTGTACCTGCGCCTATAAATACGCGTACTTGTGATACAGGACCAAGAATAATCAGCAATACAGTACTATTTTATTCTCTAAAAGGTTTTCATACTTCTCGATAGTATAGCGTAAGGCTCTATTGCTCTTAGATTGATCATATCATTATCTAGACCTTACCTATATTGTTATAGATCGTATTTTGCTGTTCAATACATCCTTATTTTGGGACCAACAATTGGTATCAGAGCCGATCGAGTACTGATCTGCATCGAAGAAAAACTGCGAAGAATGCTCTGTTTTATGTTTTCGATATTTTATTGAATCTGTCTTTGTAAATCTGTTTTTGGACAATTCTGTGTAAAAGTTATACTGTTGGATTCGTCTTTCAAAAACGAACCAGCAGTATATCTTCATTTTCGATATCTGTAAAGTTTGAGATTTGAAGTTTTCGATATAGGCATATCGAAAAACAGGTTCTCGGTACTTCAGCAGGTTTTTCGAAGATTGATTCATCTAGGAAACTTCTCGACATCGAAAACAATTCAGCAGCAATCTTCGTTTTCAAAATTTTGAAAATTTTTAAGTACAGGATTTCGACAGAATGATCTCGATACTGAGTTCTCGAACTTAGTTTTCGATACTAGCTTCTCGCACTAGTACTTTTCGATATTTATACTTTGAATATCTGATTTTGATATTACAGGTTCTCGACTTCAGTTCTCGATAATCAGTATATCGAAAAGTTTAGTTCTCGAAACTGAACTTCTCGATATCTGACTTCTCGATATCTCAGTTTTCGAACCTAGAATATCGAAAACCAAGTTTTCGAAGTCCTAATATCGAAAACTTACTTCTCGATAAACTTTCTCGAATTCCCTGTTCTCGAATATCTTTCTCGAGGTTAAACTTCTCGATATTCCATACTTAGAAATAATTATTTTCTAAAAACAGATCAATCACTCGAACGGTCACTTTCTCAAGAACAGTAGATATGGACGCTCTTTCAATGGGTAACGATAGCAGACCCCCTATCCTCAGGAGAGATGAATACGTTATGTGGAAGAACAGATTTCTCAACTTCCTCGAGAGCAAAGACAATTCCTCAGCTATGCTGGAATCACTGACAGAGGGTCCGGCTCAATTATGGATGGTTCTAGGAGGAGACGAAGAAAATGAGCCCCCTGTCGACCAAGTGAAAGTTCCAAAACCAGTAGAGCTGTATACTGAAGAGGACAGATTGAGAGTCAAAGCTGATTTAATGGCAAAAACGTACCTACTCCAAGCAATTCCGAATGATATTTATATACTGATTGACAGTATGGATTCTGCTAAGGAGATGTGGGATGAAATCAGAAAGCTGATGGAAGGAACCAACCTAGGTTTGAAAACCAAGAAGGCAAGCACTCTCACTGCCTATGATTCCTTCAAGGCTAGACCCGGTGAACCTCTGCATGAGACTTACAACAGATTTGTTAAGCTGGTGAATGATCTGAGAAAGATCAATGTGAACAAAGCTAACATGGAGCTGAACATACGGTTTCTATCAAGTCTGAACCCTGAATGGAAGAGGACAGTGAAGAATGTGAGACAGAATCTGGATCTTGATGAAGTTGATCTCTACACAATTCATGACCATCTACAGCAATTTGTGAATGACACTGCAGAGCCTGAAGAAAACAGAATTAATGATCCACTTGCTCTTGTGCTGGAAACTCAAACAAGAAGTACAGCTAAGATGCAAAGGAAGAAGAAAGCTGCAGTCGTGTCTGAAGATGAAGAAAGCGATGAAGAAGTAGACGTGGAGTCGGAGCTGGTAGAGCTGCAGAAGAAAATGGCGCTCTTAACCAAGCAATTCAATAAGAAGTTTGTGAAGAAGAGTACTTCATCCAACAAGCTGAGAACTTCCTCATCCAACTACAAGCCGAAACAGCTTGAGCAAAATTCCTCAGAAAGAGCTGTTGCAGCAGAAGAAGCTCCCAAGTGCTTTAATTGCGGAAAGGCTGGACATCTGATCAAAGATTGTCGCCTACCAAGAAGAAGGGACTTCAACTATTATAAGCAGAAGATGCTCATGAACAAGCAGAAGATGTTCATGACAAAGCAAGAAGATGAAAATGCTGCAATGCTCGCTGAGAAGGACCATTGGATGGAGGATAGTTCTTCAGATGAGGAAGAAGAAAACTTGGCTTTGATGGCAATCGTGGAGAAAGATGAAAGAAAGGGTGATGCTGCGATCCCCGGTGATGATGATACTGAAAGCCCAAACAGCAATGTAAGTCCTACTAAAAACTCATGTTCTTGCAAATGCAAAAATCATTCTTTAAAAGAAAAGAACAAGATTATTAAGGAGCTTGAGACGAGACTTGATAACAATCACAAAGTTTTACTTAAGAACTTGCATAAAAATGCCTGTCTTACTTTGAAACTTGATGAGTCAACGAAAAAGGTAGAAAAATTGACCTTAGAAAAGGATAAGTTGGCACTTAGGACAACTGAATTGACTAGTGAACTGCGTAACACCAAGACAGAGCTTAATCAAACAATTGAACTAAAAAGAGTCTTACATGAGCAAAGAAGTGCGCTTTATAGGAAAATCAAAGAGCTTGAGGATTTGTTAGCTAAGCGTGATCAAACTGAACAAACAATTTTCTTGAATCAACCCAAGGATACCCGTTTCTATAATTCCAAAGAAGGTCTTGGTCTATCGAATCCCTGTAACCTGAAAAAGGTCAAATGTAAACAACTATATGATGTTAATTACATGGGATTCGGTCTAACCAAACTTATGCACTTTACGGCTGCAAAAGAAACGGAGGAACTTGAGGCTGAGAAAAGAACAAACACAACAAAAGCTCAAATCTCTTTTGATTATTCTGCTTTGAACAAAAGTTATGCTACAGCTGAACCTGTCTTTTCTTCTGATGAATGCGTGAGTCTTTATCCTTCTGAAAAGGAAGCTGTTTCTGATTTGGAACCTCCCTCAAACTCACATTCTGAGGTTGATGAACCATACATTCCTCCTCTCATTAAAAAATTTGAAAATCTACACATTTCTCTTGAAAATCAAAGAAAGAGTTTTGAAGAAGAAAGGAAGAGTTTTGAGAGTGAGCGGGAAAAATTATTGAGTGAACTTACTCTTTTGAAAGAACAGTCTCAATCAAACACAGCCTCCCAATCTACAAGCAGTACAGACTCAACCATTGATCATAACCACAAAATTCCCAACATTTTTGAAAATCCATCTGCTCACTCCAAGTCTCCTTCGGTTACAGGAACCAAAGTGAGTCGGAGATGGGAGAAGAAAGAGGAGTGGAGGAAGAAACGAAGAGAGGTTGCTGAAGGAAAGAAGAAAATATTTTTGGGAAATAAGAAGTCCTGTTCTAGCGCAATGTTTTATTCTAAAAATAATTGTAACTCTTGCTCTGTTAAGCATGTTTGTACTCATAATTCAGTCCTGAGTCCCAAGCTGAATGTTTTTAAGATTAATGACAAACCTTGTTCATCATCTGATTATGTCAATGATTGTACTGGCAGTTTTACAAGTTCTGATTTTGATAGTGATGTGAATAATGTGAAATGGAGAAGGAAGAGTGAACATAAGACTGAAAGGAAATCTGAGAATGAATTTGTTGAGGGTTATTATGACTTTTTGCATTTAAAATACCCCTCCGAATTCATTCAAAGAAACATCTGAAAAGACTCTCCAAAGAAGAAATTTTTAAGCCATATCTTAACCAACATCCATTCACTCACTATGATCATGTCTCATCTCCTCCTTCAATTAAGCAGAAATGGTTACCCAAATCTGAATCTGAACATGAAAAGGTTCAAACTTTGACTGAAAAAGCTGTTGACCTTGGATCACAGCTCAAAGAAAAATTTAAAAAGATGTTTTTGATTAATAAGGAAGGACCCATCCTACGGTGGGTACCTAAGAAAACTTAATTGTTTTGCAGAACGGTCATGTGTGGCACTTGGATTCTGGCTGCTCAACCCACATGACCGGAATAAAACACCTGCTGAGCAACTACACTTCATGCTACGGAGGAAATGTGAGATTCGGCAACAACGCATCGTCTCCTATTCTTGGATATGGAGACGTCATCTGTCCGAATGTCACAGTAAGGGCTGTCTCCTACGTGAAAGGACTGAAACATAACTTGCTGAGCATTGGACAATTTTGTGATAGCGGGATGGAAGTGAAGTTCAAATCTAGACAATGTTGTGTGATAGACAGCTATGGAAACACATTATTAACGTGTAACAGGATATCAAACCTGTACACTATTGATCTGAAAAGTGTTCAATCAACTTCTTCCATCTGCCTGTTGTCCAAAGCTTCCTCTGAGCAAAACAGCCTGTGGCACAGACGCCTATCTCATCTGAACTTCAAACAACTGATCTTTCTGTCCAAGAAGAAACTTGTGAAAGGGCTGCCTACTCTGAAGACTTCCGCTGACAACCACTGTGGTGCCTGCAAATTAGGCAAAATGGCAAGGAGCTCTCACAAGTCAAAACAAATTCCATCCTCCTCTCAAGCATTACAACTGATACACATGGATCTGTGTGGACCAATGAGAGTACAAAGTATCAATGGACGGAAATACACTTTAGTCATTGTGGATGATTACTCTCGATACACATGGACCAAATTCTTGAGAACAAAAGATGAAGCAACAAAAACCATCATAACCTTCATCAGGACAATTCAAAATTTCCTTCAGAAGAGTGTTCAAGTGGTGAGAACAGATAATGGAACCGAGTTCAAAAATCAATGCCTTACTGATTTCTTTGAATCTCAGGGTATTACTCAACAGTTCTCTGCGGCAAAAACTCCTCAACAGAACGGAGTAGTTGAAAGAAAGAACAGAACTCTTGTTGAAGCAGCACGCACTATGCTCATACAATCCAAACTTCCTCACTTCATGTGGGCAGAAGCCATCAACACTGCGTGCTTCACTCAAAATCGAACCACTATTCACAGGCGCTTCAACAAGACCCCCTATGAAATTCTTTTCAACAGAACTCCTGACATATCATTTTTCAGAGTTTTTGGCTGCAAGTGTTTTGTTCTGAATGATAGAAGTGAAAGAAGCAAGCTCGATCCAAAGGCCAAAGAAGGTGTGTTTATTGGCTACTCAACGCAATCCAAAGCTTATAGAATCTACTTGAGGGATCGACGAACTGTCATAGAGAGTGTACATGTTGCATTTTATGAAATGGCAGATTTTGCATCTGAACACTTCTTGACAGAACCCACTCTTTCTGAACATCAAAATTCTGATGGAGCTGAAGCAACTGAGCAAACATCTACTAAACGTGCGATTCTTGATTCTCTCTTTGAACACTTCTATGAGAATCCACGTAACACAAATCCACAGCAAAGGACTGCACCAACAACAGAACCTACAGCACAGATGCCACTTTTGCTTGATCTTACTGAAAATGAAGAAGATGCTTTCTCTCAATCCGATCATGAAGATCCAGAAGATCATCACACAGAAGCAACACAAGCAACGGCATCAACACAAATCTCACCAGAAACACAAACAACAACTCCTGCTGAATCAGTGCACTCTACACCTCAACAAACATCATCTAATATCTTTGAGGACCCGGATCACCCCATCATAACTCCAATCCCTCTAGCACATGAGCGGAAGTGGACGAAGGCACATCCTGTTGAACAAATAATTGGAGATCCGAGTCGTGGAGTATGCACCAGAACTGCAACAGCCAATGAATGTCTCTTCTCCTGCTTTATCAGTCAGTCTGAACCAACGAAAGTTGCTGACGCATTAAGTGATCCTTATTGGGTAATTGCTATGCAAGATGAGCTCAATCAATTCAGCAGAATGAATGTATGGACACTTGTGCCTAAACCACAGAAGAAAACCATTATTGGCACAAAGTGGGTCTTCAAAAACAAGCGAGATGAAGATGGAATCATTGTGAGGAACAAGGCAAGGTTGGTTGCCAAGGGATACAATCAACAAGAGGGCATAGACTACGATGAGACTTTTGCACCCGTAGCAAGAATTGAAGCTATCCGCCTCTTTCTTGCTTACGCAGCACACAAGAACTTCACAGTCTATCAAATGGATGTGAAGACGGCTTTTCTGAATGGTATTCTTGCTGAAGAAGTCTATGTCGCTCAGCCTGAAGGATTTATAGATCCAAGATTTCCTGATCATGTGTATAAACTGAATAAAGCACTGTACGGATTGAAGCAAGCACCGAGAGCCTGGTATGATGCACTGACAGACTTCTTAACAGAATCAGGCTTCTCAAAAGGAAAGATTGATACAACTTTGTTCATCAAGCGTCAAGACAATGATATTCTTCTAATTCAAATCTACGTTGATGACATCATCTTTGCTTCCTCCAATCCTGATCTATGTAAGCAGTTTGAAGAGCTGATGAAAACAAAGTTTGAAATGAGCATGATGGGAGAATTGAACTTCTTTCTTGGTCTGCAAGTGAGACAGCTGTCAGATGGGATTTTCATCAATCAATCAAAATACATTCTGGACAGGCTGAAGAGATTCAATGTTGAAAGTACTGCATCCATAAGAACGCCTATGTCCCCCAACAATAAGCTTGACTCAGACACCACCGGGAAACCAGTCGATGCTACTCACTATCGGGCTATCATTAGATCTTTGCTGTATCTTACCTCCAGCAGACCTGACATTATGTTCTCCACATGCTTGTGCGCGCGTTTTCAAGCTAATCCCAAAGAATCTCACCTCTCTGCTGTGAAAAGAATCTTGAGATACCTAAAAGGCACAGTCAATCTGGGTCTGTGGTATCCCAAGAACTCAGGTTTTGACCTAATTGGATATACTGATGCTGACTTTGCTGGTTGTCGGATGGATCGGAAGAGTACGTCGGGAAGTGCTCAATTCTTAGGAGAGAAGCTAGTCTGCTGGTCCTCCAAGAAGCAGAACTGCGTGTCAACTTCTACAGCCGAGGCAGAATACGTTGCGGCTGCTAGTTGTTGTTCACAAATTCTATGGATGAGGACACAACTCAGAGACTATGGCTTCCTATTCAACCATATTCCCATCTACAGTGACTCCCAAAGTGCAATCGCCATAACCAGCAACCCCGTTCATCACTCGCGCACCAAGCACATTGACCTGCGGTATCACTTCATCAAGGACCATGTGGAGAAGGGAGATGTTGATTTATACTTTGTTAGCACCGAGCTTCAACTGGCTGACATATTTACTAAGGCATTGGATGAAAAGAGATTCCAGTTCTTAGTATCTAAGTTAGGCATGTTGAATCTCGATCCTATGTAGTTGTGTTATCTCCATGGTCTAAATAAAAAGTGTGTGTGTGTGAGGTTCGCGTTGCATGTGTTGAGGGAGAGAAAAAGGGAGAAAACAGAAAAGGGAGAAAATAAGAGAGAGAGGAATACTTTGAGGGGGAGAAAAGAAGAAAATCAAAAAAAAAAGTGTGTGTATGTGGAAGAAAATAAAAAAAAAGGAGTGTGTGTATGTGTGAGAAAATCAGAAAAGAAAGAAAAAGAGTGTGTGTGTGTGTTTTTCATTTTTTTCATGCACAATTTGAGGGGGAGTTTTTTTTTTGTACATAAATAAATCTTTGGGACCCAAAATAATTTTTGAAACAAAACCAGGTCCCATTTCAAACTTTTGGGCCCAGAACACTTCGCGCAAGGCCCAAATGACTTTCTCGCGTATAAAAGAGACTTCGAGAACCAGAATACCCATTTTCTCGCAATCTCAGTTCTCGAAGTCCAAGAGCAAAAATGTTTTCGCAAACCTTCTTCACAACTCATCTCAAATCCATCAAAAGGTGGTATTTAAGTTCTCGATCTTTAAGGGCATCAATAAAACGATTTTCGAAAACAATGCAATGGTTCTCGACATCAACTTTAGAAAAATCTCGAAAAGTTGTTTATCGAGAACTAATTTTCTCGAACCAAGAACATGGAACTCGAAAAGTTTTTTCTTCATTGATTATCATTATGTTGTGTTAAAATTGCAGGTGGTTCTCGACATTTCTTCTGAGTACGAACTCGAGAAATCTATTTTCTCGATGTTTAGAACTCGAGATCATCTTCTCGATATTTTGATTTTCGAGGGACGGTTCTCGATGTTAAACCTCGAAAAGACACTTTTCGATGTTTAATACCGAGAACCTACTTCTCGATGTTTGAAATACTGAGAAGAGGTTCTCGATACTAAACCTCGAGAAAAGGGTTCTCGATGTTTAAATCTCAAAAAGAACTTTTCGATACTCCCATATTGAGAACCAAGTTCTCGGTATCTGAGTATCGAGAAGAGCTTCTCGGTATTTAAACATCGAGAACCTACTTCTCGATACTCAAATCTCGAGAAGATGGTTCTCGCAGTTGGTACTTAGAATATTTTTTTGGTTCCACCTTTTCACACCTGATCTGAAAAATTGCAAAAACAGAACAAAAATAAAATTTTTCATTTGAACAAAGTGCTGACCCAATTTCTTCAGCTTATCATGTCAGGAACAGCCAAGAATACACAATCAAGCAGTGAACTGTACCCAAAAGAGAACTGGGTCCCACTTTATGACAACAACTTCCAATTGGACCTGAAGCTTTTCAAGTGTCAGGACCCAGTCATTCTCTCCATCCTACAGAAACACTACCTTTGGACTGCATTCAACGAAGCTAAACCAGTACCAATGGTATACCTGCAGCAATTCTGGGGCTGTATGCGAACTGAAAGCAAGAAAGATCGGTCTAAGATCATGACCAAGCTGAATAATGTAAGAGCGGTGCTGACACCCTCTACAATAAGGGAGACTCTGAATCTCCCGGTGCTCCAGAACTATGCACCGCTTCCCTCCAATGAAGATCTAATCACAGACATGAAGAAGCTGGGGTATGAAGGTTCGTTACCCCTGATCTTAAACTTCACCATCTCAAACCTGCCCCACCCGTGGAAGAGTCTGTTCGGCCTGGTGAACAAGTGTCTATCTCCTAAGCACGCCGGACATGACAAGTGCAACAAGCAGATCCTACAAATCTTCCATGGGATCGCATATGACAAACAGTACGACATGGCCCAGCTCTTCTGGACAGAGCTGATGGACCAAGTGAAGATGAAGGAGAACAACAAGGGGAGCACTATTCCCTACGCTCGGTGGCTGGCGCTGATGATCCACAACATGTTGGAAGCCACCCCTACAATCCCTAAGCATAAGGAAGACAAGCACTTCGCTGCGCCCAAGCTCAAATACTTCCAGAGGGACAGCAACAAAGCTGAAGCACTGCCTATTCCGGACTCCCTGCTTGATCTAGCAAACCCGAGGGATAAGGCAGTCATCGACTACAAAGAGTCATTGAAGAGAACGGTTCCTATGGTTCAGCAAAACCCAGCTGGACCTTCCCAAGGGACCAAGCCAAGTGAGGGTAGTAAGAAGAAGAGAGCCCCGCCACAGAAACCAGTGGCAACCCGGCCTAATGATGATCAGTCTGCTAACTCTTCCGAGAGGACCCAGACTGCTGAGGGCCACCCTATCAATGCTGAGGACACTGTCGATGAACCATCAAGCCAGGCCCCTTCGAATAAGGCTGGTGGTGAGGCCTCCGATAGCATGGCCAAGGGAAATGAGCGGAATGATGATGATGATGATGTAGATGATGATGATGACATGGAGGGAGTCCTGATCAGCAACAGGAAAAGAGCCGGAAAGAGAGCCATTCCGATAGACTCCGACTCCTCATCGGACAATGAAGAGGTTGCTCACATGTCCCGACCACTTAAGGGCATTGTCATAAGTGAGCAACGCTCAAAACAGAAAAGTGACAAATCTGCATCATCACAGCCTAAGAAGAGGCTCAGAAAGAAAAGTGCAGTGGAGGAGGAGTTGGCACTGTACGATGACTGCGACACCTTTGTCACCATAGACCGAACCACGCCCCTAGGAGCAGGAGCTGACCTTGTCGGTTCCCGGGTAGAAGTCGCAGCATCCGGTTCAACTGCGCATGCACAGCCATCTCCCATCCACTCTCCAGTCTCCCAACAGACTGGGGTTTCAATAACTCAAGGGGAACTTACACCGACCTCACTGATTCCTTCCGAATCTGCTGAGAGACTTAGTGGTCAACAGCCCCGGACCACTACCCCCATCCGTTCTATCACATCGAGTCTAGGTGTCACCATTCCTACATTTTCACATTTTTCTAGGACACCTACACTATTCACTGCACATACAGGTGCACTCACCCTGAATGCAACGACCGGAGTGCAAACTATGATGGTCGGAAGCCCTGCTACGCCAACAATGCCTCGATCATTGAACGCAGGCCACACATCAGCTATCTTCACTGATGCTGTGACAATAGTTACAACCCCTGTAACTGGTACCATTATCCCCGAAGACATTCTCGTATATCTGAATAGCTTTCTAGAGTCTACCATTAAGCCATGGGTGCATGAAGCAATAACCGCTAATGCACAAGACTCTGGAAGTACCCCAGTTGTTCAGGATATACCACCCAAACCTCAAACAACACAGCCCCCAACCATTTCCATTCCTATTTCCAAACCTTTAGCCATAGAAAACCAACAACCATCCACATCAAGGGGAACCCAGGATACAGAACTAGTATTCTCCCCTACAACGACCAAACCCAACCTAACAACTGTACCCTTCGAGGATCTTGTAGCTGAGATCTACGACCGTATACTAGACATGGAAGAAGGCAACCTCACCCCTCTTCAAAAAGCCCTTCTCCATGCTCTAGATACACAGAACACATGCCGTGACAGTCTCCGTGGCGCTAAACGTTCACATGAGGATCCTGATGATTCAGATTCTCATGAGGGGGAGAACAAGCGCCCGCGGATACTTGAGCATGTTGCTTCTACTAGCCAACCCTCAAAGCCAAACCAACCCTCCACCTCTACCAATGAGCAACCCACTACTTCAGCCAGCCATAAATCCCTAGCCACTCTTTCTAGCATGGTCGAGCTAGACATAACATCCCGAGGTGCATCTCCTATAGATGTTAACCAAGGACGGAATGGAAGTCCTGATGATGCTACCACGAGTACATCTTCCTACTCAGGCCATCAGTTAGAACCTAGTTCGAAACTGATGTCAACGGGCAATCCTGAGGATCCCGGTGTTTCACTTTCTCAGCCAAGGGAGGATTGGCCGCATGTAACGAAGTATAGAGGTCTGGTCTCTTCGCAAGAGCATCGTGTTGAGATAATTGAGGATCCCTGCAAGTCTTACCAGGATCCCGATGCTACGCCAGACATATCGCCACAGCAGCAGCAGAATCCCTCCAGCCAACACGATGATCAAACACCCGATGAACTTGAAGAAATTCTTGTTTATGACAAATGGCCCCGCCAGTGGACAGAATGGGATGATCTTAGAGTGGAGGCGGAGCAGTACGAAATGTGTCGAAGTTGGCAGCTCAGAGAGTTTCTCAATAAATATCATGCACAAATGATTGGACTCGACAATGATGAGATAAAAGAAGGAGAAAAATACAAGGAGCCTAAATCTGTCATGAAACAAAAGACTACTCCGAAACCCCTGGACAGTGTCAGGATTAAGACTCCCTTTCTGGAAGAAATCAAAGAACGAATTTGGCGCACACCTGAGAAGATCAAGACCTACAGAGAGCTCAGGATGCGTGGCATCAATCACCTCAAAGGAAGAGACAGAGGTGGAAACTTGTACATGCTCGGACACAGATCCACAGGAGAACGACGACAAACTTTGAATCATAATCTTGCCACAAGCGGATGTCCAGTACAAACAATCCTGAAAATAACAGAAGAATACTTGGAGAAGATCAAATTCATGGTCTTTCACCTACAGAGAACTGATGGATCAACATTCACCTGTCAAGAAAATGATTTCTTTCTGTTACATATGGACGACGTCTATCAAATGTTTATGAGATGCAGAGAGCTACCAGTCCATAAAGATAGACTTGCAAAGGAAGGTTTTGAAGCCATAAAAAGGTTCATGATGAGACAAATTCGTTATCATGGAGGTCATGATCTTCAGATGGGCCTGGAAATGAATTATCCCAAAGTGAATCTAACAAAGCCAGACCTTGACAGACCAGGGATAGAAGACTTCCCAGAAGATCACATCTTTGACAACCCAGTCTCGGTCATCTATCTGAATCATGAAGGAAAGAAGCGGCTTTTGTTTGTCAGTGAAATAAACAAATATTGCGATGGGACACTAAAGATCATCAGAAATAGATTGCAATCAAAAAGGGAAGAACTCGTCAAGAAGTCAACAGAAGCTACAAAGGATGAACTCAGGGAGCTGGAAAGAACAGAAGATGTCCTAAAAGCCATAAAGACACAACTTGAGAACAGAAATTCACTCAGGAGCTATGAGCACGCGCTAAACCTCAGAAAGAATTATTATAAAGCTCAAAAGTGAAGAGAAGAAGAAGCAAGACGGCACTTGATCACAAAGGGGGAGATTGTTGAGGAAAAATATTAATTGTGATCAAGCTTGTCTGATGTCTTGTTTATTTATCTAGAATAGATTAATGTTTAATGTATTTATGATGTAATAAATCCAACTAAGGGTTTAAGGCCCAAAAAGGCCTAGGCCCAGAGTTCTAGGTTACCATTCTCGGTACCTGTACCTGCGCCTATAAATACGCGTACTTGTGGTACAGGACCAAGAATAATCAGCAATACAGTACTATTTTATTCTCTAAAAGGTTTTCATACTTCTCGATAGTATAGCGTAAGGCTCTATTGCTCTTAGATTGATCATATCATTATCTAGACCTTACCTATATTGTTATAGATCGTATTTTGCTGTTCAATACATCCTTATTTTGGGACCAACAATCATGATATTATGAGAAATGTAAATAGATATCAGTCGTTTCCGGACAGAGGCAAAATGCCTAGAAAAAGCGAATAGCGGCCACCGATTAATTCTAACCAATATCGCTATGATGAAGATGAGTAACAATAATGCACAGAGATGGTTGGATAACATTGGCTCTTAATCTCTTTAATCTTAGAACACAAATACAAGAAAATCAGACAATAAAGAGAGGGTGGTTTCTTATAAACACAAAGTATACTAATATCCAACTCTAGTGTACCAAAATACTTACTCCGTATTACAGAGTAATATACCAAAAACAGTAACATTCCTCATTCAGCTTTATAAGACGAAAGATAAAGTAACTTGTAATTGTCTTAACTCTTAATGTATAGTCTACTCTCAGATTAAACACAGGGGCAGGCGTATGAATTAACTAATGGGAGTGATGGACAATCTACCCGGGGGGTATCTTATCCGAGGGGTTATTGCGGAAATAACTAGAGAGAAGTCAGAGTAAATAGGAGGAGAGAGATTCGATTTATTAAATGAACTCGAGATGTGAGATCTGGGATCGTTTACAAGTAGAAATGGACTGCTATTTATAGCAGCAATAAATGCGATGAGAGCACACGTGTCAGCAATCCAACGGCCGAGGGGTCACATCAATCGGGGTGGCACCGGCCATCGCACGTTCCCCGCATTAAATGCGGTGGGTGGATGTGACGTCGCATTAAATGCGGTGGTTGGCTGTCTCCAAATGGAATCTTCGATGATTGAGTCCGTTTAGCCGAAGGCTCCTCGCGTAGCCGAGGGCTTCGTGTGGACGAAGGCACTGTGTATGGCCGAAGGCTTCATGTATGGCCGAAGGCTTTATGTATGGCCGAGGGCTTCATGTATGGCCGAAGGCTTCATGTATGGCCGAGGGCTTCATGTATGGCCGAAGGCTTCATGTATGGCCGAGGGCTTCATGTATGGCCGAAGGCTTCATGTATGGCCGAGGGCTTCATGTATGGCCGAGGGCTTCATGTATGACCGAGGGCTTCATGTATGGCCGAAGGCTCCTCGCGTAGCCGAGGGCTTCGTGTGGACGAAGGCACTGTGTATGGCCGAAGGCTTCATATATGGCCGAAGGCTTCATGTATGGCCGAGGGCTTCATGTATGGCCGAGGGCTTCATGTATGGCCGAGGGCTTCATGTATGGCCGAGGGCTTCATGTATGGCCGAAGGCTTCATGTATGGACGAGGGCTTCATGTATGGCCGAGGGCTTCATGTATGGCCGAGGGCTTCATGTATGGCCGAAGGCTCCTCGCGTAGCTGAGGGCTTCGTGTGGCCGAAGGCCCTGTGTAGCCGAAGGCTTGGTTCAGCCGAGGGCTTCCCTGGTGCCGAGGGCTCCTTTTTTCTGCCGTTTTCTCCCAGTAGCTTCGCATGGTCGAACATGGCGGTTCTGTGAGTTTTGGAGCCTTCGGCCAAGGAGGCCGAAGGCACCCCTGTGTGTACTGTGGGCTTCTTGACACTTGGGCCGCCGAATCTTGGGCCTCCTGAGCTCCTTGGGCTTGTTGGGCTTGTGATAGATTAGTAGGAGTCTGTGGGCCGGGGGTTCCCGGGCCATATACTCCATCAGGAGTCCCTCACTCCTTTTGCCGAAAGGTACTTGAGGGAAAAGGAGTAATTGTGTTGATTCTCCCGAAGGCTTCATCGTTTTGTTGGGTGCCTTTGACTGATCACTTATCTTCTGCTGTTAGCCGAAGGCTTCCCTCAGTCCCCCACATGTCGAGGGTTTTCTGAGGGAAGCATAAATAATATTTGTATGTGTTGTGATGAAGGCTGCTTCATCATTGTCAGTGACTTTGTGGAAAGTTTCTGACATTCTGCTTTGCCGAAGGGTGTAATGGTGTATGTACCCGAGGGCGACATGTGTTATTTGTAGATTTCTTGCATGTGGGAATTTTTGTTTTTAGTCATGTGTGATATCTTTAGGCCGAAGGCAAGTTCGGGCTGGAGGAGTCTTATTGTGATGTATTGACCCGAGGGCTATATGTGTGAGGGGTTGATAATATGTGATAAGCCGAAGGCTTATATGGCTCTTGCTCGAAGGCATAGGAACCCGAAGGAAACTGTTGTCTGTGTGCCGAAGGGTGCTAGCTGAGGCCACTTCTCAATATAGCCGTTAGAATGTTACCCGAAGGCTTCATGTATGGTGGGAGGCTTCATGGCCGAGGGCTTCATGTATGACCGAGGGCTTCATGTATGACCGAGGGCTTCATGTATGGCCGAAGGCTCCTCGCGTAGCCGAGGGCTTCGTGTGGACGAAGGCACTGTGTATGGCCGAAGGCTTCATATATGGCCGAAGGCTTCATGTATGGCCGAGGGCTTCATGTATGGCCGAGGGCTTCATGTATGGCCGAGGGATTCATGTATGGCCGAAGGCTTCATGTATGGACGAGGGCTTCATGTATGGCCGAGGGCTTCATGTATGGCCGAGGGCTTCATGTATGGCCGAGGGCTTCATGTATGGCCGAAGGCTCCTCGCGTAGCCGAGGGCTTCGTGTGGCCGAAGGCCCTGTGTAGCCGAAGGCTTGGTTCAGCCGAGGGCTTCCCTGGTGCCGAGGGCTCCTTTTTTCTGCCGTTTTCTCCCAGTAGCTTCGCATGGTCAAACATGGCGGTTCTGTGAGTTTTGGAGCCTTCGGCCAAGGAGGCCGAAGGCACCCCTGTGTGTACTGTGGGCTTCTTGACACTTGGGCCGCCGAATCTTGGGCCTCCTGAGCTCCTTGGGCTTGTTGGGCTTGTGATAGATTAGTAGGAGTCTGTGGGCCGGGGGTTCCCGGGCCATATACTCCATCAGGGAGCATATGCCCAAATGAACTCTAAACTTTTAATGTAAATATATGCAAATATATCCAATAAAATTGAATTGATTTAATTTTATTTAGTGACATTGTTAAAGTGATCGTGACTACAAAAAAAACGTTTTTGATACTCCCTCCGTCCCGCTAAGATTGTTTCGTCTTTTCTTTTCAACCCTTCCCACTAAGCTTGTCTCATACCAAAATCGGTAAAGTTTGAGTGGTTCTAAAAACAATTACTTCGTTCTTACGTTATCAATTTAATATCAATTACATAAACTAACTTTTCTTAATAATCACACATCCTCCTCTTGTCCCAATGTCAGTAGGATGGAATAAGTAGTATCATTTAGTACTGATTACTGAAATTGATATTGATTTTGTCAGTTGTAATAGTTTCAGTCGAAATAGCAACACAATTTTGAATGATTGACTAATGAAGTTGTGATGGAACATTTTCAGAAATGAAAACTCGTAGAGAGGAGTTACAATAAAATGTAATATTCTGTATTTTGCTAATATTAGATTATTTCAACATTAGCTCTTTTCATGCACAATTTAAGAAAAATCACACATTCCATTCATAAAATCCAAGTAATAAAAACAATAAAAGAAATCCTTTTGTTTTTATGTTTTGTATGCCTCACTAATGAACATGATAGCAATTTTTAGTACAACGTTTCAATCTATGCCCCACATAGATTAAATGTAAAATTCCAAATTAGGTGTAATTATTAAATTGAAATGAATAAACTAAATATATATATATATATAGAAGAGATTGAACAAAGTGCAATGAAGAGACGGCATGTACAAGATGCTGGATAATGGAGTTTTAACGGAGGTAACGGATGAGTTTTTACACCTAAAAGTCTAAAGTACAATGGTCAGACCATATTGTACAACCATTGTTGCTTTGTGTTATACCAACACAATTTATATGTCAAAAATACCCTAACCTTCATTGGTGTTTATAAATTTTTAAGATATTATATAAGAGAGTATAACGGTAATTAGGAGTCCTAATTAGAGAATTATTAACAAATAATCTTATTTTCAGAATAAAAAAACATAATTCATTACTGGAAGTAATGATTAATACAAGGAGGAACCACATATAGCCAAGTACGCAGTCTACAAATGACATTGAATCCAATTGCCTGGTTAAATACCCGCAACTGCAGATGATAGCGTCTGCATAATAAAAGTCATTAGTGAGAGAATTAAGAAGATTACACACATTTAAAGTACATTCGATTAGCTTTTAGTTCTATTTAACTCAAAGTAATTATTATTACTAAATTGTAAATGTACAACCTAAACATGCCCGCCGCCCGCGACAAAAAAAACTAGGAGTGAGCATAAAAATCGAACCGAACCGATACCGAACCGGCCTGTAATGGTACCGAACCGAATATCGGGTATTTAAACGGTTCTATAGAATTTAATCCCGAACCGAAACCGTACCGCTTCAAACGGGTACGGGACCGGTCCTAGATTTTGAGAACCGAAAAATACCGGACTGAACCGTTCAAAAATAATGCCTTTGAGATTTTTATATTTTTCAATACCAATAAATATATTTTATAGACCAACAATTTTATAGATACATGTGTGTTATATAAATATTGTTACTTTTTCCTCTTAGATGATTTATGTTATATTTGGTATATATATAATGAAAGAATGCAAAAGTTTTAAAAATCATTAATGACTATTAATTTACAGTAATGTAGGGTTTATGACGTTTTGTTGTATCATATTTGCGTACTTTTACAACTAAAGTAATATGGTTTGAATCTTAACTCTTACGGTTCAACTATGAATTAAACTAGAACTTATATTCAACCTAAAACAAAAAAAAAGAATGCTAAATTTTTCTATTATTTTCAACAATTTAATGATATTCTTTTTATATTGGGTTTTTTACAAGGATATTACTAAAATAAAATATATTTACATAAATATGACTATTCATTACTACAATGTGGTGTTGTGGTAACTTAAGCTCAAAACTTGAACATGAATTACTATGATTTCATTACTACTCTAGTCACTAGTCATATTTTTGTAAATCATCTTTATTTTGGTCATATTTATGTAATTATTTCTTTTATATTTTCACATGAATTTAATAAAGATGATATTATACTAGTGTATTGTTGTTTTGCTATATTTTTACTTAATTGTGTTACACTATTTGAGTATTTGTGAATTTAAATACAAAAATGTCAACCTCTTGAATCATTTCTAGTATTTAGTATGCACTTTCTTGTATTTTATTAACATTTCATGTGAATTAGCCGGTGTGATGATATATACTAATTGCAATATTTGTCCAAATGTTTCGGTATGTGTTTGACATTGTACCGAACCGTTTCGTACCGTTCCGAAACGACATGGTATCAAATGGTTCCAATCTTAGAACCGGACCGTATTGAACTGTTATAAATCTCACAGGTATACTACGGATTTTGCTAAATTACCGGACCATTCTGGACCGCGCCCACCCCTAAAAAACCAGCCTAATTCTATGCTATTCCTCTGGTTGAACACTGGAATTCATTAGACTAGGCTGATATACAATCTAACCAATTAACTCACTTTAATTACGGAGTAGTGAAAAACTTGATGAAAGCAATCAGTCGGATATAGCATAAAATAGTTACGTACTAGGCCAAGGTGGGGCCATCCCGCCATTAAAGACTTTTCTCCCCTCTTTGTCTCCTGCCCCATTATTAGATGTGAATAGTTGCCTGCTAAGCTCAAAAGATTAGTCAATACGTCAAACAAAAGCGCTTTGTCTTTCTTTACTTTCCATCAGCTTCCGCCAAACCTCTTCATAGCATTCAGGCCCCCTCCTCCCTCTCTCTCTCTCTCTCTCTCTCTCTCTCAGAGATTGATCAGATTCTAATCAGGAAAGAGCTGCATTTTTTTCTCTCCAGAAAACTTAAAAGAGGTGTGTCCTTTCTCAGTTCAAATTTGATGTGTTTTTCTTCTCTTTAATTTCTACAGCGTGTTGCTCTTGTGGTATCAGCAGACTGTCTTAGTATTCTTGGGTAATCAAAGAAAAATAAAACCATTTTGGAAAAAAAGTTCCCTTTTTTATTTTTCTGTCAGTTTTACTGTATAGATCTTCTATTTTCACACTTCTTTGGAATGGTTTACAGAGAAAAGATAGAGCTGGTGAAGAAGATAAGCAGTAAAAAGTTGGTCTGTTCTGATGGGGATTTGCTTGAGTTCCAGAATCAAAGCTGAAAGCCCCCCTAATTCAGGTGACTACATTTAGTCCTCTCTCTCTCTTTTTCAAAGTTTCCTACTTCAGTTTTACTGCGCATTATCATTCTATTTAACTAAAGCTTTTTCACCAATTATCAACATTCTTTTCAAAGTGTCCTTATCTGCTGTATATTTCATGTTTGAGCTACAATTAAATTGGAAATCCTCTTCCCCTTTTCACTCTTTTTTCCCAGGATTGGAGATGGGTATGATGGCACATTTGACTTAGAGATCTGCATTTGATACACAATATTTATTTATTTATTTACTTATTTATTTATTTATTTATTTATTTATTTGTAATTACATTTGTTCCTATTATATCTTTGCTTTGTTAAGTACTCCCTCTATCCAGAAATAAACTTCCTATTTTGTTTTCTGATCCTTAAATTAATCTTCCTGGTACTCAAGGAAAGAAAGATATGTTTCTTATTATTTCGCTCATTTATACTTATATTTCAACCTCATCATTTCTTTTCCAACTACTTTATTAATAGCTTGTCAAACTCAACCAAGAACTATGTTTTGGGACAGGGAGAGTATATCTTCATACTTTATAGCAGTTATTACTGCAAAAAGAACCTGCCGAGTTTATACTATACTGCATAATTTGTATATAGAAGGGTGATTCGATGCATTAAACCTTCTTTTATCAACATTCATGCCTTTTTAGGTGCCTAACTTATTATCTCATATGCTGTTCGACATAATTACATTTAGATCCTGCTGGAGTTTTTTCCTTCTACTTTTGTCTGAAAATGTCATTTATTTCATAAGGTCTGAGTTCAAAATATGGTAGCACTCAAGGGAGTAATTCGAGAAACTCAAGCAGCATGAATTCTGTACAGCCAACTCCTAGGAGTGAGGGAGAGATCTTACAGTCACCCAATCTGAAGAGCTTTACTTTCTCTGAACTCAAAATGGCCACCAAGAACTTTCGTCCAGATAGTGTACTCGGAGAAGGTGGGTTTGGCTCGGTTTATAAAGGCTGGATTGATGAAGACACTTTAACAGCAACTAAGCCTGGTAGTGGCATAGTGATTGCCGTGAAAAGGTTAAACCAAGAAGGTTTTCAGGGGCACAAGGAATGGCTGGTATGTTTTTAAACATATTTTCACGTGATTGGCAATATATATCGGGTTGGGTTCGAATAAAAATAAGTCTTCCCATTAAAGATGTGAATGAATCTAAGCCTTTAATTGTTTTAAAACGGAAGGGTTACATCAATTTTCACTAAAAACATGGTGAATTGTAAATATTTGAAACATTAATGTGCTACACTTTATGATACAAAATGCATCGTTTAATCGTGTACATATTGTTATGGTGGATTATTATGAATCAAAGAATATGAAAAATAAACATAAGAGAAGACAAACAGATTTAAAGTGGTTCAACAACATTGTGTTATCTACATCCACAAGCAGAAGGAGATCCAAATTTATTAGGAAGCTAGGTTTTCAGATTACATAATACATACAAAGCTTCACACACAATGTGTATAAAGTACTCCAAGTAAACCTTCAGCAAAATTGGCCCAAATTAATAGTTATTACTGCATACTATCAGGCCAGGGCGTCTCTGCCCCCGGACCCCAGGCCAGGCCGTGTTGCCTCTAGACCCTTGACTCTCACTGATCGTGCAACGAGTCCCTCGTACTTCCGCAAATAGTTTGTGATCAGATTCAAGACACAGTAACAAACATAAAATAGTTCACACATCATCATCCTCATTACCCCAGTGCCGCAAAGGCTCCCACCTACGGTGAGGTAGGGGGGGGGGGTCGGATGTACACATCCTTACCCTGTACTAAAGTACAGAGAGGCTGTTTCCGGATGACCCATATTGAAAATCGCATAAAAAATTGCATAGACTGACTGCTGCTTCATAACAAAGAATCGTAGACAATTTAGTGAGCCATTTTGCTTTATTCCATCATAAAATAGCTCACACGTGTGTTTAAAAATTTCGTCACATTTTGTATACACTGATTCATATTTCCAATAATACACCTTGTTTTAGACTTAGATTGATTTCGGCCATCTATTATTCCACACCATTGATCAAGATTAATTCTCATTTTTTTTCACTTCAGAAATACTACCTCCGTCCCAGTGGTCCCACTAATATTGTGAGACACCTAGAAATGAGAAAGTGGCACAATTTTTAAGAAAAATGGATGTCAATGGTTAGTACGTAGTATTAAATTTGTAAAGTATGAATAAAGTAGGAATCAATTAAAAACACACAAATATTACCAAATATGGTATGACGCAGACTTGGTGGGACAGACAAAAAGTTAAATGGGACAAAACCTGAAAACCAAATAATATATACTATCATATATAGTATGTGTGTGTCTGTGCATACATACAATTTAGTTTGGATAAAAAATATTTCTTAGATGAAAAAGAAAAAGTAATCTTGATCATTCTTGTGAAAAAGTAGATGAATGAGATCAATTTTTAAGTTTAAAATGTGGTGGCGTTTATGTAATTTAAAGGAACTTTTAACTAACATAAGCTACTGTAAGTGCAACAATGTATACAAAATGTCAAAATGTGCAATTGAACATTTTAGAAGTGCATTTGTATAGAAAATAAAACGTGTGTGAAATGTCATACTTTGTTGTACTACAGGCTGAAGTGAACTATTTGGGGCAGTTTTCTCATCCACATCTTGTGAAGTTGTATGGATATTGTTTGGAAGATGAGCATCGCCTCTTAGTGTATGAGTTTATGCCTCGTGGTAGTTTGGAGAACCATTTGTTCAGGAGTGAGTTGTCATTTCCCTTGAACATAACTTTTTCTCTGTTTAGGGTCATTTTGGATTGAGGGTGTTGGAGGGCTAAGTCTGTATATCTATGGTGTGTTTATTTAAGTTTCTGCTTCAAAGAATCTGAAAGAATAACATAGTACGTGATCATATAACATTTCAATCATCCCTTTTTACTTTTTAGAAACATTCTGTTTTTCAAGTATCAAGATATTGACCATGTCATTCACAGCTTTCCCCTCCAATAAAAACTCTCAATCCAATCAGACCTTTAGATGTCGTATATGTATTGCCTTGTTTAACACAGAAACCTTGGTTTGTTTAAATATCAGGGGGGTCATATTTCCAACCACTCTCTTGGTATCTACGTTTGAAAGTTGCTCTTGGAGCTGCCAAAGGGCTTGCTTTTCTACACTCTGCTGAATCTCAAGTTATATATCGTGATTTTAAGGCATCCAATATTCTGCTAGATTCAGTATGAGTTCTTTACTCCAGTTCCCATAAAATTGCATTCATTTATAGTCGACACATGCCCAACTTTTTTTCTTTCTCACTGTAGAGTTACAATGCCAAGCTCTCTGACTTTGGTTTGGCTAAAGATGGACCAACGGGTGATAAAAGCCATGTCTCTACAAGGGTCATGGGAACCTATGGATATGCTGCTCCAGAATACTTAGCCACAGGTATAGCTTATTCATTTATTATAGGCCCACATATTCATACCTATGCTTTGTCTGACCTCACTTAGGCCTAGTGTAGGTGCGCCTATGTTGCATGGATACTTGATGAGGTGGCATATCTATGTATTCGATACTCTCAAATATCTGTACTATAAGTTTCAGGGCATACAAGAATTTTCTTAAACCTTTCCGGAATTATTTGTTACCTAATAAACGGGCATTCACATACTCATGCTACATAGCTAGGTGGTGCTATATATGCCCCAATTTTCCACCTGCTATAGGCGAAATATGATGTGTTTACCTTTATGGAATAATTGGGTGCAGGTCACTTGTCTTCCAAGAGCGACATCTATAGTTTTGGAGTAGTCCTGCTTGAACTGTTGTCGGGCCGTAGAGCAATTGACAAGAACAGGCCATCTGGAGAACACAACTTGGTTGAATGGTCCAAACCATACTTAGGCAACAAACGCAGATTGTTCCGAATCATGGACAACCGTCTAGAAGGCCAGTATAAAGTGGAGGTTGCACAAAGAGTAGCCAATCTTGCATCAAGGTGTCTTTCAACTGAACCAAGGTATAGACCATCCATAGATGAGGTGGTCAAAGAACTTGAACAGCTTAAGGTGGAATCAAAGGATAAAGGGGGAAACTCACGTGCCAATGCGGGCAAAGCCTCTGGGCCCCGTAGAGGGAGGGATACTAATGCTTCGGTTGCTTATCCAAGACCGTCGGCTTCTCCTCTCTATGCCAAATAGCTTGGGACATCTCCAAGTGATCTTGACCGTTCATGTAACAACTCCACACGGTTCACTTTTGACAGTATGTGATCATCAGCTTAACTGTATAGTTATTTTTTGTTGAGTATATATAGATGCCGTCCATCTCCCAACGTATGGGCAGGACGGGTTGCCCACATGCATGTTATCTGGGGTGTAATGCAGGGCTCTAGGGTACCCAACTCTTGTTCATATTCCTTCTATGTTTGCTTTAGTTATTACTGCTTCCTATTATAATGACTGATAGCTCGTGTAACTGTGTGAGTGCATTGTTAAAACAGTGCAGTTTTTATGGCTCGTTTGGTTGACGAGAGTAATTATTCTAATCTTGGTTAGTCCGCAAGTAAAGATTCCTTTTTTGCTTAGTCCGCAAGGAATGGACAGTTCTATCATCTCTGAGTTCATATTTTCATGCAAAACAAAAAGATCTATCTCATTTGTGTCACTTTCAAGTTTCAAGTAAAAATACCTTTTTTGGTTGTCTTTCTTTTTATGTTTAACATTTTTTAATCATATTCGACTAAATTTTTGCCATGCACAATTTGTCAATATAGGCACATAAACTTTAAATATTCATTCCAATTTTATCGGATGTCCCCGAAGGGACTAAACTTTAAATATTCATATTAATTTGAATTTGAATATTATAGAGGGACAGTCACTAGTCAAACGCTCAAACTTGCTTCGTAAACTATTTTGGGAATTGATATGGACTTCACATGTAGGGGTGGACTCGGTTCGGGCCCGGCCGGTTCGCGGTTCTGTTTTGTTGGGCCCGAGCTCGAACTGTTAGCCACCGGTTCCGGGTTCGGTTTCGGGCCGGGTCGGGCCACCCGGTTTGTTATTTTTTTTGGCTTCTCCTATTTAACCCCCAACCCACCCCCCTCACCCCCAAACCACCCCCCTCACCCCCAAAAACTTAAAAAAAATTCAAAAAAATAAATAAATTAAATTCGGCCCGGACCGGGCCCGAATCGGCCGGGCCGGTTCACCAAATGGAGGGCCCGAGCCCGGAACCGAACCCCACCGGGCCGGGTTGACCCGAATTGCCCCTGGGCCAGGTCGCCGGTTCGGTCCGGTTCAAACAGTGACCGGGCCGGGCTGGTTCCGGGTCGAGTCCAGCACTATTCACATGTGTCGTAATATTAGAAAAAGGGAAAATGGAAACTAATAATCCAACCTTTTAGCAGTCTTCTTACAATAGTCCCACCTTTTCGTTATTCAAGAATAATCCAACCTTTGCACCTTATCTTCATTCACTGGTCCCTGACCGGTTAATAACCTGCTATTTCAAGTTATTTTCTTATCTTTGCAAAATATTATCTTTGTGAAAGGTGAAATTTATGGTATAATGGTTTGCAAAGATAGGAAAATAACTTGAAAAAGCAGGTCATGAACCGGTCAGAGACCAGTGAATGAAGATGAGGTACAAAGGTTGGATTATTCATGAATAACGAAAAGGTGGGATTATTGTAAGAAGACCGTTAAAAGGTTGGATTATTAGTTTCCATTTTCCCTTAAAAAAATGACACCCATGTTTGAAAAATGACTCTCGAAACAGAAATGAATATGAAGTATTCATTTCTGTCAAGTTTCTTTACCAAGTATGGCCTATTTGATACAATAGTTGACATTTGACAATATTTCTGTCACAAATCACAATGTCCACAAAGGCCCCAATCAGGCATGAGAATTGCCACCAGCAACCTCCCAATCTTCAGAATAAAGTTATCATCAGAAAACTGTACAATCTGACTCTGGTCATCAACAAGGGCAATTCATCTCCTCTAGAAAAAGGGAAGTTGAAATGACAATGAAAAAGAACAACAAAGGGATGAATATCACCGGGCTCTAGCCAAACCAGGCGTCCAATTCCTCCAATCCAGCTGCTTCCCAATTGATTTGGTCCTTAAATTGATCATTTCCCTGAAATCAAAACTCTTCTTTTGGTCAATGTTTTCCCGGGCCTCGTCGCATCCACCTTCTTCAAACCCCTCTTCCTTCCCCCCTCCTTTCACACTTGTTTTGGTCACAACTTCATCTCCAATGATGCAAGTGAGTCGTTCAACCACCTCGCTCATTTTAGGGCGACACTTGGGTTGCTTCATGAGGCATTTGTTGGCCAGTGAGGAAAGTCTGTGTGCTGACTTGGCACAATCCTGTCTCTCTAATCTCGGATCAAGAATGACGTGAAATTTCTTGGGGTCTGAGACGTAGGGCCTCACCCATTCCAAGAGTTTCTGCTCACCCCGAGGCAGATTCCGCTCCAGCACTCGCCTCCCCGTGATAAGTTCATAGAGAACCACCCCGAAGCTCCAAACGTCGCTTTTAGCTGTCAACCTGCCAGACTGAACATACTCGGGTGCTGCATAACCAAGAGTTCCCATAACCTATAGTACACAATCTATAAATTCATCAAAATATGTACTTAAGAACATTAGTCAAAATTCCAAAACCTGTGCACATAAAAGGTAGGACGGAAAGAGTATTTTATATAGGACAATATACATTGTTACACCCGGGGTCCATTTTATTTGTCACATTTTTTCAGTTTAGACTGTTCCAACTACCAAAATATTTGTCTCGTTAAATTTGGTAGCTTTTATAAATTCAGTTTCAATAATCTAAATTCTAGCTTTCTTAAATATTTGTATCAAACCCTTGGTTTGACGCAGGGACCAATGGTAGTACTTTCATATTCGGATTCTTATATTACAGTACTACCCAAACAAGTTACGAGTATGTTTTCTTTTTTTTCAAATATGATTATTACCAATTGGATGGAAACATATGTCATTCCGTCCCATTAGGTTTTGATTAAATGGCAAACTCGCAAATATCCACCCAGTTATCATCCCTACATATCAGGGGTCACATATTAGAATTTTATAAGACTATGATATACCAGTATGAGGTAAATATTTCTTCTTAGGAATCACGTTAGAATGAATGATACAGGCCCAATTAATATGATCTGAAAGTCTAGCCTGATTGAAATTTGTTGTTTATTTGGTAAAGCTCCCATTGACTCATTTATTGCCTTTCAAAATTGTCCCTACGTGTTAAGTGTCAACTTGGATCAGGTAAATCGTTCTTGGAATTGATTTAATATTACCCATGCTATAAACAAAAAGGTCTAACAAGAAATCGAAGGATAAAAAAAAAAAAGAAATCGAAGGAAGACAAGATGGGAAAGAGGGTGGAGAAAGGAAATTACTGCTGTAGATATATGATCAATTCCATGAGCTGGTCCCAGTCTAGCCAACCCAAAGTCCGAGAGTTTTGCATTAAAATCTTCATCTAGAAGAATGTTGGATGATTTGAAGTCTCGGAATATTAACTATAACAAAAAAGGCAATTTTTTGTGTCAATATATTGCTTCCTTTTAGTACCAAACAACAACACTGAACATTTTCGTAAAATAGATGTAATACGGATCAGAAAGTTTCAGCCAAGTGAAAAACATTCATATGGTAGAGGATGTATCTCTATGGTTCATTTGATAGAAAAAAACGTTTCTATGGGAGGGTTTTGGATCACCTGAAAGTCCATTTCTTCGTGAAGATATGCCAATCCACGAGCAGCGTCTTGAGCAATTCTCAATCTCAAATTCCAGGAGAGGACATTGGGTGATCTAGAAAACAGATGGTCCTCAAGGCTTTTGTTATGCATCAGCTCGTACACTAAAAGCCGTTGGATCCCTCTCTCATCATCTTCTGCACAATATCCAATTAACTTCACTAGATTTGGGTGCTTAACTATGCCCAAAAAGTTGACTTCATTTATCCACTCCTTATGCCCCTGAATATACAACACATAGTTACCAGGTTATCAAACCCTAGGATTTGCTTAGCTTCTTTGGCAATGTTAGTCTTTTATAATTTCATAACTCATTAATAATAACATTAAAATTTTTATAATAAAAATTCCCTCTGCCCAATATTCAGAGATACCATACTAAAGCTTTTATAGTGACACTTCCGTGATGACAGTTTGACACTTGCCCGTCTTTGTGATCATAGCGCTCAAGATATTGGAAAAGTTAAGTGTGTGAATGATGTCGATCAAAGTATACTAATGGAGGATGTGGAAATAAAAGAGAGGTGGAGGTCATACTTGGATACCTTTTCAATGGGAAAAAAACGCAAGATATTGGTGTTCTGACTATATCAAATTGTATGTATGAAAAACCAGGATTTTGTAAGGAAATCCAAACGACAGAAGTTAAAGAGACTGTGAGAAAGATGGGGCGGAAGAAAGTAGTAGGTCTAGATGGCATACTGATCGAGGCCTAGAGAAGTTTGGGAGAAAAAGACTTCGAGTGGTTAACATGTTTCTTCGACAAGATTTGGAAAACCAACAAAATATCAACGAGTTGGTGTAAGAGTACTCTTATTCTTCTATTTAAGAATAAGGGCGATGCAGAGTGTGCCAACTATCGAGGGATTAGGCTTATGAGTCACCCCATAAAGCTTTGGGAGCGAGTGATTGAGTAAAAGCTCCAAAGAAGTGTGAAGATTTCAGAGAATCAATTCGATTTTATGTCTGGTCAGTCAACAACTGAGGTCATTCACCTTCTTAGCCAACTTGTGGGGAAGTATAAAAACACTAATAAAAAAACTGCATTTGGTATTCATTAGCTTAGAAAAAATATATGATAGGGTACGTCGAGAAATCATTTGGTTGGCCTTGACTAGAAAAGCATATTAGCATCATCATGGATATGTAAACGGATTATACAACAAGTGTCTGTAATGGTCTAGGGAGGGCTACAGAGTTTCGTACACTATTGGAGTGCACTTAGGATTGGCTTTGAGTATTTTCTTATTTGCTATAATCATATCTAAGGGAGATCAATCAGGCTACAAACATTTTATAAAATACAATGACAATAATTTATCAATAATAAGCTATAAATTAAAGTAAAAAAAATGAATGCATTCCATTAGTTGTACTATGTTTATCTACTCCCTCTATCCCCTTTTAAATGTCCCGGAAGAGGGTGTCATGAGTTTTAAGAAAAGTGGGTTTGTGTGGTTGATATTAATTGATAAAGTAAGAATAAAGTAAGAATGATTTTGAGCCACACAAACTTTACCAAATAAGGTATGAGACAATTAAATAGGAACATCCCAATATGATAAAACGGGACATTTAAAAGGGGACGGAGGGAGTATTACGGAGTAGAAATAAGTAAATTTAATCGTTACTAGATCCAAATACAATTATATTAAATTCAATTCAACAATCATATAATTGAATTTGGTTGAACCAGAAATTAATTGTATGTTTATTTACTGCTGAGGGAGTCTGGGGGAGGGGACTGGGGTCTGGAGTAATCAGGGCTGAAACTCACCCCATTGAATTTCGAACCCGAGACCTCCCGTAGGGAGAGTGAGTCGGCGACCAGCTGGGTTGGATCGCTTCCTCGAAATTAATTATATGTTCGTAAACGACAATCTTTGTAACAATAAATTTGAAAAATAATCATAAAAGTTATAAAGACTCGCCCTAATATTTTCACTCACCTTAATATTTTACCACGAAGATGCAACTGGTAATCATATCTATTCATCATTATAATTGTAGGTCTATGAAATATGAAAAATGCTCTTTGTACACAACAGTTTGTACACGTCAGTCATTTTATGAAGAAAACCGATTTTCACACAGAAAAAAATAAAAAAATTTCTGTATCACAGACAATTTTGACCCAATTTGACCCTTTTCTCGTTTTTATTTTATTATTCTACGTGTAAGTCAACTTTGGCTAAATTTTATGAGACGGAGGGAGTATAAAAAACAACAACAACATCCAAGCCTTAGTCCCAAACGATATTGGGGTCGGCTAACATGAATCGATACATGATATCACCAAAAGGAAAAGAAAGAAAATAAAGATAAAAAAGATAAGATAAAAGAGATGAATATACATATAAAAGATAAAATGAAAAGGATAAAGTAATATTTATATATAAGGATAAAAATATAAAAGAAAAAGAAAAAAAAGAGGGGAAAAGATGATACAAGATCACTCCTCCACACGAATACCTGCCCTCCATTTTGCTCTCTCCAAAGCCATACTCTCATCTAATCCAAGAAAAAGCATATCACTTCTGACTCCCCTAACCCACGTTTGTTTGGGCCTTCCTCTCCCTCTCTTCCCTACCTCTTCTCCACACATCTCAACTCATCTGACAGGTGCATCACTCGGTCTTCTATGCACATGACCAAACCACCGTAGGCGCAACTCCCGCATCTTATCTTCAATAGGTGCTACTCTCACCCTTTGTCTGATTGTCTCATTTCTCACGCGGTCCTTTCTAGTATGCCCACACATCCAACGCAACATGCGCATCTCTGCCACACTCATCTTTTGAACGTGACATTGTTTCACCGCCCAACACTCGGTGCCATACGGTAATACAGGCCTAATTGATGTCCTATAAAATTTACCTTTAAGTCTAGTCGACATACCTCGATCGCATAGAAATCTTGACGCACTCTTCCACTTCATCCACCCTGTTCTGATTCTATGGGATACATCTCCATCTAACTCACCATCCTTCTGAATTATGGAGCCCGAGTAACGGAACATATCGCTGACCGGTACCTCCGTACCATCTAAAGTAATTTCGCTATTATCACTGCTTCTACCTCCACCAAACTTGCACTCCATGTACTCTGTTTTGCTCCTACTTAGTCTGAAACCCTTGTTCTCCAATGTTTGTCGCCATACTTCCAACTTTGTTTTAACCTCTAATTGCGTCTCATCAATCAATACAATATTGTCGACAAATATCATGCACCACGGTATATCGTCTTGAATTGACTTTGTAAGTTCATCCATGACTATGGAAAATAAAAAAGGGCTTAGAGCCGATCCTTGGTGCACTCCGATAGTACTAGGGGACTCCGCAGTCCTCCCTACACTAGTACGGACACTTGTAGTACAATCCTCATACATATCCATGATGATGCTGATATATTTGCGTGAAATGCCTTTTCTAGTTAAGGCCCACCAAAGAACTTCTCGATGTACCCTATCATATGCCTTTTCTAAGTCAATGAACACTAAATGCAAATCCTTGTGAGCATCTCTATACTTCTCCATAAGTTGCCGAAGAAAGTGAATAGCCTCCGTTGTTGAGCGACCAGGCATAAAACCGAATTGATTCTCTGAAATCTTCACCGTTCTTCGAAGTCTTTGCTCAATCACTCGCTCCCAAAGTTTCATGGTATGACTCATAAGCTTAATCCCTCGATCGTTGGCACATTCTTGTACATCACATTTATTCTTAAATAAGGGAATAAGAGTACTATTTCTCCAACTCGTTGGCATCTTGTTGTTTCTCCAAATCTTGTTGAAGAAATTTGTTAACCACCCAATGCCTCTCTCTCCCAAACTTCTCTAAACCTCGATCGGTATGTCATTTGGACTCACTGCTTTCTTCTGCCCCATCTTCTTCGATCGGAGGGAGTATACAATTTGAAAATAATCGATATGCAAATATAGCATATACTGAAAGCCCAAGTCAATAATTTCATTGAAATTATAAAAATGAAAGGAAGCACAACACTAATTTAATGATAAAAATTATAAAAATTCTCGTTTAAAATTGTCTGTGTCACAGACATTTTATGAAAAATTGCCGTTTAAAATGTCTGTGATACAAACAATTTTTTTGTCTGTCTGGAAATCGATTTTCTTCATAAAAAACTGATCAAATTGTTTGTAGCAAAGACATTTTATGAAAAATTCTTGTTTCAAATATCTGGGATACAGACAAATTGTTTTTTTTGTCTGTGTGGAAATCGATTTTCTTCATAAAATGCGGTCAAATTGTCTGTACAATGGCGTGGACAATGTTGTGTACACAAAGCGGAACCGATGAAATATAGCGATTCCTGACACAGTTTCATAGGTCTCCCTTATGTCATTATTACTCGTATTATTTTGGTTTATTTATTACTAATGAATAAGTAATGATAGGTTAATTAATTTATAATGAAAACTTAGACTTGCAAGAGCCTTAAATAAATAGTCTAAAAGAACAAGCTCAAACCACAAGCAGAGAGGAACCTTCCTTTTAGGGAGAAGGGTCAAAACAAACCCTAAGGTTATTTGTGAGGTTCGAATTGGACACTAAGCTCTTATAAGGAGCAAATTAATAGAAGATCAACCTTTTTCATTATATTAGGACACCGAGTGAATCCCTACTCAACGGTAGGCTAACGATCGCTAGATTTCATAAATAAAAATGGGTCGGAAGACAGGAAAAGTTAAATCATCAAATGTGTGAACAAAGACCCAGATGATTCGCTATTAAACGTGTACACAATGATATTTCATCAATTTCAAGTTTCAACTCTTTATTAGGAGTGTCTCTTTTCTAATTTCTACCTTATAAATCTAATAAGTGTATACTTTTGTAATTTGTATATATCAAAATGAAGAATAAAAAAGAAAAAGACAAGTAAGTCTAAAACCATAAGTTCAAAATTAATTAAATTGTCGTGCTTCCAGCAACCATTTCCTCTGAAACGTCTTTTTATCAAGAAAAAAATAGTTTTGCCTATCAAATAATTTAATTGTTTTTAGAGATAGACTTCGGGGCAAACCACAACCAAATCTAGATCATTGAGAACGATCTTGGCGAGTCCCATGCCGTCGACGGCCGTGAGTTGTAAATCATGTTCTTCGTAGACGGAATCATCTCATCCTTTGCCTCCTTCATGGGGTATCGATCGCCTCTCGGAGGTGGAGTTGTACTCAAAGTAAAAGAGTCTAAGAGAAGTGGGAGGTCGATGAGTTAGGTTTAGGTTAATCCGGTTGAACAAGAAACGGCTGATCTGCAAGAAGTGTCATCGATGTCATAAGATTTGTGAGTGGCTTTAAAATTGGAGGTTCTTTTTTAAAAAAGATAATGGAGATCTTATGAATTGATTCCTGGAAAGAAAGTTTCAGCAAATAGGCAATAGGATTGGGGTAATTGGTTGGTACGGGTTTAAGGTTAGGTGATACCATATACGGAGTAAGAAATTAAAGGAGCACAGATGAGCAGAAAAAGTAATTTATTTAACGCCTCCGTTAATGAGTGTCCAGATATAACACGACCAGGTAATTTTGAGTTATATGTGATCCAATTAAAACCTTAGTGTCTAAATTGAGCTTATGGTATAACCTCAATGTCCCATCTGATCCTTCTCCCTTCCTTTTATAGTCCACATTGCGGTGGCCAATGATAATCACTCAAGTTACTAAAAATTAGTCAGAGATAATATATTGTTTATAAAGATAATACGGAGTACTACCTCCGTTCTTTAATATTAGTCCTCTTAGGCTTTGGCACGGGTTTTAAGAGGAAAGTAGTAGGGGTAGTGTGAAAGGTGTAATGAGTAGTGGGTAAATGAAAAAGTAGGAAAGAGACAGAGGTAATGGTAATAAAAGTTGGAGTATAAAGGTATATTTAGAGTAAAATCTTTCCTTAAATGGAAAAGATGACAGATAAAAAAAACGTCCCAAAAAGAAAAGAAAGACTAATAAAAAAGAACGTGTTTTGTGACATGGAAAGTGAAGGAAATTAGTTGCCCAAGTCAAAAATCATGGAGGAACCAAACATATGATTGGTAATTATGCATTTTCATTTTCCGAAACCATTAAATAGTGCACAAAACTAAATACACAATACAAGGTATGGTCTAACGAGTCAAACTTTCATTGTTTTTTTAAGATCCTGTAATTTCTTTTCTCAATTTTTCAACAAACATCATTGAATCCAATTTGTACAATCCAAGAGAATAAATAATGAATACATAAAAATAAAAATCGCCCCAAATAAGAGTAAAACAATGACATAATACACAAATAAAATTAGTTACGAGTATGTTTTATTCGCAAAATAAGATTCGTTTTGTGCAATTAAAAGTATAAAACTGCTCAATTAAGAGTGCATAAGTCATCTTTTATGAATAAAATAATGATACTCCTATTTTAGGAGTATTGTGTTTTACTCCTATAAAAGATTTTTCTTATAAAATAAGAGGAATGCAACTCTTAAGAAAATATGTATTCTGTGCTAAAAAGTATAGCTATGGAATGTTTCACGTATAAAGAAATTTCAAAAATATACTGATAAAAGAGGCTAATATACAAATTTACCCCTTGTTTAGTCATCTATTTAATTAATAACTCAAGTTCATTAAATTGTTGCTTAGACTTTAGATAGTGTAAGAACGTGGCAAGTGGAACCATATTAATTGTACATAGAAGAGTAGAATTGAAAAAACTAAAAGGTCAATAAATAACACTATGGCAGTTCACTTTAATTTATTCCACCATTCTTTTATGAAGGTTAATTATTCTTATTACTTGGTCCACTACTTATAATTTGTAATAACTACCACCATACCCAAAAAACATTATTCTATTTATACTTTCACTTTTTTCATTTCCCCTGTTCACACACTACTATTTCTTCAATTTGCACATAAACAACTTAATGTGAATGGAGTAAAAGGGTCACTTATTTCAGGGGAAAAAAAGCTGAATAATGCCAAGAGAGAATATATATCACCAATCACATGCTAGCTTGCTATTTACACACTATTGACAGCTTAAAATTTACTGTAATTTTACTGTAAAATAGATTACTAAAAAGAAATTTCAAAAAAAAAATTACTGTAATTTAAAAAAAAAAAACTTTTATCGTCCACCAAATTTGAGTGAAGTATGCAGATGATAAGATTAATAAAAACAATTTTTTCAAGGGAATATATTAAAAAGGATGGATCAAAGGGATAAACCATAAAGTAAAAAAAGAAATACCTGGAAACCACTTCGATTCAACTGTTTAATAGCTACCTCCATTTTCGAACTAGAACCCGAACCCGGAACGCTAACAACGCCCCTATAAACAGACCCGAACCCGCCTTCTCCGATCATCCGGGCGCGGCTGAACCCTCTGGAGGAAGATTTCATCTCGGCGAAGGTGAAGACTCGCAGATCGTTTCCCCTGCGCTGGTAGAAGCCGAGCGGGTCATTCAAGTCCCTCGACTCGGAGTCGAACTCGGAGCGCCGAGTTGAGTCGACGCTGCTGGAGGCCACGCTCAGAGACCGGGCCCACAACACCTTACAAGGTCTGGAACCGGAAACTGCGCCGCCTTCTTCTTCTTCCCTCCTCTCCCCATTCGAGAAGTGAAAGCATTTCATCCTCTCGAGCGTCACGCCAGAATACGCGATATATGTATGCTCTGTTTATTGCTAGCTGTATATATACTTTGCCTAAGCTACATAATTAGTGAATTTTGACTCTGTAGCAGAAGAACTGGTGGAGGTGAAGGGGGCAGGTTATGATTTATGAACATATTTGTACTGCATCAGATTGAAGAAAAAATGGCGGAGTGAAGCGGTTGAGTTTCCTTTTTCCGGTTGTCTTCGTGTGTAAGATTAGGAGGGTGAAGAGGACTTGAATGACTTTCCACCCAGTCCGGGTTGCTATTTTTGACTACAGTTCGGATTGAATTGTGAAATTACATATTCCCCTGCATGCTCATGTTTTTTTTTCTTTTTTTTTTCTTTTCTTTGAATGATACTTCTCCTATAGTTGTCACTTGTCAGGTTCAATTTTTCCCAAGAGAAAATGAGTGAACTATATTAATTCAAACAATCATTCGCAATGACAATTAACCAATAACTTAAAATTCCGTCATTTATCTCAGCTCCCAAAGAACTTTATCTAACTCACTAAGAATCCTACATTCAGACATTGGGACGGTCACCTCCAAAGAAGGAATGCAAATGAACAATAATATAAAGTTCTTACAAAACCTTAAAGCAACATTACTCTTCCTCACTTCACTAGACTCATAATAGCGTAAAAGTCTCCTCAGTCCCTGATCAGGCACATAAAAGTTCACCCAAATATGCGTGAAACTTTTTGTTAAACATACGAGGTAAGTAACGGCCTTATACATCCCAAGACTACCACTAACACAAACAATCCAAAACATTTGTGTGTGTCATTCTTGCGCATGGGCCATGCTAATCTTCTATGTATCGTTCCAATTTTATCAGATGTCCCGAAAAGACTCAGATCAACTTAATAAAAAGTGATGTTTATCTTCCTTTTATAATACCATTTTATAATGTCACGCCTTAAATATTGAAATTACAATGGAGGATACCAAAAAAACCTAATGCCGATGTCGGCACCTACCAGTAGTCGACTTATGTAGCCAGAGAATTTCAGGTTCGTTCTCGGGTTTCTTCTGGAGGTTTTGGTCTTCCTCGTGTGTGTGTGGAAGAATTTTTGTCCCCATCGGTGTCAGCTTGGTCGGGAGGTTTGTTTCATCTTCTTTGAGATAGGCAGATAGGCTGTGTTAGTTGGAATTGCCAAGGCTTGGGCAATTTTGCCACATCGCTGGTGTTACATTATTTCTTAAACATACCATTTGTCGATCATCTTCTTGATGGAGACTTTGTGTGGCAACGGCCGCATTGCACAAGTGTGTAAAAAGCTAAGGTTTCAACATTATTTCAGTGTTGCATGTGACGGACTAAGTGGTGGCTTGGCATTGATCTCGAAGGATGATTTTGCATTATCAATAATGGCGCTTGACGGGGAATGAAATAGAAGACATGATTCTTGGACACTACTACAAAGCTTGGCTACAATATTCATTGGGTAGTAGTCTATGACTTTAACGATGTTATGCATGATTATTAAAGAGGGCACTACCCCCAACCTCCCGGGATGCTATATGGACCTCCTTGAGAAATAGAACGCCTTTTGGAAGCAAAGAGCAAAAGAATTTTGGCTACAACACGGTGATACTAATATTAGGTATTTTCATAGCTTCGTTAAGCAATGGAGAAGTAAGAATTTGATGAAAGGACTTTATTCTGAGACAGGCAAGTGGGTGACAAATCAAGGGGCCGAGATTTAAATGGCATGATTTTGAATTATTTTGAGACTCTTTTTTCTAAGGGTATTTATGAAGTTGGCAATTAGGGACAGGAACACATGTACGTTGGCAGTTGGGGATTTACGAAGTAAAATAAATGATGCTCAAAATGCTAGCATTCTCGGGGAATTACAAAAGTAGAGGTCGAGTAGTTGTGTTTAGTATACATCCGGATAAGGTGCCAGGGCCTCGTGGTCTGAACCCGGGTTTCTTTTAAGCTTTCTGGGATATAGTGGGACTGCCAATGGTGGACTTTTGTATGAGTCTGGGATATAATGACAGTACCATTGTTTTAATTTTGAAGAAAGAAAATATGTTAAATGTGGGGGATTGAAGACCAATTGCTTTATGTAATGTGGCTTACAAGATATTTCCAAGATTTTAGCAAACCGGCTTAAAGGGCTTCTGGATGGTATTATTACTGATAACCAAAGTGTATTTCTCCCAAATAGATCCATAGGTGATAATATCATAGTAGCTATTGAAGTTCAACATTATTTGAAGAGGAAGACCCAAGGAAGGCCGGGGTATGTGGCTCTAAAATTAGACATGAGCAAAGGTTATGACAGGGTTGAGTGAGGTTTTCTTAAATATATTATGGAGTGTTTTGGTTTTCATGCCTGGTGGATGGATATCACTATACAATGCGTGAACGCGATGCGGTATAATGTTCAAGTAAATGGGGATTTGATCGGGTCAATCATTCCTTCATGGGGATTGAGACAATGTGACCCGTTACCACCGTACTTATTTACAATGGTGGCGAAAGGCATTAGTGCGATGCGGGCAAAAGAAAACGAAGGATAGATATGTCCAGGGATCGCGTGGCACGTGTAGCGTCGACGATTTCTCACCTATTATTCACTGACGATAGTTGTTTTCGTTTGCAAGGAAACTGAAAGCGATTGCTTCATAATCGAGGAAATCCTATCTCATTATGTTGTAGCATCAGGGCAGCTAGTTATTTTTTTTATAAATATAACATGCGCTTTAGTGCGAATATGGCATGGGATGACAAGATTACTTAAGAGGTGTTTACTTCGCTGCTAAAGTCACAGTTAGGTTAGTAAGACATGTGAAGTAAACATGTAAGCTGCTTAAAAAGCTGCTTACTAACCGAAAGAGGTACTTAAAGTACTGCTAACTAAGCATACCACCACCACCACCACCCCATGTATTAATTAAGCGACACTTTAAGCTTTATCAGTTTCCGAATTTAGCCTTACTCTTACCCCTTGCCCTTACCCTATTGTTACCCCCTTCGATCTACCCAGTACCACTCTACCCTCCCCACCCCCTACCCCTCGCGCATACTTGCCCTACCACCTACCCCTACCTTGACGCCACCCTGCAAACCGACCATACCCCCTTACCTCACCCCACTCGGTGCCCCTTTACCTTACCCCGACCTACCCCTTTAACCTCGACCCCATCCCATTCCCTACCACTAGCCCTTACCACTCATACCTGATAAGTACATTTTTCTACTTATTTTTCTTATCAAATTTAAGCAATTTTTGGATAGAAAATAGAAAAACAAACCATGTTTTAGATATATTGGTTCAAGTTTCATGAAATCATGTGAAAATCACATTCATAATATGTTTGGCGAAATCCCGGGTCAATTGAGCACAAAATGAGTCAATTTGAGTAACACATGAATTCATACCGGAAGAAGCAAGCATATATCACAGTGGTCCTAAAGACAATCTTGAAGAGCAGGCAGAAAATACTGAACAAGCCAGATTAATTTCCACACAGACCTTCAAACAGGTGCCCAAAACGAAGGCATGCTCGGCCGCCTACGAATATTTTGGAAAATCGGACTTTTACTTTGACCGGATCAGAGAAAACCGAAGGCTGCCGACGTTTGACGGTAGGCGGCCACCCTTCATGGCCGCTTGCGCCACAAGGCGACGCAACCAACGACCGGCCGGTGCGATTTGACGGAGGGCAGCCAGACAGGAACGACATGCGGCCGCCTGCCGTGGCCGCCTACGGCGAAGTCAAGCGAGGTAGGGCTGTCGGCGATTGCGACAGAAGGTGGCCGGAAGGAGGCCAAATTCGGCCGCCTGTTTGGAGGCCTACGGATTTTTTTGGGTTATAAATATCAGGCCTTTTTCTCATCTCAAATACACCATTACAAATCCTAATCCAGCTCTAAATCTTCCTTTTCTTCTTTAGCTTCAAATTGTAAGTTCTATATATGCGTTTTCATCCTCTCAATGTGTAGAATCTGAATCTGTACTTTGTTTGTTCGATCTGTTCCTTGAAAATTTCCAGAATATTTATCAACTATTTCACATTTTCTTCCAAAAATTGAATAAAATAGTCGTTGATGTCGAATCCAATTCAATTAATTATATAGTTGTTTACTAGCCTCAAGGTAGTTATTTATCTGAAGAAAGTAAATTTTCACGAAGCAGAAGTAATTTTTAATTAATTTCTGTAATTATTTGACATTATTGCATAAATTAAAATAAATACTCAAAAAAGGGAAAAAAAAATAGTTTCGGTCCAAATTCCAGTTTAATTCACTGTCATATCACTACCAGTAGTCAATATAAAATTTAGAACTAATTTAGACTATTTTTAGTTGCTTTTTGCATTTTTGTGGTTGATATTGGGAAAATTATAAATTAGTTGTTAAAATTGGATTTTAGGTTAGTAGATTCGTGAAAAATTCCAGAAAGTTATATTCCAGTTCCTACAAGTTTATTTTGGCGGAATATTATTTTTGTTTAATCTTTGCTATTATACATGTTCAATTCCTTGTTAATGTTGAATTTATTCATTATATTGCTAAATGCAAAAATGATGTTTAGTAGCTAAATTTGTTTTGGGCATGAATTGACTAAAGTAATATGGATTGACTTGTTGACCAAAAATTAGGGATTAAAATTAATAAATTGGACTAGTTGTTTAAAATGATGAAATAGTAATTAATAATTGTTAGCCATTTTCATTAATTAAATTCTTGGAAAATTATTTCTAACTTGTCAATGAGATTAGAAAATAATTTAAACCAACCATTTTAAAGAACATTAATAAGGCCTAGGAATAGGATAATTTAGTGAAAGGGATTTACATCTTGTCTATGAGAAATAAATTCAATTGCTTAAATAATGAGTTTAACTAGTTAATGAATTTGGCTATTTTTATTAATTAAAATATTGGAAAACTGAAATGTTAGACTCCGTTTTACTACAACGCCGCAAAAGCGGTTATCAATACCCCTTACCCCCTGACCCCTTTACCCATACCTTGACCCCACCCCACCCCATCCCTACCCCACCCCTAACCTGACCACACTCCCCTTACCCCCACCCCCACATACCCTTTCTTACCTTACCCCTTTACGCCCTACCACTTGCCCCTACCTCGACCCCACCCCTACCCCATCCCCCTACCTACCACCCTACCCCTGACCATACCCCTTTCCCCACCCCCACCATACCCCTTACCCTACCTCGACCCTGCCTTTACCCCCATACCACCTGCCCTTACCTCAACCCCACCCCGACCTTGACCCACCATTACGAGTAGGGTAGGCATTAGGGATTGGGTATGGGTATGAGGGTTGTAGGGGAGTAAGTGTAGAGGGTAAGGTCGTGGTAAGGGTAAGGGTAGGGGTCAAGGGTGTCGCATTGATGGTAGGGTGTAGGGTAGGGGTAGGGTGGGGATACGGGGTATAGGGCGGGGTATGGGTACGCCCACATGTTATATTATATACTTGTGTAAGTGTGTTCATGAATGTTTGTGTGTCTGTACATATGTGGTTATTTTGGACATTTTAATGTTAAACGATGTTTTAAATCTTTTGAAGTAAACATGAGCTTACAACACTGCTTATTTTATGTGTTGCTTATTAACGCGAGTCTTAATAAGCATCGTTTAGTAACCTGTGAAGTAAACATGTCCTTACGCAGTGTTTTTGGAGTACAAAAATATAAAGGATCGGAGGTGGGAAGTACTTGGGATTACCCTAAATGGTTGGCCGAAATTAAAAAAAAAAAACTTTTGCTACATTAAGGAAAAAGTTGTTCAAAGTATTCAGAGATGGAATTGCAAATTTTTGTCCCAAACCGAGAGAGAAGTTTTGCTTAAAACGCTGATTCAAGCCATGTCTTAAGACATGTTTAAGACCCGTGTTAATAAGCGGCGCATAAAATAAACAATGTTGTAAGACCGTGTTTACTTCAAACGGTTTAAAACACCGCTTAACATTAAAATGTCCAAAATAACCCTATACATATATATACACACAAACATTCATGAACACAAGTATATAATATAATATGTGTACCCATACCCCTAACCCCTTACCCACCTTACCCCGACCCCACCCACCGCACCCCCTACCCTACCTACCTGGCCCCACCCTACCTACCCGACCCTACCCCTACCCGACCCCACCCTAACCTGTCCCCACCCTACCGCAACCCTACCCCCATAGGCCCTTACCACATCGACCCCACCTTACCCTACCTTACCCCAACCCCGCCCCTACCCCTACCCTACCCAACCCTCCCCCCTACCCGTACCCCACCACACCTACCCTGCCCCTAGCGCCTCTATCACATCAGCCCCACCCTGACCCCACACCCTAGGTATAGTGGGGTAAGGGGTATAGGGTGGGGTGATTGAGGTCAGGTAGTGGTAGGGTGGGTCGGGTAGGTAGGGTAGGGGTGGGGTTGGGTAGGTAGGGTGGGTTCGAGTAGGTAGGGTGGGGGTTGAGGCGGGGTAGGGTAGGGTAGGGTCGGATAGGGTAAGGTGGGGTCGGGTATGTGGGTAAGGGGTGGGGTAGGTAGGGTAAGGGTAGGTGTGTGGTCGGGTAAGTAGGGTAGGGGTGGGATTGGGTAGGTATGGTAGTGGTAGGGTGGGGTCGGGTAGGGGTAGGATGGGGTAGGGTTGGGTTGGGTCAGGGTAGGGGTAGGGGTAAGGTGGGGTCGGGTAGGGGTAGGGTAGGTGGGGTAAGGGTAGGGGTGGGGTCGGGGTAAGGGTAGTGTAGGTGGCGTAAGGGTAGGGGTGGGGGGTCGGTTAGGTAGGGTAGGGGGTGTCTGGTAATGGGGTAGGGTAGGGGTAAGGTGGGGTACGTGTAGGGTGGGGTCGGACAAATAAGGTAGGGTAGGTGGGGGTGGGGTCGGGGTAAGGGTAGTGTAGGTGGGGTAAGGGTAGGGTGGGGGGTCGGTTAGGTAGGGGTGGGGTAGGTAAGGTGGGGTCGGGGTGGGGTAGGGTAGGTGGGGTAAGGTGGGGTAGGGGGGTAGGGTGGGGTAAGGGTAGGGTGGGGTCGGGGTAGGTGGGGTAAGGGTAGGGGTGGGGTCGGGGTGAGGGTAGTGTAGGTGGGGTAAGGGTAGGGTGGGGGTCGGTTAGGTAGGGTAGGGGTGGGGTAGGTAGGGTGGTAGGTGGGGGTAAGGGTAGGGTGGGGTCAGGGTAGGTGGGGTAAGGGTAGGGTGGGGTCGGGGTAGGTGGGGTTGGGGTCGAGGTGGGGCAGGGATAGCAGTAGGTTAAGGGCAAGGGGTAAATTCGGAAACTGAAAAAGCTTAAAGTGCCGCTTAATTAATAGAGAGAATTCCCTAAATAGAAGTAAAAATGTTTTGAAATTCCAAAATAGGAGTATCATGTTTTTATTCCCTAAATAGAAGTAAATTTCTGCCAAGTTTGGAAATTACAATGCTTTAAACATGGCATTTTTTTCCAAACTTGGCAGATTACTCCTATTCAGGGAATAAAAAATATGATACTTCTATTTTGGAATTTCAAAACGTTTTTACTCCTATTTAGGGTAATTTCTGTAATTAATACATGGGGGGGTGGTATGCTTAATAAGCGGCACTTTAAGCACCTCTTTCGGTTAGTAAGCAACTTTTTAAGCAGTGTGCGTGTTTACTTCACCTGTCTTACTAACCTAACTGTGACTTTAGCAGTGAAGTAAACACCTCCTTAGTATGCTATGTAATAAGGGCCGGGACTTGGAACCGAAAACCGGGAAAATCGATCCGAACCGAACCAAAATTTCCGGTTCGGTTCGGTTCCTATAATTTTGGACTTCACTTTTTTTCGGTTCGGTTCCTATAGTCTTTCATCGGTTCGGTTCCAGTTCCTGGCTAGGAACCGAACTTCTCATACACTGCATGAGTAATCTTCATTTGAGGTGTTTCCGGGTGGAATTTTTCGATGAAATTTTGTGAGGTTGTTTTCTATTAAATAAAGATTATATCCACCAAATTTGAGCTTAAAATGCAATCGGGAAATTAGTTAAATAAATTATTGAAAAAATTACGCCAAAATATATAAAAAAAATTCAATATTTTATTTAACTCACTTCCCAATTGAATTTTAAGCTGAAATTTGGTATATGTAATCTACATTTCATGTAGAACATGCTCACAAAACTTTATCAAAAAAAATCTTCACGGAAGTACCTCAAATGAAGACGGTCAGACGGCGTTCCGGACAAAAAGTTCTTGTCAAGAATATTATTCTTGCATAATATACCTTATATATTGTGGACCACGCCAATCCAAGTAGTTACGGAGTCGGAGTATCCTTTTAATGCTTTAATCCTTTTTTATATTTATTTTTTGTTTGTAATTGAATTTGTTATTGGAGTTCACTACAAAAAAGAATTAACATTCTGTTGATTACGTTGTTTATTACGGAGTACTACGTAATTTTTACTTATTGTGCATTACTAGAAGAAGAATATTATTTTGACAGTTGATGCCTATTTTAAATCGAGATTTTTGTTATGTTTAAATTTAATGTTGTACTTGGATATGTCTTTGGATATTTGAACATTGAGATATCATGCATTTATAATGTAATGGTCATAATTTCGTGATTTAAAATTTGAATTTTTTTATGTAATTGAAGTGTGTTCATTTCAGGAGGATAGTAAATTTTTGTTAGGAACCGAAAAAAGAACCGGACCGAACCGAATTTAACTAGAACCGAACCGAATTTAACAACTACATTTTTAACTAGAACCACCGAACCGAATTTAACGCCTACGATTTTTATACGGTTCCATCGAATTTTAACAAGAACCGAACCGATCCCAGACCTAATATGTATGTATTTTTTGTTACCGACTGAGCCATGCAGTGAGATCGAAAGAGCTATGAACACTTTTTGGTGGAGAGAACACACATTTGAAGGCAAAGTTATAAGGTGGAAAACTTGGGGAGATCTCTGTATTCCGAAATCGAAGGGAGTTCTGGAGTTCAGAAAATTTCGTGAGTTTAATAATATTTCCATGCTAGGTAAACAAGTTTGGCAACTTTTAAGGAACCAACTTCTTTAGTAGCAAAGTTTCTATAGACTAAATATTTTAATCATGGTAATATTTTTAAGCAAAATGCTAGCATTCTCAGGGGAATTACAGAAGTAGAGGTTCGAGTAGTTGTGTTTAGTATACATCCGGATAAGGCGCTAGGGCATGATGGGCTGAACCTGGGTTTCTTTCAAGCTTTCTGGGATATAGTGGGACTGCCAATGGTGGACTTTTGTGTGAGTCTGTTTGATATGGGTTGTGCTCCAGGGGCGGATCTAGCATTTGCGTTGAGGTAGGGCCAAATTTTAATTAGCGACACGTAATTTATTTTGCAAAAAAATGTTAAAATTACAAGATTTAGTTATATAATTTTACAGAAGTGTCAAAGAAAAAATAATAAATATTAAAAACCGAAAATTTAATTATCTTAAAAGAGTCATAGATATCTAACCGAAATTGGCTTGTGTCGGTTAATGACGTGTTCAATACCAATTTTCAAATTGATTTCTCGAAAATCAATTTTCTTTTGACTCCATAGTCTATGCTCTATGTAAAAGTAAACTAATTAAATTTCACCTACCAAACAGAATGAATTGAACTTATTAACTTTTCAAATCAATATTCAATTGTCCAATGATGTGAACTAATTGATTTTTTAGACTAATATTCAAAATTCTAATGAATCGAATTAATTAATTTTTCAAGCTAATATTCAAAATCCAAATGATTGAATATATATATATATATTTTGCAGGGCAATTACCAAAAGCCCAACAATTTGGACAGTGTATCAAAAATTTTACTCATGCATTGAAAAATTATAAATATGCTGTCCAGGGGACACGAACCTGACTTCTTTTGTTGCATAATTAGTGTGACGAACCTGACTTCTTTTGTTGCATAATTAGTGTGCTTCCATTGGACCAACTTGACTAATGTTAACAAATTGACATTAGCTTTTTTATATCATAACTACTAAAACACTATATCTTAATATATACATAGTATATATATACAAATAATTATATTTATTTTAGCATGGGCCTAGGCCCACCCTGGACATGGGCCAGATCCGCCCCTGCTCCAGAGAGTACAAAATGACACTACCATTGATCTAATTCAAAAGAAAGAGAATATGTTCAATATGGGGGATTGAAGACCGATTGCTTTATGTAATGTGGCTTACAAGATATTTTCCAAGGTTTTAGTAAACCGACTTAAAGGGCTTCTGGATGGTATTATTGCTGAAAACCAAAGTGCATTTCTCCCTGGTAGATCCATAGTTGATAGTATCATAGTAGCTTTTGAAGTTCAACATTTTTTTGAAGGGGAAGACCAAATGAAGGGCGGGGTATGTAGCTCTAAAATTAGACATGAGCAAAGCTTACGACACGGTTGAGTGATATTTTCTTAAATATATTATGGAGTGTTTTGGTTTTAATGCCTAGTGGATGGATATCACTATGCAATGCGTGAATACGGTGCGGTATAATGTTCAAGTAAATGGGGATTTGATCGGGCCAATCATTCCTTCATGGGGGTTGAGGCAATGTGAACCGTTATCAGGGGCGGCTGGAGAATTTCCGAGGCCCTAGACGAAAAAAAACAAAAATATATTTACTATGCACAAATCATATTGAAAATCAGATAAATTAAAAAAACGTCATATGAAAAAAGCATATTCAGAGTTCAATTTACATACTATAAGGTTTGTATAATATTCAAAAGAATATTACATCCTTTTAAAGTGTGAAATAAGTAATAACATCTGGAGCGTTTAACATCTAGAAATTCAGGAATTTACCTCAAAAAAATCAAAATATCAATCATCAAATAGTACAAAAATTGCATTAACATACTGATATTATTGCTAGACAGATTTAGTACTTGTGTTCACACCACTCTGCTTTACATAGGCTAGGTCTTTTACCCTCTATTTTTAGAAATTAGAATTTAGACTTTATGTATTTCACTATTTTGTTAACTAAATATTAAAATTCTAGATAGAAATAAAGAAAGTGAGGAATGGGAGAAAATCTGAGAAACATGAATAAGATACACAAATACGGACTCACGGACTACAGAGTATTAAGAGACTTGGGTTGGGTGAGGCGTAGGGACGGTGGTCGGTCTGTGTAGTCGCCAATTGGAGTGTCGAACGAGAACTATGAAGCCGGTAAGCATGTTGCTACTTGGAGTTGCCGATTCCTATTCGACGGAGTAGCCACGTACCAAGTCTACCGATGGTTATTGCTACGTGTACCTAATACTACGTACTATTTTCGGAGGCCACTTAGCAGGGTGAGGCCCAAGGCAGCTGCCTGACCCAAATGGCCCCAAAGCCGCCTCTGCAAGTTATCACCATAATTATTGTAGCATCAGGGCAGCTAGTTATTTTTTATAAATATAACATGTGCTTTAGTGCGAATATGACCTGAGATGACAAGATTACTTAAGCAGTGTTTTTGGAGTCCAGAAACATAAAGGGAAAACTATGGTAAACATACTTGTGGTTTGGGGCGTTTTCAATTAGGGGCATGAGATTCATTTCTTGACTACCACAGGCTCGTGATTTTATTCCGTTATCTCATCCGGGGCACCCACCCATACGACGTTAGTTATCGCTGGCGTGGCATTAATTTTAACGGTTACTTTTAAATGGTTTTATTTAGTCATATACATGTGGTTTTCTTTTCTGGTTACTTATTAAAACCCTGCAGACTCTTGTTTAAGACATTGCTAAGTCGTTGCTGAAGGTCATAAAGAAAGAGGCGTAAGACAATGGTGAGTTCTTCAAGCGCCGAGTCCTGGTTGATGGATGGAAGAAGACGAATTAAGAGGTGTGAGTGTGGACTCCAAGCATTACTGTGGACTGCTACGACAGACAAAAACAGGGGGGGAGATTTCATGGGTGCGGCGGTCATTACTTAAGTGCTCAAAAGTGCAATTTTTTTGAATGGGTTGAGGATGAAGAATGTGGTACTTGCTTGAGACGGATAGATATTTGCTTCAGAAGATTACCAGTGTTGAAGAGAATTTCCGAATCAAAGAATTAGAGATACAAGCTGAAATCAAGAGTTGTGTTCGTGGGATTGGTCTTTTGAAAGTTTAGGATATGGAAGAGGAACTTAAGATGTCAAAGAAAGGCAATATGACTTTCTCCTTGAATCTAGTGTGGTTCACATTGTTTGTTATCATCTTGATGGGAAGCATGATGTATTAGGTGTCAAGGTTGCCATGTGTTTGATAAAATGTCTCAGTGAAATTTCTCTATGTTTTGTGTGGTTGTTTTAGGTTTTAGGTGTCAAGGTTGTCATCTGTAGTTGTTTTTTATGGTTTATGGTTGTAATGTACTGTGTGTGTCTTGAATTTGGTTGTAAGATAGTAATGAAGTTATTGAAGTGTGGTTGTCAACTTAAATGTCAAACATACCAAGCTTATGAGCTTGGTTATGAAGGTTATGAACTTTATGAAGTTGTGAAACATTGAATTACATTACATAAGGAAGAATGAAAGTAACAGATAGTAACAGATTACATAAGCAAGAATGATTACCAAACCATACTTGTCAAAAACAAGAAATACACAAGTGATGTTTAAGTTAAACCAAACCAGTTGGGTACATTACACTGATAGTAACAGATTACATAATGATTATCCCATGTTAAAGTAACATGTAGTAACAGATTGCATAAGCAAGAATGATTACCCAATGAGTACAAAAACTATTCCAAAACAGACTAGGCATCATAGTTGAGCAAAATCGCTACATAAATGTATCAAAAACATATGATAGATTACATTTGACCAACCAATGTCTGGTACTTTACAGTGATTACCCAATGAGTACAAAAACCCTTCCAAAATAGACTACAATGACTACATTACACGGCCTTCTTGCATTTCCCAATTACATTGCATGGAGATTACAAGCAGGCATCTTCCTAGCCATTACACCACATCACATCATTGAACCACCCATCTTCATCAGTATTTGTCCTGCAACATAGTCATCCATTAGAATATGTATAACAACAATCACTTATAGTTCAGATCAACAAGTCATACCAGGGCTTGATGTGGTTGTGAGCTAGAGGATCTTGTGATTCTTCTAGATGATGGTTGTGATGGTTGTGAACTGGACATTCTTCTTCTCTTTGTTGAGCTTCTTACATTTGGAATAGAAGTATTGGGGACAAATTCTTCATTTGCAGTACCTTCAACATGCACCTCAATGTTGACCGTAGACTCTACATTTTAAGCATCTTCAGATTCACCATATATGTGCCCTTGCTGTGGAAGACTTTTGTCTTCTAGTAGTTCTCATACATGTGTTTCAAGCAATATCTATGCTCATTTGAGAGATTCACTACCTTAAAAGCCTCCACTAACCCCTGAAATAAGTTAAGAAGTTCAAAGATTACATATTAAAGCATTACAACATTACAAACTTCATATTTATACAAGTTTAGTGAGAATGAGTACAAAATGTTATTACCTTCTGTTTATCAGACACGAACACCCACTTTGTGTCTTATGGCCTTCCAAAATCCTCAAAAAGAACTTGGAGGAACCAAGTCCATGAAGCTTTATCCTCACTGCCAACATAGGCAATAGCAAGGGAAAACATGTTCTCATTCCCATCCCTGGCAACCGCACACAGAAGTTGACCTCCCATAGAAGTCTTCACATGGCACCCATCAAGGAAAATTAGGGGTCTTAAACAAGAAAAATACCCTTGTTTCTGAGTAGTGAACCTCATATACTTGTACTGAAATATTGTCACCTCTTTGGGTATTGGAGGAACTCCATTAGTTGTTGGTTGAACCTCCTCAGACAGTTCAGTTTTAAGCTTCACCAGACTACCCAGATTATACTTTAAAACAGTTGCAGCATAATCCCTCAACCTCTTGTACTGCTCTGCAATGTCACCAACAATGTTGGCCTTTGCTTTCACTCTTGCTGTATAACACATGGCTAGACTCACCTGCACCCCAAGCTGCCTTTGTATGGTCTTTTGCATTGCACCAACATCCTAGAGAAGGACTAGGTTTCCAAAACCCGTGTAACTTAAAGAAAGATGATAGTCATCAAATTTATGACATAAGTATGGGATTAGAATTAACCAACTTACTGTTCTTCACTAATGCACCTGAAATAAATGAGGAAGAAGAAGATAAAAGAGAGAATAGGGCTAGAACCAAAATTGGATTTGATTATTATCCTCTAAATGAAAGTTATGCGACTGGGGAAATGCTCATGTCCAATGACTATTTTTCTCTCTTTCCTTCTGAGAATGAAACTGTGTCTATAGAGGAAGAGCCATCTATTTCTTAAAATTCATCACCTTACGTACATTCCAAAGATCATTAAGAAAATTGTTGATCTTCACACATCTCTGGAAACTGAGAGAAATGTTTTCAAAGTAGAAAAGGAAAAGCTTTTAAATGAAATATCTTCTCTCAAAGAAACCCTCACAACAGACACAACTTCAACTTTTTCTCTTGTTCCTAAAGGCAATCTTTCAAAACCTCCTTCTCAACAAGCTTCTAAAGAAAATGGCTCATCTTGTTTCTCTCATTTTGAAAAACTGAAAGGTAATATTCTTGATAAACGCCAAGAGAGAAGAATGGTATGGATTTTCGAACAAACACAAAAGGAGGCTGCAAGAATTAAGAAGTTTTCTGAAAAATCAAAATCTGTTTTCTCTAAGTCTTGTAGTACTTTCAACGTTACTTGTTCAAGTTCTGACAGTAATTCGTCTAGTTCAAACACAGAGCATTCTTCAAAGTCTTCTTCTAATGATTCTACTTATGTAAAATTCAATTCTAGTGCTATTGTTAGTGAAAGCAGGAAGTCTAATACTTCAAAACATCATTGTGATGTGAATGATGGGAAATCTCAACTGAAGAGATTTAAAGCTTCTACCTGTGATGTTTGTGATTATGTTTACCTGAAATATCCCCTCAATGTGTATCCAGTCAAACATTTGAAACGTCTATCAAGGGATAAAATGTTTACTTCTAAACAATCTATCCCATCATTCACCTGTGATGAAACCGCAATTGTTAAAAAATGGGTTCCGAAATCATATTCTCAGCCATATAGCTCTCCAAAAGCTTCAAAAGAGACTATTTTAGGAACAAAAATAAAATAAAATTTTCAAAATTTGTGTTATGTTAGAAAGGACAAACTCAACCTTAAATGGCTACCAAAGGTTTCATAATCCATTTGCAGGTGTCCCTCATGTGTGGTACCTGATATGTTTGCTCCACACGCATGATGGGTAATTGAGATGTTGAGCAACAACCCTTTGGTTTCTAAGTAAAACAACTCATAACTCGCACTACAACGTACATGGTTTTTGGGTACATCACTCCAGAACTCGATATCATAGAATGACTTCCGAACACCTCAATTAAGAACCCACAAACATAGGGCGTATCATACATTAAGGGGGAGCGATGAAGAAATCTTTTTTGAGCTTCCAATCAAGTTCATCAAAGCTCTCATTGCACCTATTCAAGACAAATTCTTATTCAAGGGGAGCAAGCGTGCATGTGCTGGGGGGTGTTCCTTCTTCACTCCTGGTTTCGTACAACGAAGAAATCACATTCCAAGGGGGAGTTTCGATCTTACTGTAACGCCCTAAAAATCCGGTCTAATTGTTAAGCTACTCAGGAATAAATTTTAGATTTTAGTATTCCACCACAAATTAATCATTATTGTTCTTGAATACTCCGTAATAAAATTTACAATTTATAGCTAGTTGTTTTCTTTTTATAACAACAACAACAACAATATAAACCTTACTCATATCAGTTTTCGTTTGACAAATTAATTGACTTTTTAACTCAAATTTTAGAAGGCTGGACCTATATCCTTATATTAGAATAGAAATACATCGGTAGTGCCAAAATCATTGTACCTACCCCATTATAGTGCACTATTATATTCTTAGGAGACTAGAAAATAAATAAATAAAATTGAAAGTGACACATGAAGCAATAATACGTAGTAACAAACGAAAATAATGGCTTGGAGACCATACAATCTCACAATACCCAAATAATGAACTCTACAATTAAAACCTTTGGATTGATGCATGGGTGGGAGGGAGCCAAATTCACATGCTACATCTATTGCCACATGAAGCCTTATGTAAATATTTAATAGAGGGCACAATTGGTGTGATAATAGGAGAGTAGGGTCAAAAGCATCTTGTTTTTGATTGGTCAAATAAGAGGTGAGGTTTGGGACTATTTGGATTTAAATAAGACTTGGCTCTCTTCTCCCTAGTACCACTCGGCCATGGAATAGAGTAAAAAGACCCATCAAAATAAACTAGATACAAAAGGAGAAGGGCGGCCATAGGAGGTTTTTTCGTCAGCAAAAATTTAGAAGAATTTTTCCTTCAAGGTCAGTACGTTTCCGCCCGATTTTAGTTAATATGTATTTTAATGTTGTTATTAGCATGAATTCCGTCCCCGTTTCCGGTTATGTTATGGGGATGATGAACTTTATAATATCTTAATGCTTTAGGAGGTGTTTACTTCACTGCTAAAGTCACAGTTAGGTTAGTAAGACAGGTGAAGTAAACACGCACACTGCCTAAAAAGCCGCTTACTAACCGAAAGAGGTGCTTAAAGTGCCGCTTATTAAGCATATCACCCCCCCATGTATTAATTAAGCGGCACTTTAAGCTTTTTCAGTTTCCGAATTTACCCCTTGCCCTTAACCTATTGTTATCCCTGCCCCACCTCGACCCCAACCCCACCTACCCCCGACCCCACCCTACCCCGACCCCACCCTACCCATACCCCACCTACCCTGACCCCACCCTACCCCCTACCCCACCCTACCCTTACCCCACCTACCCTACCCCACACCGACCCCACCCTTCCTACCCCACCCCTACCCTACCTAACCGACCCCCACCCTACCCTTACCTACCCCGACCCTACCCCTACCTACCCGACCCCCCCTACCACTACCCCGACCCCACCCTACCCCTACTTTACCTGTCCGACCCCACCCCTACCCTACCCCCTACCCTACCCCACCCCTACCCTTACCCCACCTACCCTACCCCTACCCGACCCCACCTTACCCTACCCTGACCCAACCCTACCCTATCCCATCCTACCCCTACCCGACCCCACCCTACCACTATCCTACCTACCCAATCCCACCCCTACCCTACTTACCCGACCACACACCTACCCTTACCCTACCTACCCCACCCCTTACCCACATACCCGACCCCACCCTACCCTATCCGACCCTACCCCTACCCTACCCCCTACCCCGCCTCAACCCCCACCCTACCTACCCGAACCTGATAGACAATTTGTAAGTCCTCGCAAGTGCACGAGTCGCGGTAGTACAGTGCTCAAGTAAGGGTCGAATCCACGGGGAAAATGCAACTAAGTAATTGGAAAACTATTAATAAAAATAAAAGTGAAATTAATCTAATTAAAAAATATGAGTTTTGAGTTTGTTTGATTTAAAACTGAAAAGTAAAACTTGAATTAAAATGGATGCAAAGAATTTAATTGGATAAAAATAAAGTGATCAAACAATTGACGGAAAATTGATTGAGAATTTAACAAGAGAAAAGATAGTCCAGGATTATGATTCAGTCACTAATTTTTAGCATTTGTGATTTAGTTAGTCAATTAGAATTGAGAGTTCGTTCTAGACAAAAATATGACTATTCCGTATGGCGTCCAGAATAAGTCACGTACTTTAACTATTAATCAACAGGAAATTATTAATTCAATAGTTAAAATCCATTAATCACAAAAGAACTACGGAAACCCGATTTAAGAACCAAATAGAAAATCTAACAAGACAGTTAAATTATCTATTCTTTTATCCAAAAGAGCTCGAAATAATAGGCATGGCATGTACTCTATTAATCCACTCAAAAAAACTTAATTAATTATATTAAAATTGGCCAGAAATTAACATAATCAATTAAGTGAAAAAGAACAATGGATAAAACTCAATCAATTGACTTGACTAAAATCACAATTTATACTAAATCATAGCAACTTCATCATAATCCAGGACTTAAGAATTTAACTATTCATATTGAAGTAAAACAATAAGGATAAAATAGTGCAGTTTGATTATCTGAGCAATCAACAACATACGAATATACGATTGCTTGAAATACTCAAATACTTAACAAAGACAAGTTTCTAATGAATAAAGTAGGAACAAGTCAACAAGAACCGGAGGAATTGTGGCTGATTCAACCAGAAATTTGGCAGAAAAACCAGAAAAACAGTGCGTCGTTCCCAGGTCTCCGTTCTTCCTCGCCCTCCAGATCAGCCTAGCTTGCTTCTGTCCGATTTCCAGTCTGGCCTAGGCTCTTCGCCGCCAGATTCCTCCTTGCTGCCTTCATCGATCTCCCAAGCGAAGAATAGAGAAGACCCTTAAACCCTCTCCAACTTCCTTTGTTTATGGGTTCTTTTTTTTTCCTTGGACTTGGGTTCTGGTGCGTGAGTATAACGACCCACGTTTTTTCCCAGAAGTGCAGCCCCTTCTTTTCTTTTGTTTGATTTTGGAAATAAGCCCAATTTGCTTTGAAAAATTTGCAAACAGTCCCTGGACTTGTAACTCCAATTAAGTTGGCACTGTTTTTCTCAATTCAGCCCCATTCTCAAATCCTTCCATTAAAACCCCTGCACTCTAAAATTCATTTTTAACACAAAATATAACTCAAACCTCTTAATTAGGCAAATAATAAGTATAAAATTGTAATGAATTAATATAAAAATGAAGCACGAATTCTAGCTCATCAAACTCCCCCACACTTGCATTTTGCTTGTCCTCAAGGAAAATTAATATCAAGAAACTAATTCGGCAACAAGTGATCAAAATTCCCTTCACTCGCCAAGCATTCCAACAAACCCTTCCTCCACAACAAGATAACTCAAGAAATTCAAATCAAGTATCCACCACAATGTCAAACTCAAAAGTCAATCAACTAGACTCACATGTCATTAATAGAGATGTCTTTTACAATTCTAAATGACCTAGTGAAATGCTCAAGTAACATTCACAGAAATTATGCAAAGTCCTAAGTCAATCAGTCAACACTCTATAGTCATCTTATGCTCCTCCTTCCACCTTATCAAAGCACAAACTTGATCAAGATCACTTAGGACTTTTATTGGGGTTGTAACGTGGCCATGGGTAATGGTTTAATGAAAGAAAGGAAATGTGAAATCAAAACAAAAGAGAAGACATTTTCTGTACTAAACTGATCCTGGGAAGAGTTCAAAAAAATGATAAAGGAGCACAAAAAACTATCACAACAATCAACCGGCTTCTAAGACAACGGAGTACATACATAAAGTGAAAAGAATACAAACTTCAACTGAACTCATCTTTTTTTGTCTTTTTTTACTCTTTTTTTCTGTTTTTTTTTGTATTTTTTTTTTTATTTTTTCAGCTCTTTTTCTTTAATGCTACATCAACACTACTTCTAAAAGGAAATGTCAAGCTGCCGCAACAATATTACATCTATACAAACTGCCGGGAAAAAAAATGCTCCAATAAGATGAAAACTCTTCCAAGTCACAATTAAGTAAAAAAATGTCAACTCAAGGGTGAGGGATAAAATTGGCTATTTGGGTTCGGGGTTAATAATGATGGGTAATTACAAAAAAAAAACATATTAGTCAGAAGCACGGTAGAATGCTTTAAGACCAATTAGGCTCAAAGGGGTAGCAAGTGGAAATAAAATGCAAAGGGTAGGCTAAAAGGTTTGGGACTGTGAAAAATGGCCTAGATCACTTCTCAATCAATTTGCACAATAACTTAGCTTCCAAAAGAGCAACAAGACAAGTTCTATCATGCTAACTAAAAGACAAAGAACTCACACTCTTTCCAGGAACGTTCAAGATGCATCCTAAAAGATCATAAAGAATTGAAAAGTACATCAAAATTAATGACACAAGAAGCTATGAAATTGACTCCAAGTAAAAACAATGTGAAAGACTCGATCAAATTCAAGAGAATACCTATCATGGAAACCACCAATCATACCACATACCAATGAAAGGAGAACTATTCACAACTTGATGCCGAAAAGGTAATCCTGAAATTAAACTTCCCTCAAATCCAAGCAAGAAAACTGTTTTTTTTTTTTGGCATTTTTCTGATTTTTTTTTAATTTTTTTTTTTTTTGCAATTTTCACAACTATATTAAAATTAAACGAATGAGAGCTACTCCTCCCCCACACTTATTTCAAACATTGTCCTCAATGAAAGATTAATAAAAAGAGAAAGGTGAAGAAGAACTCCCTGAAAGCACTTGAAACAAAAACTGAAACCTCTTGAAAATTGACCTGCAAAACTAAAACTAACAACGAAAGAAAAGAAACAAATTGGGGAGGGGGGAAACAGAATTAAGAAAATCGTTTTTTTTTTGTTTGAATTTGTTTTTTTTTTTTTGATTTTTTTTTTAAAATATGTGATTAAACACAACAAGAGCAACACTGTTCCCAAAGATCAAGGCTTTTAACTTGCTCCACCAAATCTTCATTACATGAATATCTCTTCACTCTCTCACCATTCACTTTAAAAATATTCCCAGATTTTAGATTTTCAAGCTCAATTGCACCGTCGGGAAATATTTGGTGAATCACAAATGGACCAGTCCACTTAAACTTTATTTTTCTTGGAAGAAATCTTAAACGAGAGTCAAGCAATAACACTTTAATTCCAGGTTTAAAATCCTTCCTCAAAATGGACTTATGATGCAAACAATTAATGCACTTCTTGCAAACTTTCGCTTTCTCAAAAGCATGATTCTCAAGCCCATCTTCCTGTGACTTGTCCAAAGAAACAATAGGATCAAGAATATCAAGTGCAAAACATGAATTAGAATCAGCCGACATACTCATTGATTTCAAAATGGAAAACTCAACTGTCTCGTCAAGCACACTCATAGTCAATTTTCCATTTTGAACATCAATCATAGTTTTTGCCGTAGCCATAAAAGGTCTACCAAGTAAAATTGGCATGTCTTTCACATACTTGCACCGATCATCCATATCTAAAACCACAAAATCAGCAGGAATAATCAACTTATCCACTTGAACTAAAACATCCTCTACAATGCCCCTAGGATATCTAATAGACCGATCAGCAAGCTGTAGGGACATAGTAGTAGATTTAAGCTCATTCAGTCCTAATTTCAAGTAAACAGAATAAGGCATCAAATTAATATTTTCCCCCAAGTCAAGCATTGCGTTTTCAGATTTAGAATTCCCTAAATTAATGTTGATAAGAAAACTGCCCGGGTCTTCTAATTTTGGAGGCAAATCTTTTTGCAAAACAGCACTAGAAACAAACACTTTTTCATTTGGTTCATACCTACGCTTTCTAGTGCTCAATTCTTTCAAAAATTTAGCGTAGGCAGACATGTTTTTTATCATTTCAAGAAAAGGCAAGTTCACATTAACCTTAGACAACAACTTATAAATCTCATCAAAAGAATTATTAAGCTTAGAACTTTTTAACCTGTTTGGGAAAGGAATGGGTGGAACATATGGCTTAGGTGGCACATATGGATCTTCAGCTTTGTGCAACCCGATCTCCTCGTGCACTGAATCAGCTTCAACCTCTTCTTTATTTTCAACTTCTACCTTCTCCGGTGGCTTAAGAATGGGTTGCCTTTCATCTTTCTCAATTATCTTCCCACTCCTAAGAACCGTGACAGCTTTTGCCTCCTCAGTGTGGCTCGGTAGCTTCCCTTGCACGTGTCCTTGGAGAGATTCAACAATCTGCCCAACTTGTACTTCTAGCTTCCTCAAAGAGGCCTCGGTGCGCTGAAAACGCTGCTCATTTGCTTGCTGATTTTGGGTGCAGATTTGCATGAAAGTTTGCAAAGTATCCTCCAAAGCAGGCTTCTTCTGTAAAGGTGGTGGCTGGTTGCTTTGTTGTGTGTTACTCCATGAGAAATTAGGATGGTTCCTCCAACCGGGATTGTAAGAGTTGGAGAATGGATCATTTCTTGGCCCGTGATTGTAGGAGTTCATCATATGAGCTTGCTCAAAACCAGCTTCAGGTACTGCATGCACAACGGGAGTAGACATGCTCATTGTTGTCATCACAGTGCACATGTTCTTCATCTGTTTGGACAACTCAGACATCTGGATGGCTAGTTCTGTCCCAACTCCTACTTCATAAATTCCTGGAGTTCTGCCTTGCACACTCTTCTGTTGCGAATTGGCTCCAAGCATCTCGAACAGTTCTAAAGTTTGCTCTGCGGTCTTCTCCCCCATTGCTCCTCCAGCTGCGTTGTCAACAATAGCTTGACATCCTTGATTTAAACCGTCATAAAAGGTCTGGTTCTGGAGCGCTAATGAGTAGCCGTGGTGAGGGCATTGAGTGAGTAACATTTTGAATCTTTCCCACGCCTCATGGAATGGCTCACCTTCAGCTTGAGTGAAATTGGCAATTTTTCTTCTTAATTCTGAAGTTCTAGACTGAGAATAGTACTTGCCAATAAACTTGTTGTAAACTTCAGCCCATGTGCGCAAGGAACCAGGTGTTAAAGACATAAACCATGTCTTAGCAGCATCTTTAAGAGTATACGGAAAACACCTCATCCTCAGCTCATCTTCAGTCACTCCTTGCAAGGGAAAATTCTGGATGATGCCATAAAAATCTCGAATAAAAATCAATGCATCCTCAGAAGAAAGCCCATTGAAAGATGGCAACTGATTAAAGTGAACGGTCTTCAGATCATAATTTCGGGCAGCCTCACTCAGTACAATGCAAGACGGGGAGACACCCACAGTTGGTCTCCCAAACTCTTTCATTAGCTGCGCGTCACCCATTGTTGGATTAGGAGCAAATCGGAGCCTCCTTTCTGTCCTTTTGCCAATCAAGTCAACTTGGTCGTTCAACGATAGCAAATCTGGATTAAGTGACCTGCGACCATGCATACAAAAAGAAAAACGAAAAAAAAAAGAAAAACAAACACACAAACACAACTAACTAAAATAAAACTAAATTAACAATTTTCCAAAAACTAGCTAAACAACTTCCCCGGCAACGGCGCCAAAAATTGATAGACAATTTATAAGTCCTCGCAAGTGCACGAGTCGCGGTAGTACAGTGCTCAAGTAAGGGTCGAATCCACGGGGAAAATGCAACTAAGTAATTGGAAAACTATTAATAAAAATAAAAGTGAAATTAATCTAATTAAAAAATATGAGTTTTGAGTTTGTTTGATTTAAAACTGAAAAGTAAAACTTGAATTAAAATGGATGCAAAGAATTTAATTGGATAAAAATAAAGTGATCAAACAATTGACGGAAAATTGATTGAGAATTTAACAAGAGAAAAGATAGTCCAGGATTATGATTCAGTCACTAATTTTTAGCATTTGTGATTTAGTTAGTCAATTAGAATTGAGAGTTCGTTCTAGACAAAAATATGACTATTCCGTATGGCGTCCAGAATAAGTCACGTACTTTAACTATTAATCAACAGGAAATTATTAATTCAATAGTTAAAATCCATTAATCACAAAAGAACTACGGAAACCCGATTTAAGAACCAAATAGAAAATCTAACAAGACAGTTAAATTATCTATTCTTTTATCCAAAAGAGCTCGAAATAATAGGCATGGCATGTACTCTATTAATCCACTCAAAAAAACTTAATTAATTATATTAAAATTGGCCAGAAATTAACATAATCAATTAAGTGAAAAAGAACAATAGATAAAACTCAATCAATTGACTTGACTAAAATCACAATTTATACTAAATCATAGCAACTTCATCATAATCCAGGACTTAAGAATTTAACTATTCATATTGAAGTAAAACAATAAGGATAAAATAGTGCAGTTTGATTATCTGAGCAATCAACAACATACGAATATACGATTGCTTGAAATACTCAAATACTTAACAAAGACAAGTTTCTAATGAATAAAGTAGGAACAAGTCAACAAGAACCGGAGGAATTGTGGCTGATTCAACCAGAAATTTGGCAGAAAAAACAGAAAAACAGTGCGTCGTTCCCAGGTCTCCGTTCTTCCTCGCCCTCCAGATCAGCCTAGCTTGCTTCTGTCCGATTTCCAGTCTGGCCTAGGCTCTTCGCCGGCAGATTCCTCCTTGCTGCCTTCATCGATCTCCCAAGCGAAGAATAGAGAAGACCCTTAAACCCTCTCCAACTTCCTTTGTTTATGGGTTCTTTTTTTTTTCCTTGGACTTGGGTTCTGGTGCGTGAGTATAACGACCCACGTTTTTTCCCAGAAGTGCAGCCCCTTCTTTTCTTTTGTTTGATTTTGGAAATAAGCCCAATTTGCTTTGAAAAATTTGCAAACAGTCCCTGGACTTGTAACTCCAATTAAGTTGGCACTGTTTTTCTCAATTCAGCCCCATTCTCAAATCCTTCCATTAAAACCCCTGCACTCTAAAATTCATTTTTAACACAAAATATAACTCAAACCTTTTAATTAGGCAAATAATAAGTATAAAATTGTAATGAATTAATATAAAAATGAAGCACGAATTCTAGCTCATCAGAACCCACCCTACCACTACCCTACCTACCCAACCCCACCCCTACCCTACCTACCTGAACCCACCCTACCACTACCTGACCTCAATCACCCCACCCTATACCCCTTACCCCACCCCTTACCCCACTATACCTAGGGTGGTGGGGTCAGGGTGGGGCCGATGTGATAGAGGCGCTAGGGGCAGGGTAGGTGTGGTGGGGTAGGGGTGGGTTGGGTAGGGTAGGGGTAGGGGCGGGGTTGGGGTAAGGTAGGGTAAGGTGGGGTCGGGGTGGGGTCGATGTGGTAAGGGCCTATGGGGTCGGGGGTAGGGTTGCGGTAGGGTGGGGACAGGTTAGGGTGGGGTCGGGTAGGGGTAGGGTCAGGTAGGTAGGGTGGGGTCAAGTAGGTAGGGTAGCGTAGGGGGTAGGGGCAGGCGGTGGGTGGGGTCGGGGTAAGGTAGGGTGGGTAAGGGGTTAGGGGTATGGGTACACATATTATATTATATACTTGTGTTCATGAATGTTTGTGTGTATATATATGTATAGGGTTATTTTGGACATTTTAATGTTAAGCGGTGTTTTAAACCGTTTGAAGTAAACACGGTAATGTTTATTTTATGCGCCGCTTATTAACACGGGTCTTAATAAGCACCGTTTAATAACCGGTGAAGTAAACATGTTCTTATACTCCAAATATACGAGTATGTTATTTGAGTACGAGAACTCTTGATTTATAGGCACATAAATATATCTTGTAGTGATTACGTTTTAATATGAATGCAAACTGGAAATTATGTTTAGCTTCAAACTTAAGAAGTAAACTGCTAGGAATATAAAGTTAGATCAATTATAACAAATTTATGGTACTTAGCTAAGAATATGTATGATAAAAGATGTGATACGAACCATTATTATTACTACCTTAGAACTGGTATAGGGTGTGTGCGCCAGATATATTTTTAAGAGTGAGGAGTGTTTGTTAAGTATAATGATACTTACGTATATGTGAGGGTTAGTTAAAATTGCAAAGTTTACATAAATATGAAATATGCATGTAACATGCTTGCTCAGACATACGTATATATGAGCATGTTTGGTTAATATGGATGCAGTATTTTCCTTTAAATTACACTTTAGGACAACCAAATACCTACACATTTTACCAAGTAATATACTACGTATAATTCATATAGATCCCACATAGATGGTCCAATTATCTCAATAACCACTTACGTAAATCGGTATACACATATACCCAAGTCACCATCTCTACTAAATATGATTCCAATCATTAAATGTAGTAATATTACGTTGGAATAAATCTGATAATACTTTAATCTTCATATTGGAATTATCTAGAGAATTAACTGAGCAGAAGCGTACCTGACTCCATAGGAGATGATCTTTGGAGATCCGGGAGACGGAGGCTAGGGTATGCGTCTTCTAGTTGATACACACTCTCGGGAATTATCTCTCTAGCGATGGGATGCAGAAAGACGGAATGACGTGTTCAACTAGGGACCATAACCCCTCTATTTATAGAGAATGTTTAACCCTAATCAGCCCATCATTAATTAGGTTAAGCCCATGGGTTTCTACACAATTGGGCCCTATACCTTATTAGATAACTTATTAGCCCACTTAAATTAATATCCATAGGACCACTAATTTTTGGGCTAAATATAAGATAGCATATAACATACAATTAACCCAATAAATAATATATTGTGAATATTATATGTAGTATAAGTCCAATAATCTAACCATCTCCCACTTAGACGACATACACATATGTATACACAATCCTTAGTATTGTATGTTTACTTTAGGAGCTCCAGAATTTTGCTATCAAACTGTAGTCATCTTTAATCAATCTGGTCCATTAATTATATCAACATAGGACCAAAGAAGTGTTTTCTATATTCACATAACTAGACCCATCAATGCTCACATATATTAATATAATAAACGACATGGATCAAGTATAGGTGTGTAGCGTGGAAATAACATGAAGTGTGGTCTGGAATAGAATGTCTATTTCCAACTGGTCCACCTTGAGATCAATAATGTAACTGTAAGCGTACATAAAACTTTAAACTTTAAACTTTATACTTTATTTCTACAGAAAATATCCTTAAAAACTGAATTAACCAAAATTATAGAAACATTACAAACTCCCACTAAAACTCATAATCTTCAACTGATTTGACACCCATTTGAGCAACATGCTCATGAAACCCTTTGGGTGGCAATCCTTTAGTGAGCGGATCCGCAATCATGGAGTTTGTGCTAATGTGTTCTATAGATAACTTTCCTTTTTGTACTCGTTCCTTAACAGCCTTAAATTTGACCCCAATGTGTTTTGCCTTGGTCAAACTACTGTTGTTCTTAGCATAGAGGACTGCTGACCTATTGTCACACAATAGCTTAAGTGGTCTTTCAATGCTATCCACTATGCGCAGTCCACTAACAAAATCTCGCAGCCATAATGCCTAATTGGATGCCTCATAACATGCTATAAACTCTGCTTCCATGGTAGAAGTCGCTGTAAAAGTCTGCTTGATACTCCTCCAGGAGATAGCTCCTTCAGCTAGAATATAGATGTAGCCCGAAGTGGATTTCAAGGAATCCTGACATCCATCAAAATCAGAGTCGGTATACCCAATGATCTCAAGCTAATCCGATCTCAGATATGTGAGCATATATTCCTTTGTTCTCTGTAAATACCGCATGACCCTTTTGGCTGTTTTCCAATGGTCCATTCCCGGATTGCTCAAATATCTGCCTAACATCCCAACAATGTATGCTAAATTAGGTCTTGTACAAACCTGATCATATATTAAACATCCTACAGCCGAAGCATAAGGAATGTTCCTCATTTCTTTAGATTCAAAACCATTCTTAGGGCACTGCATGAGACTAAACTTGTCTCCCTTAGAAACTGGAGTATCTCCTGGTTTGCAGTCTTGCATGCCAAACCTTTTGAGAACTTTATCGATATAGCTCTTTTGTGAGAGTCCAAGAACGCCTTTGGAGCGATCTCAGTGTATTTGAATTCCTAATACAAAAGAAGCCTCACCAAGATCTTTCATTTCAAAATTCTTTGAAAGAAATTTCTTAGTTTCGTGCAATAAGCCTATATCGTTGCCAGCAAGCAATATGTCATCAACATACAAAACCAGGAAAATATGTTTACTCCCACTGAACTTGTGGTATATACAGTCATCATTGACATTTGGTTGAAAACCAAAAGATATGATTACTTTATGAAACTTGTGATACCACTGACGAGAAGCCTGCTTGAGCCCATAGATGGATTTCTTTAATTTGCAAACCATTTTCTTTGGATCTCCCGAAACAAAGTTTTCTGGCTGCTCCATATAGATTGATTCCTCAATGTCACCATTGAGAAATGCAGTTTTCACATCCATTTGATGAAGCTCAAGATCAAAATGTGCCACTAATGCCATTATTGTTCTAAAAGAGTCTTTCGAAGATACTGGAGAGAAAGTCTCTTTATAGTCAATTCCTTTCTTTTGAGTGTAGCCTTTAGCAACAAGACGAGCTTTAAACCTTATAACATTGCCCTTTGAATCCCTCTTGATTTTAAATATCCATTTACAACCAATGAGTTTAATACATTCAGGCAATGAGACTAGCTCCCAAACGTCATTGTCACTCATAGACTTCATCTCATCTTTCATGGCATTAATCCATTCTTGAGAGTTAGAACTTTCCATGGCTTGACGGAAGTTGATTGGATCATCTTCCGCAAAACCAACATCTGATTCTTATTCTTGGAGGAAGACAATTATTTCTTCCACCAAATCCCAATTTTCCTCATGTTCTTGGAGAAATACAATATAATCATCCGGAATTGCACTTCTCCTCTCTCGAGTGGATCTCCTTGATGGCACCTCAGGTTCTTGAGGTTGTTGAGTTTGATCCTCATTAATAATTTCAGGTACCTGATTGGGGATGTTTTCGAGATTGTCCCGAACTGGAGTTGTTTCTTGAACATTATTAGGAATAAAAATATCTTGATCATGTTCAATGACAACTGAAGGAAGAGTAACATGCTCTTCCTCAAGGACAAAATCTCTAACCTTATCTCCCCACCCCCAAACTCAATATCCTCAAAGAACAAGGCATTACCCGTCTAAAAAATAGTCCTGGTAGCGGGATCATAAAATTTATACCCCCAACACCATTCATGCTAGGAGTTCCAGGCATAGTGTACTGAGGAACAATCCAACACTCCTCTAGGAATTTAGCAAATGGACCTAGACGTTATTCACCGGAACCATCATATCTACCATAGTATTCACCACCACAGTCAGATCTAACGGTTTTAATTCTTTTGCCTAATTAATTTTCAACTTCGGCCTTATAAGATTTGAACACGTCTATTGATTGGGACTTTTCATGAATGAGATAAAGGTAACCATAACGAGAGTAATCATCTATGAATCTGATAAAATATGTTTGACCATTTCTTCATGGTGTAGGGAATGGTCCACAAATGTGTGTATATATCAATTCTAATAGATCTGAAGCTCTCTCGGCACCTAATCTCCTTTTGTTCGTTTGTTTTCCCTTAACACACTCAACACAAATATCCGAATTTGAGGAGTCAAGTGAATCAAGAATTCCATCGGACACAAGTCTCTGAATTCTTTCTTTAGAAATATGTCCTAAACGCTTGTGCCAAAGTGATAATGAATTCTCATTGGTTAATTTTCTTTTAGTACCACGAGTACTTACATGCAAGGTTTCATTATATGAGGCAATTATATCAAGTGAATATAGATTATCATTAACTGATAAAAAACCGGTACCAATAAGCTTTGAATCTTGAAATAGACTGAACTGACTATTTCCAAATGAACAAGAATAACCAAATTTGTCCAATGCAGAAATAGAAATTAAATTCCGCCTAAATGACGGTACAATAAATGTCTCTTTCAAATCCAAATAAAAATCAGTCTTTAATAATGATCTAAAAACACCGATAGCCTCAACTTCAACCCGCTTGCCATCACCGACATAGATGTATCTTTCACCATCAATTGGTTTTTGGCAGCTCAGGCAACCCTGCATGGATACACTTATGTGAGTAGTAGCACCGGAATCTACCCACCAAGTGTCCTTGGGTACCGAAATTAAATTAACCTCAGAACAAACAAGAGCAAGACACATACCCTTTTTCGCACGCCAGGCGTGGTACTTAGTGCAGTTCTTTTTCTTGTGATTAGTCCCTTTGCAAAAGAAGCATCCAGATTCCTTAGTTTCTTCCTTAGTTTCCTTATGATGCTTTCTTTGAGGCCCTGAATTTACTGCTTCCTTAAATTTCCTTTTCTTGCTGCCCTTAGAGGTAGATGCCAAATGAGCACTTTCAGTCTTATCTTGCTTTATTCTCTCTTCCTCTTGAACACAATGAGAAATAAGCTCATTGAGAGACCATTTCTCCTTAATGCAGTTGTAACTGACTTTAAATTGATTAAATTGAGAAGGAAGAGAGATCAAAACTAAATACACAAGCAATTCCTCAGGTAAAATAAGCTTAAGTGCACTTAGTTTTGAAGCAATATGAGACATTTCCAAAATGTACTCCCTTATGTTCCCTTTGCCTTTGTACTTCATGGAAACAAGAGTGCTCAAAAGAGTACTAGTTTCCGCCTTTTCGTTTTTAGCAAAACGCTTTTCAAGTTCGGCAAGGAACGATCATTTTGGCATCATCCTCATCAGACATAGTGCCCCTGAATGATTCTGGAATTGCACGTTTCATGATCATTAGACTCATGCGGTTTGAGCGTTCCCACCTCTCCATCTCCCTCTTTTCATCAAGGGTAGATGTATCCTTAAGAGCGGCGGGTTTGTCAGTCCGGAGTGCAAGGTCTAGATCCATGCAACCGAGAACAATCATAATGTTCTCTTTCCATTCCTTAAAATTCGTGCTGTTAAGCACAGGGATGCTATTAATATTAGCAGATATTGTAGCAGCAGAATTGTTGACTGGAAGAGAACAAAAAATAATATAAATTATATGCTCTAAAAACTGAAATTAACTTTATAATTAATTTTAAATTTAAATATTAGCAATCCCCATCACAAGATACCTAGCGCAACATCTAATTTTGTCTTTGGACATAAATTAGACTTGCAAGTGGTACTCTTGGTGTAATAATAAAATTTTGATAATAAAATCATGTCAAATACCAAGTCTTTCTTTGGACCGACTTAATATTAACATGAAAACCTCATAATTATCACAAATTTTATTATCACAAATGTACTCAAATTTCGGCCAAATAATAATCTTCATTTGGGCCGATTATCATCCGCATGAAATAAGAAGTACAAAATCATCTTAATATATGAGTTAATTAATTTCAACAAGAGAGGCTACTTTGGCAGCATGTTGTGTCAATTAACCAACCCAAATATTAGACATGCTAATATTAAATAAAAAATCCGAAAAATAAAATTGGGCGAATTTCTCTGAGTCACATGCAAATGTGTTATGTATTTGTAAAATCGGTACCCAAATGCTTGTGCGATCGCAAAATAGGATTTATACATCCCATAACACATAATACATACTTTTCAAGCCGCAAATTACGACTAACAAAATAATATTTTCCAGTAATATCCAAATATGCAACTATAATAAAATTGATGTTGACCGTAATTACATATAAGTATTTAATTACCAAAATCAGTAATCACAAATATGTACTTAATTACCAAAGTCATAGGAAATTTCCAAAAAATGAATCACCGAAAAATGGAAACATATCATAAATTTATTTGATGCACATATTCTTCGACAGGCTCAAAATTGGAACCAAATCAAGAACAATAATTGATCATCACTTACAGATTACTCAAATCTAAAGAAATAACAAAGATGATCCTTATAATAACAACATAAAACAATAACCATTCAATCATCTCCCAAAAATCAATCGCAGGATTGATTCTCTTAACAAACAAATTAATTAAAAAAAAATTAAGGAATGAAAAGTGCTTAGCAGACTAGCAGTGTCACTTCAAAATTTGGCAACAACCAAAACCGTAACTATCAAAAGAATAGTTAATTCCACCAGATCAATCGCCAGATTCCAAAACATAACTAGTACAGTACCCGTGCATACGCACGGGTAAAGAGGCGTTGTGCATATATTTTGTATTCAGAGTTTAATTAAATACAAAAACAAAACAAAAAATTAAAAACAACATTTTAAATTTTAACATTTTCCCAAAAAAGTTATTATAGTAAGTGAGTATCGGAAAATATAAGTGCAATATTAAATACTAAAAGTAAAAGAATATTAGGAGAAATTAATTGACAATATCAATTGTAATTTGCTACTTACAGAGTATTAATTTGTAGCGTTGGTAACATATAATAAAATCTTAAATTTATTTGTTAGACATTTTGAAAAAATTCTTCAAATACAATATTCTTAATAGTGTATAATGAGTTTTCCTTCTCATCATGGATGAAGATCATGAGTCTATGTTTGTTCTCAACTCTCAATAATGTCACATATAGTTATCAATGACTAAAAATAGGTCTATGTATGTATAGATCATCTCTTTCAAGCGATTGGTCTTGATATATGTTGATGATCATATCTAATTATAGGAATTTGTCTTGTGATAAATTTAAAAGGTCATACAGATTATGAAGGGGCATGCATGTTATTAAAGAAGTAGAAATCAAGGATTTCAATTATGTGTTTTGCAATATTTAATCCTTGTTAGAACTCCAAAAGTTGAATAGAATAAATAATTAAAAGTTTAAAATTCACAAAGTGCACGGTCTTTGCACTCTATTACAACTCAAACTTTTTTTTGGAAAAAGTTTTTTTTGTTGTCAATTATTGATTTGGCTAAATTGTATTGACAATGACTAATTTTGTTCTTATTTGGGCCAAGTTATCTAACAATTTCTCTGTCTATAATTAAGATTGTTCTATATTGAAATTTAGTTAGTTGCTTGTTCTATGTGATTAAGAGTTATTAGATTGAGCAAAATGTAATGTCATAATATACCTTTTTATCAAATTATAATAACTGTTGTACTTTAATGCTTTGTATCATCATTAATGCTTTGTGTGAATCAATTAGTTGAACTGAGTAGAAAAGTATGGCCTAGATCCTTGTAATTAGTGGCGCCCATGGGTAATATTTGATTCCCTATAAAAATGGAGAAGACAATAAAAAGTTTAAAATGTGCATGTAGCGTTGCGAAGTATGAGTAATAAGAAGGTATACATGAATAGGTATCAAGTGCATGATCTTTTTCACTTTAATAAAATTCTGGTAAATGCTCCCCGGCATTTACCCCACTGATTTTGGTGGTTTATCTTCTGGGGTTTATTTATATATAAAAAAAAATCTTTGCACTTAAATGTGGCTCAAATAGTCAAATTTTGTTGTAGAAAAGTCAACTGTAGGTTATTGTAGGTCAATTTTTGGGAAAATGCTTAAGATGTGCATAAAGTGTTGCTAAGTATGAGTAATACGGAGCTATTATTGAATAGGTATAAAGTGCAGTCTTGAATAGGTATTTACAGTAAAAACTCTTTTTCGAGAAAAGTCAACACATTTCATCGTACGTTTTGCTAAATTTTATCTACAACGATTAAATTTATTTTGATGAGGACAAAGTAGATTGACTATTTTTCTAGGTGGTTAGTTAAGAATTATTAACAACCGAACGGTTGAAACGACACAAATTAGCCACATGAGAGCTTTCAAGATAATCCTACTAAAAATGCTATGCTGGTAAAGACTTAAAAGTGCAAAAAGTTGAACGGAATTCATCATGCTTAATGAATTTTGAAAATACATATTATAACATTCATGACACAAATATTTATCTATCATCATCATCATCACCCCAGTGCTGCAAAGACTCCCCCACCTACCCCCACCTACGGTGGGGTGGGGAGGGTCGGATGTACGCAGCCTTACCCCTGTACTAAAGTACAGAGAGACTGTTTCCGGATGACCCAAAGTGAAAATCGCGTCAAAAATTAGATAGACTGACTGCTACTCATAACAAAGAAGCACAGACAATTTAGTGAGCCATTTTACTTTATTCCATCATATTCCCAAGCCGAAAAACAGTTAGTCTTTGGCTCCATTGCAAATGATAGAAAACACAAACAATTAGCTATAATATAATAAAAATATATTACTACTATATTAATGTCAATTTCCTTGCAAGGAGTTCATATGCATGTTTTTTTTTGGTAGAGGAGTTCATATGCATTTTATGAAGGGTTTATGACATACAATACATATCCATAATTATTAAAGCCAGTGCTTCTCTAAAGAATTGATTTTTCCTTGCTGGCTTATGTTTCTTAAACATGTACAATAGCTCAGGTAGTATCATAGTATGAAGAGAAAATACACTTATTTTTCTTTGTTTATTTTCTTCTCCTTTGAGGCTATGAATTCATAACATATCAAGTGCAAGAGAAAAAAACTTGCAGGTTTTTCTTTTAAATCCTCTCAGCTGAGCCAAGTCTTGAAACCACAATAATGGATTAATGGTTTAAAAGGAGAAAAATGGAGAAGTGATAATTTATCATTTTTTGGAAAATAACATATTACGTAGTAATTAACATTAATCAAATCATGGTTCAATACATCAATAATATAAGGTGCAGGGTTGAGAACCCAAATTCGACATTTAAACAAAGAACCGTCACTCTAGTTAAATGTGAGCAACGTTCTTTGCAGAACGTTTGAGGCGAGAAATAAGTACTTGAGAATCCCTTGCTTGTTTGAACACTTTTGTGTTTCCAACAAATTATGGCACCAGCATAGGGCACCGCCCCGGCCAAGGCAGCAAACCCCCTGCAAGAAACTCCCTGGTATCATCTTTTAACGTCCATCTTTTAACGTCCAGCCCAAACCACAACAGCTAACAGGTAACACATGCATCAACGTTGAGCTTCACTTTACCCTCAACCAGAAGCTGCCAGGCTGAAGGACCACACTAAAGGACCCCAACTCGTTGCCTGAAGCCATCCATCAACAATCTTTCCTAAATCTTTCCTATTAGCAAACATGCCAAAAAGCACTCCATATGAGAGAAAAAATTATTAGAGAGAGAAAATTATTCCGCTCAATTCTCTTACTCAATTGTTAGCAAACTTATCTTCTAATACATAAAAGAACCACATATGAGAGAGAAAATTGTCCTGCTCAATTATCAGTGAACTTATCTTTTAATACCTAAAAGTACTACATATGAGAGAAAATTTTTTCCGCTCAGTTATAAGCAAAAGTTTTTTTTATAATAACATGGACCCCACTAATTGGTATAGTACGGAGATGATATTAAACTGGGAAACAAAGAGCGGCGTTTTTGTGTTGTTGAGCAGCACTATTTTTTCTTTGTGATTAGCCATGTTGTTCATCAAACACCTTATATGTTTTATATGCTTTGGTAAATGCGAAAAAAATGAATCAGGCAATAAAAGTGTGTCGCAATACTAATTAAGTTTTAACTTGGACTATTTTTATTCCCAGACCGGATCAGACCAGACCAAACCATATTTCTATAGTACACAAAGATCAGACATTTACCTGACCAGAACAGACCAGTTTCGACCAGACCAACAAATTTCTAATATGACATTCATATGTCAAAATAGAATGATTCACCACTAAAAATACTACCTTCGACCCGGTGGACTTTGCCAAGTTTGAAGTAGGTGATAAATAAGAAAAGTAAAAATTGTGTGGTTAAGGTTTGTTCAAAGGATGGAGGAATGTGCAGAACCAAAAATTAGTTGCTTTAATAGGAAGTAACAAAGTTTTTTAAAACAATCTAAAAGAGAAAGTTGATAAAGTCCAATGGGACGGAGAGAGTTTATTTTTCAAAATGAGTTCTTTTCCGTTAGAATCGTACCCTAAACTTAACCTTGTGTGTGCAGCAATAGATTCTTTTGATTGCTTAGCTCATTCTAAATTTCATTCCTGAATCTGCCTCTGCTTAAATTATACCTTATAAAAAGATTAGTTTTATTAAAACGTGACATTTTTTTCTAAGATTCTCATTCCTAATCCACCATAAAGCAAGTACATTTACATTTTTGAGTAATTTTCATTTATATTAAGGGACTATTCAAAAATGTTTTTATTAATAAAATATGATAGATTTAACATTATGACATTTTTAACATTGACATTCATATTTTATATTTTCCATTTTACCAATGATATATTTTTACCGCTTTGACATTGTTTCTTAATAAACCTTCAAATATTTTTATATTTTATATATGCAATATTGGTGTCATATGAAAGATCGTAAAAAATTATGATTTTTGATATATATTTTTTAAAAGTTAGAGTAAAAATGTAAAAGGTGTAACACTGAAGAAAATAGTAATGATTTTAATACAATGGACCCCATTAATATGCCATGTTTTGTTATTATGGAGTGGTGCAAATGGTTATGAGTTAGTTCCGTTACTATTATTGTTATTAATTAAGTCCTTAATTTGCCACTTGGCATTTGTATATTAAAGGAGTGAAATGTGGAGAGAATGACACATAGGATTAATGAAGGGTGTAATTGTCTTTTAAAGAGCTATTTCTTTTCTTATATATAAATAGAATAGACTTGATAAACCAAAATAAAATACTGAACTGCCACTTTAATGTTTCTATATTGCCGAAACCCAGAAGAAAAATACATTGTTCATTAAAGTGCTGATTCACTTTTAAGTGGCAATGGAAACATTAAATAAATAAATAAATAAATAAATAAATAAAAACGTAACATTCCGGCACATGATCGAGCAAAGCAGGCCGAGAATGAATTGAAAAACAGATGGAAACCTACATACGGTGCCATCAATACAATCGGCAGCATCACGAGAAACAAATAATACTCAATTTTCTATTTAATCATCAATCTCCGATTAATCATCAGGAACGAATTGTATAAAAGCAAAATCGCATTACCCTGATTCCATTCAATCGGTAGATCATATGACAAAAGAAAATCCGAAATTCAATCGTATAAGATTGAAACAAAAATGAATACTCCAAATAATTCAATATGAAGAAAGCTCTGATACCAATTGTTGGAATAAATCCGATAATACTTTAATCTTCATATTGGAATTATCTAGAGAATTAACTGAACGGAAGCGTATATGGAGTCAGGTATATCCTTCATATGAAAATAACTTCTCTTAGTATTTTTATTTTCTTTCCCTAACAATTTCCGGGATCCAAACGTAGCTAAAGAACAAGAATATATTTTTTAGTGCCAAACTCACGAAATCTTTTAATGAGTCAAGCATTGGAATTCATATATAAAACGTATTTCGGTAAACAAACGGAGCTAAGTTCTTTTTGTTGTTGTTATTACAATGTGATCTCAAATATGTTATATTATATATCCATAGGAGATATCTTTAGAGATCCGGGAGACGGAGGCTAGAGTTTGCGTCTTCTAGTTGATACACACTCTCGGGAATTATCTCTCTAGCGATGAGATGTAGAAAGACGGAATGACGTGTTCAACTAGGGACCATAATCCCTCTATTTATAGAGAATGCTTAACCCTAATCAGTCCATCATTAATTAGGTTAAGTCCATGAGTTTCTACACAATTGGGCCTTATACCTTATTAGATAACTTATTAGCCCACTTAAATTAATATCCATAGGACCACTAATTTTTGGGCTAAATATAAGATAACATATAACATACAATTAACCCAATAAATAATATATTGTGAATATTATATGTAGTATAAGTCCAATAATCTAACATATTAGTCTAATCTTATTTCTTTAAATTTCTTTAAATAAAATAAAACGCAGATGCACCTTGGATTAGAACCCATGGAATTCGGCTTTGGCTAAGTATATATCATTATGTATAAATATACAAATTGTTCGGCTTGAATGCAAATATAGTGACATAATTAATAAGTCCCTCTTACAGTATAAAAATTAAAGGCAATAGGCATGCACTAACGAGATTAGTAATATGTATTTACTTAATTACTTGGATATATATAATGACTTCAATTTAGTCTCTATATAATGAGTTTTTTCCCAGAATAATGCTAATTAAATAAATAATTCCCAAAATACTGTCGGGTTAAGAATAATTCCCGAAATACTGCTGGGTTAACCACGGTTAAGCAAAGCCGCCACTTGGAGTGGCGGTTCTTCAACTGTCTTTTCAAAAGCCGCCAATTCGACTGGCGGCTCTTCAATAGCAATACAAAAGCCGCCACTTGAAGTGGCGGCTCATTAATTCGTAGACATATCCTCTCCTTCCCAGGCGACGAACGAAGCAGCCCTCACTCTGCAGCAACCGACGGACGACGACGAACGAAGGTGCCCCGATTCCGGCCAGTTCTCGTCCAAAAGAAGCTCAAATCAAAGGGAAAATAGTCGTGGTGTACCCGAGGTCGTTTGTACTCCATTCTAGCGACTTTCTACTGTTTGAATAGAGGTATTCCACCATTTTTGCTAAACCTAGGTTTTTTAATTTGGTGTTCGAAATTAGTTGTTTTTTTAATTAGTTTCTTTGTAGTTGATGTTGTGAAATATATAAGTTCTTAATCTTGTTATAATGATTGAATTTATATAATTTGTAAAATTTGAATTATACCAAGTTTCACCATTTTTGGTAAAGCTAGTTTTTTTAGGTATTGCTCGAAATTGTTTGAAATTGTTATTGTTTTGCTCAAAATTGCTGTTGATTTGCTGGAAGTTGTTGTTGTTTAATTGTTTATTAACGGACTTTGCTTTTCTATAACTAATTAACTAGTGTTAATTAATCATGTGTTAATTTGTTGTTTTTTCATTACTCTATTTTTTTGTCACTGGTTAATTATTATTTGTCCTACTTTAATGGTATGAAATCTTATTATGTATCTACGATCTAATACTTTTCGTTTCAATTATAGTAATTGTAGTTGATTTTCAAATAGCGGCATACGTCATACTTTTTTTGGAACATTTTTTCGTAGAATATGTCTAGAAACTTCTCCATTGTTTGTCAATGGGGAGGAAATATTATCGAGGAGTCAAACGGAGTTCAATATGAAGGAGGGATTCGGAAGATAATTGTTGTTTCCCGTGGGGTGGATCTGGCTGAAATAACGAATAAAATTTATACCGCCACATCCATCAATCGTATGAAGAAGTTGGATTTGAAGGTTAAATATCCCATGCATGGTGGATCATACATGCTGATGCCTCTTGCTGACGACGACGCCGTTACAGGAATGTGGACTGTAATCGAGAATCTTGATATGCATACCATGGAGATATATGTTGAAGAAGTGGCGGTGTTGCCCATACAACCTGGCCACCCGCCATTGTCTTGCCCATCCACAAGTGTTCCAGTTGTGATGAATATGGTTACACATGAGAATGGAAGATACGTGAATAGTGATGCAACGTTTCTGGATTCACAGTGCAATGACGACGATGCAGATGAAAATGTGAACCATGACACACTAACAGATTCAGATGAAGATGGTGGTGATCTCGTAAGTGGCAATGCACCATCTAGCCACTACACTAAAGTTTATGAGCTCCCTGCGGGATTTGATGAATCATGGAAAGGTTGTACAACTTCTACTCGCTTCTCTGCAGATGGTGAATTCGAGGTTGGGCAAGAGTTTGATGATAAGAAACAACTGATCAACATGGTTAGAGCGTACTCTGTAAAGAGGAACCAATTTTTCTCAGTTGTAGAGTCTGACAAACACAAATGGGTGGCAGAGTGTAAGAGGAGAAAAGAATGTGGTTGCACATGGCGGATCCGGGCTACTAAGAAACATGAGAAGCTAGAGATGTTCAAAGTTGTTCGTTATGCAGGTCCTCATATACCTACTTGTGTAGGTAACATCGATAACAATGACCATGCTGGTATCACAGCTCAGTTCATAGCCCGTGAAATTATTGATCTTCTTCGTACCGATCCATCACTAAAAGTCCGAACTATTAGTCAGCTTATGAAGGAAAGGTACAGCTATATACCTTCATACAAGCGAAGTTGGTTGGCTAAGCAAAAAGCTATCGGTGAAATATTTGGAGATTGGGAGGCCTCGTATTCTGAATTGCCTCATTTCATGTTGGCATTACAACATTCCAATCCAGGGACAGTCGTGCATTGGTACCCACCTCTTTCAGGTACCATTGAGTTATTAATATCATTATTATATCATATTAAATTTCATTTTGAATTCGTCCTCCTAATTTTCTCCATCTTCAGGTACCACTGATGTTCAGCAGTTTCAAAGAGTTTTTTGGTCATTTAAGCCATCCATTAAGGGCTTTAAACATTGTCGTCCCTTACTGACTATCGATGGAACACACTTATATGGGAAGTATAAAGGTACGTTGTTGGTGGCAATGGGTAGTGATGCTAATAATCAACTGTTCCCTTTGGCGTTTGCTATCTGCGAATCAGAGAATGGAGAAAGTTGGCCGTGGTTTATGGCGTGCATACGTCATTCAATTACACGCAGAGAATTGTGTGTTATTTCAGATCGACATGCTGGAATTATGAAGACATTTAATGAGGTAGGGAGTGGATGGGAGGAGCCAGATGCACGACATAGGCTTTGCATACGGCATGTTGCTTCTAATCTGCATACTCAATTTAAAGACATTCACCTGAAGAATTTGTTCGTTTGGACAACTAGTCAACGTCAAAAGAAGAAATTTGATGGTGGATTTAACAAGATAGGCGAAATGCATGCACAGGCACGAGAATATCTAGCGAACATTGGCTTGGAGAAGTGGTCTTTACACCACGACGGGGGATACAGGTATGGCACCTCAACAACGAACATGGCTGAAGTTTTCAATAGCGTCATGAAAAGTGCATGATACCTGCCTGTAACCGCCTTAGTTGAGTTATCATTCTATCGTGTGAATGCCTATTTTGTGGAAAGAAGAGAAACGAGTAAGAGAAGATTAGCAGAAGGGCATCGCTACTGCCAGCAAGTGACCGAACTGATTGAGAAAAATACGGAAAAAGCAAAGTATCACAAGGTCACAATATTTGACATAGGCCGTGGTTTATACCAAGTGGAGACGGGTCGTGGTGGTCGAACCGTGGGGAAGGGCGGAAGAAAACACACGGTGAATTTGCAACGTCGCCATTGCACATGTCAGAAGCTGAATATTTATAAGATTCCTTGCTCACATATATTGGCGGTATGCAGAGACCGTAGTTTGTCCTATGATGTTTTTGTTGATATATTTTTTTCATCGTCGGAGTATGCGGCTTCCTATAGAAGAGTATTTAAGCCCATACCGGATATAGCGTACCGACCTACTTACACTGGACCGCAAGTTGTGCATGACTCGTCGATGATTCGCGCTAAAGGTCGCCCGAAGGCTAAACGATTGAGAAATGAAATGGATGAAGGCCCTAGAGGTACTGTGAGATGCGGTAAATGCAAGCAAACAGGGCATAACAGGACGACATGTGCTAGAAGATCGGAGGGACACGTAGGGAGTTCCACTGGGTAATGTTGTTCTTTTATTCGCAAATGCATTAGCAATATTACAAAAATAAATAAATTGAATTTAATAATAAAATAACTAATACATTTATTACTTTTACAGCGCCGATGCAGGTGTCAGTGGATCCCGGACCGATTGATCCTTCAGTCCTGACATTGCAGGCCACGCACCGGAGCGAGGATTGTGGCGTGGCCTGGATGTTCAGGTAGATAGGTGTCGTGAGCACCTACGCAGTATATTCCACACGGAGGTGGACGATAGGATTCTACATTACGTTCGATTAGCTGGTTTTTATGGTGTTCACAGATTAGTTTCGACTCTGCATATAGATAGAGCATTACTGACCGCTCTACTTGAGCGTTGGAGGCAGGAGACTCACACGTTCCATTTACCGATGGGTGAGGTCACGAGCACACTAGGAGATGTGGCTGTATTGGCAGGTCTACCGATCGAGGGTCGGGTAGTTACTGGGACTGCATGTAGACTGTGGGTTGATGTGGTACAGAGATTGTTGGGAGTACGGCCACACCCTGGGACAGATATTCGGGGGTCCGCCTTGAGGATGGCTTGGTTGAGAGAGCATTTTATTGGTTTACCTGCTGATGCTGATGACGATGTTGTGCAGCAGTACGCGAGAGCCTGCATTCTGATGCTTATGGGAGCTTCCACGTTTGCGGACAAGAGCGGGAATGAGGTGCAGGTCTTGTATTTACCCATTCTGGAGTCTTTTGATGTAGCTGCAGTTTATAGCTGGGGTAGTGCGACTTTAGCATACCTATATCGGCAGTTATGTCGAGGTTGCCATCGTGACGGTGGAGAGATGGGTGGGTTTTTATTGCTCATACAGCTGTGGTCATGGGAGCACATTCATATCGGCAGACCTGTCATACTGCGATATCATGGGGTAGATGGTGGTCCTCTTGATGATGATATGGATCAGCACGCTGTACTTGGGCCACATCATGTTCGTGGCGAGGATCCCTTGGGTCGTAGGTATTTTTATGATTTTTTTTATGACGTACATGAATCCCTTTTATATTCTTATACATTACATTGTGTCAGATGGCTATTTGCTCATGTCACTGACGTGCACTTTGTCGTAGTGTGCACTCAAAATAATAATACAATACAACACTTATACGTAGTATAGCGTAGTAAGGTTCGTATCCACAGGGAAATGAATACTTTTCTTTTTATAGAACTAGTAACAAAATGGGGGGTCTTAGTTTGATTTGGTTTAATAAATTAAACACGAAGATAAACGAGTTATGTGGTTTAATTAATGAGAAGAAGACTTGGTTTTGCTTTTATCCACTTAATGAAATGTTCGTCGATCCCGGTTATATCTTTAACTATCTTCCTCTCGAATACTCAATCGAGGAGTATATCCAATTCATCGATGGTAGTTATTAATAACGAGACGCGTTCATTAATAAAACTTACTACCGAGTTTATATAGAACACGCGCCATATATTCACTCGATAGTAGCAATAAAATCAAGATGAAAACGATTGAGATTGATAACTTCAACACAAGCGGTTTATTGGTTTAATCAATATAATTAATTCCCCTTGGTTTATTAACCATGAAACGCATGCATTAATAACCCAAGTTTACTACCGTGAAAGGACCGAATTAATAACAAGCGTATTAATCGACCGATTCTAGTATTAATTAACATATGAAACAAAACTAGTTGATCCTTTAAGTAATGTTCAAAATATTAATATGAAATATGAATAGGAATTAATTAATACTCAATAAAGAATATTAAAGAAGATGAATCATACTATAGTTAATATCAAGATGTTAACTAATTGTCATCTTAGTAACACTCCCCAATATTAACATAGAGGAAGAAATAGCTATTACTATAACTAATGTCAAGATGTTAACTAATTGTCATCTTAGTAAGACTCTCCAACATTGATATAGAAATAGTATTTAAAGTAAGAATTAATATTCAAGGAAGAAGATTAAAGATAATAACTCACAACTTACAAATTCATTAAGCTTCAAAGTAGCAAAACCAAGATGGAAGAGTTTAGCTCCTCATTTGGAGACTAAACATGATAAAAATATAAAGAAAGTACTTAACTAAACTAAGCTAAAGAGTATATGTGAATTGGTTATTTTATGGGAAGGAAATGGGGTGTATTTATAGGCTTTTGGGAGCTGCAGGGCTGTGTACCCGATCGGGCTTCAAGGCCACTCGATCGGGTACTTAGAGAGCTTCCCGGAAGCCAGAAAATTGGGGCATACCCGATCGGGTATGTCGGTCACCCGATCGGGTATGACACCCGAACGTGGTTAAAAATCTTCCCGCATGATGCCTTGTTCCCGGGTAAAGGTCATACCCGACCGGGTACAACACAAAAATTAGGATCTTCATTTGTCTTGAGATTTTTGCATCTTCCTTCCACTTTCCTTGATCTTTTAAGGTTCAATCTTGATCCTTTGGATGATCTTTGACCTGTTTAGCTCAGAAAAATCCCAATCTAACCAAATTACAAATAAAAATGAAAATAAAGTATTACACCAAAAGTGTGTAATTTCCACAACTAGAACTAATAAAAACTAGTTAAAATACAAATATACAATCAGAAATTACATGAATATCAGTCACGCGCACGTCATCCGCTGCTGGATTAGGATACTACCGAGATGCTTTAGATCGCTTGTGTGATGATCAGGTATATCATTTATATCATTAAATGTAAGTACTTTGCTTTATGTTTTTATAAACCATGATGTAACATAATTTTATATTATAGATGACGTGGATGCCGTACACTGATGAGATTCTAGGGCTGTTGCCTCCTGTTGCCCGAGAGCACACTGAGATATGGCGAGCACGTGTGCCCTTGATATGTTTTGATGTAGTGGAACATCACTTTCCTGATCGCGTACTACGCCAGTTCGGGTTGCAGCAGGTTACTCCCGGACCTTGTGATACATCTGTGGATTTGCACAAGATTGATAGACAGGGGAAGCACACTGAAGATTGGGGGATGCGCCATATTCAGTATATCACTATGTGGGATGAGAGAGCGGCATACATAGTGGACGGGATCCCATCACTAGTCCCCACAGCTTCTGTAGACTACATGAGATGGTATTACACCATCACACGGGTGTTTATCTCTCCCAGTTTTCGTTTACCCACTGATCATTACCAGCCTAGCTCAATCGCTCTTCATATGACGGTAAACAATATAGTCAATAAAATATCTTTATTTATTTATTCATGTGTTTTTCACTAATAACCATGTTTGCATTACAGACACGGGCTTTGCGTAGCATCCATGACAGAGCGACTGCTGTACTTAGTGAGGCGGTAGATGTACAGGGATACCATGACGCTTGTTCGGGCATTGTTTCACTGTGCGCTGATGTATTGGGTCGAGTGGATTATGGATATATGGCCACCTCTCAGCATTCCACCGCATCTACATCCGCAACAGGGTCTTCTCAGGTAGTCCGACGGGATAGAGTTATTCTTCAGCCTTGTAACCAACGCAGGCGTCCCCGAGCACAGCCACATGAACTTCATGATGATGATGACCACGTTGACTTATGATCGTTGTATTTAAATTATTGTGTGAAAGTTGTAGCATGCACTAGCAGATCGAATCATTTTGTGAAACACTAGATTTATTATAACTTTTACGGTTTATTTCAAGTTATGTGGTGCATTGATTCGTTTTGTGTTTTGGATGTATGTTGTCATGTAGTTTGATTGATTGGTTTTGTGTTTCGGGTGTGTTTTGTCTTAGTAAATCATATGTTTGGTTGTTTTTTTGAGTGGATTGGACTGTGAGTCTGTGATTAGCACAAGAGCCGCCACTCTAAGTGGCGGCTTTCATACAGCAGTAGAAGAGCCGCCACTCCAAATGGCGGCTTATGTAAAGCTGTACAAGAGCCGCCACTTGAAGTGGCGACTTTGCTTAACCGTGGTTAACCCCAGCAGTATTTCGGGAATTATTCTTAACCCGGCAGTATTTTGGGAATTATTTATTTAATTAACATTATTCCGGAAAAAAACTCCTATATAATAGAACATGCATACGGAGTAGATACATTTACAGAGCAACATACGTGAGTAATCATCATCGTCATCATCTTTAAATTGACAATAATAATAAAGTTACCTGATAAATTAAAGTAAAAAATATGCATAGTAGATATAGTGAACGTATATAAATAAAAATAAAAATAAAATAAAAATAATAAGCACGTCCGAACGGCTTAAAATTTATAAAGTTCAAGACCGTACCAGAATGTATACTGTAATTATTTTGTCAATATAATGAAAAGAAAATAATTAAGATAACTTGAAATTACGGTACACGTAAATGTACGTAATATATTACAGTATATATATATATAGATTTAGGATCAAGTGAGAAAATAATCTTAGGAGAGAAATGAGAAACAATTATAGCCATTAGATCTTGACGTTTTTAAATATTTCGGTTATCTTTCCTTAAGGGTATATAAGAGAATTTTATAAGATCCAATACATTGTTTATAAGATCCTGTATAGCATTTATCCCCATGAACTTGTAAACTTTTGAGTTGTTTGTGCTTGACCATCACTTTGTTTGGTGTTGGCCTTAGCTTTCACTTTTCTTTTTAGGTTGGGGAGAGGGTGTCCTTGTTGGATAACCTGCTTTTTTTGTTTCCCTTTTGATTGTACATTCTGAACCTTTGTTTTCTTGGTTGTTTTCTTTATAATATACTTACAGTTCATCCAAAAAAATATAAGAGAATTTTACATCCTATTAAAGTTGCACGTTATTTCTAAGATTGTTTCCATAACTGTTCTCCCTGCAATCTTGCAAGGCCAACGACCATCCAACTTCCTTTTTATTGATTTACGGTTCTCCACATACTTCTTTATCTAATTACTTTTCACTTTTATATTATCAGATAAAAGTTATCTGATAATTATGATCTCTCAATATTTTTCTGTTCTGTACAAAAAAAAGGTAATAATAATTCCAGAATAAGAATTGAATTATCTGATATTTATAATATCTAAATATGTTTATGTTCTGTATATAAATTTTTGTATTTTTTTTATAGCTGCTCGGACCATCCAGGTATGTTACATGTTGCCTGACCAGGTGTGAATTTTGATATGTTTATATGCGCCATAATATGTTAGTATTATTATTATTATTATTATTATTATTATTATTATTATTATTATTATTATTATTATTATTATTATTATTATTATTATTATTATTATTATTATTATTATTATTATTATTATTATTATTATTATTATTATTATTATTATTATTATTATTATTATTATTATTATTATTATTATTATTATTATTATTATTATTATTACCGTACCACTCAGCACATTGTTGAGCGGGTAGTTATTTGTTTTCCTACCCGTAGGTTAAAGCATGGAATCCGCTCAGAGCACCAGATGGAAGGAGGCGTAGGACGCATTTGCATATCATGTTTATTTGGTGTTTTTTTAGGACTTAAAAATGTCATCTTTCACTTTTAAGAACTTCCGCTGTTACTAAAGTTTTATGTGATGTTTACCTCATGTCGGATTTATCAACAATTCTACTCATTGCGAGTTGACATTTTCGGGTATTAATTAATGAAGTTATTTTGGAACTAATACGCTTTATTTTAAGTGCGAAAATCGCGTATTATGAATTAATAGTTTTATGTGAAAAAAAAAGGCGTGATTTTCCTGTATCAAAAAAGAGCCTTTTTAGTGAATCTGTTTCGCTTTTTCCGCAAGGTGACGCGCCACCCGGATCAGCTGGGCCGATCTGGGTGGGGTGTTACACTTACTCCCCAAGTAACAAAAAACACCAGGTGCACATTCTGAGGAGGAATATCTCTATTTCCTCCTGGCGCCACAACGTTTGATGCAAGATACTACTCTAGGATGCACCTTTTGAGGGAGAGTCTTAAAGTTCTCCTCACAAGCGTCTTAAAGTTATCCTGCTGAGTACTCCTGTTGAGGGGGGAGCACAGAGATCAATGAGCGATAAATCACAATGGTTCTGTAAAACCCAATTAAGCCTGCCCAAAAGACAAATCCGAGAGTGAGTGAGTGAGTAAGTGAATATCTTAAGACAGAGGAAGCAGAAGGCTCAAGTGAGCAAGAAAATAATACTCACAGATAAGTCTGCTACCTCACTGTGCTATCAATCGAGAGAATTACTCCTGGCCACTCAAATATTCTGGACAATTCCCCATAGGTACATGACTGATATAATCAGACCCCAGGTAGAAGTCGATGCATCTTGTCCAATAGTGCATGCACAACCCTACCCTAGACCACTCATATGTCTCTCAATAGACATGTGTTTAATCAAATTTCATGAGGAACCTCATCATTTATCATCGTCTCCTTCTTAGGCGACATATATTGACTTCAGTGGCCCACAACCCCATGCCACTGAACCTTCATTCATCACGTAGTGTCTAGTTATCTCACTCCCAAATGTTTTTTATTTTTTTAGGACACAGACACATTTTAGAGTCAATTGTTGGTCCTTGTGACCTGTAAGAATTTCCATAGGCTCATCTGCTATAGATGTTGACCAAGGATTGGAAGGAAGGTTTGACGTTGCAACATAGAAATCACCAACGTGTTCAGGCTATTCCTTTAGAGGTAATCTGTGTAGTGATGATAATGGCAGTCTATGCGACCCCGATGGGCTACAGTTTTTCTTTGCTAATCCTTGTGATCATGGCATAATGACCAGAGTGACATCTACTTCAAGAGCTTTAACGATTCTTTTGTTATATACAAGCCACACATCAATGTCTTTTCATTGATGATGTGTCAACGGAACACCAGAGTGTATCCGGATTTTAGTTTTTTTTTTTGCAGAATAAAAGGATGAATAAAGACATGATGTCCCGATTCATCGGAACGTCATGAGGGGAAGAGCAATCCAAGTGCATTTAAACTTTCAAAGATCATTCTCGGAAACTTCTCTCCTCCAACATAAACATTTGCCCACATCTTCCCACTCAGCTTCAATTCAAACGGTCAGCATATACTCACAAGAATCACCATGATTGTCAGCATTGCCACTGACAATTATTCCTCACAAGCATTCACATCAAATAGTCGAACATACTACATTCTGGAGGAGACAGAGGTCGGATGATCAAATGCTAAAGATGAATCTCGTGTGCTCCTGAAACTCATCAGAATACTTATTCTAGAGGCACAATCCGACTTCATTCAAACTGACCAAGAGCACAGTCTGAAAAAAAAAAAACGAGCCGAACAGTCCCTATTTTTCTCAAACAACTAACTTGGGTAGTAGCAAAAGACCCCTAAATTGATCATTTGGTCTGCACTTTTCAGCAGAAGGTTAGATTTTCAATTTCAGAGTTTTGGTTCATATTACCATCGATTTAAGCTTTGGTTATAGTATAATGAGTTTAATTGTAATATTATATTCAATTAAAGATTTAAGAAAAGAGCTTATCGGAAGACGTTATCAGGGTGCCACACTTATTTGAGTATTTCCAGTTCAGCTAATACAGGTAAGTTCACTACCACTTGTACATGTTTGTTCAACCAAATGAAAGAAAGAAGTTTGGTTGATTTTTAGTAGAACATTTTAGACTATTTGCTATTATGTGAACTTGGGAAATTATTTGATGAGTTATTTTATTTGTCGTATTAAGTTATGTTTATTATCTGGCATAAGGAAAAGGGAAAAGGGGCAAATAAGGCATAGGGAAAAGGGGCAAATAAGGCCACGTACTAACCAAAAAAGGTCAAATAAGACCTTATTTATGAGGCTCTGTCCGGCCTTTGCCATTTGGGGTGGTTCTCGGTAGAATTTTTTTTATCATCTTATTCATTAAGTCTAGTTTACTCATACCAAATTTCAGCTAACAATTCAATCGGGAAGGTACTCAAATGAATCCTTGAAGATAACTGCGCTTTTAAGATAACTACTCCCTCAATGTATAAAAAAACATACCCCTATTATATAAAACTACTCCTTCAAGTATAAAAAAACATACCAAATTGTGTATAAAACTACTCCCTCAATGTATTTTACCCCTAAATAGTTTTGTATAAACAGACAAAACTACTCCTTATAACGGAAGTTTTTTTTTTTTGAGGAATTCCGTATATGATAAGGAACATGTTTCAATAATCATGTTAAGTGACTTTGAATGGTTATTAGATTGTTTGATGACTCTATTTTGGACTTATTAGGCTTACTAGTCAACTTTTTAGTCAAACATATAACTTTTGATTTCATATATTGAATTGTGTAATAATAAGAAAAAGTGAGACTGAAGTTATTTTTCTAACTCTATTGAGTGAAATTATCGTAGCTGATCATTTTTGTTATTTTTTCATGTAATTTTTTCTTTATTTTAACAATAAAATATATTTTATATATAATTGGGAAAAGGGGCAAATAAGGTCACGTACTAACCAAAAAAAGGTCAAATAAAACCTTATTTATGAGGCCCTGGCCGGCCTTCGCCATTTGGAGTGGTTCTCGATGGAATTTTTTGATGAAATATTTTGACCATTTTATTCATTAAGTCTAGTTTCCTCATACCAAATTTCAGTTAACAATTCAGAGCCCGTTTGGTAGCACCAAAATCGGCTGTTTTGGCTGATTCTGCTGAAATTTATGATATTCTGGCTGGAGTAGCTGTTTTGGCTGATTCTGCTGATTTAAGAAAAAAAATATTTTAAAAATATATTTTATTAATAAATTAAAGAAAAAATTATATGTAAAAATAGCTAAAATGGTCCTCTACAGTAACTTCAGCCAATACAGCCAGAAAAGTAACTCCAACCTTACTTTTTCGGCTTATTACACAATTCAGCGCGCGAAAGTAAAAGTTACCTGTTTGGTGAAAAAGCTGGCTGATAAGCCTGATAAGCCGAAAACAGAGTTCTCCAAACGGGCTCTCAATCAGGAAGGCATTCAAATGAATTCTTGAAGATAACTGCGCTTTTAACTGCGCAGTTATCTTCAAGAACTCATTTGAATGCCTTCTTGATTGACGTTTTAGCTGAAATTTGGTATGAGTAAACTAGACTTACTGAATAAGATGCTCAAAATATTTCATCAAAAAATTCCACCAGGAACCACCCCAAATGGCGATGGCCGGACAGAGCCTCTTAAATAAGGTCTTATTTGACCTTTTTGGTTAGTACATGGCCTTATTCGCCCCTTTTCTCAATTTTTTTCATAAATCAGTAGAATCGGCAAATAGAGTCACTTCAGCCAAATCTTGATAAGTTTTATCAGAATCAATCTATTTCAAGTGTCACAAGAGGCATGTATTTATGCTCGAGTATGACTGTATGAGCGTTTAAGGAAGCGACCAGTGGCGGACCCAGAGATTGTAAGAGCGGGGGCACACTAGAACTAAAGTTAGTCTATAATAAAAACTTTAAATGTAATAAAAATGGTAAAAAAATGTATTAAATTATACGGAATAGTTAATTACATACGGAGTATCAAATAGTTCACTGCTGCAACGTTGGTAAATCAAACCTACGAGTTTTCATATTCTGAAAATGTTGCATAATAGTTTCATTATCGATGTTTCTAAAAACATCTCTCTCGATGTAGCACACCAAGCAATCCGTAAGATAGTCATCTCTCATCTTATTGCGAAGACCTGTCTTGATAATATTCATCGCAGAGAAGGCTCTTTCAACGGTGGCCGTTGCAACTGGTAACACTAAAGCCAACTCAATCAGACAATATACCAAGTGAAAAGAATTATGAACTTTAAGTTCAACCATCTCCTTACAAACTTCACCAATAGTTTGTACGACATAAAATAACTCATTTGTTCTCATTTCATATATCCACACCTGGAGTTGCTCTTTCAGCTCCATCAATATTTTGTTTTTGGAGAACTTCTATCATTCTAGTCTTTCAAATGTTAGTGGGATTTTAGACTTTTAATACTCCGTAGTTTTAGTTGCCTGCACATTGGCTACTTTTTGGAATTTTAACTTTTTTTTGGTTACTTTTTGTTTTCAATTCTTAATTATTTTTTTGTTTTTTGATAATTCTATATCTTCTATTTTAATTCAGCTAAAATTTAAATATTTTGTATTACTGAGTAATTTTTTTTATTTATATAACCGTAACATTTTAGTATCTTAATTATCAAATACTGGTATGAAGCCGGGACACTCATTTTTATCCTAAGTACTACTAGTGAAATTCCGGGCTCGAAGCGGGACACGTGCCCATCTAGCCCCCTAGGTCTCCACTTGAAGCGATTGCCGTCTGCCCATTTTTATTTACAATCCTGCTATAGGTATCCCAATTGGTACCCCAATTTGTACCCCAACCTATTTTTGTGGCTCACAAAAGCTCACCTCAATAAATGAATTACCCCACTTTAATGAGTTGGTTTTGTGAGACATAAAAATAGGGTGAGAGTACAAATTAGGGTACTAATTGGGGTACCTCTAGCATTTTTCTTTTATTTACTCCCTCCGTCCCATTTTGGTTGTCCTACTTTCCTTTTTGGGTTGTCCCAAAATGAATGTCTTGTTTCCTTTTTTGGATGAAATATGTGGTTCTTATCAATTCACTTTATTATACTCAAATCTCAACCACAACTTTTACTTTTCAACCACTTTATTAATAATCGTGTCAAATTGAAAGTGGACAACCATTATGGGACGGAGTAGTATTTATTTGTACTAAAATCATTTCACAATCAATCGTTTCTCTGCTTACTATTTACCGCGCTTCTTCGGTTGCATACTTGCATGTGATGCCGAGTGGGTCTACTTTTACTGTTTCTCAGAATAATTTGCGCATTTTCGTCTTCTTCCGGGAGTGTTATTGAGTTCCTATACTGTATTTATGTCATGTTTTCGCCTCTCAATGCCACGCGTTTCATCAATCAATCAATCAATCTTGAACACTTTCTCTTCCGTTTCTACTTTCTGTTTGTCTGTGGATATTTCTGCTAAATATCTTCTGTCAACTTCCTCAGCCCGCAAGTTCACATAGAAGACTCACTGCCTTGAGCTGGGTTTTGTTATTTTCTTGATGAGTGTAGAAGCTCGGAGAGAATCTTAATCAAATAGGGTAAAACTCTCACCTTTGCTAGATACCCATTGTTTTTTTATGTGTTTATCAACTTCTATCTCTTTTCGTTGCATCAATATGCTTTCAAGTGTTTCTGGTTTACAGTTATGTGTTGCTCTCTGGGTTCTTCATCAAAATCGGGACTTACTCGTTAATTTCTACTATATCACGTTTTAAGTGAACTCACTATAGCTTATATGTTAGTGTATTATTGGATCTTGAAATTATTTTAATTGATCTGTGTTATAATTCTCCCTTTTTTGTAGTAATTTAATTGAGTGAATTATTTTTTGGTTACTTATTAGGTTATAAACAATGGAAACTACCGGAAATACCAACAATGTTCTCACTACAGCTTCTAAATTGGATGTACTAGCCAAGATTCCTGCGATTGCTCATCCATTGGCTGAACATCCCTCTGAGATAGCCTCCAACATCAGTTATCATTCTCAATACAGTCCTCATTTTTCCCTTTTCAAGTTTGACCCAGAGCAAGCATACTATGCTACTGCTGATAGTGTTCGTGACCGCTTGATCAAAGTAGGATTGCTAATCCTTTTGGAATTTCTAATGCCATCAATTGATTGTTTGTTCATGGATTTATTATTTGGGATTTCTTCAATGTAAAGTGACTTGTGATAACACAAAAATGTAACAGGGATTTCTTATTACATTTAGTGGTGGTAAATGTAATATACACTCTTATAATTAAGGTTTGAGTTTTCATTCTCAAAGTTAACTTAACCGGAGGAGATTACAGGCATGCTGGGATCTCTGGTCTATGATCTAGGGGACAACACGGGAGATAGGAAGAGCCAATAGGAAGTTTTAGATTTACAACTTTCTATGGAAAAATAATAATAGAAGTCTAAGGTACGGAGACTGGTTTGAATCTCCCTGGAGGGCCACTGCAGGTTTACATCAGGGCCTGCCGGATTATTCGTACTAAAAATGCTATGGACACCCGCATCATAAAAAAGAATAAAAGAAGACTATGATATAATTAATCGATGTCTGACATTGTAAAGACAAACACGAATTAATTCTTCAAAGGTAATCAATTTTGACGACACTTATATAGCTGCTCCAAGTTTCCCAAAAAAAAAATATAGCTGCTGCAAGAGCCTAACCATTATAGGACACACAAACCTACAGGCTAATGATAAGTCGAATAGAACTGAATTAGAGACTAATACTAATACATACATTAATGAAAGGAAACTTCTAATAATATATAACAATAAGGTAGGAAGATTCCTGACAGAATATTTCTCCATGTTGCTCTCGCACGAGACATGCTTGCATCAGAGGAATAGTCCAGACCCAGCGGGATGGGTTGTATTTTGTATGTGTCCATTATGATTTCACATGTGTAAAATTCTTTGGTAAAATTCTTTGGTAAAAGTTTCAATCTTTTAGGGCATTACGCTTATATGATGATCTAAGTGTTTTTTTGGCAAAATGATGATCTAAGTGTTACTGTGGTGTCTTCATTTTTTACTTGAAGCAATGGAATGATACGTATCTTCATTATCACGAAGTGAATCCGAAGCAAACCTACTACTTATCCATGGAGTATCTCCAAGGAAGAGCCCTGTCAAATGCAATTGGAAACTTAAGTGTCCAAGGTGCCTATGCTGATGCTTTAAAGACACTTGGACATGAACTTGAGGAGATTGCTGAGCAGGTGATGTAACTTGAATATCCTTCCTTATATTTAATTAGATTTTATACACAATTTGGTATGTTTTTTTTCTGTGGCAAACTTTGTTCTAGGCGATTAGGTATAAGTCATGCACAAACTTACAGAATCTGATATAGTTTCGTTTGATTTCAAATCTTCTATCTTAATTGTTTGTGATTCGAAAGAATCTTTTACTTAGCCACACCTCTCCATTGTATGTGATTGTTTATAACGTAAGGGTCTGTTTGGGACCAGGAAGGTACTATGAAAAAAATTAAGCCAAGAAAAGTTCAAATGAAAGAAAATGTGGGGAATTTAAAAGATAAACAAAATTAAATGAATGTATTTTAGATATTTGTTGATACTCGTCTTATATATCTAATGACGTGAAATCTGAGCATATTTAGTTTTAAGGACGTTACCCATTGTATTTTCCAAGATAAAACTATTGAAAAGAAAATGATGCTTCTTAGAATCCCCCCCTTTACCTACCTCTTTCGGTGACCCAAACATTCCCCAAATCCATAAGTGCTTTGGGATCATATTTCCATTTCAATGCATCTGAATTTCCTCTATACAGGAGAAAGATGCAGCACTTGGAAATGGTGGGTTGGGAAGGCTTGCTTCTTGCTTTCTTGATTCCATGGCAACCTTAGATTTGCCAGCCTGGGGTTATGGACTGAGGTACAAGTACGGACTATTCAAGCAACGTATTACGAAAGCTGGGCAAGAGGAAGTTGCTGAAGATTGGCTTGAGGTTTGATACATTTATAAATATATAATCTATGATGATTTTCATCTAGTGGATGTTCAATTGTGATATTTCTATTTTTTTGGTTGGTTTGATGCAGAAATTCAGTCCCTGGGAAGTTGCAAGGCATGACATTGTGTTCCCCATCAGATTTTTTGGTGATGTTCATGTTGAACCTAATGGCTCGTAAGTCGCAGACTATTGTGAAATTTATGTTCGAATACATCCAGTGCAATTTTAAAAAGAAGATCTGATATCACAGTGGCTGTTGGGTTGCCACACACTTTTGTTTTTAATTTTGTAAATTGATATTTCAGTGCCCATGTGGTAGCCACGTTTTTCTGCCTATCTGTCACATTTTTACTGCACTAATTTATTCAACTTTGTTTAATGTATCAGTTAATAATAATTAAAAGTGTTATGTACTAATGTAGGAGGTACTTTTTTGGCTTGAGTTGCTGAAGTTGATGGAAATGATCATTATAGTATTTTTGACATATTCTTTGTTGTCCTTATATTTCGATAGAGTATATTGTAATTTTTTATTCATGGTTCAGAGCTTTCATCAACTTCATCAATATTAATCACTATTATAGAATCTTCAGCAATTTCTTCCAAATTCACCCTTACCAAACATGCACATAACTGATCTAGTTTCCAGTCATATTCTGTATTTGGTACTGCTTATATATTGAATGTTTGTGTAGCCGGAAATGGATTGGTGGGGAGGTCATACAGGCAGTCGCATATGATGTTCCAATTCCTGGTTATAAAACAAAGAACACAAATAGTCTTAGACTTTGGGAGGCCAAAGCTAGTGCAGAGGACATAAAATTATTTCAATTTAATGGTGGTCAATATGAATCTGCTACACAACTTCATTCTAGTGCTCACCAGGTCAGTTATTGCCTTATATGGTTATTACATTCCTTTAATCATGTATTGTTCATACTTAAAATAATACCCCTTTTATTCTAACACATTGGATCATGCACGAGTAAAACCATGTCCATAACTTGTGCAGATTTGTGCTGTACTTTATCCCGGCGATGCAACAGAAAGTGGAAAACTTTTAAGACTTAAACAACAATTTTTGTTGTGCAGTGCGTCACTTCAGGTTGACTAATTCTTCTCAGTTCCATTTCTATAACTATATATTCTCTCCGTAAAAAATTAAAGAAAGAAGAGGGCCTTTTGAACTTTGAAGTTATCTGCAACTTCTTTTCCAAGTTGCATGAAATTTTATATCTGATTTAAAAAGAAGACTTTTTTTGTGGCGGAGGGAGTAATTTTTTTTTTTGTTTAGTTTGTCATTTCAATGTGACTAATTCCTCTCTACCATGATTAGCACATTAACCCAACTTTGTGGTCAACACCAGGACATCATATACAGATTTAAGGAGAGGAATGAAGGGAAGGGTAGCCTTGATTGGTCTTCATTCCCCTCAAAAGTTGCAGTACAACTGAATGACACACATCCAACACTTGCAATCCCGGAGCTCATGCGGTTATTAATGGATGATGAAGGACAAGGTTGGGATGATGCATGGGATATAACCACAAGGTCCTTTTATTTCTTCTCTGAATTTTATATTTGCAATATGATTTCAAGAAAATGTTTGCTAAGAAAAATGTTTTCCGGGATAAAATGTTTGCTGTGGAGAAGAGGCAGAGAGGAAAGGGAGATAGGAAGACCCAAACAGATGTGGCTGAGCCGCTGAGAGAATGGCTTTGGGTTGGATGAGAGTATGGTTACTCTCAAAGGAAGTCAGAAGTGATATGCTTCTTCTTGGATTGGAAGAGAGTATGACTTTAGATAGAGCAAAGTAATGTGCGAGTATTTGTGTGGAGGATTGATCTCGTGTCATTTTTTAACCATTTATCTTCTTTATTTTTCTTTCTTAAATTTTTTACCCTTTTATCATTTTTATCTTATCATTTTTATTTTCATCTTTATTTTTTTTTAAATTTTTTTAGCATACCTTATCTTTTTTATCTTTCATATCTTTCTTTTCCTTTTGGCTCCGATATCATGTATCGATTCATTTTAGTCGACCTCAAAATCTTTGGGACTAAAGCTTGGATGTTGTTGTCGTTTTTAGAACTCACTTTTATTTATTTATTTGTTTGTTTGTATTATAAAAGCATTAAACAATAAAACAATCTAAACATATGTAGTTTTAAAAAAAATTAATCATATTTATTTTTGTTTGCATTTCCCCAGGCATATCCTTCATATGAAAATAACTTCTTTTAGTATTTTTATTTTCTTTCCCTAACAATTTCCGGGATCCAAACGTAGCTAAAGAACAACAATATATTTTTTAGTGCCAAACTCACGAAATCTTTTAATGAGTCAAGCATTGGAATTCATAAAACGTATTTCGGTAAACAAACGGAACTAAGTTCTTTTTGTTGTTGTTATTACAATGTGATCTCAAATATGTTATATTATATATCCAGGACAATCGCTTATACAAATCATACTGTCCTTCCTGAAGCACTTGAAAAATGGTCACAAGCAGTCATGTGGAAACTTCTTCCACGACATATGGAGATCATTCAAGAAATTGACAAGCGGGTATCATTTCCACCTGGTTCTTTGCATCAGTGTTTGTAAAACAAGTTAGTTGTGTTAAGTTAATCCTGTGCTCATCTTGCAGTTCATCGCAATGGTACAATCAAAAAGCCCTTATCTTGAGAGTAAAATATCTGGCATGCGCATTTTGGATCACAATCCCGAGAAGCCTGTGGTGCGCATGGCTAACTTGTGCGTCATCTCTTCACACACAGTAAGAAATGTCATCTCTTTCTTTACACATGGCTTAAATATGTATTTCGTCCTTGAAGATAGAGTGTGTTGTTTTAGGTCTATAAAATATATTTTGTTACTCATCTTTGTAATTTAAGCTATTTTCTTTTTAATCCTTCCCTGTCAATCTCTCTTTAAAAAGAAACCAACGTCGCTCACGTGACTTCAGTCCCCGTTTATCACATAATAATTTATTAAATACTCAACACTTTATTTCTAGAGAACTAGACGGGAGGGAATAAAAAGGAGGACATAATATTAAGTTTTAACTTCATTCAGGTATGGAGTACTAATTTTCCATGTTCAACTCGCTATAAATTCTTTTTGAAACTTTTCTTTGATGGTTAGCTCTAATTTTCTTCCTTTTATTTGGTGATGTTCAAAAAGGACTTATTTGATATCTAAATTCACATTTCTGCAGGTGAATGGTGTTGCCCAGCTACACAGTGATATTTTGAAGGCTGAATTATTCACTGACTACGTCTCTTTATGGACCACCAAATTCCAGAACAAAACCAATGGCATAACACCACGACGGTGGCTAAGGTTTTGCAACCCGGAGCTGAGTCATATAATCACCAAGTGGTTAAAAAGTGATGAGTGGGTTACTAATCTTGATTTACTTGCTAATCTGCGGCAGGTAAGCCACGATTCAAAACTTAAATTCTTGCAATCTGGTCTAACATTGACATTTTCATCTTTTACGTTGAAAGTTTGCTGATGATGAAAAACTCCATGCACAATGGGAAGCTGCCAAGATGGCCAACAAGCAGCGTTTGTCACAGTACATACGGCGGGTGACTGGTGTGAGCATTGACCCGAATACTCTATTTGATATACAAGTCAAGCGCATCCATGAATACAAAAGGCAGCTTCTAAATATACTGGGTGTGGTGTATCGCTACAAGAAACTCAAGGTGTGTGGAAGTTCATGAGTTTCCACAGTTCGATATTTGATCTTTTCTACATACTTCCTCCATCCCAAGTTATTTTTCTTAGTAGGAAGTATAGTTTCGTATGGACTAAGGGTCCATTTGGAACCCGGGGAATGCTAGGGAAAGAAAAACAGGAGGAACTTTGGATGAAAAAAATAAGAAGGAAATTGCTTCAAACTCCTTAAATCAACTCTAGACATTTGTTCATTTATGTTCTAATATACTCCCTCCGTCCCGGTCGACTTTGCCAAATGCCAAGTAGGTAAGAAATAAGAAAAGTAAAAATTGTGTGGTTCAGATTTGTGCAGAGGAAAGTGACAAAATTTTTTGGGACAACCAAAAAGGGGAAGTTGGCAAAATCCAATGGGATAGAGGGAGTATAAAGGGCTAAGAATTAAAAAAAGCCTAATCTAGTTTTGCTTTTTGTTATACTTTTCAATGTATACCCAAGCACAAAGTTCAAATTTCCTTTGTATAATAAAACCCCTCAAAAAAAACAAAGTTCAAAGAAATAAAAAGGAAATTACCTCAAACTCCATTAATAAATTTTACACATTTGTTCGTTTTAGTTCTAATATATAAAGGCTAAGAAATCTAAAAAGTAAAATATATGATTTGTTTAGTAGCCTAATCTATATGTACTTTTCATCATACTTTTCAACTTTTACCCAAACACAAAGTTCAATTTTCCTTGATATTACCTTCCCCCCTTCCCTATCATTTTCTGAGTCCCAAACATAGTGCAACGGTCTCACAAAAAACTTATCTACCCTTATTTGTTATGTCTCTCCATTCTCTTCTTTATTAGTAATCCGTGGAAAGCATTAATTTTTCTTTCAAAGTTTTCCTGCCTTTCTCAAGATGTATAGTATTAAAATTATTTTTCCATTTCAACCAGTAATTTAATTTCAATTTTCTGACACTCAATCTTATGATTGCTGATCAATTAATCTAAAAAAGTTATTCAAATAGGGGCAATTCGGAAAGAAAACTGGAGATTATGTCTTGGATTCCTGAAACGTTAATTACTTTGTGACAAAGTTTTAAGGCTTAAGCTACAAATACTTTGTGATGGAGTACATAATTTTGGACATTACTGTTGAACTATATAGTGCCATTATATATAAGTATATAACCATACATCTGTTTATGTTACTACTGCAAGTCCAGCTTTGCCCCCTGACCCTGCCCCCAGTCAAATACCCGCCTAGCGTCCAAGTTTATTTGTAATTACAAAATCATGAATTTCATGCGGTGTCGGTAATATTATTACCCCTTTAAGCTATGTCTACTTCTTATGTATTCTGCTTTGTGGAAACAGGAGATGAGTCATGAAGAGCGTAAGAATACAACAGCTCGCACTGTAATGTTTGGGGGCAAAGCGTTTGCAACCTATACAAATGCAAAACATATCATCAAACTTGTAACAGATGTTGGGGATGTTGTAAACAGTGACCCCGAAGTCAATATTTATCTGAAGGTGAGCAGAGCTTATTATAATATGGTTGTTCAATTCTCCTCCTCTTACCTACCAATCTTTTGGGAACAATTCTCCTAAGCCTTGTTCCAATACTATTGACTCCTCTGCCACATGCCACATTGTGCTTGGAAAATGGAGAAGAGATAAAGAGGCATGAATTAGGTAGGTTAAACAAGAAAATGAATAGGAGAAAAATCGGTAGAAATGAAAGTTGTGGAAATAGAGAAAAACTAATTGGCATGTAAAAATTTAAAAGGAATTTTCTGTAAAATTAAATACTACGGAGTATCTATTAAATTAGGGCTAACTCACCCCAAATGGATTCTCAAGGTGAGCTTTACTTTGCACTTACTAGATATAGATATAAAGGATCCTCTAAGTGAGGTTTACCTCACACTTATTAGATTTTTTTATACATCGGAGAGGATCTCACACATATTAGATACAGATATGGTAAACATCCGATGTAGGTCAACATTTTAACACAACACTTCAGCCCATACAGAGTCCAAATAATACAATCGCCAATGGACTCATACCGTTGATTTTTTAGATCTGGTAAAGATCCGACGATGTGAGACAACATTTTAACACTATTCATACATATAGAATACTCTGTGCCCAGTATTAGATACTGTGACACTCAACTGGTTATTTCTTCTTTAATCTTCTCATTGGAATGCGGAAAAACTTTTGAATGGCCTCCACAAGTTAAGGAAAAATCTATGCCATTTAGTTCTCACCAACACTTGTAGTTTGCTAAATATATTTTTCTTCTTTTTTACAACAGCAGTAATAATAATAATAATAATAATAATAATAAATTTTCAGGTAGTATTTGTACCCAATTACAACGTATCAGTGGCAGAAATGCTTATCCCGGGAAGTGAGCTTTCACAGCATATCAGTACAGCTGGCATGGAGGCCAGTGGGACTAGCAATATGAAATTTGCACTCAATGGGTGCCTAATCATAGGAACACTGGACGGGGCTAATGTGGAAATCAGAGAGGAAATTGGGGAAGATAATTTTTTCCTTTTTGGTGCAAGAGCTGAAGAAGTGCCTCTTCTGCGCAAAGAAAGAGAAAACGGTCAGGTATATATAGGTGACGGTTCCAGGGAAAAGTAGTCTTTCCTTGAAAAATGAAAACACTTGCTTTTAAAGTGTGATGGTTGCAATTTAGCATCAGGATGTGGACTGTAGACATTTCTATTGAACATGGTGGCAGAAATTGCATATAATTACAATTCTCTAGTTGAATTTTTCTACTTTTACTCTTGTTTTTTAATCCTTAGGTCTTCAATCTCATGCACCATATTCATTCTCATCTTCCATTCAAGAAAAATAGACATGTGTGTGTGTATATAATGTACCCTTAAATTGTATATAAAGGTATCAGATAAATAAAATGAGCTTGCATGTGTCTTTTTATTTTCTCTCTATTTGTCTTTCCTTCTAAATTTCTTCTCTCTTTTCTTTCCCTGCATTTCCTGCTTTCTGAATTGACCTAAGAGCTCACATTATCTTTCACATTTAGTAGCCTGATGTAGGGATGGAGTTGCATTTTAGAGACTATTCTCAGGATACAAATGACAAATATAATGTTAAAGGCAATGGGATTCAGGATTATATGCTAGAGATATTTTATTGTGTTTAGTTATACTGGAAAATGTGACTGAAAATTACTACTTTGTACTTTTTAATTTTTGCACATGTTTTAGATGTGTATTCATTCTTACCCCTGTTTTTATGCATGCAGTTTAAACCAGATCCTCGGTTTGAAGAAGCAAAGCAATATATCAGATCTGGAGCGTTTGGGAGCTATGATTATAATCCTTTACTAGACTCGCTGGAAGGAGATTCAGGCTATGGCCGTGGTGATTACTTTCTTGTTGGTTACGACTTTCCAAGCTACCTTGATGCCCAGGCAAGGGTTGACGAAGCTTACAAGTAAGTAGTCCATTCTTTTATATCTTGCTTTTATGTTTTTTTAATCTTATTCTATCCTTTTATCTTTCTTATCTTTTTTGCTCCGATTTTATGTGTTCATTCATATTAGCCGACCCCAACTATTCACAAATTATACAGTACATTCAGTGCTATTTTTAGTATTTTTCCCAACAATTGTTCACTTTTCTGTTAGCATCCGTTGGGAACCTAAAAATACTAGACGGGAAATATTAAGAAAAACATAGAAGAAAAGTGTAAGGAAGGAAACTGTTGGGAAATAAAAGATTAACTAAACTCTATAAATTTATTTGACTTTTTTTGCTTTATTTATTTATTTATTTATTTATTTAATTATTTAGGTATTCTTAAAAATAAGAAATCTAAAGACTACGTATATGCGGAAAAAGTAAACATAGAATTGTGTTTCACTTTATTTTACATTTTTAAGCTAAAGCCTTTTCAAAAAAAATATCAACTTTTAGTTGTTTCCTTTCCATAGCATTTTCCAGATGGATATCATGTAAAACTCTTGTATAAAATTAATGAGTTATTTTTCTGGCCCCTCCCAAATTCAGTTTTTTGGTAACTCTATAGGTTTCATTTTCTCTTAAAAAACTTGTTTGTTTCTGGATATATAGTGTGCCTAAAGAATTGGGAACATTCAATTCTTTTGTACAATGCAGGGATAGGAAAAGATGGATAAAGATGTCGATACTAAGCACGGCTGGCTCTGGGAAGTTTAGTAGTGACCGAACCATATCTCAGTATGCAAAAGATATTTGGAACATTGGCCGTTGCTCCGTCCCATGAAGTCTCATTCGAGTCCAACGATCGTTTGCCCAGTTGAGGCCAAAATGATATGCCAGCCACAAACTGCTCCGCTTCCTTCTGTTCTTGTTTCTCATCCACCCAGACTTCCCTCTGAATAATCATGGCAAGTCTGCTATATATGCTGCTTTGCCTATGCTGTGTATTAATACACTCTTGATATGTAAATAATAATAACAATTACAATAACAATAACAACAACAACAACAACAATAATAATAATAATAATAATAATAATAATAATAATAATAATAATAATAATAATAATAATAATAATAATAATAATAATAATAATAATAATAATAATAATAATAATAATTTGTAACTAGTCCCAAGATAAATGTTTCTTTATTGGATGTTTGATAGAAATTGTTACTTTTGATAGTTCTTCAATGTAATTCAAGATACAGATGTTTTTACTATACTAGATTACTAGTCATGTGACTTGTGCCATTTGGGTTGAAAATGCCTCATTTGACAAGTGTAGGCGTGTAGCATTAAAATATGTATTCGGTTTCAATAATGCTATGAGGTAGGGTGCTAATTCAACACTGTTTGTCAATCAAATTAACCCCGCAGGACAGTAGTACGATATAATACCCCACAATCAGTATAAAATTTTGAAAGTTAAACATCATTAGTTACTATTGTTGGTCTGGGGTGGGCATTTTGAAAATCTTACTGAATAAGTTGAGTAGGAGCAACAAGTTTGGTTTATCATAAGTTTCTTGTGATCAAGTAAAAAAAAGTTTTTTTTTTTACATTTTCTTTGTAGTGAACACTTAACAAGCAAGTACAACAGCACAAGACTTACATTATAGTATTACATTTGATAGTAAACAACACAAGTCACATGACTAGTAATCTAGTATAGTAAAAACATCTGTATCTTGAATTACATTGAAGAACTATCAAAAGTCACATACTAGATTACTAGTCATGTGACTTGTGTTTGTAGTATTACATTATTCTGGAGTTAGAGATCCGGAAGGTTTTATGAGTTTTTTTCCGTTCTATGTCACACTTTTCTTTTCTTTTGAATGGAGTCTTATACTTTTCATTCACTTGTTTCTTTGCTACGTAATATTATTCTAATGAATCAATAAATTATTTTATTTAAAAATATGCAAGAACAAAATCTTTTTTGATTGCACAAGGATGTCTTGTGGCTTATACTCCGTGACTTAAACGATTTCAGGGAAACAAAAAAAGATGGGGTGTTTGGTTAATGGCCTATCAATCATTTTTGGCTAATTTGAACACTATTAGGTTTTTTGACCAAATAAACAGATAATTGAGGTGTTTGGTTGATTGGTTTTTTTACTTAGTTTTTTGTCTCAAACAGCCAAAATTGAAAGTGCTAATAAAAGTGGCGTTTTGCAATTGGCCGCTTCAGAATATACATGGCATTCCAATTTTACCCAGCCGGCCTCCATTCTCTTCTTGGTCTATTTAGACATGGCTTTTCTATATTTTTTCTTTACTACCCAGTGCCCACTGCCACCGGCCATCTCTACTTTTATTTGCCTCCTCACCGTCTCACACGTCAAAGAGAAAAACCACCCACTATCTCCTTACTTGGACCAAGCATGCATTTTATAAAATATTACTCCGTATTTTATAACTTTGTTCCAATGCAATTTAGCTGCAATTTAATTGTGCATTTATTATAATATGCTATGTACTTTTTAATGTCAAAATAATAATAACAATGATGATGATGATGAAATAGCAATAACAATTGAATCTAAAAATTAATTGATGTTCATAATAGTCATTTAACAAATTATCAGCTGATTGTAAACAGTCATTTAACCAAACACCATTTTACAAATTACTAATAGCCTAATACTATCAGCTAATCAAAATTGCTAATAGAATCTGTTGTTATGAATCAATCAACAGCCAACAGCCAATTGTCAAACACCCCGATGAATATGTAATCCAGAGAGCCATTTCACTATATATGCATCTGTATACGTATACGAAATATGAGAACTAATCTCAGCGGATTAATAGATAAATTCTTGAAGCCAAAATGGTGTAACCAAATAAAAAGTACAACTTTGTTTATTGAAAACGCAATAACCAGAAATACATGTTTCAGAAAGACATGTTGGAGGGAACAAGATGTAAGAAGTTTAATGGTGTAAACTGATACAAATATTGCACAAGGCCGACAAGGGGTGGGCTAGAGAAACTAGAAATCAAATTGAAAAATTGATCCCATCCAAAATGAATCAAAACAGAATGCAGGAAAAACCAAATGAATCGTAGTCGTCTGGTTTCAACTTCAATCTTTCAAAATCAAACCGAATAAATCAAATAAAATTTGAGATTTATTTATTGAATATTGGGCATTTAGAAAAGTGACGTTAAGTTATAGACTTATAGCTATTGTTTAGCTCACTTTAATATTTTTATTTACATTACATACCTACTATAACTATAATGCAACTTTTGAACTACGTTAATAAAAGTGAGAGAATAATGAGACTCTTTATGATCCGCTACTCTGAAAAGAGGGTGTAAATGAGCCGAATCGAATCTAGCTCGAACTTGGATATGCTTGAACTTGCTAAGAATACACTGGTTCAATCTTGGACGAGCCTAATAATTTCGAGCTCCAACTCGATTCAGACTCGGCTCGAGCTCGAGTCGAGTTTTGCTATTTATTTTTTTTTTATAGATTTGAGCTTTAATAAGATGTTCAAATTGAAGTCAAGCTAAAAACCAATAATTCTATTTTCAAAATTAATAATATAATATTTTTTTTGGAAGAAAAATTAATAATATAATACTCCGTATTACATACTCTGTACATACATATGAATAAATAAATAAATAAATAAATAAATAAATAAATAAATAAATAAATAAATAAATAAATAAATAAATAAATAAATAAATAAATAAATAAATAAATAAATAAATAAATAAATAAATAAATAAATAAATAAATAAATAAATAAATAAATAAATAAATAAATAAATAAATAAATAAATAAATAAATATAGTGTATGGGTACATAATCACACACACACTTTTCGGATCAAATAAGAACATGACTTATCGTGAGAGCGTGGGAACGCCACATTTACCCCCAACATGATGCACAATGAAGTTCGTCTATTGCACTTCTTGGGATTGTCATAATATTTATCAAAATGCCACAATGTCTATTTAATATTGATTTGCTTAGAGCAAAGTTAAAAATGTGCGATAAAGGGGTTCCATTGTGTACCACGTTGATTTGTCCTATTGAATGTTCTCATATTAAGCATCGTTCTTATTGTCAGTGCACCATATGTGTGTGCGTGTGTTATGGCTCGCAAGCTCACAAGCTAAAAGGAATTGAGCTTGGGGTTAGCTCAATTGCTTCACAAACCAGTTCAAGTTTGAGTTTAGCCGAACTCGAATTGAGTTTTGACAGGTGACTCACGGTCACATACAATCTAATTAAGTTTGTGCTTTAGATGTGTTTGAGAAGGGGTAAACAGGGTTTCTTTGCTCAAATTGATGGAAAAATCTCTTAAATTTAAATCAATTTGACAATCATCCCTTAAAGAATACTACAATTTTATACTGGCCCCCTATCCCTTAAGACTTTGCAAAGTTTGACTGGCACGAGAATTAATAAAATAAAAACTGTGTGGTTGAGATTTGTGCAGAGGGGATAGAATTAACTGAAACCACAAACTATTTAAAATTCTATTTAGTGACTTTGGGTTGGACCTGATATTCACTTTTCCTGTTTTCCTCTTCTCTTGTTGCACCCTTTAGCTATCTCATTATTTTTATATTATATTTTATATTTTTTCTCCCTTTTCTTTCTTTTTTCTCGATGCTGACACCAAAATCTTTTGGAAATATGACTTGAATGTTGTTGTTGTCATTCTTTTTTCTCGATCTTTGGAAAATAAAGGAGATTGTTACCAAATATTCATTTATGTGTGGAGAATTACACTTTTAGTCCCTAAATTATTACTCATATTGAAATTTAATTTCCATCAATTTAATTTTGTACTCTTAAATATCATCCCCAATTTTTTTATTTTTATGAATGTGATTTTTGCTATTAAACTTTAACGAACACAATTAATTTTTAATTTTGTAACTTTGACACAGTTTTTATGAGATGTAGGAGTATTAAATGTCACAAATGTTATTGGTACACATATTTTGTGCACGCCCCCTAATTGTCTGTTTAGACATTCAATTCGTTTAGTAACTACCTCGTAGACAGACAACTATGAAATCTACACAAAAGATATACGAAATACAAAATATGTATACATCCCAATAACGATTCATTAAATTTTGTAAAAGAGTCAAATAAGGACTGCTACTATTACGGAATCGTCAAATAACGTCATGTAATCAATAAAGTGTAATCATATGAGTCATAACGACCAGGGTTGTTAAAATCGCGATTTGAATCATAAAATCATATGCTTTTAGATTCAACTTCATAAAACCGATTTGAATCCCGTACAAAATCGGATATCATCATATAAAATTGTATTCAAATTGGATAAAATCATTCAAAATGTCGATTTTATCAGAGTTTACGATTTTAAGAATTTGGGTTTAGCTTAATCCAAACACGGCCCAATTTGCTCAGGTCCATTAACAGCAAGTGTCGTTACCTGCCTACCACTCAGAATGCACGGGGAAATTGGTTTTGGGGATTCCGGTGTACTATAGTTTCAAATCAGAGAAGAAACGATTTTTTTTTGGAACAAAATTTTAAGGAAAATTGACAAGAACAATCTCACCTTTCACTGGTCTTTTCAGAATAATCCCACTTTTACTTAATTCCAGAATAATCCCACCTTTGCACCTCATCTTCTTTGTTGGACTCTGACCTGTTGGTGACATACTATACCGGATTTTTTTTACCTTTTCTTTGAAAACCTTATATAAATAATACCACATTTCACAAATCTGCTCAAAACGGTTCCCATGTTTCATTTTTTCTTTTTTCTCCTTAAAATTTTTCTTTCTTTATTTTCATCCCTAGACACTTTTTATTCCTTTTTCATTTTTATTATTCTATTTCTTACTCTATTATGAGATATATATTTTTTGTAAAATTTGTCTTCAAAATAGCTCTTTTTTGTCCTTTTCTTTTTCTTTCCGTATTTCATTTCGTTTCCCTGTTTATGTTTTTCTTCTCAATCATTCTCTTCTTATTAAGAAGAAGATCTTTAATGTGAAGAGAATGATTAAGAAGAAAACGTAAAAAAGTAAATGAAATAAAAATACGGAAAGACAAAAAAAGCAATGAAAAAAGAGCTATTTTGAAGAGAAATTTTACAAAAAAAAACTCTCCTAATAGAGTGAGAAATAGAATAATAAAAAATGAAAAGAAATGAGAACAAAATGATAGAGAAAGTGATAAAAAAAATGTTTAGGGATGAAAATAAAGAAACAAAAATTTTAGGGAGAAAAAAGAAAAAGTGAAACATGAGACCATTCTAAGCAGATTTGTGAAAGATGGAATTATTTATATAAAGTTTTCAAACAAAGGGTAAAAACCCGGTATAATAGGTCATCAGCAAGTCAGGATCCAACGAAAGAAGATGAGTTGCAAATGTGAGATTATTCCGGAATTACGTAAAAGTGAAATTATTCTTATCAATTTTTTTTTTTATATTTCCTCTCCTTTCTTTCTTTCTTTTTTGAACTTTTAACGTATGCATATCTTTACCAAAACATACTCATAATATCTAAACTAAGGCTTAAATACTCATTCTATTCAGATGTTTATTGGGAAAATTCTTTGTAACATTGTACTTTATTTGTTAAATTTGTTAAATGACTTATATTCTTTGATTACATAGCTTTATTTTGTCACTACATATTTTATGCACTTTAATGAACACATCAATGTAAGTGTTATAATGTTTTTCCTTGGATTGTAATTTGTTGGTCTGATCTGATCTGTTTAAGTCTGGTCTGGTCTGTTTAAGTCTGGCCTGCTCTGTTTAAGTCTGGTTTGTTCTGGTCTGAACTGGTCTGGTGTGGTAAACGCCTGGTTTATGTGTATTTTATAATTACGGAAGTCAAGTCTGGTCTGATCTGTTTAAGTCTGGTCTGTTTATGTCTGGTGTGGTTTGGTTTGGTCTGGGATTGAAAACAGTTATAGTAAAAACATCATTGCTAGCGACCCGTTGACAATCTCCTAACTCCGATTTTAACTTGCGTGTCGTTATTTTATCTTATATTTAAGTCAATCTTCATTAAATATTCCACACTAATCTTATAATTTATTTTGAAAAGATAATGAGATGTATGTTAAAAATGAGATTACGAGGTTGTCAAAAGAATTCACCCGATTATTTCATATAAGTAGACATGAGGCTTTATTACGTATATCGTGACTATTTAGACCTTATTTGACTTCCTTTTAAATTTTCCATGAAATGATATACTTGGAAACTGGCCCGCGTGACTTATTCCGGTCGTACCTCGTCACTCATTCCCATTAAAGTATTGGGTCCACCCCCTGGAGTACTTGCATTGTGTCTTAAAATGTTCGGTCAATACTACTACCTCCGTCCCAACAAGAAGTTCTCATTTCCCTAAATAAAAAGTTATTCTACATCAAAACAGTGCCAAACAGTGCCAAACAGTGCTAAACAGTGCAAAACAGTGTTGAAACAATGCCAAACTGTGTCGAAACAGTGCCAAATAGTAAAATTTACCCCCAGTAACTTTATTTCCTTAATATGTGTGAAAGTGGAACTTCTCTCTGGGACGGAGGGAGTATTTGAAGTCAAAAAGCTCTTCAAATCTTATATAGCTGGCCTGATTAATCTCTTCGGTGTAAAGGAAATCTGAGGATAAATGGAATAATATGTTGACCTTTAATATCACCGGAATCATATTCTCCGGTTGGCCCGAATCCGTCGTATTTCGGCGAAGGTTTTATCTTCTAGAAAACCAAAAGCGGAAGGGAATTCAATTCTGTCCTCGCCTGAGATTTATTTCCATTTCTGCAGAAGTGATTCCATTTGCTTATTATTCATTCAGAGAATCAGAAAGTCCGGTAATGGCGCGTTTGTGGTGGTCCGTCCTCATGGCGTGGTGGGTACTGGTTTCCGCCAACGCCGCATACGGCGGCGCGGAGCCGCTGGCGGGCCGGGTTTACGGATGCGCGTATGCTGCCATGCTGTATATGGGGACACCGAGAGATTACGATTTCTACGTTGCAACACGTGTCATGCTTCGATCTCTGGCGCGGCTCGGCGCCGAAGCTGATTTGGTCGTCATTGCTTCCATGGACGTTCCTCTGCCGTGGATCCATACCTTGTAAGCTTGCTTCTCCTTAGCTAAATTGATTTTTGCACCCTTTTACTTTAACCATGATTTTCTACTAATATATACAATTAAACATTATGTATAAAATGTTATTAAATTTATATTAACGTGAATTTTTAAAATATTACTCCCTCCGTCCCCAATTGCAAGACACTTTATGGTTTACTCTATACTTCATATCTGTTTGACCGACGATAAAACAAATAAATCTCTTACCATACTCAAATTATTTTTAGAAAAACGAATTACATATTCAGAAACTACATTAAAAACTTTTACACAGTCACAAAAATCAGAATTAATTTGATAAAAAATTGATATATAAAGTAAGAAATTAAGAGTGATTTGTCTTGACAAATGAATAGAAAAATATCTTACAAAATGAGACTGAAAAAGTAACTTTTTATAATGTTTACTAAAATGTACTCTGTTAAAAAAAGAAAAATAATACGGAGTATAAAACCAATCAATAGACTCTGACTGTGTGTCATCCATTCACAACTGTCAATGAAATACACTCACATGTTTATATTACATATCAGTTTAGTAAAACATTTTTTCAATTATTATAATTTTTTTTTATTTCTCTGTATAATTCTTTTTTTGAATATATTTCTGTATAATTATGAAATTAAAAAACACATGTTAGGATTTTGTGAGATTTCATTCACTTACCAATTATTATAAATTTTAAACAAATACTAAGTATTATTGATATTAGAGGCCGTTTGGGAACACAGTTTTTTGGCTTATCGGGCTTATGAGCCAGCTTTTTCACCAAACACTTAACTTTTACTTTCGCGCGCTAAATTGTGTAATAAGCAGAAAAAGTAAGGTTGGAGTTACTTTTCTGACTGTATTGGCTGAAGTTACCGTAGATGACCATTTTAGCTATTTTTACATATAATTTTTTATTTATTTTATTAATAAAATATTTTTTAAAAATAATTTGTTCTTAAATCAGCAGAATCAGCCAATGTAGCCACTTCAGCCACAACTTCATAATTTTCAGCAGAATCAGTCAAAACAGCCGATTTTGATGCTACCAAACGGGCTCTTAATGCCCAAAGCTTATGTCGAAATTATGTGAGATTTCATTGACTTTGTGGGTTATTCACCTTTGACTTCATTGACTTCGATTTTGACTCCAAACGAAAAAATGCATTTCCATTCATTTTCGTTTTGCCTTTCAAAATGAGCAACCGCGGTTTTGTCTGACTTCCATTTGATTTTTAGAAGCCAAAACTTAGAAGCCAAAACTAAGGGAGTGTTTGCAATTACTTCAACTTTAAAAAAGTGATTTTTTAAAGTGATTTTGGGAAAGTGATTAATAGTAAAAGTTGGTAGTGTTTGAGAAAAAAGTAATTCTAGAAAAGTAAAAGTTGGTAGTGTTTGGTAAAATAAGTATTTTTTGTGTAATAGAAAAAGTGAGAAGCAGTTTAAAGCACCCTTCTACCTGCTTCCAGCTTTTAGCTTTTAAGTGATTAATTTAAGCAGAAACTGTCATTTGAAAACACTCTTTTCAACTTTTTTTAAGCCTAAAACCGGAACTGTATTGTTAGAGCATCCCGTGTGATCTGATAAATGTTTGATTTTTGTACTCCCTCCGTCCCAGAATTAACTTCGGTTTTGACTGGGCACGGAGATTAAGAAAGTGGGAAATGTGTGGTTGAGAGTTGTGCAGAGGAGAGAGAAATGTGTAAGAATGGTTGTGAACCACAAATCCTTTCCTATAAGTTTTTGGTTTGATGTGATTCGGTATGTTTAAATCTCCTCTAGGCTGATACGAGACTAAATATAGACCAACTAAAAACATGTAAGCAAAGTGATGCTCCACGTAACGTGGAAAAAAAAAAGAGGGATTGAGACAGGTAGGCTTTGCCAAGAATATTCTCGGTGTATTTTTCCATCATAGGATAAAATTAAAATTGTACGAAGTATTATTATTACGGGGACAGAGCCTCACTCTCTATCTGTCAGATTGTGATTATAGTTCAATTTACATCCTTTCATCGTGCCGTCTGGTCGGTGTTGGGGGCCCTCAAGGATAGGGTGTCATCCTTTTTTTTACGCAATCCATCTACAGGAATTGCCATGGCCTACCGCACCCAAACCACACTATTGTGACTTGCGGGCGGAACCATAATTTTAATTTATGGACCGCAATTTGTGTTGTGTTATTTTGTGCGTCAAAACCGCTTATATAATTTATGCTCATTGGCCTTTGTTATTTAAAAATATTTCATCTTATAGAACCTTTTTAACTTTCCTTATTTAACAATTCTAAAAAAAATCATTTTCATTTAAAGTAACTATATAATTTATGCTCATTGGCCTTTGTTATTTAAAAATATTTCATCTTATAGAACCTTTTTAACTTTCCTTATTTAACAATTCTAAAAAAAATCATTTTCATTTAAAGTAACTAATGTGTGGTTAAAGTTATTTCCCTCTTTCGAAATTTCAATCAAATAATTTTTACTTTATATTCGTCGTGCAAGTTAAATCTGGTCAAATTTGGAGAGATGAATGGAGTACTTGATATATAGATATTTATGATACCAAAACACAATTTCTATGAAATAATACCTAATGGTTCTAATATATGGAAAAACAAAGATGGTGGTGAAAATTTTGACTTAATAAGTGATTATAACTATGTTCAAATTTTATATCAAAGTTACAATAAAAGTGAAGTCATGGTTAATTAATTAGTCACGTTTTTATCTTAAAATTTATTTGAGTAATATTTTAGTAAAATTCCATGCGTAAGTAATACTACGTAATACGTATATAAAATGAAATACGTACAAGATTACAAAAACATATATCGGAAAAACTACAAAAACTTTATTTGGGACAAATAAATTGACATACAACATGATTAATATGATAACTCTTCGTGCTTATTGTATGTTCAGTTTTACACTTAAGTGATCATGACATTATAATTTTTTTCGTAACTTCGATGGACATTATATTTATAGTAATTTTGAGTATGTTTTTAATTGGGTTGATTTTAGTTCTAGACTAGAACAGTTGTAAACACACACAGAATAATAATCCAAGACTTAAATAAATCAGACCAAAATATTACATTCCAATTAAAACATCCTTAGTCCGCACCTGACTTAAATAAACCAGATCAACATATTACATTTCAATTTAAAACATCCTTAGTCCGGTGAAACTAGTTTTAGTTGCCGGTTAGTATTAGCTGCTAACAAAAAAGTGATTAGGAATAGACTTGGTTCCATTCAAAGGTTCTTTCCATAAAAAACATCTCTTTCAATGTAGCATACTAAGCAATCCATAAAAAAATCATCTCCTATCTTGTTGTGAAGATCCGTCTTGATAATATTCTTCAATGAGAAGGTTCTTTCAAATGTGGCTTTTGCAGTGTTTTTCAATAATTTATTTAACTAACTTCCCGATTGTATTTTAAGCTGAAATTTTGTAGACATAATCTACCGTTCACGTTCACAAAATTTCATATAAAAAAACTCCACCTGAAAGCAGCTCAAATAGACAAGTTCGAATGGGGCGTCGGGGGGCGTCGGGCAGAACTAATTAAATAGATTGCAATACAGATAACAGTACTAATTAATTTCGATGGCTTGTGTTGATCAACATTCTGATCGTGTTTAGTTGAAGGTCTTTTGTTAATTTGGCGCACTGTGATATTGATTTGGGGGGGAAATATAGTGGGTTATTCCTGCGCATAGGATAGCATAGCTTATTCCACGAAACAAACTCTGAAAATGGTATTAATGCGTTCCAAATATGATGCAGAGAACAGGAAGATGGTGCAAGGGTGGTAAGAGTTGAAAACTTGAACAATCCTTACAGAGTTCAAGATAATTTTGACTGGAGATTTGAGTTATCGTTGAACAAAATCTATGCTTGGAGCCTAGTGGAGTATTCAAGAGTTGTGATGCTCGATGCAGACAACCTTTTCCTTCATAAAACCGATGAATTGTTCCAATGTGGCCACTTTTGTGCTGTCTTCATTAATCCCTGCATCTTCCATACCGGGCTTTTTGTATTGCAGGTAAAACATAATTAGGATCTTTTAATTAATTGGATGAGTTTGAGTTTCAAATCAGACCAACTTAAACAGATCATGGCAAATCGGACTTTTATAGTAATAAAATACACATAGAACGCACATCCGCCAGTTCAAACCAAATCACCGAACCAGACTTAAACATATTTGATCAGTTTTAACCTTAAAATTTCAGTCAAATTAAAAACATCCTTAGAGACGCACACACTTCATCATCACCACTTTCTTCTTAATCCAACTTAGTAAGGGTAAAAAACATCCTTAGGGACGCATACACTTATACCCCTTAAACAAGCTAAAGAAGCCAACTCCAAATAAGGTTGGTTGCAACCATGCTTAATTAATAAATCAAATTCTCAATCAGCTTATATGAAATTTGGGTTTCATTACGTTAATTCAGTTTTTCCCTACAATACGACACCATTGATATATTCACCCAACATTTTTTTAATTAAATCCTTACTTTTTTTAATTATACATCAATTTTTTGCCAATATTTTTTACTTTTTCCAATATTGTAAAACTCAAACATTCCGATGTAAAAATAAATAAATTTAGAGTTCAATTTTTTGTTGTTATTTCGGACCTTGTTTGGAAAAAATAGTTGAAAGATGTAAAAAAAAGGAAAAATTCACAAGAATAATCCCACCTTTCACCGGTCTTCTCATAATAATCCCACCTTTAAATAATCCCAAAATAATCCCACCTTTGCACCCCATCTTCTTTCATTGGACCCTGACCATGTTTTTTACTCTTTTTTTGAAAATCATATAAATGATCTCACCTTTCACTTTTTTATTATATCTTTATAAATGTAAGATTATTTATATAAGATTCTCAAAAAAGGTAAAAAAATTTGGTTAGGGTCCAATGGAAGAAGATGAAGTGCAAAGGTGGGATTATTTTGGGATTATTTAAAGGTGGGATTATTATGAGAAGACCGGCGAAAGGTGGGATTATTCTTGTGAATTTTTCCAAAAAAAAATTAAACATGAGATTTTACTTTTTGCACTGGGGTCTACTTAAGCAAAATTTTGGGCATCAAGAACCCTGGCAGTCCCATGAAGATCATAAAATATTACAGAGTATGAATTTTGATATATTTTGTTTTGTGAAAATTAGAGTACAAATAAAAAGTTATACGAGTAACACTTTATAAAGATTTTTTTGTTGTGAGTCTCACGGCATGCTTTTCTCTTCCATTTTCCCACCCCAAGGATGCTATCAACCCAATATATATAACACCTTCTATTCTTTTTTATATGGTTGCACACCATATGGGTGAAAAGATTACATTTCCACTTCTCACCCATTGGAGTATTTGTCTTAACCTCAATAGGGAGAGGAAGCCCACATCTTATCTTCTTCATCATCGTCGTCATCATCATCTTTCTTCCTAAGTGCTACAACATCTAAGTTTAAGAACAACCCACTTCAGGCCTAATTTGTTTCAGGAAAATAGTACTAGTACATGGGTAAAAGTCTAATGCCTCCATTTATAGTCTGATTAAGTACTATTAGTTCTAAAGTGGGTTATTCTTAAACTTAGATTTGTAGAAGCACTTAGGAAGAAACATTGTCACGACAAAAAAGATGAAAACATTCCTTTTTAAAACCCAATCCCAACATAACATGGGTTTAATATTGAATTCTCTTATCATTTTGGATTGAATTTTTGGATAAAATAAGAGGAAAAGCAGGTGCCATCAAAACAAAACATCCTAATATCATTGGATGTTAGTGAACTATTATATAATGAAAAGCAAATGGAATTCTGGTATTGAATAAAAAAGAGTGAGGATTTTCTGGTTCTAGTTAGTCCACTTAGTCAATGGGCTGAAATCCAATAATTTCGGTCTTGATTATGTTTTTCTCTTAAATAGTCTTTATTCCAGTTTAACTTTATCTAAATGAGCCAAAAGCTAGACTCGGAATCAGCCAGTGTACCAGACCCGAACAGACATGAGTTATTTAGGATTTGCTTAAGATTATTCAATTTATTCATTTAGGACACATGAACTAACCAGACCCTAAACGAACCCGACATGACCCATGTCCATTTCGTAAGGTGTTAGAGACAGTTTCTTAATTTATTCTTGGAAACACGTTTCTTAATTTATTTTTGGAAACACATCCTAATTTAATTAGAGGTTATGTTGCTTTGGGAACAAGACACTGCATCTCTATAAATACCACTCTCCTCTCTTGTAATCTGCCTCCAGAAAATATTAATAACATTCCTGGCTTGGTAGCGCCCCCAGACGTAGTCCTCTGTGGCGAACTGGATTACCAAATTTCGTGTGTTCTTTAATTGTTTTTCGTGTTTGTGAGTTAAATTCCTAACAACTGGTATCAAGAGCCCTAGGTTCGAAGGGAAAGTTCAACACGATGGCAGATTTGAAGACACCGTTGATGCAGTTTGATGGGACTGATTTCGGCTTCTGGAAGCTGCAGATCGAAGATTACCTGTACGGTAAAGATCTGTATCAACCTCTGGAGGATAAGCCGGAAGACATGAAGGAGAGCGATTGGAAGTTGCTGGACAGGAAAGCGATGAGCGTGGTGCGATTGTCGCTGTCCAGAAACATCGCCCTACATACCGTCAAAACAAAAACGACGAAGAAGATGTTGCAAATATTAACGGATATGTATGAGAAGCCTTCTGCTGCGAACAAGGTACATCTCATGAGGCGTCTTTTTAACCTTAAGATGTCAGAAACCACGGGAGTTGTGGAGCATCTCAACGAGTTCAATTTAATCACCACACAATTGAGCGCGGTTGAGATCAAGTTCGACGACGAAATTCATGTCCTAATTCTGCTGTCTTCTCTCCCGGAAAGCTGGAACAGAACGGTGACTGCAGTCAGCGCTTCGGCAGGGAAGGAGAAACTGAAATTCGATGAAGTCAGAAATCTGGTGGTCAGCGAAGAAATTCGCAGGAAGGAATCAGGTTTGGCTTCTGGATCGGCGTTGAGTACAGAGAACCAGGGCAGAACGAAGTCAAAGTCAAATCGGGATAGATCAAGATCCAAATCCAAGTCAAACAGCAAGGGCAAGAAGGACAGAAGTCAGATCAAGTGTTGGAATTGTGAGGAGTACGGACACTTCAAGAGCCAGTGCAAGGAGCAGATCAAGGATCAGAAGGAGAAGACATCTGCCAATGCAGCGGCAGAATCATCGGGTGATGATCTCCTGATTCTGAGCGTGAGTAGTCCGTTGGAGTCCTGAGTTCTGGATTCTGGAGCCTCGTTCCATTCATGTGGTAACTCTGAAGTGATGGAACAGTATACTCCCGACAATTTTGGAGAGGTGTATCTTGCTGATGATGAACCTCTTAAAATTGTCGGGAAGGGGACAGTCCACGTGAAGACTCCGAACGGATGCATGCTGAAACTAAATGGTGTCCAACACATTTTTGTGAGTTAATCATCATCATCATTATAATAATCATTAGCATCACCTTATTTTTAACTGCTTGGGGTGAATTAGAGTTCTAATTACTTGTACACAATTGTTAATTTGCCTTTAAAAGTTTGTCAGGAATGTCAGTGGTGATGTCTCTCGCACATTTCAATTTTTGAATATGAATGATAGACTACAACAAGTCATGAACAATTCATTCATATAAAAGAAGTAGACTACATGAATAACTAATTTTACCCTCAATCATTAACTGAATCGGGAAACTTAAAATGAGATGCTGGGAGAACTTTATAAGTTGAGAGTACTTTACTGCCTTAGATAAGTTATAAATGTTGTGAAACACTCTGTAAACTATTGAAGTATTATACGAAGTAACATTTTGATGTTTTGCTATACCTCGTCATGCGTGGATGCGCCTCCCATAAGTTAATGCAAAAAAGTAAGACAGTTGAATGTCTTCAACTCTTCATACTCTTCTTGTATGCAGGCACACACATGACACATTACTATGTACTTTTGATTGCAGCCATCAATAGAGGTATTCAAAGATATGGTTCATGAGTTGGAGGCTGGGAGGGAAAACCCTGATGGAGCAGACCAAGGGCTTATAGGGAGCTACTTCCCAGATTTACTAGACAAGCCAATGTTTCACCCTCCTTCAAATGGCGCCAAGCTTGAGGGGCAATACAGACTTCCCCTTGGCTACCAAATGGATGCTTCTTATTATTGTATGTATAACTAATTAAGTATTTCAATTAACTAATGGGAAACTTTCAAAAAAAAGAGTAAAAGTAAGGTGATTTTCATATTATAGCATTATTAGGCATTAAAAAATGGCAGTATGGTCTCAATATGGAAGTATGATATAGTACTTTTTCCTATTTAGGAAAACATAGTATTTTTGTTTAAGGAACACCTTGTTTTTACAGTATTTAATGCAACTCATCATCATCATTACCCCCGTGCCGCAAAGGCTCCCACCTATGGTGGGTAAGGGGGGTCGGATGTACGCAGCCTTACCCCTGTACTAAAGTACAGAGAGACTGTTTTTGGATGACTCAAAGTGAAAATCGCGTCGAAAATTGGATAGACTGAATGCTACTTCATAACAAAGAAGCGCAGACAGTTTAGTGAGCCATTTTGTTTTATTCCATCATAATCCCGAGCCAAAAAATAGTGAGACTTTGGCTCCATTGCAAATGATGGAAATAGTGAGTATTTAATGCAATTCTTTTAATTAATTTAATATTACAAACATGAATTCCTTGAATTTTCTTTAATATTAAGGAAACACATGCATTATATACTTATGACCAGATCTTAAACTCCGATGGGATGTTCCTTGTGGACCAAATAGTGTCATTACTTTCCCTGGCGCACCATGGTTGAAACCATGGTATTGGTGGTCATGGCCTGTCCTGCCTCTTGGTATCCAATGGCATGAACAACGGCGACAAACTATTGGGTAAGAAGGAAGCTGGTAAATCTTTTTATATTTTTCTCTTATCTCTAGGTAATGCATATGAATGAAAATATGTTGTTATGAATCCAAATTTAAACTTGGGAATTAAATTTGTGACACAACGTGATTTGTGCACATTACTTTTAGCAAGTCACAATACTCTTTCTTTCACCTCAGCATTGTCATTTTTTAAAGTATAAAACCTACATTCCTTGTATATAGTTTTGTCAATTCTTCAACAACAATCACCATACATCACTTGGATGATAAGTATTTCAAATTGGACATTATCCAATACTCTTAAGATGATGAGTTGTTTCCTTTCAAATTGGGCATATAGTTATTCTATGTATTTTAGCTAATGTTGATAGATATGATGATGAAATGCTTATTGTTGTTTGATAGATATGATGCTGAGATGCCTATTGTGACCATCCAAGCTGTGATGTACCTAGGAGTCATGGCAATCACACATTTAGCGCGCCCCTACCTTTTCAAGTTGTGCTATCGACCCGAAGATTCCAAGAATATCATAATACAAACCGGCCTAAAGTTGATTGTCATAGGGTCCATCCTCTTATCCTACATTGTCCCGTTCTTTGTTATCCCTTCCACAATCCATCCCATCTTGGGATGGACCCTATACATGTTTGGTGTTTTCTCGCACTTGTGTGTCGTGATAACTGTGTTCCTCGTGCCAATGCTGACTGTTTTAGTCCCGTTGTTCGGGTTTCTTGGTGCCCTTTTAGTCATGGCTTACCCATGGTACCCGAGTGGAGTGGTGAGAGCTCTAGCTGTATTTGCATACTCTTTCTGCGCTTCCCCAGTCGTGTGGGGGGCATTTGGGAGACTATTTGCTTCCCATTATGTTTCACTGGAAAGGGGGAACGGATTCTTGAATAGGCTCCAGAGTGAATCTACAACACTTTCTGTCTTTAACAAGTTTCATTGAAGACAAAAAAACTATATTTCCTCAACTTGGCCTGCATATACACAAACTGGCATCGATCCATGAATTTGTATTGTCTGCAAAGCAATGGTACAAAACTAGTAAAACAGTTCATTCGATTGAGCAAATTTTTTAATATCGAAGTTTGTGACTTTGTGCAGAGCTTTGAATTTCATGCACAGGATAAAATGCACATTTACTTTGGTAGTCTCCATCTAAAGGTATATTCAACTGGCTAAACCCACAAAGGTACAAACAAAAGGTTATTGTGGTTACTAGTTCAAATTACTGAGTAGGAGGTTTATTTTTACCAAAGAGATGTTAATCTAAAGAGTAATATTTAGAGATGTTAATCAAGTTACTGAGTAGGAGGCTTATCTAAATTCAAGGATGTTAATATTTACCAAAGAGTACATACTATAACAGAAGTGTGAGCACATCAAAAAAACTTTTAATGTATTTTTTTTAGATTTGTAAATTTTAATTATGATAGTAATTTGAATATAATGTAAGGAGATTTAATTTAAAAACGGTCCAAAGAAGCTCTTAATCAAACTTGACAATGAGAAGTATTCTCTCTGACTTTCGAACGTACCATTGCAATATTTTTTAGTTTCAAGAAACTTTTCTTGCCCTACGTGTACCAGAAACTTATTATTCAACCAAGTATCACAATAAAAAATTCAACACAAAATAGAAACGTACTCCGTATTTGATTTCTATACGTAGTATTTAAAAACCAAGATTAATCATAAATGACTCAACATATGGATATGAATTATATAAAATTAACTACCTAATGACTTCTAATTGTTGAAGAGGATATATGTCAAATCGTTCAAAGCTAATAATTGGTGTTTCCAGTTCAGGCACGATTAATTCTCGAGAAGAGAATTTCTGCCCCTCAATATTTCTCCATTCTAACTTAAATTCCTAATATCTTCAACTATATTTGACAAAAGTCACTCTCAACTTCTCAAGTAAGAGTTCTAAGAGTTCTCTATAGCCTATAGCATCTTTAAAAAAAGGATGACAACCTATACTTGAGGGTCCTCCAGCACCGACCCGACATTCCAAAAGTAAGAGTTCACTATTGCATCTTCAATTATGTGGTGTTGTTGCTTCTAGGCATGGACTAGGTCCAAGTGGCCCAATCTGAGACTGGCCTAGGACCGGTACTATTAGGGATTGGCCCGGGACTGGTACTATCAGAGATTGGACCGAGACTGGTTTCTCAGTACCGATACTGGCCCGGTAACAAGACTTGACAAAAAGAGGGACGGGCTTTGATTTTTGGGACCGGACCGACCGGTACCAGTTCCAGTCAAACCGGTCATATTTAAATAATAATAATAATAATAATAATAATAATAATAATAATAATAATAATAATAATAAAGGGTTGGGTTGGGGTGGCATGTAGTCGTTGGCAATGGCTATATGACCGTTTGGGGGGGGGGGGGGGTTTGCGGGGGTTTAAGGGTCGGGTTGTTAATATCTCGTGTTCCATCCTACATGGTCAACCTGATAGGAGGAGGAGCCCAGATCTTAATATAGCGTTTAATTGTTTAAGAGATATTCGATGTGAGACAACAACAACCCTCCTCACGACCAGACACTTCGTCTGAATCGTGTCGTCATTCATTTTTAGGAGCTTGTAATAAATATATCATCCACATATAGAAGAATGTACACCACCTGAGACTGTAAACGATAGACAAACATGGAAGAATGGGACTTCCTTTTAGAAAAATCACGACTTAACAAAAAACACTGAAACGATGAAATCAAGCTCTAGGATCATGTCTGAGACAATATAATGTCTTCCTGGGGCGACAAACATGAGTAGGAAAAGAAGGATGAAAAAAATCTTAAGGTTGACAGATCATGTATACTTCTTCAGTTAACAGTCCATGCAAACATCATTTTTAACATCAAGTTGATGAACTGACCAACCTAAAGACATGACAACAAGCAGAATAAGATGAACAATGTTAGGTCTAACAACAAGACTATAAGTTTATGTAAAATCAATCCCAGCCTATTGTTTAAATCCCTGAGCAACTAAATGAGCCCTATGAAAACTTAACATGCTAATATTTTTGTTGAAAAAGACTATTATGGTGATGTTTTGATGGTTTGTGATCATGTGAATTCTGTATCCAGTTCTTTGTCTGAGCATGAGCGGTTGATTAATCTTGGGTGTACCTATTACACCCCTTTAGAAATCTTTTCTCTGAACATGAAAATGTGAAAGCGGATTTGTGTCTTTAGCTGATAATAAGAGATGTAGAATGTTGATGTTTGTGACATATGCCTGATCTTTTTTGTGGTTTTGTATTTTTTGTGAAAAATGTGAGGAGTGTCACTAATCTGTATCATATTGCTTGTTATTTGTTGTTGTCTTAGAGGGGTGTGGGTTGGAACATACATGGGGAAATGGATGTTGAAAATCTTAAATAAATCTCTTATGCTGTTTGAAGCTAAAAAGGCGAATAATCTCATTCTTGTCGTGCAAAACCCTTTTTGAAACTGGGAATGTTGTGTGTGTTGATATGACTGCTTTGTGGTATACTATACCATGGCATGCAAGCAATAAGAACTAGTTATCTTAGCAAGGACTTTGTGATATCTATGTCATTTTTGTGGATCATCTATGCTCAGAAAACAACTGGTGGAGTTCCCTATTTCCTCTTATCCAAATCTATCCAAACGCTCCTCCAAGTATCCCTATTCATGAGTTTATAAGGTATTTATGTACTTTATTGATAATTTTTATAGAAAGTGTGGGTTTTCTTGTTAACACATAAATATGATGTGTATGATAAGTATAAAACGGGAAACTCTTGGTTGAAGGTCAAATCAGGAAGAAAACTAAGACTCTTAAGACTAATAATGGGCTACAATTTTGCAGTAGAGCACTTGACCAACTATGTGTTGCCTTTGATGGCACTTAATGTCAAAGGCCATAACTGGTCTTTTTGTTTGGGGCAGTAGGCTTTAGAGGTGCCTCTGTTGGGGCTGTTGTCTTCAGTGCGACCAAGTAAGAGAGCTTCAACGGATCTCCGTTGCTGCTGGTTGCTGTGCTGGTGGTGGTGTTGCCGTCGGTGGTCGAAGATAGTGGCTGGGGAAGCCAAGGAGCTAGGCTCATAATGATGAGTAGTGAGTATGAAAGAAGGAGACACAAACAACCGCGTGATGTTGTAATATCATCTCATGTAGTCTCCCGAAACAAAATGGAGTAATGTCGGTGTCCCAGTCACAACAAGCTCGGCTCGCCTATCTCATATAGTCATGTATCGGACATGTCTGAGCGACCAATCCTCCATATGCTTCCCACGCCTATCCACCCTATGAAGATATACACATGTATCGATAGGTGTTGGAATGACCTGTTCATAACCAAACTGCTGCAGTACACGATCAGGCAATTGAAGCTCAACAATGTCAAAACATATCAACGGCACACGTGTTCGCATCCTGCCGGGGGCAACTCCTCTAACATCTAAGCTGTATATGACATCCATATAATTTGTTTCATAAGGATAAAAAATTAGTATTACTGTTATTCATATGATAGTTAATGGTATATTATGCACACCATACCTGATCATCAGACATGCGATCAAATGCATCCCTGTAGAAACCGAGCGCAGAAGCTGATGATGTGCGACATAGATCAGTAAACAGCCATCTAACCATTCATGTAGTATATATTAATATAAATATAATTAATATAATTATATTAAACATACAATAACATAAATAAAATCGATTAAAACATACCGACGCCTCAGAGGGTCCTCGCCCCGTCAATGATGTGGTCCAAGCACACGAGGAGGCTGATCATGAACTGGATGTCCATCAAGCCCAAATATATCGTATTATAATGGGATGATAAAACTGGTTGCGTTTGATAGAATACAAGCTCACCATATTGATTAGTTGTTCTTTGTTGTCAAACTGTTGACCAACCGCAAACTCATTGTCTGGTGTAAACCTGTTCACACCTATTCCACTCTTCCACGCATCATCAAAGCCAGATGGGAGATCATATACTCTAGTATAGTGGCTAGACGGGGCAGTTGCGATCACAATATCACCATCATCTTCATCAGATTCTGTCATTTATCATCATTGATGTTATCATCAGCATCATCATTAGTTCCATGGCCATCCAAAAAGGATGCACCATTGTGCAAATACCTCCCATCTTGAGGAGGCCGCTGCATTCACACCATGCCTAGATACAACAACATTTGATATGTTGAGGGAATTATAGGAGCGTCACCTATGGATTCTGCAAGGTATATCTCCATTGTGGACAGTCATCATCTGAAGTGTCATCCACATTCTCGTGACAACTTCCTCATCATCAAGTGGCATGAGCATGTATGATCCCCCGTGAAGGGGATATTTCACTTTGAATTGCAAAGAATGGCTTAGAGGAATCTGTGTAGTTACATAGACTTTTTGCAGCATCTCAAGCAAACATGCGCCACGAGAAACAATTACAATCCTTTTGCTACCACCATCATAGCGTATTTTCCTTGCTTCCTCAAATATGTCCCCTCCCAATGACACACAATTGGGAAGTTGGAGAAATCCATATTCTAATTACAACACATGTCCATATTTCATGATTACACATTAATATACACACTTTATACACCCAAATCAATCATTTCATAAACACAACAACATGTTAAAAAAACTCTCATATTTAAGCAAATCCTATAGGATAAGTATACACCTAACAATGGAAAAATATTACATTAAAAAATTCAAAGTTTTGCATTACAATTCACAATAATAATACACAAAAAATCCACAACAAAATCAAAATATTACATTTAATTCAACATTAAAACTCAACATGCCATACACATCCATATTTCACAGCAAATCAATTCATAATCTAAGAATTTGAAAATTTTACATTCTAAACCCTAACTTCAATATGAGATGAAATGGAGTTTGATTTAGCTAGAAGAAAGATTGTTGAAGAAGATGGAGGTGGAGAATCCTTGGCAAGGTGGCTAAACCGGAGAGGAGCTCGAAGATAATCTCCGTCCGTCGAACTGTCGAAGATATGAGCTCAGAGGTGTTTTTTGGAAAGAATCGTTCTGTTTGCAATCTGGACTGCTCGACCCGCTGGTGTATTAAAGAAAAGTCGCCAAACAGTTTGACGATTTATAAGTCGCCAAACTGGATGACGACTTATAAGTCGCCAAACCATTTGACGACTTTTCCCGATCATAGTTAAGTCCAACGGTATATACGTAATAACTTTTAATTCAGCCCTATTTCAGTAAATATTTAATTAATTGACTTAATTCGGAAAAAAATACTCCAATTATTAGACGAATAGATTACTGCATAGTCCATACTCCGTATTGTTTATGTCAAACGAGGCTGAAGACTGAAGTGACGTTGGGAGAAGGGAAGAGATACACAAGAAATACCAGAGATGCCGTGTAACCGTGCTTCGAACTAAGTCAGTGATTCAGTAGGAACAGGGCAACTCCTTTTCTCCATTGGAGTTGCTGAAGGAAACGTATCGACTGCTTCGGATTAGATACAAAGTACTCCCTAGTTATATTTATACACAGAAAGAAGCTCTCAGTAAATGGTACAGAGGAACGTATAATCTGAAGAAGAATAGAGACAGACAACAGAGACTTTAGCCATGGATCGAATAGAGGTGATAAAGGACCTACCTTTCCGGGTCGGGTTCACTGGCCATAGCGGTCACCTTACAATCGAACCTCTCCCACCCGTCGAACGGCCCAAGCCTATCGATTCGCTCCCCTTCGTTCTTGTTAGTATTTTTGTGTTCTACATGGCTCCGCATTTGTTATCTCATGAATTAACGTATACTCGGTGCTTTTCAGAACGTTTTTATTAGTAAATGCGTCACTGATAACATGAGTTTTAACGAAGCTCGATGTCTTAAGATATGAGAACAATGCCATAGCTCATTACTTGTACCTGAAATTGCCACTGTATATTAAGAACTTGGATTGTGGTCTTATTCAGTAGACAAAACATGCCTGTTACTTGGTGTGATCTTTTTTTCTTGATTGCTATTTTTTTCAGTCCATGGAAAACACTACTCTTCAGTTCTAGTTTTATGAATCACCGTGAATTAAGATTTAGAGCCCGTTAGGTAAGGGTCATTCAGCTGATATGGCTGATTTTTTTTTTCTGAAATGAAAAGCTGTTGGTTAAATGCAAACCGTTCTTTGTATTCCAAATTTCCTATTATTCTAAGCAGAATTTGTAGAATACGCCTCATTTGGCTACCAAACAGGGTCTTAGTCAGCTGTGAACGGGTGTGGCACTACTTCTATCGTTTTCCTTTTATTTTCACACTTTAGTGGTGGGGTCTTTTTTTGGACTCTTGTATTCTGGTTCCCTTCATCTATTGCCAAACGCAGCACTGGCTCAATAAAGCATGGAATTCATGAATTAATGTAATTTATTTTTTTTTTCCTATTTTACTTCCTACAGTTTCTTGGCACAATTTGATTTGGCATGTAACGTGCTACTTTAGGCTTGGGTGAATGTTGGTATTAGTATATTACCAGTTACAACGAGCTGTCATTACGTCATTACTGCATTAGTAATGGATACATATTTTATGGCAGATTAAGTTTTTGTTCATGGCTCCCATTTTTGTTATGTAACATGCCTTTTACCTTCTTGGCTCATGTTTCCTTATAGGTCTTGTACGAAATGTAGGTTCATCTTAACGTTATTGTGAACTAAATTTTAGTTCATTAACTAGTTTGGTTCTACTCATTCTCTGTTTACCCCACGCAACTCCTCAAAACGGTAATGTCTTACATGCAAAAAGAAAATATCTCATGAATGCTTTCAATGCTCATGCTTTACTTGGCAGTCCCTTTATGTTCTGTTGCATGAATGCATGATGGCATTAAGATCGGAGAACTGTAAGTTGTTCTAACCTTTACTGTTTACCTTATTGGTAACTTGATTCTCATTTCAGCCTCCTGCGTTCCCAGAGGAAACTCCTGAAACAATAGAACAACATATAAAGGATACATATCTCATGCCTGAGTTGGATACTGATGAGTTCTCACCCGAAAAAGTTGGAAGACAGTGGGAATTTGACTGGTTTGACAGAGCTAAAATCCTTCCAGAGCCTTCATTACCACGGACTATTATTGTTCCAAAGTGGGAATTACCCTTCAGACGTCCAAAGAACCCACCAGAAGGAAGATGGGAGCCAAAGTCAGTAGAGGTACACAAAAGTACATTTTTAGTTGTTATTCTTTTCTTCATTCACGACACATTGGTTTCTTACTGATGTGATGAATTGCACATGCATCTTTGCAGCTACGATGTTATTTTATCTTAGTAAAATAACATAAAATCTTTGAGATCTTACATTTTCTCTCCATTTTCTTTCCTGCTAATAGTTTGGTGGCTTTTCATCTGACAGTTTTCAATTATGTTTCTTATGATGATCTAGATAGATGTATCCGAACTCACAGCAGGAGCTGAGGATTTGGCCGCTTTGCCACAAATTACTGGACCTGCCAAAGATTTTGTCAGAGGAAGCATCAACAACCGACCTTTTCGTCCTGGCGGGTTGGATGGGTCTCTTGGAAGGACATTTCCTGTTGATGCTTCCAGTGGAAAATGGGTGAGAGAGGTGCTTGATGGTGGTCCTGCCCAAACCATCCCTCCAGGCTTCAAACAAGGACTCAGTCTTGGTGATCTCAAGGTAGTTCATTGTGTTTACTGTAAATAGTTTGATGATGCAATCCAGTGATATACTACAACTACGACAACTAAGTTATACATTCATGAAGGCACATTCATCTTCATGGAATGTTTACGAGGATCAGATTGAAGTCAAGAGCAAACCACAAGCCAAGCTGGTTCGTTTGAAATTTGTCTTTCATTTATGAAATAGATGAGATTAATATGCATATTTCGTTTATTCAGTTTTATGCTAGTGGGATTTCTTTTAAGCTTATCAAGCTTGGCTTGGTTTCATACGGGGTGGAGTAAATAGTTTTACTAGCTCACAATACTAAGACATGAATCTTTTTTGGATCCATGCAGAACGAATTATCTGTGCAGTTTGATGACTTATTTAAGAAAGCCTGGGAAGAAGACATCACAGAATATCTTGAAGATGGTCTGTATTACCTTCGTGCTTTTATTGTGGTTCGATGCGCTTGCATGAGTGAAGTATGAATTAATGAAGACAGATCTCTTACTCAGATTTTCAGCTGAACTTGAATCTTGTCTGATAGATCATCTTGACCATGTATAATTAGGCAATACCTCCTATATCCATATATAGCATGACCCTATTTGGCAGTTGGTGGATAGTGCATCTGAATTTGAAACATGCTAATAATTTGGAAGTGGCTATAGTAGTAAATAATGTACTATATGATGTTGTGTATGGGGAGTTTTGTCGATTAATTACATGAAATTAAGTATTTACTTGCAAATGCAAAAGTGACACATTACATACTGCCAATTATCTTTAGCTTCTAGCTATTTTTGTGTTTCAGCTGAAGATAGTTAATTCGATGAAAAGGAATGTTGTTTATAGTGGAAATTAATTTGTGAGTTTTAGACCTAGATGTCGTGAGATAGAACCTTCAGGAGAATTTTGTAGTTCAGAAGCTTTATACTCCTTATGAAAGAATTATGAGATCTTTGGAGTCTGGACTACAGGATACGTTTGTTAGTGAATATACATGGGGGAGTCTAGTTACATTTGTTACTAGCTTATTTTCTTATTCATGTGGCAAATGAGTATTCATGAAGTTTTCATAGCTTTGTTATATCCACTTGAAAGTTTCTTTGAATTTGACTGATGAATTCGTATACCCACCTTTGCTATTTAGTGCAGATGAAGATTAGGCAGCTCTTTGACTTTCTTGTTTATTTCCAACAAAACAATTTTTTTATGTAGAGTCTAACCCCAGTTCTGTTGTTAGGCGATATTTCCGAGACACAAACTGAAGTAAAAGAAGAAGTTTCTATCATAAAACCAGAGTCAATTGAAATAGATGCTGAAGTAAACAAGCTGGAAGTTGCTGGGGAAGTTACAGAGACTGAAAAATCTGTTTTGGATGAGATTCTGACTGCTGCATCTGGAGGTTCAGCTTTATGGTTGGAAGGAGAAAGAGAGGGTACTGGACATGAACAAACAGAGGTGTAGTGTGGTTTTGACATAAAATTATGAAACTCTTACGGTAGAGGCGCTACATACATCTTAAATTTTCTTTGTGCTCCTTTTTTCATAATACAACATTTCTGCAGGCATGGGCTGTAGCAGGGGGCACCAAGGAGATTGTAGAACGGTTTGATGAACTTATTCCTGATATGGCACTAACCTTCCCTTTCCAACTTGATGCCTTTCAAAAAGAGGTCATTGATCGTTCTTTTTTTAAATTTGAAAATTTCTTAAATGCTGTAGTGCTTAATTTGAATTATGGAATTATAAACCCACCATGATTCTTAGAAAAGTTAATAGTCTTGTCACTTGGCCAGTTGGATTTCTGGGACCAGTATTTTGTTTGTTTGTTTTTGGTCAGATGCTCACTATGTTGCCCACCCACCTATATTCTATTCTGATAATCATTAGGGTTCATGTTTGCTGATTGTAGGCCATCTACTATCTCGAAAGGGGGGACTCTGTTTTTGTTGCTGCTCATACATCAGCGGGGAAGACAGTTGTTGCGGAATATGCATTTGCTTTGGCATCCAAAGTAATGACTTTACTCTGTATGACTGACTACTTGACTAGTGATTTGTAATGCGCTCCAGTGTCTAGTTTTAAAGTAAAAGGGTCTGCTGTTCTAAGTCAGACCCTTTTATTCTCCTGCGCCAATGTTGCGCTTGTGATTTTATTTATCCTCAATTTGCTGGCAATATGTAGACAGTCTTAACATAGGACAACATGACTGTGTATGTTGCAGCATTGCACTAGAGCTGTTTACACTGCTCCAATCAAAACTATTAGCAACCAGAAGTACAGGGATTTCTGTGGGAAATTTGATGTAGGCCTTCTTACAGGAGATGTTAGCTTGCGGCCTGAGGCCTCTTGTCTCATCATGACTACTGAAATATTGAGGTCTATGCTCTATAGAGGTGCTGATATCATTCGCGATATAGAATGGGTAGAAACCCCTTTCTCAAATCATGATTTACTTAATTTCTGGACTTAATTCCTAAAAAATTGATGACTGATTTCTGGATGGAGGATAGGTTATATTTGATGAAGTGCATTATGTTAATGACGCTGAAAGGGGTGTTGTTTGGGAGGAGGTTATCATCATGCTTCCAAGGCACATAAACTTTGTACTTCTTTCTGCAACGGTAAGCCTACATGCGCTTTAATTAGAGTATTCGATATTCATCAAGTATTTATCAATGCAAGTGACTTAGCACTGTCATATGGGCCTATGGGCCTACCCGGTTATATTTAATTTGCTATGCCTCTTGAGTCCATCTTACACGCTTGCATGCTGTCTTAGATTGTATAACAGTTGCGATCTTCACCTTACCCAATTATGTTGGGGTTGGTAGCACATAAACTGTAGTCAGTTAATTTCCAAAATTAGTGCATATTGCAAATTTGTGCAAAGAAAGCACAAGGGCAATGTTTTCTGCTCGATGCCTTTCCTATAGCATCCTTTTTAGTTCTTACAAAGGAATAGTGGGATGAAGTTCCTAAATTGTCAGTGTCATCACAATCGGGGTTTTCCACTATTATTCGGAGTCTGTCAGAGATGAGTTATTGTCCATGGATGAGCTCTACATGCTAAGTTGAATAACGGATTTAGTAATGGATCAAATGAAAGGCATAATCTCCATATTTCAAATGTTCATTTTTTTTTTTTGAGTTGGAAGCTTGGTATCCTTTTCAGATGATAATTCAAAATATTGATTCTTTACGGGGTGGGTTGCAGTGTTGGGTGCAGTTGTTCCCAAAATGTTGGTTGTTAAACATGATGATTTGTAAACATTTACTCTGTATTTTATTAGAGTTGATAGCTACTCTCTCTCTCACTTATCTTTTATGCAACTCCTTATAAATGGTCTGCTTATTAATCTAGGTACCAAACACAATTGAATTTGCTGACTGGATTGGTCGTACAAAACAAAAGAAAATTCGTGTTACTGGGTTAGTGGTATTTTATTTAATCTGGATGAGGCACACTGATTTATTTAAAACTGATTCATTTTATACTTTTTAGACTATACTGGAATTTTTTTATTCCCTCTAGATCTAGTTAAAATATGGCTATTGTTATTCCATCAACCTTAAGAAAATGGATAATATTGGCCATCCTAAAAGTGCTTCTGTTAATTAGGAGATTGAAGTATTCATTATGTTCAACTGTTGGCAGGGGTTTCTTCATCAATTTAAATTGACTTTAAAAGTGAGTGGGAATAGATTAAACTCTTCTGAAATGGAGATTGTTAGCTTTTATATAACTTTTCCCACCAAAACTGGGAAAACATGCTATTGAGGATTGATTAAATATGCTCCTCTTTCTCGACTTTGATGGTAAATTAATAAAAGGACTCACCATTAATTTCAACAAAAATGGTAAGACTATTATGAAATTACAAGTCTAAATGAATTGATGGACTGTTGGTCCTCCTAATTAAGGCTTCTCTCTGAACAAAACTGAATCCTAGTAGAATTAGTTCTATTTCAAAATTTTGCATGTTACCTTATTGAGTTCTGTTTTCTTATTCATGTCTTCTATCATCAGGACAACTAAAAGACCAGTTCCTCTGGAGCATTGCCTCTTCTATTCTGGAGAGCTGTACAAAGTGTGTGAGAATGAACAGTTTGTGCCGCAGGGATTTAGATTAATTAAAGATGTATTTAAGAAGAAAAACACAAGTTATGCCACTGGTGGCACTGGTTTCTATGGGTCATCCTCAGCCGTCAGTGATAGATCTCGAATTCAAGGGCGCGATAACTTTTCTCAAGGAAAACAACTCAAAGGACCACAAACATCAGCTAATGTTGGCACTAGCCAGGGAAATAAGAATACTATTGTTGGCCAAAAAGTTATGGGGAAATGGAGGGAAGAAGCATCCGTGTGGTTATCACTCATTAATAAACTGTCAACGAAATCTCTCCTGCCAGTAAGCACTGTTTTTTTTCCATAATTAGTTTATGCCCATGTAATCTTGTATCTTCAACTTTACACACTAATGTATTATACACCATCCAACTCCTCTACTTTTTCTTATAAATAAAAATCTGAATTAGCATCGAGAATTTCGTTTTCGAGCTAAATGAAAAATACCTTGTAATGTTGGTTATACTCTGTTTAGTGTTTAACATAAAAATGATATTGAACAACTCTTTTGGGATATATGGATTAGTCACTAGGGTTTCAAGTTACTTGATAGAGACTTTACTGATCTGAAAAGTGGAGATAAATACTCTAGGGAAAACTGTCAAATAGGTCCTCGAACTTTCATAAAAAGGTCAATTAAGTCCTTCTATAGGAGGTTCTGTCCGGCCGTCGCGATTTGGGGCAGTTCCCGGTGGAATTTTTTTATGAATTGTTTTGAGCATCTTATTCACCAAGTCTAGTTTACTCATACCAAATTTCAGCTAAAAATTCATTCGGGAATACATTCCAATTAATTCTTGAATGCAAAAATGCGCAGTTATCTTCATGAATTAATTTGAATGTGTTCCTGATTGAATTTTTAGTTGAAATTTGGTATGAGTAAACTAGACTTGGGGAATAATATGCCCAAAAAATTTCATCAAAAAATTCTACCGGGAACTGCCCCAAATCGCGACGGCCGGACAGAACCTCCTATAGAAGGACTTAATTGACCTTTTTATGAAAGTTGGAGGACCTATTTGACAGTTTTCCCAATACTCTAATATAGTGTATTCTAGAAGGAAGTAGGGTTGTTATTAGTCTAGTTTGTTATGAGCTAATAACTACCGGGGGGCTAGCCTTCCTTACTATAAATAGACTACAGTTAGAAGTTGTAACTAGGCTGTTTTAGACTTGTAGTCTGTACTGGGAAGATCAGAGCATTGGCTCTATCTTTTGGGGGGCTTCGGCTCATTGTTGCCTAAGTAATAAAAGTTGCCTTGAGTTCTTGATTCAATTCTGTGTTCTGTTAGACTAGAATTGCAGGTCCTAACATTGGTATCTGAGCCGGTTGATGAATTGGACGCGAGGGAAGATGGAATCGAGAGCAGATGAGTTGGAGAAGAGGTTGACAGAAGTTCTCGCCAGACTGGATGCGAGAGATCAACATCGATCGCGAGGCAAAAGTCTATCGCGAAGCAGGTCCCATACTTCTGGTTCGCAGGCGCCAACTTCTGTTAATTCACAATCGCGAAATTCTTGTCACCTTTCACAGTCGCGAACAGAGTTTTCCTCATCATCATCTACATCGCATCGCACATCGCATCATAAATCTGCTAAACATCCGGAAAGCTCAGATGGTTCAGATGACTCGCATCGAAGCCCGCACTGGCATCACCATCACACTTCGCACTATCACCAGCGACATACGCGACTTTCGGTTGGCTCAGAAGAATCGGAAGAGCAGAGGTGTCGCAGAGGACCTAGAGACCAATCGAGGAAGACTAGGCATCTTTCGATACCTGAAAAACAAGGTTCGTCGCCATCTCTAACAAGCTCACAAACTGAGTCGCTAAAAGCTTCGCTTGGTTCGCAATCGCGAATTTCTTCTTACCCTTCGCAGACTTACTCACCTGCGATCAATTCGCGTAACAAGACATCGCGATCTAAAGAGAAACCATCAGGTTCGCCAGTTTTGTCGCAAGATATTACTCTACCTGCGCAAGATATTCTCCAGTCAATAAATAAGACTGAGATGGAACCAACGGAATTGGTAATCAAGAAAATGAATAAGAAGCACGACATGGAGGAGCAAAGACAGATTATTCAATGCCAAGATTATGTTTTTCAGAATCTTACAAACGATGTGGGTTTAATACCCAACCAGGTTTATATTGGTTGTTTGCTTCTCCAACCATGTCCCTTTATATCTGGTACAGAGGCTCAAGAGGAGGAAGTTGAGCTTGTTTCACGAGAATCTGCTATCATTTTTGGAAACCGAAAACTGATTCATGATGCTGACAAGTTTAGTCATTTCCAACATCTTGGCAGAAATTCATTGCAACTTGCAACCTTAAGTGTTAAAAACTTATCAGGTTCTTTACTTGCTGAGGAGTCCAAATTTGTACAAGGAAAGTGGGTAGAGTTTTCCTGCTATGATACAATATTGGATCACATAACTGAAGAGTCAGTTATTCAAGTTGCAGAAGATCAAGGGATGGAATTGCAGCCAATTGTTGGAAGTATGAGAAACTGCCCCAAGCTTGGCCTACCTAAACCATGGAAAGCATCCGAAAGATATCTAAGATTGGGAGACAATTCTGCCAAGACAGATCCTAGCTTATCACTACCTGCACTCCCTGATGTTGTGGATATATTTGCGAGGGTATTACAGAGGACAACTCTTAGGAGTTACCAGCAAGCTCTTGGTGAAGTTGTTATTGCACCAAATAATTTAGAAAATTTCTATGGCGATCCGGTCCATTTTATGGCAAGGTCGTTTGGAGTGCCAGGAAATCATTTGGGACAGAAAAGCCAGGGTTTTCACTGGACTTATGATCCTTTGGCAATTCTTACTTCCTTTAGCGCTGCAGTGGAGCTTTCTGATTTTCAGCTGATGGGTGCATTATACAAAGGAAATAAACCCAGCCTTAAAGTTAACAGCAGGGTGTGCAAAACAATGGAACAAATGTTAATTCGGGTTCATGATTGGGGAATACAATTGGATATTGTTGAATTCTTAAATTCAGAAGAAGAAACTCATTATGATTCAAGTTCCCTAAAACTTACTTCTGACATGTGGGAGAATGAAGTGCTGCATGAGCTATTCAGTGTGAAGTTTCAATCTGAAGATAGGGTGAAGTCAGAAGCAAATGCTATGCTGAGGCTGGTCAGGAGTTTTTCATCTAGAGGACTAGAAGTATGGGAACGTATGATACCACCATCAACTAAGTACTGGGAAGGGAGAGGCACCAGGAGGAAGCTGAATTCCAGACGTGGTTCATATCTTTCCAACTTGAGGGCAAGTTGGATTTTCAGGAGGGGAGATTTGATAGAGACTTTACTGATCTGAAAAGTGGAGATAAATACTCTAATATAGTGTATTCTAGAAGGAAGTAGGGTTGTTATTAGTCTAGTTTGTTATGAGCTAATAACTACCGGGGGGCTAGCCTTCCTTACTATAAATAGACTACAGTTAGAAATTGTAACTAGGCTGTTTTAGACTTGTAGTCTGTACTAGGAAGATCAGAGCATTGGCTCTATCTTTTGGGGGGCTTCGGCTCATTGTTGCCTAAGTAATAAAAGTTGCCTTGAGTTCTTGATTCAATTCTGTGTTCTGTTAGACTAGAATTGCAGGTCCTAACATTACTACCTCCGTCTCATAATGTAAGATGCATATGAGTTCGGTGCGAGTTTTAACAAAATAAAAGATAAAGTGGGTGTTTTACAATTCTAATATCCAAAAAGTAAGAAAAATAATAATGGATCTCCATAAACTAAAAAAACGAAATGATAGATAAAGGGATAAAGTGGGAAAGTAAAAAGTTAGTGAAATACAATTTAAGAAAGTGTTCATGTTATTGAAACAAGCCAAAAAAGAAAGTGTATCTTACTGTTAAGATTTGAAGTTCCATTCTAAAAAGTCAACCTGACAGTTGTAGTAACCCAGAATCCTATATAGTGTTTATACATTTACTTTAATATGCCCCCTCATGCCAAACCGGGTTGGACAACATCGGGGTGTATAAATGGGTTAAACAATCCCTCATCATGGGTGCTAGCTTTCGGGTGTGAGACAGCTCAAATCCGGTTAAAGGGGGCGTGTTAAAGTATTTAAGATACAGATACATATAAGATAAATATAAGATAACAATAATATAAAAATATAAGAAAGAAAAATAAAAATAAAAAGATAAAAAGCATAAAAAAGATAGAACATAAAAATAACATAAGAACACAAAAAGATAATGAAGATAAACGATAAAAGAAAAAGAGAGAGAAAAGATAGAAAAGGGATCACTCTTCCACACGATAAAATAGACCTTTAACCATCTATCCTTAATCATGAATGCTAAACAAACAGTCAAACCACAACCAAACTTGTCTCTGATAACATGTTTAGATTTGGGGTTCTATCCTAAAACGTCAACCTGATAGTAGGAGTAACCCAAGATCTTATATAATGTTTTATTATTTCATTCTATTCCAGTGTGGGACATTTACCTTAATACTTACAAAATGGGACAAAGGGAGTATTATATTAAAGTAGTGTAGCATTGATATTTGATATCATAAATACACATATTTCAGCTTCTGGTCCTTGACATTTTGAGTGTCTAGATATTTTCAGATCTTGTAAGTCAATACTTAAAAATAAATTTCAAGGTCTTGAATAGCTCTAAGCATGTGATTGCATGAAATTCTGGTTGTAGGTTGTGATATTTTGCTTTTCAAAAACGAGGTGTGACAAGTCTGCTGATAATCTTCGTGGGACTGATCTCACCACTAGCTCCGAAAAAAGTGAAATCCGCATATTCTGTGATAAAGCTTTTTCACGACTTAAGGGATCTGATAGAAACTTACCACAGGTGCTGTAATTTCATATCACTCCTTTTATCTTTTGCGGCCACTTTGCTGAAAGAACTTTACATTTGAACTTGCAGATTGTAAGAATTCAAAGCCTTTTACGGAGGGGGATTGGAGTGCATCATGCAGGGTTACTACCCATTGTGAAGGAAGTTGTTGAAATGCTTTTTTGTCGTGGTGTAGTGAAGGTCAGGTTTTAACTCTTAAAGCACTGGCTGTGATAGTTCTGTTTATTACTGCAGTTTCTCAGAGCAGGGAGATATTGAGTGGTAAACTTCCAAGAGTTCTTGGTAGGGGCCTAAATTATCCATGGATAAACCAGTGGTACACGTGTCTTATGAATTGTCTTGGTTCTTATAATAAGAGCGATTGCACTGATTGCCATTCCTACTTCCATGGGTTGTTGAAGTTAATAAAATTTGTGAAGGGTTAAGATTGAGGTGTAATTTGAAGATTGGGGATTACATAAATTTCCCGGAAGGAAACAATAATTCTAACTTAAATATATATGCTCCTTTAGTTCTTTTCTTTCTTTATGTTTTTTCCTTCATGTTATTGATGACAGTAATAATGGCGACATTAAGAGATTTGACCGAGCTCTTTATGGAACCACATTGCATTAAGGGAGACACTTTAATTTTCCCAACTGCATATTTTCTATTTTGAAAAGATTGAAATTTACATGAATGTTGAGGGAAGAAAGACAAGGTATATACCGTCACGTGTGCAATCTAGGAGTAAGGTATCACTAGACTTCATATTTGGTTACCCATGATAATTAATCGCCTTAAAAAACAGGGAACTTATCAAATGTAAAAGAATGTGAGAAGATATTCTATAGTCTAAGTAGCACGGTAAAGCAAAACGGGAAATGCAAATGGCGAGAAGTGGGATTTGTAAAATGTATAGGATATGAAGCATGGGGAAAAGTCCTAATGTGAATCCTTACGCATACACACACAGGATGTTTACAAATGGAAAGGCAAAGGAAACAAATGTGAACTCGTTACACACACAAAGGATGCCTATAATCACCTCAATTGTTGGAGTTATTTCAGTTTTTTTAAAATGCTTTTTAATGCTTCTATCAGTTCATTTGTACTTTTTGTCCTTTTTAGGTTCTTTTTTCAACAGAGACATTTGCGATGGGAGTTAATGCCCCAGCTAGGACGGTAAGTGACATATTTGTTTTTCCTTATAATTATTATGGTCGGTCTCACTGTGTTTCTTCTCCGTATACTCTACTCCTCCCAATGGAGCCAAAGACTCGCAATTTTTTGGCTTGGTAATATGGTGGAAAAAAGCAAAATAACTCACTAAACTGCCTGCGCTTCTTTGTTACGTAGCAACAGTCGGTCCATGCAATTTTTGACTCGTTTTTATAGGGGTAAGGCTGCGTACATTCGACCCCCCTTACCCCACCGTAGGTGGGAGCTTTTGTAGCACTGGGGTAAATGGTAATAATGGTGATGATGATGATGAGCATTCTATTAACTTCTGTAACACTGTTCTCAAAGCAACCTTGAGTCGGCCTACCGTTTAGTTTGAAAAAGATTTCATGTCATTGAGGCTAATGAGCTACTCTCTAAGGCGTTGATACTATTTAAGAAAAATTTTGGATCTAAAAACCTCCGACATTTGAAACTTTATATTTTTTCAGAACTCTATATATGGAATATTGGTGTCATTTAAAAGATGTTATGAATTTTGTTATATATATTTATAAAAATGGTTTTTCCATCATTTGCAATGAAGCCAAAGATTCATTATTTTTTGGCTTGAGAATATGATGGAATAAAGCAAAATGGCTCACCAAACTGTCTGTTCTTCTTTGTTATGAAGCAGCAGTTAGCATGCAATTTTGGATGCGATTTTCATTATGGGTCATCCGGAAACAATCCCTCTGTGCTTTAGTACAGGGGTAAGATTGTGTACATCCGACCCTCCTTACCCCACCGTAGGTGGGAGCCTTTGCGGCACCGGGGTAAATGATGATATTTATAAAAATGGATTACAAATAAAAAAGTTACAACACTTTTAAACAAAATAGGATTTTACTTTTTGTCGGGCCCCCACCCTTTTCTTTCCTTTCGTGCATCAGGCTGATGCCACTGACAGTCAGATACCTCCTCTCTGTTCCATGAATAAGGCAACGGATTCCCACGCCATGGGTGCCCCCAACCCACTTTGGCACCCTTAAATACCTTGGGTTGCAGCTCTTGTTGGGGGTGAAAAGCTCAAATATGGCTTAAATACCTTGGGTTGCAGCTCTTGTTGCAGTCAGCCTAACTGATGTTATTAATAGTGTTTCATCGTGTTTTTATTGTGTGTGTATGTTATATGTGTTTGTGTGTTTATGTATCTTGTATGTATATATGTTCCTAGCACACACATGCCCAAATCTAAGGTGTCACCTCTTCTGAATATCTCCTATTTATGCGGCCATTTGTTGATATGCTTCAATTCTGTGGTAGGTTGTTTTTGATCAATTGAGAAAGTTTGATGGTAAAGAATTCAGACAGTTACTTCCTGGAGAGTACACTCAGATGGCTGGCCGTGCTGGAAGGAGAGGTCTCGATAAAATTGGTTCAGTAGTTGTCTTATGTCGTGATGAAATCCCCGAAGAGAGGGATTTGAAGAATGTTATGGTTGGTAGTGCAACAAAGCTTGAATCTCGGTTTCGACTGACCTACATCATGATCCTACATCTGCTTCGTGTCGAGGAGCTCAAGGTATGTGTGGTTAGCAATCATTAGAAAAGTTGGCTGTCAGTTCGGCGGCGGGGGGGGGGGGGGGCAGAACTCGTATTAATACTTAATAACAGCGTCCCAATCAAGATCGAATGACTGTGATCTAAATACGTAACCAGGTGTGGTCGAGCTGTGATGTGATACGAACAGAGTTCGCTAGCATTTACCTTAAAAATTTGTGCCTCCTATCTTTTGTTCTCAGATCACGTGGAGTAAAAAATAGTTTTTCACTAGCAATCTAGCATTCAGAAGAGATATCAAAAGCAACACATGGCCCAAAATTGATTGACTAAGCCTTATTTCCCTTGACTCGCCCACCTAGACCCGGTCATGTATTTGACAACGGATACACTGTTTTACAACAGCAATGTGAAGCTAAATATGGTTACATATCAATTTTTTTTGCTTTTAGCTACAGAACATCACTAGAACAAGAACACTACAATTTACCAGCGTAATGCTTTTGTTTGCATGGTTAGATATCCTTGACAATAATTTTCCTGGCTTGTGCTGCGGACAACCATTGCAGGTGGAGGACATGCTTAAAAGAAGTTTTGCTGAATTTCATTCTCAGAAGAAATTACCAGAGCAGCAACAGCTTCTCATGCGAAAACGTGCACTGTCTAAGAAACCTGTTGAGTAAGAGTGCCTCATTTTAGATTAACTTGTACTTATATGATGCACAAATTTGCTAGCGTATGAAATCTGAAGTGCAGATAGTCAGCACACGTAGCCTGTTTTAGTCTTATGTTGCATTTATACTGTGAAAAGGTCTAAAAGATATCATCATCATCATCATTACCCTAGTGTCGCAAAGGCTCCCACCTACTTGGGGTAGGGGGGTTACCTACTTGGGGTAAGGGGGGGTTACCTACTTGGGGTAAGGGGGGGGGTCGGATTTACGCGGCCTTACCCCTGTACTAAAGCGCAAAGAGACTGTTTCTTGATGACCCATAGTGCAAATCGCGGCAAAAATTGCATAGACTGACTGCTGCTTCATAACAAAGAAGCGCAGACAGTTTAGTTAGCCATTTTGCTTTATTCCATCATATCCCCAAGCCAAAAAATAGTGAATTGTTGGCTTCTTCGAAAAAAATAGTCAAAAGGATATCTTAGTGCAAATTATTCTTTACTCTTCTTCTTCTTCTTCAAGCATACCAGTTCTGATCTCTGTACTGTTTATTCTTACCTGGTGCAAGTTGCGAGTGTACCCTATGTGCATTATTTTCCAATTTGATCTATTGATTTGTATGTATTTATTTCTCTATCCATTTTATTTTAATTAATATAGGTGCATAAAGGGTGAACCTGCAATTGAGGAATACTTCGAGATTTACTCGAAGGCTGATAAGTATGATAAACAGATAACTGAGTCAGTAATGCAGTCCCCAGCTGCACAAAAGTGTCTTACTCCTGGCCGTGTGGTGGTTGTTAGATCACAAAAGGTAAGTTTGCATCATGATCAGTCTGCCATTTACGTTGTTACCTGGATTTACTTTATCTGGAATGGTGAATGTGCTTGTTCTTTGTTCTAGATATATTGCCACTTGATTTGTTGTTTGAGATTTACTTTTGGCATCATTATGGTTCTACAGTTCTACTTTAGAGTTCAATGATTTGATTCAAGATTTCTCTATGCTATACAACATGTATCATTGTTATGAATTCCTTGAATAAAAACTTAAATTTGGCCCCTTTATGTTAATAATATGTATGTGTGTAGGGGAGAGTTTAGTGAGAATCCATCTTAAAATGAGAACTCCTTATGATGAGAAATTTGAAGCTCAACCTTTCATTTTATTCAATCATTGTTTAACATACATATGGTATCCTTTTTGTAACTATTCAAAATTCCAATGGGTCTTTTTTGTAATTACAAAAATGTCACATTGTTAATTCTAGCTAAGGATTAAAATTGAAAGGTGGAGATGAAAAGTTTTCATTCATATATGTGTTCTCATTTAAACAGGGTTCTCACTAGAGCTCTCCCTTGTATATATATGTATATATAGCAATTATAAGAAATGTTGGCAATCATAGAAATAAATTAGTAAAAAAAAAAATCAATCCTCCCCCTCCCCTCTGAAAGTCACGAACCAAACTAGCCCATAGATTAAGTGGAAAAGGGACGCAGTGCGCGCTTTTTTATTCCAACCATAAAGAAAGAAAGTCACGTTTCAAACTAAAAATTTCCTGAAATTTCAAAATGAGACAGTCCTACTGCAACAAACAGTGCTCTAATCTTTGATGTATTATCTGTGAAATAATTTGAAATTTTAGAAAGTACTCCCTCTGCCCCTCTAAGATTATCTCATATTTCCTTTTCGGTCCGCCCAACTAAGATTGTCCCATACCATATTTGGTAAAGTTTGTGTGGCTCTAAATCATTCTTACTTTATTTTTTTATATTATGAATTCAATATCAACCACATAAACATACTTCTTCTAATAACTGCACCACCTCTTCATGTACCAATGTTAGTGGGATGGATGTAGTAATATATTCTCGAAAATAGTAGAAATTCCAGATTATTCTAAGGAAATAAAGAGTCTAGTTGTATTAACTTTCATTTAATGTCTCGTAAGATTTATTAGGTCTCAATAAGTTGGCAAAAAAATTAACAAGGTGTTTGGATATATAAATATGACTTCATGACACTAGTACCTTGCAAAAATTTAAAACTTGTACCTTGACCAAACAAGACTTTTGTTTAGGGATTGAGGGGGTATGAAAATTTGCTATATGGTTAACAAAAGGTTCAGGTGATTTAAGTAATTCAAACTGGTTGAATCATGAAACTAGGCAGTTTTTTGTCATACAGGGTTTTATTCTCTTAACAGCTGTACTTGGTTAAAAAATGGGATGATGAAAAAGGTACCAACATTTGTCGAGTTGACACTTGGGCATGTTAAAGGCTGTTGATGCACTTAGCACGTGCCCCTGATATAAACTGATAAATATTTTGTTTGTCTTCTAATCACTTTTTAATTTCCTCTCAATTGACAGGGAAAAGACCACTTACTAGGAGTTGTGCTGAAAACTAAAGTTAGCAACAATCAGAAGCAATACATAGTATTAGTGCTAACTCCAGAGTTACCATCGGTGGTGAAAAATCAGATGGATACTGGCAAACCTAGCGATAAAAAAGGTCCTGACTTGCAGATACTGATACCTAAATCAAAGCGTGCAGTAGCGGATGAGTATTTTACTTCTGGGACTTCTCGTAAAGGATCAGGAGCTATCAGCATTAAATTACCTCACCATGGTAATGCTGCTGGGGTTAATTATGAGGTTAGAGAAGTTGAGAATAAGGAGTTCCTGTGCATATGCAGTGAAAAATTTGCAATTGATCAAGTCCGGCTACTTGAAGATGTTAATGCTGGAGCTTACTCCCATACTGTCCAACAGCTTGTGAGTAAAAAGTCTGGAGGAAATAATTACCCTCCTGCCCTAGATCCGGTCAAAGGTATGCTAGTTCTATTCACATGATGAGCACATTTTTTATTATAAATTTGTGTATTATGGATTTATTCATTCTATTATGTGTTTCACATTCATTCTATTATGTGTTGCACTTGGCTACAGAGGAGACCTCAGCTAGCAGTTGAGAAATGCATTATTTAAATTTTTGCATCCTTGCTTAGTTTTGTATTGAAGTATATGAAGACATAGATTTCGAATTAATTTTTGTTAAATCAGTTCCATAAATCTATCACACCCCAAACAGTACAGGCATAGGCATGGCTAGGCGCAAAGCACAGAGATGCAATGAAAAAATCACATCAGATAACTTGGGTGCAATAGACTCCTCCATATACCGTGTGCCTTCCTTTCCCCGTTCCGCGTTTTTACCCCTTATAAGAGGCTAAAGCATTAGCCGCCTAGTGATTGCTGTAAATTCGACGATTTACTTGCCAGTTGCGAATTATTTTCTGTAAGTTTCCTAGAGTTTTCTGCTGCTGCATAGTACTCCCTGAGTCCAATACCATTCCATCTCTTCTTATTTATCACAAATCAACCATTTCCCTTGCTCAATTTGCGATTTATTTGGGTAGTATTACTAAGATGTTCATTCATGTACTTCCCAGAGTCCAAAACCACTCATCTTTTCTCAATTATCTCAGATCAAACTGTCCCCCTTCATTTGTCACAGGTCAACCCCCCCCCCCCCCCCCCCCTCATTTGTCAGTTGTCACAGACATTGGTTTCCGTGCAAATCATACTTCCTCCATTCTTAAATAAGTGCAACACTTTCCTTTTTCGGCAGTTTCAAAATAAATGCAACCTTTCTATTTTGGGAAGGAATTACTAAGCAAAAGGACTTCTATACCCTTCATTATTTACGGCCTACCTCTTCTATTTTATGGAATTTTCTTTAATTTCTTTACTCACCACCCAATACCCACCAACACCACCGATTCCATTCCAATATACACCACCTTCCCCTTCCAATTGTGTATGTCCTCATTTGTGACTATCTTCACCACTCAGCTATTTCTCCGTTTCTTCCCCATCATCTCCCTCGTATTTTTTCTTTTCTTTGATTTATGTTTTAATTATGACCCAAATGGAAGAAATGGAAGGACATGAAACCGATTTTATTGTTGTTACTCCCCCACGAGCTATGAGACACGGTGGTAATGGTTGCCTCGAGGCGGCGGCCGACTGTTGCGGCGGCCGGATGATGATTGGCGGAAGCGGGCGAGGGGGTTGTTGAGCTGGCTTAATGCCGGCGTTAGTGGTAGCCGCTCATCGGAGTTTAGGCGAGATTCAAAGGGAGGTCTTCCGATGAGCATCTAGCGATTCTAGCTAGGCGGATGAAGGTGAAAGTACACCAGGGCCTACTGTTTTCTTTTCACTGTTGGTTACTGTAGCACCTCTTTCTTTGTGGCCGCCTTTTCCTATTTTGAAAGGGTAAAATAGTGAAGATCAAAACCTTTACACGTTGTCTTAATTTTCGTGCCCAAGTGCATGTTGCACTTATAACCGAACAGAGGAAGTATTAAATAGTGTGCTTTTTGCAGAAAGAGTCAGATTATGTTGCACGGAAATCAATGTACGTAATACACTAACAAAGTGTCAGTGCACATATATATTTTGTTTGTGCGCAGATATGTGTACAGACAAATTTTGTTTACACAGACAAATTTTGTCAAAAAGTGTCTGTATTTGTACTTTTTTGTTTGTGTGAAGGGTAAATAAATAGGGTGTAACCCGGAGTGTACAAATAATTTTTTTTGAAGCCTTAATATGATCTTTCTGATTGTAACCAGCAAGCCTTAATTTGTAATCTTTTGGATAGACTTAAGGTTAGAAGCCTTACTGTTTTAAGTTTTAACCATGAAACTAAGTTAGTGACTAACTGATACGTAGTAGATTTTAATTTAAAGTCCAGGACTTATTAAATCATTAAAAATAAACTTTACACTATAAACTTGAGAAAAATATCCTAGCCTCCTAGGTATGACAAAAACTCCCTCACTTTCAAAATCTATGACCTAGTAAGTTTCCCCCCAAAATAATATTTAATTGGTAATATTTTAATAATGTATTTAATAAATAAATAATTCATATGGACTAATGTGCCCTTAACCTATTATTATAAAACCCTAACTTCCCACTTTCTCCTCTATTGCTTGCTTGGAGTCACCCTGCCGTCCGCCTCCACATTCCAGCCGCCCGCCTCTGGCTTCCATTCTCCAGTCGCCTCCTCCCCCGCCTCTCCTCCTCCCCTCCTCCTTCTCCTCCTTGTATTTCTTGAAATTAGGGTTGATCGGGTCGTGGGGTGCCCGGAGGATGGCGCTGGACTGACGGTTAGGGACGAAGGATCACCCCCTCCCCCCTCGTTTCGAGAGATGAGGGTTGCGCTCTCAGCCTCTCAGGCGGACAAGCAGATCTGTTCTTCCTTGCTCTTGTCGATGGCATAATCGTTGGCATTGAACTTGTACAGTGAATGAATGTATTGAGGGAGGATGATGTGCAGTGTATTGAACCCAATATATAGTGTCACAATGTTGACGGGAAGTGCAGTGCTTATGATCAGAAGTGAACTATTGTAGAGCAGTAATGCCGGTATAAAGTGTAATATATTTAATTGTACGCAGAATACTAAAGTTATCAAATCTAAAAAGAAATAAAAAAGACTATAAATTCCTAACATGGGTGGGAAGAGAACTAATGTTGGTGGGAAGTGCAGTGATGTCGTGCAATAACGGGCGGCATGAAGTGCAATATATTTAATTGGACGAAAGCAGTGCCAAATGCACCTTTTCAATATGACGAGATTTATATGATGCGATTTTCTTTTCATTTTTGCTTTTCAATCATATGAATGTCTAAAAAAAACGTAATCATATTTAGGGAAAATGAATATGTTTTAGTCATATCTCCAGAAATTTCCCTATAAACTTCAGTTAAATCAGTAAACATCAAGCTCCAGGAAACATTAAATCAGTCACCATTGAATGTTTCTTTTGTGACTTTTTAGGTGTTCAATATGCTTGTTTAATGACTTGTGGCATTTAATCATTTTATCGTTATTTTTGGGTTGAAGGTATCATGTACAAGTTGTACAAGTATTGCCTCAAAAATGCCTGCCTCACACTTTTAAACTAAGACGTGACTTTTACAAGGGTAGATAGATGAATCCAAACCGGCTTGCCCAATGTTACGAGGGGGGGGGGGGGTTCCCTAACTCACAATTAAATAATGCAATGTTAAATTGCATTTAACTTGCCCAAAAGGATCCTCAAGAGGTGAGGTTGATGTTTATCTCACACTTGTATACTAGAGCATAGTGGCTTATATGATGATGGCATTTCTTTTACGGCATCAAATGGCTTTTCTTTTTTCTTTTATCTTGATCATAGTTGTCATGGCGCATGGCAATCACCATGGCTTAAATGCATTTTTCATGGCGATTGTGTATGGGGATCACCATGGCTCAAATGCATTTTTCATGGCAATCGCTATGGCGACGACCACTTTTTCATGGGGATGGCGCATATGGTGCGCACCATATCTCACCATTGACTACTATGATCTTGATAATGTGTAAGCACGGAAATACCTAATGATCATATTTTACTGAGTTCTTGTAACCTGACAGATCTTAAATTGAATGACCCGGCTCTTGTTGATGCATATTACAATTGGAGCAATCTTTTGCAAGAGATGTCTCAAAGTAAGTGTCATGGATGTGTTAAGTTGGAGGAGCACATCAATCTAGCTAGAGAAATAAAAGGGCACAGGGAAGAACTGGAAAGCTTGGAATATGAAATGTCAGATGATGCGCTTCAGCAAATGCCCGATTTCCTGGGCCGGGTATGTAATGAGTTACTTACTATTGACTTGAAAATAGTAAAAAACATATTCTTACCATACAATAAAATTACCAAAGATAAGTTTTCGTATGTAATTCTACCTTCCCGCCTTTACAGATAGACGTGTTGAAGGAAATTGGCTGTATAGATGCCGATCTTGTAGTTCAAATCAAAGGTCGGGTGGCTTGTGAGATGAATTCTGGGGAGGAGTTGATATGCACTGAATGCTTGTTTGATAATCAATTGGATGATTTGGAGCCAGAAGAAGCAGTAGCAATCATGTCTGCCTTTGTTTTTCAGCAGAAAAAGACTCAAGAACCTTTCCTCACACCAAAACTCTCTCAGGCTAAACAGAGGTTAGTGACATTTTACAATGTTTAAATTCAGTAATGCCATTTAGCTACTTTGTTTTCGTTTATTGGTTCTCTATTTAGGGTGAATCACAGATGATTGTGCTAATAACTGATGAATTTCGCCACAGTAGTGTTTAGGATTGTATATTTCTATGGTAGACCTAGGGGTGCAAACAAGCCGAGCCAAGCTCGAGCGTGGGTATACTTGAGCTTGATAAGAATGCACGAGCTCGGCTCAAGCTTGAACGAGCTAAATAATTTTGGGAGCTCGGGTTAAGCTCAACTCGAGCTCGGGTCGAGCTTGGTTCAAGTTTTGTTAATTAATATTTAAGGTTTGAGGTTCGAATAAGATGTTTGAACTCGAGGTCGAATTCAGATAAAATTTCTATTTTCAAAGTTATTAATATTATATTTATACATACAAATAAATAATATCTAATATTTGTACTTTATCGTTCTCATTTTTTAGTTCACTCGTTATTTTACTATCAATTAAATTTTGAAATATACAAATAAATAAACATCAATAAACAAATAAATAAATATAATGTGTGTATATATATAATTATATATAGATATATTTAATTTTTATTCCTTATATATTTATTTATAAAGGGTAGGGTTCAAATACAAAGACCTTCCCATGCAAGTGCAAATAAATCCCGCGCATTCAATTTCAGATCTAATGGCTCAAAAGCTAACAATAGACTACATTTAATAAAAACGCGGTGGTAATTTCATAAATAAATCAATTTTTTTTGCCACCGCGATAAGTGCAATAGGAACATGAGCAAAAAGTGCATTCGTTTGCACTTTGCGTGAAATGTTTCTTTGCATGAGTTGATCTACAAATTGTGCTTATTGTGCAAACGTTTGTATGATGCATCTTAACGCTATTTGTATTGCCATGAAATAGTAGTTCCATATTAACGTTTAAAGAGTTGCATCCTAAAAAAGTTTGGTTTTATTACAAAATTACCACTGTGTATAATATAACCTTTAGATCAACTCACGAGATGACTAAGATGAGTTTGTAGTTTGTAAATTATGAGATGTTTATATTTGATCTCTTATATATATATATATATATATATATATATATAGATATATATAGAAAAGATCAGGTCCCTCCGGAGGGACGGGAGGGACCGTCCGAACTTTACTGTTTGGGGCGGTTCCCGGTGGAATTTTTTGATGAAATTTTTTGATCATGTTCTTCATCAAGTCTAGTTTGTCCATACCAAATTTCAGCTCAAAATTCGACCGGGAAGGCAGTCAAATAAATTCTTGAAGCTTACTGCACATTCTGCGCATATATAAAGTGCAGTAAGTTTCAAGAATTTATTTGACTGCCTTCCCGGTCGAATTTTGAGCTGAAATTTGGTATGGACAAACTAGACTTGATGAGGAACATGCTCAAAAAATTTCATCAAAAAATTCCACCGGGAACCGCCCCAAATAGTAAAGTTCGGACAGTCCCTCCCGTCCCTCCGGAGGGACCTGAGCAGTCCTCTATATATATATATATATATATATATATATATATATTATATAGAGAATTCTTCTTGTCAGGCCGGACTGACGGGAACCTCTGTCCGGCCGAGCCCGTTTGGGCACCTTCCCGATAGAATTTTTTGATGAATGTTTTTGAGCATGTTCTTCATCAAGTCTAGTTTATCCATACCAAATTTCAGCTAAAAATTCAATCGGGAAGACATTTAAATCATTTTTCGAATTTGACTGCGTCAAAATATACATATAAAAACGCAGTCAACTTCAAAAAAAGATTTGAATGTCTTCCCGATCGAATTTTGAGCTGAAATTTGGTATGGATAAACTAGACTTGATGAAGAACATGCTCAAAAAACTTCATCAAAAAATTTCACCAGGAAGGTCGCCAAAAGGGCTCGGCCGGACGGCTCTCCCGGTCAGGCCGACCTGACATGATGATTTCTCATATTATATTATATATATACATATTTACTCCAGGGAGGTCTGGGGGAGGGGGGCCTGGAGTAATCACTGCTGAAACTCACTCCAACGAGTTTCCAACCTTTGTGTGCCTAGCGGTATTCAAACATGAGACCTCCCACTACGCATGGTAACCTCACAACCAGCTGAGCTGGAAGGCTTGGTTTATATATACATATATATATATATATATATATAGAGAGAGAGAGAGAGAGAGAGAGAGAGAGAGATGAATGTTCAGGTCCAAACATTCCTGGTCCGAACACCGTCCAAACTTGCCCATTTGGGGCCCTTCCCGGTGGAATTTTTTGATGAATTTTTTTGAGCACGTTCCTCATCAAGTCTAGTTTGTTCATACCAAATTTCAGCTCAAACTTCGATCGGGAAGGCATTCAAATCATTTTTTGAAGTTGACTGCGTTTTTTATATGTATATTTTGACGCAGTCAACTTCAAAAAATGATTTGAATGTCTTCCCGATCGAATTTTGAGCTGAAATTTGGTATGGACAAACTAGACTTGATGAGGAACATTCTCAAAAAATTTCATCAAAAAATTCCACCGGGAAGAACCCCAAATGGGCAAGTTCTCAAAAAATTTCATCAAAAAATTCCACCGGGAAGGGCCCCAAATGGGCAAGTTCGGACGGTGTTCGGACCTGAACATTCCTCATATATATATATATATATATATATATATATAGAGTTTGGTTCAAGTGAGAATGAGAATGAAATCCCACCTTTCATTCTCTCAATCTAGTGGCCTGAAAATTATCAAAATATATGTCATATTTCGGATTATTTAAATCATATATAAGGCAACATTCAACTTGGTATTAATTAAGGGGTACAATTGTAAAACTTAATGAAAGAGTTATAATGCACGAGATATAAAATTGGAAGGAATCCTAAAGTTTAGGATGACCATTTAATACCGTAGTAACTCCCATACAATTAGGATTTTTTTTATCTTATAGAGAATTCTTATTTAATTTTCTTTTCAAATTTAAAGAGCAATACCGATAACAAATTTGAAAAAAATTATTCATGCGCAAGTTGTGCATTATTTTTCACATTGAGTGCATTAGTAATGGGTGTGTCCATTTGCACTCCAAGAATGAATATCTGCACTTTTATTTGAAATTGTATGCAACCTAAAATACTTATTTTTTTAACTTATTGTTATTTAAATAATCAACACTAATATAATATTCCTCAATTAAAATAAATGAGAAGAGAAATAACATTTTTATTATACTAATCCACACTTTTGCAAATTACGTTTACGAATTACGATATTAGTTTGCATTTACTATAACACGATTTACTGCACTTTATGCATATCATTGTGCACTTTCAGACATTTTTTGACTCAAAATGACTTTAAAATATGATAATAAATAAAAAAAATGTTTGTAAAAAATAAAAGTGTGTACAATCATATGTATGCATTTTAAATATATACTAAAGTGCACGAATATGATATGATAAGTGCATCAAAGTAATTTGAATTGTGATGTGCACTTACATTTGAATTGTATATGATAATTAATGCACTTTTTCATGACAATTATCTGATTAAAACATTGTCTTCTGGTGTCGCCTGTATTTGTAGAAAAAAAAAAATAATGGAAACTGCACGAATATGATATGATAAGTGCATCAAAGTAATTTGAATTGTGATGTGCACTTACATTTGAATTCTCGTGCACTTTTCAATAAACATGAAATGGATTTTTTATAAACGTGACCTACACCTTTGTTGTACATAAAGATGTCCAAAAAATAGATAAATCATAATAAATGGAATGAGAAATACAAAAAGAAAATAGAAGATATATGTAAAGAAAAAGACATAAGCGAAATATCATGAAAGAGTAAAATATAAACGATGAATTTAAAATGATGAATGATCAAGAAAAAGTAAACAAAAGCTGGAATGAACCAAAGTGAAGATAAACGAATCCATTTATTAAAAAAAATCGTAGTGGAGATGAAAGAATTCTTTTTGATTGGTCAAACAAATAAGGAATAATTTATTAGAATATCTAATTACGGTTATGGAAGTATTCCGTTACCTTTAATATGATGCGCAAGTTTCATATTTGCCCCTAACGAGAGTGTTCTGTAATGTTAAAAAATTCCAAGATCTAATGGTTATAATTCATTCTCAATTCTCTCCTAAGATGGTATTCTCATATGATCACTACTCTATAGAGTTTGGTTCAAATAAAAAGTACTTCATAGGTGAAAAATAAGAACTAATCTTGGCCGTTGGTGTGAAAAAATGGATGGAAGAGATCATTTTTTAAGTGGGAAACGCGGTGGCATTTGTGTAATTATGGTGCACACGTAGAACACAAAAGTGCAATACGATATCAAATAAAAAGTGCACAAATTTGAAAATTTTGACAATCTTTTTTGACACGCGTGAGTGCACTTTTAATTAGTAGCTATCCACTTTATAGTATAAACATTTGCACGTTTTTTGAAACCATCTCTTATGTTTAAAGTTTATCTAATCCATCCATTTTCAAGTGATCAAGGGCCAAGATTTATTCTCACTTTTCATGGGAAGACTACTTTTTAGTTGAACCCACCCCTATATATATATATATATATATAGAGTCCTGATCCTGTCCAGACGTCCGGACAGGAACCGCCGTCCGGCCGGCGGCGTTTGGCCGCCTTCCCGGTGGAATTTTTTGATGAAATTTTTATGGCATGTTCTCCATCAAGTCTAGTTTATCCACAAAAAAAATCAGCCAAAAACTCAATCGGGAAGGTCGTCAAATGATTTTTGCAAGTTAACTGGTCCGGAAAATACATATTCCGGACCAGTTAACTTGCAAAAATCATTTGACGACCTTCCCGATTGAGTTTTTGGCTGAATTTTTTTGTGGATAAACTAGACTTGATAGAGAACATGCCATAAAAATTTCATCAAAAAATTCCACCGGGAAGGCGGCCAAACGCCGCCGGCCGGACGGCGGTTCCTGTCCGGACGTCTGGACAGGATCATTTGTGTATATATATATATATATATATATATATATATATATATATATATATATATAAAGATTTTGGTTCAAATAAGAACAAGTCTTAATGTAACTATGTAAGAATTGGGAACAAATCTGAACCATTCAAAATATACACTGTGTTGAGATGAACGAATGAGTAGCAGGGGGCATCTTCGTAACATCCTTTTTGTCAGTTTTTTGTAGCTGTCATGTGCAATTAATACATACGTTCCAATTTAGTAAAGAACGAGTAGGTTGTTAGTTTTTGTATGAAATAAAAGGAAAATGTCTCTCATTCTTATTTTATTTTTTATTCACATTGGTTTTCGTTTTATTTCCCAAATGTAATTATCACAATTTACAAGATCGTAATCCCTATTGTATAATTCTGGTGCAGATTATAGTAAATTATCTGAATCCTTGTCTAAAAAACTAACGACACACCTTATGCACAATCCAAACACTAGTGGTACTATTTATGTCATTCAAATGAACATTTACACTTGTTTTTCACTTTCTGCACAATGAATGACTATCAGTTACACATTTGCACATTCATGGTTTTCATATGTTTTACATACTTTACAATTCACTATGTCGTACAAATGCAAACAACCACATTTACGATACTAAATTTCAATTTATATTTCCCAAATATAATTATCACAGTTTACCATATCTTAATCACTACTAAATCATTTTAGTGCACATTACTGCCACTACCAGAATTCTCATCTAAAAAAAACAAACACCCCACTTTATGCACAACTCAAGTACTGACTCCCACTTTTGTTTTATTTAACTACACATTTATACTTGTTTTTGTCACTTTATGTTCCCTTAGTTTAACTATTAAAAACCACACCATCACTTGAATGTAACTTGAGGATATACTTGATAATCGATTATGGTTGTTTCCAAAACTAATATCCTTATCTTTGTCAACTTAGTAGTTGGTAATAAATGACTATTTTTTTTTGTGAAGTGGAAACTAGAAACGGAATCCCATAAAAGGTGTCATCCAATTTTGACCTTTTTACCTTGTATTGGGCCATGTTTCCTCATATTAATTTGGTAGTTGTTGTTCTATACAATGAAGTGCACCACAATATTGTGCACCGTTCACTTAAAAGACCGTTCGTTTGTCAAGATTATAGGCTAGGTTTGTTCTCACTTCTTACAATAAGGAGTGTACTCATGAGAACCACTCCATATATATATATATATATATATATATATATATATATATATATATATATATATATATATATATATATATATATATATATATATATATAGAAGCGTGTCTTAGGTTGAGAACTGCGAAGTTTAACTAATAGAGAAAATAAGCTAACTTATACTCTCCTCGTTCCTTATAACTTTGCCAACTTTCCTTTTTTGGTAGTCCCCAAAACTTTGCCACTTTCCCTTTTAATAAATCAATTTGTGGCTCTAGTTATTTCTCTCTCCTTTGCAGAAATCTCTACCACACAATTTTTACTTTATTATTCTACGTGCCGGTCAAACATGGGAAACCTTTAAGGGACGGAGGGAGTAACAGAAATCTTAACTTATAAATCCAACAACTCTAAATCAAAAGTATAATTTTATAGTGAAAATTGAGGAAGTATGACATTATAATGAAAAACACTAGTAGTAGTTGAAAAATATTTACAAAAACATATTTATCAAAAAGATATTTATTTATTTACCAAGACATATATGTCCTAATAAACTATTAATACGTTAAACATAACTTATAAAGCCAAATGTGTAACTTTTACAACATTTTAAATTATTTCGCAGTTCACAGCCTATGAACACTTCTCACCTGATTCGCTCCCTATATATATATATATATATATATATATATATATATATATATATAGAGAGAGAGAGAGAGAGAGAGAGAGAGAATAGAGATCAAATACAAATCCTCCTTAATTTACAATACAAACTACAAACTCATCTTGGCCATCCGATGAGCTGATCTAAAGGATATAAAAGCAAGGTGAAATTTTTGTAATATAACCCAACTGTTTTAGGATGCAACTTATTGAACGTTAATATGCAACTGCTATTTTATGGCTGAATAATATGCAACACTTTGAATCTCAATATGCAATACAAATAGAGTCAAGGTGCATCGTACAAACATTTGCACAATAAGTACAGTTTGTACTTGATCTTTCCCCTATATATATATTATGGATCGTGAGCTCATGAGCTCAAAGGAATTGAGCTCGAGCTCGATTCATTGGCGTAACGAGCTTGCTCGTCGGGTTCGAGTTCGGTTCAAATTCGAGTTTGACCGAACTCGAGTCGAGTTTTGAGCGAGCGGCTGAGGAGTTGCTTGACTCGTTTGCACTCCTAGCCTCCTAGGTAGACCTTTCCCTGCCCACTAGACATATAGTTTCTTCTTGGCACTGGTTTAGATTGTCCAAACTAATAGCTTTCTCTCCCAATCATTCTAATCAATGGGATATTGTATTTTCACATATATTTGCTCACATGTTCTGATTTTCTGACTTTAGATGCCCTTATTTGTGAAATATGTTTTAGAGCCTATTTGGTGACACTAAAGTTGGATGATTCTTCTGAATTATGAAATTATTATTTTCAAAGTATATTCTTTTAAAAATAATCAAAAGATTATATGAAAAAACAAAAGTTATTCTCTTTAGCAAATTCAACTAGAAAAGTACACCAATCTTATTTTGATGATTACACAATTTTGGCACGAAACAAAAAAATCAGTGTTTGTCATTTGGCAAGGAATCTAGCTTATAAACAAAAAAGTAGGTTACCAAATGGGCACGTTGTCAAAAGAATGGGATAGTGGAAACTTCATAGGGGTTTTGTCTTTTAAAGAATTAAACCCCCACCCCTCTGAAAAAAATCCCATTAAACATCCCGTGCTTGATTTTTTAATTTTCTTCTGTTCACGTTAGTTAAACTACATTGATTTAAATGTCACTTCAGATTATACGATACAGCAATAAGACTAGGGAAGCTCCAAAAATGCTTAAACCTACAGATTGATCCAGAGGACTATGCAGGAGAAAATCTAAAGTTTGGCTTGGTTGAAGTAGTATATGAGTGGGCAAAGGTATTTCTTATGTACACATTGGCAGTGTACAGAAGAATGGTGTTCTTTGTTTTGATGCTAATGTTTGCTTTTTGTGTGGGAACAGGGAACTCCATTTGCGGATATATGTAATCTCACAGATGTTCCTGAAGGGTTGATCGTAAGGACCATAGTGAGACTGGATGAGACATGTCGAGAATTTAGAAGTGCCGCTGCCATTATGGGAAACTCTGCACTTCACAAGAAAATGGAAATTGCTTCTAATGCTATAAAGCGTGATATTGTCTTTGCAGCTAGCTTGTACATTACTGGCGTTTAGTACCAAGCACAGGTAGGGTTTTTCATGGAATCTTGTTGTACCCCAATGGTTAGGTTAAGTTCAGTTCGGGTGATGCTTGCTCAGTGCACAACTAAAATATTTATGTGGTATCCATATTGAATTACACACAAAAAATAAAATATGAGTTATCATTATAAAAAATTAGACATATTTGGTGATTGTTCACAAAGGAAATAGATATATTTTAATTTTCTAGATACCACCTCTAATAATTTAATGGCACACTGAGTAGTACAATAGTGGCACATGTGATCCAGATCCTCAATGGGGTTCCTCAACCGTTAAACGGGAGCCTGCCTGAACTCGAGTGATGTGTGATCTAATGGTCTAGCACCCAGTTTGGTAATATAGTAACATCAAGCCTGTTGAAGAGTCAAATATTGTACATGCATCGCCGGATCAGATGATAATCTCTGCACATTTTTGCATCTAGCTGTAACAATTTTCCACCAATTTTGGTGTCCTAGTTTAAATTAGGCCAGAAGGTCATCTTAATTGAATGTAATACTAGTTTTTTTTAATAAATATATAGCCCAGAAAATGTTTCAATGTTGCAAAGTCGGCCCCAAACGATGTTCAAGTGACCCTGTTTTGGGGGGTGTGGAGCAGTCCACTGGCCTCCACCCCCATGGAATGAAGTTCCCCCCTCCTCAAGAGAACTTAAAAGGACAGGAAGTATTGTGTGTTTCCTTTGTGCAGGATCACACATTATGATGAAACAGGTGTCGGTCTCAAGTCTTTGTACGCTCCGTTAGAGCATCTACAGTTAGAAGCCGCCAATTATACTCTGCATTAGGCGTTTTTTATATTAGAGAAATATACCTGTATATTACTAAAACACATGTTAGTTCTGTGACTAGTGAAGCTTTTTTACCATTGTATGGTAAATGACTACAAAAAAATTCAAAAAATTATGTCATTCAAAAAATATACTATCCTCCTTATCGCATTAGTTGCAATATTGGAATATATACACTGTTCACGTACTTTATTTTGACTTCATTTCATTTATTAATGTATGTAAAATATTTTTCTTTGAAAAATATTGTTAAATTCGTCATTATTTTGAAAAATATAATGACGGTCAAACTTGTGCGTTGGCAATTGTGAAAAAGGGAATGATGCAACTAATAAAGAATGAAGTATAAGGGTGAAAGGATTCGTATATTGTATAGCCGACTGTACGGTGGCAAACCTATAATTTTTGTGAAAAATCGTGGATTTTCTTAAATGAGCATTTATGCAACTTTGATGAGCATCAAGACTATTCTTTTGAGTATTAGGAGTAGGGGTGGCCTTGGGCCGGGCCAACTGACACGGAACCGGCCCGAACCGGTACTGCTTGTACCCGGCCCGGGAACTGATCTGGGTATCGGTTCGGGCCTACCCGACCCGGTCGTGTAGTGGTCTGGGCTCGGGCCCTGTAAATCATGAACCGGCCTGGCCAGACCCGGTCCGGGCCATAACGGCTATAATTCTAAAAAAAAAATAAATTAAAATAATAAATGGCCTCCTAGCCGTCAGGACTATTCCCAAACGACTCTATAGCTGTTAGAGGCCTAGGAGGCGGGGGGTTGGGGTTGGGGGTACTAAAATATCCTATTTATACTCCTATTTTCTATACATTTTTTACACCATCTTCATACAATCCTACTCTCTCATTCTCTATTCTCTCATACTCAATAACTCAAATACTCAATCTTCTCCAATTCTCTCTCTCTCTCTCTCTCTCTCTCTCTCTATATATATATATATATATATATATATATATATATTATTTATATAATTATTATTATATCTACTTGTATATTAACTATCTACTTATATATACATATATTATATTACTAATATTTATTATCTACTTAATATATACTTATTATCTTCTTATTATTTACTTTGATATCTACTTATTATCTATACTTATTGTTATTTACTCATATATATATATATATATATATATATATATATATATATATCTACTTTTATATACATATACTATATTACTAATATTTATTATCTACTTAATATATACTTATTATCTTCTTAATATTTACTTTGATATCTACTTATTATCTGTACTTATTGTTATTTAATTATATATATTAAAATATTAAATATAAGTGTATTACTCATCTTATAGTAATATACTTATATATTATATACTATAAACATTATATTATATACGTAGTATTAGTTATACAATTATATTAGTTACACTTGAATTCATAGTAATTAAATTCATCCTACTTACTTATAAACTCTCGCTCCCATTAATTATTATACACATTCATTCATTTTTTCTATTACTTACATTTTTTAAATTAATTGTTACATTTATCATTAAAGTATAAAACTAGTTAATTGTTACAATTTTCATTTCCCTATTAGTTAATTTGTTAATTGTTACATTTCTCGTTAACGTATAAAACTAGTTAATTGTTACATTTGTCATTATAGTATTAGTTAATTAATACTTGTCTCATTTAATTTTTTTAAGATTTAAAGTAATTATTTGTTACATTTCTCATTGTCCTATTAGTTAATTAATATTTAATACTTGTTGTGTTGAATACTTTAATGCTCAAAGTATAAAACTAGTTAATTGTTACATTTCTCATTATCCTATTAGTTAGTTAAAATTTAATCATTTAATACTTTAAACTTGTTCAAGATTTAAACTACTTCATTGGCTTATTGCTACGTTTTTCAATTATTAAAAAAACTAGTTAATTGTTACATTTTAATATATTAGTTGTTATTTTAATAAGCACACTTGTTATTTTAATAAACACACTCAAAGTATTGGAATTTCATTACTCCTATTTTAATAAATTAAATACACTTGTTATTTTATTAAAGTACTTGGAAATTTGCTATAATGTTATTAGTTGCATTTTATTATTACTATTGTACTCATATTAAAATATTTGATATAATTTAATATTTGTTACATTTTAAAGATGGACCGTGGTAGACATTCTGTAGATATGGGTAATCTCCAACGCAACCGAAGGAAGGAGATTGCGACAACTCATCCTAGTTTACGCAAAGGAAAAGGTAAAGGGCGGGCCGAGTCTTCTTCTCAAAGTGAAGATTATTTTGAAACGGATTACCAACGGCGAGATGGGGATGCGATGTCCGACGAGCAACTACAAGACATATTGGCGCAAAATGATGGCCGCTTTTTCCATCAACAAAACATCTCGGAGTCCATTGACGAATAGGAGCTCGAGGATGAGGATGCGGAGGAGGACGCGAGGGACGACGGGACTCACGGCACCCCAGATGATGAGCAAGAGTTGGAGGATGAGGGTGGTTCATCCCAATTTTGTAAAATAATTTTACAAAGAGGAAAGACAAAAAAACCGAGAAATGGTACGCAAGTTGCAATCATTGCAATAAGGAGTATAGCTTGGGAACTTCCGGCGGATACGGGAGCCTCACAAGGCATCTTAAGTCCGTGCACTTGGTGGAGTATGTGAAAATATCGAAAGACAAGGGGAAACAAACTCAAATATCGAGGTTTGTAAATGACCAACCTTTTGGTAATTTCTAATACAATGATGCACAAAATTTGACTGGTATGACAAACTTACTTGTTGAAGAAAATTTGCCTTATTTGTTTTCTTAAAGTCTTGCTTTTAAAGATTATGCACAAACTTGTTTAAATCCTCAATATAGAGGTTATAGTCGCAAAACGGTTAAGAAAGAAATTATAAGGCTTTATCGTGCGGAAAAGGCAAGGTTACAATTTTTTTGCAAACTTTAATGGACGTGTTACTATTTGTTCTGACATATGGGAGTGTACTTATCATAATTTACATTATTTGGGTCTGACTGCACATTTTATTGATGATGATTGGAATATGCATAAACGTGTTCTTGCTTTTCATGAATTTAATGATCGTCACACCGTTGAACATATCTATATTTTGATTGAGCGTATTTTAATTGAGTATAATTTGATTGATAAGATGTTTGCTATAGGTTTTGATAAGGGATAAGGCTCAAAAAGGACACCAAGATTATTTACAAATCTCAAATTGGACACTAAGCTTTTAAGTGGATCAAATTAACACATAAATAGATTGTTAGAGGTATATTTGGCCACCCATTAACATTTCTTTTAACTCTCCTTCTTTTAACCGTTATCCTAAAGCTAATAATAATGCATCCCTTTCAATTTGTAACTACAAATCAAATAAATATATAAATCCAATAGTTGCTCCCATAGCTATTTCATGCGGAGTATATTCATATCTCCATTCATTCTCCAGTAATTCATAACCGACACCGGCGTTATCGGCATTTTGAAAATACGAACCAAATCTCTGGTCCGCGGCCATCACCACAGTTAAATCTCAAGCCAGGCTCTTTGAACTTGAAGCATAGGTTGAAAACACCCCTTTTTTCTGCCGGTGGATCTGGTGCAGTGGGTAACTGAGTATTGAAACTTTGGTCAATTACCTTTGCCGCCTTTGACATACCTGAAAAAGTTTTCTCCATGTCCGGCTGAGTTGTTGTTGTACCAATAGAATAAGCCATTGACATCTTTTTGTCTGAGAAAGATGCACGGTTTATAAGTTTTTGGGTTTGGCTAATAGATTAGTTTCAATTTTTTATTCTGTTAAGTGCTCTATGATTAAGTGACTAATAATGCACAAAAAATTACTCCCTCCATTTCGAAAACAACCTCCCGGTTTGACCTACACACATATTTAGGAAATAAATTTGACTTTACTATAGAATGCACTGTTTGGCACTGTTTAAACACTGTTTGACACTGTTTAAACACTGTTTGGCACTGTTTATTACTTTTTTGATGTAGATAATTTGCTAAATAAGGAAAGTATTGAAGTGGAAAGTTAATTTTGGGACATCCATTTAAGAAAAGTGGGAAGTTGTTTTTGGGACGGAGGGAGTATTGTTTAAGACTTTTAGTGGTATGGATGGAATTGGGTGACATTATTGAAATTTATATGGATGGATTGGATATACATGGAGCAAATGCTGAAGTAATTCCAAAACGGCTAACATATAATTTGTGTAATCCAGTGTCAACCAGTGTGCGACCATTGAAGGAAGGTTGGAACCTTTTCCTTCAAGCCTGGAAACTATGTTGGCAAAAATTTGTGTAATCCCTCTCGGCAAAGACAACCGGAAAACTTGACGACATCTGTGTGCTTGCAGAGACTCAGGTTCCACACTTACATTAAACGACATAAACCATAAGAAAGTGGCAGATGATTGGGGATTTGGGGGTATTCATGAAGAAGATATCGAATAGGGGTGGAGTGAGTACGGAGTACAATTCAGCAGACGCCGTTTGATTGAGCTGTGACTCCTGTCAGTCGATGGCCAAAAGTTATCCAAATAAGTGAATTATGTGTTAATTTGATCCACTTAAAAGTTAAGTGTCCAATTTGAGATTCGTGAATAACCTTAGTGTCCTTTTTGAGCCTTATCCCTTATGATAATGCTACTAATAATACTGCTGCTGTACCTGTATTGCGTGAATTGTGTGGTTCTAATAATTTGATGGGTAGATTTTTTCATCAACGATGTGCATGTCATGTTATAAATTTATGTGTGCAAGACGGTCTAAAAGCGTTAGGAGATGCTATAGAGGTAGTCAAGGGGGGATTAGACGTATTTGGCCTAATGGTCAACTTAAATTAAAATGGAAAAATTATTTGACTGAAAGAGGTGTGAAATATGTTGCATTTCCTAAAGATTTGTCTATTCGCTGGAATAATACTTACAAATTAATTAAAGTTCTTCTTAGATATAAAGAACATTTTCTTCTTTTTTAAAACAATATGATAACTATATTTTAAAATCCGATCACATTGACACTTGCGAAAAAAATTGTAATGTTTTGATATTTTTTTAATAATGCAACTGAAAGTTTTAGTCATGCTTATAAACTTATCTCAAACCAATTTATTCGTGAAACTGTTAATCTCGCCAGTGCTTTTAATGAATTTTAGAATGCCGCTTATGTGAGTTATTTTTGTGGTTTTATGAAGGAAAAGTTTTTAAAATATTATGCACATATTCTGCATATTTATGGTATTGCATTTATTCTCGATCATCGTTTTTGACTTGGTAATTTAAAAGAATGTTTCAAGTTCTATTATCTTGCTTTTTTTGGTCCATATCCAATGTATGACAATAAGGTCATCGATCCGCAAATAGAATACAACGAGGTTAATACTTTATTTTATGCCTTATTTAATGAGTTTCATGCACAATATGCCAACGCACCCCCTCCCCTGACACAAACATCTTCATCTAAAGGACAATCAATTTTGAAATCTGCATTTGGCAATTTTTGAAAAAACTAAAACCACTAACTGTAACACCGTCCCTAAATGTATTTACTTTTAAAGTGAATATTGTATTTTAACCTTATGAAATGGTTGACGAATTTACGAGGTTATGAAATTTTATTAATTTTTGCGTGAATAGTAAGTTCGCACGTGGGGCCCGCACCGGGAGCGGGGGCCGCCCGATATTCCCGGGACCACATAAATTATTCATCTTGGTCTAGATAATATTTATATGGTGGTGGATAATTCATTTGAACCATGGAAAGGTCTTGAGTTGACCGATTGGTCAAAAGAGGCCCAAGTACCGGTATTGGCAATTTAACCGATAAAAGCCCAAAATCTAATTTCGGGGACTTATAAATTAAAATTGGGGAATGAATATTCATTATAAGGGTTATAATGATGGAGAACACATAATATATTTTATTTGACCCGATAAAATGAAATATATTTAAAACAGTCCGAAAAAATACAACTTTCGGGACAAAGTGTACACTTTTGGACAAAAGGGGTTGACCTCCCACATGGGTGGGGGCCAACCCACGAAATTAGACACATTTTTTCATGCCTTGGCCGGCTGGGTGGTGGAAGGGGCATGGGTGATGTGTGTGAAGTGAAAGAAGAAGCATCAAACAAAAAAAAAGGGGGACCACATCCACCCCATTTGATCTTTGAGACAAAAGATCATCCCCTCACCTCTCTCTCCCTCATTTCTCTCGGCCAGAACCAACCCCAGCAAGAAAAGAAAATCCCCATCCTCCCTTTTCCCATCCTTGAAGAGAGCTCAAGCAATAGAAGTCCAAGGGGAAAGATTAAAAGGAGAAAAAGCTAGGAAAAGTGAGAAAGATTAAGGTAATAACCTTATATTAACTTTTCCTTTATTTTTCTTCTATCATATGTGATATATATCATATGAAGGACCTTGAGGTTGTTCTACATAATTAAAGTGTGGAATAATGGGTTGGAGAGTGGTTCTAAGTCCAAACACGGACTTAGGAACCAAACCGACAAGTTCACCGGAAAATAACCTTTTAAAGGTTATTTGTTTTGATTAAGGTTTTATGATGTTAAAACCTTGTTAGGAACTTGATTAGAGCATTTTCGAGCTTCGCCGGAGTTTCGCCGGAGTTGGTCAAAGTTCGCCGGAGTTGGTCAAAGTTCATCGGAATTAGTCAAAGTTCAACCGGTAAGCGTCGAACGCGCTTAAGCTCACTTAAGGTGAGGATGACCGACTATATTGCTTATAATTATTGGGTTAATTTCATAAGATTACCTAAATGAATTATATGTGTTTGGCATGATTTATTTATAATAAAAAGATGCCTAAATGAGATTATTATTGTTTATAAGTAAAAATGCATAATATACAAATTTATGAACAAATTGTGTATGATTGTGTGTTATGAATACAATGACATAATAGTTGTGTAAACTATAAACTAAATTGTGATAAATATACTTTTACCTCATGTAAGAAAGTCATGGAAGGATAAAAGTGATATTTTGATATTAGAGCCAAGTTATACTTGAATGAGGAATTTAATTGAAATATCCAAATTGTTATGAACTCAAGTTACATTTGGAGTAAGCCTTAGGGGTTACTCAAAATGGATGGAACCTAGACTAAGAAGTGGTTTAGGGATTAATTGACGTGACTATGAGCCGAGCTCTAGCACGTGGTAGGGTGACTATGAGCCGAGCTCTAGCACAAATTAGTATGACTATGAGCCGAGCTCTAGCAAGCGTAGGGTGACTATGAGCCGAGCTCTAGCACAAATTAGTATGACTATGAGCCGAGCTCTAGCAAACGTAGGGTGACTATGAGCCGAGCTCTAGCACAAATTGATATGACTATGAGCCGAGCTCTAGCATGGAAGACATGAGTTAATTATAAATGAATAACATCTTAGATTGAGGGTCTTGGAAATTGAAACTTTGATTATACTTAGTATAGTTGTCATTGTACTTGTCAAATGCTTCCAAGTACTGACCTCCCCTTCACGGGGGAGGCCACCTCACAGTTTCAGGTAGAACTTGAAGGTTGCTACCATCGCCGTTGCTCCAAGAGAATTCAGGAGAAGAAGACGTGGTTCGTGCTTCCTCCGTTCCTGTTTTAAAATCATTTAAATTAATGCTCATGGATGTTATCTTTTGAATAATTATTTGATGGCTTGTATGCCCATGTTTCGCCAAGTGTGGCATGAAGTCTTGAACACTTGTATCAAACGTTTCCGCTGCTTGAAATGAATATTTTACATTATGTTTGTTTATGGATGTACTATGTGTGAATGATATCCCAGACGCCTTGTATAGTATGAATGTGTTGGACTGCGGTTGACTATTCGTACTGTACGGCGGATTGTTGACGTGTCCGGATAGGCCCGGGGCGTGACAATTTAATTGGTATCAGAGCCAGGTTATTTCATAAACTTCATAATGAAGCTTCAAAATCCTTTTTGAAAAAGAATTTGAAAACCATGAGCATAAAGTTTTGTACTTATAGAACTTTTGGTACTTGAGTTGCAAAGTCTCTAATTGTTAAGATGGTACCCTTAACAATTGGCATGGCGGTGATTTGAGCCAAAAGATGTCCCTAAGTACCTATCCGTCACTTGACATTTGATACGAGTCTAACGGCTCATTCTAAACTTCTTTCAGAAATGGAGCCAATTGGAAGGATCACTAGGAGGAACCCGATGGGCCGTGTACCGGGTGGGTCCGAACGCGGCAGTCGGGGGTCCACTAGGGTGTCCAGGGGAAGGGGCCGTGGAGGTCAACAACAAACCGTGAGCGATGGCCACGTGGACACTGAGAGTGAGACTTATTGGTCCTATGAGGACTCAACCTATAGGCCGGAAACCGAGCCGGTGGAAACCCCATATGATGGGGAAGATGACGATGTAAGTGAAGAGAGTGAAGACGATGGCACTCTTGGGAGGATCGAGGCGCTGCTCCAACAATACCACCGGGAGCGCGAAGAGAGGAGACAACGCCGAAGGCGCCGAACGGGGCAACCTTCGGGCATGGCTTCGAGAGGAGGAAGCCAAGGTGCTTCTAGAGTCCATGTTGAACCACATGGAGGCCAAAATGTGGGAGGTCCAACCATAAGGATCTCCAAATTTATCAAAGAAGCACGAGATTTGGGATGTAAACCGTTTGATGGAACGGGAGACATCTCCGTTGCGGCCGAATGGATCAAAAGATTCAACGAGGCGGCCCTTGACATGCAGCTGCCACCCATCATGAAACTGAGGGTGGCAACAAGATTGCTCGAAGGCATGGCGTCCACGTGGTGGGACGGGGTCAAAGGGAAATACGGCGAAGCCGTCACATGGGAGAACTTTCGGCAGGAGTTCTTCAACCAATACTACTCCGACTTCGAGGTAAACATGAAGAGGAGGGAGTATACGAACTTGACACAGGGAGGCGCATGTACGGTGAAGGAACTTGAGCACAAGTTCAGAAAGCTTGCCGAATTCATACCGGAGTACATATGTGATGAGAACCGGATGGTGAACCACTTCTGGGATGCCTTAGACCTTGACATACGCGAGAGGGCAACACAATTGCCTAATATGACGTTTAGTCAAGTGGTTGAACAAGGCCTGAAGGGAGAGAAGGAGTGGGAGGAAAGAAAGCGGAGGAACGCCGATGAGGCGAAGAAGAGGAAGTGGGAAAGCCATGGCCCACAAGGTTCTAACAAAAAGGGGAACCACGGGGGAGGAGGATCGTTCAGGGCACCGGCGCCGCCATCCAAGGGAAACTCGGCTTTCGGCGGGCACAACTCGGGCTCACAAGCCTTGACAGCGCCCAGGTGCCGAAATTGCAACAGGAGCCACGCCGGTAAGTGTCGTGACCCTCCTCGGTGCTACCAATGTGGAGACACGGGGCATCTTAAACCAAATTGCCCTCAACTTGGTGGAAACCGAGGGGCGGGATCAAGCGGCGCTACTACGGCAAGTAGAAGTCGGACCGGAGCACCCCATGCTAGTACGGGGCAGGGGGGAGCGAGCGCCAGCAACGCGCCGTCCGTGAATCAAGGAAGGACGCAAGCTAGAGTCTACGCAATGACCGAGGCCGATGCTCGGGCCAACCCCGACTCCGTTGCAGGTAATACACGTATTCCCATGTATTTCTAGGCTTGCATTGATCATATACGTCGTAGGGATTGAGTGCGGGCCACCCCGGGGTCAAAACCGGGCAAGTTAGGCCAATTCAGCTGGAAACAGCCACTGCCGGCCAGGCACGCTCGCAGGCACGCCGTGCCTGGCATCGTGCCTGGAAGGCAGTGGCAACCGGAAGATTTTTGGCCAGGCACGGTCGCAGGCACGCCGTGCCTGGCACCGTGTCTGGAAGGCAGTGGCACCCGAAGAAAAGAAAAAAAAAAAAATTTGGGCCAGGCACGGCCGCAGGCACGCCGTGCCTGGCGTCGTGCCTGGAAGGCAGTAGCGTCCGAAGTATTTTTGGCCAGGCACGGCCGTAGGCACGCCGTGCCTGGAATCGTGCCTGGCCGGCAGTGGCACGCAGAGTTAGTTCGTTGCACGCACGGTCGTGCGTGCCACCCAGGCACGCCGTGCGTGGACCCCCAACCCCCGAAAATTGATTTTTTCACCCCGTTCTTCTACGTTTGGACCCCCGTTTGATTCCAAACCTTAGTATTGACTTAATAACCTCCTAAAGATGTGTAAAAACATTAGAAAATGTATCTTACATGGTGTATAAATGTAGGAACATTAAAGATCAATGGTAGGTGTGCGAGGATCCTCATCGATACCGGGGCACAACGCTCATTTGTGAGTGAGGCGTTCGCCGAGGGACTTGACGTGCCATTGACACCTATGACGCAAACGTTGCTAGTCTCCACACCGTTAGGGGACGATGTGGAGAGAAATCATTACTATCCATCATGTGAGGTGGAAGTGACGGGTCAACCCTTGACTTGTGATTTCGTACCTCTAAGCATGTTGGAGTTCGATGCAATCCTAGGAATGGATTGGCTTGAGAAGCACCATGCTCGAGTAGATTGCTACACCAAGGTGTTGGAGCTCGAGGATGAGCAAGGAAACACGCTATGTTTCGAAGGAGATCGGGGGAAATCAAATGTTTGCATCATATCCGTGATGAGAGCACGGAAGATGATGAGAAAAGGGTGCCACGCATACCTTGCTTACGTGGTAGATGATACGAAGAAAGAAGTCGACATCAAGGATGTTCGAGTCGTGTGCAAGTACCCGGACGTCTTTCCCAAGGACCTACCGGGGCTTCCACCCGATAGAGAGATTGAATTTGTAATCGAAGTGGAGCCGGGAACCAAACCCATTTCGATTCCTCCTTATCGAATGGCACCGGCCGAACTTCAAGAGTTGAAGGTCCAACTACAAGAACTATTGGACAACGGGTTCATCAGACCCAGTCATTCACCGTGGGGAGAACCCGTACTATTCGTAAAGAAGAAAGATGGTACACTAAGAATGTGTATTGACTACTGACAGTTGAACAAGGTCACCATCAAGAACAAGTATCCCTTACCGAGGATTGATGACTTGTTCGACCAACTTCGAGGGGCAATAGTGTTCTCGAAGATTGACTTGAGGTCGGGGTATCATCAGTTGAAGATCAAGGAGAGTGACATACCTAAGAGTGCATTTCGCACTAGATATGGTCATTACGAATTCCTTGTGATGTCGTTTGGTTTAACCAACGCACCGGCGGCATTCATGGACTTGATGAACCGTGTGTTTAGTGAATACTTAGATCAATTCGTGATAGTATTCATTGACGACATCTTGATATACTCCAAGAGCGAGGAGGAGCACGAACACCATTTGAGGCTTGTACTTGATCGGTTAAGGGAAAAGCAACTCTTTGCCAAGTTCTCAAAATGCGAATTTTGGCTCAAAGAGATTGGTTTCCTCGGTCATGTCATATCCGGTTCGGGCGTTGCCGTGGACAACGCCAAGATTAAAGCTATTATGGATTGGGAGAGACCCAAGAATGTGAAAGAGATACGTAGTTTCCTTGGCTTAGCGGGATACTATCGTAAATTTGTGGAAAAATTCTCCGTATTGGCGTCTCCATTAACGAAGCTCACAAAGAAAGGGGCCAAGTTCATATGGGACGACAAGTGTGAGAAAGGGTTCCTTGAACTGAAGAAACGACTTACCGAAGCACCAGTACTAGCCCTACCTATACAGGGGATAGGGTATGATATCTACAGTGATGCTAGCATCCAAGGGCTTGGATGTGTACTGATGCAAAACGGTCGGGTGATTGCCTATGCTTCTAGGCAATTGAAGAAACACGAGGCGAACTACCCTACCCACGATCTAGAGTTGGGGGCGGTAGTGTTTGCACTAAAGATTTGGAGGCATTACCTCTATGGGGAGACATGTCACATCTTTACCGATCATAAGAGCTTGAAGTACGTATTCACTCAGAAAGAGTTGAACATGAGACAAAGGAGATGGATGGAGTTGATCAAGGATTATGACCTGATCATCGACTATCATCCCGGAAAAGCCAATGTAGTGGCCGATGCACTGAGCAGGAAAAGTACGTCGGGGACACTACTCACATGTCTACGAACCTTGAGGGCACAAGTGGAGGTGTCCACGAGTGGGGTCCTCATTGCTAGATTCGAGGTTAGGCCCACATTGCTGAGTGAGATCAGTAGATGTCAGGCCACTGATGATGAATGCCAGAAGATCCGCGAGAGGATCCTCGAAGGGCCCGTGGAGAACTTTCGGGTACGTGATGACGGTCTTTTATTGTTTAAAGACCGTGTATGCATACCAAAGAGTGAAGAGCTCCAAAAGTCCATACTGGAGGAGGCTCACTCTTCGGCATATGCTATGCATCCAGGAGGTACTAAAATGTATCGAGACTTGAAGGAAAGTTACTGGTGGTCGGGTATGAAGAGGGATATCGCAGAGTACGTGAGTCGATGCCTTACTTGCCAACAAGTTAAGGCAGAGCATCAGCACCCGGCGGGGCTTTTGCAGCCACTAACCATTCCAGAATGGAAGTGGGAGCATGTGACCATGGACTTCGTGGTGGGGTTACCACGAACAGTGAACAACTATGATGCAGTATGGGTAGTGGTTGATAGGCTCACCAAGAGTGCACACTTTTTGCCTATCAACATTACTTATCCTCTTGAGAGATTGGCAAAGCTATACACGGAGGAGATTGTGAGACTACATGGAGTCCCGATATCCATTGTCTCGGATAGGGATCCACGATTCACATCTCGATTTTGGCCCAAGTTTCAAGCATCTTTGGGTACTAAACTGAAGTTTAGCACAGCTTTTCATCCACAGACGGATGGACAATCCGAGAGGGTGATACAGATTTTAGAAGATATGCTTAGGGCATGTGCTTTGGAGTTCCAGGGGAGTTGGGACAAACATTTGGCTCTAGTAGAGTTCGCCTATAACAATAGTTATCAGGCGAGTATTGGCATGCCTCCATATGAGGCATTGTATGGGAGGAAATGCAGGACACCGTTGTGTTGGGACGAGGTTGGCGAGGCCAAGCTCGAAGGGATTGAACTTGTTGAAATCACCAAGGCTAAGGTGAAAGTCATTCAGGATAGACTCAAGGCTGCCCAAGATCGGCAGAAGAGTTATGCCGACAAACGACGAAGGCCATTGGAGTTCGAGGTCGGTGATAAGGTCTTCCTAAGAATTTCTCCTTGGAAGGGTATCATCCGATTTATATCGAGGGGAAAACTCAACCCCCGATACATTGGCCCATTTGAAATTCTTGAAAGGATAGGGGTCGTGGCATACCGTCTGAAGTTGACGCCAGAACTTGAGAAGATACACGACGTGTTTCACGTATCGATGCTCAAGAAATACGTGAGAGATCCGTCTCATATTCTTGAGAAGCCACCGGTAGAGATACGTGAAGATCTACAATATGCGGTGGAACCAGTAAAGATTGTGGGCCAACAGGTGAAGAAACTGAGGAACAAAGAGATTCCTATGGTAAAGGTTCTTTGGAGGAGTGATCGAGTCGAAGAAGAAACCTGGGAGACCGAGGTCTCAATGAGGGAGCAATACCCGTTTCTTTTCAATTAGACACGTGGATTTCGGGGACGAAATCCCAAATAAGGGGGGGTGAACTTGTAACACCGTCCCTAAATGTATTTACTTTTAAAGTGAATATTGTATTTTAACCTTATGAAATGGTTGACGAATTTACGAGGTTATGAAATTTTATTAATTTTTGCGTGAATAGTAAGTTCGCACGTGGGGCCCGCACCGGGAGCGGGGGCCGCCCGATATTCCCGGGACCACATAAATTATTCATCTTGGTCTAGATAATATTTATATGGTGGTGGATAATTCATTTGAACCATGGAAAGGTCTTGAGTTGACCGATTGGTCAAAAGAGGCCCAAGTACCGGTATTGGCAATTTAACCGATAAAAGCCCAAAATCTAATTTCGGGGACTTATAAATTAAAATTGGGGAATGAATATTCATTATAAGGGTTATAATGATGGAGAACACATAATATATTTTATTTGACCCGATAAAATGAAATATATTTAAAACAGTCCGAAAAAATACAACTTTCAGGACAAAGTGTACACTTCTGGACAAAAGGGGTTGACCTCCCACATGGGTGGGGGCCAACCCACGAAATTAGACACATTTTTTCATGCCTTGGCCGGCTGGGTGGTGGAAGGGGCATGGGTGATGTGTGTGAAGTGAAAGAAGAAGCATCAAACAAAAAAAAAGGGGGACCACATCCACCCCATTTGATCTTTGAGACAAAAGATCATCCCCTCACCTCTCTCTCCCTCATTTCTCTCGGCCAGAACCAACCCCAGCAAGAAAAGAAAATCCCCATCCTCCCTTTTCCCATCCTTGAAGAGAGCTCAAGCAATAGAAGTCCAAGTGGAAAGATTAAAAGGAGAAAAAGCTAGGAAAAGTGAGAAAGATTAAGGTAATAACCTTATATTAACTTTTCCTTTATTTTTCTTCTATCATATGTGATATATATCATATGAAGGACCTTGAGGTTGTTCTACATAATTAAAGTGTGGAATAATAGGTTGGAGAGTGGTTCTAAGTCCAAACACGGACTTAGGAACCAAACCGACAAGTTCACCGGAAAATAACCTTTTAAAGGTTATTTGTTTTGATTAAGGTTTTATGATGTTAAAACCTTGTTAGGAACTTGATTAGAGCATTTTCGAGCTTCGCCGGAGTTTCGCCGGAGTTGGTCAAAGTTCGCCGGAGTTGGTCAAAGTTCACCGGAATTAGTCAAAGTTCAACCGGGAAGCGTCGAACGCGCTTAAGCTCACTTAAGGTGAGGATGACCGACTATATTGCTTATAATTATTGGGTTAATTTCATAAGATTACCTAAATGAATTATATGTGTTTGGCATGATTTATTTATAATAAAAAGATGCCTAAATGAGATTATTATTGTTTATAAGTAAAAATGCATAATATACAAATTTATGAACAAATTGTGTATGATTGTGTGTTATGAATACAATGACATAATAGTTGTGTAAACTATAAACTAAATTGTGATAAATATACTTTTACCTCATGTAAGAAAGTCATTGAAGGATAAAAGTGATATTTTGATATTAGAGCCAAGTTATACTTGAATGAGGAATTTAATTGAAATATCCAAATTGTTATGAACTCAAGTTACATTTGGAGTAAGCCTTAGGGGTTACTCAAAATGGATGGAACCTAGACTAAGAAGTGGTTTAGGGATTAGTTGACGTGACTATGAGCCGAGCTCTAGCACGTGGTAGGGTGACTATGAGCCGAGCTCTAGCACAAATTAGTATGACTATGAGCCGAGCTCTAGCAAGCGTAGGGTGACTATGAGCCGAGCTCTAGCACAAATTAGTATGACTATGAGCCGAGCTCTAGCAAACGTAGGGTGACTATGAGCCGAGCTCTAGCACAAATTGATATGACTATGAGCCGAGCTCTAGCATGGAGGACATGAGTTAATTATAAATGAATAACATCTTAGATTGAGGGTCTTGGAAATTGAAACTTTGATTATACTTAGTATAGTTGTCATTGTACTTGTCAAATGCTTCCAAGTACTGACCTCCCCTTCACGGGGGAGGCCACCTCACAGTTTCAGGTAGAACTTGAAGGTTGCTACCATCGCCGTTGCTCCAAGAGAATTCAGGAGAAGAAGACGTGGTTCGTGCTTCCTCCGTTCCTGTTTTAAAATCATTTAAATTAATGCTCATGGATGTTATCTTTTGAATAATTATTTGATGGCTTGTATGCCCATGTTTTGCCAAGTGTGGCATGAAGTCTTGAACACTTGTATCAAACGTTTCCGCTGCTTGAAATGAATATTTTACATTATGTTTGTTTATGGATGTACTATGTGTGAATGATATCCCAGACGCCTTGTATAGTATGAATGTGTTGGACTGCGGTTGACTATTCGTACTGTACGGCGGATTGTTGACGTGTCCGGATAGGCCCGGGGCGTGACACTAACGCTACTGAACAAAGCCCAGTTAATGAGATTTCTTTGTATTTAACATATGACGTTGATTTTGATGAAAATGAGGACTTCGATGTTCTAAAGTGGTGGAAGTCAAAAGAAAGAATGTCCCCGATTTTAGCACGGATGGCTAAGCAAGTGGTATCAATGCCGGTTTCAATAGTTGTCGTAGAACAAGAATTTAGTTCGGCCGGCAACGTCCTAACGGCATCTAGAGCAAGTTTGAGCGCAGAGTCTCTTGAGACGATTATATGCTACCACGATTGGTTGAAGGCCATACATAGAATTCGATCAAGAAATGAGCATCACCCCCTCCCAAGACTTTATGGATGAATCAACAACCGAGGGTGGCTCTACCTATGCCGGAGATTCCGATTGATTAGTATTTTACAATTTATTATAAAATGTATTTCATGTTCTAATTTTTCCCTCAATTCTCTATTTTAATTTGTAAACTTGTAGTTCATATTTCAAATAAATATACGTTCATTTTTTTTATATCTAGCGCTTCTCAAATTAATTAATTGGTTACAACTTAGAATTAATTATATTATTATTTATTAGAAAATGTATTTCATGTTGTATTTTTGTTCTCAATTATCAAATGTAGTTCCTATTTCACATAAATGCACTTGAAGCTTGTTTTTAATATGCAAAAGTTGTATAAATAAGTAGAAAAGGGGAAAAAAAATTATAGGCCCGACCCGACCCGGTGGGTGGCCCGGCCCGGGACCCGGGCGGGTGAACCGGCCTCAGCACGGGCCGGGCTCGGGCCTGCTCCCAAATTTCCTAGGCCCGACCCGGCTCGGGTCCACACGTAATTAGGAGCCTAACAGTGAGCATCATTGAACTCTGCTTCATACCTTATATATCACTTTCTGTTTATTATTTTTTCGTTTATTAAAAAGTCTTAAGTTATGTCTATAATCAATTTCAATATGTGAATCTATTGTAGTATGATATGTTTGAAATGTGCAACCTTTTAAAATGAGCATAAAGCACTACCAAATGAGTATACATAACTTACAAAATGAGTATCAAAAAAATAAAAAAATGCATTTGTGTGTTCTCATTCATTTTGGACGTTTTACTCATTTGAATTTAACATAAAACTCATTTCTAATATAATATGATATGTCTGAAATGTCCTACCTTTTAAAATGAGCATAAATCGAATCCAAATGAACATACATAACTTACAAACTGGGTATCAAAAAATTCAAAAGCTCATTTGTGTATGCTCATTCATTTTGGGCGTGACACGCATTTGAGTTTAACATAAACACTCATTTCTTATGTGTTCAATATTCATCTATGTATATTCGTTCATTTTAGACATTATAGTCATTTGATTTTAATATTAAACTCATTTGGATACAATATGACAGATCCACAAAGAGCTTTCAACCCCTTTCCCTTCTTCTTTCTATAAGATAGCTCGGAAACAGGGGGTGGGAATAATCTGAATCTCAGGTCAAAAGCGAAGCCATGTTTCGCTGCACCAATCGATCTGAGTATGTGGCAGCTTGGGCTGCTTCGCGAGTTGGAGACCTGGGCAGTCGATGTTCCGTCTTTGTTGATGTCCTTCTTCGTCTTTGCAGATGAGTTGCAGCCGGGTTCGTGTTCAATATTCATGGTATAGCCAGCTGTACCGTGCGCATGGTATAGCCAGCCGGGTATTACCATAATTAATTAACCATATTAGTTACATATTAATATTAATCATATAAAAGTTGTTAGATTAAAATATTAATCTAGTTGCATTTTAGTTAATTTTACTATACTTGTTACATTATCATTTTAATTTACCATATTTGTTACATATTAATATTAATCATTTAAAAGTTGTTATCTAAAAATACTAAAGTGGTTGCATTTTAGTTTATTTTACTATACTTCTCACATGCATTATCATATTAATTAATCATATTTGTTAGATATTAATATTAATCATATAAAAGTTGTTAGCTTAAAATATTAAAGTAGTTAGTTGCGTTTTAGTTAATTTTACTATACTTGTCCCATTATCATATTAATTAAAAAAATATTTATTTCATATTAATATTATTCATATAAAAGTTGTTAGCTTAAAATATTAAAGTAGTTGCATTATAGTTAATTTTACTATAGTTGTCACATTATCATATTAATTAACCATATTTGTTACATATATTAATCATATAAAAGTTATTAGCTTAAAATACTAAAGTAGTTGCATTTTAGATAATTTTACTATACTTGTTAGATTAAACTATTAAAGTAGTTGAACTTTATTTGTACTCACAATTCAATATTTTATGGACTTGTAGACTAGTCACATTTTAATATAAAAGTCACATTTTTGTTAAATTATCATACTACTTACATTTTAATATAAAAGTCACATTTTTATTTTAAAGTCACATTTTAATTGTACTCACAAATAAGTATTTGTTACAAATTACTTACATTTTAGGTACATTAAACTCATATTTTCTTACATAAAGTGAAATTTTAGTTACCTTTTATATTAGTTGCATTGTATTTGTACTCACATTAACATATTTGTTAGAATTTAATATTTGTTACATTTTAAGATGAGTAACCTCGCAATCGAAAGAAGGAGATTGCGAAGAAGCATCCTAATTCGCGAGGCAAAAGTTAAGGAAATGTCGGGTCTTCTTCTCAAAGTCGATATGATTTTGAGATGACTTACAACCAGAGAGATGCAATGTCCGACGAGCAACTATCTCAACAACAAGACATTGCCGAGATTAACAAAGAGCTTGAGGATGACGACGATGAGGAGCCGGCGATAGCCGAGGAGGAACAAGACGACGAGCAAACCCCCAATGAGGACGAGCCTGGTTCATCCCAACCCGGTAAGAAAAATGAATCTCTCCTTATGAAAAATAATTTCAAAAAGTGGAAAGAAACGGATAGCGAGAAGTGATGGGCAACTTGCAACCATTGTAACAAAAATATAACTTTGGGATTTCACATAGGCATGTAAAGGCTCGTCACCCCGTGGAGTATACGAAACTAAAAGGCAAGGGAACGCAAACACATATATCGAGCTTTGCAAATGGCTTACCGTTTGGTAATTTCTCTTATGATGATTCCAAACATTTAAGTATTTAACTGCTATTTTGAATTAATTGTTGAAGAAAATTCACCTTATATATTTTCTAAAAGTCTTGCTTTACGTGCTAATGCTCAAAGTTCATTAAATCCTCAATTTCGAAACTACAGTCGCAAAACCATTAAAAAAGAAGTTACAAGGCAATATGTTTTAGAAAAGGATATATTAAAAACTTTTTTCACAAACTTTGACGGATGTGTTAGTATTTGTAGTGATATATGGGAGGATACTTATCATCATTTGTATTATCTGGATGTGATTGTACATTATATTGATGCTAATTGGGATATGCATAAACGTGTTATCACTTTTCGAGAATTTAATGACCGACACACCAGTGATAATATTTATATTCTCATTGAGCGTATTATAACTGAATATAATTTGATTGATAAAGTTTTTGCTATTGGTTTTGATAATGCTAGTAATAACATTGCTGTTATACCTAGATTGCGTGAATTGGCCTTGGGGAAGGTTGTGGACTTGACTATTTTTCGAGTACTCAAGTTCTGCATAAACAATTGCAATTGTGGCACCAACATGACAACTTTCCAGGGTTGACGTCACCCGGATGGTAACACACAGAAGATTCTAGGCTTACACGTTGGCTTCCTTATGCAGTCCAGTACAAAAGGAATCAATTCGGTTATCCATAGTACCAATCAACCGGCTGTACATGTTCTCTTACCAATCAAGCTTAATTTACACGTGTCACTTTACTATTAGACTAGCATATTTTTACTTGTTGCCCAAATATTACACTTTACATTATAAATATTACCTTCCAACTTGTGAAAAGGGATCGCCATTCTCACGTTCAAGCTGACTGTTACTCTTCCCAATTTTATACTCAATCTGTATGGAGTACTTTTCAGTCTCTCCTTCTCACTTTTCCGCTACCCCGGCCCTAGGGTCGGTAAAGCCATCAATAAGTAAGTAAATAAATAAGTATATACACATACTCTGGATTGATTATTGAGTGTACAAGGCTGGGCTTATCGGTGTAAACATGCCTACACCCTTTTTCAAGCCCGCCCATGTATGATAACGGGCCCGATCCAATCCATCGGTGGGCCGAATGGGTTGACATATTTTTGTACAGATCCACAATTTACGTGTACATTGGTTCACATTGATTTTGATGTAAGTTCATCCGCCTTTAGTTGGTCATTACAAGATACTCCGCATTAGATATATAAATGATGCGATTGACAATATTGTCTTCACGTTTGATTTAAATATAATACGGTTGATCACATTTCCATTCACCATTAATCATCTTAAATCATAATGGTAGGCGGATTAAAGCTATGCATGTCTTCTAGTATACTGCGGGGCTACGAACCAAATCCATGTGACGAAATAAACATACATATACTACAAGTTTAGGTATTCCTATGCTTTTAATTTGCTATATATCTGAATAACTATGATTGGAACAAATTTTCTCAGATCAATACAATAATCGTTGAATCAGATAAATACATACATATACGCATAAACCATCACAAATACAAATATTAAATTGTTTCATTCTGCATTATTGCTCCAACAAAGACTGATTCTCGATCGGTCTCATATCCAGAAAGCTAAAATACAAAACGGAGTAAATAAATTAAAAAAAAAATCCCGACATATCAAAGTATTATTGACAGGTGCATTCTAGTTTCTACTGTACGAAAAGATGAAAACGAAGAATGCGACGTTAAACAATGAACCATAAGTTATTATTATTAATTATTATTAATTTATTATTTTTATTTGACAAGTCAAGTGGGAGGCAATATATATAAATATATATAATAATGGTTAGTGGCAAACACCAGTACATTTAATAAAAACCAGAAATTTTCTAGCTGCCGTTTGACACCGTTTGGGCGGATTATTTTTTTTATGGAGTTAACTTTTTTCGATGTGTGTTTAATTCCGGGAAGCAAATAACAATATCGTAAATTTCGTAGGCAGCGGTATTATTAGGCACCATTTAAGGAGTAAGGAGGAGCACCAGCTAGCATAAACGCATGTTTAGAAACTAATGATTACTAAAAAGTTTAGCCAGTGTCAAACATAGTTTTAAATCATGTTCAGCATAATTAATTAGCTAAAAAGATTTTGCGAGCTTTTAAGTAATTATTACTCCGTAGTTTTTAATGACTGAAAAAATCTTGAAAGTAAAAAGGTGACAACTGTTTGATAAAAGCATGACTGTTTGATATAGTTCTCAAAACAGATCTTTTATTTTTTATAGGAAAAAATTGAAAACAATTATCTTAACTATTCTCGATTTGATGTTAATAATCATAATTATCGATTACGCCTGGATGGTCCCAACTATATGGACCATTTGTTTTCAAAATCGGGTACATCTGGTATAGCATGTCGATTTTAAATGCGAACTATGCGTAAACTATAATCGATCTATTTTTATTAATCCCAATTATCAACTATCAATTTTCAGAAGATAACGAAATATTTTTATAAATTTCTGAACTTAATATTTTTAAACATGAAAAATAATTATGAAAGTTTTACATATGTACCAAAGTTACAAAAATTATCATGCAAAACATGACGCTTTTAGAAACTTTTTAAATAGTAGGGAGTATACATATTTTATGATCTTTTACCATGACTTCCAAATATAATTATCTCAAGGGTCAAAACTTTAGCTTGTCGTGGCCGCCCCTAAAAGGTTGGTTTATGCATGAAGGGAATAATCAAATTTTGTTTAAAAGGCTCGTTGGAGGCCTTAAGGCAATATGCCTTGCGCAGATGGACCCAATTGAAATGTTAGGGCCTCAAATTTGGCGAAAAAGTGGTCTTTTCAATAAGATATCGTTATTCTTTTATTGGAGGCTCTTAAAATATTAGAGTATCAGACACCCTATTTTATTGCCAAAGCATGGTAGATATGCCAAATCCTTTCTCTCTATCGGCAATAAGTGTATTTAATGTTCCAAAATGGTTGAATCCTCAATCCCAAAGGGCTCCCTATGTTCCGACCGACAACACACTTGAGAGGATGCAAGTCACGGTGACTCAGTCAGCTTAATGGTGATAGACCTTGTACTTGTGCGAACCAGAAGTTCAACACAGCACATCGGAGCTGTAAACTCCACACGGCAACCGCATGTTACGATCCTTGATGAATGTTCCAAATTTCCTACCACGTCACTCAACGAATTGAGCTATCCAAGTGGGTACTATACAATACGAGTATGTGTTTTTACTGGGTGCAAAAAAAACTGTGGCTGCAAAATAAAGTCGAAGACAAGTTATCACAGTGACATCAGACAACAAATGATACACTGAATTCTCCAAGAAGACTTAAAGACTTTGATGTCTATGAAGTATTTGATCAGGGGTGGTCATGACTCATGACAACCCTTAGCTTGATCCCTTGGACACCATAAATATTAAATAACGAGCCCATTATATACACCACACGAGAAAAACAAATGTGCATAATAAAGCAAGCATTACATATAATTTAGGCGAATTAACTGTTGAACTCAGACATGCACGACGACCATGCAGCTAGCTAGCTAGTATATGAAGTACATACACCCGATTTTGGAAACTTTAGTATCTTTTGCCCAATTTTTATACTTAAGTTATCATGACATGACATTATAGTAACTATTAGTCATATTTGTGTAAATAGGTTTTATTTTAGTAATATTTTTGGGAAAAAACCCTTTTAATATAGATGTTTTCCCTAAAATATTACTAATAAAAAATTTATGGACAAAAATGTGACTATTAATTACTAAGTGTAAGTTTATAGTCACTGTGATGCAACATTTGGGTGTAACTATAGTCACTAAGATTAACATGGTCACATTTCCGTCCACGATTGTTGTTTTGGTTATATACTGGAAATTACTTCTTAAATATATAGACGTTTTACTTTAAAAAAAAGTGGATAATCATTTTGGAACAATAAAAAAGAAAGGTTTGCAAATGAGGTTGGGATGAAGGGAGTATACAATTTTCAAGTTTTAGATAGTACTTGCATATTCAATTCTTTGCGACATTTCCTTTTCAATTAACATTTTAATCTTTGCAATATTTTCTTTGTACCGAAATTTTATCAATCAAAATACAAAAACTCCCTTACTTTTTAGCTTTAATTACTTTCGATCCCCTACTATATCACTTTATCATCGATTTGTTACTCTATTACTTTAACACTTTACACTATCTCTACTTTTTTTCCATTAAAACTTTTCACAAAACCTAATGTTGCAAACAAAAGAAACGGAGGAAGAATGATTTGCAAAACCTAATGTTGCAAACAAAGTCATCACTTTTGAATACTCAGCAATGAATTACGGGACTCACAATATATCAAATCGAATGTACTCCAATACCCTCTTGGCTTCACCCCTAGCCTCAGTGGAATGGCGCATTGCCATGTGAACAGTAGGGTCTGGTTTTCACGTGCCAAGGTGTCTTGGATTGCTTGTCAAGCTACAAGCCTAGCAGGCTAAGCTACAATCATGAATGAGTAGCTAGTAGCCAATTAAACAGCGGTTGAACGATAGATAGATCCATAGGACCCAAGCGGTATATATGACTGAAGTAGTCATCAAGTGGCTGCCGGCCCGGAATTAAACATGACTGACTGACTAGACTGGATGTTAATCAAACCCTGGAGGCAGGCCAGTCAGGTGCTGAGGTGCATGGCCAGTATTCTTTGTTGCTAAACTTGTGGTTTATTAACTTTTAATTAAAACGCATGTTCACATGGGTAGACGTGGATGAACCCATGCATAAAAAGCTAGATAACATTATATTTGTGGTTTGTGCATTGCATGAACCCAACAAGCAATATAAGCCATTTTGTCTATACTTCCTTCTTCAATTCAATATAAGCCTACATTTAAGTAGTTGTCTAGACAACGTTAATTACCTACTCTCTCTCTTCTTCTCTATTCCTATTTATCTATCTAGGTTAAAAGGAATGTTCTTGTTCCTCACTGTCCGTCCTTTATAAATTAATGTTAGTATATATATGCACATCAAATATTATCTTCGAAAATGGCCCAAATAAGACTAAATCATAGCGAAAGTACAAAAATAGGAGCATGACATTTTTGTATAGCTCGTCAAGAGTAAAATCTCGTAAAGTTTCAATGCAACGACATCGCGAAACAAGAATATACTCCCTCCGTTTCGTTGGACATGACTTTGTTAACTTTTTCTTTTTGGTTACCCAAAAAAATTTATCACTTTCCCATTAAAGTAATTAATATGTTGTTCTTCTCATTTCTCTCTCCGCTGAACAAATCTCCTTTGCAATTTCTTATTCTCATTTCTCATTTCCCTTTTTACGCCACTGTTGCTAAACTATGAGATTGGTGGTAATTAACATGCACAAGGGGAATGTAAAACATCACACAAAATGTTTAACATAGATAGGAGGAGGTCTAAAACGAGAATCAAAGATAAATACTCTTATTTTGGTATCTAACACTATAATTTTTAGTGGTATCAAACTAGGACCATTTCTTATATTTTTCCCTCTTTCTCTTTCTGCAAATTTGTTCTTTTCCTCTCATCTAAATACATAGACCATAGTAATTACATACGGAGTATATATGGTCGGACTCTTTTTAACATCTCATCTAACTTTCCCTCACTTAATGATCAGATTTTAACTATTATGTTATCATCTTTCTATAATAGATGATATATCACTTAGTTAAATTAAATCACTTAGAACAACTTCTATCAGGATTAACTTTTGAGGATGAAACATACACGTATATTTGAACTGACTAAACTTGAATTAGCAACTACTATACATATTTAATAAGCTACAATAAAATAAGTGAGCAAATATCATAATAAAGACGATACTCATTGGGTTTTTTTATTTGACAAAAAAGGTGAATTTTATTGATAAGAAAGAAAAGTACAATGCAGAGGGAAATAGGAAAATTACAGAAAAGAAATTAAAAATAACAAACTACTCCTAGGGAAATTTTTAGACTGGATCTAGTCCTCATACTATGCCGCCTTTTATTCTTTTAAGGTTTTTTGTAAAGTTTTAGTTGTGTATTCAGATTCTCCGTTGGCAGGCAATTATCTGAAGTGATGAACTTGGTTTTGTATGAAATGAATTTTTGAGTATGTATTATTGTTAATCTACGCATGATAAACTGATAATAATTGTTATTTAGTGTTATTTCCCCTAGTCGAAATAAACAAACTATTGCAATTTTTTTAAGGAAAAAGGATAAATAATATTATAGCTCAACATTTCAGCTATCAGTGAGAGAAACACTACAACACATACTAAAATGTCAATGTTGGCAGAAAACTAAAACAAATAACGGAACCAGAAAAAAGAGCCCTTCAAGGGTAAATAGTACTTCACAAGTCCTTTAAAGGTCTCGCACACTCAAACCCAGGCCCGGTCTTGAGATTTTATGGGCCTGGGGCAGTATAAATAGAGTAGGCCTTAGAAATAACGTGTGAATGTTTATACATTTCGTAAAAACCAAGTAAAATTAAGCAATTTTGCTATCTAAATACAAGTATAACACATTAAAGAAATTAATAAATGAGACGGTTAGAAAAATTATATTTAAATATTTGATAAGTGACATTCGAGAATACTATGTACCTAAATCGGTCAAATGGAAAAGTAGTACAGTTATTACTTGCTATAAAGAATTTTGAATTTGGGAAATATGTGAAAGTTATATCTCATATGAAGTAACGTTTTCATATTTCAAATTACATTCTCACTAGACTAAAACAAACCGCAAATTTATAAATTCTTTTGATCACTTACATGAGAGAATCAAAGAAAATTATTAGAGCATCTCCAATGCTACAATGTGCACGATGCACATGTGGCATGAGAGACAACCACATAAATATTACGTTGTATCAAATAAACTATCTACCTATCTCCTTATTGGAATGATCTTATACAAATTTGGTAAGTTTTTCTCTGCAATGTCTGCCACAATGTCAACATCTAGACGGTCTTCTTCCCATTGTGGAGAAAACTTACTAAAATTGTATAAAATCATTCAAATAAGGAGAGAGATAATTTATTTGCTAATATTTATGTGGCTATCTCTCATGACACATGTGCACCGTACACATTATAGCATTAGAGATGCTCTTAAAATATTATCAATAGATCATGAGTTTGTATGAGGGAAGTAGATGAAAAGATGAACATTTATGTGCTAACTTTTAATGAATCAAAAGAAATGGTGAAGTTTGTTTCGAATGAATTCCAGTGTGGATGTTTAATTTCAAATTTTTAAACTTGAATATTAATTTTAAACTTGTAGATGTTGTTGAATATTGAATTGAAAGTATAAAAGATTATAAGTTTGATTTTATTTTTAAATTTTTATAGATATATAATGTATACTATCATATATTATTAAAAAATGTACTACGTATATATATATACAACAGGGAAACTTATGGGCCCTAGGGGAGCAATGGGCCCAGGGCGCATGCCCTGTTGCCCATGCCCCAGGGCAAACCTGGAGGGAGAGATTGCTTCAACTTTTCAGCTTTCTCTGAATCAAACATACACAGGGTGTAAAGATACTTGGAACAACGAACCTTGAATTTGACTACATCCTTTCCTCTCTTGGTCTTCATTGATCTAGCATCTTTCCTTTTATAAATCTTTAAATCTTATGTGTTCTATAAAAAAAGTACCTCAAATTTAACATCAAGTGTATGTTCTATGTGTTATACATAACGATTTTACGTGAGGTTACATTAACATTTTGCCTACAATTGTGAATTGCCGAATTAGCAAATGTTGATTAATATTTGGTTTCACTAGTTAATTAAAGAAAAATTATCCAAATGCGTGTAGAAAAGACATACAGCAAAGCATTTCTTAACCCTACAAACGGAAAAATCCAATAGCCACCTCTTACAAGTCACATTTTTATTATTAAAAGGTCTTGGGGCCTACATTAGTTTTAGATCCTAATGTTTATAAGCTTCCACAAGATTGTGGGGGGGCCAATTTGAACACAGCTTGGGCGACCTTTTATAATTGTAATTGAATTACAACAAAGACGACACTATTAACTAATGTACTCCCTACTTTACTAATTTTAATTATAATTGTCGAAATAATTTTTTAAACAGAAATTACTTAACGTAGGATTATAACATAGATAATCAATATATATATATAAAAGAGGAACTTTTTAAGAGCATACAATGTACCACATAACCTTGTCATGTCATCATTTATAATTATTATTTAATTAACTTTTTAACTTTTTATTGTTATATTACATGTTGATATGAAAATCCATCTTATTTGGTATGTTAATAAATCTTCCGATACATACGTATTTAACTTAGATTAGAACTAATCTATAAGTTGGAATGCTACGTAACACAACTTTTTAAAATACTTCTTAAAATCATGCAATTCAAATAATAAAATCCTATGTTTATTTTAAACTAAAATAATTTTTTTATTTGTACTCTTATTGTTACAAAAAATATATTAAATTTCATAATTTTTTATTATCTTTCATATGACATCAATATTGAATATATAAAAATAAAGATAAAAATTAACACTTTAATAAACATATGTATTTTAAAGTGATATATCTGCTTTACTTGTACTCTGATTGTTACAAAAAATATACAAAAATTTATAAATTTTTATAATCAATATATATATATATATATATATATATATATATATAAAAGGAACTTTTTAAGAGAATACAATGTGCCACATAACCTTACCATGTTATCATATATAACAATATTTAATTATTTTTAACTTTTTATTGTTATATTATAGTTGATATGGAAATCCACCTTATTTGATAACTTTAGCAACATCCAAACCTACGTAAAGATGCAAGCTTTATTTTGAATTTTCAATTTAAGCATTTGGAAACATAAAACCTACATATAGATGTATGCTATACTTTACCATATTTAGATTTAAATATTTATGACAAAGGAAACTTTACATGTTGATTACAGTAGCAAAGGAATCAAATTTTAGTAGGTCTCCAAACATAAATTCAGAACTTCTCAACATTAAAATCACGTTCATGTAGGCTTCTTGGTGTTTCTAAAATCAGAATTTAAAAACATAAAAATTCCGTATAGCACAGCTATATGCTATTACACTTTACATATTGATCATCATATAATTGAACACTTGCTATTATAAAAAGGAAGAGAATGTAAACTAAAGTATGTTTTCATTATTCAGTTTTATAAATTTTAGTAATTGATAGAGTTTCTCCTTCGTTTGGAGAGTTCCATTGTTTAGAGTTCATACATCAAGAATGTCATCACAATAAGTTTCTACAGTATTTTACTAATATATTATTAAAAACTATATACATTAGTATATATCATACTTTGCCATTAATATGTTTATGATGCTTGATATTATGCATTATACTTGATTGATTAATACTATGCATGTATTACATAAAATGCGGAAATTATTTTCTAATACGTCAACTTGATACATATCATCAAAGTCCGACTGGAAATTAAAGTTCGTGTTACCCGCCTCTCTGATGTCATCCAAACTGAAAAACTGAATATACGAAAATAGATCAAAAAAGTATTAATAATAGTTGATTTTCTATGGAAAGTACAAAATAACTATATAGCTTATGCGTGAATACAAACGGCAGAATTAGTTAATAAGATACAAAAAAATTCTTCTGAATAAACACAATGAATCAGAAATAACCATTTACCGTCAACAAAAATACAATGCCATTTGGAATAATGCATAATGAATCCCACTCACTAGAAATGTGCTATATATGGTACCATGCTCTACATGGATGGATCAAGCATTTGAATTGAGAATGAACGAAGGAATACATTTGGATTCCGTGGTATCTTCAATTTTTTTAATTAGTTTAGACACCTCAGATTTGTGCAATTTAGAAAAGAGTTGAAATTTTAAAAACTACACTTTTAAACATTTTCAAAGTGACGAAATTATGGGTTAAATGTAACATCTCACTATTAAAATTTAAAATTAATTATGCATACCATTCAGTCAGAACTTAATCAATTTCTGCAAAACCAGTTGATTCAATCAATTCCAGTTTTATCAAACGGGATCTATATTAAACTAAGAGTTTTTTTTATGTCATGTCTAGATTAACATGCATGTCTAGGTTAAGATGTCTGATTAAATGATATTTGTATTTGAGACTGTTTATTTTGTATGCTGAATAAACAGTCTGAATCGTGTAAAATAAACAATTCCATACTATTCTTGATTTATAGTGTCAATGAAAAAATTCATTTATTAATTGAAAATTTGAAGAAAAAAAAAATGACATAAAAAACGTCTCAATAGACGTCTTAATGTGAAGAACTGTTATTCTCCAATTTAAGGATTAAGTTAGTTTTTTGACTGAATGATTAAGTCATATTTTCAATTAAGTAGTAAGTAAACATTACTTAATGATTGAATGATTAATTAAGTTGTCAATTGTCATTAAGTCTATTAAGTTGAAATTAAACAACCTAACCCCTGAGTTTATTTTGCTTTTGCATCACATTATATATGATTTTGAAAAAAATAAAATTTAAATTTAGCTAAATTACGTACTACCCGTGCATCGCACGGGCTTGAAAACTAGTTTCTAAAATATGATCAAGCATGTTTTCTTCTTAAAATAGGAGTTAGTCTTACGGAGTATATTAAAAGGATAAAAAGAAAAAAACTTTCCTAAATAGGAGTACATTATTCCTATTTTAGGAAGAATAATAGTACATTGTAACTCCTATTTGAAAAAAAAAGAATTTACCCTAAATAGGACTAAAAACGTTTGTAAATTCCAAAATGGGACTGCCATGTTTTTAATTCTCAAAATGGGACTAATTACTGTCATGTTTTGGCAGTACCAGACTTTAAACATGGCAGTATTTTTCAAACTTGACAGTAATTACTCCTGTTTTGGGAATAAAAACATGACAGTCCTATTTTGGAATTTACAAACGTTTTTGGTCCCATTTCAGGAACTTTCCCAAAAAAAATTGAAATGATTTATACAGAGTACATATTTAGAGAATTTTATCTGTTTTAAACCGGTTTGGAAACGAAATATTAACTGTTAGTATAATACTACTTCCTTCCAAAATGAGAGTCTCATTTCTTTTGGGCTCAAAGATTAAGAAAATGGTTGAAAAGGTAAAAATTGTGGTTGGGATTTGAGTAGAAAAAGGTGAAATAATGTGGACCACATCTTTCTTTCCAAAAAGGGAAATATGACTATCAATTTGGGACGGCCCAGAAAGAAAATATGAGACCATCAAATTGGGACGGAGGGAGTATCACAATTATACCCCAATTATGATTTTATTGATTTCTCTTGACTCATTTATGCACTTTTAAATTGTCAAGCCTTGTTAGGGTGATGAACATGCATGCTGAAATATATGTTCCTCACAATTTTTAATAAATAATAAACAAATGTATAACATCTTGAATAATACACATTATGATGATTACTAATACTACGTATGATTCTACACAATGACATGCATTGATACGTGGATTAATCTACTAGGTCAATCGAAATTAAAGTACTCCTACATTGTTTGTATTTGTATTATACTATTTCACAGGTCAAAGCAAATTACTCGGTAAAATACTTCTACGCGGGAGCCGACGTCAGTTTTAGATCCTAATGTTTATAAGCTTGCACAAGATTACATATTATATGGGGGGCCTTATAATAATAGGTGTACGTCGAGTGATCCTTTAAAATTGCAATTTAATAATGAGAATGACATTATTAAACTTTAAGACGTTCTCTACTAATTTTAATCATAATCGACTTCGCATGCTCTCAGTAATTAATCTCATTAAACTCATGTAAGGTAGGTTGTTACAAATATGTAGTTATTTATTGCAAAAAAAAGAAGTATTTACCATCCATTCTTTAGAACTTTGCATTTTTGACTTTCAAGCGAATGGCGGTAAACTTTGGTAAATGATTTTAATTAGTATTCTTTTGTGAAAGTTAGAAGAATTGTATATTTATGAAAGTTTATTTAACAAATAACAATTTAATGCCACTGTTTAACATAGTTGACTAGTAAACTAAAAAACATTGTTGACTAGAAAACTAAAAAATGATAAAATTCAAGGGACGAAGGAAGTATATTTTTATCAAGCTTTGTCAACTATTAGGATGTTTTTACTTGGAATGAAATTTTCTGGTCTGCTCTGCTCTGATCTGGTAAATATCTGACCTTTGTATATTTTATAATTATTCAAGTCTTGTCTGGTCTGGTTTGGTCTGATATGATCTGGTTAGGTCTGGTCTGGTTTGGGACTGAAACAAACAAAGTAAAAACATTTTTATTCTAGGCGCCCAGGACACAAGTTGCAATCTTTTTTTGTAATTGGGAACCCACAACCGTTACATACTCTTAGCGATGGGGTTATGGGACTAGGCCCAGAGCCTAATCGGACTAAGCACCGAACTTGGACTCGTGAGTCCAAGCCCACGACCTGAACCAGTAGGCCCAAGCTCAAATTTGGAGCCTGCCTATCAGTCCGACGAAAGAGTAACAGTCAAGCAATTAATGCAGTGTTAAATTATTTATTTAATTCCATATAAATATTGTAATTAATTAGTCATTTATTGTGAATAGCTGTTTCCATTTGTAAATGCCTATAAAAGGCAAGTTGTAATTCAAATTATAGACACACTATTTATGACAATCAAACTCATTAGCACCTTTCCATTTTCATACTTTCTATTTCCCACTTCCTATTGTAGGAGACTTCCAAATCATTTTTCACTTTAGATTTTTGGCTCTGTTTGGATTTTTTAATTACAAATGAATTTGCTAATATCACTTTTCGGTAGGCTTTCTGGCGACAAAAGTGGCTGGAAACAAAAAAGATGATCTGAAGGTCTCCTTGACGAGGCACATCTCATAGTATTTTTCTTTTAATTTTTTGGACACTTTTGAAAATAGGAGTTACCGCTCATCGTCTTCTTCCGACGATTTCTAACGACATTAGGCGTCATGCCCCTGTTGTGATAACGAAATTGAAACACATGTCATACTTTGTAAAAAAAATGAATTCAACCCTCGCAAAAATATACCATACAAATAATACTTTTGCCTATTAGTTTTGTGTAGTTGTATTTTTGTCATTAATTTATATATACGTGATTAGAAATTATTAATTGCCTGTTTGTAGATTTGGCATTAACCGATTGACTTAGAGTCCGTTTGATAACACTGAAATTTATTGAATCAGCTGAATATGTTGAAATTGATTAAATTCTAGTTGAAGTGATTGAATCTGTTGAAATATAAAAATTATATTGATTAAATACTACTCCATATATTTTATTAATAAAATAAAGAAACAATTATACGGAAAATTGCTAAAATGGTCATCCATAGCAACTTCAGTCAATCTAGCTAGAAAATAACTCTAGTCTTACTTATTTTTTATTTTGATTATTAAAGAGTTTAGCACGTGAAATCAAAAGTTGGATGCTTATAAAAGTTGTCTGATAAGCTTAAAATGGGAGTTATATAAAAGGCTCTTAATAGCGAATTGTGATTTATTTCTGGGAAAGTTCCCAAAATAGGACTAAAACAGTTTGAAAATTCCAAAATAGGACTGCCATGTTTTTTATTTCCAATAAAATAGGAGTAATTACTGCCAAGTTTGAAGTCTGGTACTGCCAAAACATGACAGTAATCAGTCATATTTTGGGAATAAAAACATGGCAGTCATATTTTGGAATTTTCAAACCTTTTTAATCCTATTTCGAGTAATATTCTCTTTATTTCTAGCTTAGTAATATTGAGAAAATATATTGAGCTCATCAACACTATAGGGTGGTGGCTATCAAGGATTCAAGAGGGCTAGTCAATAAATTTTAGGGAATATCGCAGTTCCGATCCCCCCAATTAGCCACCACATTGAATTCTCAGACCCATTTTTTTTGCTTTTTAAAATGTCACACCCCGATTTGTCAGAATTGTTTTAAATGTCACCCCTGCTGTTAAAAATCTTACAAATTCCAATGTGGCTTTCCATTTTTTTCAGGGGTAAACATGTAACTTTGCATCCTTGTATATTTAAGTCACTAAATCTAGTTATCGTCAACCTTTTATCACGCTTATCGGTTCCAACTGAAATGCTTTGCTTAATCCTTTGCTCTGAACTCTTTTCGGCAACTTTCCGTTGGACATGGCGTTTGAATATGCAAGCTATATTGAAGCCAAGATTTCTATTTTAAGGTCGAATTGAAGCTAAAGATGAAGAATCCTCAATCATATGACAATGGTGGCACCTCTTGAAAAATCCAAATGGCTGAAGAACGGACGAATGGAAGAGTGCTTCCCAAGCGAATGGTGTATACCTCACCTAAATTATACAAAGAAAGTTTAGTTTATACTCGATTAGGCATTTAAACGTATAAGAATGCGAAGTTACATGTTTATCCCTGAAAAAATGAAAAACCATACGGAGTTTGTAATATTTTTAACGGCAGGGGTGACATTTAAAACAATTCTGACAAATCGGGGGTGACATTTAAAAAAGCAAAAACATGGGTCTGAGATTTCAATATGGTGGCTAACTGGGGGACCAAAATTGCGATATTTCCTAAATTTTATTACTGAATTACTAATAACTTTTTATTTCGTTATACCTTTTGGTCTGTCATTACCTATTCTGTTAAATGTCAACATTTTTTATTAGGATAATTTTTGAATCTGTGACTTCCTCTTTTAATTATATTTGTCACACTGATGTTATCGAATCACAAAGTGTGACAATTACTAATAACTTATGAAGTACAAAGTATTAAAGACTTATTGAATCAACAATGCTTGATGTACCTACTTTTATACCCACCTTATACCAACCATGTTTGTGGAGGTTTTTTTTGTCTGTGAACCCGGGTTCACAAACAATATTTTGTCTGTGCAAAATATTGTATGTGAGCCGGGGTTCATAGACAAAAAAAACACTTCACAAACATAGGTGTGTACAAAAGTGGGTATAAGAGTGGGTACAAAGATCATTTTTGCTTATTGAATAGACTTTGGTTTAAAAGTACTCCACACAAACCATGCGTAAGTTACATAGTATTGAAAACATGTAGAGCATGTGGGTGGACATAAGTCCCTACCTTCTTTCTAGCTTTCTCACTGTTTAAAAAGTTTCTAAAAGATCAATTTTGAGATGCTACGGGGAGTAGCATCTCAAATGCTACTAAGTAGCCCCAACTAGCCCCAATCAGGGGCGGATCTGGCAGGGGGGCCAGGGGGGCCGGTGCCCCTGCTTCGCACGTACTAGCTAGGGTATAGGTAGCGTCGGATAGGGTTGAAGGGGCCGCCGGACTGGTTTATTCCATATTTTCCGGCGGGCTTGGATTTTGTTTTCCGGGTGGGGGATTGGGAAGATTGGTCGAGCAATAGAGCAGGGTTTTGTTTTACGGAGTAATTTTTAAGTGAGACGTCGTCGTTTGGTGGCCAGGAAAAAACAAGCTACGGGCCGATCGGGCCAAGGCAGGCCCAACAGTGAACAGTCCAAACCAAGCAAACACTAAACAGACCAAGTGCGTCCAGCAAACAAGTTATAGAGATCTGCCATGTGCTGATGTGCGCAATCAGGCAAGCAGCAGAGCCACTCAGGACCGCCAACCGTCAGGGCTCCTGGAGCTAGCTCGCCGGCCACCGCCATGCGTCCGCCACCGTTCTCGTCCCGCAGTCCGCCCTACGTCGTCCGGTTTCCCGTTTTTTTCATCTTTTAATTAAATTAAATACGGAGTATTTGGTATTTCATTATTGCATTTTTAAAATTCATAAACACGATTTGAAAAATAAGTGGTGTAAAATAGTTTGATTTATATATAATGATTATGTATTACTCTAGTATTGGTATTAAGTTATGAATTTATAGTAGTTTGAATTAATTATTTTAGTTTTCAGTAATTATTACTCCGTATTAGGGAATGTTAATTGAGAAATATTTTCTCTGGACTAAAGCATGTATAAGTTTGGGTGCTAGTTCTTCAAATTTGTTACTACCCCCGTCTCATTATGTTTGGGACAAGAGGATGTGACACAACTTTTAAGAAAAATGTAATTTTGTGGTTGAAATTGAATTGATAAAGTCTAAATAAAGTAAGAGTGAATTATAACTACTCAAATATTATCAAATTGATACGTAACAAACTTAAATGAGACGAACGAATAAGATAAAATGAGACAAAGTTAGGAGCGGATGAAGTATGTTTTATTGGTGTGATAGTCAAGATAATGTTATTAATTATTATTAATATGATGGTGCCCCTGCTTAATGTTTTTCCTGGTTCCGCCACTGGCCCCAATAGCTTGTATGTCAAACATAACTAAATCAATTAGTCAGCTTTTTGTCAAATAACTATCACTTTTTTATTTTAAGATCTTTTTAGTTACTAAAAGCTAACAGTTACTGAAAAGTTCATAAAAATATCTGTTCAACTATTTGTGTCAAACATACCCATAGAGCCCATTTAGTAATCTCTATATTCAGCTTATTAGCGTTATCTGGGTTAACTTTTACCAAAACACTAACTATTGATTTAATGTGCTAAATTGTGTAATAATTAAAATAAGTCAGGTTGAAATTGCTTATTACTAATTACTAGAATTATTAAAATAAGTACATATTTAGAATAGGTAGTTTCTATGATACCCATAAGGTACCATACCTTTGTCCACATGGACCAATGAAAAGGTAGCAGTTGAATTATTTAAATCTAAATTAAAATTGATAATGTGATGTAGTCCAATCAAATGAATGTTGTCACCTTTAGAATATCGTTATTCCTACATGAAGAGAAACCTTAGAAGCTTACTTGCTTAGTGTATATGTTTGGATTCAACTATTGGCAAGTGCATGTGTTTGGGAAGTCGATGAATTTAGAAAGTACGTGGATGAATATGGAAAGTCGATGTATTTGGAAAGTTTTTTGCATTCACGATAATACATTTATTTCAAGAGCACAAATAAATATCAAGCTATTTTATACAATTATATTTATTTAGAATTATTTTTTGAGTAGGAGTCCAAATCAAACTAGTGTTAGACCGTAAATTACACCATACAGCTGGTTGTACCGTGCGCACGGTACAACCGGGCTTTTTGTTCGATGTTCGTTGGGATCTCCACCTCTGCCGCTCGAATCTTGTCTCTTTCTTGTCGATGGCCTTCGCTCGTCGATTTGCGTGCGGCGATGGAGAGGTTGTGGATGGGTTGCGCAGATGGTGGCTTCGCTCGGGCCATGGATGGATGGATTGCGCAGATGCTGTGAAGATGACGCTCTCCTCCGCTTTCTTTTCCTCTTTCTATTTTTTTGATTTTTTTTTTAATTTGGTAGCTTTTGGGTTAGGGGATACCTAAATTGTACAGAGTACTTAGTTTTAAAGATATGAGCATGAACAAATAAAATTTTGAGTATGAAAGAGTTTTTAAATGAGCCTAAAAGAAATGAGTATACGCCTAAAAGAAATGAACTCACACAAATTAATATCAAACACATTGGAAATAAATTTTATGTTAAACTAAAGTGAGTATAACATTCAAAATGAATGAGTATACACAAATGAGCTTTCAAATTTTTTATACTCATTTTGTAAGTTTTTTTTGAAGAATACTCATTTTGTAAGTTATGCATGCTCATTTGGTACTGCTTTATGTTCATTTTAAAATGATGCTCATATCAAATATAACACCCAAAATTAATGAGCATACACAAATGAACTTTTGAATTTTTTTATACTCATTTTGTAAATTATGTATGCTCATTTGGTACTGTTTTATGTTCATTTTAAAATGATGCACATATCGATTACAACGCCCAAAGTCAACACTACAAAAAAACAGCGTTCTAGTCACGGATTTTAGTCACGGATTTGGTCCGTGACTAGTTTGTCACGGACTAGTCACGGAATTTTAAAAACAAAATTAGTCACGGATTTGTCCGTGACTAAAATCCTCCGATAGCCCCGATCCCGTTTCCGGCGTGGGTTATTTTATTCCGGGGAATTAGTCACGGACACATCCGTGACTAATACCGTGACTACAAAAAAATTTAATTTTCGGCGCTCAGAAATATACTTTTAGTAATTCGAAATTTTTAAATTTTTTTTTTTTGAAAAAGTAGTCACGGTCAAATCCGTGACTACGGCCGTGACTAATTCAAAAAGTAGTCACGGATTTGACCGTGACTACGCCGGTCAATGACGACGCTGACACTTCGTCTTCCGCGTGTCTGACTACGTTAACTACGACAGTGTAATCACGGATATATCCGTGACTAACTCCGTGACTACGCCCATATATATAATTAACACTTAGCGAATTTTTCATTCGGCACTCTCCAAAACCCTAAAACTCTCCCTCTCACTTTACTTCTTCTCTCTGTCCGCCAACCCCTTCGACCTCCACCGTCCGTCGCCACCGTCCGCCGCCGCTCTCCACCGTCTGTCGCCACCGTCCGCTGCCGCTCTCCGGTACCTAGCTCCATCAATCTTCGCCGTCCCTCTTACCTTTTTCATCAAGGTTATGTGTTCTAAATTTTAATTATTTCATTCTTATTTTTAGTATTTGATTTTTATTCCATGAATGCATGTTATTATAAGTATGTTCGCATTATTTTTGTTGAAATACACTCAAATGCATGATTATATACATGTTTTTTAGTTTTATATAATTCCCGAAATTTTCAATTTGTTCTATGCATGATTCTTTAGCTTTGTATATTAATTTTCGGTTTTGGGTATTAATACATGTTTTAGTTTATATGCTCAATTTGTTTTATGCATGATTCTTTAGTTTTGTATACATGTTTTGTGTAGTAATACATGTTTAATATTAAATTTCGAAATATGATTTAGTTTATAAATTTCTTTAGTTTGTATACATGTTTAATATGATATAGTTTATTATATGTTTAATATGCATGACTATATTTTTTGTGTATATGTTTAATATGCATTCCTAAATATGATTTTGTTTTTGTTTAAACCACATGCATGATTATTCAAACCTTTTTGACTTATAATGAAGCATGCTCAATACAATTCTTTGGACATTATAGGGATTATTATTATTTTATCATCTAGCCAAATTGTTATTCCCGAATTATTTTAAAAAATATCCCCTCATGTTATTCTTCCAAAAAAGTTTAACATGTTAATTTTAAACAGTTTAAACAAAATATTATTAAAAACTATATAAACTGTTTAATAAAAACTGTTTCTTTATTAAACTGTTTAATAAAAAACTATTTATTAGAGACTGTTTAATTAAAAAACATGTTGGGTTAAGGGCCCAAGCCGAGGTCCGGCCCACTAACCCATTTTGCCAGATGGACGTCCAGTTAGAACACTAGGCCGGCCCACAGACCCATGTTCCCTGAGGATGGACGAACGTCTGGGGTTGGGGGTTCAGGCCCAGCGGGTCCTCCCGACGAACGTCAATGTAAGGATAAGGAGCAAGGCCGCGGGCCACCAGGGATGACGACGAACGTCCCCATGACAAGCCTATGGTCATCGGAGGAGACCCAGTCCACATGGTGAGTATCTATCAAGGCCAGGAGACGAACAGCCGGTATCTCCTGAGGGTCACTTGGGGGGATCCAGCTCACTTCCCGGGTGGACGAACGTCCCCACTGATTAGGCGGGAAGCCTAGATTCTGGCGGGAAGTGCATTTAATGCTGGAGATTTGGTAGTTGGGGCACCAGCGGTCCACAGGCTGCCACGTCAGCGCAGCCACCTGCTCATTGGTGGGTATAAATAGAAGCATTTATTTCATTGTAAAGGGTTGACAACTTTCTATTCTTAGCACTCTAGCTATAGTATTCTTACTCGCAGCACTTCTACTGCCTTGTAAGACGAACGGCCGACGTGCCTTTTTTAGCAAGTAGATTGTACTTAGGGGAGTTATTACGAAGTTAATAATACCTACTTACATTGCCTGCTATTTCCTCTTGTTTCCTGATCCGTCTGAAGGTTGTTGGGCTAGATATCCATACACTCACTCCACTCGAAATCTTTGGGCTTACGTGTTGGGCCTGAGGGTTGAAGGAATAAACCTCAACACTGGCGCCGTCTGTGGGAAACTGAGCAAAAAGTTTCCAGAAACTCTCCCAAACAGCTACTAAATCTACCTACAGCAAACACGATGTCAGGAAGCAACAACCAGCGTGATCTCTCCGAGCGTCTGGAGTCAAGCCGCCGGAATCGCGGCCAGAACTCGGAACTGTCCGCAACAATATGGACCTCCGGGGGAAACGAGGGTATCACTGACCTCATTCCCCTTGAGGCCAGGCAGGATCCCCGCCTCATGCGGAAACTCGCTGACACCATGCGTCGTCTGGCAGACGAACGGGAGGCCCGAGAGCAGGTGTACTCAGCAAGCACCCAGCGGACGCCCCTCTCTCCCATTCGCCGCATGCAGTCGTACGACGATACGACGGGATCCAGCGACCACCGGCCCTCAGTCCATGAGCGGCTAGGCGGAGGTTCAGGCTCCCATGGAACGGGAGGGCGAACCAGGGCCAGCATTGCTGCATCCAGGGCTCGCACGCCATCGGTCCCCCGCCAAGTCCCGCGGGGAGACGAAACCCCAAGGATCAACACCGTTGGACGACGTTTCCAACGGCGAGGTGCGCAGATCTTTAGGCGGCCGCACGAAGCTGTGGCCGCTCAGCAGAACGCCGTCCTCGAAGCCGCGCCCCCTGTGTCCCCCGGAAGGGCCGTACAAGAGGCAAGGATGGAAGCGATGGAACGACAGATAGCCGAGATGAATAGACGGAAGGACGTCGGCTCGGCCACACCCTCTTTCTCTCTCACATCACCCTTCACTCCACGGGTGATGAGCGTCGAGATCCCCCGGGACTGCAGGCCCCCGGGCAACTTGGTGTACAATGGGGCTGGCGATCCCAAGGCCCATCTGATAAGCTACCAAGGGAACCTGTCCATGCTGGGAGCATCAGACGAGGCCATCTGCAGATTGTTCTTCAGCACCCTCCGGGGGCCGGCGCAAGAATGGTTCGGCCAGTTGAGGCCGGGCACCATCGACTCATATGAACAGCTCTCCCGGCAGTTCATGGCTCAGTTTGCCGCCAGTACCACCCCCAGGAAGGACGTCACGGCTCTCGCCCACATCAAACAAGGGCGGGACGAACCGCTGGCTAGGTTCCTGGTAAGGTTGAGGGACGAGGTCCTGCAGGTCGATGACCTGGACGAACGGCTGGCCACGAACATGTTCACCAGTGCGCTGGCCACAGGGGATCTATACCGGGACCTAAGGAGGAACCCCGGCACCAGCTACACCGAGGTTCTGGCTCGGGCCCAGAAGTATGCCTCCATTGAAGAGGAGATCAGGCAGCGGGACGGAGTTCCCGCGGCCCACCCACGGAAGATGGCGGACAGGCTCGGACCCGGACCGGGACCCGGGCCCTCCCCCCCAAACAAAAAGAAGAAGACGGACGGGGAAATGGTCCCCAGGAAGACTCCGTCCGGGGATATTCAGGCGCGGTCGGACGACCTGTAACACTTGAGATTTAATATAAACGGATTAATAGTACTACTCATACCAACAGAGGTGCATCTCCTTTTAAGGGAGCTCATTACCTAAGAACTCCAAAGTTAAGCGTGCTTGCTCAGGAGTAGTCTTGGGATGGGTGACCCCCTGGGAAGTTTCTCAGGGCGCGCACGAGTGAGGACAAAGTGCGCGGTAAAGGCTCGTGGTGGTTTGTGGGGACAGTACTAGAGGTCTGGAGTAACTACCTCGGGGCCTGCGGGCCCGGGGTGTTACAGGTGGTATCAGAGCAACCCTGCGACAGTGTACTGATCCGTTGGATATCGGGCAGACATTTAGCAAGGGAAAAGATTCTGGGATTTGATTGAGATTGGTTTAAGGGCGCAACGAGGACGTTGCGATCCTAAGTGGGGGTGATTGTAACACTTGAGATTTAATATAAACGGATTAATAGTACTACTCATACCAACAGAGGTGCATCTCCTTTTAAGGGAGCTCATTACCTAAGAACTCCAAAGTTAAGCGTGCTTGCTCAGGAGTAGTCTTGGGATGGGTGACCCCCTGGGAAGTTTCTCAGGGCGCGCACGAGTGAGGACAAAGTGCGCGGTAAAGGCTCGTGGTGGTTTGTGGGGACAGTACTAGAGGTCTGGAGTAACTACCTCGGGGCCTGCGGGGCTGGGGTGTTACACCGGAGGACATGCCGGGCATCGACCCCAACCTCATATGCCATAGACTCGCCGTGCGGTCGGACGCCAAGCCCGTACAACAAAAGAAAAGGTATATGGCGGCCGACCGACGCGATTTCATCAGGAAGGAGACAGCAACTCTCCTCAGCATTAAACACATCCGGCCGGTCATCCACGTGGAGTGGTTGGCCAACGTGGTACTAGCCCCGAAGGGCGACACTTGGCGGATGTGCGTCGATTACTCGGACCTCAACAAAGCATGTCCGATGGATCCTTACCCTGTCCCGAGGATCGACTTGCTGGTGGATGAGACGGCAGGCTGCGAACTGCTCAGCTTCATGGACGCATTCAGGGGCTACCATCAGGTGTTCATGCACCCCGATGATGCCGAAAAAACGGCGTTCGTTACGGCGGACGGCGTGTACTGCTACATCGTCATGCCGTTCGGCCTGCGGAACGCCATGGCTACTTTTCAGAGGATGATTGGGATGTTGTTCAAAGACGTACTTGGAAAGACAATGGAAGCTTACGTGGATGACATCCTGATCAAAAGCAAGAAAAAGGAGGACCATGTCCAGGACATGGAGAGGGTCTTCAGCATCATGGAGAGGGCCAGCATGAGGCTCAATCCGAAGAAGTGTGCCTTCGCCGTCAGGGGCGGCAAGTTCCTCGGCTACATGATGAGCGAGCGGGGGATCGAGCCTAACCCGGAGAAGGTGAAGGCAATTATGGACATGGAGGCCCCAAAGAACCTAAAAGACGTGCAGCGGCTCACCGGGCGTCTGGCGGCCCTGAGCAGATTCTTATCCAAGCTGGCTGATAAGGCGATCCCCTTTTTCCAGATCATGAAGAAGGCCAATCCCTTTGAATGGACCCCGGAGTGTCAGGCTGCTTTCGAGGATTTCAAGGTATATCTCTCCTCTCCGCTGGTCCTCACGAAAGCGGATCCCAGGGAGAGATTGTACATGTATTTGGCAGTGGCCGATCTGGCCATAAGTGCCGTGCTGCTGAAGGAGTCTGAAGGCGTTCAGCGGCCAATATACTTTGTGAGTAAAGCGCTGAACGGCCCCGAGACGAGGTACACACTGATGGAGAAGACGATCCTCGCCTTGATTGCATCCATCAAGCGCCTGGCGCCATATTTCCAAGCACACCCGGTGACCGTCTACACGACACAGCCCCTCGCCACAGTCCTCAGGAATCCAATGGCAAGCGGAAGGATAACCAAGTGGTCCTTGATGATCGGCCAGTATGACGTGGACTTCAAGCCAAGGCCAACGATCAAAGGACAGGCACTGGCGGACTTCATTGCGGAATGCACCGCGCGCACCGAGGGTGAATCCCATGACAGCGACGCCTTTGACAATTGGTGGGAGATGTACACCGATGGGGCCTCGAGTGCGCGGGGCTGCGGCGGAGGCACAGTGATCACTTCCCCCGAGGGTTTCAAAGCCTACTACTCTATGAAATTTGAGTTCAAGGTCACCAACAACGAGGCTGAGTACGAGGCGCTTATCGCGGGGCTGAAATGCGCGAAAGCCCTCGGAGCAGCTCGTCTGAAGGTGAGGATGGACAGCCAGCTGGTAGTAACCCAGATGAACGGCACTGCAGAAACCAGGGAAGAAAGAATGAAGGTCTACAAGGAGCTGGCGGAGGTGCAGACCGCGCAATTTGAGCAGGTATCGCGGGTGGAGAATGCAGAGGCGGATATACTGTCAAAGCTGAGCAACCCCCCAACCGATGATCCGGCGTCAAACATCCCCCGACACATCAGAGGCTTCGTTAGGCAGGAGGTATTCCCAGCACCGGCGACGGACGTCATCCAGGTGGAGGTCATCTCCATTGCCGAATCCAACTGGGCGAAGAAGATAGCAGATTATCTCAGAGATGGAACACTCCCCGAGCCCGAAGAGGATGGCAGCACAGGAAGAGCTGCATGGATAAAGAGGCGTGCCCCTAACTTTGAACTTATTGACGGGCAGCTCTACAAGAAGACGTTCGGCGGGCCCTACCTCAGGTGCCTCCCGCCGAGCCTGGCAGCAGCGGTGATCGAGGAAATACATTAAGGGATATGTTCCAGCCACCAGGGCCCCCGGACCTTGGCCAGGAAAATCATCCTGCAGGGCTATTACTGGCCGACCATACAGCAAGATTGCTTCAACCACACTCGGAAGTGCGCAGTGTGCCAACAGTATGCACCTGTCCCGGGTCGTCCAGCGAGCTTCTACACCCCGATGACCATCGCACTACCCTTTGCTAGGTGGGGTATAGATTTGCTGGGTCCTCTGCCAATGGCTGCTGGTGGAAGGAAGTTCGTCATCGTGGCGATTGATTATTTCACAAAGTGGGTAGAGGCCGAACCATTGGCCTCTATCACTGAATTCCAGTGCCAGAAGTTCGTCTGGCAGAACATCATTTGCCGCTTCGGGATCCCAGAGCAGATCGTCACCGACAACGGCCGGCAGTTCGTCGGCAGAGGCTTTGAGGCATACTTGGCGAAGTGGGGCATCAGGCACTCTAAGGCCTCGGTGGCCTACCCGCAAGCCAACGGCCAAGTGGAGAACATGAACCGAACCATCATGGATGGGATCAAGAAGAAGTTGGAAGACTACACCTCCACTTGGCCGGAGCAGCTGAATTATGTCTTGTGGACGTATAGGACAACGCCAAGAACGGCGACTGGGGAAACCCCTTTCGCCTTGGCTTATGGGTTCCAAGCTAAGGTGCCGACGGAGGTGTTGGTACCTACACATCGCACCAAGCACTTCCAGCTGGAGGACAACGAGACCAACCTACGAGCGGAGCTCCATTTCATTGAGGAATGGAGGGACCTAGCGGCTCGTCGCATGGAAGAGTATCACAGGGCCACCCAGAGATACTTCAACAAGGCCGTGAAATTCCGCGAGATAGAGGCCGGGGACCTCGTACTCAGGAAAAGAGAGAAGAGCAAGCCGCTCGAAGGTGGCAAAATGGCGAAGAACTGGGAAGGACCTTACCAGGTAATCAGAAGATACAACCGGGGGACGTTCCTCCTCCATACCCTGGAGGGGAACCATGCCGGGATGTGGAACGTAGAACACCTGAAGAAGTTCTATCAATAGTTAGAGGTTGTTGTCCTTGTTGTATTCCCACTCCCATGTAAAACGACCGGACGTCGTCAATAATAAGGCCCCCTGTGTATTATCACTTTTGTTCTTGCCAACGACCGTTAAAGAAGGGAATCTCGATGCAGATAAACCTGTTCCTCCTTGCGATGTCTGCGGATACCGAACGTCTCCTCGAAGTAGGAACGCCGGTAGGACCAAGGACCAAGGACGAACGAAGCACCAGGGAATCTCGATGCAGATAAACCTGTTCCCCATTGAGATGTCTACGGATACCGAACGTCACCTCGAAGTAGGAACGCCGGTAGGACCAAAGACCAATGGCGAACGAAGAGTATAGATTGCCTCCCTCAAAAAAAAAATGGGGAGAAGAGGAGAGTAGCTCCTATGCGGAAGGGAATCTTGCCCGGGCGTGCCAGATCTTCTCCCACCGCCGAAGGCGAACGCCTCTCGATGTAGAGGTTAGTATAGACGCGGAGGGGGCTAGACGAACCAAGGGAGCCTGCCAAGATAAACCTGTTTATCCCACAAATGACCATGGATCGATGGACGTGGGATAACAAAGTCGAGGACCCGTGAGGGTAAACCTGTTCGTCCCTGCGAGTTCCTTGGGTACCGAACGTCCTCTTCGAAGCAAGAGACGCCGGTAAGACTAAAAGGACCACGGACGAACGAAAAAAGGGGGAATCTCGATGTAGATAAACCTGTTCCTCCTTGCGATGTCGGCGGACACCGAACGTCTCCTCGAAGTAGGGACGCCGGTAGGACCAGGGACCAAGGACGAACAAAGACTACAAGACTCCAAAAAAAAAAAAATAATAATAATAATGCCAGAAGAGCATGGAGCAAAGAATGATTTTTATTCTTCGGCACTATTGGCCGGAAAATTACAACGTACGAAGGTATAATGCAAATAATGGAAAAAATCGTACAAGTACAAGGTAATGAACGGAGAATCACTGCCGATCGACGTCCGGAGCTGGAACTTTGGAAAGAGTCTGCTTGGATTTTTCACTAGCTTCGGCTTCCTCCTGCTCCTTCAGCAGCTCAAGGGCCCCCGCATGGGCATCTGCCATTAGGACGTCAAAGCCAGCCGCCTCCGGATCGAAGGGAGCCCCGAAGTGACGCTCGAACGTCGGGAGATTCTCCGCTACTAAACCAACCATACCCTTGCGGTAGGTGTCATCGGCGAGATCGTCAAGAAAACGACGTCCGATGGGGGTGTCCTGGAGCAATTTAACCCCATCCAGATAGGCATCCGGGCAGGTGGCCAGGAACTCGCCAACGAGCCGCGGAAAGAACTTCATGGCCATGGTGTGAATGGCGCTAGTATAAGCCTTGGACTTTTGGAACGCTATGGATCCAGCCTCCCTGATTTTGGCGACATCGGCCTCATAAATAGGGACATGGTTGTCCACGCCCGTCTGGCAAAGCTCCACCTTGGCCTGCTCTACGGCCCACATCCGGCTGCGGAGATCCACGAGCTCGGCCTCCTGCTTCTTGAGAAGCTCCTTCTGAGAGGCATTCTCCTGGACGAGCTTATCATAGGCATCGGCTTTCTCTTGAAGAGTGCCAGCCCTGCCTTTTGCATTTCTCAGAAGGGCATCACATTTAGCCCGTACTCTGGCCATCTCCCTGCCCTGGCGCTCGAAGGCCATTCGAGCCCTGTGGAAGTAGAGCCCGGCCTTATCCAGGGTGCTCTGGCCGCATTCCAAGAGATCCTCAGGGGCCTCCTGAGCAGCGAAATCCTGCGGGACCTTGAGATTCAGCCCACACCAGATGGAGGTAGGACGCTGTCTGGCCAAAGAGCATCATAGACTCCTTGCGGGGGCCAACCCCAGAAAACTCGATCAGGCCAAGAGAAGACTCACTGGCTCCTGGGGGAGAGTTTGGACGGGCGTTGTCAGAACCTTTGGCGGTTGGGGTATCATCATCCCGGAGACGGCGGACGTCGGAATTCCTCGGAGGAGAGGCACGGAAATTGGTTCGAGAAGTGCGCTTCCGCTTGAGGGGACTTCCGGGCTCCCCATCGGAGTCATCGGCCACGATGATGGCCTTGGAGGAGGTGCCCTCAACACATGGCCTCTTGGAGGCGCCGGCCCCCGAAGCGTCATCGGCTCGTGCCCTGGCCACCCGAGGTTCGACCTTGGGGACGAGCGGCTTCCCGGGCTTGTCATGCCCCCTGTGTTCACGGCCGGCGGCAGTCGAAGCAGTGTTGACACGGCCCATGGTGGACGTGGGTGGAAAGACTCCTGCACAAAGGGAACCAAGACGTTCAGAGCCATAACAGCGAAGAGATGTTAAAACAATACAAGTACAGATGGACGCACCTAACCCGGCCTGAGCTTTAAAAGGCTCGGCCACCAGCAACCGGAGGTTCTGGATGCCAAGTCCGGCTATGCGCTTGGCATATCCGAGCTCCTCGTCCGTCATGGGTGGCGGAATCGTCTTCACTGGGTAAGCATTCCACCGGTCAGAGAATGGCATCGGTGAGCCTACTCCGGCCAGGAAGAAGCGCTCTTCCCAGCCGTCCGGGTTCCCAGCATTGTTCGAGAACAGGACCATGGACGGACGGGCGATCAGGGTCAAATACCCCGTGCGCCCGAAGGGGGACAGCCGGAAGAAATGGTGCAGCAGGTCCACGGTGGGGGCCACACCGACGCTGTGGCATCTAATAATGAAGCCAGCGATTATCCGATAGGCGGCAGGAACGAACTGCGCATGCACTATCTCAAGGGCCCTGAAGAGCTCTAAGTGGAAGCTATGTAAGGGAAAGTTCAGCCCGGCTATCACCGAATCCAAGTGGACCACCACATAGCCGGGCAAATGGCGCATGGGGTTGCGCAGACGCCGATCGTCGTAGGTCCTTGGAGGATAGAACCATTGGCTGATCTGACGCTTGTCAGCATTCGTCAGGCGTTGAACTTGACGCCGAACGTACGAGAAGCTGAGGCTATAACGGGAAGGCCAGGGCGGCATTCCCCGCTCATAGTATTCTAAGTCGTCGCCAGAAGAACAACCATCGTCGAAACGGGTATCAGAAGACATGGCAATGAACGGTACCTTGGAAATCCGAGGAAGGAATTCTAGAGAGAGGAAGCAATTGTGCAGCGTAAGGAGAAGTATGAATGAATCACATGGGTTCAGGGTACTTATAGGCAGCACCGCGGGAACACACCAACCGAAGTGGGACACGTGGCGCCTGGGTACCGGTACCTACCACGGTATTTAAGGCGTCTCGATTTCGTCGCCGCATAACCGCAACGAAGATATCCGGTTGATGCCACGAACGTCCCCCCAGGGGGGCTTACCGGCTCAGAGGGGTATGGAGACGGCCGGAGATCACGACCATCGGCTGTCCCTAATATCGGCGGTTAGTGGGGGGCATATGCATCAAAGGGCTACGTACGTCTTTCCATGCTTCATGCTATTGGGACATGTAGAACAGACGAACATCCCCATACGTAGCTTGAATGATCATGTCACGCGACGACAGACGAACGTCGTTGTCGAACGCTGATTCTGGGAAGTACGTTCATATGTACACACTAAAGAAGTATACATCAATAACAGCCACCGACGAACGTCGTTCCGTTGTCTGAATACCTTGTGGACGGTAAGCCGGCATCAGAGCCTAGCGTCGACGCCCGAAGACGAGCTTTAGCAGTACCTCCGCACACTTGAAGTACGTACGGAGGTTTGGCAAGGGGACGCCGTTGCCTTAAGCAAGCAAGGAACAAATACGAACGTCCTCGCGGACCCTAACCTTGCTACAAAGCGTATCGAGGCACCGAAGGAGTTTCCATACAACAGACGATGGAGGAAACAAAAGTACAAATATGAAGTAAAGATCATGAACGTAGAGGCAATTTTGGGCAAAAAAGCATGTATATTCTTCGGCTCTAACGGCCGGACATTACAAGAACTAGAATGGGAAAGTACGAATTACATTATACAAAGAAAGGGGACCCTGGTCGGCTGCCGCCCTTGTTCAGCTCCTCCTCCTCTTCTTCAGGCTCGGGGGTCGGCGGCTCTGGAATCTCCCCCCTGGCCTTGGCCTCCTCCCGGCGCTGATCCCTCCTCAATTTCCCTAGCGCCTGGATTAGGAGATCGTCATCCGCGTTTGCCGCCAAGTCAAAATCGGGCCCCAGCAGCTTGGCGAATGTGGGGAGGGTGGCCTTTACCCCTTCATTGTAGCCGGCGGCGAAGGTACTGTCGCCGACCTCATATAGGAACTTGCGGGACAGGGGAGAGCCCTCAAGGATCCGGACGCCGCGGGCCAGGCGCTGGCGGGGCGGTATCTTCTCCAGAGCTGCGGCGAACAAGTCGGCGAAGACCCCGGCGCAGTAGTCTTTGGCAGAGTCCATGAACTCCCCAGTGTTCCGATAGCCGGAGGTATCAACCAGCCACTCCGGACTGGCATCCCTTGCAACAGGGTGCACCGGGACAAGCTTGAAGCCAGCTTTCTCAAGGCTGACCAGCTGCTGGCGGGATTCTGCCCGCAGAGCGGCGATCTCCTTCTCCTTGGCCGCAGCCTCCGCCTCAGCTCGACGAGCGGCCTCCCGGGCCGTAGCAACGGCCGCATCAGCCTTGGCCTTGACCTCCTTCAGATCGGCCTCCCTGGCAGCTTCAGCTTGAAGGACTAGAAGCCCAGACTGGGGAACAGAAGGAAAAATAAGAACAATGGTTAGAAGACGAACGTCAGGAGAAAGATGTAATCGGATCTGGCAAAGAAGGGATACCTGAAGAGCGGCGGCCAGGGCAGCACTGGTCGCCTCGGACGACGAACGGCGGGGCAGCTCGAGACCGGCCTTGAGGGCCATCTCCCTCCAAAGCTCTTCCGCCGGGCGGCTCAAAGGCAGGGACCCGGCATCTTCAAGCAGGGGGCCAGTGGAGCCTGCCTCGCGGCCCCTCTTCTGTTTCTTCTCGGGGACCTTCTCTGTCCCCTTCTGAGGAGCCGTCTTCGTGGGGACGACCGGCGGTGGAAGGGCAAGCTTCGAGAGTAGGGGCCCCGGAACCCTGAGCCAGCATGGTGGCGATTAAATGCTGCTCACCCTCAGCAGTTCGCCGGGCAGCATCAGAAGCCGAGGAGTTAGAATCCGAGGCGGGGGCATTCTTGGCTTTCGCCATCGCGGCTTTAGCCGCAGCCGCCTTGGCCTTCCTGGTTTTTAGACACTCAGCGTGATTCATCTGGGCTCGGTCTGGTGGAGAACCTGCAAGGAACAGTAAAGGGTTAAAAGATGAGCGGGGAATATAACAAGACACTCACCTCGGACAGGACCGCCCGGTGCCCCGAGACGAGCGTCGAAGGGTGGAAAAAGTCCAGGAGCACGGGCGGTACCTATGCCTGCCCCGGAGAGTGCCTCGAAGGTCAGGTATCCGGCTATAGGGCAGACGCCGCCCTCCAACACCTTCTCCACATCCCAAAGTAGATCGTCGGTCGGTTCCGGTGACTCAATCTTTGGGGGATAACCATTCCACCGAACCGGGAGGGGAGGCCCATCGTATCTAAGGAAGAAGAAGCAGTTCTTCCAGTCGTGGATAGACGAAGGGTAGTTCTTGAACAGCTTCCTTCCTGGACGTGCGGCCACGCTCAGATAACCGTCGGAGTTCTGGGGAGTGATGCGGTAGAAGTAGTGGAAAAGCTCCAGAGTGGCAGTGGCTCCCGCCAGTTTGCAGCGCACCAGAAAGGCAGATATGAACCTATAAGAATTTGGCATGAACTGCGCCGGGGCCACCTGGAAGCAGTGGAAGAATTCCACATAGAACGGATGGAGCGGGAACCGCAGCCCGGCTTCAACGGAATCCAAGTGGAGCATGATCATCCCCGGACGTCTCCTCATCACATGCTCAGCGCCTCTCACGCTCTAGATGAACGGCGGGGGGAAGAAAGTACGGATTTTGTTGAGGGCCACGCGGGAGAGGACTTGGTCGTGGTCAAGGGCGCTCCTGATCGGGCAGATGTGGCGCTCCATATCCGTAGGGATGCCCAGATCATACACCTCCATATCGGAACCGGATTCGGCCTCCTCTCCAGAATCGTAATCAGCGGGACGCTCGTTCAGGGGGACTGCGTCAATAACATCTATTGCCCCGTCAGCATTCCCATCCCCGGCGTCGCTCCCACTACTTTGAGAAGCATCATCCGGCTCACCATCAGCCCGGATGGTCCCCTACCGTCGTGGCCGAACCAGAGGTCCCGGAAATACTGGCCTTTCCGGGGGAGCGCGCACTCACGTTGTCCGAAGAGGAGCCCGAGGAGGAACCCGACGAACCGGAATCAGAACTTGACGAAATCTCCATCGAAGTCATTCCGGCTAGGAATCAGAACAAAGAGAAGAAGCAGAGGGGGGAAATTACCTTACAAGGGGGTTAGCCGAATTCGGAAGCGGGGAAGAAGACTTGGAGAGCTACGGAAAGTCGAAAGCAAGAGAGCAGAAATTGGGAACCCTAATTCAGAGGGAAAACCCGGAATTTATAGGAAAAACACCGATGGGGAAACCAACGAGGGGCTGACACGTGGCAAGGAGCGTTTTCCGGCTCACGCGCTGTGTGTGGGGCGAAAGCGTAATGATGACATTTCCTCGGGAAATGCTCCGCCGCTACAACAGCCGTCACCTCGTTTCCTGAACCGTCGACAGATGTTAGGCACCATGACCACGAACGTACGCTTCCACCGGATGCAATAAACACAAGTATCAAGACACGAACGTCCACGTCGAGGGGGTTTATACTTCCTTATGTCCTGCGCATGCTCAGAACATCAGAAGTGGGGGACTTGTGTTGGGTTAAGGGCCCAAGCCGAGGTCCGGCCCACTAACCCATTTTGCCAGATGGACGTCCAGTTAGAACACTAGGCCGGCCCACAGACCCATGTTCCCTGAGGATGGACGAACGTCTGGGGTTGGGGGTTCAGGCCCAGCGGGTCCTCCCGACGAACGTCAATGTAAGGATAAGGAGCAAGGCCGCGGGCCACTAGGGATGACGACGAACGTCCCCATGACAAGCCTATGGTCATCGGAGGAGACCCAGTCCACATGGTGAGTATCTATCAAGGCCAGGAGACGAACAGCCGGTATCTCCTGAGGGTCACTTGGGGGGATCCAGCTCACTTCCCGGGTGGACGAACGTCCCCACTGATTAGGCGGGAAGCCTAGATTCTGGCGGGAAGTGCATTTAATGCTGGAGATTTGGTAGTTGGGGCACCAGCGGTCCACAGGCTGCCACGTCAGCGCAGCCACCTGCTCATTGGTGGGTATAAATAGAAGCATTTATTTCATTGTAAAGGGTTGGCAACTTTCTATTCTTAGCACTCTAGCTATAGTATTCTTACTCGCAGCACTTCTACTGCCTTGTAAGACGAACGGCCGACGTGCCTTTTTTAGCAAGTAGATTGTACTTAGGGGAGTTATTACGAAGTTAATAATACCTACTTACATTGCCTGCTATTTCCTCTTGTTTCCTGATCCGTCTGAAGGTTGTTGGGCTAGATATCCATACACTCACTCCACTCGAAATCTTTGGGCTTACGTGTTGGGCCTGAGGGTTGAAGGAATAAACCTCAACAAAACAGTTTAACAAAAATTGCTTTTATTAAAACAGATTAATAAACACTGGTTCACAAAATATTATTGAAAACCTCTGAAATAAAATAGAAAATATTGATTATAACAAAACAGTTTAATAAAAACTGTTTTTTATTAAACTGTTTTGTTGGGTTAAGGGCCCAAGCCGAGGTCCGGCCCACTAACCCATTTTGCTAGACGAACGTCCAGTAAGGACACTAGGCCAACCCACGGGCCCATGTTCCCTGAGGATGGACGAACGTCTGGTGTTGGGGGACTCAGGCCCAGCAGCTCATCCCGACGAACGTATATGCAGGGACAAGGAGCAGAACCACGGGCCACCAGGGATGGCGACGAACGTCCCCAGGACAAGCCTGTAGTCATCGGGGGAACCCAGTCCGCATGATGAATACCATTCAAGGCCAGGAGACGAACAGCCGATATCTCTCAAGGGTACACTTGGAGCAATCCAACTCACTTCCCGGGTGGATGAACGTCCCCACTAATCCGGCGGGAAACCTAGATTCTGGCGGGAAGTGCATTTAATGCTAAAGATTTGGTAGTTGGGACACCAGCGGTCCACAGGCTGCCACGTCACTACAGCCACCTGCCCATTGGCGGGTATAAATAAAAGCATTTATTTCATTGTAAAGGGTTGGCAACTTTCTATTCTTAGCACCCTAGCTATAGCATTCTATTCGCAGCACTTCTACTGCCTTGTAAGACGAACGGCCGACGGAGCCTTAGCAAAAAGTGTTGTATTAGGGAGTTATTAAGAGATAATAATACCTAATCACTTATTTGCTACTTTATTGTCCTTGATCCTTATCATCTGTTTGTTGGGCTAGCTACTCAAACGCACTCCACTCGAAATCTTTGGGCTTACGTGTTGGGCCTGAAGGTTGAAGGAATAAACCTCAACACTGGCGCCGTCTGTGGGAAACTGAACTAAAAGTTTCCGAAAAACTCTCCCAAACAGCTACTAAATCTACCCCAAGCAAGCACGATGACAAGGAACAACCGCCAACGCGATCTCTCCGAGCAGTTGTCCCGCGGACGAAGCAACCGCGGGCAAACCACGGAATACTCCGAGACGTTGGGGACGACTGGGGGTGAGGGTGGTCTCACAAATCTCATCCCCCACGAAGCCAGGCAGGACCCTCGACTCATGAGGGAACTGGCGGAAACAATGCGCCGAATGGCGGACGAACAGGAGGCGAATGAAGAGGTGTATTCAGCCAACACCATCTGGACGCCCATATCGCCTGTCCGCCGCATGCAGACCCTGGATGAGACAGCGGAATCTGCCGAGCGCCGGACACCCATCCACATGAGGTTGGGTCAGAATCCGTCTTCCCATGGAGCTGGGGGGCACACCAGCGCCAGCACCCCCCGCTATGGGTGGCAAGACGATCACCGGGGGCGCACGCCGGATGTCCCCTCCGAACAGCGGGGCACCATCATTACCCCCGCCGCCAGTAATATTGGACGACGTTTCCAAAGGCATGGCGCCCATATCACACGAAGGCAACCCGACGCGGTTGCCCCACGAAGGAACATTGCGCTCGAGGCCGCCCCTCCTGTGTCCCCCGGAAGGGCCGCACAGGAGGCCCGGCTAGAGGCAATGGAGCGGCGATTAGCCGAAATGGACAGACGGGCGGAGGCCGCCCCAGCCACGCCGCGTTTCTCCCTCACTTCACCCTTCACCCCGAGGGTGATGAATGCGGAAATTCCGCGCGACTGCAGACCCCCCCCAGGGGATAATATACAACGGGACCGGAGATCCTAAGGCCCACCTGATCAGCTTCCAGGGGAACCTCTCTATGCTAGGGGCATCTGATGAGGCCATCTGCCGGCTCTTCTTCAGCACCCTGAGAGGTCCGGCGCAAGAATGGTTCGGGCAGCTGAGGCCCGGGTCTATTGATAATTACGAACAGCTGTCCCAGCAGTTCATGGCACAATTCGCTGCCAGCACCACCCCCAAGAAGAGCTTCACATCGCTCGCAAGTGTGAAGCAGGGGAAGGACGAACCTCTGGCCCAATTCCTGGTCAGGTGGAGAGATGAGGTGCTTCAGGTGGATGACCTGGACGAGCGGCTGGGAGCGAACATGTTCACCAGCGCTCTAGCAACGGGGGACCTATACCGGGACCTTCGGAGGAACCCCAGCACCAGCTATACCGAGGTGCTGGCTCGGGCGCAGAAGTACGCCTCCATTGAGGAGGAGATCAGATTAAGGGACGGCGCGCCTGCCGCCCCCTCCCGTAAATTGGCGGATAGGCTCGGTCCCGGAGGCGGGCCATCCCCCCCAAGCAAAAAGAAGAAGACGGACGGCGGCATGGTTCCGTGGAAGGCTCATCCGGAGGCCAGCCGCGCACAGCCCGGAGGGATACCACGTCCCTCTGGCCTACCCCGTCAGTCAAATTTTTGACGCAATCAAAGACAAGGGCATCTTAAGGGAGCCCCAAGACAAGAAGGCACTTATGGGTCAGGATGAGACCGCATATTGTGAATACCACCAGAGGGTCGGCCACCTCACCGATAACTGCAGACAGCTGAGAACGGCCATCGACGAGCTGATCCGGCAAGGCTACCTGGGCGAGTTCACCCAGCTGTTAAAAAAGAATAGCCCGAGGCAGCCGAACCCGAGATCACGGTCATGGCGCCGCGACGATCAGCGCGAGGCGGAACCTAAGGACGTAGACTATCGGAGTGCTGATAAACGTCCGGAGGGGTCCCTCGGCCCGAACGGCGGAAAGAAGAAATTGGAGATCAAAGTGATCTTCGGGGGCGCCGAGACTGGGGACACGCCTGCGGAACGGAAAAAGTTTGAAAGGTCCCTCTATGTGGGCTCCGTATCAGCACCCCCCGCTAAAAAGAACAAGGTAGAGGCCATCACCTTTGGACCGGCCGACCTACCAATGTCGCCGGCCCCCCACAGGGACGAGCTGGTGATCAGCATGGATGTCAACAATGCGATCGTCCGACGCGTCCTTGTGGATACGGGCAGCAGCGTGAACGTCCTCTACTGGGAGGCATTCGAAGGGATGAAGCTAAGGAAGGATCAGCTGGCCCCTCTACGTACCCCTCTTTCCGGCTTCACAGGGGACTGCATCGATGCGGAGGGTACCATCGGCCTCCCTGTCGAGATCGGGGATGGACCTCACACCACCCGCATCCGGATGACGTTCGTCGTGGTCCGCCTAAAATGTGCTCACAACGCAATTTTAGGCCGGCCCGGCTTGGAGGATCTGGAGGCCATCTGCTCCGTGCGGCACTCATGCATCAAATTCCCCACCGAGACAGGAGTGGGGGTCGCCCGCACGGATCCACACATGGCCAGGGCCTGCTACACCAAGGCCATGGAGAGGTTCAGAGAGCGGGAAGCCCGGGTCAACAGCATCACTGAGAAAGCCAGGCAAGCTGACTTCGACGCTCGTCTGGAACCGGCTGCACTGCTCGAGGAGGTGGAGCTGGATGAACCTTCGGACAGAAAAGTGTCCATCGGCGCCGACCTCGAACCTGAGATCAAGGAAGGGGTCATAGCTGTCCTCCGGAAGTTCAAAATCCTATTTGCCAGAGGGCCGGAGGACATGCCCGGAATAGACCCCAACCTCATCTGCCACAGACTCGCCGTACGGCCGGATGCCAAGCCCATACAGCAGAAGAAGAGATACATGGCAGCCGAACGGCGAGAGTTCATCAAAAAAGAGGCGGCTACGCTCCTCAACATCAAGCACATCCGGCCGGTCATTCACGTGGAGTGGTTGGCCAACGTGGTGCTAGCCCCAAAGGGCGACACGTGGCGGATGTGCGTCGACTACTCGGACCTCAACAAGGCCTGCCCGATGGATCCATATCCAGTGCCAAGGATCGACTTGCTCGTAGATGAAACGGCGGGCTGCGAGCTGCTCAGCTTCATGGATGCATTCAGAGGCTACCACCAGGTCTTTATGCATCCTGATGATGCAGAAAAAACGGCGTTCGTCACGGCGGAGGGCGTGTACTGTTATGTGGTCATGCCGTTCGGCCTGAGGAACGCCATGGCCACCTTCCAGAGAATGATCGGGATGTTGTTTAAAGACGTACTAGGGAAAACCATGGAGGCCTACGTGGATGACATCCTGATCAAGAGCCAGAAGAGGGAGGACCACGTCCGGGATATGGAGAGGATTTTCACCATCATGGAGGAGGCTAGCATGAGGCTAAACCCAAAGAAGTGCGCTTTCGCCGTCAAGGGCGGCAAGTTCCTCGGCTACATGATGAGTGAGCGGGGAATCGAGCCTAACCCAGAGAAGGTAAAGGCAATAGTTGACATGGAGGCCCCAAAGAACCTGAAGGACGTGCAGCGCCTCACCGGGAGACTGGCAGCCCTGAGCCGATTCATGTCGAAACTAGCAGATAAGGCCATTCCTTTCTTTCAGATCATGAAGAAGGCAAATCCCTTTGAGTGGACCCCAGAATGCCAAGCCGCCTTCGAGGAGTTCAAAATATACCTCTCTTCTCCGCTCGTCCTCACCAAGGCGGACCCCGGGGAACAACTATACATGTACTTGGCAGTGGCAGACTTGGCTGTGAGTGCTGTGCTACTCAAGGAGGCGGAGGGCGTTCAGCGACCAATCTATTTCGTGAGCAAGGCGCTGAATGGTCCAGAGACCAGATACACACTGATGGAGAAGACGATCCTCGCCTTGATAGCATCTATCAAACGCCTGGCCCCGTACTTCCAGGCACACCCAGTGATCGTATACACGACACAGCCTCTCGCCACGATCCTCCGGAACCCCATGGCCAGCGGGAGGATAACCAAATGGTCCCTGATGATCGGCCAATACAACATTGAGTTCAAACCAAGGCCGACGATCAAGGGACAGACGCTGGCAGACTTCATTGCCGAATGCACTGCGCGCACCGAGGACGATCCCCAAGGCGACAATGATTTCAACAACTGGTGGGAAATGTACACTGATGGGGCCTCGAGTGCAAAGGGTTGTGGCGGGGGAGCAGTGATTACCTCACCTGAAGGTTTCAAAGCCTACTACTCCATGAAGTTTGAATTCAAAGTCACCAATAACGAGGCTGAATACGAGGCACTGATTGCGGGACTGAAGTGTGCAAAGGCACTCGGCGCAGCTCGTCTCAAGGTGAGGATGGACAGTCAACTGGTGGTAACCCAGATGAATGGGACGGCCGAAACCAGGGAAGAAAGGATGAAGATCTACAAGGAGCTCGCGGAGGAACAAACCGCGCAGTTCGAACAGGTGATAATTGAGCAGGTATCGCGGGTGGAGAACGCCGAGGCTGATATATTATCCAAGCTAGGCAATCCCCCAAGCGACGACCCCACAACGAGCATCCCCCGGCACATCAAGGGCTTCGTCAGGCAGGAGACGCTCCTAACACCGGCGACGGACGTCATCCGGGTAGAAGCCATCTCCATCGCCGAACCTAATTGGTCGAAGGAAATCGCAGACTACCTCAGGGATGGGACGCTCCCCGAGCCTGAGGATGATGGCAGCACCGGACGAGCAGCATGGATAAAGAGGAGGGCCCCCAACTTCGAGCTCATTGATGGGCAGCTCTACAAGAAGACGTTCGGAGGGCCATACTTGAGGTGCCTCCCACCGAGCTTGGCAGCGGCCGTCATTGAGGAGATACATGAAGGCATCTGTTCCAGTCACCAGGGCCCTCGTACTTTGGCTCGGAAGATCATCTTGCAGGGGTATTACTGGCCGACCATCCAGCAGGACTGCTTCAACCACACTCGGAGGTGTGCAGTATGTCAGCAATATGCCCCCGTCCCCGGTCGACCGGCAAGCTTCTACACTCCGATGACCGTCGCACTACCCTTCGCCAGGTGGGGCATGGATCTACTGGGCCCCCTCCCGACGACGACCGGCGGAAGAAAGTTTGTCATTGTGGCAATTGACTACTTTACGAAGTGGGTAGAGGCTGAGCCGCTGGCCTCCATCACCGAATATCAATGTCAGAGGTTCCTCTGGCAGAATGTTATATGCCGCTTTGGGATTCCAGAACAGGTCATCACCGACAATGGCCGGCAGTTCGTCGGCAGAGGATTTGAGGCATACCTGGCGAAGTGGGGTATCAGGCACTCCAAGGCCTCGGTGGCCTACCCACAGGCCAACGGCCAGGTGGAAAACATGAACAGGACCATCATGGATGGAATTAAAAAGAAATTGGAAGATTACGCATCCACCTGGCCGGAGCAGCTCAATTACGTGCTCTGGACGTACAGAACAACCCCACGGACGGCAACCGGCGAGACACCTTTTGCTCTGACGTACGGATTCCAGGCCAAAGTACCAACAGAGGTGCTAGTGCCCACGCATCGCACGAAACACTTCCAACCGAAAGACAACGAGGCAAACCTACGGGCGGAGCTCCATTTCATTGAGGAGCGAAGGGACCTAGCAGCTCGCCGCATGGAGGAATATCACCGAGCCACCCAAAGATACTTCAACAAGGCGGTGAAGATCCGCGAAATTGAAGCAGGGGACCTCGTACTCAGAAAAAGGGAGAAAAGCAGGCCGCTCGAAGGAGGCAAAATGGCCAAAAACTGGGAGGGACCGTACAGGGTCATGAGAAGATACAACCAGGGGACGTTCCTTCTCCACACATTGGAGGGGAACCACGCTGGAATTTGGAATGTCGAACACTTGAAGAAGTTCTACCAATAATTAGAGATAGATCGTTGTAATATTTTGGTCGAAGTACCATGTAACACCACCGATCGTCATCTCTATATTAAAAGGATTATTTCTGTTCTTCACTTCCTACAGGGAGATTAAAAGCCGAAGTGCTGTTGAAATGATTTCCTCCTCAAAAAAAAAAAAAAAAAAAAAAAAAAAAAAAAAAAAAAAAAAAAGAGGAGAAGGGGAGAAAGAAGCTCCTAGGAGAGAGGGAGTCTTGACGAGGTATGCCTGATCTTCCTTCACCACGTGACGAACGTCTCCCGACGCGGAGGTCAGTAGGAACGTGGGGGGGGCTGGACGTACCAAAGGGAACCTCGGCAGGATAAACCAGTTCCCCCATGGCCCGTAGGCCGGTGAACACCTTTCTGCCGAAGCAGAAGGTTAGTAGGGCCACGGATATGGGGCGACGAAGCAGGGAATCCCGACGTGGATAAACCAGTGACCTCCTTGCGATCGTTGGATGACCGAACGTCTTCTTCAAGGAAAGAAGATTAGTAGGACCACGACAAGGACGAACGAAGCCTAGTTCTTCCCCCTGATGAGCGCATGACGAAAGCCTTCTGCGAAGCCAGAAGACTAGTAGTTCGCGGCTGGGGACGAACGGAGATAGGGAATCCCGACGTGGATAAACCTGCTCTTTCTCGAGGCGGGGATGGCGAACGTCTCCTACGAAACCAGGAGACAAGTACCCACGAAGCTAGAGAAGGACAAAGACTGATGAAAAGACTCCAAAAAAAAAAAAAAAAAAAAAAAAAAAAAAAAAAAAAAAGAGAGATACGGAGACATGGAGCAAATAATGATTTTTATTCTTCGGTACTGATGACCGGAAAGTACAATGTATGATGTAAATTACAGTGTAAATAATTGTGAGGTACAGACTATGAGCGGAGAATTAAGTTTGGCCGGCGTCAGGAGTTGGGGCCGTAAAGGGGACCTGCTTGGTTTTTTCCCTGGCCTCAGCTTCTTCGCGCTCCTTACGCTCCCTCAGCAGTTCGAGGGCCCCTTTATGGGCGTCCACCATCAGGGAATCGAAGCCAGCTGCCGCAGGATCAAAAGGAGCCCCAAAGTGACGCTCAAAGGCAGGAAGGTTCTCTGCCACAAGGCCGACCATACCCTTGAGATAAGTATCGTCGGCGAGATCATCAAGGAAACGCTCCCCAGTGGGGGTGGCCTGAAGCAGCTTGATACCATCTAGATAAGGGTCCGGGCAGGTGGCCAAGAACTCGCCGACGAACCTCGGAAGGAACTTCCTGGCCATGGTCTGGATGGCACCGGTGTAGGCTTTGGACTTCTGGAACTCGATGGAACCGGACTCCTTGATCTTCGAAACATCGGCTTCATAGATGGGGACATGATTATCCACACCCGTACGGCGGATCCCCACCTTAGCCTGTTCCACAGCCCACAGCCGGCTGCGAAGATCTACAAGCTCGGCCTCCTGCTTCCGAAGAAGTTCCTTCTGAGAAGCGCTCTCCTGGACGAGCTTATCATAGGCGTCAGCCTTCTCTTGGAGCGTCCCAGCCCTGCCCTTGGCATTCTTCAGAAGGGCGTCGCATTCAGCCCGCACCCGGGCCATTTCCCTGCCTTGATTCTCAAAGGCCGTCCGAGCCCGGTGGAAATATAACCCGGCCTTGTCAAGAGTGCTTTGCCCACACTCCAGGAGATCTTCAGGAGCTTCCTGGGCGGCGAAATCCTGGGGGACCTTGAGGTTAAGGCCACACCAGATTGAGGATGCGGTCTGGCCGAAGAGCATCATCGACTCCTTACGAGGGCCAACCCCCGAGAATTCGATAAGGCCAAGGGAGGACCCGTTGGTTTCTGGGGGCGAAGGGGGACGAGCATCGTCAGAACCCTTGGAAGCAGGGACATCTTCATCCCTAAGTCGACGGACCTCAGAATTGGCCGGAGGGGAAACAAGGGGCTTGTTCCGGGAGGAGGGCCTCCGCTTCAGGGGACTCCCCGGCTCACCGTCGGAGTCATCAGCCACTATGATGGCTTTGGAGGCGGTACCATCAATGCGGAGCCTCTTCGAAGCCCCGTCCTCTGGTGCGTCATCTGATCGCCTCCTGCTCGTCCGAGGCTCAATTTTGGGAACGAGCGGCTTCCTGCCCTTGTCCTCATGCCTGTTGTCGCGGCCATGGGCATGCGAAGTAATATGATTGCGCCCCATGGATGATATAGTTGGGAATACTCCTGCAGGAAGAAAATCAAGACGTTCAGAATCGTAACAACTAGAAGATGACAGGACAATGCAAGTACAAATAGACGCACCTAGCCCGGCCCGGGCCTTGAAAGGCTCGGCCACCAGCGACCGGAGGTTCTGAACGCCAAGACCAGCTATGCGCTTGGCATAGCCGAGCTCCTCATCCGTCATGGGCGGCGGGATGGACTTCACCGGGTAGGCGTTCCACCTATCGGAGAATGGCATCGGGGAGCCCACGTCGGCAAGGAAGAACCGCTCCTCCCAGCCGTCCGGATTCCCGGCGTTGTTAGAAAATAGGACCATGGACGGACGCGCGATCAGGGTTAAATACCCCGTACGTCCGAAAGGAGATAGCCGGAAGAAATGTTGCAGCAGGTCCACGGTGGGGGTCACGTCAACGCTGTGACATCTGATTATAAAACCCGCGATGATCCTATAAGCAGCGGGGACGAACTGAGCGGGTGTCACCCGGAGGCCCCTAAAAAGCTCTATGTGGAAGCTGTGGAGGGGAAACAGGAGGCCGGCTATGACAGAGTCCAAGTGGACCACCACGTAGCCGGGCAAATGGCGCATTGGGTTGCGCAGAATCCGATCGTCATAACCCCTTGGGGGAAGGAACCATTGGCTTATCAACCGACGATCGGCGTTCAAGAGACGCTGGCGCTGACGACGGACGCAAGAGAAATTCAGGTGATGACGGGGAGGCCATGGTGGCATACCCCGCTCATAGAACTCTAGGTCGTCACCAGAGGAGCACCCATCGTCGAACCTATCAATAGGTTGGGACCCTGATATGGACAGAGACATGACGACGTTCGGTACCTACGAGTGCTGAGGTCGGGAGCGATACCAAAGAAAGCTAGAAAGAGGAAATGATTGCGCAGCACAAGAGCTAGAGATGGAGCAAATGGAGGATTCGCAAGGACTTGGGTACTTATAGGCAGCACCGCCGGGTTGCGCCAGTCACGGTGGAACACGTGGCACCCGGATACCGGTACCAACCGCGGTATTAAAGGCTCCTCGATGTTAGCACCTCACGGTCGCTGCGAAGAAACCCGGTTTGATGCCACGAACGTCCCCCGAAGGGGGCAACAGGGAGCATACATACGAGCCACGATTACGCACGTAGACATGAGCACCCCGTGATCCACGTCAGACGCACTTCCGGAAAGGATGGCTGGCCTAGACGCCGGCGTAAAAGGTCACGCTATCCCAGAAGCGACGAGCTCCTCCGTCGAGGCATAATTCGGAGAGGCGCATTCATATCTACACACCTGGTCAACAGACGAACGTCACCCCATCAAATTTGAGTTAGGCACACACTACTCGGATGATTACGCCAGTGGCCACAGGAGGAGCATCTTCGCCAACTCTAATCCGGGAATTTACGGCCGTAATCCGCACGTATGGAGGAGCGGTTACATAGATGGTGCGCCCAAGTATACGCTCGTACCCCGAAAGAATACGGTTGCATCCCCGCACATCTTCCTCCCGACGAACGGCGTCGGGGATGGTCCACATAGGTGGTGATCTCAGGCACACGTTCGTATCCCGAAAGATTGGGATGCATTGGCGAGTTGCGGGAATGAACGTCCCCAAGGAAAACGAAAAGTCAACAACGAAGGAAGTAAAAGGAATTCATGAATGTAGAAATAATGATGAGGCAAAAAGAGTTGTATATTCTTCGGCTCTACTGGCCGGATAAGTACAGGATCAAAACAAAGGGACTACGAACTACATTACACAAAATTTGGAGACAAAGGCCGGGACCCCCCAGGGATGTTTTCTTCTTCCTCCTCGGGCTCGGGCTCGGGGGACGGGGGCTCCGGGACCTCCCCTCTGGCTCTGGCCTCCTCCCGCCGGGCGTCTCTTTTCAACTTGCCCACCACTCGGATCAGCTCCGGATCTGAGGCATGCTCGGCCAGATCAAAATTGGGCCCCTGAAGAGCGGCGAAGACCGGCAGCGTGGCCTTTACCCCCTCGTTGTAGCCAATGACGAAGGAGCTATCCCCAACGTCATACAAGAACTTCTCGGCCAGGGGCGCACTCTCCAGGATGCGGACCCCGAATTTGAGGCGGTCCTTGGGCGCCTGCTTTTGCAGCTCGGCAGCGAAGACATCACCAAAGGCGCCCCCAAGGTACCTCTGGGCGGCAATCATGAAGGCCCCGGAGTTGTGGTACCCAGAATCGTCGACGAGCCATTCAGGGGTTTCGTCCTTGGGGGCAGGGAGAGCTGGGACGAGCTTGAACCCGGCCTTCTCCAGAACCGCGAGCTTCGCGGTGGACTCGCGGGCTACCCTTAGGGCGGCCTGCAGCTCTTTTTCCTTGGCCGCCAGCTCTTTCTCTTGGAGACGAGCGGCCTCCCTCGCCTTCTTCAAGGCCGCATCTGCCCTATTTTTGGCCTGAAGGGCATCAGCATCCCGGGCAGCCTCGGCCTGCAGGGTAGAAAGCCCAACCTACAAAAGAAACACAGAGGATGAGACTTCAAATCAACGGAATATAGGAAGCTACCGTTCATCCAAGGGCGAGTCTCACCTGAAGAGCGGCGGCCAGAACCGCGTTGGAGGCCTCTGAAGACGTCCGGGGGGGCATGTCCACGCCAACCAGAGAGGCAATTTCCTGCCAGACGTCATGGGCCGGGCGCCCAAGGGAAGGAAGGATCAGCCCCTGCTCTTCGGGGGCCGAGGAGGAAGCTCCCCGAGGCCTCTTGGGCTTCTTGTCCTGCGCCTTCTCCCCGTCATGCGGATGAACGGCCTGCAGGGGCGCCACAACCTCAGGGACGACCGGATTGAGGACGGGGGCCTGGGACCCCTGTGCCATCACCGTGGCAATGAGATGCTGTTCCGCCTCCACCGTGCGACGATCGGCCTGGGAGGCGGAGGAGTTAGAGTCTGCTGCTTGGGCGGCCTTGGCCTTAGCAAGGGCAGCTTCGGCCGCGGCCCCCTTCCCCTTCCGATTCTTGAGGAGCTTCTCGTGATTCATTTGCTCCTGAGTTGGGGGAAGACCTGAAAGAGACAAGGGAAAAGGATTAGATGGACGAACAGCTGGAAGAACTCACCTCGGAGGAGAGGACCGCCCAATACCCCGAGACGAGCGTAGAAGGGGAGATGTCCAAGAGCATGGGCGGTACCTATTCCTGCCGCGGCGAGCGCCTCAAAGGTCAAGAAATCATCTAAGGGCCGGATGCCGCCCGTCGAGATCTTTCTGATGTCCTCCTCTAGGTCATTGGTTAGCTCCGGGGATCCTATCTTGGGCGGATAGCCGTTCCAACGCAATGGTAGACGAGCATCCGCGTACCGCACGAAGAAGAACCGGTTCTTCCAATCATGGATGGAACTCGGTGCTCCGCTGAACAGCCTCCGTTTTGGACGAGCTGCAATGCTCAGGAAACCGTCAGAATTTTGGGGAGTGAGCCGGTAGAAGTAATGGAACAAGTCCAAGGTGGCGGTGACCCCACTGTCCCTGCAGCGGACTAGGAAGGCGGAGACGAACCGATAGGAGTTCGGCATGAGCTGTGCGGGGGCTATCTGATAACAACAGAAGAATTCCACGAAGAACGGATGAAGAGGGAAGCGCAGCCCAGCCTCGATGGAGTCCAGAAGCACCATAACCATCCCTGGGCGTCTCCTCATCACGTGGGTCGCACCGCGCAGGCTGTATACGGACGGAGGGGGGAAGAACACCTTTAATTTGTTGAGGGCCACCGGCGAGAAGATCTGTTCATGACACAGGACGTTCTTGATCGGGCACAGATGCCTCTCCACGTCTATCTTCAGCCCAAGATCGAATATCTCAATGTCGGAGCCGTCCTGGGCTTCAACCCCAGAATCATACCCATCTGGACGCTCGTCCTCACCGGCGGACTCCTGTTCCCCGGCATCAGTTACAGGGTCCACCACATCGAGGGCCATATTCCCTGGCTCCCTCAAGTCGGCACCTTCTTCACCAGGAACCACCACAGCAACCACATCTTGGGCATCCCCGGCCTGGACCGTTCCCACGGTAGAGGCTGAACCGGAACTCCCGGAAGTGCTAGTCTCACCCGAAGAGCGTGAACCGGAGTCAGAGGAGGAGCCCGAAGAAGAACCCGATGAACCCGAACCAGAACTCGATGAGATCTCCATCGAAACCATCTCGACAAGAATTCAAGACAAGGAAAGAGGCAGGGGGTGGAAATTACCTTAGCAAGGAGTTAGCCGAGCTTGGATTCAGGAAACTTGAAGAGCTGCAGAAAACCGAGAAGCAAGAAAGCAGAAATTGGGAACCCTAATTCAGAGGGAAAACCCAGCATTTATAGGAGAAACACCGATGAAGAAACGAATGAGGGGCTGACACGTGGCAAGGAGCGTATTCCGGCCCACGCGCTGTGCGTGGGATGGGAACGTAATGATGACACTTCCTCGGGAAAATGCGCCGCCGCAACATCAGCCGTCACCTCGTTTCCTGAACCGTCAACGGCTGTCAAGCACCATGACCACGAACGTACGCTTCCACCAGGTGCAATAAACGCCAGTACCGAGATACGGACGTCCACTTCGGGGAGGTTCATACTTCCTTATGTCCTGCGCATGCTCAGAACATCAGAAGTGGGGGACTTGTGTTGGGTTAAGGGCCCAAGCCGAGGTCCGGCCCACTAACCCATTTTGCTAGACGAACGTCCAGTAAGGACACTAGGCCAACCCACGGGCCCATGTTCCCTGAGGATGGACGAACGTCTGGTGTTGGGGGACTCAGGCCCAGCAGCTCATCCCGACGAACGTATATGCAGGGACAAGGAGCAGAACCACGGGCCACCAGGGATGGCGACGAACGTCCCCAGGACAAGCCTGTAGTCATCGGGGGAACCCAGTCCGCATGATGAATACCATTCAAGGCCAGGAGACGAACAGCCGATATCTCTCAAGGGTACACTTGGAGCAATCCAACTCACTTCCCGGGTGGATGAACGTCCCCACTAATCCGGCGGGAAACCTAGATTCTGGCGGGAAGTGCATTTAATGCTAAAGATTTGGTAGTTGGGACACCAGCGGTCCACAGGCTGCCACGTCACTACAGCCACCTGCCCATTGGCGGGTATAAATAAAAGCATTTATTTCATTGTAAAGGGTTGGCAACTTTCTATTCTTAGCACCCTAGCTATAGCATTCTATTCGCAGCACTTCTACTGCCTTGTAAGACGAACGGCCGACGGAGCCTTAGCAAAAAGTGTTGTATTAGGGAGTTATTAAGAGATAATAATACCTAATCACTTATTTGCTACTTTATTGTCCTTGATCCTTATCATCTGTTTGTTGGGCTAGCTACTCAAACGCACTCCACTCGAAATCTTTGGGCTTACGTGTTGGGCCTGAAGGTTGAAGGAATAAACCTCAACATGTTTTATAAAAATTGTTTATTAAACTCCGTTTAATGAAAAAACAGTTTAATAAAAACTGTTTTATATTAAATTGATATAAAAATAAAGTTAAATTAGAGTATGAAAAACTGTTTTTGAAATATTAAACTATTTTTTGAAATGTTATGCTATTTTTTCGAAATTATAACAATTAAAGTGTTTAAAATATGATTTATACTGATTTTTTAAAATGGCATACGAATAAATACAAAAAAAACTGTTTTTAAAGAAATTATAAAATTTGATTTTATATAAAGTATAAAAACTGATTTTTATAAAAAAAAGTATAACAGTTTATATAAACTGTTTTTCATACAAAAAAAAGGATAAAGCTTAAAACAGTTTTTAAGTTGGAAACAGTTTTTAAGTTTAAAACAATTTTTAAGCCTCCAAAACTGTTTTTAAGTTTAGTAAGTTTTGAAATGATTTGTATAACTTCCTTATAAAAACTGATTTTAATACAAAAACTGAATTTTTTAAAGTCTAGGATTTCATTATAAAAATGAATTTTAATGTCCTTATTAAAATGAATTAAAGTTAAAAAATGAATTAAAATGAATTTTATAACTTTCTTATAAAAAGTAAAAAAAAAAACTCATATAGGTGGCAGTCAAGAAGGAGGCAGTCGCGGATGAGGCAGTCGCGGAGGAGGCAGTCGCGGTGGCAACCGAGAAGGCCAATGTGGAGGCAACCGAGAAGAAAACGAGACCGAAGAAGATTATCTATATGATGATTCTAGATATTATCATAATGGTGGCCGGAAGAGCTTGTAAATGATATACATTTTTAATTTAAATTGAACATTGTTTATTTATACTATAATTCTAGTCTGTTTATTATTACTTTTATTCCAGTCTGTTTGTTAAATAAAATGTGTATTCTAGTAGTCTGTTTATTACTTTTATTCTAATCTGTTAACTTTATTCTAATATTTGAAACATATTTTTTAATTTTTTTTAAAACAAAATAAACTTTTTTTAAAAAAACCAAAAAACTTAGTCACGGATATGGTCCGTGACTAAGTTTTTAGTCCGGAATTCTTTTATAAATTTAAATTTTATTTTTTTTATAAAAAAATTTTAGTCACGGATTTATGACCGTGACTAATACGAAATTTCAAAAATTTGAAAATAGGAACCGCGGTTTTTTGAAAATTTTCAAAATTAGAAAACTTAGTCACGGATATTTCCGTGACTAATTTGGTCGCATTTTTCAAAAAAAAAAAAAAATTAGTCACGGACACGTCCGTGACTACAATAAAAAAAATTTAAAAAAATGTAGTCACGGATCTTAGCTGTGACTAAAGTGCCGGAGTAGCTATTCCGGTGACATATTAGTCATGGATCTAGTCCGTGACTAATCCGTGACTACATTTAGTCATGGACTATTTGGAGTGACTAAAGGAGTTAGTCACGGATTTTTTAAACTAAAGTCTGTGACTAAATCCGTTACTACAACCGAATTTTGAATTTTAAACAGTCACGGATTTAGTCACGAACAAATGAGCTTTTGAATTTTTTGATACTCATTTTGTAAATTATGTATGCTCATTTGGTACCGCTTTATGCTCATTTTAAAATGATGCACATATCAAACATATCATATTACATTAGATTCACATATTAAAATTAATTATAAACATAATTTAAGAATTTTTTATAAACAAAATAATAATAAAAAGAAACTGAATTAGAATATATGAAGCAGAGATCACTGATGCTCATTGTTAGGCTCATGATACTCAGAAGAACAGACTCGATGCTCATCCAAATTACATCAATGCTCATATAAAAGAAACCATGAACTTCATCAAAATTACAAAACTACCACCGGTTGTACGGTGCCAGCCGTACAGCCGGTTGTATGGTATACGCATCCTCAGACCATATTTAAAAATGCTCGATTTTGTTTAGATAATACGGATCACTAAAATACACATACAATAATCTCTTTCCGTACCAGATCAGAAAACTCTAGACTTAAAAAACACACGATCAGACTAAAAAATTGCAGTTGAAGTGAAACATCATTAGTAGGGCTGGCAATATCACCCCGCACCCACGGATATCCGGTCAACCCGAACCGAAATTATGGATGAATACCTGAAAAAGTATGGATGGAAAATGAATGACGGGTGGATTGAAAGACGGGTTGGATCGGGTGTGGATGAACACTCATCCAATCCATCACCCGACCCGTCACCCGCTTCATCCACCCACCCGCTAACCCGCATATAAAAATAAATATATATTATATTATATATAATAAATATTTAATAATATATAATAGTTACTATTAACAAATATTGTAGTGAATTAAATATTATTAATAGTATTATTAAATATATTATTAATAATATATCCAATCCAAATATTTTTTATTGGTAGTGAATTAATGATTGTAATATACGTAATTGCCCAAGTTTTTGTTGTTATTATTCAATGAATTTTTAATTTTACGTTTTTGATTATTATAATTTCTATTTATAATTTATTTATTTTGTCTTTCAAGTTAGATCATTTATATGCACCCGTTACTCACCCGATCCACCCGATAACCCGCTCATGATGGATGGGTTGGATGTGGATGTAATTTTTAATGGATGATGGACGGGTGGGTGGAATTTGGAAAATTAACGGGTGAGCGTAGATGAGCCTCAACTCGGTATAAATCTGACCCGCTGTTACCCCTAATCATTAGAGGTGTATTGTACATAAATAAATAGTAGTGATGAATTTTTAAAAGTTCATACATTTTAAAAGTCTATGTGTACTTAGAATATAAATTCTTAAAAGTCTACAAACGTTTGTGAATTCAATTTCAATCATTCTTACAAAATTATGTTGTAGTGTTTTAACTAATGAACACATATATCCATTCTCTAATACTTTTTCTTTCTTGTAGAAAGGGGAAAATGTATGCGGACCAAAAGTCCGCTGCTTTTCTTTATTGCCTTTGTATATATACAAGATGTTGTTTTACAAAGAAGAATTAATTTACAATGGAGAATTCTTCTCCAATCAACACATTAACCCAAATAAAAGCGTGTTTTTTTGTAGTGAACGTAAATAAAACAAGGAAATAAAATATTCCAAATAATGCTACTCTATAAAAGCGTAAGTAAATAATTAAGGCAAATAATAAATAGGAAAAAGTGACAAGAATAATCTCACCTTTCACTTGTGTTTTCATAATAATCCTACCTTTACATAATTCCAAAATAATCTCACTTTTGCACCCCATCTTCTTTCATTGGACCCTGGCCAAGTTTTTTTTACCTTTCTTTGAAAATTTTATATAAATAATCTCACATTTATAAAGATATAATAGAAAAGTGAAGGTGGGATTATTTATATGATTTTCAAAAAGAGAGTAAAAACATGGCCAGGGTCCAATGAAAGAAGATGAGGTGCAAAGGTGGGATTATTCTGAAATTACCTAAAGGTAGGATTATTATGAGAAGATCAACGAAAGATGGGATTATATTTGTCAATTTTTCCTAATAAATATGCTATCAAGAAAGATATACTCCGTATATAATATGACTCAATACTGCCCTCAAGTTGGAGCATGAGGATTCCAAATGCCCAACTAAGATGCTAAATAGGGGATTTTTTGTGCGCCAAGAGAAAAAATGTCCACCAATTATTCAACAGAAGACCTATAATGAGTATAGATAGTGTCGGCCTGGATGTGAACACGAATAAAGTGTCAGTCAAGCTCAATGTGTTTAGTATGTTCATAAAACACTGGATTAGAGGCGATATGAAGAATAACTTGATTATCACAAAATAAATTGGCCAATTGTGAGTGTGGAACTTCGAGACACTTGAGAAGTTCCATTAACCAAATAAGTTCACACAATAAGGTGTCCATAGACCGGTAACTTGCTTCTTTGTATGCCAAGAAATAGGAGAGTATCCCAACGTTACAAAATACCCGGTCACAGAGCGACAAGAAATAGGACAAGTAGCCCAATCAGAGTCACTATACCCAGAAAGATGTAATGAGGAGTCTGATTGTAATAGTATACCTTGACTAGGATATCCTTTTAGATAACGTAGGACTTGAACAATAACATCCCAATGAGCCTGGCATGGGGTTTGCATGAATTGGTCCAAAACATGAACATAGTAGGAGGTATCAGGGCGTGTGAGAGTGAGATAGATAAGTTCCCAACCATGTGTTGATATCTCTCAGAATCAGCATATACATAGCGGGCCACTATCACTATAAAGATGATGATTTCGTATCATAAAAAATCTACTGGTTTGGAACCACTCAAGCCAGCTTCATGTAAAATATCCAAAGTGTATTTCCGTTGACATAAAAAGATTCATGTTGGATTTTGGGCAACCTCAATCCCAAGAAAATATTTAAAACAACCCAAATCCTTAACCAAAAATAATTTGGAAGGGAATTGTTTAAAGGAGGATAGTCAGTCTAATTAAATTATTTCTGGTGATTAGTAAGTCATCAACATAAATGAGAATACACAAAATACTAGTGCCACGTTTGAGAGTGAACAACGAGTAGTTAGAATAGGACTGAGTCTGAGTGAACCCATAAGATTTTAAAGCAGATGTCAACTTAGAAAACCAACATCTAGGAGCCTGGCGAAGCCCATAGAGAGATCTAAGTAAACAACACACCTTGCTTGGAGAAGATTAACTCGGAGGAGGATACAAATAAACTTATTCATGAAGATCACCATGAAGAAATGCATTATCAACATCCATTGTAACACCGTCCCCAAGTGTAATTACTTTTAAGTGAATATTGTATTTTAACCTTATGGAATGGTTAACGAATTTATGATGTTACGAATTTTTAATAATTCTTTTGCACGAATAGTAAATTCGCACGTGGGGCCCGCACCGGGAGCGGGGGCCGCCCGATATTCCCAGGACCACATAAATTATTCATCTTGGTCTAGATAATATTTATATGGTAGGGGATAACTCATTTGAGCCATGGGAAGGGTCCAGAGTTGACCGATTGGTCAAAAGAGGCCCAAATGCCGGTATTGGCAATTTAACCGATAAAAGCCCGAAATTGAATTTCGGGGACTTATAAATTAAATTTGGGGAATGAATATTCATTATAAGGGTCATGATGATGGAGAACACATATTATATTTTATTCGACCAAATAAAATAAAATATATTTAAAACAGTCCGAAAAATACAACTTTCGGGACCGATTGTACACTTCTGGACAAAAAGAGTTGACCTCCCACATGAGTGGGGGCCAACCCACGAATTTGGCCTCATTTTTCAACATCTTGGCCGGCTGGTGTGATGGAAGAAACATGGGTGATGTGTGTGAAGTGAAAGAGGAAGCATCAAACAAAAATGAGGGGACCCCATCCACCCTCACTTGATCTTTGAGACAAAAGACCATCCCCCACCCCTCTCTCCTTCATTTCCTGCAGCCAGAACACCCCAAGCAAAAGCAAGGATTTCTCCATCTTCCTTCTCCATTGTTGAAGAAAGCTCCACAAGAAAGAATCCCAAGAAAAGGAACTAGAGTACTTAAAGTGTGAAAGAATTAAGGTAATAACCTTATCATAACTCTCCTTTATTTTCCTCCTACCATATGATTTATATATCATATGGAGAACCCTTTGGATTGCTCTACATGAAAAGAGTGTAGAATAATGGGTTGGAAAGTGGTTCTAAGTCCAAGAGCGGATTTAGAAGCCAAACCGACAAGTTCACCGGAAAATAACCTTTTAGAGGTTATTTGTATTGATTAAGGTTTTATGGTGTTAAAACCTTGTTAGGAACTTGATTAAAGTATTTTTGAGCTTTGCCGGAGTTTCACCGGAGTTGGTCAAAGTTCGCCGGAATTAGTCAAAGTTCAACCGAGAAGCGTAGAACGCGCTCAAGCTCACTTAAGGTGAGGATGACCGACTATATTGCTTATAATTATTGGGTGAATTTCATAAGGCTACTCGAATGATATATATATGTGTTGGCATGAATTATTAATAGCTTAAACGCCCATATGAGATTATTATGGTTTATAAGTAAAAACGCATAATATTCAAATTTATGAATAAATCATGTATGATTATGTGTTATGAATAAAATGGCCAAATTGTTGTATAAATTACAAATTATATGGTGATAAATATACTTTTACCTCATGGGAGGAATAAAAGTGATATTTTAATATTTGTGTCAAGTTATACTTGAAGATGGAATTAAATTGAAATATACGAATTATTATGAAATTGCATTGGGTTATTAAGAACAAACGACTAGTGTAGAAAAGACTAGTCGGGGATGTTAGCTCAATAGTGCTTGGGGCAAATCCCAAGGTATTGGAGTTAAGTAACCTTAAAGGATATTTAGGGTGGACTTTGTGAAGTCAAGATATATTAGGAGTAGGCCTCAAGGGTTACTCTAAAGGGAATGGAGCCTAGACTAAGAAGTGGTTTAGGGATTAGATGACGTGACTATGAGCCGAGCTCTAGCACGTGGTAGTATGACTACGAGCCGAGCTCTAGCAAATGTAGTGTGACTATGAGCCGAGCTCTAGCACAAATTAGTATGACTATGAGCCGAGCTCTAGCAAACGTAGTGTGACTATGAGCCGAGCTCTAGCACAAATTAGTATGACTATGAGCCGAGCTCTAGCAAACGTAGTGTGACTATGAGCCGAGCTCTAGCATGAAGGAATATGAGTTAATTACAATGAATAACATCTTAGATTGAGGGTCTTGGAAATTGAAACTTTGATTATACTTAGTATAGTTGTCATTGTACTTGTCAAATGCTTCCAAGTACTGACCTCCCCTTCACGGGGGAGGCCACCTCACAGTTTCAGGTAGGGAGTAGAGCTTGCTACTACCGCTCGTTGCTTCGGGGAATTCAAGGAGGAAGGCAGGGTTCGTGCTTCTCCTGTTTCTGTTTTGAAAACAATTTAAATAATGCTCATGGATATTATTTCGAATATTTATTTGGGGGCTTGTATGCCCGTGGTTGCCACGTGTGGCTTGAATATTTGTAATTTTGTTTCCGCTGCTTAATTAAATATTTTACATTATGATTGTTTATGGATGTACTATGTGTGAATGGTATTCAAGACGCCTAGTATAGTATGGATGAGTTGGACTGCGGTTGACTATTCGTACTGTACGGCGGGTTGTTGACGTGTCCGGTAGGTCCGGGGCGTGACATCCATCTAGTAGATATGCCAATGGCGAGATGCATCAACAGTTAAAATGGTCTGAATAGTAACCATCTTGGCACCTAGAGCATAAGTGTCGTAATAGACAATTCCCTCGACCTGACGGTTGCCACAGATAACAAGACGCGCTTTGAATCGTTCGATAGAGCCATCACTTTGATATTTGATTTTGTAAGCCCATTTAGAGCGTATGGGTTTCTTGCCAGTAGAAAGTGACTAGAGAGTCTAAGTCCCATTTTCTTCGAGGGCATCAATCTTTTTTTTTTTGCGGGCATAGCTGCGCGCTAGCAAGGATCACATACTATCTCACCATAATTTTGGGTTCCGTGGAAGAAGATATAGATTCGAGATATGCTTGATGTTGTAAAGAAAAATTATCATATATATTTTGTCTAATGAGTAAGGGGATAAGGAGTACATGAAGAAGCAATTGGAGGATGAGTGACGAGGGAGTCTATTTTTAATGAATTGAGCCGCAAATAATGAGCGAGTACTGCGGTGAGGACCTTGCTGACCGTTGGGAAGAAGTGCTGAGGGATTAGTGTCAAGAGAGCAAGAAATCGAGTCAGCACTTTGACCAGGAGTCTCATCACGTAATTGTTCCAGGGAGGTATCATTATGTTGTATAGGCTGCATGGACTCGTTCTCGCGTCGTGGACTAGTGTGAAGAGATGGCATGGAGGTTGGCTGCAGGTGGTGTCCATCCGTTCCTGAAGACTGCATGGATACTTCAAAGTCATCAGATGTAGTGGGAGGAAAGGGATCGAATATGGTCAGAAGAAGGCTAGGGTGCACAGCCTGGGTTTTATGAAACAAAAATTCCTTTTGTACACGTTTTTGTACCCATCAGTACACGCATGTGTCTGTGAGAGTTTTTTTTGTCTGTGAAGTGCGGTCCACAGACAAAAGCTGGTTTGTTTTGTCTGTGAAATTTTCCACAGACAAAACAAGCGAACTTATGTCTGTGGACCGCGCTTCACAGACAAAAAAAAACTCTCACAGACACATGCGTGTACTGATGGGTACAAAAACGTGTACACCAAGAATGGTTGTTTATGAAATGGTAAAACATCCTCATTAAAGCGAACATCCTTGGAAACAATATGTCACTTGTTCTCTAAATGATACACCTTCCACCCCTTTTGTTTGGAGGAGTAACCGAGAAAGACACATATGATACTTCTGGAGCTAAATCAAAACAACGTGGGTTGGACCGAGGGTTTCCGATTTCATCGATTTGGGAATTGGGACTGCGACTTACGGTGTTCAATCGTTTCTTTATTTTTATTTTTTTGCAGCAGGAGTTGGAGTTCAATCAGTGATTTGGGCACAGACTTTTCAATTCTCCTTTGCTGACATTTAAATTTGGTGTTCCAACTTTTAAAATTTTTAAATTGACCCCCATTTTTTTAAATGTTGGATGGTGTCAATTTATATTTATGAAAGATTATCTATACCTATATAGAGAATTTTTATTTTTCAGTGGTGTCAATTTTAAAAATTTTAATTTTTTATATACCTACATATGAAAAAAAAAATCCAGTGGTATCAATTGACACCACTGGCCAAAGGGTGGCTCCGCCACTGAGTGCAACATGTTGAATTTTACATTATTGACATGTTCTACTTTGACTATGTTTAATTAAATAATGTATTAATATATTTTCTTGAAAAGAATATTGTTAAATTTGTCTCATTGTAAATTTTCAAAATCTATTTTTTTTTAAATTTTTTTACTAATAAAGAATCATATATATTAATGGTCAAAGTTGTGTCTCGACAAGTGTGAAATGTTAACCGTTGCACTTATTTAAGAATGGAGGAAGTATTTTAAATATTTATTCATCCCAAAGTATTTTAAAATATTTTAAATATTTTAAATATACAAGTTTGTAAGGAGCAATTTGTATTTAATTAGATTTTCATGATACTGAGTCCAGGTTTGTACCAGGTTTGTACCAGCTCTATTAACACACAGATTCCGTTAGGATAAATAAATAAAAAAGATTCCGAGAACAATTTATTCATCCTCCTCTAGACTGTTCCCTACCAATTTAACTGAGACCAACAAAGTCATTTGTCATTGTCGATATCATTATATTTACTGTGACAAACGAATATAACCAATTTATAGTCAAGAGGTTCACAAGTATTGCTGTATTGCTATATGTGTACGGTCATCATTTCAAATTTAAGATTGCTTTTGAAAAGCTAAGATGTTTTTACTTCGTTATTGAAAAGTGTTTCAAAACTTGTTAGATAGTAATTTCAATCCCTCTTGGAATTTCATCTACTTTCCTAAAGTAACTTTAGTTTATGTTTTTAGAGCTGGATCCAAATAGAAGCAACATAACTTTTTACATGCATAGTTCATGAACACCCCCAAAAAATGAAAATAATGCATTACTAAAAGGCACTTAAGCAATTATTAATAAAAAGGCACTTAAGCAAAATGCATAAGCCCATTTCTTCTCCATCAACATTTTGAGAAAATTGGTGACTTTGCTATATGCTATTTTTTATTTGACAAAGATAAATGTGGAGTGTTATTACACACAACAATACTGTTGTTTAAAAAATTAAATTGTAAACTAATTTTGGACACCCATGATAGAAATGTTAGATCCGCCACTAACTTGTGAATGATCTTGGAAAATATAATGAAATATGAAGTTCATTCCCACCACTGTGTACTCAATATTGATTTTGTGACACAGTAGTCACTATGAACCTTTTTGAAGTAGTCACTATGAACCTTTTTGAACATGGAAACAACAAACTAGTAATTTTGTACAATATATTTTCAATTTACTATACTCCCTCATTTATTAGATACAAACCCTTTCATACATATATTTGCTATTTTAGAAAATTAAAAATACACTTTTTGTGAGTCACTAAACACAGAGTACATAGTACCAACTATTAACACATCATATTTTTATGTTACACCCTTCTTGTATGTAGCTTATGATTATTTTTTGAAAGGAAACTTGCTTATATTAAAATAAACTGCAACCAAAAGAGTACATAAGACTCAGACTGAAAACTCAAACTCCTACTACTCAAACTCAAAGCTTATGACTAGTGTGATAGACACCCTAACACCATAAGTCCATAACTACCCCCCCCCCCCACCCCCCCACCCCCCCCCCGATCCCAAAACATTATTAAAAGCAACATTTTGAAGTAGCAACAAGTACATATGAAAGCTAACAAAACAGAATATTAAAAACCAAATAGAAATTAAAAACCGTGTAGGTGCGCAAACCCTAGCATCTCGTTCATCTCTTGGCGGCGGTTCAGGAGGGTTACGCACCATCAACACTTCATCTTTTTCCAGTTTGTCCCTTCCAAATTGCTGATCATTGCGTCCCAGTCGTGTCTACACCCTAAGGCATCTCTCACGCTGAACTTTCGCGTTGGAGGACATCTCGGCCAACGTTCGATTGCCCTGAATCGGTGCACCAACTGGCTATTGCTACCTGCGCTGGACTGCTAGGGTTTGGATGCTTCTTTTAGCTATTTTTGCTTGCTTCATTTGTTATTTTACCGTTCAGCACTTTCGGATTAATTTATGCTTTGTGGACACTAGTGGTAGGTTTTTTGGTTGTTTTTTCATTATTCAGGTTAGGTTTGTGGGTGGAAGCGATAAGGCTTGTATGGCCGTTAAAAATTTCAAAGCTCTCACATGGTTAGCGAATAGTCTCGCTCTTTTTAGAGTGGTCGATCTATTCTATGTCTAGTCAGAGAGTGAGAGTGCAGTTTGGCTATGTGGAGCCTCATAAGGAGGTTTGGCGTTTCGTGATTGTGAGATTGTTGTTATCTTTGATTGCTACGAGTATAATATAATTAGTTTTCCTTAAAAAAGGTTTTATTCAAATATATATCGTTTGAGTTCTATGGTTCTTGAAAGGTAAACAACAATGTTAGAAAAACAAGGTGCGAAAAGATGAATTAATCCATAAGGTATTGCTCATAAGTGGAAGTGGCATGTCTACATTCCTTATATTGAGGTGGTAGCACATTACTTCATCTTTCTTAAGAAAAAGTCTCTTAAGCAAAAAATGTTATATTTTTGCATTCTTTGCACCCTAAAATTACATACGGAGTATTTCATATGGTGATAAATAGTTTAAGATTACAAAATAGTGAATTTAATTTTATTAAGGTTCGTTAAAGAAAATCAAAGATTGTTATTTAAAAAAATGTAACAATGTGTCATAAATTCACAACAAGACTAAAATGAAAATTTATGAATTTGAAATGCTTCATTTACAATGGAAAAATAATAGTTTTGCAATTTAAAATTAAAGAGTTAAACTGTTTAAAACTATTTTCTTTAAAATTTATAATTCACAATTGTTAGAAACAACTATTTAATTGTTTTAAATGTTTTCTTTTAGGATGTTTTCTTTTGGACTGTTTTCAGTCCCAGACTAGACCAGATCAGAACAGACTAGCAAATTTCAGTCCAAAAGAAAACGTCCTTAGACTATTTTCAGTCCTTGACCAGACCAGACTTAAACAGACCAGATCTGACTAGACCAGACTTAAACAAATCAGATGAGATCATACCAGACTTGGACATTCATAAAATAGACAAATAACAGACATTCATCAGACAAGTTCAGACAAAACCAAACCAGATCAGACCAGAAATCTACAATCCAAAAGAAATCATCCTTAGAAGCCGCAAATTATAGGGTACACAAGGGTGTACCTATACATACGATATTTTTGTAATATATATATATACCAACTAAGCCTATTATACCCTCATCCTTAATCTCTGAAGTGCTAATCATCTTCCTCGCTCCGTCATCTGCATAGAATCGCCAGAGGGTAGTAGGAGAAGAAGGCGAACCAGCAAAGCTAGACTATGCAGCTGCTCCGAGCTCTGGATAATTTAACTCGATTTCCTCTACTATGCCACACATCGGAGCTTTGGATAACTCAATTTCATCTGCTATGTCACATACTGGAGCTCCAAAAATGTCTCTTCATCTATTGCTAAAAATATCTTCCGCGATTGTTGCATTTTTCAGAGCTTGCAACTTTCTCTTTTTCCCTTAATTGAATGTTCAACTTTATATATATACATATATATATGTGTGTGTGTGTGTGTATATATATGTGTGTGTGTGTATATATATATATATGTATATGTATATGTATATATATATAGGGGAGGGTTCTAATGAGAATCCCTCTTAAAATGAGAACTCGTGAGAACCCCGACAACCGGTGGTATTTTTGGCTGAAATTTTTTGTGTATGTTCCTCATCAAGTCTAGTTCATCTATATCAAATTTGACCAAAAAATTCAATCGGGAAGGTCGTCAAATGATTTTTGAAAGAAAACTGCATTTTATATGTATATTCCGGACCAGTTTCTTTCAAAAATCATTTGATGACCTTTCCGATTGAATTTTTTGCTCAAATTTGGTATAGATGAACTAGACTTGATGAGGAACATACACAAAATATTTCAGCCAAAAATACCACCGGTTGTCGGGGTTCTCACGAGTTCTCATTTTAAGAGGGGTTCTCATTAGAACCCTCCACTATATATATATATATATATATATATATATATATATATATATATATATATATGTACATATATATATATATATGTGTGTGTGTATATATATATATTATATACAGAAAAGATCAGGTCCCTCCGGAGGGACGGGAGGGACCGTCCGAACTTTACTGTTTGGGGCGGTTCCCGGTGGAATTTTTTGATGAAATTTTTTGAGCATGTTCCTCATCAAGTCTAGTTTGTCCATACCAAATTTCAGCTCAAAATTCGACCGGGAAGGCAGTCAAATAAATTCTTGAAGCTTACTGCACATTCTGCGCATATATAAAGTGCAGTAAGTTTCAAGAATTTATTTGACTGCTTTCCCGGTCGAATTTTGAGCTGAAATTTGGTATGGACAAACTAGACTTGATGAGGAACATGCTCAAAAAATTTCATCAAAAAATTCCACCGGGAACCGCCCCAAACAGTAAAGTTCGGACAGTCCCTCCCGTCCCTCCGGAGGGACCTGAGCAGTCCTCTATATATATATATATATATATATTGAGCACATCAGAAATGAGCTTTATTTTCAACTCAAGTGAGTAAAATGCCTAAAAAGAATGAGCTTACACAAATGAGCTTTTGAATTTTTGGACACTCATTTTGTAAGTTACGTATGCTCATTTTCTTCATAATTTTTTTTGAAAAAATTAATAAAAAATAGTAAAAACCCATAAAAAATAAAAAATGGATAAATCTGATTGGTACAGATTCTGCCATTGTTTGTAAAAAAAATGCCATTGTTTTATGAAAATGCCAAGAAAATGGAATTTTTACTCATCATAATGCCACAATTATCATTGATTCTGCCATTATTATGACATTACTACAAATTTTGGCAGATTTCCAACTGATGATGGGAGGTGGTGGTGCTGGGGATGGCAGAGGCGGCGTTTTTTTTTTTGCATTTTTAATTTTTTTTATATTAATTTCTAATTTTGTAAAAAAAAATTATAAATATTTTATGATTTTTAATAATTTTGACGTTTTTTATTATTTTTTTATGAATTTATTATTAATTAAGACCTTTTAAAAGCCTCAAGGGCATATTTGTCCAAATACACATAAAATAGTCCTACTAGATGGAAGAAAAAACATGTAGTCATATTTGTGCTCTTTGGTCACTTTTTGACCTATATAGGGAATTCACTCTAAAATTTAATACTCCGTAAATTTTTGTAGAAGAAAAAATAAGAAAAAGAAAGTTAATTGGAAAATATGAAGCAAAGATGGTGATGTTCATTGTTTTGCTTCTAATACTCAATAGAGTAGATCAAATGCTCACTAAACATATACTAATACTCATTTAGTGAATGCCGCGATTTTTGACCAAAATTACTAAAATGTCACCGGATACCCGGTGGTACAATAAAGTGAATAAAGGCACCGCTTAGAAGGAGAAAAGTCTATAAATACTTTAAGCCACCTTACAGTTGAGTTCAGTTTGCATATATATCTTCTCTCTAGTCTCTCCTCATATTACTCACAGCTCAAGAATACACTCACTTATCACTCTATCAGTACAATCTTTTGTTTAGATTAAAACCAGTTCACACCTTTTTCTTCTAATCGAACCGCTGATCAGCCGCTGCCGGCCCAGAAATAATGTAAGATCCATCACAATCCACGCCTCCTATACTTTTTCCCCCTTCCATTTATCATGTTTAATTTCCACTTCTTGCTTATTTCTTATTTCTCTCTTTTCCCCCATCTATTATTATTATGATCATCATCATTGATCATTATCAGTATTCTTATTCTCATTATTATTAATACTCATTGTTTTTATATTGTTCACTTTGATCATAAATCCATCCGGTCCATGATCTGATTCATTTTCCGATTCCAATAGTGATCGTACACTGGTTCTTTACAAGTCAATAACTTGAATTACTTCTTATTTGGACTTTATTTTAGAGCACTTGAAAAAATACTAATATTTTGGTGGGCATTGAATTTTTCTGTTGACTAATAATATCAAGTAATGAATTTCATTAGATCATGTCAATAAGTCAATTGTATTTAAGATAATCACATTCATATGATATGAGTACATCTTAATTGCTATGACATAAATCTAGTATATGATACAAAACGAGTTTCCAGTGTCTATTTTCCGACAAATGAAGATTAAAATAAAAGCTGAATTAATTACTAAATTAGTCCAAATTAAAAGTAGTTAGGAGGGTTAGCGTTGTCACTGAAACATGAGTTTTTTTGAAACATGACTTTTTGTAATATATGATTGAAGAGAGTAATACGTAGTATATTCTGAATTTAACCAATTAACTAATTAATTGGTGATTAATTAATGATATGGTTTAATGAATAAACAGGAACAGGAGAAGAAGCAATGCAACGATTAAGGAGAAGACAGAAGGGATGGGCGAAGCGTGGATGCCGTACTCGATGCCGGCCTTGTCCATTGATCCTTCCGACTATCCCAAGCAAAACAAACTATCTATGCGATCGAACCCTCCTCAACACTACAAGTAATTCATATAATTTGTTTTCATAAACACTCTTAGCTTAATTAAGCACATCTTAATCTTAAATTTACAGAGACTATACAATATGCACCTCTACACAATTACTTTGATATGATTTAAATAAAACTTGAAATTTGGAGTGGGTAAGGGCTTAGATTTTTGAACATGACTATAATCTTAGCAAACTCTGACTTCTTAGGAGATTTTTAAAGATAAAAAAGTAATGAATGTATAAGATGTGAATATTTTGGAAAAAGGTGCTCCAATAGGAGCCTTGACATATCTATTTATACTGAAAGAGTTTAATACAGAATAGGAAACAAATATCCTCATAATATTCTATTAAAAGATTAGGTCCAATATTTTGGAGCTATATTTGATTACTTAAGAGTACATTCTGTGAATTAGTTCAAACTACAAATATAGTAGTAATAGATAAGTAAAGAATAAGTAAACAGTTAGTGGACTTATTTAAGCACTACAAGTAATTAATTTCTTTTCATATACACTCTAAGGCTCTTAGCTTAATTAAGCACTTCATAATCTTAATTTTACATGACTATACAATATGCACCTCTACACAATTACTTTGATATGATTTAATCTAAGCATGGCCCCCAGCCCCGTACATGATTTAATTTATTTTCCAAACATACATAACCCATAAGAGCTAGCAAACTCTGACTTCTTAGGAGATTTTTAAAGATAAGTAATAAATGTAAAAAATTAGGTCCAATATTTTGGAGCTATATTTGATTACTATATGAGTGCATTCTGTGAATTAGTTCAAACTACATAGTAAATGAAGGGTATAATGAGGACACACAAATCATTGGATTCAATAAAGAGTTATACGAAGTATGATTTATGTGGACTCATTATACCTCTTCATTTTTTTTGTGACATCGTCCCATTATGAATGAATGATGATGTTATATAAATCATAGACTCCATTAGAACATCATATTTGGCTCATGATGTAAATATAGTTTTAATTCTGTACTTATAAGGAATTCTACAAGGCTTTTTATGAAGTTTTATGATTACTTCCTGTCTTTTAGTTAACATCTCAGCATGACCTATTGGCTTATGTTTGAACATTGGTATATGGTTTTAAATTTATAACACATCAATATTTTGATAGTATATATTGAAATTAAGTATTAAAAAACCATGTTATTGATACCATTTTAAATAATTAATAATCCATATTATCAAACTTTGACTTTAAAGATTAAAGTCGAAAACTAATTAAGAGATGAGATGAAAGTAATACTCTCGTATATGATGTCTTCATCATCGTTAATTATCTCATTATAAGTGGTAGCAATGTGAAATTAAATAATATCAACTGTCACCAAAGTCAAAAGCCCTACCCCCCGCTACATGTTTTCGTAGGGGAGACATCTAATTGTTAAAATGACTAAAAAGAAAAACGCCCACAAGTTAAACTGTTCCATTAAATTTTCTTAACGAACATTATGATTGCTAGGATTTCATAATTATTCATCCTTAAAAAGGTATTGTCAGTTTGTAGGATGATATTCTCTCTGTTTCATTGGACTTTGTCAACTTTTTCTTTTTAGTTGTCCTAAAAAACATTGTCAATTTGTAATTAAAATAACTAATTTGTGGTTTTACTAAAAGAAAGTGTATGTTTGGCAAGTATAACTCATGTCTTCTAGCTTTTGTATTACTTTTAAAGTTTTTAAAAGTTTCTAGTTGTATGTTAGACATCCCAATTTTTAAGAACTCTTTTTTTTAAAAAAAAATTGATATGCTACCGTGAGTAGCATTTCAGATAAGTCTCTAACTTCTAGCATTAATTAGTTTCAACAACTTGTATATCAAACAAAGCTAAATCAAACAGATAGCTTTTTTTCAAACAATTGTTACCGTTTTCTTTTAAGATCTTTTCAGTCATTAAAAGCTAAAAGTTATTAAAAAAACTAAAAGTATATTTTCCAAAGTAGTTTTACCAAACATACCCTACAGTTACGCTAACTCGATTTTACACCATGATGGCCATAATATTGCACATACCATAACTTTAGTCACAAAGAACCATGAATATAATTTCACCAATATTTAAATGACAATAACAATAATTACACTCCGTATTTTTATAAATATGTTTTATTTAAGTAATAATTTTAAAAACCCTCTATTTTATTCCAATTTTCAAATATTTAGAGTCACTGCTAGAGGCTACAATGACATTTGAGTTTTTACAAATGCAGAGGAATCAAGAAGATGGCAAACAAGGTCTCCAGTTTCTCTCATCTGATCCAAAGATTCACCACCTCCTGCTTGGTCCACCCATTCCAGACCGACCGCCTCGCCCCTGGCCAGGTCGGCGACGAATTCGACGACGACGTTGACATGGAGGAGTACGATGACCACGAAGAGGAGCACGGCATGTGGGAGGGGGGGAAGTTCAAGGGCGAGATGAGAACCGAGAGGGTCATCGAGATGGAGATCATTATGGGGGAGGTTTTCGACTCCGTCATGGCGATGAAGACCGCCTATGTCTGCCTCCAGGAGGCGCATTCTCCGTGGAATCCCGACAAGATGACGGAGGCCGACATGGCGGTGGTGGCGGAGCTCCAGAGGCTGGGCATGTTGAGGGAGAAGTTCTGGTGCAGCCTCGGAGGAACCGCCGGGAAGGGGAAGTGCAAGATTGGGGCGGCGACGTTGAGGGAGGTGGTGGCTCCGTACGAGTCGGCGGTGGATGAGCTGAGGAACAAACTGAAGGCGAAAGAGGCAGAGGTTGGGGCGCTAAAGGAGAAGCTCAAAACCACGTCGTCCATCAACTCCGGGAAGAAGTCAACTAGTAGTAATGCCAAGTCTAATGGAAAAGTCAATTGCACTACTCAAGCAAAAGGTACCACCCCTACTTCATACTCTCATCTATGAAAGTTGAATTAAAATCAATGTTTTCATTAAAATCAATTTTTTCAAAGAAAAATATTTTCTATTAAAATCAATTTTTCTAAAAATTATTTTTGAATGTAATTACACAAAAATACTTCTGCATTTTCACTTAAACACTTCAATATACGTTTTTACTTTCGAAAGGAGCAGAAATAATCTTAAGTAGATCGAAACAGGCACACATTGTTCTAATATTGGTTCTTTGTCTTTTTTGAAAAGAAAACGAGCATATCCTAACATATCTAAATTACACTAATAAATTATTCTAGTACAATATTGCTATGGTGCCAAAAACTTTTACTTTTTGTAAAATATGCAATAAACTTATAAAAAATGAAATAAGAAACTTATGACTTACATTACATTTAGCTCATAAAACCTTATTTGGGGGTGTTTGGAACTGATTCTGCTTCTGCTTCTGCTTCTTTTTTAAAAGCAGAAGCAGAATCAGAATCAGTTTTCAGAAGCTGATACCCCCCAACTTCTAAAAAAACTGATTCTGAGAGTAAATTGAAGCTCCAGAAGTGCTTCTGGAATTTCACCCAAACACTCCAGCTTCTGTTTCTGCTCCCTAAAGGAGCAGAATCAGTTTTGAGAATCAGATCCAGACACCCCCTTAATTTAAATGAAACAATTATTTGTTTTAATTCAAAATGTAAGGCACATTTTGCCCCTACAATTTGTTATGGGACACTTTGGTCAATGCACTCTAACAATGAATATTCTGATGAGTAGTGATGATGTCGCCGGAGCCAGCGCCGGAGCTCTTCGAAAGCACGATGGGCCTAGTGAAAGAAGCGTCGAAATCCTTCACGGCTTCACTCCTCTCCCTGATGCGGTCAGCGAGCTGGGACATCGCGGCGGCCGTGAGATCCATCGAAGCAGCCTTCTCCCCCGCCGCTCCGACCGCCTTCTCCCCGACGGACTCAATAATCGGGTCGAACCACGCGAAGTACGCGCTGGAGTCGTACGTGAACCGCAAGATGTTCCTGGGGTTCGACAACGAGACATTCAACATGGACGGCGGCCGGTTCAGCCCGCTCCTCCACCAGGACCAGCACCGCCGCGACAGCTTCGGGCAGTACCGGGACATGAGCGGTCTGGACCCGGTGGATCTCCTCGGGGTCCTGCCGAATTGCAGCTTCGGGACGTTCTGCTTCAAGAAATTCCTGGCCCTGGTGCACCCGAAAATGGAGGAGTCCCTGTTCGGAGATCTGGAGCAGAGGCGCCTGGTGCTCGCCGGAAAACACCCGAGGACCCAATTCTACGGTGAGTTTCTGGCGCTGGCGAAGGCGCTGTGGCTGCTGCACTTGCTGGCGTTCTCTCTGGAGCCGCCGCCGAGCCATTTCGAGGCGAACAGGGGATCCAAGTACCACTCGCAGTATATGGAGAGCGTGGTGAAGTGTTCCAGTGGGATCGGAGGAAGATTGGGGATGGGTCTGGTTGTCGGGTTTCCGGTTAGTCCCGGGTTTAAGCTTGCTAATGGGTCGGTTGTTAAGAGCAGAGTTTATGTTGTCTCTAATAATGGGATTTAAATTAAATGTTAGAGATTTGGTGATTTCAGCTGTTATTTGGTTTGTAAAAGATCTTAATTTTAATGGACAATGGGAGTATTTCAATGGGAATTCGAGAATCAATAAAATGCAGTTTCTTATTATATACAGGTTTTTATTTGTTCAACAAAACTTATTGTTTTATTCAAACCAATAAACCATACTTTTAAATTAAAAATATTTATTGTTTAACTATTATGGCTTAAAAATAGTTTGAGGATAATACATAATCAATCGTATAAAATAGAATCCGTAAATACGAACTATACATATAAGAGAAATTAGTTCATTGCATAGAAGTAAAATATAGATAAAGTGCATCAATAAGATTGATTTTTTTAAAATGTGGCTTATATATGTATTCCTAATTGAGAAAATGTTATACACTTAATAAAACTAATCTTAATTGAACACTATACCTATGTTTAATTCTATTCAAACTAATTTCTTATAATCTTATTGACTCAAGCAGTAGAGAATAGAGTAATAAATTAGGGTTCTATGAGCCCATATAATTTATTTATCAATTTAGTCATTAAATACATTATTTAAATATTACCAGTCAAATAATATTTTATGCGTCTCGCGAAGATTGTCTCATACCAAATTTGGTAAAATTTGTGTGGTTTTAAGTCTGTAAGTCACTCCTTATTCTTAGTTTCTTACTTTATCACTTTAATATTAATCACATAAACTCATTTTTCTTAATAACTGAATCACCTCCTTATGTCCCATAATAGTAGGACGGAGGTAATATTATTTTGAGGGGAAAACTAACCAGATCATGGATTGCAAAAGTGAATGGATTTTAGTCATACCTAAGATAATTTTCTCTAATACAAAAGCTAGAGGGTAAGATTTACACCTACCAATCGTATACTAATTCCAACTCCAATAATTTGTTTCTAAACATTTTTTTCACATAAATTATACTGTGGGATCGTTACACCGTGCACACGGTGTGCCGATTCCAATATGGTATCGTTTCGCAATTAAAAAGACAGCAGAGCGCCATTCGAATTTCTATTTCATCCTATTATTTCGTTGGCAACAACCATAATGGAAGAATCAAACAAATCTTTATAGCGATGGTTTCAAAGACAGATGGGCGAGTCGATACAGCGATGTTATGCACTCATTGCGGAGCTTCCGTCAAAAGGAGATGTCTCTGGATCCAAAGGCGGGGTCGGTCATCAATGGCCCCTCCGGTGTGAAGGCTATATTCTCTTCAAAGACAAAGAGATGGTGTGGATGAGGTTGAGCGTGATATCCGATAGAGAAGCGGTTATTGGGTTTCTAATTGCTGATTGAACGATGGAGGTGGATTGACAACCTTCAATATCAATATGGACACTGAAAATCTCGACTCAGATGGTGTGGCTATATACTATGTATATCTTTGGCAAAAAGTTACATCTCTATAAAGGTCATTTACATTTTAAAGCTCCCACTAAGGTTGTTTACATTTTAACTAGATTCCGAGTTACATTTCAAATTAATGCAAGGTTGCCTAAACGAGTTACGTTACATTTAAATAAACTCAATTTACATTCCAAGTAACCTGCATTTTCAATTTGTACACACGATTTACATCTCATATATGAAAACTTAACATTTGCGTCTCAAATATAGTCGTTGTCATATGTGAAAATTTAACATTTTCAACTTAACACACAAAGGTTAATCGCGTTTATTAAAATGTAACTCATTTAGACAACCTCGCATCTCAAATAATGATTACAACGAGTAAACGAGTTACTCTCCCATGTAGAGTTACCTTTGTTGTTCATTCGCGTTTTTCTCTAAAACTTATGTTACTCCCTCCGTATCACATATATCTTCTCACTTCTAAAGTGGGTGAGATTAAGAATAGTGAAATGGAGTATGAATATTGAGGGTATGATGAGAAGATGGTGAAATAATGTGATGGAATGAAGGATAAATCCAAAAAAAACGTAGGTGTAGTAGTGTATTATTTTTTAAATTATTGAGGGTATGATGGGAAGATTTAGAAATGGGAAGATATAAATGTTACGTCCAAAAAAGGAAAGTGAGAAGATATGAATGTTACGGAGGGAGTATAACATTTAATGAATTGATTTTAGTCCGGGGAGTAGGATAGTCACCATGCACCACTCCCGATATAACCCCTCCTTTTTCATGATGTTCCATCCCTAACCGGTAGAGAATTAGAATGCGAAGCTTCCCTAAAATTCACCATTCTCCATCACCAAATAATAGACTCCATATGATATAACTACCTTCCCGAGATATGATGTTATTGCATGTTCCTTTGGCGGTGGTGTGGAGTCCGTTTGCTATTGTTTTTCTTTTTCTTGGCATTAACTTCTTGTGCAAATAGCTAGTTGAGAAAGAAAGATGAGGATCGGATTGCCCATCGAATATGGCTACATTTGGTTATCCCACGAAACATTCAGACAGGGAAGGTCTGTCCCATTTAGGTAAATAGACTTATGTACGTGTTCCCTAAATAGGAATATCGGTTTTGACTTATTCATATGTAAATGTAAAAATTCTATAATTTTAATATTTCCTCAATGTTGTGAAATGAAGAAGATGAAGAACAGATTTAAGAGATAGATATATTAATAATAACCCCTAAATAACTTCTTCTTAATCTCTGAAATTTCTGAGTTTCTCTGAATTGCTTGAATTCATTTTACAAAGGATTGAATGCCCTATATATACTAGCCAGACTTGGGATGAATCATCTAGGAATGATTCTACATAATTTGCTGGCATTATTAAACCTAAACATCTGTCTATTACAAGGACTGAAATGGATTAGTGTCCTGATGACAAGGATGAAACATTCACACTTGTCATTCTCAGGAATTTACAACACTCCCCCTTGAATGTTCATCCTTGAATATGTATTTGTTATCTTATTGTGAAAATGAGTGTGAAAATTAAGGGGTAAATATTACGACATATAATGTCGTTGCATTTGGATGTACTGTCTCGTTAAAAACCTTATCAGGAAAAACCCAGTGGGATAAAAACCTGATGAAAGGAAAAAGAGTGCAGTGCATTCAAATACTCCCCCTGAAATCAACATAAATTTTGAAGACGGCGCATGCCGATTTTCTGTACAAGTTCTATGAACTTCTTCGGGGGTAATGATTTGGTGAAAAGATCGGCCGGATTTTCACTGGATCTGATTTGTTGAATGTTGATCGTCCCTTCTTTCTCCAGATCATGAGTAGAGAAGAACTTTGGTGATATGTGTTTCGTTCTGTCTCCTTTGATGTAGCCTTCTTTAATTTGAGTTATGCATGCGGTGTTGTCTTCATAGATCACAGTAGGGTAAACAGTAATAGGCTTCATACCGCATTCATTCTGGATGTGTTGAATCATAGATCGCAGCCATACACATTCTCTTCCGGTTTCATATAGTGCAATTAACTCCAAATGATTTGATGATGTAGCTGTCAACGTCTGTTTCATAGATCTCCAAGAGATTGCGGTATTACCATAAGTAAATACGTACCCGGTTTGTGATTTTGCCTTTTGAGGATCTGATAAATATCCAGCGTCTGCATATCCGATTAAAGAAGCTTTTGCATCTTTGTGGTAGAATAAGCCGAGATCAACTGTACCACGTAGATAACGAAATATGTGCTTGATCCCGTTCCAATGACGTCTTGTTGGGCATGAACTGTACCTAGCTAATAAATTTATAGAAAATGCAATATCTGGTCTAGTATTATTAGCTAAATACATTAAAGCTCCAATAGCACTCAGATATGGTACTTCAGGACCGAGTATTTCTTCGTCGTCTTCCCGGGGACGAAATGGATCATCGTGTATGTTGAGAGATCGAATGACCATTGGTGAAGTCAAAGGATGAGCTTTGTCCATATAGAATCTCTTCAACACTTTCTCGGTGTAATTGGATTGGTGGATGAAAATTCCATTCTTCAAATGCTCAATTTGAAGTCCGAGACAAAATTTGGTTCTCCCGAGATCTTTCATTTCAAATTCTTTCATAAGATATTTTGCAGTATTTTCAATTTCATCGGGAGTTCCTTAAGTCATCAACATATACTGCAATTATGGCGAATCCCGAATTTGATCGCCGAATGAAAACACATGGACTAATAGGATCATTCTTATATCCTTCTTTGAGAAGGTATTCACTGAGACGATTATACCACATTCGTCCAGATTGTTTTAGTCCATACAATGACTTTTGTAATTTAATGGAAAACATGTCTCGAGGTTTCGAGCTATAGGCTTCAGGCATTTTAAATCCACCGGGAACTTTCATGTAAATGTCTGTATCAAGTGAACCATATAGATAGGCGGTCACTACATCCATTAGGCGCATTTGCAGCCTTTCAAAAACAGACATGCCAATGAGAAACCTTAATGTAGTTGCATCAACTACTGGAGAATAGGTTTCTTCATAATCGATTCCCGGCATTTGAGAAAAACCTTGGGCAACAAGTCGGGCTTTATATCTAACAATTTCATTTTTCTCATTGCGTTTACGCACAAATACCCATTTAAAACCCACAGGTTTTACGCCTTTTGGCGTAGGGACTATCGGTCCAAAAACATCACGTTTCTCAAGTGATTTTAATTCAGCCTGAATAGCTTCATTTCATTTTGGCCAATCGTGTCGTTTCCGACATTCTTCAATTGATGTTGGCTCATTGTCATTGTTTTCATTCATAACATTTGTGGCAACGGCATAGACAAATATCTCATTAATATCAATATCTTTTCGATTCCATTGCATTCCAGTAGAAACGTTGTTTATTGAAATTTCATAATTATCAACGTTTCTATCAGTATCTGGAATATCTTCCTCATTTAAGGAAGTTGCATCATTATTTGAGATGTTTTTTCTGTCAGTATCATTTTCTATGCCAGTATTTTCAAATTGTTCATTTTCTTGTTCTGAAGGATGAACATCTTTGGCATCACAGATCAATTCCTGCCTTTTAGTTTTTCTTGGTTTTATATCTTTTGATCCAAGTGGCCTGCCACGCTTTTTGCGTATAGAAGAATCGTTTGCAAGAGATTTTTCAGAATTCTCTGCTGGAATTTCGATTCTGGCAGGGGCATTCATAGCAGGAATATGTGACTTTGTCACTTTCTTTGTATCTGTGAATGCATCAGGCAACTGATTTGCAACATTTTGTAAATGGATTATCTTTTGCACCTCTTGCTCACATATATTTGATCTAGAATCAAGGTGTGATAATCCTGTTGCATTCCATGTTATTTCTTTCGTACTTGGGTCCGATTGATTAGTTTCTCCCCCTAAGGTTGGGAATACTGTCTCATTGAAATGACAGTCAACGAACCGTGCAGTGAATAAGTCACCAGTCATCGGTTCAAGATATTTGATTATTGAGGGAGATTCAAATCCAACGTAAATTCCCAGCCTTCTTTGAGGACCCATTTTTGTACGATGAGGTGGAGCAATCAGAACATAGACAGCACAACCAAATATTTTTTTGTGTGCTAAGTTTGGCTCTTGTCCAGTAACTAATTGCATTGGGGAATATTCATGATATGCAGTCGGTCTAAGCCGAATTAAATTTGATGCATGCAAAATAGCATGTCCCCAAGCTGATGAAGGTAAATTACACTTCATTAATAATGGTCTAGCGATTAATTGTAATCGTTTAATCAAAGATTCAGCAAGACCATTTTGTGTATGGACATGAGCAACAGGGTGCTCCACATCAATCCCAATCGACATACAATAGTCGTTAAATGATTGGGATGTAAATTCTCCTGCATTATCAAGTCGGATTCTTTTTATAGAATGATCCGGAAAATGAGCTCGTAATCGTATGATTTGAGCAAGGAGTTTAGCAAATGCTAAATTTCTAGTCGATAAAAGACTAACATGTGACCAACGTGTTGAAGCATCAATCAACACCATAAAATATCGAAATGGTCCACATGGAGGGGCAATCGGCCCACAAATGTCTCCTTGAATCCTTTCTAAAAATGCAGGTGATTCAGTTGCAATTTTGTTCATAGAGGGTCTGATGATCATTTTGCCAAGAGAACAGGCTTTACAAGGAAAATCCCTTGATATTGGAACCCTTATATTCTTTAATGGGTGTCCAAGTGAAGTCTTAATGATTTTATGCATCATTACATGGCCTGGGTGACCTAAACGGTCATGCCACAACATGAATGTTGTATGATCATCTAACTTTGCGTTAGAAACCAAATTTATTTCGAATGGACTAATATGAGTGAAATATAGTCCTGAGGAATATGCTGGCATTTTTTCACAAATACATTTAGTGCCAGATTTAGTTGTCGTTAGACAAAGATATTCCTTTTGGTTTTCATTCATGGTTTCTATGTGATAACCATTTTGACACATATCTTTAAAGCTTAATAAATTTCTCCGCGATTTGCTGGAGTATAAAGCGTCATTTATAAGTAATTTTGTCCCATTAGGGAGCATCACATATGCTTTCCCAGAGCCTTCAATGAGCTTCGCAACACCTGATATTGTATTGACTTTAGCTTCAACTAAAGTCATCTGAGAAAAATATATTTTATTTCTCAAAATGGTGTGCGTTGTGGCACTGTCTATAAGACATAGCTCTTTATCATTTGAGTGATCCATATCTGCAGGAGGAGATGATGATTTGTTTGAAGATTTTGAGCAAGCTCGTGCTGATAACGTGTTGTGAAATGAAGAAGATGAAGAACAGATTTAAGAGATAGATATATTAATAATAACCCCTAAATAACTTCTTCTTAATCTCTGAAATTTCTGAGTTTCTCTGAATTGCTTGAATTCATTTTACAAAGGATTGAATGCCCTATATATACTAGCCAGACTTGGGATGAATCATCTAGGAATGATTCTACATAATTTGCTGGCATTATTAAACCTAAACATCTGTCTATTACAAGGACTGAAATTGGATTAGTGTCCTGATGACAAGGATGAAACATTCACACTTGTCATTCTCAGGAATTTACAACACTCAAAAGTTTGCTATATTTTTCATATTTTGTAAGTCTTTCCTTTAAAAGTACTCAATTATTCTTATCTTTTTTCTACTTTTTATCTTCTTTTCCTATTTTTCACATTCTCTCTTACTTTTTCTACAATACTCATTACTCCTATTATTTCCCCTTTAAATATTGTGTCAATACCTAATCTAGTAATTTTTTTAAATACGGATGGAGTATGATCAAATAAATCATATTTTGAGAATAAAGATATACTCTATATACCTAATAACTACTACTATTTGTGCATTTTATTCATATGTGATTAGTCTTATTTGAAGAAATTTCTTTATCGAAAATTAGTTTGTTTGATTTTCTTCTTAATATATTACTGGATCTTGGTTTCACCACACTAAGAGCCCGTTTGGTATCACCCAAATCGGCTATATTGGTTGATTCTGTTGAAATTTATGAAGTCCTAACTAAATCAGTTGAATTGGCTGATTCTGCTTAATTTATGAAAAATTATATTTAAAATATACTTTATTGATAAATAAAAAAAATACAGCTAAAATGATCCTCTATAGTAACTTTAGCAAATACATCCATAAAAGAAACTTGGGTTCTAATTTAACTTTAATCATTGATATATTTCATTCCTTATCAATAAAAATAAAACATTCAGACTTTGACAATTTAAAATGAAGGGAGTATTGTGTGGTGGAGAGTTGTGTAGAGGAGAGAGAAATATATAAGAATGTGTAAGAAATGATGTGAACCTCAAATTTTTTGCCAAATTTTGAGATATTAAGGGAGTATAACGTAATTGTTTCAGAATTTGATCTTTTGCAGGTTAATTATGCATTAACTAATTTCTCCGTTGTTAAAAAAATCCAATTTCATAAATAATATCAAAATAATTTAGATTAATATTGTAATCTCAATTTATTCTATCAAATGACCCATCCAATTCAATATGCTCTTAAACATAATCGCCCATGTCATCCATATCATCCCTCCACAATCTCAGCTAGGGTGAAGGCTATGAATGGGGGATTATTATAGGAATAATGGGATAATGGGAGTTGGGAACTTGAGTTCTGCTTCATATATATACTCCCTAAAGTCAAAATTAGTCCCATTATATCTTATAGGGAAAGTAATTGTGGTACAAGGTATTTATGTGTTAAATATGAAACTTAACTGCACACTTTCACTTGCACTTGAGAAAGATGTGAATTATCATTGCTAGTATACGATTTGGTGTTCGCTAATTAGCCTGCTATCTAGTATCTACACATTCTCATTTAGGAAGACTGGTTCGAGGTTTGATCACATGAGTCATTTAGTTGTTCATTTTAACTTTCAATTTGTGTAAATTAGCATTTTGAGACTCCTACTTTTATTTCTAGCCTTCCTAGTCAATGATATATATTTGCCCCAGAAAGTTAAACTAAAGAACAGAATAGTTATTCCCTAGTTTTCTTTCTTTTTAAGAGTCGCGGGAGAAATGAGTTACTTTTCAATAACATTTTTGACAATGAATACCTTATAGATCTTCAAAATCTTATACGCCTAATGGCTTTTGACAAAGAAGGAATTGATTATGTTTATTGTTCATTTCTAGTGTATAATTATTACCCAATATTTTTTTAATTTCTGTGTAAAGTTACTTGCTTTCTTTCTTTGTTGACATGAAAAGGTAGCAGGAAATTTTTCACTTGCTTTTTGTTTGTCTCACAACTATTCAACCAAATATGGAGAAAAAATCATTAATGTAAAATGTAATGATTTTATGTGATTATTATTAATTAATATATGCTTTGCATTTTTATTAACCTTTCGGTCTCGAAAAGAGGCACTCAATTCTAATCCATCTTGGGTTTCTAGACATAGCTTTCTTTAGAGTTTGATCGGTCCATATCCGTCCTTTTAATTTTATTCCTTATAATTAAAAATAGCTTGGAGCTATGGAGTATTATTATTTTTTCCTGAGTGGAATAGCCCCTTTGTGTCGCACATTGTGAAGTGTGAACGCAAAGAAGTATTTGTCTCAAGCCATTTGCGTCGTCTTTTTAACACGTACAAATAACTTCTTTGTGTAATTATATAATTTATATTTTCTACTTTTAGGGTCAACATTTTGTCGATAAAAAACACACTTTGTTGTAGTGCCATTATAAAAACCAATACCACACCCAGAGGCGGAGCTACATACTCTAATTGCTAAGGGGGCCATGGCCCCTCCCAATTTTTTGTTTTAAAATTAGTAGTAGTATGATAATTTTTTTGGCCCCTCCAAATGTTGTTATGCGAAACCTGGGAAAGGAATCCTTCGTATAAACACTGGTACGTGCAACTTGCTGGTACGTGCAACTTGATTTTAGACCCAACAAATGAGTCATAATTAAAAGGACAATTTAAAAACTGGCCCAAACTTATGATTTATATTCTTCTCGTGTCCGGCTAACCTTTTTAGAGACAAATTTGAAGATTAGAAATTACAAGGATACATATACTGATACAGTCCTTCAGTTCTACCTAAGGATTTTTAATAAAGTCTTAAGCTTCCTTCTTTTGACTTTTAACATTATAATTTATAAACATCAAGTTAGGTAGCTGAATTTTCTTCCTTATATTATGTAAAATAAAACTAATTGGTTAATTTGTTAACTTGTTATCAATTCAATTAACATGGTATAAAACTTTGGTATTTAGTATTAATTAAGTGGTTACCTAATTATTCTCTATTGTGTTTACCTAAGCTGTTTAGTCTTTACTAGTTTTGACTATAAATTATTTATGTGACATTGTTTTACATAAATGAAAAGGCGTAAAATATTCGTTCACTCTTCAAAAGTAAGGATTCTAAAAGATTTAAATCTTAGACTAATCTTTCATTAAGTAGCGATTCTTTGAATTCTGAGATTCATGACATGCAAAAAAGGCGTTCTAAATTTAAATGCTTTTGCTATTTAATATTTTCCATTTTAATATTATAAATAAACATTAGTATATCGTATAATCTAGTGTTACTATGCTTGTTTCATATTGTATACTCGGTATTTATATTTTAATGCATACTCTTTATATTATATTCTGCCCCCCCCCCCCCCCCCCCCCCCCAATACTAAAGCATCCGAAGGCTCATTATTTTGTGGATGAGGGAATGGGGAAGGAAGGGAAAAAAAATGAAGGAAAAAGAAAATGAACAGTAAACTTGTACCTTTTTGGGCCAAAATGTTGCTACTTTGAGATTTGGAGTGTTTGTTTGTTTAACTACTATAAGGGGGGCACTGGTCCTGAAGGATATGCCGCGGCATAGCAGCCGGCCCACGTGAACGGGTAGTAAAACTGGAAGGACTAGAACACATAGATATTACATATGAATACCTGAATACTTAGATATTAAACAGTCATTATCTGCTCAACAACTAGTAATACATATATTACATCTTGATACTTTTTAGCGTTTGACTCCATACTGTTGTTGTGAAAGTGATTAAGTATATTGGCATACACCACAAGGCTACCATCTCTCCATAAAGGAACCTTTGAATTCGACCAAGGCAAATCCGACCGAGCCTGAGCGCAGAACCAGTTTTCAGATCATCATATTAAGCTCAAAACTGCAGCTGAGGCCGGCCCCCGACTGAGGTCAAGGCCAGAACCAGCGTAAGATTCCTAAGATTAATAAGATTATAGCTCAAGCCAAGCCAGACACATTCGAGCTAGGCATTAATGTTCATGGACTTAGCAATACTTGTGCTAAGCTCCATCATGTGGGCGAGCTTCCTGACCTCTTAACATAGTGTTCAAATCTAAGCTACACATCTCTACACCCGGGCTGAGCCGAGCTCAGGACCTCAGATAAACGTTGTGGCCTTAGGAATTTCAGAATCGAAATCATACACAACTCAAGGATTACGTCACCACATATAGCTGTCTCCAGGGTTGATGTCATTAAAACGATTACACTTGTCAGCTATTTTTACCAAAGAATGGTAGCTGATAAAACAGTACCAATTAATCAATCAAAATATTTTCTCACCAATTAGCCCTACACGTGGCAGTCATTTATTGGATCAATTATTTTTACTTGCTACCCAAGTATTTCATATTACATACATTATAATATCACATTCGATCTTGTGGAAAGGGATCACAATTCTGAGTTTTAAGCATGCCGTTACTCATCCAAATTTCTGACTCAATGCATACTTATATTATTTTCCGGTTGTCCCTCAGTATTACAACTCCCAATCGGTAAAGGTCATAAAGACATCAAAAATAGTATTGATACATGCATTGTGGGAACATTTTTTCCCATATTTCAGCACTAGTGACTTTTTGTTCGCATAACTTAGTTTAGATGTGATTTGAAACAAGGTGGAATTATAGTCACTTGTAAATTTACAGTCTTGGTATCGTAAATTGATCAGGTAATATTGTGATTTACCTAAAAGAACAGTTTGTTAATGCACATATCTTTCTTGAATACAGACGCTCGTCCCTCCTGGAAGAACATGGGCTTGCCAAGCTAGCTATGTTCTATCTGGACGTACGTCCGGAAAAAGGGGTAAATGGGCCGAACCTCAACTTGGGCCATTAACCCAACACAAGTCCCCCACTTCTGATGTTCTGAGCATGCACAGGACATAAGGAAGTATGATCTCCGTTGAGGGTAAGACGCTCGTGACCTGGTACTTGTGTTTGTTGCATCCAGTGAAGGCGTACGCCCGTGGTCATGGTGCTCAACAGCTGTCGATGGCTCAGGAACCGAGGTGACGGATGCTATTGCGACGGTGCAATTTCCGAGGAAATGTCATCATTACGCTTCCATCCCACGCACAGCGCGTGAGCCGGAATACGCTCCTTGCTACGTGTCAACCCCTCGTTGGTTCCCCCATCGGTGCTTCTCCTATAAATGTCGGGTTTTCCCTCTGGACTAGGGTTCCCAATTTCTGCTCCCTCGCCCTAGAATCTCCGCTGCTCCTCGAGTTTTCTCCCCCGCTTCCGAGTTCCGCTACTCTCCTTGTAAGGTAATTTTCCTCCTCTGCTTCTTTTATCTATCTTGAATTCTCGCCGAAATGACCTCGATGGAGATTTCGTCAAGTTCTGATTCCGGTTCATCGGGTTCCTCTTCGGGCTCCTCCTCCGACTCCGGTGCGCGCTCTTCCGGGAAGGCTAGTGTTTCTGGGACTTCTGGTTCGGCCACGACTGTGGGGACCATCCGGGCCGATGGAGAGCCCGATGATGCCTCCCAAGGTAGTGGGAGCAACGCCGGAGATGGAAATGTTGACGGGGCACTAGACATTATTGATGCAGTCCCCCTGAATGAGCGCCCTGCTGACTATGATTCTGGGGAAGAGGCCGAATCCGGCTCTGACATGGAGGTGCATGATCTGGGCATACCCATGGATATGGAGCGCCACATCTGCCCGATCAGGAGCGCCCTTAATCATGACCAAGTCCTCTCCCGTGTGGCTCTCAACAAAATCCGCACTTTCTTCCCCCCGCCGTTCGTCTGAAGCGTGAGAGGCGCTGAGCATGTGATGAGGAGACGTCCGGGGATGATTATGCTCCACTTGGACTCCGTTAAAGCCGGGCTACGGTTTCCACTCCATTCATTCTACGTGGAGTTCTTCCACTGCTTCCAGGTGGCCCCGGCGCAGTTCATGCCAAACTCCTATAGGTTTATATCAGCCTTCCTGGTGCGCTGCAAACTTGCGGGAGCCACTGCCACTTTGGACCTGTTCCACTACTTCTACCGCATCACTCCCCAGAATTCTGATGGTTACCTAAGCATGGCCGCACGTCCAGGAAGGAGGCTGTTCAAGAGCTATCCTTCGTCTATCCACGATTGGAAGAATCGTTTCTTCTTCCTTCGATACGACGGCCCTCCTCTCCCGGTTCGGTGGAACGGCTATCCCCCCAAGATTGAGTCACCGGAGCTGACCGACGATCTGAGCGGGGACGTGGAGAAGGTGTTGCAGGGCGGCATCTGCCCTATTGCCGGCTACCTGACCTTCGAGGCACTCTCCGGGGCAGGCATAGGTACCGCCCGTGTCCCTGGACTTTTTCCACCCTTCGACGCTCGTCTCGGGGCCTCGGGCGGTCCTGTCCTTGGAGGTGAGTGTCTTGTCCCATTTCCCGTTCATCTCTTAACCCTTTATTGTTTCATGCAGGTTCTCCACCAGACGAAGCCCAGATGAATCACGCCGAGTGCTTGAAAACCAGGAAGGCCAAGGCGGCTGCCGCCAAGGCAGCGGCGAAGAAGGCCAAGAATGCCCCGGCCTCGGACTCTACTTCTTCGGCCTCTGATGCCGCTCGGCGCACGGCCGAAGGTGAGCAGCACCTGATTGCCACCGTGCTGGCCCAAGGATCTGGGCCCTCCGTTGTTTATGCCATTTCCCGTGGATCGACGAACACCTTCTGCCAGAGCAGAAGGCTAGTAGGGCCACGAGCATGGGACGACGAAGCAGGGAACCCGCGATAGGGTAAACCAGTGTCCTCCTTGCGATCGGTGAATACCGAACGCCTTCTTCGAAGTAAGAAGGTTAGTAGGGTCCCGACAAGGACGAACGAAGAAACGGGAATCCTGACAGGGTATACCAGTTCCTCCACCTAGATGGATGGATGACGAACGTCTTCTGCGAAACCAGAAGACTAGTAATTCACGGCTGGGGACGAACGGGGATAGGGAATCCTGACGCGGATAAACCTGTTTCTTCTCAGAGAGGGGATGACGAACGTCTCCTGCGAAACCAGGAGACCAGTAATCACGAAGCATGGGAAGAACAAAGACTGATAAAAGACTCCAAAAAAAACAAGAATGCTAGACGAACATGGAGCAAGAATCGAACATGGAGCAAGAATGAATTTATTCTTCGGTACTAATGACCGGAAAAATACAATGTGTAAGATACAATGTAAACAATGTAAGTACAAGACAATGAGCGGAGAATCACTGCCGATCAACGTCCGGAGTTGAGGCCTTGAAGGGGATCTGCTTGGCCTTCTCTTTGGCTTCGGCTGCCTCCTGCTCCCCAAGCTCCTTCAGCAGCTCAAGTGCCCCCGCATGGGCGTCCACCATCAGCAGATCAAAGCCAGCCGCCTCCAGATCCCCTGCCACTAGCCAAAGTGACGCTCGAACGTCGGGAGATTCTCTGCCACTAGCCCAACCATGCCCTTACGATAGGTATCATCGGCGAGATCATCAAGGAAACGCCTTCCGGTGGGGGTGGCTTGGAGCAGCTTAATCCCATCCAGATAGGGGTCCGGGCAGGTGGCCAAAAACTCACCGACGAGCCTCGGGAGGAACCTTATGGCCATGGTATGAATGGCGTCAGTATAAGCTTTGGATTTCTGGAACTCAATGGAACCAGACTCCTTGATCTTGGCAAGATCAGCCTCATAGATGGGAACATGATTATCCACGCCCGTACGGCGGATTTCCACCTTGGCCTGCTCTACGGCCCACATCCGGCTACGGAGGTCCACGAGCTCGGCCTCTTGTTTCCTATGGAGCTCCTTCTGGGAAGCATTCTCCTGGACAAGCTTGTCATAGGCATCGGCCTTCTCTTGGAGAGTTCCAGCCCTGCCTTTGGCATTCCTCAGAAGGGCATCACATTCAGCCCGTACTCTGGCCATCTCCCTACCCTGATGCTCGAAGGCCATCTGAGCCCTGTGAAAGTAGAGCCCGGCCTTATCCAGAGTGCTCTGACCACACTCCAAGAGATCTTCAGGGGCCTCCTAAGCGGCGAAGTCCTGGGGAACCTTGAGATTCAGGCCACACCAGATAGAGGACGTTGTCTGGCCAAAGAGCATCATCGACTCCTTGCGGGGACCAACCCTGGAAAACTCGATCATGCAAAGGGAGGACCCATTGGTTTCTGGGGGCGAAGAAGGACGAGCGTCGTAAGAACCCTTGGCAGTCTGGACATCCTCATTTCGGAGGCGACGGACGTCAGAATCCCGCGGAGGAGAAATATGGGGCTTACTCCGGGAAGTGGGCTTCCGCTTGAGGGGACTCCCGGGCTCACCATCAGAGTCATCGGCCACTATGATGGCCTTGGAAGCAGTACCCTCGACACGCGGCCTCTTGGAAGCACTGGCCCCCGAAGTGTCATCAGCACGTGCTCTGGTCACCCGAGATTCGACCTTGGGGACGAGCGGCTTCTCAAGCTTGCTATGGTCCTTGTGCTCGCGGCCAGCGGCAGTTGAAACGTTGTTGGTATGACCCGTGGTGGACGTAGATGGGAAAACTCCTGCACAAAAGGAACCAAGACGTGCAGAGCCGTAACAATGAAGAGATGATAAAACAATACAAGTACAAACGGACGCACCTAACCCAGCCCGAGCTTTAAAAGGCTCGGCCACCAGCAACCGGAGGTTCTGGATGCCGACCCCAGCTATGCGCTTGGCATACCCAAGCTCCTCGTCCGTCATGGGCGGAGGAATCGTCTTCACCGGGTAGGCATTCCACCGGTCAGGGAATGGCATCGGTGAGCCTACTCCGGCCAGGAAGAAACGCTCTTCCCAGCCGTCCAGATTCCCAGCGTTGTTCGAGAACAGAACCATGGACGGACGGGCGATCAAAGTTAAATACCCCGTACGTCCGAAGGGGGACAGCCAGAAGAAGTAATGAAGCAGATCCACGGTGGGAGTCACACTGACACTATGGCATCTAATTATGAAGCCGGCGATAATCCTATAGGCGGCAGGGACGAACTGCGCAGGCACTATCATAAGGTTTCTGAAAAGCTCCAAGTGGAAGCTGTGCAAGGGGAAGTTCAGCCCGGCTATCACTGAATCCAAGTGGACCACCACATAGCCGGGCAGATGGCGCATGGGGTTGCACAGGCACCGATCATCGTAGATCCTTGGGGGATAAAACCATTGACCGATCAGACGCTTATCAGCATTCGTCAAGCGTTGGCTTTGACGCCGGACGTACGAGAAGTTAAGGCTGTAACGGGGAGGCCGAGGCGGCATTCCCCGCTCATAATACTCTAAGTCATCACCAGAGGAACAACCATCGTCGAAACGAGTTCCAGAAGACATGGCAACGAATGGTACCTTGGGATTTCGAGGCTCAACAAGGCTCGTAGGAAATCTAGAGAGAGAAAGCAATTGCGTAGCGTAAGGAGATGTGTGAGTGAATCACATGGTTCTGGGTACTTATAGACAGCACCGTGGGATCACGCCAACTGAAGTGGGACACGTGGCACCCAGATACCAGTACCTACCACGGCATTAAAGGTGCCTCGATTTTATCGCCTCATAATCACAACAAGGAAATCCGGATCGATGCCACGAACGTCCTGCAGGGGGAATTTATCAGCTCCAAGGGATATAGAGATGCCCAGAGACCGCATCCATCGGATGTGCCTAATATCGGCAGCTGATGGGAGATGTACGCATCAACAGGGTACGTTCGTGTTTCCATACATTGCGCCACAGAAACATTGAGGCCAGACGAACGTCTCCCTACGAAGCTTGGGTTGAGCACGCGCGGCATGGATAGTTGCGCTTACACATACGGGACGAACGTCTCTATCAAGTGCTTGTTCTGGGGAGTACGTTCGTATCTCCATACTTAAAGAGGTTTGCCACTGACCAAGGAGGCAGCCACCAAGCGAACGTCGTCTTACGGAATTGGAATTGACTACAGACAACGGTTAGTGATATGCTCGCGCTTATAAGATGGACGTCGCTGTCAGAATATGGATGTCGGACGGTACGCTCGTATCTTCATACTCGGGAGATCCACTCCTTTCCAGCCAGCAGACGTCGGCGTCAAGCGTCGCCACCCGACGACAAGCCTTCGCAGTACGTCCGTCTCTCGACGAGTATGTACGGGGGCATGGCAAGGGGGCGCATGTTGTCCCAAACAAAAAGATGGAGGACCGATATGAACGTCCTCATGGGCTTTAACTTTATCTCAAAAGATCAAAGTACAACAAGGCCCCGAAGGAGATTCCACACAACTGACGATAGAACAAAGGAAAATAATGAAGTAAAAAATCACGAACGTAGAGACAATTATGGGCAAAAAGTGTGTATATTCTTCAGCTCTAACGGCTAGGCATTACAAGTTCAAAACAAGGGAATTACAAACTATGTTACGTAAAAAAGGGGGATTCAGGCCGGCTGTTGCCTGGGTTCAGCTCCTCCTCTTCAGCTTCGGGCTCGGGCGTCGGGGGCTCTGGAGTCTCTCCTCTGGCTTTAGCTTCCTCCCGGCGCTGATCCCTCCCCAGCTTCCCTAAGGCTTGGATCAGCAGGTCATCGTCGGTATTCGCAGCCAAGTCAAAATCGGACCCCAGCAGCTTGGCGAATATAGGGAGAGTGGCCCTGACCCCCTCATTATAGCCGGCGGCGAAGGTGCTGTCGCCGACCTCATAAAGGAACTTATGGGACAGGGGAGAGCACTCTAGGATCCGGACGCCGCACGCCAGACGCTGCCAGGGCGGTATCTTCGCCAAAGCTGCAGAAAACACGTCACCAAAGGCCCCGGCGCAGTAGTCTTTGGCGGAATCCATAAACTCCCCTGTGTTCCGGTAGCCGTAGGTATCAACCAGCCACTCTGGAGTTGCATCCTTCTTGACGGGGAGCACCGGCACAAGCTTGAAGCCGACTTCCTCAAGGCCGGCCAGCTGATTATGAGATTCGGCCCGCAGAGTCGCGAGCTCCCTATCCTTGGCCGCGAACTCTGCCTCGGCGCGACGGGCGGCCTCCCGGGCTGTGGCAATGGCGGCATCAGCCTTCACCATGGCCTCCTTCAGGTCGGCCTCCCTGGCAGCCTCGGCTTGCAACACCAGTAGCCCAGACTGGACGAAAGAAGGAAGAAGTATAACATATGGTTAGAAGACGAACGTCAAGAAGAAGATGTACTCAGATCTAGTAATGAAGGAATACCTGAAGAGCAGCTGCCAGAGCAGCTCTGGTCGCCTCAGAAGACGAGCGGGGAGGCAGCTCAAGGCCGGGCTTGAGGGCCAGCTCCCTCCAGAGTTCTTCCGCCGGACGGCTCAGGGGCAGAGAGCCGACGTCTTCAAGCAGGGGCCCGGTGGAGGCAGCCTCGCAGCCCCTCTTGTGCTTCTTCTGGGGGGCCTTTTCCTCCCCCTTCTGAGAAACCGCCTTCGTAGGGACGACTGGTGGCGGAAGAGCAGCAGAAACAACGGGGGGCCCAGACCCTTGGGCCAGCACGGTGGCAATCAGGTGCTGCTCACCTTCGGCCGTGCGCCGAGCGGCATCAGAGGCCGAAGAAGTAGAGTCCGAGGCCGGGGCATTCTTGGCCTTCTCCGCCGCTGCCTTTGCGGCAGCCGCCTTGGCCTTCCTGGTTTTCAAGCACTCGGCGTGATTCATCTGGGCTTCGTCTGGTGGAGAACCTGCATGAAACAATAAAGGGTTAAGAGACGAACGGGAAATGGGACAAGACACTCACCTCGAAGGACAGGACCGCCCGAGGCCCCGAGACGAGCGTCGAAGGGTGGAAAAAGTCCAGGGACACGGGCGGTACCTATGCCTGCCCCGGGCCCCCGGAGAGTGCCTCGAAGGTCAGGTAGTCGGCAATAGGGCAGATGCCGCCCTGCAACACCTTCTCCACGTCCCCGCTCAGATCGTCGGTCAGCTCCGGTGACTCTATCTTGGGGGGATAGCCGTTCCACTGAACCGGGAGAGGAGGGCCGTCGTATCGAAGGAAGAAGAAACGATTCTTCCAATCGTGGATAGACGAAGGATAGCTCTTGAACAGCCTCCTTCCTGGACGTGCGGCCACGCTCAGGTAACCATCAGAATTCTGGGGAGTGATGCGGTAGAAGTAGTGGAACAGGTCCAAAGTGGCAGTGGCTCCCGCAAGTTTGCAGCGCACAAGGAAGGCTGATATAAACCTATAGGAGTTTGGCATGAACTGCGCCGGGGCCACCTGGAAGTAGTGGAAGAACTCCACGTAGAATGAATGGAGTGGAAACCGCAGCCCGGCTTCAACGGAGTCCAAGTGGAGCATAATCATCCCCGGACGTCTCCTCATCACATGCTCAGCGCCTCTCACGCTCCAGACGAACGGCGGGGGGAAGAAAGTGCGGATTTTGTTGAGAGCCACACGGGAGAGGACTTGGTCATGATCAAGGGCGCTCCTGATCGGGCAGATGTGGCGCTCCATATCCATGGGTATGCCCAGATCATGCACCTCCATGTCAGAGCCGGATTCGGCCTCTTCCCCAGAATCATAGTCAGCAGGGCGCTCATTCAGGGGGACTGCATCAATAATGTCTACTGCCCCGTCAACATTTCCATCTCCAGCGTTGCTCCCACTACCTTGGGAGGCATCATCGGGCTCACCATCGGCCCGGATGGTCCCCACAGTCGTGGCCGAACCAGAAGTCCCAGAAACACTAGCCTTCCCGGAAGAGCGCGCACCGGAGTCGGAGGAGGAGCCCGAAGAGGAACCCGATGAACCGGAATCAGAACTTGACGAAATCTCCATCGAGGTCATCTTGGCGAGAATTCAAGACAGATAAAAGAAGCAGAGGAGGAAAATTACCTTACGGGGAGGGTAGCGGAACTCGGAAGCGGGGGAGAAAACTCGAGGAGCAGCGGAGATTCTAGGGCGAGGGAGCAGAAATTGGGAACCCTAGTCCAGAGGGAAAACCCGACATTTATAGGAGAAGCACCGATGGGGGAACCAACGAGGGGTTGACACGTAGCAAGGAGCGTATTCCGGATCACACGCTGTGCGTGGGATGGAAGCGTAATGATGACATTTCCTCGGAAATTGCACCGTCGCAATAGCAGCCGTCACCTCGGTTCCTGAGCCATCGACAGCTGTTGAGCACCATGACCACGAGCGTACGCCTTCACTGGATGCAACAAACACAAGTACCAGGTCACGAGCGTCTTACCCTCAAGGGAGACCATACTTCCTTATGTCCTGTGCATGCTCAGAACATCAGAAGTGGGGGACTTGTGTTGGGTTAATGGCCCAAGTTGAGGTTCGGCCCATTTACCCCTTCTTCCGGACGTACGTCCAGATAGAACATAGCTAGCTTGGTAAGCCCATGTTCTTCCAGGAGGGACGAACGTCTGTAGTTGGGGTTGAGGCTCAACAGCCCATCTCGACGAACGTCTATGCAGGGACAAGGATCAGGACCACGGGTCACCGGAATGACGACGAACGTCGTCAGAGCAAGCCCCTAGCCATCGGAGGCAGTCCAGTCCGCATGGTGAGAATCCAAAAAGGCCAGGGGACGAACGGCCAATACCCCTTGGAGGCCACCTGGAGCAATCCAGCTCGCTCCCCGGGCGGACGAACGTCCCCACTAATTAGGCGGGAAACCTAGATTCTGGCGGGAAGTGCATTTAATGCTGAAGATTTGGTAGTTGAGACACCAGCGGACCACAGGCTTCCACGTCAGTGGGGCCACCTGCCCATTGGTGGGTATAAATAGAAACATTTATTTCATTGTAAAGGGTTGGCAACTTTCTATTCTTAGCACTCTAGCTATAGCATTCTTACTCGCAGCACTTCTACTGCCTTGTAAGACGAACGGCCGACGAGCCTTAGTGAAAAGTATTGTATGAGGGAGTTATTAAGAGATAATAATACCTAATCACTTACTTGCTGCTTACTGTTCCCCTTGATCCATATTACTTGCTAGTTGGGCTAGATATTCATACACACTCCACTCGAAATCCTTGGGCTTACGTGTTGGACCCGAGGGTTGAAGGAATAAACCTCAACAAATAGTAATAGTAATAGTAATAGTAATAGTAATAGTAATAGTAATAGTAATAGTAATAGTAATAGTAATAGTAATAGTAATAGTAATAGTAATAGTAATAGTAATAGTAATAGTAATAGTAATAGTAATAGTAATAGTAATAGTAATAGTAATAGTAATAGTAATAGTAATAGTAATAGTAATAGTAATAGTAATAGTAATAGTAATAGTAATAGTAATAGTAATAGTAATAGTAATAGTAATAGTAATAGTAATAGTAATAGTAATAGTAATAGTAATAGTAATAGTAATAGTAATAGTAATAGTAATAGTAATAGTAATAGCAGGGCCGTCTATTGGGCTGTGCAAACAGTGCTACTACACCGGGCCTACAAATAATGAAGGCCCATATTTTTTAAAAAATCATTAGTATATATATGTGTGTATATTTATATTTAATATAAGAGGAAACTTCATGTCCAGCCAGCCTGACGGGAACCGCCGTCCGGCCGAGGGCATTTTGGGCACTTACCAATCGAATTTTTTGATGAAATTTTTTGAGCATGTTCTTCATCAAGTCTAGTTTATCCATACCAAATTTCATCTCAAAATTCGATCGGGAAGGCATTCAAATCATTTTTTGAAGTTGACTAGGTTTTTATATGTATATTTTGACGCAGTCAACTTCAAAAAATGATTTGAATGCCTTCCCGATCGAATTGTGAGCTGAAATTTGGTATGGATAAACTAGACTTGATGAAAAACATGCTTAAAAAAAGTCATCAAAAAATTCGATTGGGAAGTGCCCGAAATACCCTCTGCCGGACGGCGGATTCCGTCAGGTCGGCTGGACAGGAACGGGACTCTTTAATATAAACTCAAAAGCCCCACTAAGAAAAACGTAGTAGTAATAAAGAAAGAACCAACATTCCTTATGTACGTGGATCAAGTTTGAAAGCCCAACTTGTAAGAGTATCTAGTACGGAGTATTACGATACTCCAGTTTATGAAGATACAATATCAATGTGTAAAATTTTCCGTAACATTTTGTCCATGACCAGTAATATAATAAGGCCTACTTTTTGTAATCTGCACAGGGACCTTATAAACTTGAGACGGCCCTGAGTAATAGTAATAGTGATAGTGATAGTGATAGTGACAGTGACAGTGACAGTGACAGTGACAGTGACAGTGACAGTGACAGTGACAGTGACAGTGACAGTGACAGTGACAGTGACAGTGACAGTGACAGTGACAGTGACAGTGACAGTGACAGTGACAGTGACAGTGACAGTGACAGTGACAGTGACAGTGACAGTGACAGTGACAGTGACAGTGACAGTGACAGTGACAGTGACAGTGACAGTGACAGTGACAGTGACAGTGACAGTGACAGTGACAGTGACAGTGACAGTGACAGTGACAGTGACAGTGACAGTGACAGTGACAGTGACAGTGACAGTGACAGTGACAGTGACAGTGACAGTGACAGTGACAGTGACAGTGACAGTGACAGTGACAGTGACAGTGACAGTGACAGTGACAGTGACAGTGACAGTGACAGTGACAGTGACAGTGACAGTGACAGTGACAGTGACAGTGATAGTGATAGTGATAGTGATAGTGATAGTGATAGTGATAGTAATAGTAATAGTAATAATAATAATAATAATAATAATAATACATATATGGTATAATTTGCAAAAAAAATATAAACCGGAGCTTCATAGATAAAAAAATAATAGTATAAAAATCAACAATCATAGTAATATTTCAAAGGTTAGACTAAAAAATAAAATTAATATACTATTAATTTTCAATTTAAACTCAAATAATATTTGATTCGCTATTTGCATTTACATCCAAGTCTTTTAATAAGACAAATTCCAATTCAAACTCATCAAGCAAAAAATTGGCAAATTCGTGTATTCAAATACTTCCTCCGTCCCTTAAAAGTTTATCAAGTTTGACCGGCACTGAAAATATTAAAATAAAAGGTATGTGCATGGGAGACAAAAATAATATGAACCACAAATTAGTTTATTAAAGATAAAGTGATAAAGTTTTCGGGAAATCCCAAAAAGGAATATGGTATCGACATGTATTTGATATGTGGATCGACGTCGAGGTGAAGTATCAGTGCATCATAGCTAGATTAGCCATGATCCGAGGGAAGATGATGATTTTAGGGATTCCGAACAAATCATGTTGCTAATTACGTGTTATATATGAAATGAAGGAAAAGTAGCACTGATTAAGGATAAGAAATATATTATGAACACTTAATAATAAAGTTGTTTTTAATGGTGTGTATTATAAAGAAAGAGAATCCCTATTTATAGAAAAAGTTTAAACTTATTTAGATTAGGAGATAATTGTGAATCACAATTATTATCTTGAAATCATAAGTATGATTTCCTAAATTGTTTTGATAATGATGATGGTGATGATAATTTCTTAATCATGAATAGTAGAAGTTTTCTAATTCATTTATGTTTTCACAAAGAATAATGAATGAATGTGTAGATGATTTTTATTGATAAATGAGGAGTTTTTTCCCGAAATAATGTTAATTAAATAAATAAATCCTAAAATACTGTTGGGTTAAAACTAATTTCCAAAATACTGCCGGATTAACCGGTGCTAAGCAGACCATTACAAGAGCCGCCACTCGAAGTTGCAGCTTTATCAAAACTAGGTATCACGTAACACACGCTAGGCGCAAGCAAGCCAAAGTCTAAAATCATTACATGGTAATGGGTCCCACCATATTAAAAATCTCCTGTTTTCTTTAAAGTGCTATAACTTTTTAATTTGTACTCTGATTGTTACAAAAAATATACCAAAGTTCATAATTTTTTATTATCTTTTATATGACACCAATATTGAATATATAAAATCAAAAAAAAAAATCTTTACAAATTACTGTGCATATGTTTTTAAAGTGCTACTACATCCATCCCAAATTTATCTCCACTCTTTCCTTTCCTTTTTGACAAAGAATTTGTGGTTCACAACTGTTCATACACATTCTAACATATTTCTCTCCTCTGCACAACTCTCCACCACACAAATCTCACTATCTTAACTAGTATTCTACCCGTGCGATGCACGGGAGAATAAAATTCATTTTATACGAAGTAAATAAGTAGTATAAGGTTTGTTTAGTTAAATTTAGACTGATTTTATTTGTGATTATTATCTTTTAGCAAATATAATTTAATTATCTTTTTTATTATTTTTTAATTAGCTTATTTTCAATGTTAGATCACATCAAATATAAACATTCCAAAATAGATGACACTTAAATAGAATGGATCAGACCAGACTATACCCGATGAAACTTGGGTACTACTATCCTCGGTTACTTTTTAGTTGAAACATGAAAAATTTTACATTATTCACACGTTATATTTTGACTATATTTTACTTAATAATGTTGAAAATTAGTTTTTACCAAAAGTTGTTGAATTCATCTCCTTACAAATTTTCATGATCTGGTTTTTTATAATATTTTGCTAATAAAGAATTATAATATAATAAAGGTGAAAGTGATGAATCGGCATGCTTCAAATTGAAAATTTGTAATTAACAAAACAACGGAAGAGAATGGGGAAGTAATAAAATATACTCATTATCTCACAACTTCACAAATTCCAATAATTAAAAGTATGTAATTAATCGACACTTTCAAAAGAACATCACATTTGTTTACAATCTAATTTCTCTCTCCTCATAGTATTTTCTCAACTATTCATTTCTCGCCATCTATTTTATTTGCATCTCAACATAAAATCTACATGACTAAATGCTTCAATGAATATTTAAAAAAAATGCTTCAATGAATATTTAAAAAAATTCTTCAATGAATATTTTCTCAACTATTCCGTAAGTTGCCTTCACTTCATCTTTAAAAAAAAAACCTTTCAGAGCTTCTAGTTATATGTTTGACATGACAATTTTTAAAAGCTTTTCAAAAAACAAAAGATCTTTAAGCCCTAAAAACTTGTTTACCAAACCGAATTAATTAGCCCTAACAACTTGTTTACCAAACCAAATTAAATCAAACAATTAGCTTAATTTTTACTAAACAACTACCACTTTTTTTCTTTAAAATCTTTTCAATCACTAAAAGCTAACAATTACAAAAAATCTCACAAAAATATCTTTTCAGCTAATTGTGCCAAACATGCGCAAAACATCAATTACATATTCATCATAAACTCATATATTGAAAGGTACCTAAAACAATGATTAATGATTAGTTTTTTTCAAAACTAAATACACCTTTTTGAGTTGCTTTAAATTCATTTTTTTGCTCCATGCCAAAATTTTAGGTTACATACACACAATTGTTTATAAATGAAATATATTGAAACACACATTATCAACTCGTCACACTACAAACCTTCCATAGGCGACATTTCTAATTAATGCTAAGAAACCAACGATCTCTTCATTAACAAAGTAGCCAAATAATCATCCGTAAACTTCAAATTTTCAATCAAATTACACAACTCACACTTTCAATCTGAAATCATATCTAAAACATCACCTTGTAGACTTGTCAATTTCGTTGCCTCACTATATCTTGGCACAAATATATACTTTTGTTAATGGATAATTTGAGTTAGCATCCCGTTTTATTATGCAATTGAACTTTGCACTCCGTTTTAAAGAAAATGTTTTTGCACCCCAACCCCATAAGAAAAGACAAAATTGGCCCTCCACTAAGAATTTTGTTGGCCTTCAACATATTCCTGATTAAGGGCATTTTCTCTTTTTGCATGTGGTTGGGGTGCAAAAACAAAGATTTTTTAAAATGGGATGCAAAGTCCAATTTGCACAATAAAATGAAGTGCAAACTCAAATGATCCCTTCCATTAATTAAGGGATGTGTTTTTTCGTCTATGCTTCACAAATTACTTGTCATTTGTTACATTACATAATACAATTATGTGATTCATTTGCACATTTATATCAATTCAAACATTTGTGTTTAGTTAGGCTTAATATATAACATGACATTTTAGATGTGAATATGTTAGAAACATCATATCAATCTCAAGCCCTCAAGGCAGTCTGATGACCTTACTCTTTGCTCGTGTTCAAGGATGTAAAATCTGTGTGGTTGAAATTTGTGCATAGGAGATAGAAATGTGCAGAACAACAATTTAGCTGTTTTAATTTGGGACAATAAAAAAGGGGAAAGTTGACTAAGTCCAATGGGACGGAGGGAATATTATTCAAGACGTGCATCTAATCACACCAACCTCAATCCTAATCTTAAGTGCCCAAATAGCTGAAAGTACATATCAAATATCGAATACAATAAAATACTGTCCAATTTAGAGCAACGCCAAATACAAAAATGCGTTGTAATGAAATTAAAAAATCATCAAAGTGCTGGAAATTTCTAGCTAGTACGGAGTACTACCTCCGTCCTACATTAAACTTCCAATTGCGGGTTACGAAGTTTGACCAACCATAAATTTAAATGATCCTTGTGAAAATTTGGATTATTTTTAGAAAATAAAATTTACATATTCAGAAACTACATCAAACCCGCTACAAAGCCTGCAAAAAATAATTCACTTTTTATAAAATTTTGATATATAAAATAAGAGTTTAAGTGTGATTTAAGTTGACCCTCGAAAAGCGAAATGAAAGTTTATTTAGGGACGGAGGGAGTAGCAATTTTCTTGGGTGGCCAAGTATACAACAAATTTCAAAAGGTACGTCTCTGGCACTCGGCGGACTTCAGACACCAGCCCAGATAACACCGCATCGATCAAGTCAACCTCATTCCGACCACAACTCACACCCCCACACCGTCGCTTCTTCCCATATCCACCTTTTCGCATCTCTCATCATTGCATCCTCCACTGTGGAAGTTTGTTCTAAGATTTATGAAGGACCGAATTGATTTCATCTTCCAATCTTTTCAAGTCTGCATATTGCGGCTAAGTTCTCTGGATCTTTCTCCTTCAATGGTCGTTTCCATCAAAGTTTTAACCACTATTATCAACTATAATGTGTAGCTGATATTTATTCATTAAGTAATTTAATGAATTTGACACTTACAATGAAATTGAAGTTATCTGTTCTCTCATCCATGTAAAATTTAAATTCTTTGAGTTTGAATGTGTGTACCCTATTTTTTTGATTGTTCAAAACAAACCGCGCTTCTATTTTTGTTTTTAATTTTCAAAGTTTTTTTTTATTAAATATTCAAGACCTTAGTTCCACCTAACATCTAGTCTAGATATAAACCATTTAATATTACATCACAAAAAATCAGTATACTTACTTTTCTAATTTTTGTTTTTAATCATATGGTGAAGATGTAAAAACATATTTATAATTGCATTTCCTGGTAGTTTATACTTCCTCCGTTCCATAAAAGTTGTAACATTGGAATTTCTGCACTATTCACACACCTTACTTTGACTACGATTTTCTAATAATATATATAATAAAAATATTATGTATAAAATATTAATAAATTTGTATTAATGTAAATTTCCAATATATTAACGTAACTTTTTTAATGTTTACTAATACGTAAATAACTATAATTACAGTCAAAGTTGCGCGTTGGCAAACGTGAAAGTAAAACTGTTGCAACTTTTATGGAACGGAGGATAGTATAATAAAAAAGAGGCAGACGGAATGAGGTAATATTAGCCCCTTGAATCAAATAATTTTCCTGATATTCAATATGCTTAGCTGCAAGAAAGAAAAATATAACCTCTGGGTCATAGTTCATCATGTGACCTTGGTTGCAGAACTTGAACAATAGAATGTTGTTCAGTTTCAAAAACCAAATTAAAAATATCCCTGTTATTGATGTGTTCCCTTCACAAAAGAAAAGGAATTAAGTTTAGCTTCTATTAAGTTTGTTTGTTAAAATGCAACGAACTAAAATAGGTTCTAACATGGCTATGATCAAATTCTATATATATCAAAGCTTAATATAATACGTAGTATATTGGAAATTGAATAATCAAAGGAGGCGAATAAAAAATTGATATTGTCATTTACAATTTGTAGCTGATGGCTTTTTTCTCAGATAGATCACACATCCATGATGATTCTCAATCCGAAATGGCCTGATGAGTGTTTGCTCCCGTCAATATATTGGCGTTTATATATGAAGGATCAAGGACACAATAACATAAGTCTGGTATTGGAATTCTAAGTCACTCTAATAAATACTCCGTAATGTTTAATTTGTATACAATTGGGAATTTCAAAAGTTACTTCAAACAGTGCATGCATTATTGCTAATCCATACGGAGTATTAAAATTGTGTGTATGCATCGCTCCAATTTGTGATAATTGTGTTTTAGTGAGATTCTAAAAGTCACTTCCTTATTGTATACAGTTGGAAATTCAAGTTACTTTGATCATTGCCTAAAGACTCCTCATTTCTCGGTAATAATACCTTTGTCTCCATTTAATGATATCGTTGGTAGCACATAATATACTTGCACATTTTTTGAATTTTGAATACACAATCCTGCCCAAATTCCCTCCCAAACTCTCCCCACACTTTTTTGTTTTACTATATATATAGATATGTGTGCCCACTTTTTACTCGGACGGAGAGAGTATATATACTCCGGATTTTTTATTTGTATTCCGGTTATTACAAAATATATATCAAAATTTATCATTTTTTTTTATCTTTTATAGGAAGCAATGTTTCGTATAGAAAAATAAAAAGAAAATCCTATAATTTGTGTAGTTTAGGATCATTTTTTACCATGCACTAATAAAACGATCCTAAACTACACAAATTAATAGATTTTCTTTTTATTTTCTATATGAAACATTTCTTTCCTATAAAAGATAATAAAGAATAATAAATTTTGATATATTTTTTGTAATCATCGGAATACAAATAAAAAATACATAACACTTTAAAAAAAAGATACACAACAATTTTTAAAGTGTTAAATAATTTTTTGATTTTACATATTCAATATTGGTGTCATTTGAAAGATAATAAAAAGTTATGAATTTTAGTATATTTGTTGTAACAATCAGAGTACAAATAAAAAAGTTATAGTACTTCAAAAAAACATGAGATTTTTAATTTTGTGGGACCCATTACTATGTAATGTATTGTTGACTTTGGCTTGCTTGGGTGATTTGCTGAGTATTTGAGAAAGCCGCCATTACTTAACCCCATTTAATGCAGCAATATTTTGGGAATTAGTTTTAACCCAACAGTATTTTGGAAAAAACTGAAAGATGAGAGAATATAAAAATGTAGATTAGAATTGGAAATATAGGGAAAAATAAAAGAACATTAGGTATTAGATGATGATATGTGTAGATTAGACGATACTATATGATTTTTTGCACCACCATGACCTCCTGGTCAAGTGAGCCGTTTGGGGAGGCTCTCCTGGTCTCCAACAGATTGTCAGGCCAAGGGAAAACGGAAAAAAGAAGAAGATAAACTAAGCATTGGGCGGTTGGGGTGGCCGGTCCCGGTTCCTATTTTCACCTACCTGGGACTGGGAAATCCAAACCGCCGTGTAGATTATGGTTCCAACCACAAATTGGTCAACCGGTCCAGCACCTGGTTAAGAAACCAGGCGTTTCCGGGCAGTTCTGGACCGGTCAGTCTTGGGACACGAACCATAACCACCCCTAGTCTTAATTATGGCTGAGTTTTAAGCAAGCTTGGCACAACTGGATATTTAAAGTTCAATGAGGGTGGTGAAAATGAACGTTGCGATTGTATAAGTAATTAAGTAGAAACTATATAAGTACATATTGAGAGTTCATTGTCCATAAGCATTCATGTTTTAAGCTGGCTTGTACATACATATTCAATGTATAAGCAATAATGCAGTTGGAATTCACTGCCAACTGAAACAATAAGTATGTCACCCATGGCTGATTTCGTTCTTCGTGTTCAGTTTAGGGTGTCAGCCCGAACCCGAAAGGAAACAGCGGATCAACAGAATTCTCTTGAGCATGGATGGGTAGTTGATCAACACTTCTAAACCATGTCATGGGAAGTTTACCCTGGAAAGGATAGTCCCCAAATAGAACGTCTGTGATTCCCCTTCCTTCACTTCCAGGCAACCAAGCAGCAACTAGGGACTCTACCTTATCCAGGATGTTTGGTTCTATAACCATGGGCCTCCCGGAGATCAGAATCATCAGAGTGGGGACCTTGTCAGCAACAAAGCTCACAATCTGTGGACCATTCAATGGAATTTTGAGGTGCGGATCATCTCCCCCGGTTTCAACGTACGGCGTCTCTCCCACAGCCACAATGGCATAAGAGAAATCTTGATCATTAAAGGTTTCTGTTGAAGGGTTTGGCTCAAATACTAGTTCTGTCTCATCACCCACAACCTCTTTTATGGCATCCAAAATAGTTGTACCTGTTAAGAGTGTTCCCGCATAAGGATATCAAAAACAAGTTTATAATTGATTGGCTCATCTCAATTGTATCCAAGTTAAGTGACCTTCGCCAATTATTAATTTTATATTAGTACCTACGGGAGAAGATAATACTACCCAAGTCCCTAATTTATCTCATGGTTTGCGGTTGCACAGATTTAATGAAAGTGTGATTTAAATTTATTTAGTTTCACGAAATCATACCCTTATTATAAAAAAGAGATAAATTTAGGGACGGATAAAAAAAAGAAAGAACAAAGATCAACAAAGGTTGGAGGGACTAGGGAGTAATGTTTGCTTCAAGCTATATATTGCAATGAGTTAAATGAAAACCCCACCGATTGTGACTTTGCCACTGGATCCAGTCCAGGAAGAAGTCCAGCCTCCACATTGATAACCGAGGTCATCAGCATGGGTTCCTGCAACAAGGATCCTTTTGGCATTCTTGTATAAGGGAAGAAACGGTTTATCGTGATTCTTCCCATTCTTCAGTAGAACCAAGGACTTGCGGACAGCTTCGCGTGCTACTTCTCGATGTTCCTGAGACAATTTTACTTAAATCCTTAGTACTTAATAATCAGACATATAATTGTTGAGAACATGGTTGACACTAATCCAACCCGAAAGGCAAAAGACTGCCCAACACTTGTTAAGAGGTTTATTTCTTTACATTTAGCAGGCATGTATTATGATTTTGAGGTTTTATTAAGAGAAGTTATTTTGATAAGAGAAGTAACTCAATGTCTTATACTGCCAATGTTTATTTTTGTTATTTTGCATTTAATTCATATGAGACATCCTCTTGAACAATGGGGAACTCTTCAACAATAATCTTTCATTTTTTTATGTTAAAGAATTAAAGGGTAACAATTATGTTGTTTAAACCATATAGATGCTAGTATATCTCAAAGTAGTAGGATGGGAATACCTTACAGCCAACCACATCCAATAAAGATCTATCTGCATAAGGATGCTCAAATATGCCTGAGACAAATTTGACCCTCAGGATTCTTTCAACTGCATCGTCAATCCTGGACATTGGTATTTCCCCTGATTCAACTAAAGACAACAGTTCATCCAGAAATAACTCAAACCTAAAAGGCACCATCACCTGCAAAAAATGAATACCATTAGGTTAAGAGACACCTTACTTAACTAGGATGTAATGATAAATGATCAATCCTTAATCTCAACCATATCTATTCCGGCATTGATTGAGGACAAGATGCTTTCACGGTACTTTGAGCCTGGAGGGTCAGTAAGCCTATTGAGCGCTTCCCAATCTGATATCACAAAACCCTGTGTGGCATTGAATGTGTTAGAGTCTCACAAATCACATCTAACCAGTAAATCGAAAATAAAATATTAATGACCTTTGGTTGAACTAGTTAATATATGGGATTCAATCTTTAATGTGATTCGACCCAAGTGTCTTATAGACACTTGAGCAACCTAATCCAATTTTAAAATCTATCAGAGAATGAGAGAATATACATAACGGTATCAGTTTAACTAGGAAATTGGTCAGATTCCAACAAATTTTAACCTGGTTTACCTTAAATCCCAGTTTTTCCTTCAGAATCTCAGTAAGAAGATGATAGTCAGAGTGCATTTTGCGTCCATTCCAGCTGGAGTATGATGCCATAACAGTGCAAACTCCTTGAGACAAGCAGTCTAGATAGGGAGCCAAATGATCATTGATCAATTCATCATATGATGTTATCGTATTTCCTTCATTTGTTCCTTTATCAGTCCCCCCATCACCAACGTAATGCTTTGCGCACGCGACGACCTTAGTTCTGGATAGTGCAATTATCAGATTAATAAGACTATTATAAGCCAACACCCTGTAATAATTAATAAAAGACCAATCAGTTTCTAAACCTTCCATCAACATAAGGATAGCCCTTCACGTGTCCTTGGGGAACCTGGCCTTGCAAGCCTGTAACAAGTGAGCTCAATTTGCGTACAACTTCAGTGTTTTCACCATAGCTCTCGTAGCATCTTCCCCATCTAGGATCTCTACTAACCTGTCATCACCGAAATACCATGGAATGAATTTTGAACTTCTGATACAAAAGAAAAAACTAAGGGTATTTGGATTCAACAAAATGCTAGGAAAAGAGAAGAAACAAAAAAAGTTGAGGAAAGTTAATCTATTGTGTTTGGGGTTATCTCTGGTAAATAAAATGATGATAAAATGTAATTAATTGTTTTGACATATGTTTAGATTCCTCAGTCTTTATATCATTGTAGGTAAAAAAAATGATTTTGAGGCTATGAGCAAATATCAAGAGGAGACTGAAAACCAAATCAAGGTATATGAATCTTTGAATCATATCAATATAACTTTAATAAATCAGGAATTTATAACTTTAATAGTGATGTTTCGAATCATAGGTAACATTCAGATTTGTGGAACATGAAAGACTGCCAAGAAACACAAAACAAACCAAGTTTTGCTACTTACAGCTACGCAAGGAGCAAAAGCATACTGAGATCCACTTGCCCTCACTTCCAGAGCCGTTACTCCCCCTATCCTCCTCACTAAATCCTCATCCCTGCAGATCACATTTCATAGTTCTATCACAACCTTTCTATCACTAAATTTTATCACAGTAGTGTCAAACAATCCAACTTACCTTGTAGCTCCGAGCCCAATATTGTGGGGGAAAATGGTGGCGCCATAAACATTATTGTTCCCGTGTACGGCGTCGATCCCGTAGAGAATAGGTATGCTTAAGCGGGTCTCCAGCGCCGCCTTCTGGAACCCATCGATCATGTCGGCCCATTCCGCCGAATCCGCATTCTCCGACGGCTTACTTCCTCCTCCGCTCAGCAAACTCCCTAAAAATTCGGTCAGTTTAATTGACTCAGTTAGCTCTCTAGAAGCTAAGATGGGAAAAGGGGGAATTGTTGTAGGAGAAGAAAAATGGGTCTAAATGGTACCTATGAAACGGTTAGTGATGGCGGAGGGAGTGGCGACGGCGCGTTCAATCTGAGTCATTTGTCCGATTTTCTCCTCAAGAGTCATCCTGGAAAGAAGGTCTTTGACCCTCTGCTCGACAGGGGCAGTTTGGTCCTTGTAAACGAAACTGGTCGCCATTCTTCTTCCCTTTGCTCCGATCTTTATCGCCGGTGTTACAGAATAGCTTCTGTAACTTCTGAGGAGTGGAGCTCCGGTTATGCGAAGAAGAGTCTCAGGTAGATGCATGAAGACGAAGACTGAGCTGATCTGGCAGTTTTATAGGTGCATTGTGCGGGACCCTCTGGATTCCGTGTTGATGTCAACGAATCATTAATTGACATGTGTAAACATAAAATGCGGGATATCAATATAGAACAAATGAACAATAAGGTTGTGTAATTACAATTAATGGGCAACATAACCAAATGCATGGAATTTTAATTCATCTGAAATCGCAGCTTTCATTATCATTACAAGTTTGAAACATTATTAACTCAGCTTATAATTTATAACCATAAATAATAAGACTTGGAATCTTGGATAGTTGGAGATGCATTGATGCACTCTTAGAGCCCGTATGGTAGCACGAAAATCGGCTGATTTGGCTGTTTCTGCTGAAATTTATGAAGTTCTGACTGAAGTGGCTGCATTGGCTGATTCTGCTGAATTAAGAAAATATATTTTTAAAATATATTTTATTAATAAAATAAAGAAAAATATATATCTAAAAATAGCTAAAATGGTCATCTACAGTAACTTCAGCCAATACAGCCAGAAAAGTAATTCCAACCTTACTTTTTCTGCTTATTACACAATTCAGCGCGTGAAAACAAAAGTTACGTATTTGCTGAAAAGCTGTCTGATAAGCCTAAGAAGCCGAAAAACAGCGGTTCCAAACGGCCTCTTAATGTAACTCCAATGTCCGTTTGCGTGTCTTTTTAGAGCATCTCCTATGCTATAATGTGCACGGTGCACATGTGACATGACAGATAGACACAAGAGATTGATTTTATGACATTTCTCTCTCCGTCTTTCCACGGTCTTATGTGTTTTTGGTAAATTTTTCTCTACAATGTCAATCACAATATCTACATCTAGACATTGTGCTTGACGATGTGAAGAAAAACTTACCAAAATGATATAAGATCCTTCAAATAAGGAGAGATATTTCATTTATTGTTTTTTGATTGGCTATTACTCATGCCACGTATGCACCGTTAAGATTTTAGCATTGGAGATGCTCTGATGTATGTTAACTTACCTTAAAAAATCTTTTAGGATACAATAGTACAGTATAACTTTAGATTAATTGACATATCTGCTAATTTATGGGGAAAAAATAATATAAAGTATATATTTTAATAATAAAATAGAGAAACATTTATATGAAAATTGTTAAAATGGCCTTCTACATTATTTCAGTCAATACAGCCAAAAAAGTAACAACAACCTTACTTTTTTTATTATTACACGATTCAACACGCGAAATCAAAAGTTACGTGTTTGAAGAAAAATTGATCGATAGCCTAATAAGCCGAAAAGCATAATCAATAAACGAGCCCTAAATGTTGTAAATTGTAAAATGGGATCCAACATGGAACAGATCTAGCAATCAGGGGCGGAGCCAAGGGGGGTCAGGGTGGTCAGCCGACCCCGCTGAAAGTTTGAGAGTATAGAGCTCTGAAATATCTTCGATTTGATATATTATGGCCCCCGTAACTCATTACGAGTACAAAGTTATGACTTCTGGAAAATCAACACTATCTAAACATAAAATTAGCAAAATTTGATGCATAATATTGATTATTTTCCCAAATTTTATAAATAACGTATAATTAACTCGTTACTTACGTGACATGATTCAGAAACAGAGCAAAAACAATCTATTTTATTGCTTACGAATGCCTTTTTATCTAAACTACAAATGAAATATTCAACCCGGACATTGTCTAAAAACGATCTACCATTTTCATTTTGTACATACTTGATTTTCGACCCCCTGACCTGTTTTTCTGGCTCCGCCACTGCTAGCAATAACAAATGATTTACTCCGTATAACTTTTAGGGCCACCTAAACACAACTAATGTATATAACGGTGTAGTGGGTTAATGAATAAACCTTACCCAATAAATTTATGAGATAAATTCAGACTCATATACGGAGTATAACTTATAAGAGTGGGTAAGATCAGAGATCACTCCTCCCATTGAAATGCTCTATTGGGCTATTGGACTAATATAAATGAAGGTAACAACCTAGTGGACGGCATTTCAGTAACTACTGTAATAAGTCGGCTACGATTTCCAAGAAAGACACCCAATTGGCCATGTGCATGCCCGTAGAGAGAGCATGTATGATTGCATGAATATGAATCAATTGTCCATACGAGTTTTGGGACTGGGAGTCCACTAGAGGAGTGGCCAGGTCTCAACAATGCCATGTTTTCAGCTTGTTATTACATTTTTAAGTTGCTAGCTAGTATTATGTTCTTTATTTCAATTTTTTTGTCAGATACCATATAGTCTGATCACTGTCACATTTAAAATGAAAGTCACACTCTGACTTTCATCTCAATATTGTTGAATAGATAATTAAGTACTACGTATTACAAATATCAAGGTTAACATTATTATTGAGGTGATATTGTAAATAGGTTAGAATATATGATTGTAAAAAAGTATTCCATTTTTTACGGTTTTGATTTTCATGTATAGTCTTATTTTCATGTAAAGTCATTGGATCATTTGCATATATTTTTACTATGCAAATATATTTACAGAACAATCTTTACTCTTCTATGTTTTCCTATTATCAATTTATGATGTTTTATATTTAGCCCATGCCCAACTCTCTCCAGTCTATGTTTAGAACAAAAGATCTAATGTGACACATAACTTCACTTTTAACTTTCTGCACCAATTTTATAACTTTGTAAAGACTAAATGCAGTTCAGATTAACGATATTAATCATTAATATTTTCAATATGATCTGTTTTTAACTCCGGATTTTTAAGTGTTTTAAAAACTAAATGTCATAAAGAGGAAACACAATTTTTTTTATTAGTCATGTCAATTAGCATGCTAGGCAATCACAGATGGAGTAAAATCAAAACAACCTAAACTCTATATAAGAATTATGATATTGTCTGTACCAACATCCCAACATTAGTACCCACCTCGGCTGTCATGAAGAGTAGATAAATATGCCAAAAGTAATGTTATAGGTATTTCGTTCCTAAGGATCATTTGGGCATACATGGTTAAAGTTATCAATGAGTCTTGGGCTGAAGAAATACTTGCAGGTTGTCTAGACCAAAAAACATAGGGCCTGCCTGGTGTGATGTCAAGCAAGATACTTGGCATAGCTTCATCCTAAGTAGCACCGGGACGGATACGGAAACGGAAACGGGGACGGAAACGGGGACGCAGAAACTCTAAACTCAAAATATGAAGATACGGGTACGGCAAGGAAACGTCAAACTAAAAATTAAAATTTTAGTAATATAGGTAATATTTACGTCCAACAAATATGATATAATTAAACAAAACATACTTTGTATCTCCTTGTTTAAACTTTAAATGCATTCCACAGGCATAAATAAAATGCAAAAAGTGAAAGCTTACACCCTTTCCAATAAAAACTTAGGAAACACTTTCTGGAAAGTGGAAACAATTAATCTATGGCTCGCCCACCGTTCAGCAAACCAGCATATGGCACTGTGCTGTCAAACTTCAGCCGTCCAGCATAAAAGGCACAGAGCACTCAACCAGCTTTCTTCTTCCCGTCGCTTATTGCTTCAACCTGTGTCGCTTTCTTCTTCTTCCGGCCGACTTAGGATTCGCAGGTAGCAGTCTCGCAGCGTCGCAGGTATTTCAACGATAGGGAGTGCGAATGATTTCCAATTTGTCCGACTAGTTTTTCTAAAAAAATATACGAGAAACGCCCAAGCCCATATCAATTCCCGTTTCCGAAACGTTTCCCTGACCTGAATCAAAAGCCCAAGCGCTCAGAAACGTTTCTCCGCGTTTCCCAGGTGTTTCCTGGCGTTTCCTGACGTTTCGCGTTTCCGAAACGTTTCCGGGACGGAAACTTGCCCTAGATTGCCGTTTCCGTGCTTCCTAGGCTTCATCTATGAGTCTTACTAGATATGTCTTCAAGAATCTTGAAAACAATGAAAAGTAATACATAAATGACATTGAATTGCTGTAATCTACTCTTGTCAGTGTTCATTATATTCCATATAGGCATATAGCTAAGATTAATTTAATATGTTACAACTTACAACAAAATTAAGCCAAAATGAGGAGGCTTTAACTGCATTTACATCTACAAAAACAAACCTAGTACAAATTGCATAAACATAGTTAAGGATCAATCTTGAAGGTTAGTTTACCTATGCTTCTATGCTCTCATTTGCATTTCACATGAGCCAATTTTAGCTTCATTAGCCTTCAGATTATGCTGTATTTTCAGAACTCATTGTTTTCTCCTCCGGCATTACTAAATCATCCACATGACTAGTTCTGCTTCTTTCCACAGAGGATTTGTCGATATTATCTAATTCCAAATGACTTGTAGCCAACTCCAATTTGGGCAGTCTATCAGTCTCTTTAACAGAGTCCATCTTTAATATCTCATCTGGGATAACCGATGTATCGGTGTGATTACTGGCACTATCTTCTTCAGGATACTCTTTGTGATCATGTGATTCTGAGTGATGTGCACTAGTTTCATGTTCGGGCAGACCATCCCTCTCTAAGATCACCGAAGGATTGTTATGATCATTAGTGCTTCCCTCCTCAAATGACTCGGGATTATATGATTCCAACTTATGGGCAACAATTTGTGGTTCGGTCAGACTTTCTGTCTCTTCAATAGAACTTGCATCCAGTACCTCCTGGATCACCCAAGGGTTAACAATATCATGAGTGGTCATTTGATGATTTCTGATTATTGTCAAAGACATGCAACAATCCATTTGTTTTCTATTCAAGCAAGGGAACACAGTTGAAGGCAAATATTTCTTCAAATATAGTTATGATATGAAAAAATGCAGCAAGAATTTTAAGTTATTACTCACAAATATGACTAAATAACGTTCCCCAAATATGCTCATTGATGGCTTCCCAAAATAGGGACCATTTAATATGGAGCATTAAAGAAGAATAGAATTCATTCATAATTATTTTTTAAGTGAATCCTTCATATTTTGGTAAAAGATGGTCATATTCGGAGAGAGGTAATATGCTTTATTCTGATTTAGGTTATATTTTCTTATGAAAATGAAATTATCACCAACCTGATTCCGTAAATAATGTGGAACCTCCAATTCTGTTTCCTGGTCCAAATGACGTGATTTTGGCAGGAACAATGATGCTTCTTCAAGATCAGCTGGAATATTACTATCTTCAGAAGTGTCCAACTCTGCACCTTGCTTTTCATGACTGTTACGCTTAATCAGCTCTAAAATGTCATTTTCCTCAGCCTTATTATCTGCATGTGTGGGTGTACACAAATCTGAATCTTGTTGGATCACTCCCTCCGGTGAAATGATTTGTGTGGGGTGAATACTTGAAAATCCAACTTCAACTAGATCTGGTTCAGTAACCTGAGGTGCTTCTCTAGACCTTGATTCATTTTGATCTAATCCTGATGAAGCCGCCCATACTGTGTCAGACGAATCTTTCTCATCCGTATCCCTATTGTACACTGAAATTTCTTCCTCTAGTGAAGAGGATCCATCAACAGATCTTGGTGGAGAACCAAGTTCAGATACCTCCACCTGTAAGTCAGAAGCAATAGAATGGCTAGGGGTAGGAAACATGGAAAATTTGGCAAAATAGTAATTTTCATCCATTCTGGCAATCTGGCGGCCTTCCTGACCAATTTCCTGGTTATTTCTTGGAGCTGGAGGTGTACTAAGTGACTTTATGATTGCATTTTTATCAATTCTGTAAAATGGCTCATCTTCTTCTGATTCTGAAGGAGATGAAGATGATGAACTTGTTCTATCATCATCAATATCTTCAATTAGTACTGATTTTATTTGAACTTCTCCGTTATCTTCTTCATACTGAGTTGTAGAGACTGGCTCTTTGATATTGCTGGGACTCACACAGTTCAACTTATCAGGTTCTTCAACTGAAACTTGCTTCATTAGCTCATCAGCGGCATCTTCCTTACCTGCTACGGAAAGTGTCAAAGCGTAAAACACAAACAAAAAGAAGTTACTTTTGCAATGACCATGCCTGGAAATAGCTATAGGCTTTCAAGGCCTTGGCCGAAATCCCCACTCTAAAAAAGGCTCAACAATTTCATAATCCCTGTAGTCCTTACCATAATATACATTTAACATAATATACATTTAACAGGATTCAATGGTCAATTTATATGGTTCTGCTTTTTCGTGTAAAGTATATATGATTAGTTTCCCATTTCTTGTCTCTTATAATATCATGTCCATGCTTATTTCTAAAACCAAATGTTCTAAAAGGAGCTAGGCACTAGTCCGGTGCCAGCCCAGGGCCTAGGCGGGGACTGGTTCAAGACACAAAAATTATATTATTATCAATATATTTGCATAAATATTATAAGTAATGTCGTATTTGTGTGTCTATATATATCCAAAGTCCAAACACGCACACACATAAGATGCACGAATGATAGAATCGTCACATTTTATAATATATTATAAATGATATAATCACTTAACTTCATTATGTAATCAATATTTAATAATAATAATTTAAGAATATATAGAAACTTATATAGTTTTTATCTTAATCTGCAAGTAAAAAAATGGTAGGCGAATCTAGACGCCATAGGCAGCCGATCAAGCGCTCTATGCGGCGGGCAAGTAGGCACCCTATGCAGCCAACTAATTCATCTAGGCACCAAACCAATCATTTGGGACGCCTAAACTAAAATCGGGCCGCCCGACACCGTCTAGCGCATAGGCGGGCCGGTACTAGTCGGGCACCTAGAGCGGTTATTAACAACGTCTAAACAATGCTTCTTTTAAAAGTTGTACTCTGTACTAATACATATTTGTAGAGTATTTGTATGGTCTTATTTTCATTGTGCAAGTTAACAAACACATTATGTTGTTAAAAGAATATACATAAACACTTCTATTATATTTTCGTAACAAAACTTGAATCATAGACTGCAAGTGTAATGACGTATCATTAGATTTCTAAAAAGAACTAGGAGGTAATTTAGCACATTGCACATAAGGACTTAATCAGAGGCAGGTTTGGTTGGTCGACATAATTTTTGAAGAGATGTCAAAGGAGGCATACAATTATTAGAAAAATGCAGAATGCAATCAACATTTGCTTACCAAATGGGGTTCTAGATCTGTAATTTTCAGAAGATTCAACATTATGCAGATCAACATCAGATTCAAACTCCCCAAAGAATGAGCCACCACCTAAAGCAAAGCTCTCATGCCTACAGAACATCAAATCTTGCTGAGGAACCATGAAGTCGTGCTGGAAACTACCTCCGCTAAGATTGGGCTTCTCTTCATGCTGATCATAAGGCAGGTCAAACGGGTTGCGGTTTTTCAACAAAACTGAAGGGGCGGAACCCGGGGCAGAGGGTGAAAAAAGACCACCGTTTGATGAACAGTTAGAATTCGTTCTTGGAATCATAATGGAAATGGGAGGATCATCGCTTCCCAGATTCATCAAAGTCCTCCTCACATGGATGCTCACCAGTCTTCTTGCTCTACGTCTCGCCATTAAACTCTCTAACCTTTTATTCCTTTCCATCTCAGAGAGATCCATCAGATTCTTCTTATTCTGAGGATGACCATGAGTTGTCCATTGCACACCACCCTTACTCCTCTTAACATTTTCTTCTCCGTTATCATCAGAATCATCATCCTTCATCATTTTAATCTCACCCTCATCTCTACTCCCCCTAAAAGCAGGCTTCTTTTGCCGATCCTTAGAAAAACGATCAAAGGAAGAGCAACATTCTGTCACAGAATGAACCTCAACTACTTCTCTGATATCCTTCATGTGATGTTGTTCTTCTTCTTCTGTCAGAGTACTTTTATCGAACACATGGTGGTCACCAAAACCTTCTGGTGGGAAAATTGAACCGCCATTATCCTCAACATATGGCGGGAAATCCTTCTTGGATTTCCGACGTCTGACAGACCGAGCACGGCCAACACATTTCTTTTTCTTCCCCACTTCATCTTCGATTTTCCCCCTATTCCCAACGTCATCTTTGGGACGTTCAGGACCGTATATCACTATAACTACAATGCCGGACATTAGAAAAATAGGAAGAGAGTAAATCAGGAACCAGAAGATTGATGAGAAGAACACATACAAGATGATGAACACGAAGCAAACAAATGAGGACAAGGGATGTTCCCTTACATATGTACAAATTAGTTTCATCGAAAATTCAAGAAAAATCCATAGATAGGTTTGAATGTCTTTTGAAGTCATCCCCATTTTCTATCTCAACGCAATACAACAACTTTTTGGAATCTTTGAGAGATATCGCATACTATAATTTACATAAAGACAAAATTTACAGGCTAATTAAGCTGGCTAGACTTTTACTTATTTATCATAAATAAAAGTCTAGGGATGCATAGAAATCAAAGTGCTTTAATTGAGATGATGCAAATATGAGACTGATTGGTTTTCTTTCCATGAAACCAATTAAATTTTTTGTTTCTGCTTGGATCCATGGAGAAGAATGTCCTACGTACGTACCTCCTCTGTTGCAGAAATGTCCCGTTTTCCCGCTGCTTTCGGAGGATCAGTCGGTAAAGGTTAGTTAGCATAAAAAAGAAAGGGATAAATTCCCACGACCCACGGTACTTCAATAAGAATATAAATTGATACGGAGTAATAGACTTCATGAATGACAAGGAAAAATAGGGGTGGGCAAATTGAAACGGATCTCAAATGTTTTGTTCTGAATAGGACTGTACTGGTTCCAAACAATGTCATGACCGGTTAACATAAAATTAGAACTTGTACCTGATCAAATTAGACCGAAGTATGATTTAGTTATTTAAATTTACATTATTTTGACTAGTGTCTTCGTACTTTCACAGCCTTTGCTAGTTCGCTGGAAGCTTGGTATCAAACCAAAATATGGTTTGATTATTTAAATTTGTATTATTATAGTTTATCTGAAATTTCTTAATTATGTAATAATTTCTTTAAAGTTATTAATTATGGAATATGAAAATCAATAAATTATGTGGATTTTTGGAGAATGACAAACTTTAATTACCTCTTAAACACTTGAAAAAATGGCATTGTTTGGTATTGGTGTGCATTGTACCGTCTCGTTTGAAAATTGAACCGTATCGAATAAGATCGAACCGAACCAAACCGTTTCAATATTGGACTGGATTGGACCATGCTCATCACCCCTAAAGATAAATATTTTTCATCTGACCTCTGAAAACATCTCGGATTTTGCACGGGGCCGGAAAGATATTTGATCGAAAGTGGCGTGGGTGAAAATAACTATTTGGGTCAAGCCATTCGAATGTGATAAAAATGGTCAAACTAGCTAAAATGGGTGATAAGCCATTACCAAAACAATCGTGGTTCGTATACACATTTTTTGAACGCATCATTTTAGATTTTTACATGTTGTTTGATTGTTGTGTTGCAGACAATTCGAACGTGTAAAATGACGTATAAACATCATTTTCCTTATCATAGGACTTTCATAGAATTTAATACTACCTATGTCTCACTAACATTAGAACTTGATAATGTGACACATTTATTATGGAAAATTGAATTATGTAATATTAAATCGCTAAAGTAAGAATAAAATAAGAATGATTTAAAACCACAGAAATTTTACTAAATTAGGTATGAGACAATATTAATGGGATGAATCGAAAAAGAAAGATAGGTTCATCTTAGCGGGATGAAGAAAGTACTGCATATGAGCATCTCCTAGGCCTGGGTTCGGTTCTTACTCAATAGTGGTGGAACCGTTACAAAAATTTTAACTAATAAAATCGATTTGGTTCTTATGTAAAAAATCAAGAACCGTGATGGAACCGAATTAATACTAAACGGTTCGGTTCTTGCTTTTATCGGTTCCTCGAATAATTTTTTTCTCATCTAGTGAATTAGCACATTGTTTGTTTTCTACAACATAAATATGTAAAAAAAATCAAAACACAAGTACTAAAATTTTATTTAAAGTTCTAATCATTTCAAACATCAAAGCTCAAACTTAAATAAGTGAACTCTTAATAGAATAAAAGAATATTTCAATTTTCGTTCATTTAATAAGTAGAACATAAAATCTTTGTTATGTGGTAACAATGAAGGTTGGTCATCATCACAGTAGGAAGATAGAACGTCCACTTCGAGTCTTCCAAAACTTAAAGAATACATTGAGTTTGCGTGTATTGATATAAAAGCATCATTACATCGTGTTTGCTAGTAGTATAATTTACAATATATCTAATAGTTACAAACTTACAAATACCGTGAAGATAGTGAAGTAAAATACTATCGTATATGCAATCAACTACAAGTTATTTGTGTTATTTTATATTTATAAAATTTAGGGGATGTAAAAAAAAACGTAATTTCTAAGGATGAGCTTAACGCATTCAATCTCATGTGCATTATTGATTACTTTTATTTTTGTTGGTTAAATTACAATAGTTGGCTAAATACCATTGATTGCACTATTATTGTTATTGTTGATATTATTGCTACTACTATCACTACTACAATTACAATTTTTATTTTTATTATTCCTTAACGGTTTTGTGCACATATTTTTTTATAGGAACCAGAAACCGAATCGTTAGTAACAACTAGGAACCGAACCATTAACAACTAATACCACATTTGTAGGAACCGAACCGAGTTATATCGGTTCGGTTCCAACCGGTTCTACGATTCCCGGTTCTAAAATCTCACCTCTAGCATCTCCAATGCTACGATGTGCACGATACACATGTTGCATGAGAGATGACCACATAATTATTAGCAAATAAATATTTGAATGATTTTCTACAATTTTGATAAGTTTTTCTCTATAATGTCAATCACAATGTCAACATCTAGATAGTCTTCTTGACAATGTAAAGAAAAACTTACCAAAATTGTATAAAATCATTCAAATAAGGAGAGAGATAATTTATTTATTAATATTTATATGGTTGTCTTTGATGTCACATATGCACCGTGCACATCGTTGCATTGGAGAAACTCGAAAAAGTACAATTTGTTTAGAGGTGTAATTCAATTATAATCACAATATGATTGATAGAGTGTATAACTACAATTTATATTTATAGTTAACCCTAATGAAATCCCTAATATTTATGATTGTCCGGAATTAAACTTGAATCTACCTATTATGTATGACACACCTATCAAATATATCAATCAATTCAGCTACGTTGAACCATTTAGATTTTAGGGGCGCCTAAATTCTTGCAACAATGTTACATATATATAAAACTTGGTTATTAAACACTATCCTTCTAACCACTATTCTTGGAATATAACACATTTTTCCCCATGCTTCAAGCATAATGAATACCCTCATGGGCCTCATCATTAGGTCGTCGTAATAAACTGTTTTGCCGTTTGCATGTAATATATTTTTGTGTGTTCATGAATTATGATACACAATCCAAATAAACTAGACTAAAGCTCAACATCTTCTTTTGATTTTCTAATAATCTTTTACCTTGAAACTTTTGTCACTTGTGGTAAACACATAAAGATAAATATAAAGTTACATTGCATTTTTTTCTTTGAACTAATTGTTTCATTTTGGCATAGATATAAGAAGTGACCAATGGCATTTATCCTAGTACTAGTATACTGTATATACAGTTTATAGAAATCCATTTGCTAAATACACAATCATAAATCATAGGGGAAAATAAATAATATACCCTAAACTTTGCATAGGTGTGTTATCTCCACCCCAAACTTGTCCAAATTGTATAAATATCCCATACTTTGTAAAATTGAGATGTTTATGCCCCATGTCCTACTAAACCACCTATGAAAGCACACATTTTCTTGGGAATCATTCATCTTTTTTTGCCAACTAAATCTATTTAACATGTTTTAATTTTCAGAAATATTATTTGATAATTAAAATTTGGTACCAAAAATTTTAAAAAATAAAGTTGAGGGTATTTTTTAAACTAGGACAAGTACAGGGTGGGGAGCTCATACCAAGGCAAAGTTCGGGGTATATTATTTATTTTGCCCTAAATCATAATATGATACGTAGTAATATTTTGAAATCTACTTTAAAATTGTTCATGATTTTTTACTATATAGCACCTAACTTATTGTTTTTAGCACAGGTTGAGTACTTGGGAATGCAAGGAATTTTGTTCATTAATTTCCGACCATCTGAATTTAGCTTTGTGGTCTCCTATTCAAAGATTCATCAGCATTCTTGCATTCAGGAAAAAAACTAGATTTCACTGTTTTTGGATTTCCATTTGTGCAAACCTCGTCTATTTAACTGAGCAATCTCAAAACACAAAGTTTGGTGTGATTTTAACATCAGAGAGAACTCAGTTTATAACCACCAAATCAAACTCAAAATATCAGTTAAAGAGAACAGGGAAATCAGTACTGCAACTCCAACCCCTTGGGGCGATGTTCACTCTTCAACAGTGACTGCTCTATGTTGTCACAGGTCACATTGTCACAAGTCTACCAACAAGTTTCACAGTTTAAACACTCTTTATTACATAGGGTTGTTTGGAACTGGTTCTTCGTCTGGTTCTTTTTTAAAGTAGAAGCAAAATCAGAATCAATTTTTAGAAGTTGGTCTCCATAGCTTCTCAAAAAACTGATTCTTGGAGTAAACTAGAGTATCAGAAGTATTTGTGCACTTTCACCCAAACACTCCAACTTCTACTTTTGTTCCTTGAAGAAGCAAAAACAACTTTAAGAATCAGACCTAAACACCCCATAGTTCTTTAAGCGCATACTTCCCTATTTATACACCCCCATAGTTCTTTGTTAGTTCTTTAAGTAATTCCTTGTTTTATACCCTCTTCGTCCCTATTTAAAAGGCTCACTTTGATTTACACACAATTTAAGAAAATGACACTATTTGGCACTGTTTGGATACCGCTCGGTAGTGTTGGACCCGGTTCGGGCCACCTGGCCCGGGAACCGGCCCGATACGGTGCGTGCCCGGCCAGGCCCGGTGTACCGGTTTTGAATTCGGGCCTAGACCCGATCCCGGGGGTTAGGGCGGGGCGGTCCCGTTTCAGTCCCTTCTTTGGAACCGGCCCAGGCGAGCCCGGGCCCGGTTCAGGCCTTTTTTTTTGTTTTTTCATTGTTTTGAGCTTGTTCCTGAGTTGGGCTGGGTGTTTGGGGGGGGTTGGGGGTGGGGGGTTAGGGGTTAATAAGAAAAGCAAAAAAAAAAAAACTTTGGAATCGGTCCGACCCGGACCCGGACCGGACCCGGTGGTAACCCAGGCCAGTCCCGGGCCTTCTACCGAAAATTAAAAGCCCGGCCGGGCCTAGGCCTGACCCGGCCCGAGTCCATGACTACCGCTCGGCACTGTTTTATTTATCAAATAAGAAAATGGAAGATTTTTAAGGGACAGAACGAAAAAGAAAGTGAAATGTTTATTTAGGGACGGAGGAAGTACTCCGTGGGGGACTTCTTTATCATCAAAAATACTTCAAAAATGCTAAAGGTACCCCAACTTGTACCTCATTTTGTACCCCCACCCCTATTTTGTGGTCACAATTGGAGCAATACTTTTAAGTGGGGCAACACTTTTAGGTGTGACCTCATTTGAACCACACAATGTATGGTGTAAGAATGGGTACCCCAAAATGGGGTACCCCACCCCTACTGAATCTTTACAGTTACAGCATACACGGCCTTTCTATCCGAAACATACAAGATTGCAATTATGCCATTACTCAGCCTAAGATGCTCGAAAAATGCTTCCAAGAAAAGCTTGTTTCTATCTTTCAAGCAAGAAAATGCCTTCAGTGCATACCATCTAGAAAACACATTTTTCATCATGAAAACGCATTCAATTCTATATAAAAATGATTATATAGAGATGTTGTTCTTTTAATTTCAGGTAAAAGTTACATTTATTTTTATTATTACTCCAATATTAATCAACACATAGTCAAGTAAGTTACTGTTTTGTGGATCATCTACCATTCTACCTAGCTGAAAAGAGAAAAAATAATACGTGTAAAGCTTCAAACAGGAACTAATATCATACTGCATACTCACTTAGCAGGTAGCAAACTTGCTTTTGCTGCATAGAAGGGAAAACATAAACAAATAAGCATCAGCATCTCATACAGAAGAATATGTACATGAAATCGCAGTCCACAATTTCCGAAAAGATACATACTTCATACGGAGTAAAAGATTCAAAGTCTCATCACTGTTTTTCATCACTAACCAGTAAAATTTCAGCGCCAGAAGCAATTCTTCCATCCAAAAACTTCCTAACTTCTTCTATATCTTCAAAAGCATATGGAGCAGAAAAATCGCTGTCCAAATTATACCAAACCCCCTCAATTCTTCTCAATGCAATCCAATGCCTGGACCTCCACAGGCCAGCAAACCTTCTGACAGGTACATTTACTATAATACCCATAATTTCACCACCAAGTTCAATAGCGGAAGCTCCCATTCGCCGGTCATGCCAAACTACACCCTTCCCTTTTCCTTCAAGTGCAGCAATCAAAACATTTATGTCATAATTCCCTGTGATAACATTATGATGATGCTTAAAAACCACAGAACTTGGTGACCATCTTCCCTTGTTTGGATCATCAATATCCAGTCTTTCGGAAATGGAATCCAAATCAGCTCTAGTAAATGCTTCCCTCTTCAAAATTACAACAGAAATTAAACAAACATAAATACAATTATAGTATAGCATATATGATTATCAGGAAATGGGCTAGAAACCCTAATTTAACTGAAGACTGTTTTTTAATGGAATACCAATTCAAAGTCTATCTAATTCATAATATTCAAGATTATGTCAAATTGATGTTATCTTCATTCTTTCTAGTAATCGAAGAAAGAGGCTTTTTTTAAATATAATGGATTAGATAAAGTTTTTCAAAATTGGGAATTAATACGCACGCATAAAGCAAAATAATGACACAAAATTTAGGAGGAAAGTTAAGAAACGTGAGAATTACAAGTGTACCTGAAATAGATTATTGAGGGAGTGTAAGAGGCAGAATTGTAACCTCTGTCTCTCGTGATATATCTGAGCTCCATTTCCATCTTCCATCTTTAGGTTCACTGCTGCATCTAATCAATCCCTCAGATAGTACATAAACTAGAAGAATTGCCTGAAATAGTCCAGACTATTCTGTGAGTACTAGTCCTGAGCCAAATTTTTTCGGACTTACGGAGTATCACCCTACGGAGTATTTTCTTACAAACTGATTTTTCTAGGGAAAGTTCTAGAAATAACGCTAAAATAGTTTGAAAATTCCAAAATATGATTGTCGTGTTTTTTATTCCCAAAATATGAGTAATTACTGCCAAGTTTGGAAAAATATTGTCATGTTTGAAGTTTGGTACTGCCAAAACATGACAGTAATTAGTCCTATTTTGGGAATAAAAACATGACAGTCCCATTTTGGAATTTTCAAACTTTTTTAGTCTTATTTCGGGTAATATTCTCTTTTCTATTTAACACCTACTAATTAATTTTTAACTCCGCATGTTGTTACGATTTTAACTATATTTCATACTCCCTCCGTCCCAAATTATAAGATATTTTTCGGTTTACGATGTTTGACTGCCGATAAAGCAAACAGATCCCTGTCTGCACTCAAATTATTTTTAGAAAAAAAAATTATATATTTAGAAAGTACATTAAACCCGCTACAAAACCTTCAAAAAATAATTCAAATTTCATAAAATTTTGATGTATAAAGTAAGAGATTAAGAGTGATTTGTGTTGACCAAGTGAATAGTAAAGGTATCTTATAAAATGGGACAGAGTGAGTATAATTTTTTCTTAATTTTATTAATAAAATATATTTTAAATAACTAGCCACTATGTTTATGCCTTTTGGAAAAGAAAGGAGTAAAACTCTCAATCTATTTAAATTAGAATATTCACCAGCCACTTCCAATATATGGTGCACTGATACTTCACATCGATGTTGTATCCGCGTATTTGATATGTATCAGATATCGATACATACAATACATGACATGTACATATTGGGTTCAAATTCTTAATTTAATGAAATCATTGTACTTATTTTTTTAAAATATAAACACTTCCGACACATGTATCCGTGTAAGTATCTGTGTATCTAATCATATAAATCTGATGTCAGACATGAGCTGACGAGAATAGAGTAGCCGCTCAGGCGACCATAAGATGTGAGACTTTGGTGGAGATGATATCAAGAGTATGGGAGATATTGGAATATACTTGAATTTATCAATCTATCACTTGATGAACCCGAATTGAAATCAGCCTTGTTGATGGACTTTGATGTGAATGAAAATAGCGATACGGATATTTAAATTTATTCATCAGCACTTCAATTTATTTTGAAGTCTAATATTTGAATTTTTTTATGATTGTAAATTTTTTATACTATTATTATTTTGTGTAAACCTCTCCATTATACACATTTTCAAATGATACCTTCTATTGTTTTATTATTATTATTATTATTATTATTATTATTATTATTACTATTGTTGTTATTATTTTTGTTGTTGTTGCTGTTGTTGTTATAATTATCTATAAATCTACCGTTGTACATGTATCCTATAATTCTTGAAATTGTCCTATTGTTGTGCCCGTATTCACGTATTGGTGCATCAGCGTGTCTGTATCTTTGCAACACAACTTCCAATTGATTAGGTATAGAAAAAGGCTTAAATACGTTTTTAGTCCCTGCAAATATAACACGTTTTGTTTTAGATCCCTGCAAAATATTTTTCTTTTTTTTTCATCCCTGCAATATGCACTATTTTTTTTAGTCCATATCGAATTCTGAAACTACTTTACTGACAAAAAAAGTTATTGCCGGTTACATAAATCTACTAGAAATATGTAAATTTGTCCTTTTATAATTTTTTGAGGCTAATATGAGTGTTAAAATAAGGTAAAACTAATTATTCACATTTTAAATATATAAAAAAAACTTCTAAAAATTAAAATTTTATACTTTTTGAATAACATGATAAAGAATTAGGGAAAAACTATTAATCGGGATTATTTTGAGGTCAAATGAAGGTTGTTATCATGAGTGATAGACTAAAAAGAAAACCAACATTGATTGCAAGGATGAAAAACAAAACAAAAAATTGCGGGGGTGTAAAACAAAATGTACTGTATCTGCGGGGACAAAAACATATTTAAACCTAAACAAAATTAAATAGAGGTTTTCTTTTTCTACTAATGAACATATTTTTTTGTATCTAAGTGTGTTGAGTTTTACTCTTTTCTTTTTCGTGTTTATTTGTTGAAGCACTCTTTAACTTTTTGTTCAAGATACATAGCATTCATGTATCTTGAACTTTATGGTAATGCACAAGGTATGACCTAAGAACAGGCCCGACCTTGATATTTTACGGGCCCGAGACAATACATAGAGTAGGCCTTGGGGACAACGTGTAAACGTTTATATTTTTTCTAAGAAACTATTCCGAATAAGTAAAATTAAGCAAGTTTACCATCTAAATCTCCCTCCGTTCCACAATCAAGTTGTCACGCCCCGGACCTAACCGGACACGTCAACAATCCGCCGTACAGTACGAATAGTCAACCGCAGTCCAACACATCCATACTATACAAGGCGTCTGGAATATCATTCACACATAGTACATCCATAAACAAACATAATGTAAAATATTCATTCAAAGCAGCGGAAACATTTAATACAAGTGTTCGTGCCACACTTTGGCAAACATGGGCATACAAGCCCCCAAATGATTATTCAAAATGTAATATCCATGAGCATTAATTTAAATGTTTTTAAAACAGGAACGGAGGAAGCACGAACCACGTCTTCCTTCCTTGAATTCACCCGGAGCAACGGGCACTGGTAGCAAGCTCAGCTCCTACCTGAAACTGTGAGGTGGCCTCCCCCGTGAAGGGGAGGTCAGTACTTGGAAGCATTTGACAAGTACAATGACAACTATACTAAGTATAATCAATGTTTCAATTTCCAAGACCCTCAATCTAGGGTATTATTATCTCATGATTAACTTTATTCGTTTAGTGTCATTTCATCATTTCTTACCACGGTCTAGAGCCCAGCTCAATAATCACCGTTACCTACTACGGTCTAGAGCCCAACTCAATAATCACCGTCATCTACATCGGTCTAGAGCCCAGCTCAATAATCACCGATAACTACTACGGTCTAGAGCCCAGCTCAATAATCACCGTTATCTACATCGGTCTAGAGCCCAGCTCAATAATCACCGATAACTATTACGGTCTAGAGCCCAGCTCAATAATCACCGTTATCTACATCGGTCTAGAGCCCAGCTCAATAATCACCGATTCTTTATAATTCGATTTCTTAGGATCCATTCATCCATTATTCAACTATAATTCCAACTAATATTTCAATACTAGTTATTTACTCATTTCAATGTAATTCTTCATTCAATATGTAGTTTGACCTTAATATCAAAATATCACTTTTATTCTTTCATGGCTTCTTCTCATGAATTAAAAGCATACTTATCACAATGAAATTTATGGTTGATGCTACTATCATGCCATCATATTCATAACATATAAACATACACAATTTATTCAATAAATTTGTATATTATGCAAACTATACTTATAATCAATAGAAATTTCGTATAGACATTATTAACCATTAATAATCCATGCAAATCACATTGTATATTCATTTAGGAAATCTTATGAAATTAACCCAAAGGTTATAAGCAATATAGTCGGTCATCCTCACCTTAAGTGAGCTTAAGCGCGTTCTACGCTCCCCGGTTGAACTTTGACTAATTCCGGTGAACTTTGACCAACTCCGGCGAACTTTGACCAACTCCGGCGAAACTCTGGCGAAGCTCCAAAGTACTTTAATCAAGTTCCTAACAAGGTTTTAACATCATAAAACCTTAATCAATACGAATAACCTCTAAAAGGTTATTTTCCGGTGAACTTGTCGGTTTGGCTCCTAAGTCCGTTTTTGGACTTAGAACCCCCTTCCAACCCATCATTCTACACTTAAATCATGTGGAACAATTCTCAATGTTCTTCATATGATATATATCTCATATGGTAGAAGAAAAATAAAGGAAAAGCTATGATAAGGCCATTACCTCAACCTTTCTCACTTTTTCCTAGCTTTTCTCCTCTTGAAACACCTTCTTTGGACTACTTCTCCTTGAGCTCGGTTCTTGGCTATGGAGGATGAGTTTGCAGAGCTCTTTCTCCCCTTTTCCTTGGTGCTGGCCGAAGTGGTTGAGTGAGGAAGGAGGGGGGTGGGTTTCTTTTTGTCTCTTTGGGCAATTATGGGTGAGATGGGTCCTCTTACATGTCAAACATGTTTCCTCCATCAACTCAAGAGTATTCAGCCACCTTTTGAGCTCAATCAATCCCCTTTTTGGTTGACAATTTCGTGGGGTGTCCCCCACCTAAGTGGGAGGTCATCCCAATTCGTCCCGAAGTGTACAATCGGTCCCGAAAGTTGTATTTTTTTGGACTGTTTTAAATATATTTTATTTTATCGGGTCAAATAAAATATATTATGTGTTCTCCATCATTATAACCCTTATAATGAATATTCATTCCCCAATTTGAATTTATAAGTCCCCGGAATTAAATTTCGGGCTTTTATCGGTTAAATTGCCAATACCGGTATTTGGGCCTCTTTTGACCAATCGGTCAACCCAAGACCTTTCCATTGTTCAAATGAATTATCCCCAACCATATAAATATTATCTAGACCAAGATGAATAATTTATGTGGTCCCGGGAATATCGGGCGGCCCCCGCTCCCGGTGCGGGCCCCACGTGCGAACTTACTATTCACGCAAAAATTAATAAAAATTCATAACCTCGTAAATTCGTCAACCATTCCATAAGGTTAAAATAAAATATTCACTTTAAGAGTAAATACATTTGGGGACGGTGTTACAAGTTCACCCCCCCTTATTTGGGATTTCGTCCCCGAAATCCGCGTGTCTAATCGAAAAGAAACGGGTATTGTTCCCTCATTGAGACCTCAGTCTCCCAGGTTTCTTCTTCAACTCGATCACTCCTCCAAAGTACCTTTACCATCGGAATCTCCTTGTTCCTTAGTTTCTTCACCTGTTGACCCACAATCTTTACCGGTTCCACCGCATATTGTAGATCTTCACGTATCTCCACCGGTGGCTTTTCAAGAATATGAGACGGATCTCTCACGTATTTCTTGAGCATCGATACATGAAACACGCCGTGTATCTTCTCAAGTTCTGGCGTCAACTTGAGACGGTATGCCACGGCCCCTATCCTTTCAAGGATTTCAAACGGACCAATGTATCGGGGGTTAAGCTTTCCCCTCGATATAAACCGGATGATACCCTTCCAAGGAGAAATCCTTAGGAAGACCTTATCACCGACCTCGAACTCCAATGGCCTTCGCCGTTTGTCGGCATAACTTTTCTGCCGATCTTGGGCAGCCTTGAGTCTATCCTGAATGACCTTCACCTTAGCCTTGGTGATTTCAACAAGTTCAATCCCCTCGAGCTTGGCCTCGCCAACCTCGTCCCAACACAACGGTGTTCTGCATTTCCTCCCATACAAGGCCTCGTATGGAGGCATGCCAATACTCGCCTGATAACTGTTGTTATAGGCAAACTCGACTAGGGCCAAATGTTTGTCCCAACTTCCTTGGAACTCCAGAGCACATGCCCTAAGCATGTCCTCCAATATCTGTATCACCCTTTCAGATTGTCCATCCGTCTGTGGATGAAAAGCTGTGCTAAACTTCAGTTTAGTACCCAAAGATGCTTGAAACTTGGGCCAAAATCGAGATGTGAACCGTGGATCCCTATCCGATACAATGGATATCGGGACTCCATGTAGTCTCACAATCTCTTCCGTGTATAACTTTGCCAATCTTTCAAGAGGATAAGTAATGTTGATAGGTAAAAAGTGTGCACTCTTAGTGAGCCTATCAACCACTACCCATACTGCATCGTAGTTGTTCACTGTTCGTGGTAGCCCCACCACGAAGTCCATGGTAACATGCTCCCACTTCCATTCTGGAATGGTCAGTGGCTGCAAAAGCCCTGCCGGGTGCTGATGCTCTGCCTTAACTTGTTGGCAAGTAAGGCATCGACTCACGTACTCTGCGATGTCTCTCTTCATACCCGACCACCAGTAGCTTTCCTTCAAGTCTCGGTACATTTTAGTACCTCCTAGATGCATAGCATATGCCGAAGAATGAGCCTCCTCTAGTATGGACTTTTGGAGCTCCTCACTCTTTGGTATGCATACACGGTCTTTAAATAGTAAAAGACCGTCATCACGTACCCGAAAGTTCTCCACGGGCCCTTCAAGGATCCCCTCGCGGATCTTCTGGCATTCTTCATCAGTGGCCTGACATCTACTGATCTCACTCAGCAATGTAGGCCTAACCTCAAATCTAGCAATGAGGACCCCACTCGTGGACACCTCCACTTGTGCCTCAAAGTTCGTAGACATGTGAGTAATGTCCCCGACGTACTTTTCCTGCTCAGTGCATCGGCCACTACATTGGCCTTTCCGGGATGATAGTCGATGATCAAGTCATAGTCCTTGATCAACTCCATCCATCTCCTTTGTCTCATATTCAACTCTTTCTGAGTGAATACGTACTTCAAGCTCTTATGATCGGTAAAAATGTGACATGTCTCCCCATAGAGGTAATGCCTCCAAATCTTTAGTGCAAACACTACCGCCCCCAACTCTAGATCGTGGGTAGGGTAGTTCGCCTCGTGTTTCTTCAATTGCCTGGAAGCATAGGCAATCACCCGACCGTTTTGCATCAGTACACATCCAAGCCCTTGGATGCTAGCATCACTGTATATGTCATACCCTATCCCCTGTGTGGGTAGAGCGAGGACCGGTGCTTCCGTAAGCCGTTTCTTTAGTTCGAGAAAGCCCTTCTCACAATTGTCGTCCCATATGAACTTGGCCCCTTTCTTCGTGAGCTTCGTTAATGGAGATGCCAATACGGAGAATTTTTCAACAAACTTACGATAGTATCCCGCTAAGCCAAGGAAACTACGTATCTCTTTCACATTTTTGGGTCTCTCCCAATTCATAATGGCTTCTATTTTGGCTTTATCCACCGAAATGCCCGAACTTGACACGACATGCCCGAGGAACCCAATCTCTTTGAGCCAAAACTCGCATTTAGAGAACTTGGCAAAGAGTTGTTTTTCCCTTAGTCGTTCAAGTACAAGACTCAAATGATCTTCATGCTCCTCTTCACTCTTGGAGTATATCAAAATGTCGTCAATGAATACTATCACAAATTGATCTAAGTATTCACTGAACACACGGTTCATCATGTCCATGAATGCCGCCGGTGCGTTGGTTAGACCAAATGACATCACCAAAAACTCGTAGTGACCATATCTCGTGCGAAATGCACTCTTAGGTATGTCACTCTCCTTTATCTTCAACTGATGATACCCCGACCTTAGATCAATCTTCGAGAATACTGTTGCCCCTCGAAGTTGATCAAACAAGTCATCAATCCTCGGTAAAGGGTACCTGTTCTTGATCGTGACCTTGTTCAACTGTCGGTAGTCTATACACATTCTTAGTGTACCATCTTTCTTCTTTACGAAGAGTACGGGTGCTCCCCACGGTGAATGACTGGGTCTAATGAACCCGTTGTCCAATAGCTCTTGGAGTTGAATCTTCAACTCTTAAAGCTCGGTCGGTGCCATTCGATAAGGAGGAATCGAAATGGGTTTGGTCCCCGGCTCCACTTCAATCACGAATTCGATCTCTCTGTCGGGTGGAAGCCCTGACAAGTCCTTGGGAAAGACATCCGGATATTTGCACACGACACGTACATCGTTGATGTCAACCTCCTTCTTTGCTTCATCCACCACATAAGCAAGGTATGCATGGCACCCCTTCTTCATCATCTTCCGTGCCCTCATCACGGATATTATACAACCATGAGATCTTCCCCGATCTCCCTCAAAACGTAGGGTGTTTCCCTCGGCATCCTCGAGTTCCAAAACCTTGGCATAACAATCCACTCGAGCATGATGTTTCTCGAGCCAATCCATCCCTAGAATTGCATCGAATTCTAACATACTTAGAGGTACGAAGTCACAAGTCAAAGGTTGACCCGTCACTTCTACCTCACACGAAGGGTAGTAGTGTTTCCTCTCCACATCGTCTCCCAACGGTGTAGAGACCAACAAGGGTTGTGTCATTACTATCAACGGCACGTCTAAACCTTCGGCAAACGCTTCACTCACGAATGAACGTTGTGCCCCGGTATCAATGAGAATTCTTGCATTTCTACCGTTGATCCTTAATGTTCCTACATATATAAGTCATGTAAGACACCCCACCCAACGTACCGGATCGAAACGGGGCTTAACAAAAACATTTCGGGTGAAAATACACTGGACCGGCGCCGGTTCTAGGCAAGACCGGCGCCGATTTTCCTTCGGGGTGGCCGGATACTCACAAATTAAACTGGACCGGCGCCGGTTATGGCCAAAACCGGGGCCGGTTCACCTTCGGCAACATCGGAAAATTCAAAACCGGCCCCGGTTGCGAGCACGGTGATTTTCCCGACCCCCATTTCCCTAGACCGGCGCCGGTTATGGCCAAAACCGGCGCCGGTTTTGCTACGGCGCCCCCCAGAATTAAAATTTTTTAATCACCTTAAGCCCCCGATCCTTGGCCGGCGCCGGTTATGGGCCAAAACCGGCGCCGGTTTACCTACGGCGACATCAAAACAGGCAATTTTACTTAGGACCGGCGCCGGTTTAAGCCTTGACCGGCGCCGGTTTACCCCTGGGCAGCCTATTTTTGCAACTTATTGCTAATAAACCGGCCGGTATCGGTCCCGGCAAGCCCGTACAAACCCGCTATCATTCTTAGCACTCAATACATGTAATTTATCAATCGTTACAAAGGATTACCTGCAACGGAGTCGGGGTTGGCTCGAGCATCGGCCTCGGTCATTGCGTAGACTCTAGCTTGAGTCCTTCCTTGGTTCACGGACGGCGCGTTGCTTGTGCTCGCTCCCCCTTGCCCTATACTAGCATGGGGTGCTCCGCTTCGGTTCCTACTTGCCGTGGTAGCGCCGCTTGATCCCACCCCTCGGTTCCCACCAAGTTGAGGGCAATTTGGTTTAATATGCCCCGTGTCCCCACATTGGTAACACCGAGGAGGCTCGCGACACTTTCCCCCATGGTTCCTGTTACAGTTCCTACACCTAATCATCATTGGGGCTTGCGAGCCCGAGTTTTGTCCACCCGTGCCTGAGCCTCCCCTAGGTGGTGGTGCCGGTGCCCTGAATGATCCTCCTCCCCCATGGTTCCCTTTCTTATTAGAACCTTGGGGGCCATGGCTCTCCCATTTCCTCTTCTTTGCCTCCTCGGCGTCCCTCTTCTTCCTTTCCTCCCATTGCTTTTCTCCCTTCAACCCTGGGCAACCACTTGGCTGAAAGTCATGTTGGGCAATTGAGTCGCCCTATCACGTATCTCCAAGTCCAAGGCCTCCCAAAAGTGATTCACCATTCGGTTCTCATCACAAGCATACTCCGGTATGTGGTCGGCAAGGTCCCTGAACTTATGCTCAAGTTCTTTCACAGTCATGTTACCCCCTTGGGTCAAAAGAGTGTACTCCCTCACTTTGGCGTTTACCTCAAAGTCGGAGTAGTATTGGGCAAAGAATTCTTGCCGAAAATCCTCCCATGTAACAGCCCCGCCATACTTGCCCTTGGTTCCATCCCACCACTTGGATGCCAACCCTTCAAGCAACCTCACCGCAATTCTCAGTTTGAAATCGGGGGTGAGTTGCATGTCAAGGGCTGCCTCGTTCAGCCTCTTGATCCATTGTGCGGCCACCGAGATGTCCCCCGTTCCATCGAACGGTTTGCACCCCAAGTCCCTCGCCTCTTTGATGTATTTGGAGATCCTTATGGTTGGACCTCCATCACCTCGACTCCCATGCGCTTCTACATGGGTTCTCGAGTCACAAAAACTCCTACCCCTTGGAGCCCCGCCTGAAGGTTGCCCCGCACGGTGCCTTCGGCGTTCCCTCCTTTCCTCGCGCTCCCGATGGTATTGTTGGAGCAGCGCTTCAATCCTAGCCAAGGAGCCATTTTCCTCCTCGTCGCTCACATCATCATCATCCCCTTCATAAGGGGTCTCAACCGGCTCCGTTTCCGGCCGGTAGGTTGAATCTTCATAAGACCAATAGGTCTCACTTTCCATCTCGACGTGGCCATCGCTCACGGTTTGGGCTTGGCCTCCACGGCCCCTTCCTCTTGATCCCCTAGAGGACCCCCGGCTGCCGCGCTCGGATCCGCCCGGTACACGGCCCGTCGGGTTCCTTCTAGTGATCCTTCCGATTGGCTCCATTTCTGAAAGGAAGTAGAATGAGTCATTAGACTCGTATCAATGTCAAGTGACGGATAGGTACTTAAGACATCCTTTGGCTCAAATCACCGCCATACCAACTGTTAAGGGTACCATCTTAACAATTAGAGACTTTGCAACTCAAGTACCAAAAGTTCTTATGAGTACAAAACTTTTATGCTCATGGTTTTCAAATTCGTTTTCGAAAAGAGATTTTGAAGCTTCATTATGAAGTTTACGGACTAAGGCTCTGATACCAATTAAATTGTCACGCCCCGGACCTAACCGGACACGTCAACAATCCGCCGTACAGTACGAATAGTCAACCGCAGTCCAACACATCCATACTATACAAGGCGTCTGGAATATCATTCACACATAGTACATCCATAAACAAACATAATGTAAAATATTCATTCAAAGCAGCGGAAACATTTAATACAAGTGTTCGTGCCACACTTTGGCAAACATGGGCATACAAGCCCCCAAATGATTATTCAAAATGTAATATCCATGAGCATTAATTTAAATGTTTTTAAAACAGGAACGGAGGAAGCACGAACCACGTCTTCCTTCCTTGAATTCACCCGGAGCAACGGGCACTGGTAGCAAGCTCAGCTCCTACCTGAAACTGTGAGGTGGCCTCCCCCGTGAAGGGGAGGTCAGTACTTGGAAGCATTTGACAAGTACAATGACAACTATACTAAGTATAATCAATGTTTCAATTTCCAAGACCCTCAATCTAGGGTGTTATTATCTCATGATTAACTTTATTCGTTTAGTGTCATTTCATCATTTCTTACCACGGTCTAGAGCCCAGCTCAATAATCACCGTTACCTACTACGATCTAGAGCCCAACTCAATAATCACCGTCATCTACATCGGTCTAGAGCCCAGCTCAATAATCACCGATAACTACTACGGTCTAGAGCCCAGCTCAATAATCACCGTTATCTACATCGGTCTAGAGCCCAGCTCAATAATCACCGATAACTATTACGGTCTAGAGCCCAGCTCAATAATCACCGTTATCTACATCGGTCTAGAGCCCAGCTCAATAATCACCGATTCTTTATAATTCGATTTCTTAGGATCCATTCATCCATTATTCAACTATAATTCCAACTAATATTTCAATACTAGTTATTTACTCATTTCAATGTAATTCTTTATTCAATATGTAGTTTGACCTTAATATCAAAATATCACTTTTATTCTTTCATGGCTTCTTCTCATGAATTAAAAGCATACTTATCACAATGAAATTTATGGTTGATGCTACTATCATGCCATCATATTCATAACATATAAACATACACAATTTATTCAATAAATTTGTATATTATGCAAACTATACTTATAATCAATAGAAATTTCGTATAGACATTATTAACCATTAATAATCCATGCAAATCACATTGTATATTCATTTAGGAAATCTTATGAAATTAACCCAAAGGTTATAAGCAATATAGTCGGTCATCCTCACCTTAAGTGAGCTTAAGCGCGTTCTACGCTCCCCGGTTGAACTTTGACTAATTCCGGTGAACTTTGACCAACTCCGGCGAACTTTGACCAACTCCGGCGAAACTCCGGCGAAGCTCCAAAGTACTTTAATCAAGTTCCTAACAAGGTTTTAACATCATAAAACCTTAATCAATACGAATAACCTCTAGAAGGTTATTTTCCGGTGAACTTGTCGGTTTAGCTCCTAAGTCCGTTTTTGGACTTAGAACCCCCTTCCAACCCATCATTCTACACTTAACTCATGTGGAACAATTCTCAATGTTCTTCATATGATATATATCTCATATGGTAGAAGAAAAATAAAGGAAAAGCTATGATAAGGCCATTACCTCAACCTTTCTCACTTTTTCCTAGCTTTTCTCCTCTTGAAACACCTTCTTTGGACTACTTCTCCTTGAGCTCGGTTCTTGGCTATGGAGGATGAGTTTTCAGAGCTCTTTCTCCCCTTTTCCTTGGTGCTGGCCGAAGTGGTTGAGTGAGGAAGGAGGGGGGTGGGTTTCTTTTTGTCTCTTTGGGCAATTATGGGTGAGATGGGTCCTCTTACATGTCAAACATGTTTCCTCCATCAACTCAAGAGTATTCAGCCACCTTTTGAGCTAAATCAATCCCCTTTTTGGTTGACAATTTCGTGGGGTGTCCCCCACCTAAGTGGGAGGTCATCCCAATTCGTCCCGAAGTGTACAATCGGTCCCGAAAGTTGTATTTTTTTTGGACTGTTTTAAATATATTTTATTTTATCGGGTCAAATAAAATATATTATGTGTTCTCCATCATTATAACCCTTATAATGAATATTCATTCCCCAATTTGAATTTATAAGTCCCCGGAATTAAATTTCGGGCTTTTATCGGTTAAATTGCCAATACCGGTATTTGGGCCTCTTTTGACCAATCGGTCAACCCAAGACCTTTCCATTGTTCAAATGAATTATCCCCCACCATATAAATATTATCTAGACCAAGATGAATAATTTATGTGGTCCCGGGAATATCGGGCGGCCCCCGCTCCCGGTGCGGGCCCCACGTGCGAACTTACTATTCACGCAAAAATTAATAAAAATTCATAACCTCGTAAATTCGTCAACCATTCCATAAGGTTAAAATAAAATATTCACTTTAAGAGTAAATACATTTGGGGACGGTGTTACACAAGTTCGCAGTTTGACTTTTTGAGTCAAACTTTATTGATTTTGATTGTTTTTCTAGAAAATTTTGATTGCTAATTACTCAAAAATCATATTATTTTATAATGCCAAATATATTTGAGTATATTATTGAAATGTTAGTTTATTATAAGGTTTGTAAGTGTATGTCTTTATATATTCATCATCAAACGTCGATGTTGGAGACAATAAAAAGTTCAATTGTAATAAAATTAAATAAGAGGCAAATGTAGTATTTAAGTAGTATTTTTTAATCATAAAAGAGATGTCTTTATATTAAAATTGAGAACACATACAAGACAACATTCAGACACATTTTACAGATCCAATCGTGAACTCTAAGAGTAGACATAGAGTCGGTCACCTCATAAAAAGCAATCTGGTTTGTTAAACCTGAAACAGACAAATTTAGGTCTGAAACGACTGAAATCGGAACTTGTCTATCAAAAGAACTCCAAAAATCCAAACATCCAAACTAAACCTACTCGGACTAAAATAAAAACAAGTACTACTAAAGAGAAAACAATATTGAAATAAATTCTTTCCACAAAAAACTTTTCCTGGTAGGGAGGTGGTTCCGGAGGAGGACTAGCTCTTGCAATATGGGTGAATACTAACACCACCACCGTCGGAGAGGCCGACCATGACTGCACGATCCAGCACCGACACAAACTCCCAGCCACAACCCGTTCATCCGCTAATGTTATCTCCTCTGACATAGCTGCAATCCTAAGTGTTAGAACATTTAAAATCAGTATAATATGTCGCCCCAGTCCCATATTGATATGGACGTCAGAAAATCTAAATCACTACAAATAGGGGAGACGACCACCAGGTCTATGCTCTAGAGCGTTTATTGCTTCACTATCAAACAGTTATGTATTTAAGTATCTAAAAACATTATAATTGTGAATATAGGTTAATATCCTTGATTTGTGTCAATACTTTTTTATGCACATAAGCTTGTACGTTCTTATTAAAATGTAGTACTAATATCTCTTAAGGACTACAATAACCTTACACCGTTAAAAAAATTAACTGTGCCAAGTCACAACTAACAATCTAACATTAGTGCATTATTATTACTTCCATTATGATTACCTCGATGAATAATTAGCTTGAAATATAATATGGAGTTTCGGAGTAACAGGTAGTAAGTTAATAATATAATTATTATTTTTTATGAAAAATATATAAATAATTTAGAAAATTAGAAACCACTAATGGCTCGATGAAATATTTGAATAAAATAAGTAGTGTCACACTCAATAACTCTCGTTAAATTGAACTAGCCATAAGTTTCCTTCCCCTATTTTCATTTAATTTTCATTACTTTTTTACTCAATTGGCATTATATAATTCTGGTTGAAGTGACTGAAATTGTGGTAGCACTGAAATTGACTGAATTACCCGATTCTGCTGAAATTTATGGAGTTTTGGTTGAAGTGTCTAGATTGACTGATTTTACTCAATTATGAAAAAAAATTAAAATATATTTTGTTAATGAATTGAATAAAGGAAAAGTTATATGAAAAAAATAATTAAAAAGGTCCTCTATGTTAATTTCATCCAATTTGGCCAGAAAAGTAACTCATACTATACTTATTTTGATTATACACAATTCATTATGAGAAACAAAAGGTACGTGTTTGGTGAAAAAATTGGTTGATAATTAAGGCTGATAATTTACGAGGGTTATAAGTATCCTTGGAAAGGTCAGAATAAAAGCATCATGTTCACCACAAGTTATACAAAACTAGCTAACATGAGTAAAGTATACAAATTGATTATAAGTTACTAGAGCGGTAAAGTTTGGAATTGAGTTGGTTTGCTAAAAGTTGCACAATGACCAAACAACAATAAACAGTTACATATGTATAATTGGTTTGTCCCCAGTGCCATGCTTTCTTTATGTATATATCTCTATGTATTGTTATGTATGTGTAAGTCTAAGTAGCTCTATTTGATTTAATTCAAGGTTCAAAAGATAACCAACTTGTATATTGCATGTGTTCCAGAGCCTTACATACTCTCTCATTTTCATTTAAAGTAATAAATATGTGACTAAAATTATTTATCTCTTCATTGTACAAAAACCAAGCACAAAGTTATTACTTTATTATTCTATCCGATAGTCAATCTTAACCAAATTTAATGCATGTGACGATATGTTAAAACAAAAAAGAAACAAAACCAAATTGCATAATCACAAATTTTAAAGTCATGTAGGCATTTTTCGCACAATAATTGGTTGACATGAAATATAATTGATTCGACAATTTTTAAAATATATAGGATATTTCATTAACTATTTACAATAATCTCATAATAATTTTGCATATAATAATTCTTCACGGAAAAGAACATTGTTTTAATATTGGGCAAACACTGTCGCGCCTTGCGCGGGAAAAACGCTAGTTATTTAATAAGTGACAATTGGAATACAAATTATCTCTCATTTTTGTACTCCTATTTTCAATTGGAATACAACGAAGTAGTTAGAGCCTGTTTACTAATATAGGTATTTTTCAGGTTTCCAGAAAAATTTGGAAAAAATGAAAAAAAGGATAAAAGAAAACGTGTTTTTAAAAACAATCATTGTTGGAAACCGGAGAAATCAAAACAGAAAAATACGTTTACCAAATCATTTTCCAAAACAAAAAAATGACACATGACTTTGTTTTCCTTAATGAATTGGAGAAGTGAGTTTTACTAGTTTTTCAAATTTGAAAAATGTTGATGTTGCAGTGGCGCTACAATGAATTTGCATACTTACACTTAGTGGTAGTCTTGAACCTGGTCTAGTGTCAGTTCCAGTTTGGTCCGATCAACGACCCGACGGTCCCTACTAGTCCGATCAACAACTCGGCGGTCCTTGTCGGTCCGAACGATGACAGAGCAGTCCTGGTTTGGTCGACGACCCAATGGTCCCAATCTGGTCCGATCCACGACCCATCAATCCCTGTCTGACCCAGTTAATGAGCTGACGGTCCGTATCTGATCCGGTCAACGATTCAACAGTCCCTGTCCGATCCAATCCATGACCAGACAATACATGTGTGGTCTGGGTGATGACCCGATGGTTCGGTCGATGATCCGGTTGCCCCTGTTAGGTCCGATCCATGACTAGGCGGTACCTGTTCAGTCTGGTCGATGGCTGGGAAATCCCGGTCCAACCTTGCCCGATCAATGGCACGGTGATCCCCGTCGGACTTAACGACCCGACAGTTATTGTCCTGTATGGTCAGCGACCCGACGGACCGACGGGCCCCGTCCTACCTGGTCAACGACCAAGCAGTCTTCGTCCTGTCTGGCCAACGATCCAGAGATCTGTGTTCGGTGCAGTCGACAATCGGGCGGTCCCTGTCTGGTGCGGTAAATGACCAAGCAGTTCGGTTTCCTTTTTTTAAAATCATTTTTTAAAGTGAATAGTATTAAAAGAGTCATTGAGTTGTGTTACGGACCTAGCCCATACTAAGCACGTACCAATACCATAACCCCAGGTGTATAACTCACTGCAAAAGGATCAGCCAATTAGGAGGATGTAACATCTTGCTTAAAAGCCATCAGTCAAACCCATATTTGATAGGTGTGGGATCATTACAAGTTGTCAACCAATAGGAAAAACGGAGAATAATTCGTCCAAAGCGGTTGGTTTCGGTCGTAAATTATATCCTACAACTGGCTGTACTTTGAGCATGCTATAGTCGGGTATTTTTGTAATATATTGGAATCTTAAAGTTGTGAACATATGAAACGTAGGGAAAATTGGGATGAAGTATAACTTATGGGATGGGCTGCGCACCAGTGTCGACTTCAGGAGCCATGGAGATCGGCGATTGGTAGGCTGAACTCCGACCTCCTTACCGTTTGCTGCTGCTACCTATGAAGCACGGATACTTCCCTAGGGTAGCGTATCGGCGTATCCGATACGTTCCCGTATCCGATACTCTAGGATACCCGTACCGTACGTTCCCGGGCCGTATCTGCAATTTTTAAAAGTTTCCATTTTTTTTTGTAATTTTTTGAAAGTTTCCGATACTCGTATCCTGACAGATACCCGTATCAACTTTTTAAAAAAAAATCCCAAAAATTACTTAATAAAATTCTAAAAAAATGAAAATCTAAAACTACATTTTACTTGGTAATCAAATAATGGGCCTATATGACTATATCTGAATTAAGTCATTAACTCATACTCCGAATTGGGTACTTGCACTTTTAATTTCAAGATTGTAGTTGTTAGACTTATTTCTCATTTTGAATTAATGACTTATGGAGTACATTTATATATGAGATACACTAGTGTATATAAGAAATATTCTGAATTTATAACTAAGTATCTTGAAAAAGGAAAATGCTTCAATGCAATGAATGAGTAGACATCATAGGATATTGATGTGTGTGTGTGTGTGTGTGTGTATATATATATATATATATATATATATATATATATAGGAAAAACTTCCGGTAAGGTATACCTTACCGGAGCCGCCGTGCAGCCTCCACGTTTTGAGGGCCTTCCTGGTGGAATTTTTCGATGAAATGTTTTGAGCATGTTCTTCATCAAATCTAGTACATCCATACCAAATTTCAGCAAAAAATGCAATCGAGAAGGCAGTCAAACGATTTTTGGAAGATAACTGCAACCTTTATATACATATAAAACGAAGTCAAACGATCCCGACTTTTCTATACATGAGACCTGATACCCTACTTAGAATTGGGCAAAATATATTATACACTCGGCTGTACCGTGTCACTTGGTACAACCAAGTATTTTTGTAATTATATGCAAACCGGAAGTCATTAGTTAAGGATCATGACTTTTGCTTCCTCTATTTCTCCTCCGTTCTTGCATTTCCCCGATTTTTCTTTTTGTTTTTCCTTATATTTTAACTTTTTAGTTTTTACTCCTTTCTTCCTCTTCCGTTACTTTACTGCTCTTCCATTTTTTAGTTTTGTTTTTCCGCTCTTTTAGTTTTGCTTCTCGTTTTTCCTTTCTTTTTTGTAGTTCTGGTTTTCCTTTTTCTTCTTTTAGTTTGGAACTTTAATTCTTCTATGTTTCAATTTTCTTTTTCTTTTTTCTGCTTCGGTTTTTTTTTTGTCTCTAAATTTGAACTTTTATTTTTCCAACTTTAAATTTTCTTTTTCTTTTCTATACTTCATTTTTTCTTTTATCTTTTTATATATACTTTTTGTCTTTTGGATCACTAATTTTGAACTCCTACTTTTTTGTTTTTATGTAATTTTGCTACAATAACTTTTTGTCTTTTTCATGCAATTCTTTCACAAATTCATATCAAATGCGATGCAATAAAAACATATACACCTATTCTTTATGTTATACTGATATGAGCATACACAAATTGATATTTTAGCATAGTAGAGATTTTAAATGAGATTTTTAATTTTTTTATGCGCATTTCGTAAGTTACCTATGCTCAATTGAAATTGACGTAATGCTCACTTTAAAATGAGTATTACACCAGACATTTTAAAATGTCATATCCTTGCATATTGGTGTAATGCTCATTTTAAATAATTCGATGCTCATTTCATAAGTTATGTATTCTCATTTGTACTCATACTATGCTTGAGAATGAGTATATTGTTAGATTCGCATATTCATTTGAGGCTTCTAAAATGAATTTTGTGTTATATGAGAATGAGTATACCGTTTAAAGTAAATGTGCATTGATGTAACATTAATGAACATTTGATAACATTGGAGATTTGAAGTGAGCTTTTGAATTTTTCGATGCTCATTTTGTAAATTGTGTATACTCATTCGGTAGTGATCGTATGCTCACTTTAAAATGGCATATACATTATGTTAGATTCACATATTTAAATTAATAAAACTTGATTATAGGTATAATTTAACAAGTTTTTATAAAAGAAAAAAACAAACAGAAAGTGAATCAAAAATTATGAATCGGAATTCATGATGCTTAATATTGGAATCCTAATCTCAATAGAATAGGTCTAATACTCATTAAAAGTTCATTAATGCTTATTTAACAGAAATTATGATTTCTTTCGATCTCAATCTAGGACGTTTGATGCTTAACGAAAATGTTATGATGTTCAACTAACAAACCTTATGACTTTTATATCAATGCGCATTTTGTAAGTTACTTATGCTCAATAAAATGGGTCAGATGCTCACTAAAAGTACAATATTGCTCATTTAGCAGAGCTGTGATTTTCGCTTAAATTAAAAAAAATGCCACTGAAATGCACATTTTGTAAGTTACTATGCTCATTTGTTACTCATCTTATACTCATTTTCTAAATGTCATATCAATGCATTTTTTAAAAGTACTATTCTATTTCGTAGTAGGTTCACATATTAAATTCATAGGAGTTGATTATAAATATAATTTAATAAGTTTTTATAAAGGAAAAAATAACAAAAAGAAAGTGAATTAGAAGTTATGAAACAAAGATCACGATTCTGAATATTAGACTCCTAATACTCAACACTATATGTCTGATGCTCATTAAAAGTTCATTAATGCTCATTCACCAGTAAGCGTGATTTTCATGTCAATAGCGGAGGTTTGATGTTCAATTAAAATGTCGTGATGTTCAACTAACAAACCTTACGACTTTAATATCAATGTGCACTTTGTAAGTTATATATGCTCATTTGGCATTGATATTATGCTCATTTTTAAAAATGTTATATTAATGTATATTTCAAAAGTATCTTATTACATTAAAGTCACATATTGAAATTAATAGGAATATATTAAAGATATAATTTAATAAGTTTTTATAAAAGAAAAAATAAGAAAAAGAAAAAAGAATTACAAGATATGAAGCCGGGATCGTGATACTCATTGTTAGCCTCTTAAATACTCAATAAAATAGAAATGATGCTCATTAAAAATACATTATTGCTCATTTAGCAGAAGTCATGAATTTTCGCTTAAACTATAAAAATGTCGTCAAAAATATTAGACTATATTAATTAAATGGGCTGTCATATTTGTTAATTGGGCCTTTTTGTGGCCATTTCCGGAACTGGAGTGCGGAGTAAAATTGAAAGATTTGATTTACGGGTAATGTTCATCGTCCCTCTCGAGATGATGAGCATAGATAACTTACGAAATGAGCATCAAAAAATTTAAAAAGCACATTGAAAATCTCTAGTATACTCAAGTATCAATTTGTGTATAACATAAAGAAGCATCAAATAAATGATATTTGGAAATATATTCACTAATTAGATATTTTTATATAAGTTTTTGATGAGTTAGATGGTTGAATTTTTAGTAAAAAGATGCCTTATATCATTTGTGGTCTATATTCAAATAGTTGGTATTATTAAAACTTATTTTCAAAGTACGTATTATTCATGCTTCACGAAAGATAGTTTGTATTATTTAAAGTTATTTTCCCTTCTTTATATATATATATATATATATATATATATATATATATATTAAACACATTAGAAATGAGTTTTACCTTAAACTCAAATGAGTAAAACGCTTAAAAATGAACATGCACTGATGAGTTTTTGAATTTTTCAATACTCATTTTGTAAATTATGTATGTTCATTTAGTATCTCTGTTATGTTCATTTTTAAAATGTTTTAGCAATGCACATTTCAAAAGTCTCATATTACATTAGATTTATATAAGAGTTGATTATACACACGAGACCACAAATCATTATACTCAATCGCAGATTCTAATACTCAATAACGGGGATTTAATGCTCACAAAAAATGTCTTGTCGCACAACGAATAAATATTACAATTTTCATATAACTACTCATCTTGCAGAAATCATGATTTTCATCGATCTCAATAGAGAAGTTTTGATGCTGAATGAAAATGTTGTGATGATTAACCAACAAAGCAACTAACAAATTCATTAATACTCATGTTGTAAGTTACATATGCTCATCTGATACTCATTTTATGATCATTTTCTAAATGTCATATCAATGCATTTTTTAAAAGTATTATTTTATGATAGACTCCTAATACTCAACATAATAGGTTTGATGCTCATTAAAAGTTCATTATTGCTCATTCACAAGATACTATATATGATTTTCATCTCACTAGCAGATGTTTGATGCTCAATTAAAATGTCGTGATATTTAACTAACAAACCTTACGATAAAAAATAACAAAAAGAAAGTGAATTAGAAGTTTGTAAAGCAGAGATCACGATTCTGAATATTAGACTCCTAATACTCAATAGAATAGTTAGGGTGCTCATTAAAAGTTCATTATTACTCATTCTCCAGAAGTCATGATTTTCATCTAAATGGTTGAGGTTTGATGCTCATTTAAAATGTCATGATGTTCAACTAACAAACCTTACGATTTTCATATCAACGTGCACTTTGTTAGTAATGTATGCTCATTTGATACTAATGTTATGCTCATTTTTAAAATGTCATATCAATGCATATTTCAAAAGTATCATATTACATTAGACTCGCATATTGAAATTAATAGGAGTGAATTTTAGATATAATTTAATACGGAGTAAGTTTTTATAGCAGAAAAATAGAAGATATGAAGCAGAGATCGTGATACTCATTATTAGCCTTATAATACTCAATACAATATGTGAGATGCTCAACAAAACTACAATATTGCTCATTTAGCGGGAGCCATTATTTTTCGGTTAAATTACAAAACTGCCACCGAAAAAATAGGTTGTTTTAACTAAATGGACTGTCTTTCTTTTAATTGGGCCTTTTTATGGGCCTTCCGTGAGATTCATTTAATTCTATTCAAACTGGGTTATTAAAATGGACTGAAGCTTAAAAAAATGTTAAAAAAAAACGGATGTACTGTTCTCACCCGTACATCCGGGTGTACGATATACGTACTCCTTAGAATTGTACTAGATTCAATTTTGAACCGGGACCGAACTTTTAATATTCTGATCGGTCACAGAATCAAATGAAAAATTTGATGAACTTGTTTCTAGATTTAAAAATGTAAAATAAAAAAATGAAAACCGAAAATTGCATAACCAAAAATAGCCAAAAATAGGGAAAAAAAAGGAAAATATCACTGGTAAACAGACCCTTATCTCAATTTCAGATTTGTGGTCATCATCGTGCTATCATCATAGACGAGAAGTCGAGAACCATTGAATGGTATTCCTGAGGGGATTTTAGATTATTACACAAAAGAACACCAATCTTGATGGCGTCTGAAGGTAAATGATGGCGTCTGCGCAGTGTGTTCTGACTTCCATTGTTGGCAAGAATTTGAACAGCTCTGTTCCGATGAGTTATCCGAGCATTTCCAGTATGCCTGGTTTTGATAGTCTGAGTTTGCGGAGAAAGAGTATCTGTCCTAATTCATTTTCAGGATCGAGAGATGCCATCAATGATGATAAGAAGTCTAAGCAAAGGAAGCATACTGTTGATCCTGGTGCCCCAAATTTTCTCCCCCTCCCTTCATTTGAAGAGTGCTTCCCAAAGAGCTCAAAAGAGCACAAGTATTTCTAAGCCTATTTCCTCTCATTTTATTTATTTTACTCTCATTCCTATTGCCGTTTTAGTTTAGCTGTTTATTGTGGCATTTTCAGGGTGATTGTTGATGAGCAATCTGGTCATGTTTTGGAAGTCCCTTTTCGGCGCATCCACCTGACAGGAGATGAACCACATTTTGACACTTATGATACTAGCGGTCCACAGGATGCTAACCCCCGTGTTGGTAAGAATCTCATCTAGTTTATCTTTCTTTAAGCTACATGATTTTTTTTAATTTTGTAAATTTCAATAAACCTAACAAGTCAAACAACCTATAAGAGCTATAGTATGAGTTTCAACTGTAGAGCCTAGACTGTAACGTTAGGAAGTCAATTTCATCTCTTTTATGGTCAGTAATATGTTAGTTCTGAATGTGTGATACTTTAACAATGATATAGGGCTAGTTTGGTTTTGGGATCTTAGAGGGAAGGGGAGGGGATGTATGATTTTTTGTTTTTACTAATACATCTCTAATTCTTAGTTTTAGGCTAGAAATAATTATATGATTAGTTAGATCTTGTATTTGTATGTAGTTTTTTATCTTTATTTTTATCTTCAATCATCTAAATGAAGAAATACTTTAAAAATTCTTACTAATATACTTTATTTTTACTAATACATCTCTAATTCTTAGTTTTAGGCTAGAAATAATTATATGATTAGTTAGATCTTGTATTTGTATGTAGTTTTTTTATCTTTATTTTTATCTTCAATCATCTAAATGAAGAAATACTTTAAAAAGTAAATATTGATCCTCTCGTAATCCCCACACAAAGAAACTGGTAAAAAAGTCTTTGATGTTGTTGTTATTGAGCTATCATTGGATTAGTATAAACTTTGAAATGGTTATGTGGATTAGGACTCCCCAAGCTGCGCAAAGAGTGGATCGACAGAAGGGAGAAGTTGGGTGGGCCGAGATACACTCAAATGTTTTATGCAAAAAATAACATTATAACTGAAGAGATGATATTTTGTGCTGCCCGTGAGAATCTTGACCCAGAGTTTGTGAGATCCGAGGTTGCCCGTGGGCGAGCAATCATTCCCTCAAACAAAAAGCACCTAGAGCTCGAGCCAATGATTGTGGGAAGGAACTTCTTGGTCAAAGTCAATGCCAACATTGGAAACTCAGCCGTTGTGAGTTCCATTGAGGAGGAAGTGCACAAACTACAATGGGCAACGATGTGGGGTGCAGATACTATCATGGACCTCTCCACTGGCCGTCACATCCATGAGACCCGTGAATGGATCTTGCGCAACTCTACTGTCCCCGTGGGGACTGTACCAATCTACCAAGCATTGGAAAAAGTGGACGGTATCGCTGAGAAACTTTCTTGGGAAGTTTTTAGAGATACATTGGTTGAACAAGCTGAGCAAGGGGTTGATTACTTCACCATCCACGCTGGAGTATTGCTTCGCTATATTCCCTTGACTGCAAAGAGAATGACTGGGATTGTTTCCCGTGGAGGTTCCATACACGCAAAGTGGTGCTTGGCCTATCACAAGGAGAATTTTGCTTATGACCATTGGGATGACATTCTGGACATATGCAATCATTATGATGTATCGTTGTCTATTGGTGATGGGCTGAGGCCAGGCTCCATTTATGATGCAAATGACACTGCTCAATTCGCCGAGCTCTTAACTCAAGGAGAACTTACCCGTAGAGCTTGGGAAAAGGACGTGCAGGTAATTGTGTCATAGTTGTCTGTATAATCTCAGTTTTCATAGAATCATTGTTTCATAATCATCTTCAACTTAATCACAAATAGTTGGATTAAATAGTTCGGGCGAGTGGCATGGAATTTAGGCATGCTTGGTAAAATCCATTTCAGCCAAAGTGTTTAGCAAAATCCATTTCTGAATCAAGTGTTTAGTAAAATCTTCAGCCAAATAAGTCAAAAGGTGCTTCTACTTTTCATAGAATAAGCAGGATATGGCCACCTAATGCAGCCTTATATGATAAGCGTGTGTCTAAACAAGTTACGGAATTAATCAATCCAGAAAGTGTGGTGACAAAGTTCTACGCCATATGCCTTTCCTCGAATAGCGGAATCATCATTTGTATTTCCCTATTAAAAAGGTAGTTGAGTAGTTCTACAACTTCTTAGTTGGTGTAGGCATTTCATGAATAAAAAACTCCAACAACTGAATCCTTATAGATCATGTTGCTTTAGTACTCTTCAATGCCGTTATTTCCACTAATAAGGGTGTGTTTGGCACTTTGGCATTGATTATGAATCAAATTCAGAATATTGTTTTGTATGAGAAAGTGATTCATATTTAATTTTATGACATTGTTTCTGCTCTATTCCATCATTTGCAATGGAGCCAAAGATTCGTTATTATTTGGCTTGAAAATATGATGGAATAAAACAAAATGGCTCACCAAACTGTATGCTCTTCTTTGTTATGAAGCAGTAGTCAGTTCATGCAATTTTGGACGAGATTTTCATTATAGGTTATCGGGAAACAGTCTCTTTGTGCTTTAGTACAGGGGTAAGACTGTGTACATCCGACCCCCCTTACCCCACCGTAGGTGGGAGCCTTTGCGGCACTGGGGTAAATGATGATTGATGATGATTGATTGATATTGCTTCTGCTCTAAAGATAAAGAATCACTTGAGTGTTTGGATAAACCCTTCTGCTTGAAGTTTATCCTTGTATTACATGGCGAAGAGGGTAAAGTTTAGTGGCACACATACACACATAAGTGACAGAGGGTAGTTAAGTAATGAACATTCAAGTATCATAATCAATTTTATAGAAACATGGCCCCACTAGCTTTATATCTGATTCTAAGTGTGCACCAGAAGTGATTCTGGAGTACTCGCAAATACTCATAAAAATGATGATACTGTTTGTAATTACTTGTAGAAGCAGAGTCATTCTAAGAAGCAGATCCAACCACCCGGCCTTAACATGTTAGTATATTCTCTGTAATTCATTCAGGTCATGAATGAAGGACCTGGACACATTCCCATGCACAAGATTCCAGAGAACATGCAAAAACAATTGGAGTGGTGTAACGAAGCACCTTTCTACACTCTCGGACCACTCACCACCGACATAGCACCCGGATATGACCACATAACCTCAGCCATAGGTGCAGCCAATATTGGAGCACTGGGCACCGCCCTCCTCTGCTATGTCACTCCGAAAGAGCATCTTGGCTTGCCTAACCGGGATGACGTGAAAACGGGAGTTATATCATATAAGATATCTGCCCATGCGGCTGACCTTGCAAAGGGTCACCCTCTTGCACAAGCGTGGGATGATGCGATAAGCAAGGCAAGGTTTGAGTTCAGGTGGATGGATCAGTTTGCACTGTCACTTGACCCTGTCACCGCAATGTCCTTCCACGATGAAACCCTGCCATCAGACGGTGCTAAGGTGGCGCATTTCTGCTCCATGTGTGGGCCCAAATTCTGTTCTATGAAGATCACTGAGGATATACGGAAGTATGCTGATGAGCACGGGTATGGGAGCCCAGAGGAAGCGATCCAGCGTGGGATGGACGCTATGAGTGCAGAGTTCAAAGCAGCAAAGAAAACTGTGAGTGGGGAACAACACGGTGAAGTTGGTGGGGAAATCTATCTCCCCAAAACTTACATTGACCCTTTGAAGATCTAAAGGAGGTAAATGGTATGTTTCTTGTAGCGTATTATTTGTTGTAGAGTTGTAGTAATCTTTCTTTTCGCATTTATTAGTAGAATCATATGGTTTCTATTCTCATCCCTTCTGTGTGGATTCGGGAAAATGCTAGGCTAAGACAAGCAAATGCCAAGGAAATTTATTTTCTTATACCTTGAAAAATACAAGAAAAATGGAGTACGGTTTACATATGTTTATTATTATTTTTTGATAAACATAGAATTTGTAGTCTATATGTATTAGAAAGTAATAAAAAAAATGAGTTAGAATAAATATCTAAACATAAACTTCTCTTCCAAATTTTATTTCCTGACAGTTTTTCTTTTTAGATTTTCCTCCCTATTTACCAAGCTCGAAACATAGACATTAGGTTTCGAGGTTTGGTTTCCTATTCCTATTGGGTTTAAGCTCATTGGTTTCTTATATAAGCAATATAATAGTTTAAGGCTTTAAGCATATAGTTGTAAGCTGAAAAGTCATATGAATAGATGTAGTAATTGTAGTTTACTATTCCAAATTATTGATGAATGTTGAGCTGGGAAATGATGCACATATTGGGAGAACAAACTAAGAGAAATAGCTTTCAAAAGCATGAATGGAACTAAAGTATACATACTTGTTTAAGCATCGTTTGTTTCATAATAAAAAAACCTAGATAATAATCTGAATGAATGTCTTTGCAGGATAAGTATGCATGTCTGAGTGAACTGCTAATTAGGAGTTCTGGGTTTAAGCCCATTGGTTTCCTATATTAGCAATATAATAGTTTAAGCATATAGTTGTAAGCTAAAAAGTCATATGAATAGATGTAGTAATTGTAGTTTACTATTCCAAATTATTGATGAAAGTTGAGCTGGGAAATGATGCACACATTGGGAGAACAAACTAAGAGAAATAGCATTCAAAAGCATGAATGGAACTAAAGTATGCATACTTGTTTAAGCATCGTTTGTTTCATAATAAAAAAACCCAGATAATAATCTGAATGAACGTCTTTGCAGGATAAGTATGCATGTCTGAGTGAACTGCTACTTAGGAGTTCTACAAGCCATCCATGGCACATGGGGCCCACTCAAACAAGTTTCAAGATCTTGATCCCTTCCTCATAAGTAAGTATTTAGTTTTGGTTGGTGGTGTGAAATAAAACTATGACGACAGATTTCCTTGTTTGAAGATTATCTCTATTTCTCCGTATTGTCAATAATTAATAATGTAAAACCTTGAATATGTAAACCTTCTACATCATGTGTGTTTTGTTTTTCTACAATAATTTGACACAAGAAGTGCACCAGGGGTGTCTGGATCAGCCAGGATGCTCTCTGGCTGAAACAGGCTGAGAAAGTCCCTTTGAACCTGAACAGGATAATACCTGCGTAGGGAGAGTGCCTTTTTCTTTCCCTCTTCTGTCTTTTGCTGACAGGGATATCTAGATATACGGCGAGATTACGACCACAGGCTTGTTTGACCACAACAACTTTCGGAGTAAAGTTTCCCCAGCATTACTGATCTGCTCAGTCGCACGCAGAGTTATTGATATCTTGCATCATGGTAAAATGACGACTTAACATAAATACCTCCTTTCTTTAATAGTTGCAACACTTTAAATTTTACTTTATTCACAAACCTTACTTCTACCATGATTTTCTACTAATATGCGGAGTTATAATCAAATTATTATGTATAAATATTATTAAATTTCTCTTAATGTGAACCTCCAAAAATATTAAATTTTATAATGTTTTGTAATTAAATATAATTGTAGTCAATGTTGTGCTTGGCAAATGTGAAAGTCAAAGTGTTGCAATTAAAAAAGAAAGGAGGTAGTATTTCATTTGGATTCAAGGGAAATCAGTTTTCTTGGATTCATACCGGTGTTATCTGTTATCCAATTTGAGGTGAATTTGCGACTTTAAGAAGTTTATACTTTCATGTACATATGTGTACACAAGAAAATGTGTTAATGCACATCTTAAGGCATTCATGGGGGGATCCAGGGCATTAGGCCGGTACAAAGACCGGATTTTTTACACTAAAAGTATAGGCATTTTTTAAATTTGGGCTGGGCCGGAGCCTAGGTTGGCCCACTAGCTACGCCCCATGAAGGCATTCATGACCCCTTTTGATGTCCTTTAAAATATTTTTTTATTATAACAGTACATTTTAGTAGGGAGTTTTATTATTAAAAAGAAATTTGTAGATACAGAAAGTCAGAAATACAAGTGTGGTAGGTGGTTTTCTCCAGTTGTTTATTTGTATTTACTCTGATTCCTCTTGTTTTTGATACTTTTGATGGATTTTTGGAACTTCAAAACCAGAGAATGACTTTGAGAAAGTTTTCTGTTTAGTTGCATGAAGCTGTCATGCTGAGATTTATTTATGGTAGATTCTATGGTACATTGGTACCCATAAGATACCATACCTTTGTCCACATGGACCAATGAGAATGTAGCAGTTGAATTATTTAAATCTATATTAAAAATGATAAAGTGATGTGGTCCAATCAAATGAATGATAGGTACGGTATCCCATATTTTACAAAGGTACCAGAGTTGTCACCTTTATTTATTTGCGATAAGTTAGTATTTGGGAGTGCCCTTTTTAGCTTCGTTTCATTTCCTCGGATCCTTCACCAGCAAGTCTCACCCCATCAAAATCCAAGAGCGTTAAGTTCTTACCTGGTTAATACTCCGTATAATTTTAAGTCGTTTTTTTTTTCTTGGGAAAACTGTCAAATAGGTCCTCGAACTTTCATAAAAAAGTCAATTAAGTTCTTCTATAGGAGGTACTGTCCGGCCGTCGCGATTTGGGGTAGTTCCCGGTGGAATTTTTTGATGAAAATTTCTAAGCATCTTATTCACCAAGTCTAGTTTACTCATACCAAATTTCAGCTAAAAATTCAATCGGGAACAAATTCAAATTAATTCGTGAAGATAACTGCGCATTTTTGCGTTATCGAATTAATTTGAATGCGCTCCCGATTGAATTTTTTGCTGAAATTAGATATGAGTAAACTAGACTTGATGAATAAGATGCTCAAAAAATTTCATCAAAAAATTCCACCGGGAAGCGCCCCAAATCGCAACGACCAGACAAAGTCTCCTATAGAAGGACTTAATTGACTTTTTAATGAAAGTTCGAGGACCTATTTGACAGTTTTCCCTTTTTTCTTATTAAAGTTTAGCTGATTCATTTGGTCAAAAATCATCTTTTTGGCAATAAGCAACTAAGCAAGTAAAGATGCACTTAATAAGCTGGAGAAAGAAGTCATTCACCGAAACGGTTTGAAATCCGACATTAGTTCTAACTTCTAAAAAACCAATTACCTTTAACCTGTTGGCACGTATATGTTTTAGAAATAATCTCATACCCTCTATATTATCTTCGACCATCATCTCGGAAATCGGAATATGATCTTTTGTGTGCCTTGTATTAACTAATTAATTTTAGTTTAACAAATAATCTCATAATAATATGGCGTGATTGGTGTCACATATTTATCTCAAATTATTCTACCAAATAACCTTGCAAAAAAATCTCTCTAATTCAACTGTGCTCCCGGGCAAATTATACCGTGGGATCGGTGCACCATCCTCATGGTGTACCGATCCCAAAACCATATAAATTTTGTCCGTGTTAATTAAATTCCGCAAGATTAAAAAGAGGCTCTGTGCGTTTCTTCTTGAGATAGAGCATTGGACGTTGGTCATAAACTACCGCCGACGAGGAAGTGGCGGCAGTGCAACAGCTCATTCACAAAGCGGCGGCGAGAGCCTTGATGGCAGCTTTGATGCTGACGAGCAGATCCCACTGGAAGATTTAGTACAGATTGGTCAATCTCGTCTTCCTTCATGTCCAGGCAGTCCAGCAACTTGTTCGCAGTGAAGCCGTGCTCTGCTATTTGGGCGGCGGTGTAGTATACGGAGTATAAGTTTCTGAAGTTTGCTTTAATTTGTTAATATAAACCAGAGATTGCTTTAATTTGTTATTATTTGTTAAACCATATTAACAAATTGTTAATATGGTTTCAAAAGAAGTTTCTTAATTTCTTTTACTCATCACTATCGGATGATATGAAATTGGTAATTAACATTGGTAATTAACAGGTGATTAAATTTTGATGTATGTGATTTACATTTTAGTTACACGGTTACACCTTCTCCTGCGCGAGTTACACCTTCTCATGTACGAGTTACATATTTTTATTCTTGAGTTACATTATTTTATAAACGAGTTGAAGCGCAAGTTACATTTGTCATCAACGTAAGTTACATTTGTAATAACACGAGTTACATAAAAAAAATAACCCCTGCTATTGAAACAAAAAAAATGATTTTTTTTAAATCCTTGTGATGGTCATGATATTAAAAACAAAACATATTCACGATTTACTTCAAGTAATTGTGTAGTTAGACTCTTTTTTTCATTGTTTGCATTGAAATCAATGTTTTATTTCTTATAGTATGTATTTGATAAGTTACATTTCGAATGGACTTGAGTTACATTGATCTATAACGTGAGTTACATATCTTTACACACGAGTTACATCATTCATACTACTGAAATACAAAACAGTTACTATACACGCGTGTACTGTTCACGCGTTACTGTTCATGCGAATGTTTTTTTAAAAAATTGTGCAAAACTACGTCGTTTTGGATGTGGGAGCATGATGCTCACCGTAGAGTGATACCACGGTATACGAACTCGTGCTCCCGAGATAATTTGTCATGTCATTAGAATCATCCCCTAATAATCTCATGGATGAGGATTTTCTTAGATTTGATTCATTTACTCATTAAGTCAAAAGTCATTCTTTTCTAGTGCATACAAGCGTACATTTTTTTCTTTTCTAATTTTGAGTGCTTACATTACTGAATATATTCATAGATATCCTGTTTATTTCATTAAACGAAGTAACTATTATCACAATAATTTTTCTTTATTAATCAAAACTTGATTTTCATTAATAATGTCACTTCATGAAAGTAGTTAACTAGTTTAAATGATTATCTAGATTTTTTTTTGAATAAATGGTTATCTAGAGATAAACAACGCTTAGCTAAATACGTACTAAACAATATTGATTTTCCGTTTACATGTAGCCTATATAATTGAAAAGGATGACTGTTCAAGTGGGTTGTGGTCTTGTGGAGTTGTGGACTAGTAAGATGTCCATTATCCAATAACACATGCTCCGGGTATAAGGGAATGCAATTACATTAGCTAATGACCTGTATTGTGATAAGGGTGCTTCTACGGTGCATTACTTAATTTGATGTGTTTTGGTACACATCTTTTTTAACATCTACATCTTACGCCACCTCATATTATTACTAAACATAATCATTTTTTTCCATTTTTATATTTTAATCCTTCATCCGATTAGAAAAAAAAAATAAAGAAAACTGAATAAAATTGTCAAGGGAGATTTATTTACCTAAATAAGAGTACATAAATTTTTAATTGTAAAAACAGGATTAAACTTTAAAACTACTCTAAATATGAGTTATTAATTGTAGTTAGACTGAAGTATACCTTGAAGGCTTGAAGCTTGACAAAACCTAATGCTGCTGAAAGAGCGACGGACCACCGATAGTTGTCGTTGGCTGCCGGTGTTGCACATCTGGCCGCTGGCGTTGCACATCTGACCAAATCTGGTCGACGCCGATAGACTAGTGGTGTTGCCCATTTGGCCGCCGCCTCCGTATATCTGGCCGGGTCTGGATGCCGCCGCCAAAGATCCGGCCTCTGCCGCTGAATATCTGACCTAACTCCAAAACTAAATAATTTACTAAATAGATTTTTGCTAGTTGCCTAAATCTTCTAGAAACATTAAATTTATCCTTTTATAATTTTTTTGAGACAAATATGAGTGTTAAAACAATAAATTATTAATTATTCACATTTTGAAAATGTGTATTAAAAAACCTTTTACAAAATAAAATTAAATACTTTTTGAATAACATGACAAAAAATTAGAGGAATCCTATTAGAATTTTATGGTCAAATGGAGGTTATTATCATCGATGGTGGATTAAAAGAAAAATCAATATAAATTTTAGGGATAAAAAACCAAAAGAATAGTTTTGCAAGGATATAAAACAAAATATATTACGGAGTATATTTACAGGGATTAAAAACATATTTAAACCTTATTTATATTAGGAAGGGCAAATATGGAATAAAAGTCCTAATGTCCTATTTAGAAAACAAAATATACATATACTCCTATGTAAGAATTTAGGAAACAATTTAATCCTGTTTATTTAGGCTATTAACTCAATCCTCAATATAAGTTACGTTGTCGTTAATCATGTGAAGTAGCACAATTCTACATTGTGATTGGATAAGAAATTGTATGTATCGGGCATTCAAAATTTAGGAATGTACGGTAGAATTTTCCCTGTGATAATAGTGACACAACAAAATGCTAAATACTAGATAAAAATCGTTACTCGTGCTATACTAATACTCCTATATACTAGGTTGGCCATTGGGGCAGAGCCAACTAGCCAAGGAGATCAGGTAGTAGTAGGAGTGGATCGGGCACCGGTCCTCAATTAGGACCAACCCAAGAAAATTTGGTCTTCAGATCGGAAACATAACATGTTTATGATCTAGAGTCAAGACCGGAACCGGTATGGGCGGGCTATGGTATTATGGATGGACCGGGCCCGGTCCGGTTCCAGCCTGGGCCGGGCCGGGCTTGGATTTTTTGGGTAAGGCCCGGGAGTCTGGGACTGGCCCGGGCCGGTTCATTTTTTTTAGGTTTTCTTATTTATTCCACCCCCTCATCCCCCAAACCCCTCGAAAACACCCGGCCCAAACCCAAATAAACAAAAAAAGCCCGAACTGGTCGGGCTGGTCCGCATTTTTCAAGTTCCGGACCTGTCCCCGGAATAGCCATCAGGTCGGGCCTATGCCCGTTACCGGTCACATGGGCCGGGCTGGTCCCGCACAGTAGCGGGCCGGGCCAGTTTCCGGGCCGGTCGGCCCGGACCGGCTCCATCCCTATATGGTATGGGTTCGAAATTTCGGGATTGGAATCGAGTAATTCAATCCCAGTGGCTAGTTCAATCTATTCTATAAATAACTAACATAAATCATGCGAAACAAATATGAAGAATAAATAATTAGTTGATTTATGCCAAGTAACTTGTGGTTTGATGACATCACCGTTGATCTCCCAAGGAGAAGGTCGCAGGTTCGAGTCTCATCCCAATCAAGGATGTTGACATTAATAAGAGCAAATACTATAATAGGTTTAGAAGAATATTAAAAAAAACTAGTTGATTTAGAAGTATATAAATGTGTAAAGGAGATAATAGCATTACTAAACATTTACATATTTTTTTTAACATTTACATATCTACTTTTAAGATTCAATATTAAAATCATTGTTTTCTTTTTCAAAAGGCAGTTATTTCATATTGTTAAGAACATCAATTATCAATTCATAAGCATTACCGAACGTGTTTCAATGTCTTTTAGGCAATTTATAGCGGAGTATGCCATTCTATTTTGTGCTTTCGAAAAGGGCAATTTTTACCTTCGTGGTTTCGAAAAGGGTAACTTTGCTAACCATTGCAGTACCTTTTAGCTTGGTAGGTAACTCTTATAAATGCCCTAATGCAACTATTATTGACCAATTGATATGCATGACAAAATGTTGTCATTAAAATGACAGAGGTTTTGGCTAAAGTAATTTTCTTAAGGAAATTAAAAAGCACATAGCAAGATCCGTCCTCTGATGATCTGATCAATGCAAAATTGGAGTGGCCAAACTACTAAGGTGCTGGCAAGGCTTAGGGTTGGACAAACCAGATCATGAACCGCGTACGAATCTGGTGGGAAAATAATATATATATATATATATTTTGAAATCAGATCGATTTTTTACCTGGAATTGGAACTATTTCAATGTATGGGACCAAACTTCAAAGCCAGCTGATACACAAATCAAGCAAGATGGTAAGGAAACGAAAACGTTGTAACCAGAATACCAGTAAGGCAGTAACCAGATCATTATTATATGCACAGCTGCTGCAAAAACACTGAAACACTCTATTGCACATAATGTATTATGAAATGAAATGTTATTAGATTTTGAAGCAAAGTATAACTCAACCGGTGTGCAAAAAAGGAATCACAAAAATAAAAGTTGAGGATTACAAGATCATAATGATTTCTAAGATTTTTGGTGAACCTTCAATAATTATGAACCCCCAAGAGAGATGAAAAATACAAGGGTACATGTGATGCAACAAATCAAAAACCCGTCAAAGATAGGTTCCATGTTCATGGACATGTAACTAAGCTCTCAACAGGCATAGAATTCTAGCATTTCTTCTTCGACTGGGTGAGTAGTACCAACTATGACAAGACAATGTAGAGGAGGCCCGAAATCGTAGGTTAACAATCGCTTCATAGAACCTGCAACAACCTTCTGATCTTCACTGCCCAGACGGGCGAACCCAACACAAGCAGTGTCTTCATTATATGCTGATTCCCTGCGGGACTCTTCCACTTCTATGAGCTGTTCAATGGCAGTGTTTACTGTCATATACCTTGGTGGCTCATATATCTTTTTACCCCTAGCCAGAGATTCCAATGAAGGTTCCTTCACTCGTATATCCAGTAAGCAGAGAGTGTGCAACCCAAGCCTTCGATTTTCACGAATTTTCTCATAGAAACTGTCAGGCCTCCAAGTTTCTGTGAAAAAGGGAATGGAGATTGTCTCACCATATCGATACAGTTGTAAACCACAAACCCCAACAGCGTTCATTACTGATGCATTATGCACAACCTTTACATCCACCCCCAACTTTTTTGCTCTTACAACAAGATCACTATGGGTAGTTGCTCTGACACGAGTATGAAAGTAATTAATAATAATAAACCAGACAAAAAATGAAATAGCCAAAATAGCAGATAGCAGAATCATGCCATAGTCAAAAAAACGTTTCTTTAAAGCACGTAAATCAATACACAAACAGCTGAAGTTTTGAAGTTTGAACAACAATATTAAAACCTTCTTGATCAGGATAACTATCATCCCATCAGCAGAGCACATATACTTGTTGCCCTTTATATGCGAACTGGTTTTCAGATATTTCTACTTTCTACCAACCATTATGATAAAGTGTTAAAGCGGGACTATAAGTGAATATTCATAACTGAGCCAAATGGGAAAAATGACTAGTGCTATGATCCAGAATTAAGTCAATTAACAATTACTCCCTCCGGTTTTATTTAATCTTCACACTTTGACTTCACACAAAATAAGGAAAGAAATTTGACTTTACTGTAAAGTTCACTATTGAGGCACTGTTTGACACTGTTTGGCACTGTTGAGACACTGTTTGGCACTGTTGAGACACTGTTTGATACTGTTTGGCACTGTTTGACACTGTTTTGATGTTGATTTCTTTGCCAAAAAAGGAAATAAGGAAGTGTGAAGTTTATTTTAGACCGTCCCAAAAAGGAAAGTGTGAAGTTTATTAAAAACCGGAGGGAGTATTAACTACAGAGACAGGATCCCAGAATTAACAATTCTCATCTTTGTAGGGGAAGTAAAGACTCGTATCAGCGCCAGGTTAAAAAAAGGGTTCACTTCGGATCAAAAACATCAATCTCATGAACAACTCGGCAGAGCCCATTATACCAAATTAATAACTAGAAAACATATGACACACAAAATTAACAAATTTGATAAAAAATAAAAATAAACATTTTCCCAAAGACAAAGAAACTAAGAAAGAGTAATCATGAAAATTAAACAGAGAATAAATGAAAAAAGAAAATAAAAAGAATGATTAAAATGGAAAAAGTTGTTAGTACCCAAAAGGGTCTCCAACTACAAGGAAACCAATATCAGTGGTCTGGGCTTCGAAGAGTATGACATCAACCTTCTCCTCAACAACTTCTCGGTCAGCGAGGGTAATTGGTTTCCCATATATGTTTTCCTACAAAGTTTGACAGTTCACTACATCAGCACATAAAAGAAATCATCAAAAGCTTGGAAGGAAAACAAACATCAGAGCGATGAGCCAATATTTAACCAGAGCAGAAAGGCCATTGGAAGAGAGGCCAAAAGAGAGAAGAGAAGTGTAGGCTTCCATGTAAATTTTGTTGCATTTCTTCACTGCTTCAAGTCCTTTCAACGTGATGTCTTTCTCATCCCCTAAGCCCAATCCTATTATATACAGCATTTGCTTTGATTTCAAGTGCTGTTATTTGGACAAGATTGGTTTTGTTAGGCAGCTCAATCCTAAAAAAGAACCATTCTGCTTGAAATCATTTTGATAATAATGCAAGGGATTATGATATTAGTTTTGAACATTAGTAGTTAGATATTTAAATTTTAAGGCTTAATCATGATGTGTGTGTGTTATTTACTTTATAATAACTCAAGGCTTGTGCATCACTATGCAGAGGCCAACTGCCTCGAGGCCAGATTTGACCTTTCAAAACTTTGATGAGCATTACCAAATTTTAAGGAATTTAAGCAATGCTTCTATCTAGAATACAGGCACATAGACACAGTCCAAAGTCTTCATATTCTTAGGATTTCAAACAAATAATAAGCTCAAGAGTATAAGAAGCCTTTATTGTCAATGTGACAATGTCATTATACAAGACTGGTTCTTAGACAAGACAATAGCCTAGTGGTATCCGTGACCTCATGGGGAGTTCTTTCGCTCATTTTCTTGAAAATAAAATAGAGAGAGTCCGTAAGATGGTTTAGTGCATAGCACATGTCAGGAGAGTTAAAAAGAGAAAGCTTTAATATAGGAAGTGTGTATTATAAAATCAAGTGTAAGCATGGGTGAAGGAGAAAAACTAAGTGCAAGCTTGTATTATAAATTTTACTTGTTAGGGAGAGTTAAAATGAGAAAGCTTTAATGCAGGAAGTGTTTTAACTAAAAATGACAAAACTAGTCCCTACTCACTACAACTACAAATATTTCAAGTATACAGAACATACATATATTTTATGAATTATATTTTCAACTTAATGATTTTCTTTTTCTAGTCCTATGACATACCCTAGTGTAAAATTATTATATTTGCATATTTGCAAATTTGTTTTATACAAATACTGAATACATCCAATTGTACTTTAAAAGATCAGAATGTCAATTTTTTAAAGAAGAGGCTTGTAATATTTTACGAATAATATAAATAAACTGTAAGGATGAGCTATTCATAATTTAAAATTAAACTGAAAACCCAACCATAACAATCAAATTCATACTAAACAAGACTGTAATTCAGTCTTTAAATTGAATTAAAAACACAATAAACTAAAACTTAAAATTAAACAAGGCTGTAATACTAAAGTCTAAACAAGGCTGTAATTAAAATTAAAAAACTTAATGATCTTAGTAACTTACCCGTTAGGTAGTTCCGCAGGCCGCAGCTCCAGAGTCCTAGTTTACCACCGAAGAGCAGAATTGCAGAAAGCCAGAAACTAAGCAGTGAAGCGGTCCAAACCGGAAAACCGCCGCGCGCCGTCCAACTGTCCAAGTGCTAAGCGCCTGAACCGCCGTGCGCCGTCCAAGTGCTGAGCTTAGGTTGGGATTTGGGGTTTTGCCGTCCAAAAGCTGCGGACTGGGTCTGCTGTGGTGCTGCCTCTTCCCCTGCGAGCTGAATTCTTGGAGTTGGATTTGGGGTATTTAGATTTGGGCCATGATCTAATTGTGGGCTTGGCTGGTAGGCATGGCAATGAGTCCGGGGCGGGTACTACAAGACACAGACCCGCCCCGTGACTTCACTGGGTGGACCCAACCTGCCCCGTGACCCGCACGAGTTCAATCTTGTTGACCCATGATTCGCCCCATGCAGGGTGAGTCCGTCTGCCCCGTCGTAACTAGGGTTGTTAACGAACCGAGCTTTTATCGAATTATTCGAGTTCGAGCTCGGTTTCGAACCTAACGAGCCAAGCTTAACGAGCTTTCCAACTCGAACCCGAGCTGAGTTTTAAGTTTGAAAAATTAATCGAGCCGAGCTCGAACATAGTAGAATTCGGCTCGGTTCGAACTCGAGCCTATCGAACACCCTAAAATTACAAATATAATTTATATATAATCAAAATTTAAATATAATTAATATAATTTTATGAATTTAAATATGAATATTAACGAACCGAATACTTGTCGAATCATTCGAGCACGAGCCTATTAACGAGCATCACCTAAATTTATAAATTCGATCATATTTATTGAGCTTATCGAGTGCTCGGTTCGAACATCGAACGTCTATCGAACCGAACACGAGCCTCATTTGTACAGCTCGCCGAGCTTCGAGCTCGAACCCAAACACCATTAATTTCTTATCGAGCCGAACTCGAGCTTTAGGTGTTCGGGCTCAGCTCGTTAACAGTCCTAGTCGTAACCGAATTAGCTAATATGCATTTCTATTTTTGTGAAGTTGTTACCACTTGAATCTACATAAAGTTTATCTAAACCCGGACCGGGTTTTTTCTTTTTACCCGGCCCGAATTAAAAAAAACCCGGACCGAACCGAAAATTCCGGGCTCATTAACGGGCCTTAAAATCTATAACCCGGCCCGGACCGAAAAAACCCGAAACAATTAGTTTTGATATAAAATTAATATAGTATATGAATATAAATAAAATATTTCCTAATATATGATTATAATCACGGTGGATAAAAAAAAAAGATTTAGTAACTTTTAGCGACTACAAATATGTTGAATTTGTTTAGCGTAATGATGACCATGAGAATATATTTATAGCAACTCTAGTAACTTTTTGATTTATAAAATTTATTTCGTAATATTTTTAAGAAACCTATATTATTTATATATATACATCTTACATAAAATATTGAGATAATTATCTTCTTTAAATCTGAATTGTTGGTGATTTTGGAGACTAATATTTGTGTTATTAATTTGCAGTTGTATTTTTGATTAATTTTATTTGAAAATAAGTGTTAAAATATAAAAGAACAATGACATATTTCACGGCCGGGCTTTAACCGGTCCAACCCGAATCCGGACCGAACCCGGGCTACCAAAAACCCGACTCGGACCGAATATAACGAGCTTTGTTCCGGTCCCTAATTATCATAACCCGAGACCTTCCGGGTAATTTCTGGGTTTAGCAAAAACCCGACCCAGACCGGACCGATCCCACCCCTAGGGGTGGCACCGGCATTCGCATGTGCACCGCATTAAATGCGGTGGGTGGATGTGACGCCGCATTAAATGCGGTGGTTGCTTGTCTCCAAAGGGAATCTTTGATGATTGAGCTGTAAGCCGAGGGCTTCCCCCGCAACCGGGGGCTCTGTGTAGCCGAAGGCTTGGCTAAGCCGGAGGCTTCCCTGATGCCGAGGGCACGAAAGTGCCGAAGACTTCTGATTTCTGTCATTTTCTCTCAGTAGCTTCGTATGCTCGAATCTGGCTGCCCTGTGAGTTTTGGAGCCTTCGGCCAAATTGCCGAAGGCTACCCTGGGCGCACCTCGGGATCCTTTGAGCTTGGGCCGCTGTGTCTTGGGCTTCTTGTGCTTCTTGGGCCTGTTGGGCCTGTGCTAGAGTAGTAGGAGTCTGTGGGCCGGGGGTTCCCGGACCATATACTCCATCAAGCGGCGAACCCTAGGAAAAGAAGAGCGAGAAGATCTGATATTCTCTCACGTATGAGATTCCAAAATTACATAAAATGCTATATATATAAAAGACATTGATAATTCATCGTTCATTTCATTCAAATTTAAATATTAATATATTGTAAGACCAACGAATTTATGATTTACTATACACATATGTATGTGGAAGTATATTTGTAATATATTTTTTTTAAAGTATGTATATTTATATATTGAGCGGGGCGGGTCGGGGCGACATGGGTCAATACTAATACCCGGACCTGCCCCATTGTATCCTTACATGCATATTGGTTAGAAGGATAGGACAGTGCGGAATACTGGTGGGCTTGCCTCGGCCGACCCAGTCCACCTTTTTTGGATCCCGTAACCCTCCCCATGAATACCCAGTTCGGGTCCCAGTCCCAATCCCGGCTCACCGGTTCGAGTCGTGCCTGCACAGTGCCGGGTCGGGTCAAGTCCCAGTTCAGGTCGACTCGTACCAGTCCACTCCTAATGCGGATGAACAAACCAATGGACTAATGGAATAATGGACCTGGACTGCTCTATATTAACATTTTCTTTTTGAAATTTGAGGGTGGACCTAATTTTTATACATACACACTAATTTTAGAAAAATAAAATTTGAGGGTGGTCCTAGGCCCACCTGACCCTAGGCTCAATCTGCCCTGACTTTAATTAGTAAGAGCAACTCCAATGGAGAGGTGCATTGCACCTCCACATCACCAAATGCCATTTTCTATTGCACATGCTCCCTCCAATGTTGTTTTTAAAAATATAACATATAATTTAGTGTTCCACTTTTTCAATTGCCATTTTCTATGAGACCGTGTTCCACTTTTGCAATTGCCATTTTCTATTGCACGGTTGCACCTGTTGTTTTTAAAAATAAAAATATAATTTTCTAACGGTTGTGGTGGCCGTAAGCAAGGATTGGGTTCATGTTCTGGAAATACCAAAGTCGGTGACTAAGGATTTGTGAACTGTAAAATGGGTGATAATGGAGATATGAGGATTCAATGGCTATTGGAGCATCATCTGGAATTGTATTTATCTGGTTTGTAGCTTTAAATCAGAAGGGATAAAGGATGGTTAATGTTGTTGTTAGGATAGTCCGTCTAAAAGAGGTTAGTGAGTGGCTAAATGTAGCTAAAATAAGTGATTTATGTGTTTATCTGGTCCTATTAAAAGATTAGTATCCAATTCGAACTTCCTAAATAACCTTAGTGTCTTTTTCGAGCCTTATCCCAAGAGAGAAATGATATAATTGAAAAACTAAAAGATAGTGTATTTCAAAGCTAAAACACATAAAATGATACCCCTTACGACCTTACCTTTCATGCACCTTTGAAACTCCGTTTCAAAGCTAAAAATGCTAGATTGAAAATTATATTTCCAATCAAACTAAAAAAAATCAAAGTGTGTGTTAAGTTTATCCATGAAAGGTTCATATTTCCAATTAATACGGTTAATGTGTCTTAAGTAACAATTTTTTTAAATGTCATATAAAAACAAAGGTAGATGACTTGAGCATTTAATCAAACATGCCGTATCCATAATTTGAGAGCACCTATATAAAATATAGAATATACTATTGTTGTGGTCCAACAACATGAATTTTTAAAAATCGAGATATAAAATTAGAGCATTTAAACTATATCGTTCATTTGCGATGCAACAACCGCAACTCAATTAGAAGATTTGTTGGGAATAGATTTTGTTATGTAGAAGATTTAAAATGTACACACCTCATTGTTGCGAGTAGGTGAATTTTTGAACAGAATGGATGGAGTTGATTGACCAAAGTATCAATTGGGACGAAGGCGGAAGGGTGAAGGATTGTATTTAACTATTTATCTGGTTTGTAGCTTTAAATCAGAAGCAAAAGTTGGGCATGAGTTAAGAATTAATTTCCTTGGTGATTGAATCTTTTAGAATTCAATTACAAATAGCAATTTCCCTGACATTAATTCCCTCACATAAAATTAGAAATGTAAGGTAGAACTTTGTTTAGATATCGAGTCAAACTCTATCTCTTTATTTCAGATTAGTATGTTCACTGTTGATTTCAATAGATCACTTTGCCTTGAATACACATAAGTGAGTGGTAATACTAACATAAATGAGTGAAAACAAAACACTGAAATCTCATTTGTACATCCCATAATACACAATATAATACACATAATATGCATCTCAGTGTCTCACATGTCAAACAATGTTACTTTTCTATTGATGATCTCTAGAAAATGGTGCCCCTTGGGAAAGGAATAATCCAGCTACCAAGTCCTCTTCCCAATCCTCTCACAAGTCCTTTTTTTTTGGAACATGCCTTTTCATTTATACTTATTATTTGGCTGCAATGGATGTTACCCAACTTCTTTTACCTTGATTTTCGTTTCAAAGAAAACTAAACTCGAGTCATGTAAATTGTAAAAGGGTTTATTAGTATAAATGGGTCAAATTTCACAATGTTTTACGGAGTACAATGTGTCTTCTCGTCCATTCGGACAATCTGAATATATTTCGGAAAAAATGTTTAATGCGGGAACCACCCAACTTCTTATGCTTACGGCTGTAATTCAGAGTAATACTTTTTTTATGCAACCGCAGTTACACATTCTTCCGAGCTAGGGGCCAGCCTAGTCCCAACCCACTCCAAATTTTATTACTCCCTCCGGTTCCTTAAAATTTTGTCAAAGTTTGACCGACACAAGGATTAATAAAGTAAAAATTGTGTGGTTGAGGTTTGTGCAGAGGAGAGAAAATTATCTGGAACCACAAATTCTTTACTTAAAAAGGAAAGTGGCAAAGTTAGTGGGACATCGCAAAAAAGAAAGTTGACAAAGTTTTAAGAATCATAGAAAGTGAGTATTATTTAAACTATTAGGGTAAAAACCTCAACCAAACGGTCTTTACTTTTCTAATTTCTGTTGGAATTGGGATACTGGGAGTATGGTATTAGAGTATATGATATATTTGTGACCACAAACATGTAATGTTTGAGCTATTTTATCAGAAAAGAATCTGAACTATGAGTACAAATATAACTCATTTCATCAAACAAAAATATCATATTTCGTTTATAGAACAATGGTGTCAAAAGACTCAAAACTAGTCACTAATTATTAGTGAACAATGTTGATACTCACAGTTATGATTGGCTGAAGGACGCTGTAGGAATAAATGTTTTCTAAGTTTCATGAGAAATGTATAAAAATGTATAACAATAATAAACCTTTTTAAAATTAAAATTATGAAGCACTAACGAATGAGACATAGTTTTTGTTTTCTAAATTAAGATAAGAAAAAGGGATTACCAACATTTTTTGGTACTAAAACAGAAAGCACACATTTTCTTGTAGGATTATCATTTTTGTTCGATAATTTGATTAATATACGTAAGAATAGATTGATTGCCTGAAATAATCGTATTTAATTTAATTGGAACTCGATGATCAAGATTAGAAAATTACAGAGCATAGAGCACAAACTCTATCATTTCCGCTTCTTTGCAAATAGGCCCGCGAAGCCACCAAATCCGCCGCCGTCTCCGCCATTGGACTTACCTTTGGGTTGAGGAACAGCCACCGAGTTCCGACGGCCGCGCACGGTGCCCCCGCGTTTCTCCTCCTCCACCTTATCCAGGATTGGATCGGTCTCGAAGAGCTGGTCCTCCTTTTGCATTCCGCTTAGAATCCAGTCCAGCAGGCCCTTCTCTCGGCTGCTTCCGCCGGAGCTTTTCGACGCTGCGGCCGTTGTGCGTGATCGTCTGTGGAGGGCGGTGACCGGAGTAAAGGACAAGTGCAGGGAAGCCATCGAATCTCAGCGTCCGTTTCTTGTGGTGTGGTGTTCTCAATTATTCGGACGGAGTATTGAGTGAGAAATTGGCGAGCTGGCTTCCAAGAGGAACGAGCGTATGTATGATGATTCAGATCATAATTGACTGGACGTGTGGGCAACACGAGTTTTTCATTCCACCATATGTGCCTTATCACCCTCATCCTCTTGTCGAGTGCAACTTTGAGATAGGGGTGAGTTTGGTTCTTGTGGTTCGTTGTTGATCTAAAACCAAATATAGAATTAAAATAATAAGTTTGGTTCGGTTTCGATTTCAGTTTTACACTCCAAAACTTGAAACCACGGTTTGATTGGTTCGGTTTGTTTCGATTCGGTTTCGGTTTTTTACCAAAAAAATTATCATTTGATTTAAAATTGATATATTACTTTGAGAGATCAAACATATTACATAAAGAATGCAAGCACAGTACAACAAATAAAATAAAAATGAAAATAAACAAATATGTCTTGAATAATATGAGTATGCGAGAGAAATAAAAATATATACTCCCTCTGTCCCTATATAAAAGGCATACTTTGACTAGCGCACATCTTTAGTGGGAATACTGTTTGATACTGTTTGACACTTTTCTAAACTGTTTTGCACTGTTTTGTTTGCCAAAAAGGGAAATGTGCCTTTTATGCATGGACAACCCAAAAGGAAAGTGTGCCTTGTATTTAGGGACAGAGGGAGTATATTACTCCCTCCGGTCCCTATTAAAGTTCTCACTTTCCTTTTCGGGATGTCCCTGATTTAAGTTCACACTTCTATTTTAGGAAACAAAACAGTGCAAAACAGTGAAAAGCAGTGTTAAACAGTGCCAAATTGTGCACTCCACAGTAAAGTCAAATTTATTTTCTTAATCTCTGTGAAGTCAAACAGTGAACTTTAATAGGGACCAGAGGGAGTACTAATTTACATTGTTTGTGACTAGTCCAAAAAAAGTTCATGAGCATATATGTTCTATGTGATATGATTGAAATGAATATTTATTGTTTCATCAATATGAATTTTGTAAGTTAAATAAAAATAAGTCAATTAATACTAATAACTAGCTAGTAAAAACATATTATCATTATTCAGTATAGCTACATTATCATGGGCAATGAATGTGTAAATGAATTTATAAACTAAACTAAACACAACACAAACATTGTTTCTATAGCACAAGAAAACCAAATACTATTAATAATATTAGGATTAGTTAGGATTAATGCATAACAATTGACAAATAAATTTTATATTTTAATTAGTTCGGTTTGTTCGGTTTTTAAGGGTAAAAACCAAAACCAAACCAAACAACTATGGTTCGGTTCGGTTTTTTTACAATCGGTTTTGGTTTGTTAGCGGTTCAGTTTTATTTGGCTACGCTTCGGTATGATTTGATTCGGTTTTCGGTTTTCGTTTTTTTGGACTCAACCCTACTTTGAATAAAAGTAGGGGGATTTTTGAAATAACTTAGAACTCGCGAATCGCATCCGACCGAACTGTGATGATCCATTTCGATTCAATTCCAACATCAATTAGTTATTTAATAACAATTCAATTCTTATAACACAGACTTGCGGACCAACGAGCTACACTAGCTTGTTTTCTGTCTACTAGGGTTTGGCATCTCACTTCTAGCAAACCCCTACGGAGCAGCGCGTCGGAGGCGGAAGAAGAGGAAGATGCCGGCTGGTCACGGAATAAGGGCGAGGACACGGGACCACTTCCAACGCGGTTTCAGGAAGCGCGGCCCCATCGCGCTCTCCACCCATCTCCGGGTTCTCCGCGTCAGAGACTATGTCGACATCAAGGTCAACGGATCTGTGCACAAGGGAATGCCTCACAAGTTCTACCATGGCCGCACCGGTCGCGTCTGGAACGCCACCAAGCGCGCAGTTGGTGTCGAAGTGAACAAGCAGGTTAGGAACAAGATCCTGAAAAAGAGGCTTCATGTCCGCATAGAGCATGTTCAAGCATCCAGGTGTACTGAGGAGTTTAAGCAGAGGGTGAAAGAAAATGATCAGCTCAAGGCTGAGGCAAAGGCTAAAGGTGTGGTTATCAACCCGGATTTATGGTACGTAGAAGGTGCTACCTTGGAGACTGTGACACCCATTCCTTATGATGTTGTCAATGATCTCAAGGGTGGTTACTAAGTATTTGTATTATTTCTTGGCAAGGTGTTGTTTTTATTTCACTTTTTAAGTAGCTTTACTCATCAGAGATTATGTTATGTTCTTGTCATTTTGAAATTTTGTGACCACAATGTAATGTGTGGCCGTGTGGGAGAACTTGTTTGCCAAGAGTTTTCTTCTATGGTAATTCATGGAACTTAGATAAAAAAAACAATTCAATTCTTATTTCTTTTTATTAACGATTCTATTATTGGTTCTATAAAAAATTTAACCGGAGCCGTTAAGGAACCGCTATACAATAATTAAGTTTGGGGGATTTGATTTTGCACCCTACTTTCTCGGTGATATTGGACTTTGCACCCATTTTCAAAAAACTTTGACTTTGCACCCCGAAACATATCATTTTGTGAAGAAAAGTTTCTAAATGGGGTGCAAAGTCAAAGGAATTTTAAGTGGAGCGGGGTGCAAAATCAAAGTTTTTCCAAAATGGGGTACAAAGTCACATACTTCCTCCGTTCTTTTTTAGTTGCAACAGTCAACCTTTGCACATTTGCCAATGCACACATTTGACCATAAGTATGTCTTAATCTCTATTAATAAAAAATATTAAAAATCAGATTTTGAAAATTTGTAATGAGATGAATTGAATTTTTTTTTTAAAAAATAATTTCCGTAAAATAATAGTGTAAAATGTAGTCAAAGTAGATCACGTGAATAGTGCAAAAAGTCAACATGTTGCAATTAAAAAGAGACGGAGGATAGTATCACCCAAAAAGTGGGGTGCAAAGTCAAATCCCCCATTAAGTTTGTATCTATTACTTATCTCTTTGTGTGTGGGGGTTCGTATTTATTTCTATATTAAAGTCAGTAATTTAGTTTAATAAATAGAGTTGCAAACTTGATAAGTATTTAACTGATTCCTCTTGTAGTGAATCTCTTTTTTGTTTTATTTATTGAACCTTTTTAGTTATGTACTTATATTTCAAACTTAATGATGGCTTTACCGACCCTAGGGATAGCAAAAAATAGAGAAAGGATGAAAATTGCTAAGTAACAAATAGAGAGAGGTTGAGTAAAATTGAAAATTTGCCAGAGTAACAATAAGCATGTACGCACAAATGGCAATCTTTTTCCACAAGTTGGAAGGTGATATTTATAGCGTAAAAGCTAAATACTTGGGTAATAAGTAAAATATACTAGTCTAATAATACAATGACAGGTGTAATAAAGCCTAATTGGTGAGAGAATAATCATAGATGAATGACTGGTATTGTGTGTAATAGATCCTTTCTATGTGAAGCTACTTAGGTGACGCAATCCTTGGACAAATCTCGCTTGGATGATGCGATCACAGTCGTGTGCAGATCTTGAGTCCTGAAATGGCTAAGCTCACAATCTTCTAATGAGATCTCAAACTCAGCAGGTGATCAAAGTTGAGCTCAAATGTAGCGTACTTGTTAAGGGGAAGGTGACCTCAGTTCACTCTATGTGAAATGGTGATGCTTTCTTTGATCTGTTGACTCAGTGAAGCGCCGTTGGGATCAAGCTCATTAATGATGTTGTATCAGATGTTGATCTCGGTGAAACCGACCTCAGCCTCGAATGCAGTTTTGGACTTATCTCGATAATTTGGGACTCGAATTTGGACTTAACCTCGACCAAAGTCAAGTTCGGCCTCTGTAAGGAAGTGACTTGGCGGATACTGGAGAACCTTTTGTCGTAGATGTTTATACCCATGGGGTATATGGGTGACCTTGAAGGTATATGTATTTCTTATAATTCCAATTATTGAATGTCTTTATGTGTCAAAAATGTAATAGTGGTTTGTTGGATATTTAAAAAAAATTAGGAATAAAAAATGACTATAACCGCATCTTAAAGGTTCAGTTGGGTTCCATATTGGTTCTAAAGTAATTTATAAGAACCGTGCGCCCTAATAATTAAAAGTTGATTTTTTTAAATGGTTCCATATGTTTACATAATAATCGAATCGGTCCCAGACATAAACAAAACTCCCCATCCATTTAAAAAAATTGATAAGAATGACGGTTCTTCTAAACTTTTATCATTTTTTCATTACATCTTATTAAGATGGTCTGTATTCAATTTAATATCAATTAAATATCAACCATATAAATTTGTCATTTTTCATAAATATCACTGAAATAAACCTATTTATAAACATACAAGAAAAATTGATATAGTATAGTGTCATGGTCACTTAAGGGTCTTCCAGTAATGATTTTTCAGGTGTTGATGTTTCACTTGAGCTGTTTCCAGATGATGAAGTACTCATACGTGTTCCTTCCTCGGATCAAGAGCAGGAACAAGATACTAAACATTCCATAAATAATCCAACTGTGGAACCCGTGTTCACCAACTCAAGCTACCAGCTCCTCACTTGAGTAAACGGAGACAGTTTCGACTTTGCCCACTCAAGAATATGGTCGAGGGCACAGAACGTGGATACCGTCGGTACGGTGGAAAGATTACATCACCGCCACAATCATGCATCTCCCATCTAGTGTGTCAAGCAATTCCTATCCACTCAATAGATATGTCTCATATGCTCGTTTTTCCTGAATCTCATCGATCATTTTTGGCGGCCCTAAAGATAGAAGTGGAGCTCACATGTTCAAGGAGGCCATGCATTATGATCATTGGCGAAAGGCCATGCAGGATGTAATTTGTGCACTCGAGAACAATTGTACATGGACATTTGAGCTGGTACCGGAGAATAAACATCCTCTAGGATGTACGTGGGTGTACAAAATTAAGTGTAAGTCTAATGGTATCGTGGAGCAATATAAAGCACGGTTGGTTATCTTTGGTAATAAAACAAATGGAAAGGATTGATTAATTACAATGAAACATTTGCGCCAGTTGTCAAACTTACTATCGTGCGTGTTCTACTTGTTGTTGTTGCAACAAAACAATGGGAACTGCATCGGATGGATGTACATAATGCCTTCCTACATGCCTGTCGATCACGTAAGTTGTTGTATGGTCTCACGCCGGCGCCCCTGAGGCGCTGGTTTGCCAAATTAACAGGTGCGCTAAATGTTTATGGTTTTATTCAATCGCATTCTGATTATTCTCTCTTTTCTCTATTTCGGTGAACCTCGGTCAATCAAATTTTGGTCTATATGGATGATTTAATTATTGCCAGTAATGATTCGATGCTTGTGACTGAAGTAAAAAATTATTTGCATTCGTTACTTTTTTGGAATAGAAGTGGCTCCTAATTCTTTCGGTATTTTTCTGAATAAAAAGAAAATATGCTTTGGATATTATTTCCGACGTTGGTATTCTTGGCTCTCGTCCACTTCATATTGTGTTAGCGAAGCCTCAGTTCCCTTGCTGGATGATCCTGAACCTTATCGCCGACATGTTGGTCGACTAGTTTACTCGTCTTTTACACACAGAGCTATCATACTTCGTGCATACTCTTGCACAATTTCTTTTGACACCTCGTCTTGATCACTTGAAAGCAACACTCCGGGTTGTTCAGTATTTGAAAGGGAGTCTGAGTAATGACATATTTCTTTCTTCTTCGACAAATTTGCACCTTATAAACTAGTGTGATCCCGATTGGGCAGGTTGCCCACTTACCCGACGATTGATCTTTTATGAGATGGTTTGTTCAGTTAAGGGATTCACTTGTTTCATGGAAAACCAAGAAACAACACATTGTTGCTCGATCATCAGCGGAGACAGAATATCGTTCGCTTGTTGCGGTCACATGCGAGCAAAAATGGATATGTGGTCTCCTACATTATCTTGGTGTGTCCCAGTCTTCGCCCATGAAAATTCATTGGGATAGCACGACGGCTCTTCACATTGCGACCAATCCAGTATTTCATGAACGAACTAAGCATATAATGATATAGAGGTGGACTGTCATTTTGTTCATGATGAGATCACACGGGGCACCATTTCTCCTCATTATGTTCCCACCTCGCGACAATGTGCAAGCATTTTCACTAAAATTCTTGGGAAAAAAAAGTTTGATCTTCTCTTATCTAAGTTGGGCATGTGTGATTTAGATGTAAGATGCTCCAACTTGAGGGTGGTATTAGATCAAACGTAGCATATTAATTTTATCATGTTAATTATTTTAGCTTAGTTTGTAGAGTTGTATATTCACGTATTTGGACTGGCCCATTTGCTCTGGCCCATTTGTTATATATATATATATATATATATATATATATATATATATATATATATATATATATATATATTCTCTATTCCATCTTTATTCCATGTAATGAAGAGACATAGCATTGTATACAAAATCTTATGCTTATTAAATAGAGAACACGGGTCTTGAAAAAACCTTGACAAACTACGAGATGTAGCCGTCACTCAAATCCTAGAGTTAGGAGGTGGTCTCAACCAGCTTCAAGGGTGAAAGAGCATTGCCTCCAGCGTGCTCCTTTGCTTTTAGCATTTTAGAGTTTTGCTTCTCTCAGTTTGAAAGTCGGGGGAGAATTATTCTTCACAATACATAGTTTATACGTAAGTAAAAAAAATGGCCTGTGCACTTGTATGAGTGTTGTTTTATTCCCTAAAATTTTTAGGGTTCTTCTTATGTCAATTTTGACCATCATTTTATGAGTGATTTCTTCTCAAATAAATGATGTAAGTGAAAAAAATGATGCAAGTGCTTCCACGGAGTTACACTATTGTTTAATTGTTATTGATGTTATTCATCAAGTTTTATATATGTTTATTCTCAAATCCACATATGCTTCTCAACCCATTTATGATGACACCGTTGATCCGCCCTCCTCCAGAACCACCGCCACACGAGAAAAGAGTAAAACAAGTTTTTTTTATCAAATTATTATATACAAGATTGGAATAAATATCACTGGTTTTCAGATTGCCGAGACATATCAGCAGGTCCAATATATGGAATCAAGCTACGACACGACACAACTGAAAATCGATGACTTGTATCTTTTTTTATTTCCTTACGTCGGTTTGATTTTGGTAGAGTTGTAAGTTTTTTAAAACACGATAGAAACATGAAGAAGTATATGATGTTAAACTTCAGTTTGTCCATTGCACGGATAGCGACTTCTGCGGCTCATTTGTGGGTGACAAAGTCAAAGTCTGATCATTGGGTTTATGCTTGGGGTTGTTATGATCTTGAATCTATTGTTATGTTGCTTGATTTGTTAAATTTTAATATAGATTATTTCCATTCAAAAAATAGAGAACATAACAGATTTATCAAAGAGATGGAAGAGGAGTCCATCTAAGGAAATCTAGATGGGTATAATTGGTGATTTCGAGTTATGTATGAAATCACGTGCCCATGTCGTAACTCTCAGTTCAAAACCTTGAAAAAACCTTGTTTTATGGAGCACAAATTCTGGAAATAGAGATTTCAATCAAAATATGTTTTTGATCAATTAAACCAGTAGAAAAGGTTTCGGTAAAAGCCAGGCCTTCAATCGAATTACGAAGAACGTGTATAGACGGTGTACCATTAAGAAATGAACAAATGAGGCAGAGGGATGCTTACCATCTAGGCTAACAATTTCATTCTCATAGAAGATCACTACCGTATACCCTTTATCGAGAGGGGGGTTTGGGGGGAGGAGTGCAACGACCTTACTCCAGGAGATGTCCAAGAAATAAAGGTCAAGAGGTGTTACTTCATCCTTAGTAATTGTAGGGGAGGTGACCAAGGTGTCGGTGATTTTTAGTGTCACCGCCGTTTTGCGTAATTGGAAATGACATGAGTGTCAATAGGGATTAAAACTACGTTCTGATACAATTTAGTAGGCGTGGAGCGCACACTTGTATAAAAGAACAAGTTTTATTCTGAAATGTCTACGATAGTAGAAATCGAGGTAGAACTTGAAGTAGAACTTTCAGTAGACCATCTATGTGGTTCTACACTGAGGTCTAGAGCAGTTGAGGCAGTTTCATGCAGTTTTCCAGAAACTGTCACAGTTATTTCCAAACGGGTTATAACTACTTGGAACGGTTAATATGGATCTATATCACCATATTTTGCATAGAGAAGATAGATACAAGATATACAAAATATCTTCATCATTTCGGCATTCAAATTAAAAAAGCAATCCATATACTCACTAGTTTGTGCTTTCGGTCTTGTGCCTAAGTTCTTAAGTGTCCTTAAGGATTATCCTAGATTGAATTTATCGTAACCCAAGCATAAGGGGAAAATATCAATTTGGAAAGTGAACCTACACGATTCATAAGAAATCCAAACACTCGATTATCACCCCCTATACAAAAACCCTAACAATTGAATTGATATTCCTTTGTGATAATCATGTGTACCTTGCAAGAGATGGCATCCAAGTTCAAAAAATTGGACAAGTTTCAAGGGAATGCTCTCCGTAGATGACCAAAGAAGATGTGCTTCCTTCTCACCACTTTGAAGGTTATGCACCTGTTGAGCACTCCAATGCCGTAAGTGATGGAAGATGAAACTTTGGAAAAAACTAGGAGGCATAACAAGTGGGAGAATGATGAATATATATGTAGATGCCACATTCTTAACGGTGTGTCCGATGCATTATTTGATATTCACCATAACGTTGAGAGTACGAAGGAATTGTGGAATTCTCTTGAGCCAAAATACATCGCCGGCGTTGCTTTAGCTTGAAGAAATATCTCTCAAACTTAATGTACCAAAGATTAGATGTGGAGGAAAACACCAAAACTTCCATATACTACAACTATCATATTGAAAAATATTGAATTTCACGAAAAATTTGGTATGTTGAACTTTTCCGAAGAGTATGATACCATACTTTAATTTACTACTTCGGTATGATATCAATTTATATTTGGGAAAAGGTGCAAATAGGCCCATGTACTAACCAAAAAAGGTCAAATAAGTCCTTATTTAGGAGGTTCTGTCCGACCGTCGCCATTTGGGGTGGTTCCCAGTGGAATTTTTTGATGAAATTTTTTGAGCATCTTATTCATCAAGTCTAGTTTACTCATACCAAATTTCAGCTAAAACTTCAATCGGGAAGGCATTCAAATGAATTCTTAAAGATAACTGCGCTTCTAACTGCGCAGTTATTTTCAAGAATTCATTTGAATGCCTTCTTGATTGAAGTTTTAGCTGAAATTTGGTATGAGTAAACTAGACTTAATGAATAAGATGCTCAAAAAATTTTATCAAAAAACTTCACCGGGAACCACCCCAAATGACGACGGATGGACAAAGCCTTCTAAATAAGGACTTATTTGACCTTTTTTGGTTAGTACATGGGCCTATTTGCACCTTTTCCCTTTATATTTTTAAAATAATTAGTATACCAATAATATTTTTATTCATGTTGTTCGAATAATTTTTAATTGGAGATCACATTTTTTTGTTTATATATTTGTTTCCTTAATTTATTTTTAGAAAAATATGTTATTTTTAACTTATGGTACATTAATGTTGAAATATAATTATAATAATCATTTTCCAATTATAAATAGACATCAATTAGAGTGTCACTATCGATACCACGTTTGTATATTTCATTTGATGAGATGATTCAGCGTCATCTAATTTATTTCGAGGCTATGGTTCCAAATGTATAATCGAGCCACGCATTAATATTAATGGCATAAAAAATCTCAATCTAAATACTTATTAAATAATGTATTTAAAAAAATCTAAAAATTACTTAATACTTGATTTAAAACAACACAACTCATTACTCAAACAATTTTAGAAAAAGAGTACTAAAAGAGCCCATGAAAATGATGATGAATCTGCATTTTTTTCTTGCTCAATGTATTTTAGTAATTGGTATTACTACCTCCGTCCCATTTTGATTTGACATAATTATTTATAAAATGGTTGAATAGATAAATGTTGTGATATATATTTTGAGTATATAATAAAGTAAAATATTACCGACCATATATTTTTTCATAAACTGATATATGACACTTATTTTGAAACAACCTTAAAAGGAATGTAAGAAAAGTAAAATGAGACAGAACGAGTTATATGATTATATGTAATATTACCATTTAATAGCAACAACTTTTTAACAATTTGGAGCCCCACAAACTGAGAGTTATGTTATGTACAATCTACTAAACCTCTTAAATAATTTTTTTTTTCTCTTAAATCATTTTTAATTTTGAATTATCAAAATTTGGTAAGACAGATATGGATTTCTTACTATGCGGTAAAGATACTACGTACGATAGTATAAAATAAAATACGTAGTATCTAATATGCCGTACTAAAACAGGCAACATCCGAAACTTCTTTTCCCCAAGATGAAGTTAAAACTAATATGCCGTACTAAAAAGAATGTTAAAATTATCCGACAAAAAGATGCAATTGGTCATTATGTAGCCATGTGCCCATGTGCAGATAGTTTAGCTCAGGTAAATACCTCATTATTCCTAATTAATTGTGTCCATACTCTAATCATCACTGTCTGGTAAACTTTTTGTGCAAAACATGTGCACTTTTGCGTGTGATTAGATAAATGAGCGCTCGATTACGCCATCGATTAGATAAACGGGTGTTAGATGAGTTTTATAAAACTATGTCACTATCATTTTTGGTACTCGAGTTTGATTTTTTCCTGTTCTAGTTTTCGACTATTGTGCTAGAGACATTTTTGATACCCCCTCTTTGAAAATTCCCACATTTAGTGATCCAATTTTCATAAAAGTTACACTTTTGGTCCTTCAACTTTTATAATAATGACATTTTTAGTCTTTCACTTATTGTGTCAAAATCATAGTGCCAATTTAATAATACTCAGGGCTAAATGTGGAATACTATGAAGTCGAGGACTAAAAGTGGCAGTAGCACAAAAGTCAAGGATTAAAATTGAAAAATTAAAAGTCGAGTACCAAAAGTGTCAATGACACAATAGTCAGGGACCAAAAATGACAAAAACTCATTCCGTGTATATGAAACAATGAGGGTGTTTGGATCTAATTCTTAAAACTGCTTCTGCTCCTTGAAGGAGCAGAAGCAGAAGTTAGAGTGTTTGGGTGGAAGTGCAGAAGTACTTCTGATGCCCTAATATACTCTCATAATCAGATTTTTTAGAAGGTGGGAAAGACCAACTTCTGAAAACTGATTTTGTTTATGGTTTAAAAAGGAAGCTGACGAAGAATAAGTTCCAAACAACCAATATATAGAAGGTATTAATATAATTTTTCCTTTCATTCCAACCGTTAATAAAGTCACTCAACATCTTTTTAAATATAATATAACAATCCATTAGTTAAATTATTTTAAGCAAGGTTTTTCTTGCATTTTTTCTTTAATAATTTTGAATTAAAAATGAAAATTTCGACGTAAGAAATAAGAATTCAGTTGAATAAATTGACATTGTTTTATGAATTCAAGTACAATTCTATTATTATATGCAGGGACGAAGCCAAGATCTGATGGGGATGTTTATATGTTAAACACCCTTTAGTTTTGACAACACATTTTAGCTCTACACTTTGTTGTTCAAACATATCTAATACAATGAAGTATACCATAGCATTTATTTTTGTGGTGAAATAATGACACATTTACACCTCCAAAACAAGGCGAGCACCACATGGTGATGAAGTTTTTTAACTATTAAAAATTGGGAAATAATCAAAGTGATTTGTGCTATCATATTAAAATAAATAAAAGTTGAGGGGGGCCTAAAATTGTTACTAGGTAAACTGTGTTGGAATAAAAAGGTTGGGTGTGGTCCAGGGGTGTAGCTAGGGGGTGGCCACCCTGGCCCAACCCAAATTTTAAAACTGTCTATATTTTTAGTGTAAAAAAATCCTGTGTAAAAATTTTTCTAAAAATATTCTTTGTACAAGTCTTGTCCGGCCCAGTGTACTGCCTCCGCCCCTGGTGGGGCCAAGGCCCCATTGGTACACACACCTCACCCCCTGACTATATGTACATGTATCATCATTAAAAATTTGTGTTTCATGTTCTTTTTGTCTATAAACTCCACCAATCATGACTTTATGAGCCCGTTTGGTAGCACGAAAATCGGCTGACTTGGCTGATTCTGCTGAAATTTATGAAGTTCTGGCTGAAGTGACTGCATTGGCTGATTCTGCTAAATTAAGAAATAAATGTTTTTAAAATATATATTTTATTAATAAAATAAAGAAAATATTATATGTAAAAATAGCTAAAATGGTCATCTACAGTAACTTCAGCCAATACAGTCAGAAAAGTAACTCCTACCTTACGTTTTCTGCTTATCACACAAGTTCAGTGCGCGAAAACATAAGTTACGTGTTTGGCAAAAAAGTTGGCTGATATGTTTGATAAGCCCAAAAACAATGTTGCCAAACGGCCACTATATTTTTTAAACTTTATGATGTAGTATTGTTATTAATTAATGATCATTTGATGATAGGATTCTTGCAAGTTGCAAGGTCTCCTACATAACTTCTACAACATAAATTTTGATATATATTTTATAAATATTTGAATACAAATAAAAAAGAATTTGTTTCTTGTATCTCGAAAACATGGGACTCCATCTTTTTTCCCTGCCATTTCTTCTCTTTCTGTCAAGTTGGGGAATCCACCCCCAAATAGTCTCCCCTTCCCCTCTCTACTATCTCAGACATCTCCATGGTGTTATTTTGTTAACACTTCAAGGAGGGTGAACATCACCCTTTATCTTAATTGTTGCCATGTAACCATAAATTTCATTTTTTTCTTTAAACTGTTATAACTTTTTATTTGTGATTTAATTTTTGTGAAAACATATATCAAATTTAAAAACTTCTTATTATCTTTTCAATGGTATCGCTATTGTATATAAAAAAAATTGAAAATAATAATAATTTTTTTAAGTATTTACCTTTAGGTGGATTTTTGTTTTATTTTTCATATAGAATACTGGTACCACATGACAGACCATACAAATTAAAATTTTGATATATTTTTATTAGAAATTGAATAAAAATGAAATAGTTAAAAAATCGTCAAATTATAATATGTTGCCTTGCCACTTTGCACCCATGTAGGGTGGGGGTGATGTTCAATCCTCCTTTGAGGGGTGAACAAAACAACTCATCCAATTAGGTGCACTCCTATATTCTTAGGAGTCCTCATTTTACACATTTTAGCCTTCTATTTCCTTCCCCACTACTTATGGATTGGTGTCATTTTACTTCCTTGGCCGTCCGCCCTCGAGTCTTTTCTTTATGCTAGTTGCTACCGAAGTGCAAAAAAATTGTTTTTATGCTTTCACCCCAAGTGTGCTCCACAAATTTCTTGTTTGTGTCTACAAACATTAATTTCCATACAAGGTACAAAAGCATTTTGATTGCATTTGACATAAATGCTGATGAAATTATCATCTAAACCCGTCGTATCCATAAAAACTCATTGTAATCGGACACGGAGTATGAATTGAGGAGCACAAAAGCATCATGATACCGTGATTCCATACGATAGTCACATATGCTCCATAATTTTTTTGTGCAATTAGGAGTGACACAAAAGGTAAGTCTTAAATTCGAATGGTGATAATTGCGATTAGAAAATTCTATATAAAATCGCACATAATCTCAACAAATATTTGAGTCATAATCCCACTAAGAGCAACCCCAATGGGAAACTTCCTAGAGTTTGTGAAATATGCCACATGTCAATTAATTAAAAGGGTTTCTATTCTACATCATCCAAAGTGGACTAGCGGAAGTTTCAAGTATTAAAAATTACTCTAATGCATAAAGTCTATGGCCCAAGTCAATCATACATGTGGCTTTATTTTTAATTAATAAAGCATTATTACCCCTATACGTTATTAGTTAGGTTTCAACGGAAATCATCCGCCCCACGCATCGGCACAAGCTCCTGCTCTTTTTCAGTCCTATTCCATTGAAGTTATTCCAAGAACAGGTAATTTATGTTAGCAGATTAATCAAATTGAACACTTTTCGTTGATGACCATGTAATATGGCCGACTTTTTTCAGCTTTTTATATGAATAATATACATGTATAAAACCCAATTATATATATATACTGATATACATGTATGTATGTATTATTATAAAACTACATATATATATTATCTATATATGAACTTTTCTCTCTCTACATATATGTATCGTTGTTTATTTGCAATCTTTTATTGATTAGTTTTAAATCATGCAAATTTTTATAGTACGTATAAGAATCTTGATTGTTTTTGTGTTTGAACAGGTTTAAGTTGATGGATATGGCTTCTCCAAATTTTGATTCAGACTCTAATAGTTCATCTTCAACTGAGAGTGAACTTTCACTTTCCAAACATTACTTTCATGGCGCAAATAAGAATTCGGATGGTACCTTGATTGTTTCTTCAATATTGACCGCTGTAAAGTTCTCTCTTGACGGCTCAACATCAAGTAGATGCTATATTCGTCGTGATAGGAAAGAGCGCCATGATATAATAGTTAATGACTATTTCAAAGGTGAAAACTCAAAGTACACCCCTGAACTTTTTCGTCGTAGATTTAGAATGAATATTGAACTATTCAATAGAATACTACAAGATGTTGAGAACTATGACAATTATTTTCAACAAAAGACAGATGCTGTTGGAAACATTGGGTTGAGCCCCCTCCAAAAGATGGTTGCAGCAATACGTATGCTGGCATATGGTTGTCCAGCTGATTTGCTTGATGAATATGTTCAAATTGGTGAAAGTACCGCGGTTGAAAGTTTGAAGCGTTTCTGTGATGCTATTATAGGACTCTATGAAGAGCATTATTTGAGAAAACCAAACAAGGATGATATTAGAGTGCTCCTAGAAGAAAATGAGACTCGAGGATTTCCTGGTATGCTTGGCAGCTTGGATTGCATGCATTGGCAATGGAAGAATTGTCCCACCGCTTGGCATGGCACGCATACGAATGGTTTTAAAAGAGTACCCACTCTTATTTTAGAAGTTGTAGCTTCAAAAAGTTTATGGATTTGGCATGCTTTTTTTGGAATGGCTGGTAGTAACAACGATGTTACCGTTTTAGATAGATCACCCCTATTTGATGATATAATTAATGGTATTGCTCCGCCATGCAAATTCATTGTTCAGGGTCATGAGTACAACATGGGTTATTACTTAGCTGATGGGATATATCCAAAGTATGCTACTCTTATCCAAACAATATCTCAACCATTGTCTGTGAAGGAAAAGTTATTTGCCAAAAAACAAGAATCAGCGAGAAAGGATGTTGAGCGGGCATTTGGTGTGTTACAAAGTCGATGGCATATAATTAAAGGACCTGCTCGGATGTGGAGTGCTAAAGACTTGGGAAAGATAATGAAGACATGCATCATCTTACATAACATGATTATTGAGAATGAGCGTAGTGAAGGCATTAATCCAGAAGATTGGCGGGACGAAGGAGATGATCCCAGTGAAAGTGTTAATCTTGAGCATGATTTTACCTTAATTATGTCCATGATGATTAATCGAACAAAGGAGATACAAGACACATGGTTACATAGAGAATTAAAAAAGGATCTCATCAACCATTTGTGGGAAGTCTATGGTGGTCAAGTTGATATTGATTAATTTGTTTTTTTTTTTTGCATTTTGTGAACCCTCCATTTTTAATTTAATGTTATACTACGTAAGCTTTATTATTGATGATCCATTATCACATCTTTAATTTTTATTGGTAGTACGCTCATCATTATAATGGTTATATCTTACATGTTTTCATAACAATGTAAAGATTAACTAGCATTTTTTATTCTCATCCACAGGACCTAGAGTGATTTCTTTTCCTTGTATTCTCTGCACTCCGTATTAAGTTCTACATGGTCACAATACCACACATCATGATTTCTTTTCCTTGTATTCTCTGAACTCATCATGTCATCCACACTGTATACTATCATCATTTAAAACTAGCATTTTTATTGTCATCCACAGAACCAGTGTTTCTTATAGTTTGTATACAAATTGAAGATTAACTAAAACAAAAGTACAGCCTTACTGCATCAGTTTTGAACTTTCGAAAACAGCTTTATAAGAGGAGTCATTAAAATGTGTTTTATAAAAGGTTTACGTTTTCATTTGAACCTTCAAATGAAAACAGTTGTACAAGTGTTGTCTCCCAGCTTTCATGCAATTAAATAACAGGAAAACAAGTTACTCCCAAAACAAACAAATCAATAACGTTATTAATAAACAAACAAGGTTCATATATTTTTAGGAAATATATAACTAAACCATCTAAAACACTAATGCTTAAAGGAATAATAGTCTTTGAAATAAAATGAAACTGACATGTTTGAAACTAAAATGCATTAATATATATCCTATGTATTCAAGTATAAAAGCTGCCAATTCCCCACTCCTTTGATATTTGAGCTTGTAACATTTCATATGTAGCTCTGGCAGTAGGTGATAGCTTACTCAAATCAACATTCATAACGCGTTCTTGTTCTAACCTTTTTTGGGCTCGCTCTCTCATTTCTTGGTCCTTCATCTTCATTTTTTGACTATTCTCTTTTAGTTCTATCTCCTTCCTCATTAGTTCCTTCTTCAACTCCATCTCTGCCATATTAAATTCGACTTGCTTGTCAAAGGTACACTGTAATTTACTCAACACTTCTATCACTCCATTTTCTGAATTCAACTTTCGCTTTCTTTCTTTACAACTCTTCCTTCCCTCTGGCCGCACAACATCATCACATGTAAGTTTCTCAGGCTCCACAGAACAATTGCGCACATTAGGTGTGTTCTTATTTGTAACCACTGTGTTACCATTGACTAAACCATCTTTATCTGCTGCCGATGACTTTGAGAGCTGACTTGTGCACCATTTTGGATTCGTTATCAGAAGTTCCCAGCAATGCACATACATGAATTCCTTTTTCTTATTACCACTGCTTGAAAGCCTTTCATACATTCTCAACGCATTTGTTTTCTGTAAAAACAAAAACAAAAATTAATGCAGTGAAGTATTTGTGCTTTCATATGCATAGCTGAAAGCCTGGAATAAACAAAAATTTAAAGAAACACATACTAAATCTTCTGGATTTGATCCACTTTGAGGATGCCTTCCAAGTTTCTCATAAATTGCGTGGAACTTATTGATTGCTTTCTGCATTTTGTTCCATCGACATTGGATGCTGTTACTGTTTCTAGCATTAGTAAATTTATCTCCCATGATGTCCCTCCAAACTTGTAAGATTCGCTCCCACATAGTTGTCAGTTTCTGATTGTTACCAACATCAGGATCCATAGAAATAGATAGCCATGCTGTTGTTAGTGCAACATCTTCTTCTGAACTCCAATAATCTCTTTTAGGAGTGAAAGGTTGAGAAGTATTGGAACTATCATGGACAACTTTGGGGTTCCTTCTCCCTCCTCCGTGTGAACTGTGTGTTTCAGTGGGCTCACTTGAAATAATGGGAGTGTTTAAGAGATTTTGGAATGAGAATTGAGATCCATAAGGTATATTATAAAGAGGATAAGAACCATTTAATGGATTGAGCTGATATGGAGGCTGAAACTGATGGCTTATGGGAGTAAACTGATTTGGAATTTGGTTTGACAGGTTAGCATGGTTGGGATGTTGGGAGCTTGGGAACGGATTAGACCCTGAATCCATGTCAAATTGTACCTGCACATCATGAAAAGAAATAAAGAAAAAGAACAAAATCTTGTTACCTATCAAAGGACTTGAGATAACAACATATCAAATGCTATCAATTGTTTTCTGCCTAACATCATAGTTTTTCACTTTTTCTTTTTTGTGCAGCAAAGTATTTTCTTATCATCCAATACGGAATGAAAAATTTCAGAAGTGTGTAGCTAATGTATATAAGACTTAATATTTTCATACCCCATATATATGCTTTAAGATTGTGCGGGTTAGTAAGAATTCTACATCATTTCTTATTTCTGTTGAGTAAACATCAAGACTTAATGCCAAAATATGTAACAAGACCTAATGGCTTTGAAATAACTGAAATGGCACAAGCATTTGATTATTACAGTAGTGGGGGGGGGGGGGGGGGGGGGGTCACTACATCATAATCTGAATGCTTATAGAGTTCTATTTGATCAAGTAAGTTAATTGGACTTCCTATGTAATACTATAATCTCTTAATCTTGTGCAGTCATAATGTAATTTCTACTTTTGAAAATATGTGTGTTACACTATTATTAGTTCCCATAAAAGAGTCTTTTTAGATACTCCACAATTTCCATTTATTAGATAAGCCATAAGAACCTTTTTTATTTTGTCTTCCTAGAACTTACAACCTCTTATTAGAACTGTCAGGCTAATGACAATATCGCCTGATGGTATTACTGCTGTAATTGATCTCCTACACATGAGTCATTATAATACAAGAGTATTTTACAACATAAGTTAAGAACTATGTCATGGTAGAGTTAAGGTAGACTGTTACTCCATGACCTGGGAAGTTGGGGAAAAATCTCCAGGCCACCACAGTAAAGAGGGTCATTTTAAAATAATTAGGAGTTCTAATAAACTTCCACAACACATGGTATCTAATCCATCTCAATGTCTTAATAAGTACTCAATGTTTATATTGAATTATAATCACAAAAATCGAATTCAGTGACAAGAAGTTGTTCAGCTAGCTATCTAATAAACTCAAATTCTCATATGGCAGCAACTAAAAGAAGTTATTCCATCTCAAAATGATAAACAAGTGAAGTAATTTACTTCTCATATCACATTCAGATTATCAATCGGCAACTACACGGATTGTTAAAAGTCACACCATGATATCAATTGAGCTTACGTTATCAAAGTTAAGTTTGGAATCAAACACAAACAAAATTGACCTGGTTTTGAGGGAGCTCAAAGATCAATATGAATCGGCAAATATAAACACAATTACTTTGAATCGGCAAATGTAAACACAATTAGTGTGAATCGGAAAAACGTAAACACAATTACTATGAATCGGCTGGGTTTTCCTGAAAAATTAAGGTTAAAAAACTAATTTTAGACATACCCGTTCTTGTTGAGACTTGAGAGAACCCAGAGCTTCTTCGGTGATGGAAACACCAGAGAGAACTATTTGTGGCAGTTCGGCAAGAGTGTTCAGAGTTCACGATAGCTTTGAGTTTTCGATTTCCCTCTTTTTTTTTGTGAAGCCGCGCCTAAATTTTGTCTAGTTTTTTGTGAAGCCGCGCCCGATTTTTGTCTAGTCAGCAAGTTTCGACGGGTTTCTACAATCAAACGTTCTCCATCACAGTGTGTAGATTTTTTTTGCCATGTCAGCAAAGGACTATACGCATTGGACATATGTATACACGGATCCTGTCTAATTCCGATGAAGTGGCGCACTAAACCTACACTAGACAGCCCCCATTGGGGTTGCTCTAATGATCTCTCAGTGATTAAAATCTAGTTCAGGTTCTCCTAATTAACTCTAATTAAGTGTGCTGCCATGCTTGGACTCTTGAGATAGTTGTCATCCTTTAATTCTATCCCTACCTCTTTCATTCTCCCGCCCACCTCCATCGACAGTTATCATTATCTGCAATCATATCTTACCTCCCCCAAAGCAACACATCCCGTAAATATGTATATATAGTATATACATCACTAGCTCCGGCCACTTGCAGACTCGCTAGCCGGAGTTTATATGGCTAAACATCCACTCTTCTCCAGCTTCTTATCTGTTCTTGGCCTCCTACTCCTCCACTTTGGCTGTTTCATCTCCTCCTCCGCCTCCCACCGCCGCCGGCGTGAACACCACCGCACCACCGCCGGAGCTGTGTCTGTTTCTTGGTTCTTCATTAAACGCCTCTTCCGCTGCGTCCTCCCTCCTCAGGCGCCTAATCTTTCCTCCCGGCCGTCTCCCTGTTCCTCTTCTGGATTATTAGCAAAGCCCATCTTCACCCCTTTAGCCTCGCCGGAGAAGCTCATATCGGGTCGACCCGCTTTCGATACCCCATCGGGTCAACCCAATATCTATCCCTGTAGCCTTTGCGGGGAGATTTTCCTCGTCGCCGGCCTTCTCGAGAAGCATCAGTTTGTGAAGCACGCGATCTGGGAGCTCGAGGGCCGCGATTCGGGCCACAATGTCGTTCGGATTATATTCAAGACGGGTTGGCCCGCCATAGCCAAGAATCCGGTTGTACACCGGATCCTGAAGATCCATAATAGCCCGAAGATTCTGGCCCGGTTTGAAGAATACAGAGAGTTCGTGAAGTCGAAAGCCGCACGCGAAGTAGCCGGGAGGAGGCGGGACGCGCGGTGTATCGCCGACGGAAACGAGTTGTTGAGATTCCACTGCTCCACTTTCCTGTGCGACTTAAACCGCGGTGTTTCCGGCGGCGGCGCGTGCAGCTACCAGTTCTGCAGCGCGTGCGGGATCATCAGGAGCGGATTCTCCGCCAAGATGGACGGAATCTCGACGCAGTCGTCCGGGTGGAAGGCCCACCGGGCGGTGCCGGAGGAGATAGAGGAGGAGTTCCAGTTTATGCGCGTGAAGCGGGCGATGTTGGTATGCCGGGTCATCGCGGGCCGGGTCGGGGGCGACCCGGACGTGGTAGAGAAGGAGGGTCCCGGGTTCGATTCCCTTGTCGGGAGAGGGAATGGGGTGTGCCCTAGATTGAACGACGAAGATGAACTGTGGGTCTACAATCCGAGGGCTGTACTGCCTTGCTTTGTTATAGTGTACACTGTATAGGACTATACGCAAATTATTACTGTCTGGGAAGGAATGTGATAAAATGAGTCGAAAATAGTCAAAATACACTTCAATATGGGTTATTTTCAAATACCTCCTTGAGGTTTAGGCATTTGACACTTTTAGTCGAAGTATGAAGGGAAAACTGTCAAATAGGTCCTCGTACTTTGATAAAAAGGTCAATTAAGTCCTTCTATAGGAGGTTCTGTCCGGCCGTCGCGATTTGGGGCAGTTCCCGATGGAGTTTTTTGATGAAATTTTTTGAGCTTCTTATTCACCAAGTCTAGTTTACTCATACCAAATTTCAGCTAAAAATTCAACCGGGAACACATTCAAATTAATTCTTGAAGATAACTGCGCATTTTTGCGTTCTCGAATTAATTTGAATGTGCTCCCGATTAAAATTTTAGCTAAAATTTGGTATGAGTAAACTAGACTTGATGAATAAGATGCTCTAAAAATTTCATCAAAAAATTCCACCGGGAACCGCCCCAAATCGCGATGACCGGACAGAGTCTCCTATAGAAGGACTTAATTGACTTTTTTATGAAAGTTCGAGGACCTATTTGACAGTTTTCCCAAGTATGAATATATTATTGATAAGCCCCTCTATTATAAAATACATGTATGGCAGAAGGGGTCACCCCTACTTAACCAAGACTGCGATTTTTTTTAAACTAAGACAAGGAAAAATTGACACATCAGTGTCTTATTCCCTCCGTTCCTGAATTATCTTCAAACTTTCTTTTTTCGTTCGTCCCAAAATTATCTTCTCTTTCCTTTTTTGGCAAAGAATTTGTGGTTCACAACCATTCTTACACATTCTTACACATTTCTCTCTCCTCTGCACAACTCTCCACCACACAAATCCAACTATCTTAATTAGTGTGCCCAGCCGAAATGGGAGATAAAACAAGGACGGAGGGAGTATAATAATAGTCCTGCAACAAATCCATTTCATTTTCATACGAAGGAGTATTATACTAGTATTAAAACTTATAGGGAGTACTACATAGTTTTTATAATATTTCATATCACATTAATATGTATATGCTATCATATAAAGTTACTAAAAAATTTGAAGATTCAACTATTAGAGTTTTTTAGACTCTAATAGTATATGAAAATATGAAATTCAAAATTTTTAATACATGGCTCTTCCATAAATAGTAGAAATTTACCTCAACTTATTTTGTTTTATTAACCAAAAAATAAAACAAAAGTTAATGATTTTTTTATTTTTTCACATCGAAATTTGTATTTTCTAATTACATAATAGTTCAGTAAAAAGTAAAAGAACAAAATCACTTAGAATAATTTAACTATCGTTTTACTACACTAATACTCCATCCGTCCCAATATAAAGAACATATTTGCTTTTTCAAACATTCTAAGGAGGAACACTGTTTGACACTGTTTAGACACCGTGTAAACACTTTTTTGACACTGTTTGGCACTGTTATGCACTGTTTTGTTTGCCAAAAAGGGAAATGTGCCTTTTATATTGGGACGGCCCAAAAAGGAAAATGTGCCTTTTATATTGGGATGAGAGGAGTTTATAAGAAACATGTTGAGTGTACTTTATAAACGGTATTTGAATGTAGGGAAAATGGTGTTGACAGAGTCTATACATTATTTTTTCATATCGACAAAGTCCATATTTAAATTTTAAGATGGCCTGGTGCATGCATGTAGATAGCCAAGTATGAAGTCTCGAGAGAGATAGGGTGGCACAAACAAAACTTTGAAATATTTTTACGAAAATTATTAAACGGTGAATGGATGCAATTTTAAAATTTGAAATGGGCCGGAGCCTAAAATACCCCATAAATACATCTAGACCTATAAAAATTCCGGCCCACGAAGACCTGCACTAGCCTGAGACATTTGGGGTGGGTCCACTTTGCACTGACCCACCCTACTTATACATATACATATACTCGTATTTTCTAAAACTATACCATCAATGAGCTGAGTTCTTTTGAAAAATATTACTGAAATGAACCATATTTACAAAAAATACTACGTAACTAATCATTACTATAATTTCATCTCATAGTCACTTAAGTATAAAATTCAAACATATATGACTATAACTATGTTACTATTATAGTCACTATACACTTGAGAAGGTCATAATATGACATTGTGACCTAAGTAACTCTATATTCACTACACTAAGTATTAGGGGTGGGCACGGTCCGGTCCAATATTTGGCCGAACCCGTACCCGTACCGTTACTATTGAAACGGTTCGGTACGGTTCGGTCTTAGACCCAAACCCGTTCGGTACGGTTCATTTTCAAACAGGACGGTACCATGTCATACCAATACCAAACAATGCCACTTTTTCCAGGTATTTAAGAAAAAATTAAAGTTTAGCCATCCTCAAAAAAATCCACACAATTTATCAATTTTCATATATCATACTACCTTCGTTCCAAATTGATTTGCAAAGTCAATCTTTTTTGGTCAAACAATTTCTTTTATTCACTTAATTAGAATTTTACTTTTTAATTATATTCTAATTTGGCCTTTCAAAAAAACTACTCAGTACTTCGTATATTTTAATTTGGATTTTGCAACTTTAGAGAGATTTTAATGTGGTTTCTAAATATGTAAATTTTAATTATTAAAAATTGTATTAATATCAAGAACTTAACATTAACTTTGACAAAACAATGTTGGCTTTGCAAATCAATTTGAGACGGATGAGGTAATTAATATATTTTAGATAAACTATAGTAGTACAAATTTAATAAACCATACTTCGGTCCGGTTCGGTCCGGTACCGGTTCTCATAAAGGTCATGGCATTGTTTGGAACCGGTTCGGTCCGGTTCGGGACAAAAAATTTTGAGATCCGTTTCAAACTCCGCTTATCGGTCCGGTACCATACCGGTCCGGTTCGGTATCATGCCGGTTCGGTATTTTTGCCCACCCCTACTAAGTATAGTCAAAGTTTTTTGTAAACAATACTCCCTCCGTATCGCAAAATAGTTCCCGGTTTCCGTTTTGGGCCGTCCCAAAACAAAGTTCCCATTTCCCTTTTTGGAACGTTTTTTTGTGGCTATCATTCATTTACCTTTTTCTTACTCAACCACAACCATACATTTTCACTTTATTCTCACTTTTTTAAACCCCGATCCAAATCAATTCGGGAACCATTTTATGGGATGGAGGGAGTATTAATTTCAATCACATATATGTAAATATTTCCACTACAAGTATACATATACTTTTGTTAGGCACAAAAAGAAAATGTATAATTGACGAAATAGAGAAAAATACGTAGTAATAAAATATTAAAACATAAGATGTTACAAAATTTAATTTATCAAAAAGTGAAATGATTAAATGACGAATACGTATAAATGGCTTCAACCTACTCATGTACTGTATTTAAGTATTAGGGAGAAGGGGCTAATCAATAATATATTGATACTTCTTCTGAAAGTGTCAATGCAAATACCCAAACCTCAAGGGAGGTATTTAAAAATAACCCCTTCAATATTTATCTTCATGTATGGACTTTTTTTTGGGAAAAGAACGAAAAAGGGGCTTGTGGTTGGGCCCGTTTTCAGATAGGGTCATCTGTTTCATTATTTATCAAAGTGGTTCATGTGTTTGAATTCCGTTATCACAAGAGGGTCACACCGTTAAAAACGTCGGAAAAAGACCGTTAAAAGTAACTACGATTTTCAAAAGTGATCGGAAAATTAAAAGAAAAATACGGAAAGGTCGTCAAGATGACCTCCAAACCACCTTTGCCTTTGGATTTTTCGGATCTGTTTGAATTATTTTTTAAAAATGATTTCGCCGATATCACTTTTCTGGTGGACTTTCCGGTGACAAGGGTGACTGAAAATAAAAAAGAAAGATGGACTAGTGATCGTCTTATTGAGGCGCACCTTTCGGTATTTTTCTTTTAATTTTTCGGACGCTTTTGAAAATCGGAATTACTTTTGACGGTCTTTTTCAGAAGTTTTTAACGGTGCGACCCTCTTGTGATAACGGAATTAAAACACATGAACAACTTTGATAAAGAATGAAACACATGACCCTATATGAAAACGGGCCCAACCACAAGTACTTTTCCTTTTTTTTTGAAAAAAATGTATGGTTTTGTTTAGATATACAAATCTGTACCGTATATTATAATAAAAGAAACCCTAAAGAACTCTTTAGAGAAATTGTTGACATGTGGCAACATCCCTTCTTTTTTTTTTTTCCGAAAAACACAATTTTAGTAAAGGAAAAACAGAGGAAAGTCCATCGAAGATACAAAAGAGGAATGCAAGAGAAGGAAAACCCAACCCGTAGTGCAACTAGATTGAAGAGAGCAAATCACCCAAGAGAGCAAAAGGAGTTCATTCTAGATTGAAGAGGTCCACCCGAGATTGGGATCGAGTCCTCATTGTGTGTGAGCGCTGATGCTTTTTTCTATATAATTTAATTTGAGTGTTCAAATTTGATGTAGGCAAACACTTATCCCTCGTGACTAGTGTTGCCTTGTAATTGCACATGTCCTGGTTGGCATCTGAATCCCATAGATCTTCCATGGATGATATAGGAGGTCTTTCTCACTCTCCGAAGCATGGCTAAGAAATTCATCCCCAGAATATGAGTAAATATGATCAGCTAGCAAAGACACACTCTCCATCAATAGAGGGTTGATTACCTGTAAGAACATCGTTGACCTCCAAAGTACTCAAGTTTGTATAAGAAAATGACGTGTGACAAAACAATACATTAAAGAAAAACTATTCAACTTCCATAACTCTACTCTTATGTATTCCAATATTATAGATATGTTTTTATATTAATATATGTGTATATATTTGTTATAATGTTCAATATAAAATTAGGTAAAATTTTGCACTCGCCGGTATTACAAGATCCAAGTACTCAAAAATAAAAATATTACTTCTATTTCTTTTCGCATAAACTCTTGGAGATTCTTCCTTATTCATTTTTTTATAAATTGTTTCTTATTTGTTTCCAAAATATGATAATAACTACATCCTTCTCCCACTTTTCATCCCAACATTAGCTAGATAATTTTTTTTAATAGTTGCACATGTCTCGATCATAATGGGACAAATTTGATGTTACTTATCTATTTAATAATTCACAAGGTCTATCAAATCAATCTATAAAGGTAGATTCAATTTTGTTGTCTCATATTTATTTATTTTTCTCAATTTATGTTCACGTTGTTAAATGGGTTAGCACTACCCAATTTCATAGCTTGGATCGTCTAACTGTCTCATGATCTCAAAATGCACATTATTTTTAATGGAGGTGCACAATACACTTATAGTTAAAATAATTCATACTTTAAAAGGATAGGAAAGGTTGATTTTTTACAAAAATGTCACAACATTTTTTATTTATTATAGCACAAATTTCTATTTCAAATGATGCACAATTTTCAAATCTAACATTTCAGTTCATTCTAATTCACTTTTTACACGTTAAGGTGTCTTCTCATTTTAACTCAACCTTATATATACTCCGTAATATACAATTTTCAAATCTAACGTTCTGGTACATATATAGAAATAATGCTAGAGTAATTTATTTGAAAATTATTTGGGTAGAAAATTAAGCATCAATATTGAAGATAATAAAAGTAAAAAATAGATGTTTACATTTTGGTTGACTCGCAACCTACATGATCAACTCACTTAACCTGCTATCCGTGCAAGTTGCACCACGAAACTGGTGAGTTCACAGGATTGAAGAATGACAACTCTAACCCACCATGAAATGAGATGAAATCGGCTAGCCCTAGGACTTCAACTAATTTTGACAGCTTTGTCCATAGTCGATTGAATTTTCTTTTAAACACTAATTGATGAATTCATGCACAATTCATTTTCCCTACAGTTTTAATACAAAAAATTTACGCACATATTTTCCCGTGCAGTGCACGGGTACACATACTAGTATTAACAAAATCTCCAAATTTAAGACGGACCACGTAGTTCTCTCTAGGGTTAGCCGCAAGGTTTGCCGCTAATTCTGTTTGTATGCTATCGGCTTGCGCCGAATAGCGGGGCTGGTTTTTCCAGCCAAATATTTTGGATCTGTGACAAGGGATTCAGGAGGAGGGGCTGTTTTGGAGCATGGTGAAGCCATAGTTCTGTTTGCTCCGGCAGGATTGTGGACGTGTTGGGATGGCTTTGTCAGGAAAGTCTGTTTGGCGAAGCAGCGGGCAGAGAATCAGCTTCTGGCAGGTGTGTAAGATCGGCGAGCAAGTTAATCGGGGCTTCCTTGTTCAGGTTTTTGTAAACGCAGGTATGACAAGGAGTTTGATCAACAAGTAGCGGGATGAGGGAGAAGATGAACAAGAAGCGGGATGAGGGAGAAGATGAACAAGAAGCGGGATGAGGGAGAAGATGAACAAGAAGCGGGATGAGGGAGAAGATGCAGTACTATTGGTCTGACCTCCTCCTGAACCGCCGCCACAGAGTGCACATAAGGCTAGGGTTGTAGGCTCTTTAGGGTGTTTGAGCATTTATTTATTTTGATTGTCTGGCTTTTGTAGTTTACTTTCAGATTTTTATTTTATTCAACTGTAAGAATGTGGATTTGGATGTGGGTGATGAAAGGAATGGGGTAACCGTCTATGGTTTAGTTGTGCCCGTTAAGAGTTCATCGAGTTATATTGCTTTTGTTGAGGTGATTAACTCCGAGTCTGGCTTGAGGGACGACTGTTGGGATATATTATCCCGGCCTATTACTGTTCAGGAGCCCAAGACATTATCCAGTACGGAGCCCGAGCAGCTAGGTCCATTTCGGCCCATTCTGGCCCACTTTGGCCATTAGGCCCGACATCGGCCCGTTTGGCTCATTAGGGTGGAGAGCCCCTTCTCCCCTTCCCCTATTTATAGGAGGTTTTCCCTCCATGTAAAGGATCTTTTCCTTCTTCCTCCTTCTCACTAGAATAGCTTAGAACTCCATTAATGGGAGCTTCAATACTTGTACTATGTAATGGTGAGGAGAGACTAATGAGAATGAGAGGGCTTGGACATTAGCCTAAAAAGTCCCGTGGTTTTCTCCCTTTCGGGTTTCCACGTAAAAACTGAGTTTGTTCATACACATTTATACATATATTTACTATATCGTGTTGGATTAAACTCAACACTGGCGCCGTCTGTGGGAATCTGTCCAAAAAGATTCATGTGTTCTACACAAAAATGATATGGAAGTGGACTGATTTCAGCAAAAAAATGAAGAAAATGAAAACATCCTGGAAAAATGATTCTGAGAAGCTCTGGATCTAGGAAGGAAAATGTGATGCTGAAGGTTTTGGATTTCAACGAGGGAGAAGAAAAGGTGTTACGAAGATCTGGGCTTTTAGCAAAAAGAAAGAAACAAACGGTTCTGAGGAAGGAAGGAAGTATGAGAAGCTATTGAGTCTGGGAGCTCGGGTCCGGATTTTCCGGACTAGGATGGACTCGCCGGAAACTGCCAGAGCCGCCGGAGGTCTCGAACCAGTTCAGGACGCTTCGGCACAAGCAGCTGAAGACCGCCGGTCACCGCTCGTGGCTGGCTTGTCCACCTTGCCATCAACCGGAGCTTCCTGGGTTCTCGCCATTTACGGCGGTTTAGAGCTCCAGGGAACCAAGTGTGCAGACGAAGCTAAGCCTCCACGGACGCCATCGATCTGCTGTGACACCATCACCGCCGTGAGTCAGCGGCCGACGTGTACTTGGCGTCGGCGGGGTGTTCCATCTGCCTCTCCACAGACGCTCTTCACTCGGCTGAGGGCGGACCACGTAGGAGGGGACCAAGTCTGAAAAAGGAGTTAGCAGATGAGTGGAGCACATGGTTTTATCTGAGTGGGTCAACCAGCTGCTAAGTACGTACTCCGTAGTTCGGCTGAACTGCTCCAAGAGATAAGTATCAAAATACTCCCTCTTTTACGTGTTGATTAAGTTTCAATAAATGTTATTGCTATTAATTATTATCACCATTATTTAATAGGGATAAAAATCTCCCGAAATTAAATAATGTCGAGTGATACTCTAGTGATAACTAGTTTCGCCGTCATTTAAATTTAATGACTGGTTGTTGTGGGCCCGTCGGTCCGCTCCTGATCGGCTTTAATTAGCGAACGGAGCATATCTGAATGGCCTTTGGTAGGATAATACTATTATTACCCGTACATCACTATTATTTATTAGGGATAAAAATGTCCCGAATTAAATGATGCGGAGTGAAGCTCTAGTGATGGTTAGTTCGGCCAACATTTTATTAAATGTTTAATTGTTTGTGGGGCCGTTGGCCCACTCTCGATCAGCTTTGATTAAGTGATCCGAGCGTCTCCAGAAGGGCGATGCCCCGACGACGCATTTTATTTTGAGGGTTGCACGTTAGTCCGCACGGCACTACGTGCCCGATCGATGATCGTACCCCAACACCATCTACGCCATTAGGCGCGAAGTGACTGTGCCAAACGCGACCTGTGGGGCCCGAGGGCACCGAAGCGCTCAACCCCATTTTTTCAAGGGCAGTGCGACCAACTTGGGTCTGAGTTTGGAAACTCACAGACCGTTGAATATCTCTATGTGACGTTCGGCGGGCTGCTAATTGGCCCCGCCGCGAGCTGTTACGTCCATTAAACCCGCACGATGAGCCGGGCCGAGGGTCACGATGACCCATAGGCCGGTAATCGTGGATGTTAAAGAGAAAGCCATGCAGATGGTTATGTGTGCATATTTATTGTCGGGCCGTGCGGCCCGTTACCATGCTTATTGCGCAGCTGAAATCACTCGACGCGCTCGAGCGAAATGATTAAAAGACGCTCGGCCCGAGTCTTGAAGACGTTCAGGGCCAGCTAAAGAGGAGACCATCGCGGCTGAGGACCGTGAGACGAGCATCTCCACCCCAGAGACCGATGGCCTAGGAGAGAACACCTAGAGGCCGAGGGTCTAGAGTGGACTACCACGACGGAGGACCGTGAGACGATCATCCATCATTCAGAGCCGGTGGCCTAGAGGAGACCACTACGGCCGAGGGTCGTGGGACCATCCTTACATCACGCCGACCTCACGGTACGACGTGTTTATCCTTTGAAGACCGGCCTCGTCCCCGCGCTGCGCGGATGAGGACCATTGCTTGATTTTAGGTCGGCCTCTCATTGCCGACATCATTATGTCACGACCGGCCTCTCGGCACGGCGTGCTTATCGTTTTGAAGACCGGCCTTGTCCCCACACTGCGCGGATGAGGACCGTTGCTTGGATTTCAGGTCGGCCTATCATTGCCGACATCATTATATCACGACCGGCCTCTCGGCACGGCGTGATTATCTTATTTGAAGACCGGCCTCGTCCCCGCGATGCGCGGATGAGGACCGTTGCTTGATTTCAGATCGGTCTGCCGTTGCCGACATCATTATATCATGACCGGCCTCTCGGCTCGGCGTGTTTATCTTTTGAAGACCGGCCTCATCCCCGCACTGCGCGGATGAGAGCCGTTGCGGGATTGCAGGTCGGCCCCTCAGTGCCGACACTATCACATCATGCTCGGCCTCTCATCGCCGACATCATCATATCACGACCGGCCTCTCGGCATGGCGTGGTTATCATATTTGAAGACCGGCCTCGTCCCCGCACTGCGCGGATGAGAGCCGCTGCTGGATTGCAGGTCGGCCCCTCATTGCCGACACTGCCACATCATGTTCGGCCTCTCATCGCCGACATCGTTATATCATGACCGGCCTCTCGGCACGGCATGATTATTATATTTGAAGACCAGCCTCGTCCCCGCACTGCGCGGATGAGAGCCGCTGCTGGATTGCAGGTCAGCCCCTCATTGCCGACACTGCCACATCATGTTCGGCCTCTCATCGCCGACATCGTTATATCATGACCGGCCTCTCGGCACGGCATGATTATTATATTTGAAGACCGGGCTCATCCCCGCACTGCGCGGACGAAGACCGTTGCTGGATTTCTTTCAGGTCGGCTTCTCATTGTCGACATCATTATATATCACGACCGGCCTCTCGGCACGGCGTGTTTATCTTTTGAAGACCGGCCTCGTCCCCGCGCTGCGCGGATGAGGACCGTTGCTTGATTTTAGGTCGGCCTCTCATTGCCGACATCATTATATCACGACCGGCCCCCCGGCTCGGTGTGTTTTCCATACTTGAAGATCGGCCTCGTCCCCGCTCCTCGCGGATGAGGACCGCTGATTATCCCTCTTTGGATCGGCCCCAGCGCCGACGTCATACATGGCCACCGATCTCCTGGTACGGTGACACCATCATATTTGAAGACCGGTTTCATCCCCGTGCTGCGTGGATGAGAGCCGTTGCTCGGATATATCGTCCTGGCCGGACACTATTGCCATCTCCTCATCAGGACCGACTGCTCAGCAACATTATGATCATTGTTTGCCGGCTCCCAAGGCCGACCCTCTTGAGTTTGCGATCGGGCTCACGACTCCCTTCTAGGAGGGTGACCATCGCCTTCGCATGACGACCAGCTATTCTATCGCCTCGTCATTATATTCGTTCGCTATGCCACCGCCATTATGTGTGACATCCCGTGATCCCTGCGAGTTTCTTGGATACCGAATGTCTTCTTCGATGTAGGAAGATCGGTAGGACCACGGACCAGGGACGGACAAAGAAGGGCTAGGGAATCTCGATGTAGATAAACCTGTTCCTCCTTGCGAGTTTCGCGGATACCGAACGTCTCTTCGAAGCAAGAGCGCCGGTAGGACCAAGAACCAAGGACGAACGAAGAATATAGATTGCCTCCCTCAAACAAAAAAAAACAAAAAAAAAGATGGGGAGAAGAGGAGGGTAGCTCCTATGTGGAAGGGAATCTTGCCCGGGCGTGCCAGATCTTCTCCCACCGCCGAAGACGAACGCCTCTCGATGTAGAGGTTAGTAGAGACGCGGAGGGGGCTAGACGAACCAAGGGAGATTTGCCAAGATAAACCTGTTTATCCCACAATTGTTGGTCCCGTTTAATATGGTAATCAGTCTAGAGGGGGGGGGGGGGTGAATAGACTGATTGGTTTTTCAAATTTTTCTCTAAGTCCAAAGTGACTTATCAGAGAAGGTCTGATTCTGGTGACAGAGGAAGGCTGGTTCTGATATCAGAACTGGCCTTGGCAGCGGATTCTGATCTGTCCGGGTAGCCTCAGAAACACTAAGGCAAATGCCTTTCTGATAACTCTGAAAACAAGATCTGCTGAACACAGATTCCAAGTCTTAGAGTTAACAGTTAATATCCTAAGTGTAGAAATGTAAATTGCAGTAAAGTAAATGACACCGGATATTTTTATAGTGGTTCAAGGAACAACTCGTTCCTCTAATCCACTGTTCCACTAGCTTTGAAGTAGATCGGTTACAAAGCTAATTCCTAGCACTTAAGAAGCACTCCTCGTCTTCTTCAAGTCTAGATGCCACCCAGGATGCAATTCCACGTCCTGATGGCTGGTCCTTTCACTCAGCTTCCCGGAAGTATCACCACTTCACTACTGCAGTTACTCGGACGCCCTTCTTTACAGAAGATCCTTTGAAAAACAAAGTTTTTCCTCCAACTTGCTTCGTCACAAAAGATGCTTGATGAAGATCTTGAAGTGTTGAAGAACAGGATGAACTTTGCTCGTTGTTGAGAATGAAAGATTTGGAGTTTGAATCTTCCCAACGTAGGACTTTTCTTGTTGTGTGTTATGAAGGTTGAATCTCAAGAAGTATGAATGGAGCAAGAAGTTTTTGCAAAGTTGTTTTCCTGTATCTTCAGTGTGTAGCTTATATACTGAGGTTGTCTGCCCGTTGGAGGAGGAGACAATTGCATTGAATGCGCGTACAGTTGACTTGACCGCCGTTTTGGAAGGTTTCTATTTTTATAATATATCTTCCCGGATTCCTTGGTCAATCATTTGCAATCAATCCTTCAGCGTATCAGGCTCATTTAATGTGCATTAAATGCTTTCCTTTCATGCACAGTCTTCTAGCCGTTGGATGTTTTTACCCGTTGGATTCATAGCTGTATGTTGCTTGAAAACTTTTAAGTGTTAGTCGGGCTCTGATCAGGCTCTTCTGATGTGTTGGATTCTGATGGCTTTCTGAGTTCTGATGGAGTTCTGATGGCTTTCTGATGAGTTGAGTTCTGATGGCTTTCTGATCTCTGACTGAACTCTAACTCTGACTCTGATAGGTCCGCTGATGAGTACCTCTGATCTGTAACTCTCACCGGTTATCAGATGTCCAAAATTTATCAGCAACTCTCATGGTGCAACTCTGATGGACTTCTCATAGAGCAAGTCTGATCGAGCAATTCTGATGCACTTCTGATCTGATCCAAAGCAGAGCAACTCTGATCGTCGACTACACTAATACTTACAATTGAAAAAACTAATACATAAAATCTAATTGGGGTACTTTAACTTTCTAATCCTATAGCATCATCAAAATCTAATTACATTTATTCCTTACAATTTCCCCCTTTTTGATGATGCCAAAACTCTTAAACTATTTCCAGAGAAGTGTCTTTCACCATGAAGGAAAATAAGTTAAAAGTCAACTTTCATTTAAAATCTTGGTGAGCACTTAGCATAGGAAAGTAGTAAGAGTAAGATACAATTAAACAAATAAACAAAATAAGAAATAGCACAAGGTATCAGAGCATAAATAGTCAGAGTGCAATATAGAAATAATTTGAAATTGCCATGCAAAATAGAGGCAAGCTGGTTATCTTATTAAGGAAAAGTATTAAAAGCAACAAGAGGATAGGGTTTAGATATCTTCCTCTTCTAGTTCAGCTTCTTTTGCTTCAATTTCTTTCAGATTAGCATTTACCTTTGCTCTGATGGAAGCTAGGTTCCTTGGGTTCTGACACTCTGACCAGGCAGGAGCAAGCTGACAGTCTAGATAATTTCTGATGGCTTCTGAAAAGTCCTTGCCAGGGATCACTTTCATTCTCCACCAGTCTTCTGCTTCTTGCATAGAGCCACCATGATTTATGATGATTGTCCCATCGCTATCCAGAATAAGATTTTCCTGTTGGAGAGGTGTCATGTGCTTCTTCATTTCTTGAAACTGAGCAGCATCAGGTTTAGCTAGATCACTTTTAAGCCATTGAGCAAGAGTGAAAGTTGCCTTCTTTCCTCTTTTTGATCTTGGCAGGGGTGGTCTCTGAGTACCAGCAGCAATCCTCTTTTGTCTTGCCCTTTCAAAGTATACAACAGGATTAACAGCTCTGGTGCTAGTTCCTTCTGCAGTTCTGATGGCTCTAGCAGGTTCTCTGATTTCTTCCCCCTTTTTGGCATCAACAAGATCACCAAGCAGGAGTCCAATCTTGGAGAATTCAGTAGCATTGCTCTCTTTTATAGCTTCAAGGGTACCAGGTAGAGTCTGGGTCACAGAGGCCAGCCCTTCTATCAGCTCCTTTTGCTTGCCCACAGCCGATTGAATATCCTTGGTAGTAGCTTCAAGGAGAGTCAACTTGTGATCTCTGTCCTTTCCACTGTTTATCAGTTTGATGTCAAATTCCTTCAAGGTTTTGCAGATGTCCTCTACATCTGTGAGTTGCTCAGCATGCTTATCAGAGGACCATTGAAGATCATCCACAGCATCAGACAGCTCCTGAATGGCCTTGTCTTGAGCAGAGAGGGTCAGAGATTGAGAGTAGAGGACAGTGTGTACACTGGCTACCTCTGATGCAATGTTGTCTACCTTTTCATTTGAAGTTTTCATGAAGCTCAGGAAGGTAGTGGCCAAGGTAGAGAGTGTAGTGGATATCTTGGCAAGCTCTGACTCAATGTTGTACTGAACCAAATCAAGATGAGCATCATGCTTCTGATTCAGTACAAGCATTTTGTTGATCCCAGCAATCATTTGGTCTCCAAATTCTTCAACTGATTCCACAAACTCCTGGAAGGGGATGAGGACAGCTTTTGGTGGTTCTGGCTGAGGTACGTTATTGACTTGTGGTTGAGCAGGAGATGGAGGAGGAGTAGGAGTCTTCCTCTTGGCAGATTGAAGGTCACCAGCCATTGAAGCTGTGAGAAAGCCATCATTGTCTTCAGTTGAGGAAAGAATCCTTACAACTGGTTCTCTCTTTTGTGCAGAGGCAGCAGATTGCTGAGGAGAGCGGTGCACTGATGACGGTTTCAGATGTGGGGATGGAGTTGTTGATTTTGGTTTCTGATTGGCTGAGCTCTGATGAGGTGATGGCTGCAGAGCGGGGGTTCTCTGATGATGGGGTGAAGGAGGAGGTGAGGGTGATCGGCTTCTGATGGGGGTTATCTGATGGCAGGGTGATGGTTGTTTAGGAGAGGATGGTTTCTTAGGTGATGGTGTTTTCTTGGGTGTGGCTATTGGTGAATTTGGAAGAGGTTGAGGGGATGGAGGTGGAGTCGTGGTTGGTGTGAGTGGTTTTGGTGAAGGGGATTTAGGAGGTGATTGCTGGGGTACAGGAGAGTTAGGAATTACCTCAACAGAAGTCTCCTCAGTCTGAGAGTTCCTCCACTCTCTGATCAGTTGCTGCATTGCCAGAGGAAGATTGTTGACAATTGAAGATTCTCCGTGAAAGTGAGGAAGGTAGGGATATTTTCTCAGAGATTCCCTCCTTTTCATCTCCACCAGCCATTCTTCAAAGACTGGGATCTCACTCTCTGATAGAGATTTGACATGCTCTTCTGATGGTGGAGCAGTCAACTTCTCTTTTCCTTTTAGGCTTTCCCTCTTCTTCTCCAAGACAGAATGCAAAAATTGAAGGTCAAAGCATAGTGATACATCGTCTGTACCTGCCCATTTGAGGACTTCTTCTTCCTCAGATTCAAAGGCTGCAGCTTGAGCAAGGATTTGCTGCAGAGGTCCCATTCTCCACTTCCTCCATGAGAGTACCCTTTGAAACTGTCTGTCCAGAGTAGCAGTAGAGGTTAGCTGTTCTGTTGGAGACATGGGGATTTGCAGATCTGGTGCAGATAAGGGTTGGACCTCTGATTCACGTTCCCCCTGAGCATCAGAGATCACTAGTGCAGTAGCCAACTCTGGTGCTGGTTCCCCCTGAGGTTCTGATTCCTTTGGGGGAGAGTTGGTCTTCTTCTTCTTCTGGATTCTGATAGGAGATTTTGAGCTATCAGAGTCACTTTGAATGACAGCTCTTCTTCTCCTCTTTTGATTGAGCTTTTTGATAGGTGCCACAACGGGTGCATCCTCTTCTGATGCATCCTCCTCTGATGCATCCTTCTCAGTAGTGGCCTTGATCTTCTGCAGAGGTTTCTTCTTGGAGACAGCTTTGGGCTTAGCAGCCAGTTGTTCTCTTTTCTCCTCTAGTCGTTGCTCTCTCTTTAGTTCAGCAGCAACAACAATATTTAGCTTTGGAGAAGCAGTAAGAAAGATGAGTTTGGAGTGGTCAACTTCGGAGGGGTTTCTGAGTTCCAGTTCTTGAGTTTTGATCATTTGGGAGAGGAGAAGACCATGGCCCATCTTGGTTGAGAATAAGCCAGTCTTCTTGTCCTTCTTCTTCACTGATTCAGAGATAGATTTGAAGATTACCTTTCCCCAGTCAATGTTCATTCCTCGATGAACTGCATAAATCGCCTTGGCGTTTGCATTGTTCATCTCATCTGTGGATCCGGTCTTGCACCAAAGGCACCTGTGCAGGATGCTGACCAGCTTTTCGTAGTCCTTCTTCAAAAGGAACTTCTTCATATATAGTTTTTCAATCCCTGTGACCTCAGGCCTGCAATAGGTGTCGACGAAGGTCTCTACAGCAATGTCCACTGAGTCTAGTTCAATCAGGGTTGGAGTATCCTGATCTTGAAAATCGAGTTGAACACCAAAGAACTCGTTTAGAGCATCGGCGTCAATCTTCAAGTCCTTGCCTTGAACTTGAGAGTGGATGGCTTCTCCGGTGATAGTGGCGTTTAGATAGAACTCGGCTAAATCCATGGTGCTGAATTCTTCATATGGATGAGCAACAATTTTGCTTAGTTGGGAATCGTGCATCCCTTGGATGATTTTCTTCATCCGCTTCTGATTTTCTGCCAACAGGGGCAATGCGGACATGTCAACTCGCATGCCTGTAACAATATTGTTCACAAGACCCTTGACTTCCTCTTTGGAAAGATCGTTGATGTTGATGAACTTCATTTTCAGTTTAGTGTAGAGTTTGAGAGGTCTGAACGTTGAAGGTATAGAGAGATAGAGCTTGAGGACGAGGAATAAAATTGCAGTAGCGATTTAGGTTTTCAGAAGGGGGTATATATGAATTTAGGTTAGTGGACGTTTGATATAATTTGCGGTTTCGAGGTCGCATTTAATGGAATGCGGGCGGAAAGCCGTTTTCCAAAATGGTAATAACTACCGGGGGAAAAAAGGTAACACCCAGTTTATTGAATAGTCTCGCCCGAAATTTAGAAAATTTTCTAAGTCCACAGCCACTCTGATAAATATCAGTCCATATATCAGAGAAGGAGTATTCTGATACAGGGTCCTCTGATGAATAAGCGCATCAGAGGTGGTGAATCCTGATAGATCCATATCTGATGCTTCTGCAATTCTGATCCAAGCTTCTGATGGATAAGAGTTTTGGGTATCAGAGATGGGGTGTTCTGATGAATCCACATCTGATACTTCTGCAACTCTGATTCATGTATCTCTGGGAAGATCATCCATCATTCCCAGTTCTTCCCTTAGCTTGTTAAACCTAGCCTCAGTGAGAGGTTTGGTTAGGATATCCGCAAGCTGATCTTCTGTTGGAACATGCTCAATTGAGATGTGCTTCTTCTCAACATGATCTCTGATGAAGTGATGTCTGATCTCAATATGCTTTGTCCTGGAATGCAGCACAGGATTCTGAGTGATTGCAATGGCACTGGTATTGTCACACAGCAACTTGATCTCCTTTGCTTGCACTCCATAATCCTTGAGTTGTTGCTTCATCCAGAGTAGTTGAGCACAGCAACTTCCAGCAGCAATATACTCAGCTTCAGCAGTGCTAGTTGAGATTGAATTCTGCTTCTTGCTAAACCAGGAGACAAGTCTCCCACCTAGCAATTGACAATGACCGGAAGTGCTCTTCCTGTCCAATCTACAACCTGCAAAATCTGAATCAGAATAACCAATTAGTTCAAAATTACCTCCCTTGGGATACCATAGTCCTGCATTTGGATTTCCTTTGATATATCTGATAATCTTCTTAGCAGCAACTAGATGGCTCTCCTTGGGCTTTGATTGGTATCTGGCACAGATTCCTACTGCAAAAGCTATGTCTGGTCTACTTGCAGTCAGATAGAGGAGAGATCCAATGATTCCTCTATAAGTTGTTGCATCAACATCTTTGCCTTCATCATCTGGTCCAATGCCTTGAGATGCATTCATTGGAATCTTGACTGAAGATTTTCCATCTACTCCAAACTTCTTGATGAGATCTCTGGTGTACTTTCCTTGGTTGATAAAGATGCCTTCTGGTACTTGTTTGACTTGTAATCCAAGAAAGTAACTGAGTTCTCCCATCATGCTCATTTCAAACTTCTTCTGCATAACGGAGCAAAAAATGATTTTATCCCTTGGCGCTATTGGCCGGGAAGTACAAACTGAAAAACATATGTAAAGAATAATTACAAAACCTAAGTATGAAGAATGAAGTGGCCGACGACGATCGGCTAACATCAGGCTTTCTTTTGCCTTGGGCGACGAATACCAGCTCCCCAGATCAGACAGAGGGACGACGCCCAGGTCCACCCTTCCACCCAGGATGAAGTCCTGACAGACGATCGGCCTCTCAGCGCCATCGTGTCTCTTTCACGTTCGGATCGCCCCATTCCCTCCAGGATGGCGACGGACGTCTTATGCAGTGCGATCGGCCCCTCAGCGCCATCGTACTTGGCTTCACGGTTCGGCTCGCCCATTCCCTTCAGGATGGCGACGACCGTCCTATGCAGCACGATCGGCTTCTCAGCGCCATCGTGTCTCTTTCACGTTCGGATCACCCCATTCCCTCCAGGATGGCGACGAACGTCTTATGCAGTGCGATCGGCCCCTCAGCGCCATCGTACTTGGCTTCACGGTTCGGCTCGCCCATTCCCTTCAGGATGGCGACGACCGTCCTATGCAGCACGATCGGCTTCTCAGCGCCATCGTGTCTCTTTCACGTTCGGATCGCCCCATTCCCTCCAGGATGGCGACGAACGTCTTATGCAGTGCGATCGGCCCCTCAGCGCCATCGTACTTGGCTTCACGGTTCGGCTCGCCCATTCCCTTCAGGATGGCGACGACCGTCCTATGCAGCACGATCGGCTTCTCAGCGCCATCGTGTCTCTTTCACGTTCGGATCGCCCCATTCCCTCCAGGATGGCGACGAACGTCTTATGCAGTGCGATCGGCCCCTCAGCGCCATCGTACTTAGCTTCACGGTTCGGCTCGCCCATTCCCTTCAGGATGGCGACGACCGTCCTATGCAGCACGATCGGCTTCTCAGCGCCATCGTGTCTCTTTCACGTTCGGATCGCCCCATTCCCTCCAGGATGGCGACGAACGTCTTATGCAGTGCGATCGGCCCCTCAGCGCCATCGTACTTGGCTTCACGGTTCGGCTCGCCCATTCCCTTCAGGATGGCGACGACCGTCCTATGCAGCACGATCGGCTTCTCAGCGCCATCGTGTCTCTTTCACGTTCGGATCGCCCCATTCCCTCTAGGATGGTGACGAACGTCTTATGCAGTGTGATCGGCCCCTCAGCGCCATCGTACCTGGCTTCACGGTTCGGCTCGCCCATTCCCTCCAGGATGGCGACGACCGTCTTATGCAGCACGATCGGCTTCTCAGCGCCATCGTGTCTCTTTCACGTTCGGATCGCCCCATTCCCTTCCAGGATGGCGACGGACGTCTTTTATGCAGCACGATCAACGCCCCAGCGCCATCGTGTCTGGCTCACGTTAGGGTCGCCCATCCCTTTCAGGATGGCGACGAACGTCTCTTATGCAGCACGATCAGCGCCCCAGCGCCATCGTGTCTGGTTCACGTTAGGGTCGCCCATCCCTTTCAGGATGGCGACGAACGTCTCGTATGCAGCACGATCAGCGCCCCAGCGCCATCGTATCTGGCTCACGTTAGGGTCGCCCATCCCTTTCAGGATGGCGACGAACGTCTCTTATGCATCACGATCGGCCTCTCAGCGCCATCGTGTGTCTTTCACGTTCGGATCGCTCCATTCCCTCCAGGATGGCGACGAACGTCTTATGCAGCACGATCAGCGCCCCAGCGCCATCGTGTCTGGCTCACGTTAGGGTCGCCCATCCCTTTCAGGATGGCGACGAACGTCTTTTATGCAGCACGATCAGCGCCCCAGCGCCATCGTGTCTGGCTCACGTTAGGGTCGCCCATCCCTTTCAGGATGGCGACGAACGTCTCTTATGCAGCACGATCAGCGCCCCAGCGCCATCGTGTCTGGTTCACGTTAGGGTCGCCCTTCCCTTTCAGGATGGCGACGAACGTCTCGTATGCAGCACGATCAGCGCCCCAGCGCCATCGTGTCTGGCTCACGTTAGGGTCGCCCATCCCTTTCAGGATGGCGACGAACGTCTCTTATGCATCACTATCGGCCTCTCAGCGCCATCGTGTCTCTTTCACGTTCGGATCGCTCCATTCCCTCCAGGATGGCGACGAACGTCTTATGCAGCACGATCAGCGCCCCAGCGCCATCGTGTCTGGCTCACGTTAGGGTCGCCCATCCCTTTCAGGATGGCGACGAACGTCTCTTATGCAGCACGATCAGCGCCCCAGCGCCATCGTGTCTGGCTCACGTTAGGGTCGCCCATCCCTTTCAGGATGGCGACGATCGTCTCTTATGCAGCACGTCTGCCTCTCGGCGCTGACATGCCCGGGTTATCGATGGGAGCCTCCGCTTTCTATCACATCTCACATTCCTTCTCTCATACATTGCACCCATACATTACATGCATTCATGCATTCATGCATCATACCTCATACATTCATACATACACACGTGCATCATGTTTTGACAGTACCGCGACGTCGGTTTATAGATGCATGGACCTCTAAGCTTCTCCGTTGGAAAGCTCGAGTCAGGATCCTTTACTCTCGCCTGATGCATTCAGGGGGAGCGTGCCCGTGGAGGAGCACCCTTCGCCCAACCCCGTCGGGAACGGGGGTGCCTCACCGGCAGATTACGTTCAGGAGTGTGGACATCCACTCATATATTATGATTATTCGAAGACACAGGTTCCAGCTAGACCGAGGTAAAGCGCATGCAAGAGTATATTTTCTCGAGCAGATTCGCACGCTCACCACTCAAGAAACTGGGGGACTTGTGTTGGGATATATTATCCCGGCCTATTACTGTTCAGGAGCCCAAGACATTATCCAGTACGGAGCCGGAGCAGCTAGGTCCATTTCGGCCCATTCTGGCCCACTTTGGCCATTAGGCCCGACATCGGCCCGTTTGGCCCATTAGGGTGGAGAGCCCCTTCTCCCCTTCCCCTATTTATAGGAGGTTTTCCCTCCATGTAAAGGATCTTTTCCTTCTTCCTCCTTCTCACTAGAATAGCTTAGAACTCCATTAATGGGAGCTTCAATACTTGTACTATGTAATGGTGAGGAGAGACTAATGAGAATGAGAGGGCTTGGACATTAGCCTAAAAAGTCCCGTGGTTTTCTCCCTTTCGGGTTTCCACGTAAAAACTGAGTTTGTTCATACACATTTATACATATATTTACTATATCGTGTTGGATTAAACTCAACAACGACGATTGTCAGAATTCTTTTTGTCGGATTACCTACTATCTGAATGATGTGTTATCAATTTAAGCTCATTTCTTCCAAAATAAAACAATATCTGCAACATTTTGAAGGTTAAATATGCCATTATGACCATACAATCTTACATGCTAAAATAAATTTATAATAAAGAGAATATTACCCAAAATAAGACTAAAAATGTTTGAAAAATCCAAAATAATACTGTCATGTTTTTATTTCCAAAATAAAATTAATTACTTACATGTTTTGGCAGTACCAGACTTCAAACATGGCAGTATTTTCCAAACTTGGCAGTAATTACTCCTATTTTGGGAATAAAAAACATGATGGTCCTGTTTTGGAATTTTCAAACTGTTTTAGTCCTATTTCTGGAACTTTCCCATTTATAAAGGTAACAACTAGCATACCTTTACACTAGGAGCTGAATAGATTTTAAAAGATCAATTAATATTGAAATTCGAGGGTTCTACGAGATTTGTGGTGGATTGTTTTTGTGTATAGAAATCAATCAAAATCTATTAAAATTCATTGAAATAAGTAGCAATAGAAATCTATGGAATGTTTGAGGACATCATTATTTTCATGGATTCCACAGAAATCCAAATCAGGGTCACCTGAATTCTGACGGATTTCTGAACTCCATTAAAATTCTCCATAATCCAAATATAGGACACCACCTTAGGGGTACCCTACATAATACAAATGGTCCATTAAATTTCCACCTTGTGTTCCAAATCTAGTACTCCCTCCGTCCCATTAGAAGGTTCCCACTTTCCTTTTTTGGACGTCCCATATAAAGATTCTCATTTCCATTAAATATTAAAAATAATACATTTATAATCTCACAGTTATCAATACTAACTACACTATAATATATAACTATTAAAATTATTTCTCAAAATATACTCAACGTACTTTATTTAATTATTACCTGATTAATCGTGTCGTTTTGCTATGGGAACCTTCCAACGGGAACCGAAGTAGTATGCTTTTTTTCTTTAAAAAAAAGGCACTTACATCCTCCGTCGGTCTCTCTCTTCTTAACTTTTTCCGTTTCTTTATCTGTGATTGTGTCGTTCTCATCATCAACTGTGGCTATGGCGATTGTCGCTTTAGACAACACATAATGGGTTAAATAATTGGCTAACACAAGGAAATACTATTGCCGATCGTTTTGACAGTGGGGATATAGGGTTTCATAGCTTCCACTGTCACTAGTGGTTCTCTAAGAGACAAAATTGGGTGTTTACATCTACGGCCGAGACAAAATATGTCGCCACCGCTAGCCGTCGTTCACAAGTATTATGGATTAGGACTCAACTTTACGCGACTTTTGAATTTTAATTACTTTGATCATATTCCTATAATCAGTGACTTGGAATGTGAGATTGCTATCTCATGCAACCCAGTTCATCATATCATTCTGTCACTAAGCACATTGACTTGAGGTTTCACTTCAATAAAGATCATGTGGACCTATACTTTGTGTGCACTGAGCTACAACCGACTGAGGGATTTATTCACAAAGGCTCTGGATGAGAATAGATTTCAGTTCCTGATTTTTAAATTGGGAATGCTTAATTTTGACACTTAATATTTGCACAAGTGTGGGGAGAGTAATTTAGAGCCCATTTGGTAGCACGAGAATCAGCTGATTTGGTTGATTCTGTTGAATTTTATGAAATTCTTGTTGGAAATATGCCCTAGGACAATCATAGTTTATGATTTATCAATGAATATTTAATGCTCATTAATTAATAAAGTCACAAACTCATTTTATGTTAATAATTATTGTAATTTTCTTTATTAATATTTAGTCCTTGAATATTATGTTTAGTAGCTAATTAAGTATGTGACTTAATTGTGGAATGCTACACTTTAAAATAAGTATAATATTCTAATTGTCTCTGGTCTAATGTTATTAATTCGAGACATTAATAATTAATAGACCAGTATGTGGATTAAATGATGGCTATATTCCACTAGTCATGGGTATTGAGATATCTAGTTAATAACATAGATGTTTGTTACTGAACAAGTTCATTGGACAAACCCAACTTGAGGACACTGTTAGGTTATATGTCATTAGTATTGTCCTCAATAATGATGATGTACTATATTCTTATACTTGAGATAATAATGATTACTTGCATGGGAATTAATATGTATTAACACCATTAAATGTTATCTTTAAATGAGTAATTATAAATGTGGTGATTGTACATATCATCAACATAGTTTTTGTCACTCTTGTATAGCGAAAGAAATATATCTATTGGGCCGCTTGACAAGTAAGATTAATTAGCATGGACATGCTCAAATGAGGTGTCATTTGTTCAAAATTAATCTTACTTGGTGATCAAGAAATATTAATTGAGAATAACAGGGATGACAGGACCTAACCTTGTCTCAATTAAGATATCGTTTGACAAAAAAGAAAAATTAGCACAAATTAATTATTAAAATGTTATGTCAGATTTAATTGACATTTATATAATTTGGATAGTCATAATGCCTTTCTAGTCCATTGCCAATAATATATAAACCTACATGGTCACACACCTAAGTGATTTTGATCATTAATGTTTGTTAATAACATTAAAATAACTTGATTAGCCCAATTCGAAATAGGTTTTCGTATGGTATTGGGCTAGGGCCTCCATGAGAGTTTTATTAACTATAAAACTTCTTCTTTCCTCCTCTTATAAATAGGGCCATGTAGACCCACAAATTTTAAGAGTTAAAATTCACATCTTAAAACCTAGAGAGAGAGAGAGAGAGAGAGAGAGAGAGAAGAGAACGCTAGCACGTTCCCTGCGGCCAATCCAGTCACGTGTGTGTGGATACCTGTAAAGCTCGAGATCGTTTTCTCAGACTGTCTGACATCCTTGATTTAATATTGCTATGTAAGTCTCACTTATGTCTTGTAATTTGGTTTATAAGTGGTTAGGATTTGTGTTTTGCCTCAATGGCGGAGCAGTGAGCTGGAAGAGTTCTAAAGAAGACACGGTGGCTAATTCTACAACAGAAGTTGAGTATATTGCTGCTTCAGAAGCAGCAAAAGAGGCGGTATGGATAAGAAAATTCATCATTGAGCTTGGTGTGGTTCCTAGTATTGTTGGACCAATGGACTTGTATTGTGATAACAATGGAGCCATTGCACAAGCCAAAGAACCTAGATCACACCAGAAATCAAAACATGTACTCAGACGCTATCATCTCATTCGAGAAATAGTCAATAGAGATGACGTCAAGATATGCAAAGTACCGACAAATGCAAATGTGGCTGACCCGCTTACCAAGCCACTACCACAAGCAAAACATGAACGTCATACTAGTGCATTAGGCATTCGTTTTGTTCACGATTGGTCCTAGTGCAAGAGGGAGATGTTGGAGGATTGTCCAGATAAACCTGCAAAAAACGTTAGAAAATAATATATAGCTCGAGTCGCATAAACGCTGCTCTCAAGAAAGTATTTCCGACTAGCGAAAACCTTTCTCCAAGATAAAGCGAGCTCTTCGGTGTAAGCCGGTAACAGAACAACGAGAGTAAGAATAATATTAATCTAGCAAAATAATTTTATAGGGAAGAAACTTACGAACTCTCGATCTAAAAATGAAGAAGGCAACTCAGCCAAAAATATATTTCCCTTCCAACTCAGCCACATATATGCCCAGCCACCAAATGAACGTTGTTGCACTATTATATTTTTACTAGTAATAAGGTAACGGTTAAAACACTTGATAGTGGTAATGTTTACTAAAATATTCTAGTAATAGGTGTAATTTAATTATATTAACTCCACAATGTAACGTTACATATGCCAGTAGCAATGTTTAATAAAATATTATTAATAATGTTAATTATATTCATTTGAAATACTATTAATTTTCCAACAATCCCCCACATATTTCAAATGAATATTTTTAGATGTTAAAAATAGTTTAGAAAATTTCTGCTGGATTAAAGAAATGAGACTCTAAGTTTGGTGTCTGTAGACTATGAACCAAACCGAGACGATTAAGTCTTGATTAACTGAGCATTTGGTGAAACGTATAGTTTCTTCAACCAAGAAGCTACTATTGGTAAATCAGGGTCTTAACGATCGTGTCTCACCCCACACAATTTCTCGTTATTACGCTGTTGTGCGCCGTAAAGCCATGCGCGTGTTTGGTTTTCATGAATGCTCTAGAAGTTTTGTCATGCTTCATGGAGGCGGCCCCACCTCACACTCATATAGGTGATATCATCAAGTGTGTACCACTTTTGCACACCACCCTTAAATTAAGGGCTATGATAATCATTAATAGCTTTTAGCTCACCCTCTCAAAGAATGCGGTTTCTAGCCTATATCTCACATCATGGAAATGAACAATTTTAGTTAGGCTAGCAGAACTAAATGAAGACTTGTTATTACCCATTTGAACTTGCTTCATGGGATCTCCAATCACACAAGTTGAGTTCTCATCCCTATTTGTTTCAAAGTGACACTAGTTCCATTTCCTTCGATGTTTCGGTTATTATTTTTCGTCTTACGGATTCTGTCAAAGGAGTAGCTAATTCCTTCTAACTTCACACAATTAATGGACATAATTCCATTCTCAAACATCATTGCACCACTTTTAAGGGTGAATGAAATTTTAGTTTATCGCACGCGAGTCGATTCAGATTTCATCGGTGTATCCCGACAATATAACAGATAATTCTCAATAAGAAATAACATCGCTGTGACCATCTTGTACATCAGATAATTCTTAATAAAATATATAACATTATTGTATCATTATAGTACAATGGATAATTCTCATGTAACATCATTGTACCGCTCTAGTACAATGGATATTTCTCAATAAAACATATCGTCGTTGTATCAATATATTACAACAGATAATCTCAATCAAATATACCATATTTAATGGACCTCTCAAGTATCTCAATAACCGCCTCAACACGGTCCAATGATCCTCACTTGGGTTATGAGTATATCGGCTCAATCTTCCGACAACATAAGCTATGTCGGGCCTCATATAATTCATCAAGTGTAATTTGGAAATAAACATATTGAGCCTCGGGATTACCCTTTTTTTTCAAGTGCATATGAGACTATGAGAGTCATAAGGGATACTCACGAGTGTGACATTGAAATGTCCAAACCTCTTTAGAAGTTTTTACTCTTGAGATAGTATAATACCATCATCCCTCCTTATGACTTTCATACCCAAACTTACATGCATGTCATCCACATATAGACAAATAATAGGGCAAACATCATTTTCACACTTAATGCATACACACTTATCTACTTCTCATAATCAAATAGCACTTCATCAAAATTTTCATTCCATTGTTTTGGAGCCTTTTTCATACCATATAAAGATTTGATCAACTTATACACTTTATGTTCCTGATCACTAACCACATGACCCTCCGATTGCACCTTATAAATTGTCTCCTCTAGCTTACCATTTAAAAACACAATTTTAACATGCATTTGATGAAAAATTTGTAAATAGAGTCAATATTAGTTTTTATGGCCTCAAGCCAAAACGGTTTTGTTTTGTTTTTTTTTTTAATTTTTTTATTTAAGAAATTGAATCATTCAAAAAGTCATCATTAATAAGATATGTATAAAAATCATTTCTAAAAGATTTCTCTATCCTTGACCTCTTTACTTCTTCTCAAAAGAGAAGGTTCATCATTAAAAAAATCATTTTCTTTGTAAAGGATCGCTATCACTAGAGGGTCATCATTAAAGGTTTCATATCTTTGTAATGGATCATACTCACTATATAGTGCAATGGTCTTGTGTTCAAGTTTAAAAGGAAACACATTTTCAAAAAAAATCATCATTTTTGTTTCAACAACATATAAACAAATAATCATACATGTATCATTTAATGTGTACACATTCTCCAAAAACGATCACATTAATATCTGCATTGACATAGCTTAGAGTATTGCACATTAGCACACTATTTCTTCAATTTATGAAAATCACATATGTGTAATCCACTATTTCAATTTATGCAAAGGTAGCAAAAGTTGTAAAGCTCATTTTTACTCAATGGAAAAGTAATAAAAATTTAGCTAAGCACCCCCACAATTTTATATATTTAAAAACATGTGCATAGCCTTTCTAAAATTCTCAGAAATCATTAAATAAAATATACTCGTCCCCTCGGCCTCTATCCGATCTAACTCTCTTAATTGATTTTTCTACCTCAGATTTATACACTAAAGATTTATCAAAAGCTTCATCTTTATTTGTAAGCACATAACCTTTAGTGTATCTAGAAAAATCATCTATAAAGATGACATTTTTTTAACCTCTAGTCATGGTAATTTTTAAATCACCTAAATTCGTGTGAATTAAAATAAGCATTTCCGATTCCATATATGTAGAGGGAAAAGTTTTTTTTTTTTGTTTAATTTAGATTGAACACAAACATCACATTTTTCTAGTGTCATTTTAGTTTTACTAGAAATCAAATCACAATCATTTATCATTTTAATATACAAATTGCTTGCATGTCCTTGTCTAGCATGCCACACATCGTAGGAGCCAATTAAATAAACAGAAGAATTATCATGCAATATTTCAGAAATACTAAGCATAAAAAAATCAATTCTTACAATAACCATTTCTCACAAGATAGAACATCATTTGGTCATAAGAAAATTGTCACAACCAAAAGAAACTTTAACCCTAACTTTTCCCAAGAGAGAAACAAAAACTAAATTAGTTCGAATCTCAGGCACATGAAACACATCATTTAGTGATAATGTTTTCCCCGATGTGAGCTTAATAAAAACATTCCCTTTTCCATGCACCTTAACGGTTTTGAAGTCCGCTGGGTACACGAGGTCTTCACCATCTCCTATAGTAGTATAGGAGAGGCAAAAAACATTTTTGTTTTACAAATATGCTTGGTAGCCCTGGAGTCCACCACCCACTCATTCACATCATTAGTTTTACAACTTTGAGAAACAACTGCAACTCGATGTGACCATCTAGTGCATCAGATAATTCTTAATAAAATATATAACATCATTGTATCATTATAGTACAATGGATAATTCTCATATAACATCATTGTACCGCTCTAGTACAATGGATATTTATCAATAAAACATATCGTCGACTCATCGTTGTATCAATATATTACAACGGATTTTGAAGAAAGGCATAATGAGGTAACCAGAGAAATTTCCATAAAAAGGCTCTCTTGTAATCCAAATATAAGCTGAAAAGGAAGTTTTGGAAACAAAAAGCTCATATTAACTGCTCTTATTTTCACTCTTTTGTGAAACTAAGAAATAAAAGAAATCAGATTACTGCTATTAAAGATATGTACCTAAGAAAATACCTGCTCCACTTTACCAGAGATGGCAGTGCAATTAAACATTTTTTTACAAATCTGTATGAACTGGAAAGTGATTTTGATGCTGAAGAAATCCTGCAATACATTCCATCAACTAGTTATTGAAAAAGACAATGCAATGCTTAATGAAATGCTAATATGGAAGAAGTCAAGCAAGCTGTTTGGGAGTGAAATCGATCATAAACAAGCTGGAGTTAGATCAAAATGGAGAAGTTGTGAGAGGTGTTCATGAATACAATAGCGAATTTATAAGTCTGGTCCGGTTCTAATAACAAAGGCTTTACCTTGATATATATATAAAGATCTTAGTTACCCTTAATTGCAAAAACAACCACAAAACTAATGAATTAAAAAATAATGATAAATATATGAGCAAAATGAAGTCAATCAATACAAATGTGATATTTTATACCTCTGTGATAATAATATCTTTAATAAAAATGTGATATTTTATAACTCTACTTGTAAAAAGCAATCAAATGGGTCCTAATGACCTATTTAACACCTCTTAATCCCGATTTTAGCGTACTTGTGACCATCTTTTTGGAATAGAATATACAGCATACGTCGAATATTTAACTAAGATTGATTGAAATACAAGTCAAAAAATTCGACATGTAAGCTAAAACCGGGATTATGAGGTTGTAAATAGATCGTTATGACTCATTTGATTGTTTTTTACCAGTAGAGGTACTTATATGACACTTTATTGAGTACATGACCTTATGTGACTATTTCATAATAGTAGAAGGCCTTATTTGACCCTTTTCTCATCAATTTATACACTTGAATTATATTCAAGTGCAATACATACAATCCAAACCTTAGGATCAATTCTACCAACAATTACAAACAATCATTAACCAATATTCTCAATACTATTAAGATTATTCTTATTCAATCAATATTCATATATGTGAGTCCAAAAATGTCACGCCCCAGACCGCAATCCAAGCGCGTGTACAACCGCCGTATAATCAAGTGACGTCACCCACGAGTCAACCTCACTTAATTACACAAGGCGTCCTAGAAAACAATCCATCCATACTCAGTAGTAAACATACATAACAACATCACATTTAAACCAATGAATAGCGGAAATATTCAACGGTAAGTCATGAGCCACAACCGGTCAACAACACGGGCATGCAAGCCCCAAAAATAGTTTATAGTAAAACAAATATCCATGAGCAAGTGTTCGGTAGTTTGAAAGAAAATAAGGAAGCACGAACCACGTCTTCCCGATGTGATACCACCCGTGAGAAGGTGCAAGTAGCAAGCCCTAGCTTCAACCTGAAAATGGTGGGGCCCCCCGAAGGGGTCAGTACAAGTACCGAGCGAGTAGCAGGCTAAATATTGAATAACTTGCGTTTCAAGTATAAGACCCAAACATAGGGTGATATTTAAATAAATAGTCTTTCCCCCAAGTTATGAAATACTTATTAGTATATATATACTTGGAAAATATCTGATCCGTAGATCACCATTTTATTTTGGAAAAATAGTAATAGTCAATATTCTTGACTAAAAACCCCAACCCACCCATATACCTATGAGTGTATAGGACTCCTCCTTGTCCCTATTTATATATCATGATCTATGAGTTTTAGGATCATAATCCTTGGATATTCCACCGGTTTGTGAGTGTTAAGGACTCATAAGTCCTAGGGTCCTCCACCAAGTTTGAGTGAAGTACTTTTAAGTACTAGGGTCCTCCACCAAGTTTGAGTGTTAAGGACTTTAAGTCCTAGGGTCCTCCACCAAGTTTTGAGTGTTAAGTACTTTTAAGTACTAGGGTCCTCCACCAAGTTTGAGTGTTAAGGACTTTAAGTCCTAGGGTCCTCCACCAAGTTTTGAGTGTTAAGTACTTTTAAGTACTAGGGTCCTCCACCAAGTTTGAGTGTTAAGGACTTTAAGTCCTAGGATCCTCCACCAAGTTTTGAGTGTTAAGTACTTTTAAGTACTAGGGTCCTCCACCAAGTTTGAGTGTTAAGTACTTTTTAAGTACTAGGGTCCTCCACCAAGTTTTGAGTCTTAAGTACTTTTTAAGTACTAGGGTCCTCCACCAAGTTTGAGTGTTAAGTACTTTTTAAGTACTAGGGTCCTCCACCAAGTTTTGAGTGTTAAGTACTTTTTAAGTACTAGGGTCCTCCACCAAGTTTTCCTATGATCAACCTCCTATCAACCTAGATAGAATCTATATCATACTTAGTTACTCATAACTAATCCAATACATAAATCTTATGTATCACAATCCATGCAAAACCATGCATTTATATAGATTTATAATTAATTAATACCAACCGGTATTAATTAAATCCTTTGTTCTTCGGTCCACATTTCGTTGACCGCCATTTCATGCCTTGTGTGTATCAACTTAATCATCATATAATTAAGTTAATAATATTCATTTGGGCTTCTAATACACATCAAGCAAATATGCATTTCATATAATTCTTCATATCATATTCCATGCATCAACAATTAATTTCTTTCATGCAAACTTAACCCTATTGACTAATCACATGTTTAAATATCTTTTAAACATCATTATGAACTCATATAACATTTATTTAGGTAATCTCATAATTAACCCAAAAGTTATAAGATATTAAGCCGTCCACTCACCTTGAACTAGCGTTATAAAGTTCTACCCTTCTTGGTTGAACTCCGGTGAAACTCCGACGACTTTTGGTCAACTCCGGCGACAACTCCGGCGACTTTTCCAACTTTGTGAAATCACTTGAAATACCCTTTACAAGTGCCTAACAAGGTTTTATAATCATAAAACCCAGATTAATACAATTAACCTCTAAAAGGTCATTTTCCGGTGAACCGGTCGTTTTGGCTTCTAAGTCTGTTCTTGGACTTAGAACCATCTTCCAACCCATTAATCCATACTTATAACATGTAGAACCCTCTTAAGGATTCTTCACATGATATGTATCTCATGTGGTAGAAGAAAAAAATAAGGAAGAAGTTATAATAAGGTCATTACCTTAATTATTTCACACTTTTAGCACTTTAGCTCATTTTTGGGTGATTCTTCCTTGATGAGCTTTCTTCAACAATGGAGGAAAGAAGAATGGAGAGTCTCCTCTCTCTTGTTGCTGTAGCTTGGCCGAAAATGAGGAGGAGAGAGGGATGAGGATGGACTTTGTCTCATTAATCCAATGAGTGCAAAAATGAGGGTCCACCTAAGGTACTTTGATGCCTTTCCATTCAATCCCCAACACCTCCCACCTTCCTACACTCATTCCAGAGGCCCAACTAGGGTTGTAAACGAATCAAATAATTTGTGCTCGATTCGCGATTCGAATTCGTATAAGGTGATCCGAATTCGGAAAATTCAAATACAAATACAAATATGAATATTAAATTTGATTCGAGTTGTTATCAAATTCAAATAAGAATATCAGTGTATTCGATTCGAATATTAATCAAATATATTCGATTAATAATAGTGATAATATTAATATTAATATTAATAATAATATTAATAATAATAGTAATAACACTATAATAACTTTTAAAAGATAGCAATACCCTAAAGTGTAGTTCATATATACATTTATGCATACAAATCCTAAGTCCATTTGTAATAAATCAAAGTATAAATATGAATACAAATCAGATTTTTGGTTCAAATGTCTTTCAAATACAATACAAATAATTATGTATTCGATTCGAAGAATAAAATTAGAGACGTCTGACTTTGATATATACAATTATCAACTTATTTCACACATTGTAAGTATAATTTCAAATATGTGTGTTGTGTTTATTTCTAAAAGTTTGAAATAGATTTATATTTGTTAATCATAAAATTAATTCACTTTAGTATATCATGCACAATTTAAATTCTAAAAACACATATTAAGACATAGCGTACATTTACAACATAAAAAAATATAAGAAAATTTATTTTAAAGTGATATTTGACTAATATTTAACCTATACTCAAATCTATTCGATATTCGTATAAGATTCGTTAACTATTCGTATTGTTAAACAAATACAAATACAAATCGAAATTAATATTCGTTTCATATTTGAATTCGAATTCGTATTCGAAAAAATTAATCAAATACAAATACAAAATTCTACTATTCGACTCGATTCGGTTCGTATACAACCCTAGGCCCAACCCTTGTCTTGGGTTTCTAATTTCGTGGGTTGGCCCCCACCTATGTGGGAGGTCACCCCTTTTTGCCCAGAAGTGTACAATCGGCCCCGAAAGTTGCATTTTTCGGACTGTTTTAAATATATTTTATTTTATCGGGTCAAATAAAATATATTATGTTCTCTTACTCATTATGACATGTATAATGAATATACATTACCCAACTTTAATTTATAAGCCTCCGAAATTCAGTTCGGGCTGTTATCAGTTAAATCACCAGTACCGGTAATTTGGGCTTCTTTTGACTAATCGGTCAACTCTGGGCCTTTCCATGGTCCAAATGAAATATCCACCACTATATATTTATTATCTAGACCAAGATGAATAAAATATATGGTTTCGGAGATGTCGGGCGGCCCGCGCTCCCGGTGTGGGTCCCACGTGCAATTTACTATTCACGCGAACGAAATAATAAAAATTTACAACTTCGTAAATTCATTAATCCTTTAATAAGGTTCAATACGTTATTTACATAAGAGTAAATATATTTGGGGACGGTGTTACAAGTTCACCCCCCTTGTTTGGGATTTCGTCCCCGAAATCCAGGTAGCTAATTGAAAAGAAACGGGTATTGCTCCCTCATTGAGACTTCGGTCTCCCACGTTTCTTCTTCAACCCGATCACTTCTCCACAGAACCTTTACCATAGGAATTTCCTTGTTCCTAAGTTTCTTCACTTGTTGACCTACTATCTTCACCGGCTCTACCGCATATTGCAAATCCTCACGGATCTCTACTGGCGGTTTCTCAAGAATATGAGATGGGTCTCGTATGTACTTCTTAAGCATTGATACATGAAACACGTCGTGTATCTTCTCAAGTTCTGGTGTTAACTTGAGACGATAAGCCACAGCCCCAATCCTTTCAAGGATCTCAAATGGACCAATGTATCGGGGGTTAAGCTTTCCCCTCGATACGAATCGGATGATGCCCTTCCAAGGAGAAATCTTTAGAAAAACCTCATCACCGACCTCAAACTCCAACGGTCTCCGCCGTTTATCAGCATAACTCTTCTGTCGGTCCTGGCAGCCCTCAGTCTATCCTGAATGATCCTCACCTTAGCCTTGGTGATCTCAACCAGTTCTATCCCTTCGAGTTTGGCCTCGCCAACTTCGTCCCAACACAATGGTGTTCTGCATTTTCTCCCATACAATGCCTCATATGGAGGCATGCCGATGCTTGCTTGATAATTGTTGTTATAAGCAAACTCCACTAGGGCCAAATGCTTGTCCCAACTTCCTTGGAACTCCAGCGCACATGCCCTAAGCATGTCTTCCAAGATCTGTATCACCTGTTCGGACTGTCCATCCGTCTGTGGTGAAAAGCTGTGCTAAACTTCAGTTTAGTACCCAACGATTCTTGAAACTTTGGCCAAAATCGGGATGTGAATCGTGGATCCCTATCCGAGACAATGGATATTGGGACTCCATGTAATCTCACAATTTCCTCCGTGTAGAGTTTGGCCAATCTTTCAAGAGGATAAGTAATGTTGATAGGCAAAAAGTGAGCACTCTTGGTGAGCCTATCAACCACTACCCATACTGCGTCATAGTTGTTCACTGTTCGTGGCAGCCCCACCACGAAGTCCATGGTCACGTGCTCCCACTTCCACTCTGGGATGGTGAGTGGCTGCAAAAGCCCTGCCGGGTGCTGATGTTCTGTCTTAACTTGTTGACAAGTAAGGCATCGACTCACATACTCGGCGATGTCTCTCTTCATACCTGACCACCAGTAACTTTCCTTCAAATCTCAGTACATCTTAGTACCTCCTGGATGCATAGCATAAGCTGAAGAATGAGCCTCCTCGAGTATAGACTTCTGGAGTTCTTCATTCTTTGGTATGCACACACGATCCTTAAACAATAATAGACCGTCATCACGTACTCGGAAGTTCTCAACGGGCCCCACAAGGATCCTTTCACGGATCTTCTGACATTCCTCATCCATGGCCTGACTTCGACTAATCTCGCGCAATAGGGTGGGCCTAACCTCGAATCGAGCAATGAGAGCCCCACACGTGGAAACCTCCACGCGTGCCCTCAATGCCTGTAGACTTGTGAGTAGCGTCCCTGACGTACTCTTCCTGCTCAGTGCGTCGGCCACTACATTGGCCTTTCCGGGATGATAGTCGATGATCAAGTCATAGTCCTTGATCAACTCCATCCATCTCCTCTGCCTCATATTCAACTCTTTCTGAGTGAATACATACTTCAAGCTCTTATGATCAGTATAAATGTGACACGTCTCCCCGTAGAGATAATGCCTCCAAACCTTCAATGCAAACACCACCGCCCCCAACTCTAGATCGTGAGTAGGGTAGTTCACCTCGTGTTTCCTCATTTGCCTAGAAGCATAGGCAATCACCTTACCGTTTTGCATTAGTACACACCCAAGCCCTTGGATGCTAGCATCGCTGTAGATATCATACCCTATCCCTTGTATGGGTAGGGTAAGGACTGGTGCTTCGGTGAGTCGTTTCTTCACTTCAAGGAACCCTTTCTCACACTTGTCGTCCCATATGAACTTGGCCCCTTTCTTTATGAGCTTCGTCAATGGAGACGCCAATACGGAGAATTTTTCAACAAATTTACGATAGTATCCCGCTAAGCCAAGGAAACTACGTATCTCTTTCACATTCTTGGGTCTCTCCCAATCCATGATAGCTTTTATCTTGGCGTTATCCACAGCTACGCCCGAACCGGATATGACGTGACCGAGAAAACCAATCTCCTTGAGCCAAAATTCGCATTTGGAGAACTTGGCTAAGAGTTGCTTTTCCCTTAGCCGATCAAGTACAAGCCTCAAGTGGTGTTCGTGCTCTTCCTCGCTCTTGGAGTATATCAAGATGTCATCAATGAATACTATCACAAATTGATCTAAGTATTCACTAAACACACGGTTCATCAAGTCCATGAATGCCGCCGGTGCGTTGGTTAAACCAAATGACATCACAAGAAACTCGTAGTGACCGTATCTAGTACGGAACGCACTTTTAGGTATGTCACTTTCCTTGATCTTCAACTGATGATACCCCGACCTCAAATCAATCTTCGAGAATACTATTGCCCCTCGAAGTTGATCGAACAAGTCATCAATCCTCGGTAAGGGATACCTGTTCTTGATGGTGACCTTGTTCAACTGTCGGTAGTCGATACACATTCTTAGTGTACCATCCTTCTTCTTCACGAAGAGTACGGGTGCCCCCCACCACTACTAGAAAACTGGCTTATAGTGACACTTTTATAGTGACACTTTCATAAAATTAGTGTCACACACCAAAATTTAACGTAAAAGTGTCACTAACTCATGACACTCTGGTATCAACGAACACAGTGACACAAGAGCCGATTTTTTTTAATTTACTCCACAATTTTCACTTCACCGTTGTCTCTCCACATTTGGGCTCCACCACACAATAATACACTTCTTCCTTTTTATTTTGTTGGTCTAAGCCCATACGTACATAACACCATCTAGCTAACCGGCCTTCTCCTTCATTGACTTAGACAATGAAGCGTAAAACCCTAGCCTGCGTATGAACTGATACACGAACACGGCCTCTGCGATTCTCTTCTCTGCGACCTGGTTCTCTGGCGTGGTTCTCTGCGTTTGTCTTCTCTTCTCGCTAGAAACACGAGATAACCTTTTGAGAGCATCGCAGGTGAAGGCGTGAAGCTTTTAAGTTCAACAAATGCCACTCGCGGCCCGGTCAGCGAACACAGTCCACAACTTCGAGCAGTTTGGTGATGAAATTCCTCAACTCACGGAAACTTTCAATCACTTCAGGTAATCCTTGCATTTGGCCTTGAACTACCCATCCTCCTTGTTCGCCGCATACCACTTCTACTTCCTCTTCTTTTTCTTAAGCTTAAATTCTTAGAACGGAGTATAATTTATTTATTTTTCTATTGTCCATCTATATTAGCTGTAGGTAAAGTGTTCAATGAAATGTTTGATAGAAAGTACATGCTCATTTTCTCAAAAACTGCACTTTAAGAATATAATAGTTATATCATTAATTCCAATAAGTTGAGTAGTAGATCATTATTCCATTCAAATGATAAACCAACCATATAGATACTATATAGTCCTCTGTAACTTTAACTTTGCAGATTTCCTACTTAGAGTTTTCTATCCTATTAGGATGGAAACACACAATTGTTTATATTGTTTAGTGTACTTGTTACTCTTTTTTTATGTTCTAATCTCTTCCTTTCACTAACTGTTATATTCTGTCATGAAAGTGCAAGGATATATTTCAAGAAGTCTATGAAGTTCAATGCTCAATAAAGTTTGTCAAGGTTTGGCGAGAATATTGCTACGCTATACCCTTGATTATCTGCAACTTGCTTTCTTTCCTATTCCATTTTAAGCAAAGAATTGTCCGGTGTGTATTTTTTCCTTTTTAAATACAAACCACACAATTTTAATTTGTTATTGACGAAATGTAAAACTGAGAAAATAAGGGATAGGAAGACTACTTTTCTCATGTGGTGTGCTAGTTGTTGGCCTATGCATTGTATGTATAACTATACAGATTGTTTCTATTAATTTCATATGTATGAACATCATCTTATAAACAATATGGTTGTGTATGCATTGAAGAGTGATTGTGGGTATGTATAGGCATGAAAGAATTACGATGGTGGAGAAGTTGAGAGTGATTTCCTAACTCAAGGTAATGCTGTAATTGATTTTTTGGTCCCCATTGCTTCTGATGATACTTGTACATTTTTGGTTCAACCTTTTGGATCGTAAGGTAAGATGTTTTACATCTATGCTGGTCCCTTTTTTAGTTTATATGTGATGATAGATTGCTCAACTTCTTATTTTCTTTATTTTCAAACAGGCTTGGGATCTCTGGGTCTGATGACATCTGTCTTGGTATGCTACTATGCTTCACTTTGATATTAAAAGTTATTGAACCCTTCTTGTACAAGAGATTCAAATATAGCTTTTATTGAATTTAGAAGAGATGTCTGCATCACAGTTTACTGGTAAAGTTTGTATTGGATTGTAACTTCTTTACTCATGCACTCGTGCTTTTCAAAGTTAATTGCTTTTAAATGAATCTGCTTATAGGTATGTACTAGGATTGTAATTTTAAGTAAATTATTTAAATTCCTACTCCTAGAAAGGAATAAAAGCCTCCTCTATTTAGCTTTCTAGATCAGTTTAATATCTCAAAGTTGGCATATTGACAATTAGGTGCAAGAACATCTTGATTCTGTAACTTCGTTGTAGTATTTAAGTTGTGATTAGGTGGCCCAGTATTATATCCGATAAAACTCTAATTTTGTACCACTGAATGGTATGATTGATTTTTCTTTTAATCTATATCATAGATCAATTATCAGTGTGTTTGCTTTCTTTATGCTAACTAAAAGTGGCTGATGGATATACATTGTTGTTTCACTCTGTATAACCTGTTTGGTATAGGTCTTTTCCAGGTATCATCACTTGAAAGAGGTATATAGACTCTTCACGCAAAAACGGCTTATTATTGTGTAATTTATAGTCTTGTTAAAAAGGTCATGTGTCTAAATTTTGTGATGTTTAAGGATTTTTCTTTCAACTAATCTTTTCTGAGCACATGATCTTGTAGTCTAGTAGAGAAAAAGACGAGCCTTGAATGAACAGGGAGCTAATCAAGGTGACAGAAAAGATTCAACTTTGGCACCACTTTAAGTTACCCAAAGAAAATCTGTGGAATTTACAGCTTTCTTTCAACATTCTCAAGAAGTTTGTAGGTAGCAGAAAGGCTTGTTTGTTGAGACCCTTTGACTTGGTCTCATTTAGGAATTAGAGGCCTTTCCTGAGAAGCAAAGGCACAACACAGTACTAGTAAGCCTTTTCTTTTTTTTTCTTTTTTCTTTTTACTGCGGTTGGAAAGTGTCTGATTGAAGAAAGAAAAGAATTTTTAGCATAAATTTTGGTTTCATCATATTCTTTAATTTTTTCTTTTTCCAGAAAAGAAGATTCCATCGAATGGGTGTATTGGAAATCCAGGAGAAGGTGTTTCTTTGTTTCACCCTGATATGTTATTTCCATGTTTTTCTGCTATATTTCTTTGTTTCTTTTTCCTTGTTAAAGTTTCATTTTTTTTCTGGGTGATGAATTAGGAGAGAGAAAGTTGATAAATTCAGAGTCGTGGCTTGCCTGTGCTAGTCCATTAGTTTCGCTGCCAGCTGTGGGAAGCCTTGTGGTGTACTTTCTGCAAGGCCACAGTGAACAAGTAATTTTGAATTTCTTCCATTTGATTGAACAAGATGAACTAAGAACTGCATATGAAGTTCTTCTCCTTTTATAAAAAGTGTTTTTTAACATTATATCTGATGGAGGAAATCTTGTATTGTTTGATATATGATAACAACTCTCAGGTAGCAGCATTAGTGAAAAAAGAGACTGATGGAATTCCAAACTATCCAAACCTGCCCTCCAAATTGATTTGCATGCTTCACAATGTCACCTTACATGTAAGCTTTCATAGCAACTCAAACCGTGGGTATTCCCTTGTTCTGGAAAATCACTTTGTATGACCATGTTTGTAATTTTCTCAATTCTTGAGAATTCCTGAAATTGAAGGCATCGCCTGCCTCCACTTTAATATGGGATTTGCTTAGTTTCCATGAATTGGGCGAATTCAGTTTATCTAAATATAGAGTTTAGGCATTGGTGTCGTGAATTTGGATAAAAATGCTGAAGTTGTTAAGATTGTTGCTGGTGCTGATAAAGTTTCCAGCTTTTTTTCAAATTGGAGATTTGATCATCTTCAAATTAAGAAAGAGTAATTAACTTTTCTGAAGCTTGTTTTAACCAAAGGTATCTCTACTTCTGATTTTTTTTCATTTGTATCTCTCTTATATAAACACTAAGAGATTTAAATATGTACAAACTAGTAAAAATGATGAACTTTGCCCCCCCCCCCCCCCTTGATGATGGACTGATGGAGTAAGCTCTTAAGGGGGTCTTTTAAAGTTCATCTAGCTTTAGAGGTTGCTTTTTAGCAACAATATTTTGGTGCTCTCACATAAACATCATTCATTATTGCTATCTAATGTAACTTGATTTTGTTTCTTTCAGATGTTGAAAAGGCACCAAGCCACCAACAAGTAGGAAGCACTACAATCTCATGTTAAAGATCAACTGGTTTAGTCATAGGTGAAGCTTATAGCAGTTAGAAGATCTTAAATTAGTTTGTTATAGATTTAGTTAAGTTTGTGTTTCAATGTGTATGACATTTGAATTGTAAATAATAATTGTTTTTATTTTCAATAAAGCGCCTTTTGATTTTTCATACATTTTCATTTTTAATTTTCAAGTAATAATCTTATATTTCGTGTGTATAAATAATTATATATAATCTTATAAATATACAAATATATAATCAACATTATGTGATACCAATGTGTCATAAATTTAATTGATACTAATGTGTCAAAATATAAACTGATATTGTTTCGTCATAATTTTTTATGATACTTTAGTGTCATAAATTAGTGACACTATATCAGTGACACTAAATTTAGTGTCACAATTCCCGACCTTCTTTGACACTTTTTTAGTGTCAGAAAAACTTTTTGTGACACTTATTTAGTGTCACTATAGACCATTTTTCTAGTAGTGCACGGTGAATGACTGGGTCTGATGAATCCGTTGTCCAATAATTCTTGTAGTTTGACCTTCAACTCTTGAAGTTGGCCGGTGCCATTCGATAAGGGGGAATCGAAATGAGTTTGGTTCCCGGCTCCACTTCAATTACAAATTCGATCTCTCTATCGGGTGGAAGCCCCGGTAGGTCCTTAGGAAAGACATCCGGGTACTTGCACACGACTCGTACATCTTTGATGTCGACTTCCTTCTTCGTATCATCCACCACATAGGCAAGGTATGCATGACACCCCTTCCTCATCATCTTCCGTGCTCTCATCACGGATATGATACAAACATTAGATTTTCCCCGGTCTCCTTCGAAACATAGTGTGTTTCCTTGATCATCCTCGAGCTCCAACACCTTGGTGTAGCAATCTACTCGAGCATGGTGCTTCTCAAGCCAATCCATTCCTAGGATTGCATCGAACTCCAACATGCTTAGAGGTACGAAATCACAAGTCAAGGGTTGACCCATCACTTCCACCTCGCATGATGGATAGTAATGATTTCTCTCCACATCGTCTCCTAACGGTGTGGAGACTAGCAATGTTTGCGTCATAGGTGTCAATGGCACGTCAAGGCCCTCGGTGAACGCCTCACTCACAAATGAGCGTTGTGCCCCGGTATCGATGAGGATCCTCGCACACCTACCATTGATCTTTAATGTTCCTACATTTATACACCATGTAAGATACATTTTCTAATGTTTTTACACATCATTAGGATGTTATTAGGTTCATACTAATGTTTGGAATCAAACGGGGGTCCAAACGTAGAAGAACGGGGCGAAAAAATCGAGTTTCGGGTGTTGGGGGTCCACGCACGGCCGTGCGTGCATCGGATTTATCCTGCTCACCACTGCCGGCCAGGCACGATGCCACGCACGGCGTGCCTGCGGCCGTGCCTGGCCGAATTTCTTCGGGGCGACACTGCCTTCCAGGCACGATGCTCCCCCAGGCCAGGCACGGCGTGCCTGTGCAGCACGCACGGCGTGCCTGCAAGCGTGCTTGGCCACCAGTGGCTGTTTTTAGCCCGTTTCGGTCTAAATTCACCTGGTTTGGTCCCGAGGTGGCCCGCACTCAGTCCCATTGACTTATATGATCAAAATAAGCCTTGAAATACATGGAAATAAGTGTATTACCTGCAACGGAGTCCGGGTTTGCTCGCGCATCCGCCTCGGTCATCGCGTAGACCCTTGTTTGGGCCCTGCCTTGATTTACGGACGCGGCATGGCTTGTTGAAGCGCCACCTCTTCCCGTGTCGCCGTTTGACGGTCCCGCACGGTTCCTCCCCGTCGTAGTCCCTCCTCCGGTTCCCGGAGCTCCTCCTCCCCCTAGTTGTGGGCAATTGGCCTTCATGTGACCCGTGTTCCCACATTAATAACACCTCGGGGGTGCGTTGCATTTCCCAGAGTGATTCTTCGAACAATTAGCACACCTAGGGGGTCCCGTCTTTTGGGAGGAGGATGCATGCCACCGAGCATCCCTGTTCTTCTTTGCCGGTGGTGCCGGTGTTTTGAACGAACCACCACCTCCGCCGTGTTTATCCTTTCGTGCTTGCTCGGGCGGGCCCGAATTATGCCATTTCCTCTTTTTCGCCTCTTCGGCGTCTCTTTCTTTCCTCTCATTCCATTGGGCCTCCCCAAGAAGACCCTGTTCCACCACCTCGCTAAATGACATGTGGCGAGAGTACGTAGCTCGGTCACGGATGTCCAAGAGTAATGCATCCCAGAAGTGCTCCGTCATGCGGTTCTCATCAACCGCGTACTCTGGCAAGAACCTCGCCAAGGTTCTAAACTCTTGTTCCAGCTGCTTAACCGTGCCACCATCTTTCTGTTTGAGGTTAGTGTACTCTCTCCGTTTCACATTCACCTCGTACTCGGAGTAGTATTGAGCATAGAACTCTAGCTCAAAGTCCGCCCATGTTATTTCCCCATGGTACTTCCCTTCCACGCTCTCCCACCACGTAGAGGCTATCCCTTCAAGTAGCCGTGAAGCGACAGTCAGCTTCACGTCCGGTGTGATTTGCATGTCTCTTGATGCATCCTTCACCTTCTTAATCCAATCGGCGGCAACGGTAATGTCACCGGTGCCGTCAAAGGACCTACACCCCAAGGCCCTAGCCTCCTTGAGGTACTTGGAGATTCTCACAACAAAACCTCCTTCACGCCCACCTTGTGACGCCGCTGGGGTGGCCACGGAAGCTCCCCGGCTCCCTTGACCCGAACCACCACGAGAGCCACGCCTCGTTTGGCGCCTAAGGTCTCTCCTCAGTTTTTCTTTTTGATACCACTCAAGCAATTCGCCCATTTGGGCGAACTTGGCATCACTCTCTTCATCATCATCATCATCGGTGTATGTGTCACCCCCATCATACGAGGTCTCTTCATGCTCCGTCTCTGGAACGTAGGTTGAGTCATAGTCTTCGGTGTTGGTTTCATACACCGAGCTCACATGGCCATCACTCACAGTTTGAGCTTGATGACCTCCACGGCTTCCACGGCCTCCACGGCCTCCTCTCGAACCCCGAGATGCAGCCCGGCTTCCCCTTTGGGATGCTACCGGCGCCTGCCCCCTCGGATTGTTCCTGGTCCCCATTCGCCTGCCCTCCATTTCTGAAAGAAATATGGATGAGTCATTAGACTCCTATAAATGTCAATTGACGGAAGAACGTTACAGACACGTATTGGCCCAAGTCACTACCATACCAATTGTTAAGGGTACCGTCTTAACAATTAGAGGTCTTGCAACTTAAGCACCAATAGTCCTATAAACGTCAAAATACAATGCTCATGGTTTTCGGTAAAAACTCGTTTGCAAAAATCTTTTGTGAGAGGTTGATTATATAGTTTAGAACTGAGATGGCTCTGATACCACTTAATTGTCACGCCCCAGACCGCAATCCAAGCGCGTGTACAACCGCCGTATAATCAAGTGACGTCACCCACGAGTCAACCTCACTTAATTACACAAGGCGTCCTAGAAAACAATCCATCCATACTCAGTAGTAAACATACATAACAACATCACATTTAAACCAATGAATAGCGGAAATATTCAACGGTAAGTCATGAGCCACAACCGGCCAACAACACGGGCATGCAAGCCCCAAAAATAGTTTATAGTAAAACAAATATCTATGAGCAAGTGTTCAGTAGTTTGAAAGAAAATAAGGAAGCACGAACCACGTCTTCCCGATGTGATACCACCCGTGAGAAGGTGCAAGTAGCAAGCCCTAGCTTCAACCTGAAAATGGTGGGCCCCCCCGAAGGGGTCAGTACAAGTACCGAGCGAGTAGCAGGCTAAATATAGAATAACTATAAGACCCAAACATAGGGTGATATTTAAATAAATAGTCTTTCCCTTAAGTTATGAAATACTTATTAGTATATATATATACTTGGAAAATATCCGATCCGTAGATCACCATTTTATTTTGGAAAAATAGTAATAGTCAATATTCTTGACTAAAAACCCCAACCCACCCATATACCTATGAGTGTATAGGACTCCTCCTTGTCCCTATTTGTATATCATGATCTATGAGTTTTAGGATCATAATCCTTGGATACTCCACCGGTTTGTGAGTGTTAAGGACTCATAAGTCCTAGGGTCCTCCACCAAGTTTTAGTGTTAAGTACTTTTAAGTACTAGGGTCCTCCACCAAGTTTGAGTGTTAAGGACTTTAAGTCCTAGGGTCCTCCACCAAGTTTTGAGTGTTAAGTACTTTTAAGTACTAGGGTCCTCCACCAAGTTTGAGTGTTAAGGACTTTAAGTCCTAGGGTCCTCCACAAAGTTTTGAGTGTTAAGTACTTTTAAGTACTAGGGTCCTCCACCAAGTTTGAGTGTTAAGGACTTTAAGTCCTAGGGTCCTCCACCAAGTTTTGAGTGTTAAGTACTTTTAAGTACTAGGGTCCTCCACCAAGTTTGAGTGTTAAGTACTTTTTAAGTACTAGGGTCCTCCACCAAGTTTTGAGTCTTAAGTACTTTTTAAGTACTAGGGTCCTCCACCAAGTTTTCCTATGATCAACCTCCTATCAACCTAGATAGAATCTATATCATACTTAGTTACTCATAACTAATCCAATACATAAATCATATGTATCACAATCCATGCAAAACCATGCATTTATATAGATTTATAATTAATTAATACCAACCGGTATTAATTAAATCCTTTGTTCTTCGGTCCACGTTTCGTTGACCGCCATTTCATGCCTTGTGTGTATCAACTTAATCATCATATAATTAAGTTAATAATATTCATTTGTGCTTCTAATACACTTCAAGCAAATATGCATTTCATATAATTCTTCATATCATATTCCATGCGTCAACAATTAATTTCTTTCATGCAAACTTAACCCTATTGGCTAATCACATGTTTAAATATCTTTTAAACATCATTATGAACTCATATAACATTTATTTAGGTAATCTCATAATTAACCCAAAAGTTATAAGATATTAAGCCGTCCACTCACCTTGAACTAGCGTTATGAAGTTCTACCCTTCTTGGTTGAACTCCGGTGAAACTCCGACGACTTTTGGTCAACTCCGGCGACAACTCCGGCGTCTTTTCCAACTTTGTGAAATCACTTGAAATACCCTTTACAAGTGCCTAACAAGGTTTTATAATCATAAAACCCATATTAATACAATTAACCTCTAAAAGGTCATTTTCCGGTGAACCGGTCGTTTTGGCTTCTAAGTCCGTTCTTGGACTTAGAACCATCTTCCAACCCATTAATCCATACTTATAACATGTAGAACCCTCTTAAGGATTCTTCACATGATATGTATCTCATGTGGTAGAAGAAAAAAATAAGGAACAAGTTATAATAAGGTCATTACCTTAATTATTTCACACTTTTAGCACTTTAGCTCTTTTATGGGTGATTCTTCCTTGATGAGCTTTCTTCAACAATGGAGGAAAGAAGAATGGAGAGTCTCCTCTCTCTTGTTGCTGTAGCTTGGCCGAAAATGAGGAGGAGAGAGGGATGAGGATGGACTTTGTCTCATTAATCCAATGAGTGCAAAAATGAGGGTCCACCTAAGGTACTTTGATGCCTTTCCATTCAATCCCCAACACCTCCCACCTTCCTACACTCATTCCAGAGGCCCAACCACCCAACCCTTGTCTTGAGTGTCTAATTTCGTGGGTTGGCCCCCACCTATGTGGGAGGTCACCCCTTTTTGCCCAGAAGTGTACAATCGGCCCCGAAAGTTGCATTTTTCGGACTGTTTTAAATATATTTTATTTTATCGGGTCAAATAAAATATATTATGTTCTCTTACTCATTATGACATGTATAATGGATATACATTACCCAACTTTAATTTATAAGCCTCCGAAATTCAGTTCGGGCTGTTATCAGTTAAATCACCAGTACCGGTAATTTGGGCTTCTTTTGACTAATCGGTCAACTCTGGGCCTTTACATGGTCCAAATGAAATATCCACCACTATATATTTATTATCTAGACCAAGATGAATAAAATATATGGTTTCGGAGATGTCGGGCGGCCCCCGCTCCCGGTGTGGGTCCCACGTGCAATTTACTATTCACGCGAACGAAATAATAAAAATTTACAACTTCGTAAATTCATTAATCCTTTAATAAGATTCAATACGTTATTTACATAAGAGTAAATATATTTGGGGACAGTGTTACAAAAAATATTTAGATATATGTAGTAGCTGATTAAATTTCCAATTTCAATATACAAATATTCATTTATATATCCATATAATCCATACATGAGTTGGAAATGCCAATTTTGCATAATAGTCCACTAATAGCTCATTTTTAACTCTATTTTAACAATATAGTCCCAAATCATAATCAAGTTTGTTCCTTAGAAATTATATCCAAATTTTATCAATATTTAGGCTTCATAATTCATGAAAACATGATTTAGACATTCAGGTAATCTCATGCTTAACCTGCAAGTTATAAGTAATTAGATGTCGATTCCTCACCTTAATTGAGCTCCAAATTGCCCTCTATCAATCCAATGTACAAAACTCCGGCTAAGGGAAGTTTAGAACTGGTTCCTTTCTTAACAATGGGTGCTAGGAAGCCTCCCCAAAGAGCTAGCTTGTCCCTTAACCAATGGCATGAAAACATACAACACCTAAAAGGGTGTTTCCCAGCTAGTTCGCCTCCTAACCTTTAAAGGTTTGTTCTATGTTAGTATCTAACATTTTGAACGTTTAAATCACAATATAAGGCCTTATTCTACACATATAGTCCTGTAAAACATTAAACTTAGTCGTCCATAGTGTTTATAAACAATTAAGGCAATAACTCGAAACCAAACACAAATTGTTTTAGACCTTTCCCCAATATTGCCCAAGTTTTACTTCTTGTCATTGTATAATTTCTCCGTATCAGAGCTTTGCTTTGTGGGGAGACAGTCTTCCCCCTCAATGGAGGATCCAATTTCCCAGCTTCAGAGGAAGGAGATAATGCTCCTTTTGCAGGCTAAGGATAACCACTTCCTTCCTATGGCACTCAACCATCGGCGAATGGATATGTCGATAGTGGATTTGATGCTAAGTCCCGTAAAAGGGTATTTTAGTGATTTAAAAAATATGTGGACGTGTTTAGTAAAATGGTGGATGTATATAGAATTACCCTTCCTTAATTTATATTGGGATCCTATAACTTAATGACGTGCACTTTGTCGTGAGGTGCACTCAAAGTAATAATACAATACAACACAAATACGTAGTATAGTGAAGTAAGGTTCGTATCCACAGGGAAAGGAATTCTTTTCTTCTTACAAGAATAAATAAGTAACAATAAGGGGGGTTTATATTTGGTTGAAGAACTTTAAATTATATTTAAACACGAAGATGAACGAGTTGTGTGATTTAATTAATGAGAAGAAGACTTGGCTTTGCTTTTATCCACTTAATGAAATGTTCGTCGATCCCGGTTATATCTTTAACTATCTTCCTCTCGAATACTCAATCGAGGAGTATATCCCGTTCATCGAGGGTAGTTATTAATAACGAGACGCGTTCATTAATAAAACTTACTACCGAGTAAATATAGAACACGCGCCGTATATTTACTCGATAGTAGCAATAAAATCAAGATGAAAACGATTGAGATTGATAACCTTAACACAAGCGGTTTATTGGTTTAATCAATATAATTAATTCCCCTTGGTTTATTAACCATGAGACGCATGCATTAACAACCCAAGTTTACTACCGTGAAAGGACCGAGTTAATAACAAGCGTATTAATCGACCGATTCTAGTATTAATTAATATATGAACAAAACTAGTTGATCCTTTAAGTATTGCTCAAAATATTAATATGTAATAGGAATAAGAATTAATTAATATTCAAGGAAGAAGATTAAAGAAAATAACTCACAACTTACAATTCATTAAGCTTCAAAGTAGCAAAACCAAGATGGAAGAGTTTAGCTCCTCATTTGGAGACTAAACATGATAAAAATATAAAGAAAGAACTTGTCTAAACTGAGCTTAGAAGTATATGTGAATTGGTGATCTTCTTGTGGAGGAAATGGGGTGTATTTATAGGCTTTTTAGGCCTGCAGGGTCGTGTACCCGATCGGGTTTTCAGCTCAACCGATCGGGTAAGGGTTAGTTTCCTCGAAACTGAAAATCTGGGGTCATACCCGATTGGGTATGTCGGCTACCCGATCGGGTATGGATACGCGATCGAGTTAAAAATCTTCCTGCATGTTGCCTTGTTCCCGGGTTGATTTGATTTGACTTTTTAGCAACTTACCCGATCGAGTATAGGGTATACTCGACCGGGTACAACATCAAAAATCAGGATCTTCATTTTGTTTTGGAATTTTTGCACCTTCCTTCCACTTGTGATGTTCACCAATGGTCCCTAGAGTGGTCTTGGACCTGTTTGAGCTCAGAACAAATCTGTTGGTCCCGTTTAATATGGTAATCAGTCTAGAGGGGGGGGGGGGGGGTGAATAGACTGATTAGTTTTTCAAATTTTCTCTAAGTCAAAAATGACTTATCAGAGAAGGTCTGATTCTGGTGACAGAGAAAGGCTGGTTCTGATATCAGAGCTGGCCTTGGCAGCGGATTCTGATCTGTCCGGGTAGCCTCAGAAATATTAAGGCGAATGCCTTTCTGATAACTCTGAGAGCAAGATCTGCTGAACACAGATTCCAAGTCTTAGAGCTAATCAGTTAATATCCTAGGTGCAGAAATATAAATTGCAGTAAAGTAAATGACACCGGATATTTTATAGTGGTTCAAGGAACAACGCGTTCCTCTAGTCCACTGTTCCACTAGCTTTGAAGTAGATCGGTTACAAAGCTTAGTCCCTAGCACTTAAGAAGTTCTCCACGCCTTCTTCAAGCCTAGTTGTCACCCGGGATGCAGTCCTGCTTCCTAATGACTGGTCCTTTCACTCAGCTTCCCGGAAGTATCACCACTTCACTGCTGCAGTTACTTGGACGTCCTTCTTTGTAGAAGATGTTTTGAAAACAGAGTTTTCTCCAACTTGCTTCGTTACAAAAGATATGTAGGTGAAGATCTTGAAGTATTGAAGAACAGGATGAACTTTGCTCGTTGTTGGGGATGAAAGATTTGGAATTTGAATCTTCCCAACGTAGGACTTTTCTTGTAGAGTGTTATGAAGGTTGAATCTCAAGAGTAATGAATGGAGCAAAAGTTTTTAGCAAAGCTGTCTTCCTTGTTCTTCTTCGTGTAGCTTATATACTGAGGTTGTCTGCCCGTTGGAGGAGGAGACAACTGCATTAAATGCGCGTACTGTTGACTTGACCGCCGTTTGGAAGGTTTCTATTTTTATAATATATCTTCCCGGATTCCTTGGTCAATCATTTGCAATCAATCCTTCAGCGTATCAGGCTCATTTAATGCGCATTAAATGCTTTCCTTTTATGCACAGTCTTCTAGCCGTTGGATGTTTTTACCCGTTGGATTCATAGCTGTTTGGATGTTGCTTGAAATCTTCTGAGTGTTAGTCGGGCTCTGATCAGGCTCTTCTGATGGCTTTCTGAGTTCTGATGGATTTCTGATGAGCTGTGTTCTGATGGCTTTCTGATCTCTGACTGAACTCTAACTCTGACTCTGATAGGTCCGCTGATGAGTACCTCTGATCTGTAACTCTCATCGGCTATCAGATGTCCAAATTTATCAGCAACTCTCATGGAGCAATTCTGATGCACTTCTGATCTGATCCAAAGCAGAGCAACTCTGATCGTCGACTACACTAATACTTACAATTGAAAATTCTAATACATAAAATCTAATTGGGGGCACTCTAACTTTCTAATCCTATAGCATCATCAAAAACTAATTACATTTATTCCTTACAAAATCTAATCTACACAATTTACAAACATTTTACAAACTAAACTATTACACCAAAAGTGTGTAATTTCTAGAATAATAATCACTCAAAACTAATCAAAAGCACAAATATAAACATGGAAATAACATGAATGTCAACTCCCCCACACTTAGTTTCTTTACTCGACCTCGAGTAAAACCAAATGTTTACACAATGTTCAATCAAAGATCATAAGTTTGAAGAATAGTAAGAAAGAGCACAAGACCACCAAGGTTGTAAATTAGTTCATAAAATAACAATTCTCTTGGGTTTGTTAGTCCTCTATGCCCTTTATTTCTTCTTCTTTTCCTCTTCTCTTCTCTTCCTCTTCTCTTTCTCTTCTCCTCCTCTTCTCCAAGAGGTGGTGTCCTGCAAAACACAAATTTCTCTCTTATCTCTCATTTTGCCTAGGAGCCTTTTTCAGGTTTTCATCCTAGCATCTCTTTTTCTTTTCCTTCTCTTTTCACTCACTCATTTTTTTTGTAAGCCCTTGTTGCTTAGATTGCCCTTTTGGGTTTTCAACCTAACTAGCATTTTATTTCTTTTTTTTTTGTGTATAACTAAAGCACAAAAATTAATGCTTAGTACAAGGTAAAAAAACTCAAAGGGGTGTACATACCAAAAGATGATCTTCCTCCCCCACACTTGAAGTATGGCACTATCCCTAGTGCCCGCCTTCTCCTCCGTAGTAGCCTCCTCCAAAGCCTCTCCCGTGCATGTCATCACCGTCCCCCTCGCCCATGGTAGTGTCCCCGCCATCATAGCCACCACCGCCGGAACTAGAGCCACCGAAATTTCCCCAATCGGAGGGGTTATACCATGAGGGTGCCGGTGGAGGTGAGGCCATTGATGCAAACCCCCCAAGTTGGGACATGTACGAATATGTCGGTCCATACATCCTCCGGTAGTCTTCTTCATACCTTTGCATGTCGGCCGCCCTTTGTTCCTCCATCCTTTTTTTTGATAACATGTAAGTATATTAGAAAAAAACCGTCAATAGTTCGTCTGTACAGCAGAAAATATATGAGCAAAAATGTAGGCTAACCAAAGATTGGATAACCCATCACCTGCCAAAATAAGGGTGCCATGACAGCCCCCTCCTATACTACCTCACGGCCTATCACAAACAAAGATAGGTGATGTGCGAAAAGTTATCAAAGTACTACCAAATCATAAGGATAGATGCAATACAGAATTTTATAGACAACATATTGTATCCTGGCAAAAACTTCCTCCTCCTTTGGCAAAAAATCATCAAATCGAGCTGTATTCCTGACTCTCCAAAGCGAGTATATGGTGCACGAGAAAGCAATCCTGGCAGCCTTGGCTCGTACACTGGCTCCACTCCTTTCCTTCTTGATCCATTTGACCGCACTAGCTAGGGTCCCCATCATTCGTGGAATGCCAATCCATGCTTTCATCATAGCCCAAACTTTTCCTGAAAAAGAGCATTCAAAGTAGAGGTGTGGAACCGTTTCCGGTCCACCCTTGCACAATACACAAGTATTATCCACATCTAATCTATGAAGATTATCACACGTGGCTAATCTGTTACGGAATGCCAACCAAGTAACAAAGGAAAACCTGGGAGGGATGTAGTCTTTCCAAATAAACGGCATCCACACCCGGGTGGCAGCCCTAGGCCTAAGCAAATCATAAACCTTGGAGGATACAAGCTTACCATTCATTTGAAAAGCATTTAAGCCAAGTATAGCACTCGGGATATCCTGAAATTTGGAGAGTATTTCATCTCGGATTTGTGCAATCTTTTTAAACAATTGTGAATCTCTTTCATGTGGGATAAACTCCCACACACACCTACCCTTGAGATAAACCCCATGGACCCACTTGACCCAAAGTGTGTCCTTTTTAGTATGTATATCCCAAAAAGTTTTTGAAAGTAAAGCTTTATTCCAAACTTTCGTGTCATGTATGCCAAGTCCGCCCTCTTCTTTAGGGAGGCAAATATCAGCCCAGGCAACCCTAGCGAATTTGCTTCCCCAAAGAAAAATGCAACAGATGGATGTAATCCTATCAAGAATAACATTAGGGATGGGAAACATGTGTAACCAAAAAGAGTGCACTCCCTGTATAACGGACTTTATCAGCTCAACTCTGCCTGCATAAGATAAAGACTTAGTACTCCAAGCATTAATGAAAGTAGTTATGGACTCCAAAAGTGGTGCATACTGGGCCACAGATAACTTTAAGGGTGCCAGGGGGACCCCAAGATATTTGACCGGGAATGTACCAATTTTGAAATCCACCGGTTCTAGTATAGTGTCAAGCTCATAATATGCATTACCACCAATGAAGATATTTGATTTATCATAGTTGACCCTAAGGCCAGATATGTTACCAAAATCTTCCAGGGCCTGTGTGAGAATCTGTATAGATGTGGTATCCCCTCTAGAAAAAAGCATCAAATCATCAGCATCTGCCACATGTGATATGTTAAGGGATCCACACAGGGGGTGATGTTTAAACATAGGATTTTTGGTCCTAATGTTCAACAATCTAGAAAAATACTCCAAGCAAAGGACAAATAAGAGGGGGGACATAGGATCCCCTTGCCGAAGCCCTCTCTTACCCTCAAAATGGCCGTGAGGCACCCCATTAATACATATGGAATAGGAAGGTGTGGTGACACACTCCATAATCCAGTGTATAAATCTGCCCGGGAAGCCCAAATGGGTTAACATGGCAGCCAGAAAATCCCAAGATATAGTATCGTAGGCTTTCCGGAGGTCAACCTTTATCATACATCTAGGAGATGCACGTTTCCTAGAGTATCCCTTAATCAATTCTTGTGCAACGAAGACATTATCAATCATAAGTCTTCCATCAACAAACGCCCCTTGGGCGTGGTCAATGAGGTCCGGTAGACATGGGGTCATCCTCTTAGAAATAATTTTGGTAATGACTTTGTAGACCACATTAGTACAAGCAATTGGTCTAAAGTCCGCCGGTGTGGGAGAGTGATTGGTCTTAGGTATTAAAGCAATAACCGTATGGTTAGTTTGCTTTAATAACCTACCAGAGCCAAAGAAGCCTCTCACGGCTCTAGTAAAGTCAAAACCAACGATGTTCCAATTTTTTTTTAAAAAACGCGGACGTGTAACCATCCGGCCCCGGTGATTTGTTATCACCAATATCAAACAAGGCCTCCTTGATTTCCAAATCGGTGATAGGGGCAACCAAGCCAAGAGTGGCATTGGCGGGTAAACACCTACCCGAGGCCACCACAGAGGGGTCCAACCCGGAAGTGGGGTAGTAGGCACCAAACAAATTAGTATAAAAATTCACTAATTCCGTAGCAACTTGGTCAATAGAAGTGGTAGAAGTCCCATTTTGGAGTTTTAAAGCCGTAATGGAATTTCTAGCCATATTCTTTTTCACAATAGCATGGAAATATTTAGTACATTTATCACTTTGAACAAGATGATTTGCCTTAGCCTTTTGCCTAAAAAAATCTTCTTCGGCTACTTTAAGGTTAAGAAGTTTTTTCTTGGTCAAAGAGAGTTCTTCTTTTATAGTTTCATCCAACGGAGAGAGTATAGAGAGCCCGAGGAGCCTTTTATACTCTTTCTTGGAATCCTTAACTCTTTCGGAAATGTGGCCAAAATGGAATTTATTTAGCTCCCTAAGTGGTCTTTTGAGGTCCTTCAATTTCTTGGCAAGAATAAATTGAGAGCTACCATAGACCTCTCTAACCCAATGGGTCGAGAGGATGGAATTGAATTTTTCATGATTCTGCCACATGTTAAAAAATTTAAAAGGCCGAGAGGCAGCCCCATTACCTTTCCCAATGGAAACCATGGAGGCTACATGATCGGATTCAAGCTCGAAATCATGAAAATGTGTTTTGCACTCAATATCCAAAGTGGACCAAAATGAGTTAATGAGAACTCGATCTAGCTTAGCCCAAAGTGAACCCCTATTCCAAGTAAGGAATTGGCCCGTGGATGGACAATCAACAAGATTAGTTTGCAATTTAAAGTCATTAAGGTGTTGCATACCATAAGCCGAGGGGGGGAAGGGCCCACCCTCTCATTTGTGCTCCCAACACAATTAAAGTCTCCCATAACTAGCCACGGGCTAGTAATGTTAGGCTCCAAGTGTGCTAGGTGATCCCAAAGTGTTTGTCTTTCAAACACCGTGTAGAGAGCGTACACAAAAGTAACAAAAAACTCAATTTGAGTAGTTTTACAAGTGGCGTGACAATGAATATGTTGTTTGTCAATTTCAAGCACATTAACTTGAACAAAATGGGGGTCCCAAAGTATGCCAATACGGCCACCATCAATTTTGTCAAAATTAGTTATAGATAGCCAAGGTGGTAATCTATTTGAACTAAAATTAACAAAATTAGTAGTAGTCATTTTGGTTTCAAGAAGGCAACACAAATGAATATTATTAGTGCGAATAAACTTAAGGATAGAGTTTTGTTTGGAGACCTTATTGAGGCCCCTTATATTCCATGTGGACACAATCATCAAAACTTGTTGTTGTTCCTCCTCCTCCCCCCTCTCGGTCTAGTCTCACTTTTTTTCATCAAATGGCTCGGCTTTGCTCTTTCTTTATACCTAGTAAGATATAATAAAGTATAGGGATATTCAATGAACCAAGAATTAAATTCATACCCGTACTCCGTGGCAAAGACCCCCGGGATAGCCTCCAAGCATGTAGTCGTGAATGTGAGTCCCTCGGTAAGCTCATCTTGGGTGACTCTCAAGTAGTTATCAAGCCTCACCATTTGATCTTTAACTTCACCGGAATGTAGTAGGTGAATCAAAGGTAGGTTATCTTTGCCAAGTTCAAGCTTAACAATGACATCATCACGGTATGCCTCCCTAATATCATTCACCACACGTACTTTGTCAAAGTCTTTCATGCTTGGTCGTTTCACAAGTGATGTTTTTCCCCTCGGGCAGCCCTCTTCATAATACCGGCACAAAAAGTGTCTAAAAACAGCCCTCATAAAGGAGGAATCAAAGGTATATTCTTTATCTCTTGTTATTATTCCGGGAAGATCTTCAAGGCATTGCTTGGTGAAAAGCATTCCGGGTTGGTCTTCCTTTACCACCTTGAGATGATGGTCCAATTTGATAATAGTAGCATCCTTATCTACATGTTTCATGTGTGTAACATTGATGCTAGGCATGAGCACCTCATCAGTTCCCATTTGAACTATCACCTCATCTTGGTATGTATCATGAAATTTTTGCACTTTTCGGATAAGTACATCTTCACCATCCTTGAAATCGGATGTGCCACCCTCACCTCATCTTGGTATGTATCAAAAATTTTTGCACATTTTTGCAATTTTTGCATTTTTCCTCTTCCCCCATTTAAACAACCGAAATCTCTTGAAGAAGGGATGATCTCTTTTAGTGACAAAAAGATCACTATCTTCTTCAATTTCCACCTTTTCATTCACTGTTTTGGCAGCCCCCTCGGCATCCTTATCTTCCTTTTCAGTCACTGTTTTGGCAGCCCCCTCGGCATCCTGATCATCCCTTTCAGTCACTGTTTTGGCAGCCCGCTCGGGCTCCCCATCTTGCACCATAATGCCTTTGCCCTTCCTTAAAGTTTCTTCCTTTTCTTTCCTTTCGATCTCGGCAATAATAGGACATGTAAAGGCATGATGCCCAAACTCTTTGCAATTAAAGCAATAATTTGGGAAGGTCTCATACCTCACGTATTGTGTGTGTAGTTTGCCATTAGGTAACTTAATCTTGAATTCAAGTGGAGGTGGTTTAGAGGCATCAACTTCAATTAAGACCCTTGCAAAGTTGGATCTAGCTTTCTCAAGTGTAACTTTATCCGTGGTTAGAGGTATGCCCACCTTAGATGCCACCTCACTAATAATGTCCTCCTCCCAAATTCTCATGGGAAGATGTGGGAATTGTACCCAAATAGGCACCTTGAGGAATTCTTCATCACTCAAAGAGAAGTCATCCGAGAGCAATTTCAAGGGAAACGTCTTGACAAACATAGTATATGGCCCTTCCATAAGCACTTTCGCTCTATCTTTCTCGTTTTGGAACTTGAAGATGACCCATCCTTTATCATGACTTCTAAACCGTGTTGGGACAGCCCATTTTTGTACAAGGGTTTGTAAATTCTTGTAACCGGGGTACCCATTATCAAAGTAACCAACTAGGCAATGACCCCAAATGGCAATCATGGATGGGAGCACTCGGGTAGATAAGTCGATAATGTCTCCTTTAGGCTCAATATATCTTAGTTTCATACCCTTATCGGGTTCCCTATTATCTTTGAAAAGAGAAGCAAATGAGGGTTTAGAATTCCCCCATTTGTTTCCTCCCAAAGCCAGAGTCTTATTAGCAGTAGGCATTGGTGTGGACTGACTGGAATCTGCGGCCTGAGAAGCAAGTGCAGCCGCGGACTGACTGGATGCCGCGTTCTGAATGGCTAGTGCCGTGGACTGACTGGAAGCTGTGGATGCCTCGGTCTGGATGAGTGGTGTCGCGATATGGGTGGCAGTGTGTACAAGAGCCACACTTGTGTCATCTTTACTTGATTTCACACTTTGTTGGACAAGTGATTTATTAGCCTGAGATGCTTCGAATTCCAAGAGTTCTTGAACCGCAGGGTCAAGAACGTATCCTTCTGCCGTCACAGGTTGCTCCACAGGCTTATCCCCCAACAATGGTATAATCGGGTCACTGTTAGTTTCCAATCCAGCAGTTTGGGTTAAAGCGGTAACCTCCTCAGTTGAGTCCTTGCCATCCTGAGCAACCTGCAAGCTTACATCATCCGACAGGATGTCTTCTTCTAAGATGTCTGCTTCTAGGGAATTCTCCATGATGGGTTCCAGGGCAATAGAAGACCCAACATCCTTAACCTGGTTAAGCATGGCATCCTTATTAGTTAGTGAGGAATCTACATATTCAATTGCCTCATCAATCTCCTTGTTTTGTTTAGCCCTAAGCCGGGAGGATGACTTGGTAGGTGCAGGCATGTCCTTCTTTTTTTTCGTGGTCATGGTAAGGGGGGGTCGTAGAAGCCCCAGCTAAGTTACCATCTGCTTTCTTCCTCGTTTGAAGCTTGGACGTACAGAAATGGATGTAACCGTTGGAGAGTTGACCAAAATTCAACCTCTCTTGATGCTTGAAAAAAGAAGATATGCTTGATCCTCACACCCAGGGGAAGCTACGAACACCACCCAATCAATGATTGATCGAGAGAAACTGGAGTTATCAGCGTTGACCTTCCCGTATGAACAGTGTTGGCACAGAGTTGCTTAGTAAAAAACCGATCGAAATCTCAAAACCCAAGCTCAAAAGTTGGAGAATTTACACCCAAAACGAGTTTAAGGAGTAGAGCAGCCAATTTCCAAGCTCAGAGTGAAGATTAATGGAAGATTGGAGGTAAGCGTAGAAGAGCCTCTACGTGAGGGAGAGGAATAACTAAGAATTTTCCTCCATCCTTTGAAAAGCCAACCGTTGCTCCTCCCGGTAAGCATCAAATTGCCGGTCTCTTGCTTGTTGCTCGTTCCGGTAATGGCCTATTTCTCCTTGAAGTTGGGTGAATTGCTCTCCCATTTTGGTGTAATCAAGGCTCATTGTTTGGAACCCGGCTAGGAGGGATTGTTGACCCGTCAAGAGTTGTTGGAAGAAGTCTTGTGGTGGTGGATTTTGGGGAGGGTCGGGGGTGTCATGATGGGGATGTTCATATTCCTCTTGGTTCTCGGGTTGCTCCGGTTGGGGATTGGGTTGTTCGGCTTGGTCGGCGTGGGCTTGGAGATGGGGTGGAATGTTGTTGGGGAGGAGGTAATGTGGGATGTGGGCGGGTTCCATATTATACCTAAGTCTAGGTAACTCATCGCAAGGGAGGGGGAAGTATTTGACTGGTTCGGGGTACTTCATATGCCATCTATATCGTTGGTTTCCGTTGTGGTCTTTGTTACCCAAAGAGATTAATTGTGCATTGGACAACCATCCAAGATGCATCAATGAATCTCTAGAGATTGTGGCATTATCCACATACCCAAACTTGGAAGCCAAATGCATGATAACACCCCCTACAACAATGTTCCCCCCTTTGGTGATAGCCTTTTGTAGATGATCCCAAATCAAGTTGCAAATGTTGAACTCAACGGGGGTGTGGAAAAGAGCAAGAGTGAGAATGGCTACATCCCCTATCCGAGTGTGATGGTTGTTGGGGCGGCCAAGTAGAGAGTTGCACAAGAATTTGAGGAAAATCCGGAGAAGGGGATGTTGCACGTGACTTATGTAAAGTTGGGACGTGCTAAAATTCCGTTCTCCGGTCATTTTGCCCCAAAGATTATATGCATCCATAGTGTTATCCGGAATTTCCCTTTCATGTGGGAATCGGAGCCCAAAGTGTTCGGCAAAATCACGTCTCGTTATAGTGTAGTCGGTGTTCATCAACCGAAACGAGAGTGTATCATCATAGAAATGATTTTCATCCAACACAAACTTGGCCGAACTCAAAAACTCATAGATGACTCTTTCATTACAATTATATTGCAAGTTAAAAATCAAGCCCATATGCAATTCATCAAATAGCTCTCTCATACCATCTAACAAACCAAGAGAAGTAAGAGCGTCATGGCATAAGAAACGAGACGGGATAACTTGCCTTTTGAGAACGGCCACAAATCGCTTCCGATGATCCCCCGGGCCAAAGTGAACATCCTCGTAGCCTCGAATAGGTCCCCTTGAGTTAGAGCCCTCTGGTTGGTTCCTTTTTGGTGCCATTTTTGAGCAAATAGGGAAGTTGAGTTCGGGTTTGGGGTTTTGGGGGTAGGTTTTCGGATTTTTGGAAATGGGGAGAGGGAGAGGGATTAATTGGTATGAGGTTGGAGAGGAGGGTGTAGGGGTTGTTTTGGTGGTGGTTTGGGTGGATTTGGTTGAGATATGAGAGAGTAATCGAAGCTTGAAGGTGTAAAAATGGAGGTTTTTGGGAGAATGGTTCGAGCTTTTGGGATTTGGGGAAGAAGAATGGTTGATTTTGGCTTCTGATTCGGACTTAAAACTCGTATACCCGATCGGGTACCCCGATTACTCGATCGGGTATACCTCGGTTTGTTCTTGTTTCGGGATCGGGCTCGATCGAGTATACCCCGTACTCGATCGAGTTTTGTCCGCCGTAGGATTTTCTTGAAATATACTCGATCGAGTATATTAATATACTCGATCGGGTATACCCCTTTTTTTAAAAAATTGGTTCCAGGTTTGTGTATTCGGTCGAGTATGGGGTATACTCGATCGAATTTTGGCCGCCGTAGGTTTTTCTTGAAATATACTCGATCGAGTATATTAATTTACTCGATCGGGTATTTGGCGGATTTTTAAAATTGGCTCCAGGGGTCGATTACCCGATCGAGTATGAGGTATACCCGATCGGGTATTCGTGCATTTTTTCCTTTTGGCCGATCGAGTATGGGGTACTCGATCCCCCGTCTTTCTTTTTTTTACTCTATACCCGACCGCGTATGAATGTTACTCGATCGTGTATATTAGCCTGGAATTTTGTTTGGTCCATTTTAATCCTCTTTTCGGCATGGATCCGACCGGGTAACTGATGATGACCGATCGGGGGTTTCCCCAGGCCTTGAAAATGTTATTTTTCCCTTATTTTCTTTTTGAGAATTTCCTCCCATTCTCCTAAAAGTTGACATTCGAAAACAAACATAAAAAAAAAATACGTACCTTTGCTTGGGTTGCCTCCCAAGAAGCGCCTTAGTTAACGTCGTGGCACGACGCCATAGCTTTATTCATCCTTCATATGTTGGATCGAAGAGATCCATGCATTCAACGCTCTCTTTTTGGAAGCCCTCAAGGAATGGTTTGAGTTGATGTCCGTTAACCTTGAAGATTTTATCGGTGTCAAGGCTTTTGATCTCAACCGCTCCGTGTGAGTAGACTTTGACCACCTCAAATGGTCCTTCCCATCGTGATCTCAGTTTACCGGGGAAAAGACGAAGGCGTGATCGGAATAGAAGGACTTTATCTCCAATTTGGAAGTCTTTTCTTATAATCATTTTATCATGCCATACCTTCGTCTTTTCCTTGTAGATAGCGGCATTCTCATATGATTCAAGTCGAAGTTCCTCTAGCTCTTGGAGTTGTAGTTTTCTTTTCATCCCCGCTTGCTCCATGTCAAGATTGAATGTCTTTACCGCCCAATAAGACTTATGTTCGAGTTCGACCGGGAGGTGACAAGCCTTCCCGAACACAAGTCTATAGGGGGACATTCCAATTGGTGTTTTGAAAGCGGTTCTATATGCCCACAAGGCATCATCCATGCGAAGACTCCAATCTTTTCGGTTAGGATTCACCGTCTTTTGGAGTATAGACTTCAACTCCCTGTTTGAGACCTCGGCTTGTCCGTTTGTTTGTGGATGATAGGCGGTGGAGAGCTTGTGAGTGACGCCATATTTCTTTAACAAGGCGCTCACAGTTTTGTTGTAGAAGTGTGTGCCCCTATCGCTTATCAAAATGCGTGGGACTCCAAACCTTGAGAAGATGCGGGTTTTGAGAAAGTCCGCAACTACTTTGGCATCATCGGTCTTCGTGGCTTTTGCTTCCACCCATTTTGAAACGTAATCCACCGCCAAGAGAATGTATAGATTTCCGTGGGAATTAGGAAAGGGTCCCATGAAATCTATTCCCCAAACATCAAATATCTCCACATAGAGCATAGGAACTTGTGGCATCTCATGTTTTCGAGAGATGTTTCCCATGCGTTGGCAATTGTCACAAGATTGACAAAAGACATGGGCATCTCGAAATAAGCTTGGCCACCAGAAACCGCATTCAAGTATCTTCATGGCTGTTCGCTTTCCTCCAAAGTGGCCACCACATGCGTGTGAGTGACAAAAGGCAAGAATGGATGCTATCTCCGTCTCGGGAATACATCTTCTAATGACTTGATCTTTGCAATGTTTCCACAAGTATGGTTCATCCCATACATATTGTTTTGCATCGTGTTGGAGTTTCTCTCTTTGAGCTTTAGAGAAGCTTGGTGGAAACCTGTTTAGAACAAGGAAATTAACAATGTGAGCGTACCAAGGGCGAATTTCCTTAAGAGAAAAAAGAGTCTCATCGGGAAATTCCCCTCGGATATCATCTTTGATATGATCATTTCCTTCATCAAGGACTAAACGGCTCAAGTGGTCGGCCACCAAGTTTTTCATGCCTTTCTTGTCCTTGATCCCAACATCAAACTCGCTCAAGAGTAGTATCCACCGAATCAACCTCGGTTTGGCCTCCTTCTTTGTCATTAAAAATCTAAGAGCCGCATGATCGGTGTAAATGATCACTTTGGTTCCAAGTAAGTATGACCTGAATTTTTCAAGTGCGTAGACGACGGCCAACATTTCTTTTTCGGTGATGGCGTAGTTGCGTTGAGCATCATTGAGTGTGGTGGATGCATAGTAAATCACATGAGAAGCTCTTCCCACTTTTTGGCCCAAGACGGCCCCGACCGCATAGTCGCTAGCATCACACATGATCTCAAATGGGAGAGACCAGTCGGGAGCTTGGATGATAGGTGCGGTTACTAGCTTTTCCTTCAACGTATTGAAGGCCTTCTTGCATTCTTCGGAGAAGATGAATTCCACCTCCTTTTGCAAAAGAGTGCATAAAGGAGATGCAATCTTTGAGAAATCTTTGATGAATCTCCGGTAGAAACCTGCATGTCCAAGGAATGACCGTATCTCCCTAACGGTGGTAGGATAAGGGAGTGATTGGATGACTTCAACTTTGGCCTTGTCAACCTCTATCCCTTTGGAAGAGATTACATGGCCTAGAACAATTCCTTCTTCCACCATGAAGTGGCATTTTTCAGAATTCAAAACAAGGTTTGATTCTAAACAACTTTTGAGTACAAGGGAGAGATGATATAAGCATGAATCAAATGAGTCCCCATGGATTGTGAAGTCATCCATGAAAACTTCCATAAATAGCTCAACATACTCGGAGAATATGCTCATCATGCATCTTTGGAAGGTAGCGGGTGCGTTGCAAAGTCCGAATGGCATACGTCGATAGGCAAAAGTGCCAAATGGACAAGTGAATGTTGTCTTCTCTTGATCTTCAGGGGCTATGGGCACTTGAAAGTACCCGGAATAGCCATCAAGGAAGCAATAGAATTTATGCCCCGCAAGTCTCTCAAGCATTTGATCAATGAAGGGTAAAGGAAAGAAATCCTTTCTAGTTACCGCGTTGAGGCGACGGTAATCTATACATACCCTCCATCCATTTTGAATTCGGGTGGGCATAAGTTCTCCATGTTTGTTCTCTACCACCGTGACTCCGGTCTTCTTGGGAACAACTTGGGTTGGACTAACCTAACCCACTTGCTATCGGATATGGGGAAGATTATCCCCATTTGGAGAAGCTTGATGACCTCCTTTTTTACCACCTCCATCATAGGTGGGTTCAATCTCCGTTGTGGTTGGCGCACTGGTTTGGCTTCATCCTCCATCAAGATGCGGTGCATGCAAGTAGATGGACTAATGCCTTTAATGTCGGCTATAGTCCATCCGATTGCAAGTTTGTGCTCTTTAAGCACCGCAATTAGCTTTTCTTCTTGCTCCCCGGTCAGTTTGTTTGAGATTATGACCGGTAATGTTTCTTTTTCTCCCAAGTACACATATTTCAAATGTGTTGGGAGTGGTTTCATCTCAACTTCGGGGGCCTGCAAAATAGAAGGCAAAGGCTTTTCCTCGGGGATGGTTAGTGGGAATGCTCTTGACCCCGGTGGCATAAGTGGAAGTTGGAAATGGTTATCCAACTCCACCATCATGGCTTGCCTATTGGGGGTCAAAGCAAGTTCTAAAGAATTTTCCCCGAGGTCATTCTCAATTACACTTAGTAGCTCGTCCTCCCCATTCATTTCAAAAGTATTTTGCACAATGGGATCTATAATATCAATGGCAAATAGAGAATGATTTTCATTTGGGTATTTCATGGAGTCGTAAATATTGAATTCAACTTTATCTCCATCAAATTCCAGAGTTAAAGATCCGCTAAAAACATCAATTTTAGCTCTAGCGATCTTTAAAAATGGCCTTCCTAAAAGGATAGGAACCGCATTCTTGTCATTTTCCATTTCTAAAACATAAAAGTCGGCGGGAAAGATCAAATTGTCTACCATAACTAGTACGTCTTTGACAATACCTTTAAGGTAGGCGTTTGATCTATCCGCAAGTTGGATAACCACTCCGGTTTCGTTTAAAGGGCCAAGCTCAAGTGCTTTATACAAAGAATAAGGAATAACATTGATTGATGCTCCTAAGTCTAGCATGGCCTTTGAAAACGTAGTGCCGCCCAACTTACAAGGTATAGTGAACATTCCGGGGTCATTGTATTTCTTTGGGAGTTTCTTTTGAAAGACTGCAGAAACACGTTCACTAACTTGGACTTTTTGTTTTCCATTGAGTCTATGTTTTCTTTTTATTGTACAAAGCTCTTTGAAAAATTTTGCAAATCTGGGAACACCCTTTATTAAATTAAGAAGAGGGATATTTACCTCACACTTGGAGAATGTCTCGTAGATGTCCTTGTCTTTGTCCACCCTCCGTGTTTCCCTTAGAGCTTCGGGAAATGGTGCCTCAACTTCTTGGATGGTTGGTGGTGGGGTGAGAGTGTGAGCTTCCTCCTCCTCAGGTTGAGCTTTGTCTACAACCTCCTCCTCTTCTTCCTCGCCAATGTGGCTTTTGGCTTTCTCCTTGGCAATCACCAATTCTTTGCCACTCCTCAATGTTACCGCATGGGCTTGTTGCCTAGGATTCGGCTCCGTTTGAGATGGAAGCTTTGTTGAATCCTTGGCTTCAAGCCTACTCACGTCACTTGAGATTTGGCTCATTTGATTTTCAAGGTTTTGGATGCTTGATTTTGTCTCATGTTGAAATTGAACCATGTTTTGTTGCATGGTTGAGACATTGGAGGTGAGTGCTCGGATCATGTCTTCGGTGGACATAGTTGAGCCTTGGCCTTGGGGTTTAGAGTATGGTTGTTTATTTGGAGGAAATTGATTTGGTGGAGGGTTATTTTGTTGTGGGTTTCCTTGCGGATTCCCGTAACGAAGGTTGGGGTGATCTCTAAACCCAGGGTGATAAGTGTTGCCGTAAGAATCATACCTCTTTTGGTTTGGGAACCCCAAAGCGTTGACTTGCTCAGGGTTTTCTTCTTGAAGGGTCGGACATGCATCGGTGGGGTGACCGTGTTGTGTGCAGATGCCGCAGACCTTGACTTCTTGGGTCTTGGAATTTAAAAGAAAATCCTTAACCAAAGAAGTCAAGCCGGCAACTTGACTTTCTAGAGACGATGTTGATTCGGCCGCCATAACTCTTTTTGTTGATGTCCGCCCGTTGTGATATCTACAATTCTCGGCCAACTCCGAGATAAGATTCATAGCTTGAGAGGGAGTCTTGTTAACGATTCCCCCTCCACACGCGGCATTAATCATCCATCTGTCATCGTTGCAAAGACCATCATAAAAGTATAAGATGAGGTCTTGCTCCGAATAGCCATGATACGGACAGCTCGCACAAAGTTTCTTGAATCGTTCCCAATATTCATAGAACGATTCATCATCATTTTGCTCCACATTGCTGATTTGCTTTTTGAGAGATGAGGAGACAGAGGCGGGATAGTACCTTTCAAGGAAAGCCTTTTTCATTGCCGCCCATGTGTCTATACTTCCCGAAGGAAGATAGAACAGCCAATCCTTTGCGGTGTCCTTGAGTGAGAATGGGAAAGCCCGCAGTTTGATTTGCTCTTCGGTGACTCCATTAGGACACATGCTTGTGCATACGACATGGAATTCCGAGAGGTGTTTATTTGGATCCTCCCCTCGTAAGCCATGGAAGGATGGCAAAAGATGAATGAGCCCAGATTTCAGCTCAAATGTATTACCCTCGTTGAGTGTAGGGAAGGTAATACATAACGGTTGTTGATTCAAGTTCGGAGCTGTGAGCTCCCTCAAGGTTCTTGTTTCTTGAGCCATAGTGATTGGCTCTTCAAATTCGCTAGAACTGGAGCTAGCGTTTGAGGTTTCCTCCGAGGGTATGTGCGGAATTAAATTTCTCAACCTCTCGAAGGCTTGTTCTATTTCGGGATTTGCTTGATAAGTGATTTCGTTTATAGAACGATACCGGACCATATACTTCACAAAACTCAGAAATAGAAAAATAAGAACCCTTTATATTTTTGGTTAATTATTTTTTTTTTTTGGTTTGATTTTTCTTGAAATAAAATAAAAAGAAAGATAATTGCCTTTCCCCGGCAACGGCGCCAAATTTGACGTGCACTTTGTCGTGAGGTGCACTCAAAGTAATAATACAATACAACACAAATACGTAGTATAGTGAAGTAAGGTTCGTATCCACAGGGAAAGGAATTCTTTTCTTCTTACAAGAATAAATAAGTAACAATAAGGGGGGTTTATATTTGGTTGAAGTACTTTAAATTATATTTAAACACGAAGATGAACGAGTTGTGTGATTTAATTAATGAGAAGAAGACTTGGCTTTGCTTTTATCCACTTAATGAAATGTTCGTCGATCCCGGTTATATCTTTAACTATCTTCCTCTCGAATACTCAATCGAGGAGTATATCCCGTTCATCGAGGGTAGTTATTAATAACGAGACGCGTTCATTAATAAAACTTACTACCGAGTAAATATAGAACACGCGCCGTATATTTACTCGATAGTAGCAATAAAATCAAGATGAAAACGATTGAGATTGATAACCTTAACACAAGCGGTTTATTGGTTTAATCAATATAATTAATTCCCCTTGGTTTATTAACCATGAGACGCATGCATTAACAACCCAAGTTTACTACCGTGAAAGGACCGAGTTAATAACAAGCGTATTAATCGACCTATTCTAGTATTAATTAATATATGAACAAAACTAGTTGATCCTTTAAGTATTGCTCAAAATATTAATATGTAATAGGAATAAGAATTAATTAATATTCAAGGAAGAAGATTAAAGAAAATAACTCACAACTTACAATTCATTAAGCTTCAAAGTAGCAAAACCAAGATGGAAGAGTTTAGCTCCTCATTTGGAGACTAAACATGATAAAAATATAAAGAAAGAATTTGTCTAAACTGAGCTTAGAAGTATATGTGAATTGGTGATCTTCTTGTGGAGGAAATGGGGTGTATTTATAGGCTTTTTAGGCCTGCAGGGTCGTGTACCCGATCGGGTTTTCAGCTCAACCGATCGGGTAAGGGTTAGTTTCCTCGAAACTGAAAATCTGGGGTCATACCCGATCGGGTATGTCGGCTACCCGATCGGGTATGTCGGCTACCCGATCGGGTATGGATACGCGATCGAGTTAAAAATCTTCCTGCATGTTGCCTTGTTCCCGGGTTGATTTGATTTGACTTTTTAGCAACTTACCCGATCGAGTATAGGGTATACTCGACCGGGTACAACACCAAAAATCAGGATCTTCATTTTGTTTTGGAATTTTTGCACCTTCCTTCCACTTGTGATGTTCACCAATGGTCCCTAGAGTGGTCTTGGACCTGTTTGAGCTCAGAACAAATCTAATCTAAACAATTTACAAACATTTTACAAACTAAACTATTACACCAAAAGTGTGTAATTTCTAGAGTAATAATCACTCAAAACTAATCAAAAGCACAAATATAAACATGGAAATAACATGAATGTCACTTAATAATACGTCTCAAATATATATTTGGTAGTCCATTCTTATAGCATGGGTCTGATTTATACTTTAATTAATCATTTATTAACTCAAGCCCTAAACATTTAACATATGATTAACGAAAGGGAGTTCAAGTACATATAATGAATTTTTAAATCAAGGTTTCAAGTATATCCGGGTGCGGTGTCCCACGTAGGCAGTGGCAGGGCAGGTGAACAATCAGATACCTGGGGTAGTGTAGTGGTTGTACAGTGACTGGTGGGCTCTGGAGTCACTGAGCGGATGATCATTGAGACGCCCTCGATCACTAGAAGGCTTACGTAACTGGTGCTTCACTAGTCATAATTCCATGGATTGGGTAACTCTAACTATAGTTACTAAGGTGAGGTGACTATACCATCAAAGTCATTGTCGGGGCACTGAGGTCACTAAGACGGTTGGTCAGTAGGGGTAGGTCACTAGTGTAGATTGGTCACTTAGCCGAGTTACAAATATTATGTTAGTCACTTATTTGAAACATCTTAAAACTTGTTCTTTTTTTATCTATAGTTTTTGCCTTTAGTTTAATTTATGTCATAATCCCTATAGGAAAGCTTAAGGTTATCATAAATCAATTGTAGTCAACAAACTGGGAGCTTTGATATTAAAGACGAGAGAGAGTATTATTTTCAACCAAAAACCGTTGGTCAGATGGTCGCTGTCATAATTATACTTATTATTATCAATTTTATTTCTACGTATTATTCAAGCAATGACATTTTCTTACATACACCAGCACTTAAAAGCTATCGGTTATAAATATGGACGACGAGACGATGCCGTTACACTTGAATAAGACATTGAAAAATTAAAAATGCTGATACATTTTCAGATCCTGACGAGACGATGCAGTTACACTTGAATAAGACTTGAAATTAAACATGCTGATACATTTTCAGATCAGCGCAATCATACCGATTGTAACTTTTCCCATTTCTCAAATTTTTAAACTTTCAATTCAAACATCTATGTTTTTTGTTAAATCAAATAATTACTTTAGTCATTAAATGATAACAAAGAAACAAATGAATAAATAGCTTATGACTAGAATGAGAGGAGACATAAAGCGAAAAAGATCACACGAATCCTCCAAAATCGCTAACCCCACAATAATGTAGTTTAATCTAGTAGACTTGCTACTCTACTTGATACTTCAAAAATTTACAAATAAAATATCTGGCTTCTCCAGCCACCGGAAAGGGATAATTAGTTTGACAGGCAACCAATAAAAGAAATTCAAACGAGTAGAAATTGGTTGAATCATCCGTTTGACCAACCACCAAAAAGGAAATTCAGTTGAACGCTAACTTTCTCTCAAGTGAGACAATGGTTCAACAAGGAGGACAAATAATAGTTGAAGCTTTAGAAAAACTAGGTTATACTGGCCCTACCAATCATGAACACTGAAAAATCATCACTCAATCGGTTACACCAACGAGGAACACACAACCTCTGGACATTGCTAGGAAAAGAACACACCCACACTCACCGGAAATAGACTAAACTCTTAGCCGAGAAGAAGCCGGACCAAAACATGAACCCTAGAAGATAAAAATAAAAAAGAGCTGCATCATAGGATAACCTTTGATTCGTTACTTCCCAAAGAGCTTTTGCATTGCTGAAGGCTCTTGCGAATCGGAGAGGAGAAGACTAGAAGATTAGATCATTCAGGAGCTCATCGCCTAGGGTTTTCCTAGGGCCGGCTCTTGCCCCTTAACTCTTGACTTCTTCAAACATTTATGTTTTTAAAACCGGATCGAGAGGTGACTAAGATAAATTACCGGGTCAGAGGTCTACCCGGATTCCGGAGGGTTAGCTCGGTCAACGCAACTCAACCCGATCAACGGTGGTTCAACGTCGGTTAATAATATAATCAGGTCATTGATGATAAATGTGATGTTATAGATGTATTATTTTTAATATTTGATGATTATATAATCATTTAATGGTGCTAATTATTTTCTAAAAAGAAAATGGAAACCTTTAGTTGGGATGCATTTCTTACTAAAATAGACATTCAAATCTATTTGGATTTTCTTTCATACATTGTGTTAAGTACATCCATATATGTCTATCTCTATTTAGTAATTTATCTTTAAATTTCTCTCTACAATTGCATCTTTGCACATGTATAATATAAATTGACTTTCATTTTATACATACATGTACACACACACACACACATACAGGAATATTCCTGTCCAAAATTTCTGGACAGGAACCCCCGTCCGGCCTCCTCCATTTGGGGGCCTTCCCGGTGGTATTTTTTGCTCAAATTTTTTGTGTATGTTCCTCATCAAGTCTAGTTCATCCATACCAAATTCCAGCAAAAACTTCAATCGGGAAGGTCGTCAAATGATTTTTGCAAATTAACTGGTCCGGAAAATGTGTTTTTTTTTAAAGAGGAATTTTATTGATAAATGCAAAATAGTACAAAGCGATAAAAGGAAAAAGGAAAAGCAGTACAAAAAGGAAAAAAGCGAGCAAACTAAATACAGAGCTAATCCCATGGGAAATCTCTGGATTGAGATCTTGTTCTCATATTATGGCGCCTTTTGTTCTTCTGATTCTTTCTGTAAATTTTCAATTGCGTGTTCAGGTTTTTAGTTGGCAGACAGTTATTTGCAGTTATGAAATTCGCTTTACGGCAAATTTCCCTATTGAATTTAGACTTCCTAATTTCTTCTGGGTAAGAAATAGGAGGACGACGGTCACTTTCAGTTGCATGTCCCAAGAAGTCGTCTGTGAAGATGGAGTCATCCGAAAAATCAAAATCATCAAAGGCGTCTGAATAAGCTTGGATTAGTGGCAAGTGGGGTTGCTTCCCACAAGAGAAGACATGGTGATTCTCAGTACTTACTGCCTGGATTTGATAATGTAAAATTAGTTTGGAGATGGATGTGGCCTCCTCAGGTTCTAACTTGCTCCCACGTTGAAGAGAGATTGAGTCGTCCTGCACTGGCTGTGAGAACCCTACAAAATTAGAAAACATATTAAGGAATTTAAGTAGGCTCGAATTATGCGGTCCCATGGGTATGTGAATGGATCCCCCTTTACTTTTAGCCATTTTCACATAATAGCCTGCTCTGTTAAATTCCATGGAAATCGTTATATCTCCAAAACGATTTTCTCTCTCAAAATTTGACTGATCAGGATTTCTGATCTGTGCGATGAACAGGATGATTTGGGAAGCAAGCTCAAGTTTGAATTGAATCTTGTGCAGAAGAGACCCTTTGATTTCAAAGAGAACCAAATCTCTGTTGTTTTCCACTGCAAATTTAAAAGATTTTCCTTCAATTTTGACCGAATCAAATCCATATTCTCCAAAGGAGTATTTTTCACTGACTTCCACTGAATCTGTCCCTGCCCAGTTTTCTTCCGTAGAAACCATTTCAATCATGCTATTTTGGTTTTTTAATCTAGAAGGGCCTGCTTGGGTCCGGAAAATGTGTGTGTGTGTGTGTGTGTGTGTGTGTGTGTGTGTATAGATTAGGTTCATGTGAGAACTTAATCTTAGGAGAGTAAAAAAGAGTAGATTTGAGCCATTGGATGAAGCATCTATTTTAATTTCTAATAAATTTTAATTTCGTAGAGCGCAATTAGGTGATTTCTCCTAATACTTAATGCACTCTGTTTCTTTCCAAAATGGTCACCCATAATTCTCTCTCTCATCTTTACCATTTTACATGACTCCATTTATTTTATTTTCAATTTCTCTTTTGCACATGTTTGGTTCGTCATCTTCATAAATTATTTCTTTTTTACTTCAATTTTTCAATGGACATCAGAAATTACAACTTTCCATTCACCGTTATTGAAGTTTATGTACGACACTTCATAATCGTTTTCTTTTGGGTTTGTTAGTGTTAATTTTTTTTACTCATGTTATTTAATTAATTTTTTCATTAGTACTTTTATTATTTATTTTAATTTATTAAACCGTTATCACAACTAATCATTTGAGAAAGCTTGCAATGACTCGAATTAACCGATGACCGAAATTGAAATCAAAACTTCCCTTCGCCATTCCTTAGCTTTGAGATACGATACTAGGAGTTAATTTTTCCACATGGAACTGTTACTCCGTTTTACTACAACGCCGAGAAATCGGGGTTATCACTAATGAAAATACTTACTAAGCATTTAAAAGTTAATTAATGAAATATCATAATATTCCAAAATATCATTTCTATCTTATTAAAATATGCTCCGTATAATGATACTCCAGATTTGTTTTTTGTATGGTACATTTGGTATATAATTTGACACGATTTTTATTGTTAAACAAATAAGTAGATTATAAACGTACACTGGAATACACCTCAAATGATGGCGGTCGGACGTAGGGTTTTGCCCGGATAAGATCTTTTCCAGCATAGATATATACTTAGATAGTTAGATCCCTGAAGACTCACAATTAAATTAATATTTTAAGCACAGTCTAAACATTGACACTTAATTTCCCAAATTAAAGTCATGCATGTTACATTACTACAATAGAAACCAGTTTTTGAATGCTTCATGTTAGAAGCTCTAGTCACATACTAAGTAGCTGCTCCAGCTTTCATCCGCCTCCAACCCATCCTCCTTATTTATGTTTTGGGGTCCAGTCATTATTAGGGTTAATAAAATCAACAATTTTTATTCAAGTGTTTTATTATGAGCTTTTCGATTAAAAAAATCAGATACACATAATGGTTGATATCATTATAAATTTTAATTATAGAAATTCTTATCGTAACCTTAATTTACACTATGCAATGTTTTTCTCAAAAATATGCAAATATATTAATTGTGCACTCATGTTTCAAAGTTATGGATGGACACTTTTATCTTTAACCCTACAATTGAGCACTTACATGTTTAAAAGAAATAAATATGCACTTAAAAAAAATAGTCACTTTTATGATTTGTATTTGCACATTTATTCATAAACAAAGTATTATCCACTTTATGATATAAATAATTTAACAATATATATGCGATCTAGTTGAGTTTGTTAAAAAACTCATTCAGAGAATGAATATGATATGTCTAACTTAAGTATTCTAGTAGTGCACTCATATCACCACAATAATGCACTTTTATTATTAAGTATGATACGATAAAACTACATATATAGAAGTACTATAAGTGCACTTTTAGAAATATTATGGTGCACTTTAATATTAAACTACATATCTAGACTCATAATCTATTTTCAATCTTCAAATGAAAATGAATATATGTGCAACTTAAATAGTCTAGTAGTGCACTCATTTCACCACAATTGTGCACTTTTATCATTAAGTATGATATGGTAAAACTCATATATAGAAATACTACAAGTGCACTTTTAGAAATATTATAGTGCACTTTAATATTAAACTACATATCTAGACTCATAATCTATTTTCAATCTTCAAATGAAAATGAATATATGTGCAACTTAAATAGTCTAGTAGTGCACTCATTTCACCACAATTGTGCACTTTTATCATTAAGTATGATATGGTAAAACTCATATATAGAAGTACTACAAGTGCACTTTTAGAAATATTATTGTGCACTTTAATATTAAACTACATATCTAGACTCATAATCTATTTTCAATCTTCAAATGAAAATGAATATATGTGCAACTTAAATAGTCTAGTCGTGCACTCATATCAACACAATTTTGCACTTTTATCATTAACTACGCTATGGTAGAACTTGATCATATCCAAAAATACTACAACTGCACTTATAGAAATATTATTGTGATTTTATCATTTATATGTTTACGTTTATTTTTTACTCCGATCCCGATTGTGCACTTTAGAAATATTATTGTGGACTTTAATATTTAAAAAATGATATATATGTAACTTTCTTAACTTCATGATCGGAATATAACTTATGCTAATAAGAAGAGTTGGGATTTTTTTTCATTCAAATGAAAATTAATGTGTTACTTTATTATTCTAGTGGTGCTCTTTTATCGCAAAGTCATGCACTTCTATCATTAACTATATTAGAATGCCCTTGTACCTAAAAGTCTATATGCACTTTTAGGAACATTATTGTGCAATTTTATCATTTACATTTGCATAATTATCTTTGAACAAACTACTTTGCACTTTAATAATAATAACAACAATAACTACTACAACAATGACGACGACGATGACGACCACGACAACAACAATAACAATAATAATAATAACAACCACAATGCACCACCAAATAACAAGGTGTATACAAAAAATATTTGTAAAAGAAAATATGGTGCATTTTTCATGCATATTGCTAAATAAAATTCAAAAGGCTAAAATATGACTTATTTTAAAACTCTCCATAAAAACGTGATGTACTAAGTGACTAGTTCCCAGTGACTCATCATTTACTAGAGACTTGTTATTCTAGAATACATTATAGTGACTAGTCATATTTTTGTTCCAAAAAATATTTCGTCATATTTTTGTCAAAGGAAATATACACTCGACGTTAATATTACTTTAGGCGTGCCTAAATAAATTTCATGCATCTAGATTCATAAATGGACATATCTTTCAAAAATCTCTAAAAAATAAATGAATCAAGAAAAAAATGTACCATGGTGAATTTTGTAGGAATTAAAAAAAATGGGAGTAGAAGTTACGTACTTAAAAAAGGAAAAAAGTTACATGATGACTTTCCAAAAGAAAGTTACGTGATCTCACATATGCGAAATAGATGGGATCATGGAATGAGTGGAAATTACGGAGTATTAAAGCTCTAACAGTCGAACGGTAGTTCTAAGCAAAACGTTAGTACGTCCGTTAGCCATTGGTTGAAGCAAACTTAATCAAAGGTGGAGATGCATTCTTATTTCTCTCATAGAATGCTATTCTCATTTGATCTCTACTCTCTCTCTCTCTCTCTACATATATATATATATATATATATATATAGATTAGGTTCATGTGAGAACTTAATCTTAGGAGAGTAAAAAAGAGTAGATTTGAGCCATTGGATGAAGCATCTATTTTAATTTCTAATAAATTTTAATTTCGTAGAGCGCAATTAGGTGATTTCTCCTATTACTTAATGCACTCTGTTTCTTTCCAAAACGGTCACCCATAATTCTCTCTCTCATCTTTACCATTTTACATGACTCCATTTATTTTATTTTCAATTTCTCTTTTGCACATGTTTGGTTCGTCATCTTCATAAATTATTTCTTTTTTACTTCAATTTTTCAATGGACATCAGAAATTACAACTTTCCATTCACCTTTATTGAAGTTTATGTACGACACTTCATAATCGTTTTCTTTTGGGTTTGTTAGTGTTAATTTTTTTTACTCAGGTTATTTAATTAATTTTTTCATTAGTACTTTTATTATTTATTTTAATTTATTAAACCGTTATCACAACTAATCATTTGAGAAAGCTTGCAATGACTCGAATTAACCGATGACCGAAATTGAAATCAAAACTTCCCTTCGCCATTCCTTAGCTTTGAGATACGATACTAGGAGTTAATTTTTTCACATGGAACTGTTACTCCGTTTTACTACAACGCCGAGAAATCGGGGTTATCACTAATGAAAATACTTACTAAGCATTTAAAAGTTAATTAATGAAATATCATAATATTCCAAAATATCATTTCTATCTTATTAAAATATGCTCCGTATAATGATACTCCAGATTTGTTTTTTGTATGGTACATTTGGTATATAATTTGACACGATTTTTATTGTTAAACAAATAAGTAGATTATAAACGTACACCGGAATACACCTTAAATGATGGCGGTCGGACGTAGGGTTTTGCCCGGATAAGATCTTTTCCAGCATAGATATATACTTAGATAGTTAGATCCCTGAAGACTCACAATTAAATTAATATTTTAAGCACAGTCTAAACATTGACACTTAATTTCCCAAATTAAAGTCATGCATGTTACATTACTACAATAGAAACCAGTTTTTGAATGCTTCATGTTAGAAGCTCTAGCTAGTCACATACTAAGTAGCTACTCCAGCTTTCATCCGCCTCCAACCCATCCTCCTTATTTATGTTTTGGGGTCCAGTCATGTTGTTCACCATTACCTTTGATGCCGTTGATGCGGAAGACGGCGAGGCTCCAAAGAGGTTTGCCATAAAACTGATTTCCTCGTCATAGGATTCGGCCATGAGCGGTGGCCACTCACGGTGTTCGTTCTGCTCGCCGGGCGGGATTATCGCCGTCGACGAAGACTGCTGATTGTTACCACCATGGGCATCAATGTTGTTCTGTTGGGACGAACTGGGCGGGGCAAGGGTGAGGGAGCCGCTGAAGTATTTGCACTTGATATAGTTCTCTAGAACCGTAGGTCTCTTCTTATTCCCGTTATTGATTAGGCCGCCGCTCTCTTTGGGTTTTCTCTTGGTGAACTGCCGCCTCTTGGTGGCGTTCCAGTGATTCTTGATAAAGTTCTCCGACCGGCCCGGAATACACCTTGCGATCTCCGACCACCGGTTCCCGAGTAGCTCATGTAATACAACCAGCCGCCTCTCCTCTTCCTCCGTGAATGGGTTTTTCTGCAAATTATTGGTTATTAAAATGCATAAAATTAAAAAGTGAAGAAAAAGCTACAACTCGAAAATAATTGGAAAAGAAGATTTTAAAAATGAAAAATGGCCCAAACGATCCTAGATAAATAGGTTTACTACTCGGCCCGTCCCGACCTATTGTCATGCCTACGTTTTCAAAAGAGAATCTAAAGGTGAATCGGACAAGCAATTGGGACAAAGGGTCAAATGGGAGTCAACCCGGTCAACCATGGGATAACGTCAATGTTTGTTGCAAAAATGAAACATAAAATATGTATTACGGAGGATTATATATTCAATTAAATATGTAAAGTCAAGAATTACTTTCATTTAATATATATAATAAAGGCTATAAGAGTAAAATAAAATTATTGCACCAATTTATAAAGTTTCTTTACAAAATTCAAGATATATTTGGATTTATAGGATAATATGTAATCATAATATTTATAAAAAATTATCATTATGATTGATAGATGTAATATAATGAATATTTCTTAAATATGTAATAGTTTATTAATATAATAATAGCAATATCAATAAAATTAGTTTTTATTTTGATTACTAATTAATAATTAATAATAGAGGTAATTCCTTTAATTGGAGTAAATAAGAGCTAAATTGCAAGAATAGGACTATATGTATTAAATTGGGGGTTTTCTGCCTAAAAAATAAAGCTTATTTTCATAAATATGACTAATAGTTACTACAATGTAGCGTCATGGTATGTAATTTAAGTTTAAAAATTGAACAAAAGTTACAATAATTCCTTTATTACTCTAGTCACTAATCACATTTTTGTAAATAAAACAATCTTTATTTTAGTTATATATATATGTACTTATTTCTATTAAGTTATCTAAATAGGAGTAACTCTTCACATCCTACAATTTTCAATTAAAAAGAAAAAAAGTAAGAAAGTAAAATCCTAAAAACCAAAAATTATACACAGGTCCATGTCTCCGTCTCTGCCACTTTCTAGCATTGCTGGCTTCAATCACTTAAAAAATGCTACCTTGAATAAAAATGTCATCTTAATGGATGAAAATCCGAGAGCAAGTTTTGGCATTTTCAAAGAACATGCTTATAACATTTTCATAGAAATATGTTTTTTTTACACAAAATGACAATTTCTTCCGACGTTCGGAGATGATGGTGATGGGAGGTGGCAGAGACAACAGAAGAGACCTCCATACTTATTTTTATGCTCTTTACTTATTTGCTTTTAATTTTCACTCTTTTTTATTGTATTTTTGTAGTTTTTTTGTTCAATTTTTAAATTTTATTACTCCGTAATACTTTTATGTTTTTATTATAAATAAAAAATGGTATTCTATTATGAAATGATAGGAGTACAATAGGAAAAGAGAGTACAATTATCTTACTGTACTTTATTTATATTTTTGGGAATATAAATATTACTACCTCTGTCCCAATTTACTTAGCCATCTTTGACTTTTCCAATCAAAGATGGAAAACTTTGACCAATTATTTTAAATAATATATTTACGCAAAATTGAATAATTTAATACTTTATGATAATATTTTTAACAAAAAACATTTTCATATCATTTTTCATATTTTCAATACTTTCTCTACAAAAACATATAACGGTCAAAGTTAGGCGCAATCTTTTTAAGTCAACTGTAGTCATGCAATTAACTTTTCAAGTTACCCAAATATAACTTAAGTTTTGTGTGCACCCCCATATCTATTCCTATTTTTCCTATGTGAAATTATTTTAGCAATTTTTTTCTCAATAATAATAGAGTTAGCCTTAAAATGTTACGAGAGTATAGAATAAGATCGGCCAAAGAAAACTTTTACATGACGACCAAGTGGTCGAGTTAGTGATGTGTATCAGTGTATGCAAACCTAAATGTGCTTCCTGGGTTTGAAAGATTTTTTTTATGAAATTGGCGAGTTAAGTTAAATTCCTGGCTTTCAAGAAACATGGGTCCGGTCCTAGTTATAACTGGGTCAACTTGTCCAATTCAGTCTAGTTCTTATAACAGAGGCTTTACCTTGATATATATACTGTATGTATGTAATAAAGGTTCAACATATAATGTTCTTAGTTAACCTTAATTGCAAAAGTAGCCACAAAACTAATGATATAAGAAATAGTGATAAATATATGACTAAAATGAAGTTGATAAATAAAAAAGTGATATATATTTTACCCTTTTATTATAATTGCACCTTTAATGAGTATAATTGTGGTGTGTTGTAAATTTTTGAGACCATGACAATATATTTACAGTAATTCTGATTATATTTGTGTTCATATATTTTATTTCAATAATATATAAAGAAAAACTTCATCAATTAAATATAAGATGATAAACTATTTTTTTCCTTAAAAAAGGGGAAATGTGTAAATATACCCCTGAAGTATAGATGGAGATGCACATATACTTCGGAACTTCTAAACAGTGCGAAAACACCCATCATGTTCCTATAAAGAAGCAAATTTATCCTTATTGACTTTACATAAACAAATAAATAAAAATACTAAAAATAAAACTATAGATTCAAAATCGAAAGATTCAACAAATAAAAAAGTGTTTCATAACTTTACTATATATGTACGATTCTTCCACAAAAGCGTTAACATATGTGTTTTAACATAAATAAATAAATAAACAAATAAATAAAAATACTAAAAATATTTAGTTTTTTCACAATAAAACTAAATATTTTGTACGATGATAAAAAGTCCACGGCTACAAATAATGAATTTAATTTTATTAAATTTAAACAAAACCAAAGAATGTTATTTGAAAACATGTAACAATGTGTTCAAAATTTAGCAACAAGATTAAAATTAGTATTTATGAATTTGAAGTGCTTCATTTACAAGGGGAAAAAATTGAAATTCAAAATTAAAGAGTTAATATTTAACACAAAATAAATATTTATTTTTAACTCTTTATTTTTTTAATTCAATTTTGAAATTTCAATTTACAATTTATTTTCTCTTTTTAAATTTATTTTATTTATTTAAAGTCAATAAGGGTAAATTTACTCCTTTATAGGAACATTAAGGATGTTTTTGCATCTTTTAGAAGTTTAGGAGTATATACTTCAAGGGTAAATTCTCAAGAACGCAATTCTTTTTTTTTCATATTAATGATTATTTTTAAATTAAACTAATATATTACAAGTTATTTTAAAAAATAAATAAATTCTCATTTGGCATTTTTCATAATTATAATTATTAGTTTTACTAGTATTTTACTTTTCATTATAGCATTTTAATTTTTTTCTGACACCTTATAGCATTTCAAGTTAAGAAACAAAATACTCCATACTGCGTATGCTTCATAATGTAAGAAGTATTTTAAAGTTTATCTTTAAAAGTATTAAGTCATAAAGTCAATATACTCAAAGTACACTACACCATTTCTGTTAAAAAACTTTTCTATATGCCACAAAAGTTGTCGGTTAGATTTAGATTTCGGTATCACATGAAAATTGATGGAGTGAACTCATCTTCGAACATGATCCCAGGAATTGAAGATTTAATTTAGTGCGGACTTGGATTTTAAGAAAGTGCACCGGAAAAGTCTTTTGCTACCTTCAGCCACGTTCAGGCCGGTAATGTGATCTGTTAACTCTAGTATTATTTCAATCCCATTTTATCTCTATTTTAGTTGTATCAAAATAAGTACCACATTGTTTTTTGATAAAAATAATGTGATTCACAGCGTTTCAGCTTATTTTAATCAAATCGCAATCATAATTTTCACCTTTTCGACTACTTTATTAATAATTGTGCAGATTAAAACGAGATACATAAAATGGAACGGAGGTAGTCAGAGTTAAATTTATATGTTTAATTAGAGTTAAATTTATATGTTTAATTTCTAGTCTTATCTAATTCAGTTTGAAATTATTTGTATGATTTGAAATATGCATTTTTATATACGATCTAGTTTGAACTGGTTTGATCCGATCTAGTTTAGTTTAATGTGTTTTAAGTCTTTTCTTTTCTTGTTACAAATTCAAACTAATCCAAGTAAAGTATATGTTGATCAGCATTTGAATATTAATATCCATCCAATTTCTTTAATAGTCTTTAAAAAACAAACATGACTCGACATCACCCAATCTCGATGTGATTAGGGAGCTGATATAATTTACTACGTAGGATAATCATCTTCATTCCTGAGAATATATTTTATGATCACTGGTAGTTTCTAATCTTATTTTCCAAAAATGATACTTTTAAACTTATTTATCAAATAGAGGTATTTTTTCCTTGTCATCGTGCCATGTTAACACCCAAATTAAATTCCATTTCCACGTCATTTAGCCGCTACATTACAAAGCCATGTCATCACATATGTATGTATCATTTAAAAATAACAAAAACTTGAGCCACGACCAAGCCAACAGAATTCCAAGTCCAACACCACTACACCACAATGCTCTCTTGTGACAATATTATACTTCGTATTTTTATATACTTTTGTTCGTATCCTTCCAGCTAATTCAAACTGAAGGCTCCTCAACATTATTATTCTTATTATTATTATTTGTATTATTATTATTATTATTTTCTCAAAAATTCGTTTAATAATAATAATAATAATAATAATAATAATAATAATAATAATAATAATAATAATAATAATAATAATAATAATAATAATAATAATAATAATAATAACAAAAACAATAATAACAACAATAATAATGATAATAATGATAATAGTGATGATGATGATGACAGCGTGGCACGATGACAAGGAAAAAATACCCTTCTTCAGAAAATAAGTTTAAATGTATCATTCTTTAGGAAATAAGATTAGAAATCACCCCTCTCCCAGAAAAAACTCCTACCTTAGAGGGGTGGGGGCACACAAAGCCTAGTGCGGCGCTCTAAATTTGAAGAAATCTATTATTTTATGTGAAAAAATATTGTGTAAAAAAATTAAAAGAATTGAGGAAAAAAGCTTTAAATGTCCCCCTTGATATATTTTCTGGTACACCTATGCTTATGATTAGAGTATTACTCTCTTATTATTCATTTGGAATTTGTCTTTCATCATAGTCTTTAAAACCCTTTAAGTAACAAACAAAAAGGGTATACATATTACCTTTTAAATTATTTGTTACTAAAATGGGAAGGGACTTCAATTTTCTAAAGGTGGAAATATGAATATAATTTACCTATCTCAAAGATATATCCGGATGAAATGAAATCAAACAATGATCATCAAGACATCAACATTATTGAAGCTAGATTACACTTCTTATGAGAACCCCTCTTAGAGTGAGAATCTGTCTTAAAATGAGAATTTTTAATCTTCATCATTCATTTATACAATCAACAATTAATATAAAAAATGTGGTATTTTTTAAATTTTGAGATTAATTGAAAAAAAAAACACTCATTTGAATTTTATGTAATTACGAATAGAACGAAGACATAACTTAAAAACATAAAACATGAAGTGATCAGGACGGTAACAATCATTAATGCGAAGACAAAAATGTGATTATAATAAAACCTGAATATCGGGACGAAGATGGTTATGCCACCTCTCTCTGCATTGTTTTCCTGCTCGACCAATCATTTTCGCTGCAACCACACTCCACTTCTTATCTCCGAACTCCCTTACCAATTTAACTAAATCCCTTCATTGCATTTCACAAAACACAATTAAATTACACAACATTAATTAATCTTGAAGAAATTAGTAACTAACGATTAATCGGCATAAATAAATTATAGGTATAGAGATTAAAAATTATATATATTATACGAGGTATATAAGTTATTTAAATTCGAAAATATTGAATTTTAAATTGGAACTTTTAGAAACAGTTGTTTGCACTAGTGTGCGTGTAATATCCCAATCCACTATACTTTTAAAGAAACCAAATCACTAATTAGAAACAAAATGTAATGTTTTATGATCTTTTTATTGCATTACAAGTTTTATACATAAGTAGTTTTGAAATAAATACGTTTGTTGTAAAGTTTATGATCATATATAATCATTTTGACATTTTAGAAAAGTATATTCTTGTATCTTTTGTGACGATTTAATTTTGATATATATAATATCTATTTAAATTAAAACATGCTTCGCATAATAGATAACTTCTAGCACTTAAGATCTGGACTTAGCGGATACATATACAAGAACCGAATAGGTGTGGATCTAAGATGAAAATAGTAAGGTCACATATAGCTTACAGCCTTACACATATGAGTATAGATCTACTTCTTCTTTTTTAATATTAAAGGGCACGAGTCTAAACTTGTAGTATTTCTTACTCATCTACTTAGTCACTAGCCTATTTGAGTATAGTAAATTTCATCCTTATTGTAACCATACACTACCTCCGTTGTAACTTGCAACATGATGAGTTTTACATTATTCACTTCTTCAATTTTGACTACATTTTATTTATTAACGGATTAATATTTCTTTGAAAAAAATATTGTTTAATTTTTTTCTTTGCAAATTTTCTTAATTTGATTTTTTAACTCTTAATAGTCAAAGTCGTGCATTGGCAAATGTGAAAAGTTGACTATTATACTTATTTAAGAACCAAGGAAATATTATACATGTGTGGGAGTGTCCGTCTATAAACACACACATACACACACATTATCATTATATGTATACATAGTCAAACATCATACATTCATACTAATATGTGATTTAAAAATATATAAATACATGGGAATTATATATTATATGGTGATCTAAAAAAGAAAAAAAAAACTTTGAATTTAAAACCTGAATGTTTGGGAATATAAATCTAATACTAAAATTGTGATGATTTTTAAAACTTTTTTTTGTTAAATCACTCTTTAAAATTAATCGTCATTCATTAATAATGAATTTAGTAAAAATTATAGATAAATTAATGTTTTAATAATTTTATCATTTCAGGACCTGAAAGATAGATGAGTTATCAATTCGGGAGCCGAAAGATGAAATGTATCAATATAGGATCCGAATGATGGAAAACTATCAATCTAGGACCTAAAATTTCATAGATTTCGATATATTTAAATTTTTATTAATTCAGTTGCTAATTTTTGATAAACTTTTCTTCACAAAAGTTTATTAGTTTATAAAACTAAATAATATTTAAAAATTCTGAAATAAAAGAAATAAAAGAATTAATGACAACTCACGTTCTGGATTGATAATTTTCCATCATTCAGGCCCAATATATCTTTCAGATCCCGAATTGATAAAATTCCTATTTTATAATTCATATGTTGGATTCTTAAAGTACCTATAAAACTCCCTCTCTCTCTCTATATATATAATTATATAATTATATAATTATATAATTATATATATATGTATAATTTGTGCATGTTTATATTCTTTTTGATTCCTAATAAAACTCTGGCAGGTGTCGCCTGACATCTGCCCCAATGATTTTGGTGGTTTGCCTTCCAGTCTAAAAATAATAATAATAATTCGTGCTTGTGTGTGACTTAGAAGGTGATGGTGATCACCTATCTTCTTTTTCACTCCATTGACCCTTGACAAGGCCAACTCTGATAGAATTTGGAAACACTTCATTTTCTCTGGAAATCATTCTGGATTCTCCCCGACTCCTTCGCATGTTGTAGTTTTCTTGATCACCCAATTGCAATTCATGGGGGAAGCCTTCCCGGCCAGCCCTTAGATTTACATTTGGGGGGGACATCCAAGAACCCCCGAAAATTGCTACTCCGATATGGTTACTAGAAGATGATCGGAAACCGCTACCGCCACTATCCATCAAAGACTATTTTATTAATTGAAGTGGATCGATTAGAGACTGATTTAGAAAAGTTTAGAGGCTTGTTTTTATATGCGGAGAAAGGAGTTTATGTAACGTTTATATTAATTAATTACTCAACTAATTGACCGACTTATTCACACTAATAAAGGTTGTTTGGACTAAATGGGATCGGTCATTGTTAGACCGAAGGTCAATATCACTAGAATCATAACACGTTTGCATAATTAATGTCATGGTCAGATCTATGTAGGAGCTAGGTTGGGCCCTGTCCACCCCTGCCCAACCCAACTTTTTATTGGTATATGAGTAGGTGTGATTTCGAGCTCACCCCAAAATCTTCGTGCAGCCCAGCACAAGCCTACTAGGCTACACACGTACACGTATGTTCAGATTTATTCCACGTGTGGCCTTCCTACATGCTAACCGTGAAGCACGAAGCGAAAGCTGAAAGGAGTCAACTTAGTAAAGAGATGAAGTCAAGAACACAGGTGTCCAATCGTGCCACCACCCTCGGTCCAGGGCCCTACTTCGGTCGTCAGCCATCGCCACTCCTCCGGAGTTCGACACTCTAACCTGTATCTCGTTGTGACTCTGCCTCTTTATTCTCTCTGAGTCTGACTGGCCGCCTCCAGCCGAGTCTATAATGCCGCGGGAGCATTTGTAATACGAATTGGTCCAAGTATTGATGAAATACTCGGTTCATGAGGTCTATGAATGCCGCGGGGGCATTTGTAAGCCCAAACGACATCACTAGGAACTCATAGTGACCATACCTTGTACGGACATCACTAGCTAGTTGTCCATCCATCCACATATACTATAGTACTCTTTTAATCTATTTTTTGAAAGAAAAAAGCTTATTAACCAACAAACCAATAATAGAGCTGATGAAGTTTAATTCCAATTACGAGAGCTAATCTACGAGAGCATATGAAATTTAGGCAGAGTAGGGCAGTATTATGATTTCAGAATTCGGATCCTTTGCAAGATATGTACATGAAGTATTTATAGACCTTAGGTTCAAGTATATTCTAAGAAGAAACTGATACATTTAATGCAATTAACTACAATAAGAGTCCTATAACATCTCGAACATTGTGCAATTATTGTCCCTCTAGGTTCAAGTTTCTTCCGTTATTTCCTGCCGCTGCCAGATAGCTATGCTCAAACGATATCATGCCACGTAAATCCTATGATAAGTCCGACCACGCTAGAACTCCGCACAAGCTCGAGGTCTGCTGTCCAGCCTGGCCTGGTTGTGGGTTCCTTTTGCGGGTAAGAATCCTACTTAGGCCCACCGGTTGTTATTAATTATTAACCCCGATTAGTTAATGGACTGATCTCGTTGATGAGATTAACTTAAAATGATTCTTGGGCCATGGTTGCGATCCATGGTACCATCACGAGCCCTTCTACTATCTAAAATCAACCGGGCTGTTTTTCTTTTACGCATTGTGGCGCCGTCTCGCATTAAATGCGGCCATAAAACGGCACACGCTTGCAACCTTGTACGAGTTCCAATCTTGCCCTATCAAATTTAGTACTCAAGCGGCAGTTTGCTGAGGCTTATTTTTCATGTTATTAAGCCTGATCAGCCAGAAATATGATTACCCTGAAATCAATCCATGTTCCCTTTGTCATTGATTAGAAAGAACCTAGCTTTTTAATCGTTTGCTTGCATTTTAATTTTCCAAACAATCAAATCTCGCACAATTGCATTTTATTTTATTTCTTTTTATCGCTAAATTTAATTGTGTAGTAATACTTAATTCCCCGTTTCCGTCCCTGTGAAGATGAACTCATACTTATACCCTATAATGCTACATTATTTTAAGTGCGAGAAAACTCACATCACCGGGTTCATAGCCCGCTGCATTTATCAGAAGATCAAGCCATACTTAGATATATTCCCATGCAAGTCACTAAAGTAAAATCTTGTTGTTTATGACCTAATACATGATCTCGTTGTTTATGACCTAATACATGTTGTGTTAAAATTTCGGATCAATCGGAGTTGTTTTGGCGAGTCAACGAAAAATGTTGACCGGTTGCCCAGGGGGTAACCGGCGCCGGTTATAGGCAAAACCGGCGCCGGTTATGGTTCGGTTTACTAAGAAAAATCAGTAAACCGGCGCCGGTTATGGGTAAAACCGGCGCCGGTTATGTCTCGGCTTTCAGGACTGATTTTTGCTAAAAACCCAAATCGGACCCGATTCTACGTGGGATTAGTTCTGGCCAACCTATATATGAATATTTTGCATGGAATCGCATGAAATATGATGTTTAAAATGATAAGGCTTGGAATACGGTTTAAACGTCAAGACTTGGACTAGTCGTTAGTAAAGAAATTATAGACCACGACCAGGCGAGGTACGTGGTAGATTATACATGGCGGGTGAATACCCGGGACCAAGTAAGGTTATATAATACTCTGTAGGACCAGGAGGAGTCCTCTACACTCAAACGTTAACAAGGGCCCGTGTAGTCCTTGAGGTGTGTTAACCTCCAGCAAATTACACATAGGTAACAAGGGCAAATGCAGTCCTTGAGGTGTGGTATCCTCCATCAAATTGCATATAGGTAACAAGGGCCCGTGTAGTCCTTGAGGTGTGGTATCCTCTAGCAAATTACACATAGGTAACAAGGGCAAGTGCAGTCCTTGAGGTGTGGTATCCTCCATCAAATTGCATATAGGTAACAAGGGCCCGTGTAGTCCTTGAGGTGTGGTATCCTCCAGCAAATTACACATAGGTAACAAGGGCAAGTTCAGTCCTTGAGGTGTGGTATCCTCCATCAAATTGCATATAGGTAAAAAGGGCCCGTGTAGTTCTTGAGGTGTGTTAACCTCCATCAATTTACACATAGGATGAGGGTGTATGCGTACTCCTCAAGGCGGGGTTAACCCGGAAATGAAAACTATGATAGTAAGGACGGATAGTCCTCGAGGTAGGTGAACCTCAAGGTAATGATTTTAAATGATTAAACGTGCTTAATCGGGAATGAGTTCCCGATAGGATATTTTCCTTGGTCTAGGAATTGATTTAAACCATGTCCGTGATATGGGAGTCCGAAGGGCCCCACATTAATTATATTTTGATATCGGGTGAGTTAGCCTGCGGGTGACCCCACTCGAGGGTAAGACATGGGAAGGGTGAATTTAATGAGGCTGTTACGCCTAAATGATTTGAAAGACAAATGGGCCCACGGGCCAGATATTTTACTCATATGTATATATGTATACATTTTGTTTTGAAAGGGGGTAGCTAAGAGTTATGCCCATATTGTACTATCACCCTATTTTGAGGGTCTCACGTGAGAAACGTTAGTTACATTACATACAGTTTGCCCTCACCAGTACTTTTCTGTAGTACTGATCCCTCGGGGGAACCACCCTTTCAGGTTGAAGCTAGAGCTTACTTCCTGCACCCGTTGCTCGAGAGATCAATGGAGAGAAGACGTGGTTCGTGCTTCCTCCGGTTCTATTTCTAAATAATTAAATAATGCTCATGGAACTATTTTGACTTATAAATTATTGGAGCCTGCGAGCTCTTGTTTTACCCTTGTGTGGGTTCTTATTAAACACTTATATTCCGCGATGTGTTTAATTGTATGTTGATGTTGTTATGTATGTTTACTAATCGGTTTTGGCATATGTATCTATCGGACGTCTTGTGCAATTCGGTAAGGATGAACTGCGGTTATTCTTATTGGGTTGTACGACGGTTGTCCACGTGGCACAGACGCGGTCTGGGGCGTGACAATGATTGTTCCAGCTTCTTTGATCTCGGTCTGGTCAGCGTTGTTTCTGCATCAATTAATTAAGTTTTTCTGGTCATATTTGAATCTAAAATCATCCTAAGAATTTGTCTTGTGAACTGGGCGTTTTATAGATAAAATAATAGTGTTCCAGGAGTTTGTGTTCGTTGAGTTAGTCGCATGATTATTTTAGTTGGGTTCAAATATGCAGACTTCATTTCAGTTTTTAAATGATTTGGAAATTTGAGTTTTAAGATCAATTATTCCTGAAGCGGCTCTCTACTGTCAAATCTTCTTCCTCAATATAATGGATTTTAATTGATGTTGTTCGAGTATAGTTTTGAACTGTACGACACTTGGTAATCAAGATTTTAAAATCTCTATTAATTTGATTTACTTGCTTGATCCCTTGCTGCTCTTAAATCAGGAACAGGCATGTTTAAAAATCTAAAGGTTTCCTAGTTTAAAATTTAGTCTTTCTTTGGTTCTTGATAGCAGCAAGAAAAGGAATTTTAAATTCCAAAGCTTTTGGTATGTCAAACAGATCGACAGTTAAAACTTCAGTAGTATGGCCATTTTCTTTACACAAAGCAAATTCTTATTTTATCATTTCATTTAATTAAAGATATAAGAGAAGAGCTAACCGGGAGACGTTATCAAGGTGTCGCACTTAATTGAGTAATCTGAGTTCAGCTCCTACAGGTAAGTCACCACCACCTATACATGATAGTTTAAATAAATTATGGATGTCTAGCTAATTATGAATTGATATATATACTTGATTCATTACTTGGAAGTGTATAGCATGAGATTTGCGTTATTGAATATGAAATATTAAAGTTCTATGAATTGTATGAAGTTATGTGCATACGAAATGAGGGTAATTATAAGTAATGTTTTAAGGTAGTCGTGCCCCCAAGTAACTACCTGAGTTGAGCGTAGCGGGACGTCCTTCCGCGGGGAGTCCCGGGGTTACTTCTGATGGGCTGCGGGCTAGCTAACCGAGGTCTTTGGCGAGGGGCCAGGACACGAGCTACGGGCCCATAAATGAAAAGGACAAAGTGAAGAAGAAAGATTGATGTATAAGGAAATTTTTCTTTAGTTTCGATACTTGAAGCTTTGCTTGTCATGTTATATATATGTTTTGTATGTGGTTATGCAAAGTGATTTTGAGTATTCTAGCTTGTGTATCTATTTATGGCTAGCTAAGACTCCGTTATTTTTGTGGATGTAATGGTGACTTACTAAGCAAATTTTGCTTAAGAGACTTCTATTCTCTCGTGTTCTCATGTATAGGTAATGAATAACGGACATAAGCCTGAGGGGATGTACAGAGCTGGTGACAGGGTTTTGGATGGGTTAACGGAGAAGACATGGCTGGCTGTTATGTTTTTTATTAGTACTTTGATACTTATATGTTTTTGTTAAAGGTTTTGTTTTTAAAACTCTTGATCAGGTGTAATAGTTATGTTTACAGATGGTTTATTTTGGTTTCATTATGTTTTCGTTAAGAAGTTTAGTTATGTATATAAGAAATAAAGTTTCGTGATGAGACTTTGTATCGTTAGTTCCGCTTTGTATACCGAGTTTTGGTTAGGTTTGAGTATCGTAATGGCCGTTTGGGGACGGTCGTTACAGAAGTCGACGCACACTCTCCACTTAGCCTTTTTGCCCTGTTTGTCGCCCTTTTTCTTCTGAACAACAACAACATTAGCAAGCCAGTTAGGATACTTTACCTCGCGGATCTTATCGGTGTGTAGTAATGTCTCGACTTCTTGATTGATGATGTCGTTCCTTTCCCTAGCGAAACGTCGTCTCTTCTGCTTGACGGGTTTATGTGAGGGGTTGACATTTAGTTTATGAGTGATCACTTGCAGGTCGATCCCCGTCATGTCGCCGTGGCTCCAGGCAAAAACGTCTTTATGTTCTTTCAGAAAAACAACAAGTTCTTCTTCTAGCTGAGTTGACATGTTGCCCCCAATGTGGACGACTCTATCCGGATGGTTTGGATCAACGATGAAGTCTGTAGTGCTATTGTTGTCTTCCCTAACCGGATTGAAGTCGCCCTTTAATTGCTATGCAGAAGTCGTAGCAGAGGCCGTTGGCTTCAATGTGGTCTGGTAGCATGATTTAGTAGTGGCCATGTCGCCTTGGATGGATTGTACTCCCCATGGCGTTGGAAATTTGACCACCTGATGATATGTTGACGGGATTGCCCCCATTTGATGTAGCCAAGGCGTCCTCAGAATCATGTTGTAAGCGGGCAGATCTTGGACTACATCAAACTTCACCTGCAAGTTAAGACCATTTGCATGTACGGGTAAAGAAACGTTACCTATTGTTTTACTTGGCTCGCCATTGAATCCGAAAAAGGTGGAGCCAGAGACAGCCAAGTCTTCCTCTTTGTATCCCATCTGTTTCAGCATCTTCATCGTTGTGATGTTGGTTGTGTTACCGTTGTTAACCAAAACTCGTCTCACCTCACAGTTCGCCACCCTGAGAGCAATGACTAAGGTGTCATGATGAGCATCACTTAGACTAGTCAGATCCGTTTCATCGAATGTGATATGTGCATTTCTCTAGGCTTCTTCTTTTCGGACGACTTGATACACCTTTGACGACTTGTCTCGAGAATACTCCCGAGCTTGTCTCTTTGCTGCAGAATAGGTTAGTCCACATAAATCTGAACCACCATTAATGAAATTAATTACCTTATGTGGTGCTGTAGGTGAAGGAGGTCGTTGCTAATCTGCGGACGACTTCTGATTCCTGTGCAACATGGATTTCGTCTGTTTTGACATGATCTCCGTTAAGTACCCATTCTTCAAGAGGTAGGCAACTTCTTTCCGCAAAGCGACACAATCCTCCGTGTTGTGTCCAATGTCGTCATGGAAGTCGCATCTCTTATTGGGATCCCGTCGCCCGCTGGTCTTGTCCGACTTCCTGGGCCATCAGACCTTCTCCCCCAATTTGTCTAGGGCGTTGATAAGTCCAGCAGTGTTGACATTGAAGCAGTATGTTGGAATGGAAGGTGACAGGCTAGGATCATCAAGCCAAGTAGTTGTTGATGCTACAGGTCGATCTTTATTCTTCGTGTAGGGCTTTCCAGTCCTGTAGTCATGCTTTCTGGAAGTGCTTGCTTTCCGTTGTCCTCCTTCATATCCGTCAGATCGAAGACGAGACAGTTGATCCTCCTCAAGTCGGATGAAGGCCAACATCATGACCTAGACGTCTTCAAAGGTCTTGTATGGAAACTTAGTCAGTTCCCTGTACAAATCTGAATCTTCATGTAGTCCTCTTCTGAATGCTTCCACAGCTGTCGGCGTGTCGGCGTGTCATATGGGATCGACACCTTCTCTTTGTTAAAGCGATGCAGGTAATCTCGTAAGGACTCGTTGTGCCTTTGGGTTACGCGATACAGGTCACTGGTTTGCTTTTCCAGGGTCCGACTACTTGCAAACTACTGGGTGAACAAGTTAACCAGATCCGCAAATGAGTTGATGCCCTCGTTTCATAAGTTTTTACATTTTTACATTTTAACATCGTAAAAATGTAAGATACAATTTTTGTAAAATATGTAAGATAATTACGTCGTAACAAAGTATCTTGTACATACAACTTTTTTACATTTTAACTATTTCAGTTTTTCTAGATTTTAACTTTTTTTTTGTTTTTAACACTTTATTTTTTAGTTTTTTATTTTTTATGTTTTTAAAATTCGTCTGATTTCATGTTTAAAATTTGAATTAAGTTTGTTTTATTATAATTTATTTGGACAATTTTTTTTTTTGAATTTTGTATTGTGCGAGTTTTGAATTTTCACGTTGTTATTTATGTTTACATCTTTGCATTAAGAAACAAATCATACCACCTCCTTCCCATGTTGGTTGTCCACTTTCAATTTGGCACGATTATTAATAAAGTGGTTGAAAAATAAAAGTTGTGATTGAAATTTGAGTAGAATAAAGTGAAATGATAAAGATCACATATTTTTTTGTCAAAAGAGAAAACAAGACATTCATTTTGGGACAATAAAAAAAAATGTAAGAATACACAAAATGGGATGGAGGGAATACAAAAGCTTCCTATCAGTTTGTAATAAAGACGAGTACACATTGAAATATTGAATCCCTATGTGGCGGGTGGCTACGTGTATGTGTCAGGACTCAGGAGCAGAGGTTCGGAGGTTCAAATAGGCGGGTTGTACGGGAAATGGTTTATTAATGAAATAAAACTTTACTTGATCTATTTTTTGAAAAAAGTTCTGAAATAAAACTGAAAAAAGTGTATTATTTTAACTTATTAGGTTACTTGTGAAAATTTCCCTTAGATATTTGCTAGGGCCCAAAAGTTTCTAGGTCTGATGGAGCGACCACCCGAGACACTTTCACTGTTTCACATATGTAGCTCGCATCATCACTTGCACGGTTTAATTGTTGGGTGTTAAACTTTAACACCCCAACAATTAAATTAATGTTTTAAGCAGAGTTTAAACTTTGACAAATAAACAAATTAAAGTCATGCAGGTTACATTGCAATATAAAAACAGTTTTTGAATACTTTATTTTAGAAGCTCTACTCAAACGCTAAGTAGCTGCTCCAGCGGTTCTCCGCCTCCACCCCATTCTCCTTATCTATATTATGGGCTCCACTCGACCACTCTTGTGTTCACCACCAACATTGACGCCCCGTTGACGCGGAAGACGGCGAGGCTCCAAAGAGGTTTGCCATAAAGCTCATGTCCTTGTCGTGGGATTCAGCCAAAAGCGGTGGCCACTCACGGTGTTCGTTCTGCTCGCCGGCCGGGAACACCACCATGGCCGTAGACTGCTGAATGTTACCACCACGGGCGTCAATGTTGTTCTGTTGTGGCGGGGCAAGGCTGAGACCGCCGAAGTATTCATACTTAGAGCCCGTTTGGAGACCCCTTTTTTCGGCTTATCAGGCTTATCAGTCAGCTTTTTCACCAAACACGTAATTTTTACTTTCGCGTGCTGAATTGTGTAATAAGCAGAAAAAGTAAGGTTGGAGTTACTTTTCTGGCTGTATTGGCTGAAGTTACTGTAGATGACCATTTTAGCTATTTTTACATGTAATTTTTTCTTTATTTTATTAATAAAATATATTTTTAAAATATTTTTTTCTAGAATCAGCAGAATCAGCCAAAACAGCCACTTCAGCCAGAACTTCATAAATTTCAGCAGAAACAGCCAAAACAGCCGATTTTTGTGCTACCAAACGGGCTCTTAATATAGTTCTCTAGAACCATAGGTCTCTTCTTATTCCCGTTATCGGTTAGGCTGCCGCTCTCTTTGAGTTTTTTCTTGGTGAACTGCCGCCTCTTGGTTGTGTTCCAGTGGTTTTTGAGCAAGTTGTCCGACCGGCCAGGAATACACTTCGCGATCTCCGACCACCGGTTCCCAAGTAGCTCATGTAATGCCAGGGGCGGATCCAGGATTTAATGTTGGGCTGGGCTGCATCGACATTGAACGACTCATATGAATTTTTTGGATCAAATGAAACACTCAAAGAAAGGAGTTCCACTGATTTATCATTAAACCGGGTCGTTAACTCCATGAATAAAAGTATATTACCTCATTGAACACATCAAAGTAATAATGCTTCTCAATTGTAGTTTCTTTTCAGCAATGACCAACCATATATTTAGAAATTAGAATTCAAGTCTGGTGCATGAATTTATTTTTTGAGAAAAACTCATTTACTTCTTCAAGAAAACATTTCCATCTATGAGTTTTGCTAGGTGTGCACAAAATGTGTACACAAAATGTGTACACATGTCCGTCCTTCATATAAATTTTGTCCCAAGCATGAAAAATGTCTATATACACTACAAACTAAAGTAAATCGAACACAAATTCAAAACATGAAAAATGTCTATATACACTAAGAACTCACTTTTGGGCAATTAATGTTGTTGAAGATACTCAAACACTTTACAAGTTCATGTGAACATGCTAATCAAGTTCTTAATTGAATCATATTTTATTGTATTTATTACATTGATGCTTTGTGGGCTTTATGGCCAATATACTATAAATTAAGTGTCACTTATTAAGTGGGAGGTGATGTGTATAACATTTATATTAGATTTTTATATGGTAAGATTTTGTTTTATAGACTAGGCTGAAAAATTGGACTGGGCTATACAAAAACCCGGGGTGGGCTAGATGGAATTATGTCAAAATAATACCTTAAAAAAATTATTATTTTTTCCTTTGCCCTGGGCTTCAGCCCACCATAGCCCTAACATAGATCCTCCCCTGTGTAATGCCACCAATCTCCTCTCCTCTTCCTCCGTCAATGGGTTTTTCTGCAAATTATTGGTTATTAAAATGAATATAATTGAAAAAGGAAGAAAAATCTAGAACTCGAAAATAAGTGGAAAAGATGATTCAAAAATGAAATGGCCAAAGTGATCCTAGAGGTGAATGGGACAAAGGATCAAATAGGTGTCAGCCCGGTCAACGATGTGATAACCTAGTCAATGTTTAAATATTGAAAAAAAATGAAACATAAAATATGTATTACAAAGTATTATATACGAAGTATTCCATTAAAGTTTTAAAGTCAAGAATTACTCTCATTTAATAGATTATAGTAGTAATGGCTATAAGAGTAAAATAAAATTATTGTACCAATTTATAAAGTTTCCTTAAATAACTCAAGATGTATGTGGAATTATATGGATAATATGTGATCATAATATTTATAAGAGAATTATCATTATGATTGATAGATGTGATGAATATTTCGTAAATATGATATAGTTTATTAACATAAAGTTAACAATATCAATAAAACTAGTTTTAATTTTGATTACTACTTAATAAATATTAATAGGGGTAATGCCTTAAATTGATGTAAATAAAAGCAAAATTGCAAGAATAAGACTATAAGTATTAAATTCTCTAAATGGGAGTAACTCCTCGTATACTACCATTTTCAATTTTAACAAGTTCATCGTTTTCTTATTAATAATTAATCATAAAATAATTAAAATATTTCATTTATTATAAAAAATTATTCCTCAAAATTTAAATAAATTAAATTAAAAATAGAAAATGAGAATTAAAAACAAATAAAGTAATAAATTAAATTCCTAAAAAAACAAAAAAGTATACACAAGTCCAAGTCCTCGTCTCTGCCACTTTCTAGCACTGTCGGCTTCGATCACTTGAAAAATGCCACCTTGAATAAAAATACCATCTTAATTTATGAAAATTTCAGAGCATGTTGTGGCATTTTCAAACAGCATGCATGTTTATAACATTTTCATTTTCACAGAAAAGTGATTTTTTACACAAAATGACAATTTCTTCTGACGGTCAGAGGTGACGGTGGTTGGAGGTGGCAGAGACAACAGAAGATCCCTCCATATTTTTACACTACTAGAAAAAAGACTTTTAACAATGAAAAATATTGTCGTTATAGGCTCAAAAGTTGGTCGTTAAAGCTTTTAACGACCACTTTATTTTCGTCGTCAAGTGGTTGTTATAGCCTCCGTCGTTATTGGTTTTAACGACAAAGTTCGTCGTTAATAATTAACGACGACACTTGATACCGTCGTTACATATTAACAACAAAGTTCATCGTTAATGATTAACAATGACATAGGATATCGTCATTACTTATTAACGACAAGAAACTCACTCGTCGTTAGATAATGACGAAAAATATAATTGTTCATTGTTATCTAGAAATACAATATATATAACCGTCATTATTTGTATACATCTTTTAACATTATTTTTTTTGCAAGAATTTTAACATTATTAATTATCCAATGATGACAACATTTTATAATAGCAATCACAACCTCTACTAAATACCTGTTTGAGAACTGCATATTTAGTTTTAAAAATCATATAATATTGATGCAATAGTTTATTATTGATTAGAACTAAATGAAATAAGTTACTTGTGCGTTCAACAACTCATATATTCCAAACTTTTAATTTTTCAATACATTAAATTTAACGAAAAAATATCTTGTAAATATAACAACTATTGTAAGTTGATACAATATAATCATCATCCACATAAATAAAATAAAATCTCAATATGTAATTGTAAAAATACATATGTATCATTAACTATATGAAAAAGTGAGTACTAAATCAAAATTAAGTATGTAGTAGCTCAATGGCATTGCTGCGCTGCAACTGCAGTTCTCATCTTTAATACCTACAAAAAGAGCATAGAATTCAGATTTTCTAACAAAATGGAGTATAAATACTTTTTCTGCTTTGTCTGCCAATAGTCGTGTAAACCAGAAATGAATTAACAAATACATACTACGTATGAATCAAGACCTACTCCCTGCCGTCCCATGACCAGGAATAAATAAAGCATTTCTACCCATTATTCTTATTGATCTTCATTCTAAGTGAGCAAATAAATAACGGCTATATTCATCTTAAATGTTGTTTCGGCTGGATTGCTCATTTCTCAAATTGAAAGAGAAATAATATGCTTCTTAAATAAAATTATATATATTTCCCAATAGCATAAGTCACAATAAACGATGATAAATTCAACAATAAAGAGTGATTAATTCTTACTTGAATATATTATTAAAACCCCTCACTCCGATCTTGAGATTTGGACTTAAAAACCTTTTGTGCTACCTGTATATGAGAAGAATACAAGCTGAATATCACACAACATGAATTGTGGCTGCAACACTAAAAAAATGCTTACAATGTCCAACTTTCGAAATCGATATGCTAGGCAAAAATGGAGAAATAGGAAAATATACCTCAACATTAGAAAGTGAAGGATCTTTTTCCATGGTTTCACATGTTTCTTCCTGCAAAAAATAACGACCATAAACAAGAAATCAGAATGGAACTGCAGATAGAAAACCAGAGTTATTCCCAACAAAGTTACTGCAGATAGAAAATCAGATAGTGCCTAAGGCTCTTCATTTAACTACAGTCTGTGAGCCCTTTTAGTTGCTTCAAGATATGTAATTAGCATCTTTAAATTATTATTGGGCGAGTGGGCTGTTAGAAAATCAAAAGGAACTAGGCAGCCCTTGAATTTTTTGCTGAGCTAGATCTGTTTCACTTGTGTTTATGCAAATCTTCTATGTTTACACTAAAACAGAGCTATCTTGCTATCAAAAGATAAAGAAGTCTAACAAAAAGATAAGCAAGACACAAACATGGAGAAAGTGAGGCAATTTTAACACTTAAATTCATCATCAATGCATTTTTTACACTTAACACTATCAAATGAGGGCTGGTGTGAGATGTCATTCCTTGCAGGACAATTTTGCCACACGATATTAACTTACAATAGAGAAGTACAATTGATTGACATCAATTATCAATTCTGGTTACTTCTGAAAACTAAAGAGCTGCAAGCCTGCAACAATACTAGTTTTTATGTACTCTATTGCATTGGATTATAGAACATATGCTCCCTCACATTTTCTGTGTCATTAATCATTTGCTATCCTTTCAGATAGTTTAACTTTTTACTCACTAAATCTGGAAAACACTGAATGTAGTACATCTGGGTCCTGGGATATGGCTAGAGATAAGAAGCAAAGCTTGTTTTTTGAATATATGAGTTGCAAAGGGTGTCACTTGTTACCATTGAGATCTTCTACAATTGTCTGTTCTACATCCACTTCAGTTTCACCACAATCACGAACTTTTGTCCCGCTCATACTTTCTGGCAAAGTTTTCTTTTTGTTAGTACAAGAGTCACCACCCTTCAAACAAAACAAAGACTGAATTACTAAAAGAGTAAGAGAAAAAAATAAATATAAGCCATTTATTATAAATGAAAATTTTACCAATTGGATATTGGGAAAATGTCGGATCTACCTCCAATTCACTAGCATCATCCAAAATACTTTTGCCTCTCTTTTCCTATCCCATTACCGTATAAGCCAAAAAATGGTTTGAAGTATTAAACCAATTAAGCAAAAATAACTATAAATAAAAATACTACCTCCGTCCCAATTTGATGATACCATTGCGGTTGACGAAGTTTGACTGACGATAAAGCAAACGGATCCCTGTTCGCACTCAAATTATTTTTAGAAAAAAAACATATTCAGAAACTATATTAAAAACTTTACAAAGTCGCAAACACCTGGATTAAATTTGATTAAAATTTAATACATAAAGTAAGAGATTAAGAGTGATTTGTGTTGACCAAAGGAGAGAGAAATGGTACCATCAAATTGGGACGGAGGTAGTAATTATTAACACCATCCTCTTACCATTACTCTCTCTAACAATTGTCTGATAAAACTCTATTTCATTATGACTATCATCATCAACAATAATTCTCACTCTCCTTTTTCCAAATGCAGCATTCATATTATAAGTAAAAGATCCACATATTTCAACCATGGGAAAAATTGGATTGAAGTATTAAATGATAATACAATATTAGAATTTTAAAATCAACTATTTAATGCCAAACCTTTATCATTTGAATCTCGGAAATCCTCCGGATCCAGACGCACTTCACTTCCATCAACGTCATCAAATATGTTATCACCCTCATAAAAAAAATTGTCCCACTCGTACTCTGAGCCAGACTTTTCTTCTTTGCAGTACAAGAGCCACAATCTTTCACTACAAAAAAGTTAAACAGTGAAGTGTCTACTGCTTGTGTTATTATAATAAGTTTGTATTTGGTGTTGCCATTTAGTTTTCTTCTATCTCAAAGTGAAAGAAATTGTGTTGTTCAGAGAAAAATGGTGGAAAGTTTTGAGAAACAGAAGCTAGAAAGATATATGTGGTTCATGGTAACAGTGAAGGAATTCCAGATTTTCATTTGGTTCATGGAAATATGTATGTGGTTCATAGAGGGAATTTATTCAGAAAAGGATGAATTCTGGTATACAGTATGCTAGAAACCACTTAGAGAGTGTTTCTGTCTCCCAGACAGCCCAACCATCTAACTGAAAGTCTGCCCAACTTTTAATCCCAGCTCCCACGAATATATATATAATATTCCCTCCACCCAGCCCTTCTTACTTTATTACATGTTTCAGACTCCTCCTCTTGTACACTTTATCAAAATAAGTCATATGGTCGTACTTATTATTAGTACTAGGATGGTCCTTATCAAGTTTGGATGGCCACCAGGAGCCCATGCAGGGTTCATGGCACAGAAAAAAAGGCTAGAGGCAACTGTTGGGCATGGAATGCCTGAGGATGATGGCAGAATCCATGCGCTGACTTTTACTGTCAGTGACTACAATAGGATGTGGCTGCTTTAATTTGATAAATACACATGTATATTGTTGTTTCCCGATTCAGTTTCTTCCTTGAAATAACATTCATTGGGTGTCCTCGCAAAGCAACTATTTTAGATTTTAAAAGCAATTTACTATCTTAAGATGAGTTTTTTATTTTTCAAGTTTCACATTTCCTTGTTCAAAAAGTAACCCTTAACTATTCCTTCTTTTCAGAAAAACTAGAATTACAGAGGCTTTATTTTTGGGGGAAAAAGTTAACATTTACATGCTACTAAGATTTCTTACAAAATTAAGAGTAAGTTACTTTTATTAACATGTATAGAAAAGAGTTAACTAGCAACAACAGCTGCTAAAATAATGTACGAAACCACATGTTATTTCCAGTGTTCTCTCTCTATGGAAGGCTATGATAGCAAAAAGAAGGCCCTCAGTTCAAGGACCTAACTCAGACCTGCTTGATTAAATCAATGTTTTGGTCTTTATAGCAGAAGTTCTATATATTTCTTTTTACCACAACATAAGTTCAGATAATTGTTCGGCCCAGGGATTGCCCTAAAGGTGCAAAACCTCAACCCCACCTGCAATTGGATCATTGCCTCAAGCTCTCCACAATGTAAGAAACATACGAATCGTCTAATCCATAGAGTATTCATAGCATTACAGCATCTTCTGCAGGCAATAAGTCTTCCAGTGCCATAGATTATTTGGTAAAACAAATCAATTTACCTTCAATTTTCATTTTCATTTTCTTTTTAGTGCTAATGTACCATATCAATCTATGTGAAAATCATTAAAAAATATAAATAGTAATGATTTTATAGGTAATACTTTATATAATACCAACATAACAGGATGAAAATGTAAAAGTTAATACTTCAAGTCATTAGTGTATTGAAAATTAACATATAAGAACAAGTTCATTCTGTAAAAATTCGGATAATATAAATACAGAAAATATATGTATTCTACACCAATTTCCGATTCAATGATTTAAAAAACCAGCGAACATAAAGAGTAAAATGATCAATGATTTAGCCAAGAAAATCAACAAAACAAACCAGCCAAGGAAATCAACCAAGCAAATCAGCCAAGTGAATCAACCAAGCAAATCAGCTATTCGATAAAATTATACAGCGGCAACCCTATAGATTGTTGAAAACCTATTACCGCAAGAAGATTAAAATAATAAATATTGAAGATTAAAGTTACCAGGAGCAAGAAAGTTGAGCAACCAAACAAAAATCTTAAATCCCGCTGGTAGATGGATCGAGCGAGAGGAAATTTAGCCGATCGAGCGTGGAAGCTTGAATTGGGGGAGCGAGTGGAACGATCTAGCGACTGTGATCGAGCGATTGAATTCTCTGAGAATCCTTTTCGCATCCAGCTATGATTGGAAGGGTTGAGCGAGAGGTGTGGAATGATCGAGAGATTGAATCCTTGAGGATCCTTTGCCGCCAAGAACGATAGAGGATTGTTCGCAGCCCGATATTATGGTTAAGTAAAGATGGACTGATGAATTAGGGCAATTGATTAGCGGAGCGGAGGTTTAATATATTAAGCGCGCCAGACAGAATAATAGAATTTCAATTGGAATTTTGGCGGTATACTTAGTTTTTAATTAATTTTATTTTACTATTCCTGATTACAGTGGCGGATCTTGGATGTTAGTTTTGAAGGTTCAAATTTATTTTATAAAATTTGGGTGTTCATATACATATAGAAAATTTTACAATAGCACCCATATACATGTATTTTTACACTACTAGTTATAAAATTTGGGTGTTCACATGAACACCTTTGACCTATAATAGGTCCGCCCCTGCCTGATTAGAGTTTTCCCAGAATTATTTTAAGAAATAATATGTGAAATAAATTAATTAGAATAACGATGATTACAAATTGATTAATAACGACGACTTTTCAAATATGGTCGTTATATATAAATTTGATAACGACGAACTCAATAGTTAATGTTAAAAAGTACTTTTAACGACAAATTATGAGAGTTGTCGTTATATATTGGTCGTTAAAACTCAATTTTCTGGTAGTGTTATATTCCTATGTGCTTTACTTATTATAAATAAAAAATGATATTCTATTAGGAAATGATGGTGGTACACAATAGCAAAAGAGAGTACAATTGACTCCTTTTTGAGAATATAAATATTATATTCCTATGTTTCCTTTATGAAATTATTTTACATCTAGTTATAGCAATGTTCCCTCAATGATAATAGTGTTAGCCTAAAAAAGAAACTGGGGTATAGAATAAGTTCGGCCATATATAGAAAACTTTTACATGATGACCAAATAGTCGAGTTGGTGTCTTGGTGATGTGTATGCAAACCTATTTTTTACCCCAAGGGGCGTCGGGGGAGGGGGTTTGGGGGCCTGGGGTAAACTGGGATCAATCTCACTTCATTGAGATTTGAATCCGGGATCTCCCATAAGAGAGAGTGAGTCGGCAACCAGCTGAATTGGACCGCTTTATCGTGTATGCAAACCTTAATATGCATCCATGGTTTGAAAAGTTTTTTTTAAATAGGCCAGTTAAGTTAAATTATTGGTTTTCAAGGAACATGAGTCCAGACGTCCAGACCTAGTTAGAGCAGACCGGCCACCGGTTTATAGCAAGTTTACACTACTTGGCAGGTTTGCACTCAACTAGTCCAATTCTAGGGCAGGTAAGAGAGGGTTTAGCTTGACATGTGTGTTGCAATGTAAAAACGTGATTACAAAATAGTGATTTTAATTATATTAAATTTAAACATAACCAAAAAGTGTTATTTCAAAAAATGTAACAATGTGTTCGAAATTTTGCAACAAGATTAAAATTAGTATGTATGAATTTGAAGTGCTTCATTTACAAGGAAAAAAAATTGCAATTTAAAATTAAAGAGTTAATATTTAACACAAAATAAATATTTATTTTTAGTTCTTTATTTTTTTAATTAAATATGAAATTTCAATTTACATTTTTTTTTATTTATTTAAAGTCACTAAGGGTAAATTTACTCCTTTATAGGAACATTAAGGAAATTTGTGCACCTTTTAGAAATTTAGGAGTATATCTGCACGTCAACATATGATACTTCCGGGGTAAAGTCTCAAGAATAAATTTTTTTAAATATTTTAAATTATACTAATACATCACGGGTTATCTCATTTGGCATATTTCATAATTATAATTATTATTTTTACTGATTTTTTACTTTTCATAATAGCATTTCAAGTTAAGGTACGAAATACTCCGTACTACGTATGCTTCATAATTAATATGTAAGAAATATTTTTAAATTTAGCTTTAAAAATGTATTAAGTCAATTTACTCCTCAAAGTACACTGAGATGGTTTTGCACAATTTCCATTAAAAAAAACTTTTCTATGTGCAACAAAAGTTGTCGATTAGATTTAGATTTCAGTATCACATGAAAATTGATGGAGTGAAATCATCTTCTTCGGACATGATCCCAAAAAGATTTAGTGGGACTTGGATTTTACATAAAGTGCACCTGAATTGATTATTATTAATAATAATTGTGCTAAACAAAACAAGATACAAAAAGTGGAATGGAGGTAGTAAAAGTCAAGATATATAAAAATGAAACGGGTTTTAGTAAAAGTTAAATTTATGTGTTTAATTTTAGTCTTATCTAATTCAGTGAGAATTGATTTGTATGATTTGATATATACATTTTTATGTGATCCATGTCTTATCCGGTCGATATATCTAATTTAGTTTGATGTGTTTTTGAAAGTCTTTTGAGTTAATTATCAAAATAGGACTAAAAGTCATTCGCTTTGCACAAATAGGACCAAAAAATAAACTATGTTTTCATAGGACTAATTATGTTTGTCTTGGACAAATATACCCTTATACCTATTGGAATGTTTTAATTCATAATAAAATAATAAAAAATAATAAAAATTCGTAAAATATACCAAAAAATTAATAAAAATATTCTGAATAATAATAAATTTAAAAAAAAATTAAAAAAAATAAAAATAAAAAAAATTAAAAAAATTAAAAAAAAATCAAAAAAATATTTTTTTTGTCACCGCCGCCTATACCGCCCCAGCACCACCACCTCTAGTCATTTGGGGAAAAAATGCCAAATTTATTATGAATTCCATATTTTTGGCATAATTCAGAATGATTTAAGATGGAAGAAAAAAAAATGTTGGCATTCTCAAAGAGAAATATGCCATATTTTTGGCATTTTCCGAAAAAAAAATGGAAGTTTGTAGGAAATATGACATTTTTTTAACGGTCGGAGGTGGTGGTGCAGGGAGGCGGTACCACCACCTCCTGTCACCGGGGTAAAAAAATGCCAAAAAAATTATGAATGCCATATTTTTGACAAAAGTCAAAAGGATTCAAGTTGGCAGAATGAAAATGTTGGCATTCTCATAGAGAAATATGCCATTTTTGTGGAATTTAAAAAAAAAGTGGCATTTTTTACACCGATCGGAGGTGGTGGTTCAGGGAGGTAGTACAGGCGGTGGGAAACGTATCCATATTTTTTTTAATTTTTTTTATGGAGTTTTACTATTTTTTTATTAATTTTTAAAATAAAAAAAATTAAATTTTTTTTTTTCTTATTTTTTATTTTATAAAAATTTTATTAATTTTTTTTATTTTTCTACGAATTATTGAAATTTTTTCGAATTTATTATGAATTAAACATTTAATTATGACTTTTAGCTATCTTTTACTAATATTTAAAGGAGGGGTAAGAATGGAAGGAAGAAATGAGTATGTTTCCAATAGGACCACTATGATCCTATTTTGGAAAAAAAAAACATAACAAGTCCTATTTTGAGTTTTTGCCATAGTTTTAGTCCTATTTGAAGTAATTTCTAAAGTCTTTTCTTTAATTTTCTTAATATAGGTTCAAACTAATCAAAGTAAAATACATGTTGATCACCATTTGAATATTTTATCCAGCCAATTTTTTTGCTACTCATTCAAACAAAAACATAACTCGACACCACCCATTCAAGATATTTATATTTACTATAAATATCTTATTCTTGAGAATATATATGATCACTGGTATAGCTAGCTAGAGAGGTGGGGGCATACAAAAGCCTAGTGTGGCGCCCAATTTTTTTTTAAAAAAAATCGATCTTGTATTTTATGTGAAAAATATTGTGTAACAAAATTAATAGAATTGAGAAAGAATCTTTAAATCTCCCCCTTATTATATTTATCCGGTATACATCAATATAATGCTTATCATTGGGCTATTATATTACGTACTATCTTATTATTCATTTGGAATTTTTCTTTCATCACAGTCTTTAAACCCCTTTATAGTAACAAACAACTAAAAGGGAATATATTTTAACTTTTAAATTATTTGTTACTAAAATGGGAAGGGACTTGAATTTTCTAAAGGTGGAAACATGAATTTACCTATCTCGAAGATATATCTCCGGATGAAATGAAACCAAACAATGATCATCAAGACCTCAACATTATTGAAGTTTCATCAAAAAGTGGGATTAATATGAGAACCCCTCTTAGAGCGAGAATCCGTCTTAAAACGAAAATTTTTAAACGTCATCATTCATTTATACAATCAACGATCAATATTAAAAAGGTGGCATCGTTGTAATTTTTATGATTAATTGCAACAACAAAAAAACTCATTTGAATTTAATGTCATTACGAATAGAACGAAGTTAAGACATATCTTAAAAACATAAAACATGAAGTGATCAGGACGGTAGCAATAATTAATGTGAAGACAAAAATGTGATAATAATAAAACCTGAATATCAGGACGAAGATGGTTATGCCACCTCTCTCTGCATTGTTTTCCTGCTCGACCAATCATTTTCGCTGCAATCACACTCCACTTCTTATCTCCGAACTCCCTTACCAATCTAATTAAAACCCTTCATTGCATTTCATCACAAAACACAATTAAATTAAGGTGACAACTCCGGTACCCATTTAAAAAATGGGGTACCGTATCTACCACTCACATCATGATTGGTCCAAATCATTAAATCATTTTTAATTTAGATTTAAATAATTCAACTACAACATTCTGATTGGTCCAAGTAGACAAAGGTATGATACCTTTTGGGTACCATAGAATCTACCTTAAATTAAACCACATTCATTAATTTTGAAGAAATTATTAATTAACGATTAATTGGCATAAGTAAATTATAGGTATAGAAATTAAAAATTATATATATTATACGAGGTATATAACTAATTTAAATTTCGAAAAACTTGAATTTTAAATTGGAACTTTCAGAAACAGCTGTTTGCGCTAGCATGCGTGTAATTACCCCAATCACCAATTTTTTTAAAGAACGCAATAGGTTTGTTGTAATGTTTATGATCCGTTTGGTAGCACCAAAATCGGCTGTTTTGGCTGATTTTTCTCCAAACGGGCTCATTATCATTTGACATTTTAGAAAATTATATTCTTGTTTCTTTTATCAGATACAATATACAAGAACCAAATGGGTGTGGATCTAAGTTGATAATAGTAAGGTCACATAGCTTACACATGATTATAGATCTGCTTTTTTCTTAAAGGGCAAGTGTCAGAACTTGTTATTTCTTACTCGGAATCTACTTGGTCACTAGCCTATTTGAATACAGTAAATTTCATCCTTATTGTAATTATATACGACCCCCATTCTTAAATAAGTGAAACGCATTGAATTTTACATTATTTACATATTATGCATTGACTAAGTTTTATTTATTAATGTATTAATATTTATTTGAAAAAATAATGTTAAATTTGTCTCTTTGTAAATTTTCTAAATTTGATTTTTCAATCTTTTTAGTAATAGAAAATCATATATATTAATGGTCAAAGTCGTGCATCAGCAAATGTGAAAAGTTGATCGTTATACTTACATAAGATTGGGAGTGTATGTCTAGAAACACACATATACACACACGTTATTATTTGTATACATAGTCAAACATCATACATTCATACTAATATGTCAATTTAAAATATATAAAAACATGGGAATTATATATTATATGGTGATCTAAAAATTAAAAAAAAATCATTTAATTTAAAACCTGAATCTTTGGGAATATAAATCTAAGACTAAAATTGTAATGAAGTTTAATTTTTTTATTTATTAAATCGTTCTTTAAAATTAATCATCATTCATTAATAATGAATTTAGTAAAACTTTAAGTGAAATTAATTTTATAATCTATTTGTTGGATTCTTAAAGTACCTATAATTCTCTCTCTACACACACATGTATGTATGCATGCATGTATGTGTGTATGTGTATGTGTATGTGTATGTATTATATTCATATGTATATATAATTTGTGCATGTGTATATGACTCAGAAGATGATGGTGATCACCTATCTTCTTCTGGACTCCACAGACCCTTGATAAGGCCTACTCCTGGAAACACTTCATTTTCTCTGGAAATCATTCTGGATTCTTCCTCACTCCTTAGCACATGATAGTTTTCTTGATCACCCAATTGCAATTCATGGGGGAAGTCGTCCCGGCCGCCCCTTATATTTCCATTTGGGGGGGGACATCCAAGAACCCTCGACAATGGCCACTCCGATACAGCTACTAGAAAATGATCGGAAACTGCTACCGCCAATATCCATCAAAGACTATTTTATTAATTGAAGTGGATCGATCGAGTAGAGATAGATTTAGAAAAGTTGAGAGGCTTGTTTTTATATGCAGAGAAAGGATTTTACGTAACGTTTGTATTAATTAATTACTCAACTAATTGACTGACTTAATTACACTAATAAAGATTGTTTTGACTAAATAGGATCGGTCATTGTTAGACCGAAGGTTAAGATCACTACAATCATGACACGTTTGCATAGTAAATGTCATGGTCGGAACTATGTAGGGGCTGGGGTGAGCTCCTTCCCAGCCCAACCCAATTTTTTATTAGTATATGAATAGGTGTAATGTCGAGCTCACCTCAAAATTAATGTCCAGCCCAGCACAAGCCTACTAGGCTACAAACATACTCGTATGTTTCAGACTTATTTCACTTGTGGCCTCCCTACATGCCAACTGTGAAGCACGAAGCAAAAACTGGAAGGAGTCAACTCAGTAAAGCTATGAAGTCACTAACACAGGCACCCAGTCGTGCATGCCACCACCCCCCGTCCAGGGCCTTGCATTGGTCGTTGGCCATCGACATCCCTCTGGCACTCTAACCTGTAGCTTGTTACGGCTCTACCTCTTTATTATCTCTGAGTCTGATTGCATTGACTTCCTCTAGCTGAATCTAGTTGTCCACATATATTGTAGTGCTCTTTTAATCTTTTTTTTTAAAGGAAAAGGCTTAAACTTTATTAACCAACAAACCAATAACAGAGCATCACCACACTAACAGGATCCATCATACCCTTAGCTTTCCTATAACCGAAAAGCCCCCATATTCTCTAACCGGGCATAAAAGAGTCCATCCTGTAAAGAGCAACACCCTTTGCTGGACATGCGAGAGATTTGAAGTCGCTATCGGCACTGTCAGCCAAAATACTTCTTGTCTCATCCCCAAATCCCGTTTTCTTCCCAAAAACCACCCTCAACCCAAACAAAGTATCTAAAATAACGAGTACGACATAGCAAGAGTGCTAGATCATATTTTATTATATTCAATTTAATTGTAATTATTTTTGTTTAATAGACTAGTATAAATGGGCTTTGAATTGTAATTAATTAAATAGGCTTTTATTTTAGCCCATGCGTGCAGTTGTCCTATGCTAAATAAGATGTCTGATTCTCTCTCCTATAAATAAAGGACGAGGTACGAACAAGCCTAAGAGTTCCACATATTACTTTGACGCATGCGTATCATTCTTTAGAGCTCTCTACTTTCTCTCTCAACATTTCATATGTATATCATGTATTCATCGACATATTATTGTGAACATACAGTATTGATTGTTGATTGATATTCATCTTCTACATCTTTTCTACATACTATGGTTTAATATTGTTTGACTGTTGAAATTCTGGGAATTCACAATTGGTGTCAGAGCAGAGGCGTATAATTTGTTCATCGTAATTGTTAGAATTCTGAAGGATTTAATTTGATCAAAATCGAAAGATTTGGTTGTATTAATTCTGGATTTGTTCTTCATAATTTACATATTTTATGTTACTGTTGTATTAAAAGAAGAAGAGAAGACCACGGAGGAACAATACCTAGTTGCTCGAGAAACATTGTTTGCATATTTGAAATCTTTAATTTTGGCCATTCAGCATATTTTAAGCATCAGATTTCGGCACCTGCGGCGGAAGTTTTCTGAGCACCCAAGATCTAGTCTTCGTCGCTAGCTTGAGATCAGCCCCTTCTGAAAAAGAAAATGTGTCTACAGAGGATGACTGTCTAGTCTTTGTCGCTACCCGAGATTTGCTTTAGAAGCCAAGCTCGAGATCGTATCTGTTTTCGCTGACCCAAGATCAATTATTCTTCGATATCAACCCGAAATCATCTCCTTTTTCTCACAACCCAAAGTTCTTATTCAAAGTCTTCACTCAAAATTTAAATCTCGAGACTCCTGATTTTGAGACTTCGTATTTAATCACCTCGAGGACCCGTGATATATTTTATTCTATAAGAGTCCATGATCATTTACAGTCTACTTTTCAACATGGATGCACACAAAATGGGAAATGATTTTGGGCCTCCTATTCTAAGGAGAGGTGAATTTACAGTTTGGAAGGCCAGGTCTCCGAATTTCATATGAAGTAGAGAAAATGGTTCACAAATTCTTGCCTTTCTTAAAGAAGGGTCAGCAACAATCCTCCTCTTCTTCCAAGAAAGATTCCGAAACTTGAGGATGAATATACCTAAACAGAAAAACTGAGAGGTAGAGTTGATCTCCTTACTACAACATATCTGCTCCAATCCACCCCGAATGACATCTTTATGCAAATTGACAACCTCACGATGGTCAAAGAAATATGTGATGAGATTCATCAGACTATGCAAGGAACTGATGTTGGAATAAAGACTAAATGAGCTCACACTCTAACTGCCTATGATTCACACTGCAAGAGCTGAAAAAGACTTGGAAGACACATATCAGCGCTATCTAATGGTCCTTAATTAAATTGGGAAGATCAAAATTCAAAAGACCAACATGGAGGTTAATCTACATTTTCCACGATCTCTGAAACCTGAATGGAAAAAGACTGCTAAGAGAATGAGGCATACAAAGGACTTGGATGAGATGTCCATCCACAATGTTGCTTGCCTATGATAATTCTCTGAGGATGCACTTGAAAAGGTGAAAGATTCAAAAGAAAAGAATCTTGTCGACTCTCTTGTTCTTCTATCTAAAAAATTTGAGAAAAGAGAGAAGGTTCCAACAACTGTTACTGAAGCTGATTCATCTGAAGAAGAAAAGAATTTGTTTGATTCCGACCCATAGATCATTGAGATAAAAAAAGGAATTGGCCCTGCTAACCAATCTCACAAATAAGAAGTTCAAGAAGTTCAAACCTCCATCATCATCAAACAAACATAGAATCTCTTCATTCAAGCACACAAACAAGGCAGTGGACCTTCTGATAAAGCTGTCAGTGGTGATCATCTGAACTGCTTCAAATGTTGCAAGCCTGGTCACTTTGCCAAAGAATGTAGAATGGCTAAGAAGAAAGACTACAATTACTACATTCAAAAGGCACAAATTGCCAAACAGAAGGAGAAGGAAATAGTTGTCATGGCCGAACATGATCATTGGCTAGAGGACTCTGAAGATAGCGAGTCAGAGAACATGGCGTTGATGGTTAGAGTTGAAAATGAAGCTGAAACTGAAAGTGATTGCTCAGAGGATGATACCAATTCTCCATCTTCAGAGAATGAGGTACGTACTTTTAACTCTCAATTTACTGAGCAATGCAGTAAACTCAATGAACAAATTTCATCTTCAAAGAAAGAGAGGAAGAAAATAAAGATCGAAACTTGAAGCATAGAGACTTGCTACTAATGAGAATGTTCTGAAAGCACGCTTAATAAAAGCGGGTATACATTCTGAATCTGCGCTTAACAAACTCACAAGAAAGGGTCACTAGCTTAGAATTAGAAGTTGTTAAACTTAAGAAAAATTTATGCGACTTAACTAACGAACTAGAAGAATATAAGCGAAAGCAATCTGAAACCACACTCTTCTTTGATCAAATTTGAAGGAACATAGTCGTCTGTACACAAAAATTAAGGAGTTGGAGGATATGCTTGCTAAACAAAGTCAATCTAAACAAACAATTTTCTTGAATCAACATAAAGACAATGAATGCTATAATCTTAGAGAAGGACTAGGTTTCCAAAACCCTTTTAACTTAAAGAAAGTTGATTGTCATCAAATTTATGACATAAGGTATATGGGATTAAAATTAACTAGTTTGATGTTATTTACTAGTAATTCTGAAATTGATCAGGAAGAAGAGGACAAAAGAAAGGATAAAAATAGAACTAAAATAGTTTTTGACTATTCTGCTCTAAATGTGAGTTATGCGACTAGGGAAATTCATGTGTCAAATGATTATTTTGCCCTCTTCCCTTCTGAAAAAGAAAATGTGTCTACAGAGGATGAAGTCTCCATATCTAAAATCACTAAACCACATTTTCCTAAAATTATTAAGAAAATGGCTCATTTTCATTCTTTCTTCGAAGAAGAACGTGAGAAGTTCAAATTTCAAAAGCAAAATCTTTTGAAGAAACTTTTGAAGAAAAACTAATGAGGGCATGTATTAGGAAAATGGATGAGTTTTAGTCATTAATTTTATCTTAATATAATTAATAATAGGAACAACCAGCCTTGTTTTCTTATTTAATTTTATTTGCTCATATGCATGTAATTGAGTTATTTGATTCTCTATTATATGCTACATATTATTTAAGCCATACATTTGGTTTTATAGTATTTAATTTATTTAATTGTTTATTTGTATTTTTTATTGGTTTATGTGTATATATGTATATTTAAAAAAAATAGATTAGCTACTTAAATTTTAAGAATAATTGCATTGGTCTAAAATGTTTAAAATTATGAGATGTCAATAAAGTAGCTACTACTAGTTTTAACGGAAGGACTTGACCAATATAGATTAAGGACTAAAATAATAGATTTAATAGTTCAATGACCAAAATGATATGGCGATGATAGTTCAAGGACTATTTATGCATTTTACTCTAATTAGAAACCATAATTATATTCGTACAGGGTTGGGTGCAAAAACAAAGATTTTTAAAAACGGGGTGCAACGTTGAATTTGAACAATAAAATGGGATGCAAACTGAAATTACCCCTTATTATTATTATTATTATTATTATTATTATTATTATTTGCACATGTCTTGTACATTGATTTTTTTCATACACACATGTGCACTTAGTTAATCACACACATGTAAGTATAGTTAAACATATTTAGTAATTAAACATAGTTTAATAAAACATATACTTAAACATGTCCATCTGGACTGATGAAGTGATGAGATCATGTATATATCCATATATGAGAGTTAAAATATTCAACATAAAAGTTATAATTGCTTTCATGATTAATTAATGTCAATCATAACAATAGTTTTCCACAATCAAAGTGTGCTTTACAAAGCGCATTCCTCAAAGTATGATGAACCAAGAGCTTCTCCCTTAAGAAGCTGAATACTCTGTTATTACTCTCGAGAACAAAACCAGTCAAATGAGCAGCAATGATGAGTACAAAGCTTTTCCTTCTCCTTTCCTTTGTGTGTTTCTCAAGGCTGTCTTTTATCCTTTTGAACCTATCATCATTATAATCATCATCATCATCATCTCATATTGATTTTTTCCCCAACTATGCACCCGCAAGGCACCAAGCAAGTACACTGCTATCTTCCAAGGCATAGCACCCGGCCCTGCTAGAGATCTGGTGTCATTTGGATGGAGCATCACTGAAAACGTACACAAACGTTATTCCGGGCAATGTCTCCTAGCAACACATTCCATCGGAGTCTAGTCTTAACTTTAGCTTAAAACGGGAAATAGAGTGCACTGGAGTTATCTCAATAGTGTCAGTCACTTCCTCAAACACATCCTTAACCTTGCTTAGCACAAACTTCTTGAGTTTTATGGGATCTCACACCACCCGTGCAAAAAAAAATAGAGCTTTGGCTCATACTCATAAAAATAGAGTTTTATGCTACAAATCCTCTAATAGCTCATCTCTTCGAATCAACTGCATTGTGGAGTCTCAATCACTTGGCGCCATTGAGTTAACTTCACCGTACCCAATTAAAACCTGCAACACACAAACAAAGACAATATGGCATTTATTTTTAAGTTTTTATCATCTAAAAGCTCATCAATCTTATATTATTGTTTATATTCTCAATAATCTGGGATAACATAATTACTACATAAGCAACTTTCACTAAAAAAGGAATTTCAATTTTTTTGTGCAAGCTTCAGTGTTCGTCCTATCCAATATAATACGGAGTATACAGATTAACAGCTATGAAAAATTACATGTTTATATTCAGGTATAAAATACATAAACATGTAAACTTATGCTAATAATTCCAGTAAATATAGAATATCTTAACTCAACTCACCCAACCTTGTTTTTTATACCGGCTGCAGCTCCTTCTAAACCCCATTGAGAACTTGTGTAGCTACAAAATATTTGGAAAAGGAGTTAGTATTTTCTCATCAGAATGAATTTCTTACATTTATAGTTGAAACCATAGGGATATGCTCCCTAGCTAACTTTGGCCACTGAAGATGTTACAAAAGTTTAAAAAAAATTGGTAAGGAAAGTTACTTTCTTATGTTTAGTTTGATTTTCAAAAAAGAAAGACAACCCAAACCAAGCTTCAATGTTTGATCAGAACACAAGATCATAGAAAATTTTAAAACCTTAATAGTTAATCTATTACTTTGAATATAAAAAACAAATAAAATACTACAAAACTACAAAACCAGATACAAAATCAATCAGTTTTAAATGAGTGACTTATTCGGCAAGCAACACTCCACAAAAACACATGTAATCTCCATATCCTTAGAACGTTGAGAAGCTAAATCAGTTTGCTAAATGGTAGTGTTCAATTCACAGGTTGTTAGATTATCTTATGCAATTGGACTATTGCAGAATGCGGATTAGGTAAATAGGAGCTTACCTTTAACTCCAGATAACATTAGACTATACCAAGTTTATGAGTTTATCCTTAACAATTTGACATCATTAGAATATTCTTTCAGTACAAAAATATTAGATCCCAGATGCTTTTTGCACACATATTAAAGAAACAAATGATACATATGGTTAGCTTTGCAATTTGTCTTCCAAAAGTTGGTTAACATTTATTACAAAATTGCGCATATTGTTCAAATGCCAAATCAGAAAAGGGTAAGTCAAAAAGAAGAAAAGATATAGTTCAAAAAAGAAACTGGATATAGTTGTTAGACAAACAAAAAAGGATATTGAACACATAAAATGGGACATATGGAGTAAAACACTTAGTGAATCAAACAACTTGAATTGATCTCATATTCTTATGATGATACAAAAGATAAAATTTCTCTTCACTTCAATGGCACTGGGAGGCAGGGGCGTATCCAGGGTGGGGGCAGGGGGGCAGCTGCCCCCACTCAACCCCCACCCAACCCTTTTATATATATATATATATCCAAATGAAACTTATACATATATTTTTGTTCTAAATAAAGGGTTATTATAGGGTAAGTACAAGGATTTTAATCAAAGGTGCTAGTGGTTCAACGGAAGGAGATGGTGTGTTAAGTCTTGCCTTCCACGGAGGTTAGGAGGTCAATTCCTACCTAAAGTTGTTTTTTATGTTTTATTTCTTTTGTGCTTGAAGCCTTAAGCAAACCCTAAGTGGTTTTACATTGTTCTTTTTACTCTTTTTTTCTTGTTGGAAAGATCTAAACTACATCAATATATTTACATTTCTAGTTTCACATATGAACTGATTTTGTACATGATATATAATATTTTTTAAATATACTTGTGAATTTTAAATTTAAATTAATTCTAACTACATGCTCCTCCTCCATTAGTTGATTCATTTATATATTGACATAATTTTTCACAAATTACAGATTCCATGTGATGAAATTATTTCAAACAATGTGAAACTTAATTAAACGTGATATCATAATGTTTTTTATGAGAGAATATTTTGTTATTTATAATTGGTTTTACAATTTTTTTTCTTAATCTGATTTTTCATGTAATTTTTTTCGTAATCTAACGTAAATCCGCCCCCGCTGACATATCTTTCTGGCTACGCCACTGCTGGGAGGTGACAGTACTTTACCTCCTCCTCTCATGTCCCCATCTAAAAAACCAAATTTGCTTTTTGCTGTGAGGGTGCTTGTATAAGAAACCAAAATATGGAATGTTGTTTACTTAGATGGGCTAAACTGATTAATTTTTCCAGCAATGACAATGACTATTTGAATAAAATAATCACAAATATATCTTTCTGATAACACCAATGTTTTAGAAATTTTTATGAACTTGCATAGCAGGAAAAACACATTATAGTTTATAATGTTGAAAACAAAAACATACATTTCAAGCAAGCATGATATTGCAGTCTTCCACAGTACAAAATATATATCAGCATCCAATGGTCACAAAAAGTAACAGAACCTGGAACCAAACAAACAAATCAAATTTCACAATATTTGAAAACAATCAAATAAGAATATGTAAGATTAGAAAAAAGATTGCAGTTTTTGGGTAAAAATCTTCTATATCAAGGTACTAAATAATTTTTACAAATGATTACTAAAAGAGAAGCATGCCTTGAATTTTGATAAAAGCTGAATCAAATGCATAGTAATACAAATTTTGCATTCTTCATAGTTCACCTAAAGTATTTTGACATTCTTAACCACACATCATTGTAAGGAAACAAAGAGGCTAAGGATGCTAATAAAAACATAACATGTCCAAAAAAGTACTTGAGTCATAATGAACAACCACACATCATAGAAGGAAACAAACAAATTAAAAATGGCAATAAAACAGAACCTGCCCAAAAAATCAAGCACCAAAATTATACGTGAGGCATTTTCAAGTTTCAACACCCACTTGTCAATGGGAGGAATATTTGCGTTCAAAGTTAAATGAACAAATGGTAAAACCCTGAAATTCGAGCAATATTCTATGCAATAAAAATGTCATTTCAATCTTGAAGGTGAGAGGAAGAAGCAAGAAGATAGTGAGGATTATAAAACTACAATTGGAATAAAAAGATGAAGTTTTGTAATTGAAATAAATTCATGGCTTCACCAATTGTTATAAGCTCACAAAATTGAATTGTAGGAAAACTCATGTAATTCATGAAGCAAAAGTAATGAAGTGACAAAAAACGAAAATCAATCATTCAAAAAACTAATATATGCAGATAAAGATACATGACGAAAATGAATAGATGAAGAACGGAAGTAATCTGATGACTCATACAAATGAGCAGGAAAATGAATTTTCCCAAAGTCGTGCAATTATGTAGGAGGATTCTAAAACACCCTTTCACTGTGCATATTATAAAAGAGACACTTTACGATGAAACACAGTATTTGGAAGAATATTGATAATGGCACCTGTTGAACCTTAACAAAGGTAAGTGAATTTTAAGAAAGATTGCAGCCTGCACCTAGGGAAAATATCTTCCAATCAAGCATTCTGAAAAGATTTCAACAACAATAGCAAAACAGTAAGTGTAAAAACAATAACTAAACAGAGAGTATTGAAATGATTGTTCATAAAGAACACACACAGTTCCCGCTCTTTAAGACCATTTTGCAAGAAAAACAGTCTGCAGGGGTAAAGAGAGTGCTTGTTACACACTTACACCCCCAAAAATAAGCATTTTAATTCTCATTAGATATTGAGTATAAATTAGAGAAGGTTAAAAAGAAACTTACGCATAGATAGTTACTTGACTTCCACTGGTCTTAAGGAAATTCCTAAGAGATGCAATTCGAATGAAGGAATTGAGGAAAACCGTTGAAACCTAGATAGAGAGCAACTATCTTGTTCTTCATTGCCATTACTTTTCATCTTGAAATAAATAAGAAGAATTGTTTCCCAGCTTTAGAATCCAGAGGAATTCCTATTTGCCAATTAGAAGAAGAATGGGGAGGAATTGCTTCTGAGCTTTTCAAGTGGGACGTATTTCGGAGAATAGTAGGGCGGGGCATATTTGTTTTTAGTTTGTTTTTATAGGTTTGGGTTCTGTTCGATTTGGAATGGGTTGGAAGAATTATTACTAAACAAAAATTATACGGATTACTATTTTTCGGTTTGGTTCGATTCGGTTAAGTTCGGTTTGGATTGGTTAATTTTTAATAATATATGAAGGCTTTTTTGAATTTCTTTAGTTCGGTTTTGTTCGGTTTTTATTGGTTTCGATTCGGTTCGATTTAATACGGTTTGGAAGAAATAGTAACAAACTCAAATCAAATTGCATACGGTCCGATTTTGATTCGGTTTAGTTCGATTTGGTCCGATTTGGTTCGTTATTATGTCCACCCTAAAGAATAGTGATGAGGTTTCCCTATGGCAGGAGGGGCCGCTCAAATGCACATATCTGCTCAACAGCTCAAGCTTCCAGATTGTGACGCATTTGATGTGCTCTCGTGCATTAAAGGCTATTTTTTTGTGTGTAAAAGGTTTTAACACGTTCTTTTGTAAAAAAAACGTTTTTACAATTTTTTTGATGATATATGCAGTGAGGGGAGACTGGAGAGTGATAAAGCAAATGAATGATCGTCTCCACTCTCCAGAGTCGTTGATCTACTTTTATTTTGTGCAGCTGAAAATGTGGTAGGTCTTTGAGCCGGAAAATGCATTTACCCAAAAGTAGTAAAATTATGTACAATGATGATTTAATAGTTATAGTCTTATTCTTGCAATTTAGCTTCTGTTTTTTTACTCTGGGTCTAATTGTCTAGTGGAGGGGACTGGGAGAGCCTGAAGTAATCAGGGCTGAAACTCACTTCATTGAGTTTCGACCCTTATGTTTTATATTTTTTTTATCATTACTCCAATTTGTACTTGTTACATTAGTTATTTATAACTCAGTTTAGTATATAAAATAATACGGAGTAGATTTTATGTTTATTTTGTTTCAATAAACATTGATCAGGTTATCACATCGTTGACTGTTGACCGGGGTGACTCCTATTTCACGTTTGTCTCGTTCACCTCTAGATCCCCTTTTGACAACTTAGTCAACCTATCAATCCAGGATTGTTTTGGCCATTTTGTTTTTTGAAATATTCTTTTCCACTTATTTTCTAGTTGTTGATTTTTCTTCACTATGAAATTATACTACCTTCATCCCATTCAAAGGTTCTAAACCACTATTCACATGGCTAACTTAAATTGTTCTAAATTGTTTTTTGCTTTATATATCAAATTTTTATCCAATTTACATTTTTGATCAGATTTTGTAGTGATTTTAATGTAGTTTCTGAATCCGATACAGGAACCTCTCTATGGGACGGATGGAGTATTCATTTTAATAACCAACAATTTTCAGAAAAAACCCATTGACGGAGAAAAAGGAGAGGCGGATTGAATTGCCTATAAGGTTTGCCATCGGGTTTAAAAAAACGAATGAAGAAAGAAAAGGAAGAAGAGAGGTGGCTGGTGGCATTACATGAGCTACTCGGGAACCACTCGAATGCCGCCACTAAGAGGCGGCAGTTCACCAAGAGAAAACCCAAAGAGGGCGGCGACCTAATCAATAACGGGAATAAAAAGAGACATATGGTTCTAGAAAACTATATCAAATACAAATACTTCACCGGCCTCACTCTTGCGCCGCCCAGTTCAGCCCAACAGAACAACATTGACACCCATGGTGCCATGGTGGTAATAACCAGCAGTCTTCGTCGACGGCGATATTCCCGGCCGGCGAGAAGAATGAACACCGTGAGTGGCCATCGCTCTTGGCCGAATCCTACGACGAGGAAATGAGCTTTATGGCAAACCTCTTTGGAGCCTCGTCGTCTTCCGCACCAACGACGTAAATGGTAGTGGCGAACAACAAAAGTGTACCCCAAAACATAAATAAGGAGGATGGGTTGGAGGCGGAAGGCAGCTGGAGCAGCTACTTGGCGTCTGATTAGAGCTTCCAATTCTAAAATGAACTAATGAAGTATTCAAAAACTGTTTTCATATTGTAATGTAACATGCATGCATGACTTTAGTTTTTGTAATTATTAAGTGTCATAGTTTAAACTATGTTTAAAATATTAATTTAATTGAGTCTTGAGGGATCTAAGTATAATATCTATGCCGGATGGTGTTTTCTTAGCTTCTTTTTTGTAGAAGTGCCCTCTAGGTATGACAGTAAATTGGAGTTTATATATAAGTATGTGATGTTCGGTGATAGCAGTTCTATTAAAACCATACACATTAGATTGAGTTGTACAATTTTTAAAAAGCTAGTCAATTAAAATTTTAATAAATGTAAAATACTCCACATTTGAAATTTGAATTAATTAATTCTTTAATCAAATAGTCCTGTAATATTCACCAGATTACTATCATTGTGTTAAGAAGGTATTTTGGTTTTGTGCCGTAGACAAAAGAGTCAAATTAGATTGTATAGATATTTATGGCGGGAAAAAAAGTTTTCACAAAAGTAGAAATGACATATGCTTATGAGAATATATTTTGGCTTTATTAGGGCATAATATTTTAGAATTGGATTTATTAATTATGTAATGATAGAAATTTTATATAACTGGCTACTTATGTGGCATGGTATAGTGCTTCACAGAGTTAGCATGTGCGAAATACGTGCCAAACCCATGCGACATCTGTGCCAAACCCGTGCAAAATCCGTGCCAAACCTATTACACTCAGAAATTTACTTAAAACCCCGAGGTAAAATTTGTGCCAAATATAAGTTTTTTTAAGTGCTTTCTGTATTATAGATAATGGCAAAATTTTAGAAGGAACAAGGATAAGAAACATTTGTAGTGAACTTTGTTTAAGAGTCGATTTAAGTTATTGTGAAAGATTTTATTAGTTTAATATATGTATCAAATTAAAGGTTAAAAGTAGATAATAGATAAATAATAAAATAGCGAAAATTACCTCTCTTGTGACTAAAACAACATGATATTCCTAAAATATGAATATCTGAGTTTTTTTCCCTTGAATGATGCTTGCACGAGTTTTTTCCCGGAATAATGCTAAATAAAAAAAAAAATCCCAAAATACTGTTGTATTAAAAATAATTCTCAAAATACTGCTGGATTAACCGTGGTTAAGGAAAGCCGTCACTTTTCACTTACAATACAAGAGCCACCACTTGAAGTTGCGGCTTTCTAACTAAAAAAGGCAGCACCGAGATGTAAGGCCAAAGACAAGTAGCCAATATATGGTAGTGGGTCCCACCAGAATTAAATATCTCCTGTTTTCTTTGAAGTGCTATAACTCCTTTATTTGTACTTTGATTGTTACATAACATATACCGAAATTCATAACTTTTTATTATCTTTCATATGACACCAATATTGAATATATATATAAAAAAATAACACTTTAAAAATTACTGTGTATCTTTTTTTAAAGTGCATATATTTTTTATTTGTATTCCGAATATTACAAAAAATACATCAATTTTTTTTTATTTTTTATTATGTTTTATAGGGAAGCAATGTTTCATATAGAAAAATAAAAAGAAAATATATTAATTTGTGTAGTTTAGGATCATTTTTACCATGCACTCCGGATTTTTATATATTCAGTATTGGTGTTATATGAAATACAACAACATAAATTTTTGTGCAAAAAATAAATAAATAAATAAATAAATAAACAAACAAACAAACAAACAAACAAACAAACAAACAAACAAACAAACAAACAAACAAACAAACAAACAAACAAACAAACAAACAAACAAACAAACAAATAAATAAATAAATGTGATGGAGTTTGTGTATAGTAAAAAATGATCCTAAACTACAAAAAATAGTATATATATATATATATATATATATATATATATATATATATATTTTAATAATGAATAAATAGTTATTTCTTCCATAACATATTAATTGGCCTCCTATTACTGTGGAGACGGACAAATGCATGGCACGCCTTATTCAATGAGACACAAGTACATGTCTACATACATATTCATTATGTGTATATAATATATTTACACTCAATAATGATTAACTTTCCTTATTGTATCTAAAGTGACTTATATTACTGCCTTGCGTTTACAAAAATACAGACTTCTATTACTGCCTTTTACGTTTACTACATATATGAAAAAAGTCAAACCCTAATAAAAGTTGCAGCTTAAAATTAATACAACATATCTATCACATGTCCCACCGCCAAGGGTGATTTTATTTGAGAATAAATTCCACTTTTTGGTCCTACAAGTTTTAGGTCAATTTCACATTTAGTCCACATCTTTCACTTTGTCCACTTTTGATACATAACTATTGTGTTTTCGCCCATATATAATCCTTCCGACATTGTTTTCGACGATTAAAATCACCGGAAAAGGATCACAAACAGTTAAGAAACATTAGTTATGTCACGCCCCGGACCTCCCCGGACACGTCAACAATCCGTCGTACAATACGAATAGTCAACCGCAGTCCAACACATTCATATTATACAAGGCGTCTTGAATATCATTCACACATATAACATCCATAAACAAACATAATAAGTAATTCATAACGCAGCGGAAAACATTGTTTAAAACAAAAGGGCCACACAGGGCTATTCATGAGCACGCAGGCTCTATAGTAAAATATCCATGAGCAAATTTATTAATGTTTCAAATAGAATGGAGGAAGCACGAACCAAGTCTTCTCTCCGAGAAATCACTCGATCAACGAGCACAGGATGCAAGCTCTAGCCTCAACCTGAAATGGTGGTGGGACGCCCCCGAAGGGGTCAGTACTCTATACGGCTATAAAGTACTGGTGTGGCAGGCATCTAATAGATATACAACAAGTATTTCAAACACAAGACCCTCAAATAGGGTAATAATATAGTCTAGGCCGTAATCCCAAATTACCCTTTTCAAAATATATACTTACTTTATATAAAGTCAAGTAGTCAGCTCAAAAGCCCATGTTTATTACAAAACATTTCCCAAACCCCGTGACTAATAGTCACGACAATACATAGGGTCCAACCCTAATGTAACTTCTCATTTCTAGAGTTCGGCTCGAGTACATCATCATGCACTCGCATCATAGATCTCCTACTTCATGTAATCATATCATAGATCTCCTACTTCATGTATTCACCCCATAGATCTCCTACTTCATACAATCACACCATAGATCTCCTACTCCATAAATCACAATTGACACTTGAACATTATTCAAGTTCATCACAAACAAACTCAAACCTTAAGTTTGATTCTATCGACATTTAGAACAATCCTTAACTAGCATCACCATACTATTAAGATTATTCCTACAACTCATTTATTCTTAATGGTAGCCCCTCCATATCAATAGATATGTGGCAGCCTCCCATGTGCTAAGCATCATCATGCAATTATACATTTACATACACATAACATTCACACATGAGTTGGAAGGGTCAATTTACCATATTAGCATACTTCTATCTCATGTGACTCCATATTCATCAATATGTTTTCAATTCATAGTCAAGTCCATTACTTATCATTCATGTCATGTTCAAGCCTCTTTATTCACAAAAACATGATTTAAACATTTAGGTAATCTCATGCATAACCTACAAGTTGTAAGCAACTAGATGTCGGTCCTCACCTCAAATGAGCTTTAAAACCTTCCTTCTCGATCCAACGACCAAAGCCTCGGCCAAGAAGGTTTGAGAACTGATTCCTTGCTTTGAAATGAGTGTTAAACAGCCTCATCAAAGTGCTAGTTCAACCCCTAATCATTGATACGAAAACAGCACCTAGAATGGGTGTTTTCCGGCTAACTCGTTTCCTAGTTTTCCAAGATTTGCTCTAGGTTAGTATCTAACCTTTACACCAATAAAATAACTTTAAAAGGACATATTATACACTTGTAGTAGTGTATAATAGTTCCACCAATCGTTCATATCATTTGGAAAATGAAAGGAAAGATTTTGGGGTTAAAACTCACTTTAGAGGAGTAAATCCGTTCCTGCGAGGTTGTGTTTTGCCCGGACGATTTGGAAGCCTTCCACTACTCCGATTGATTCAAACCAGGCCTTCACGGATTCCTCTTCTTGAGAGATTTCCTTTGGTATCTCGCATGCCTTATTTGGATTGGTATAACTCGAGATATAAACCAAACAGCCTCAACACTCTCACTGCTCGAGTTTACAGACAGCAGTTCACTCCAGATAGATTTTTGTATGATAAACTCTCCCTTCTCACAGAGATACCACTCAAATAAGAAACTAGACTTCAAAGGCTATCCAAGGACACCTCACACACATTATTTGGTCGAGTACAACTCCCATAATGAGTGGAGGCAAACAGCACACCAATTTGTGCGAAAAATAGAGATGGTGGCCCAAACTTTGATTCCTATCAAGTCTTGTGCAGCTCCTCTCCATGATGGCCGGACAAGGTAAGTCCTCTCACCCATTTTTATTTGTCTTGCAGGTACTAATATCATGTGGAGTGGTTCCCAATTGATCCCAATTATTTTGGGGTCCGAAATATCTACCAATACTTCCAAAAATGGGAAGATGGATCCTATTGTTTTATCTTTTGTCAAAGATGTCTTTTGTACTCATCCTAATTTATTTAGAACAAGTCAACTTCCTACATCACATTATTGATCTCCAATATGTGTAGGCTCATCTCAATAATTTACTTGATAGATATTATAGGAGGAAAATCCTACTCCCATTATTTAGCTCAATAATGTCAAAGATGGGGCTATAGGCATTTGTATTCTTCTCTAACCATTCTATCACTTGTTTTGACATTTTTCATACATAATATTGGACTACTAGCCGGTTGGGTCACCCCCGAGTGGGCCTAGGACGCCATTCTCGAATACTTGCTATTTTTAGCAGGTTGGGCCCAAAATAATGTTTGGGCCGCCCGACCTTCCTCATATTTTCTTGAAAGGTTAAGTAACATTATTTAGGTAATGTTGGGCTCTTATGTTCATTAATAAGGCCCAAATAAGTATTTGCAAGCCCGACACTAATATACGAGTTCGAACAGTACAATAATCGATCATCAATTACGTAAAACATTAATCGTTTTACAATTGTTGGGAAATCGGAAATTCAATACATAAACTTTGAATTTTTAAATCGAATTTTCAAGGGTGTTCGGGTGCGGTGTCACAAGTTCACCCCCCCTTAACAGGAATTTCGTCCCCGAAATTCACAGCTCTACTCGAATAGGAAAGCATACTGCTTCCTCATCAAAGCCTCTGTTTCCCATGTCTCTTCTTCGACCCGATCGCTCTTCCAAAGTATTTTAACCACTGGGACTTCTTTGCTCCTCAGTTTCTTCACCTTTCTATCGGTGACCTTGATTGGCTGCACAGCGTAGTTCAAATCCTCACGTACCTCTACAGGCGGCTTTTCCAATACGTGAGAGGGATCATGCACATACTTCTTAAGCATGGATACATGAAACACATTATGTATCTTCTCTAACTGAGGAGTCAACTGTAGACGATATGCTACGGCCCTAATCCTCTCTATAATTCTGAATGGACCTACATATCGAAGGTTAAGCTTTCCTCGGGTTTGGAATCGAATGATTCCTTTCCAAGGAGAGACTTTCAAGAATACCTCGCCATCAACCTTAAACTCCAAGGTTCTTCGACGCTTATCTGCATAACTTCTTTGTCTATCCTGAGCCGCTTTGAGTCTCTCTCGAATCAACTTCACCTTTGACTTGGTGACCTCAACCAACTCAGTACCCTCGAGTTTGGCCATGCCAACCTCGTCCCAGCATAACGGTGTACGGCACCTCCTCCCATACAATGCCTCGTATTGAGGCATGCTGATGCTTGCCTGATAACTGTTGTTATAGGCAAACTCCACAAGTGCTAAGTGGTTGTCCCAACTTCCTTGGAACTCCAATGCACAAGCCCTCAGCATGTCTTCTAAGATCTGTATGACTCTTTCAGACTGCCCATCCGTCTGTGGGTGAAAAGCAATACTGAACTTCAACCTCGTTCCCATAGACTCCTGAAATTTTGGCCAAAAACGTGAGGTGAATCGTGGGTCTCTATCGGATACAATGGTCACTGGAACCCCATGCAGCCTCACGATCTCATTCATTTACAATTCGGCTAACCTCTCAAATGGGTAGGTAGTGTTGATAGGCAAGAAGTGTGCACTCTTCGTGAGCCTATCCACAACAACCCAAACTGCATCATAGTTCCGAATTGTCCGTGGTAAACCTACCACGAAATCCATAGTCACATGTTCCCACTTCCATTCAGGAATGGAAAGTGGTTGTAATAAGCCTGCTGGATGCTGATGTTCTGCCTTAACTTGCTGACAAGTAAGGCATCGACTGATGTATTCGGCTATTTCCCTCTTCATACCAGACCACCAGTAACTTTCTTTCAAATCACGGTACATTTTCGTGCCCCCCGGGTGCATGGCATAAACTGATATATGAGCCTCCTCTAAGATGGACTTTCGGAGTTCGTCATCTGACGGTACACACACTCGGTCACGGAATAACAAGAGACCATCATCTCTTTCCCTGAAATCCTCCACCGGTCCCGCTTGCATGCATTCCCGGACCTTCATAAGTTCTGCGTCAGTCTCTTGACCCTTCTTGATCTCCTCAAGTAAGGTCGGTCTCACCTCAAATCGTGCCAATAAGGCACCATCGCTAGATACATCCAATTGGGCCCTCAATGCCCTCAAACTAGTCAACAATGCCCTAGACGAACTCTTCCGACTGAGGGCATCTGCTACAACGTTTGCCTTACCTGGATGGTACTCAATAACTAGGTGGTAGTCCTTTATCAACTCCATCCACCGTCTCTGTCTCATGTTTAACTCTTTCTGAGTAAACACGTACTTCAAGCTCTTATGATCAGTATATATATGACATGTCTCCCCGTAGAGATAATGCCTCCAAATCTTCAGTGCGAACACCACTGCTCCCAGCTCTAGATTATGGGTAGGGTAATTTACCTCATGCTTCTTCAACTGTCGTGAAGCATAGGCAATTACCCTCCCCTCCTGCATCAACACACATCCAAACCCTTGGATGCTCGCGTCACTATAGATATCGTACCCCATACCCTGTTTGGGTAATGCAAGTACCGGTGCCTCGGTCAATCTCTTCTTTAGTTCAATGAACCCTTTCTCACATTTGTCATCCCATACAAACTTAGCTCCTTTACGAGTGAGCTTCGTCAATGGTGATGCCAAAACGGAGAACTTCTCCACGAACTTTCTGTAGTAGCCTGCCAACCCAAGGAAACTACGAATTTCCTTGGCGTTCTTTGGCCTCTTCCATTCGGTAATGGCTTCTATCTTCTTGTCATCAACAGCAATTCCTGATCCCGAAACCACATGCCCGAGAAAGCCAATTTCCTTTAGCCAAAATTCACATTTAGAAAATTTGGCATAGAGTTGCTTCTCCCGTAGTGTCTCAAGGACAAGTATCAAGTGCTCCTCATGTTCTTCTTCACTCTTTGAGTAAATCAATATGTCATCTATGAACACAATCACGAATCGGTCCAAGAATTAATGAAATACTCGGTTCATCAAGTCCATGAATGTCGTTGGGGCGTTTGTTAACCCAAACGACATAACAAGGAATTCAAAATGTCCATACCTTGTGCGGAAAGCACTTTTTGGTATGTCATCTTCCTTAATCTTCAATTGATGGTAACCCGACCTCAAGTCAATCTTTGAAAACATAGTTGCTCCTCGTAGTTGATCAAACAAGTCATCAATCTTAGGCAAAGGATACCTATTCTTGATTGTGACCTTGTTCAGTTGACGATAGTCAATACACATTCGAAGTGTCTCATCTTTCTTTTTCACAAAAAGAACTGGTGCTCCCCATGGGGAGTGGCTTGGTTTAATGAAACCATTATCCAATAGCTCTTGCAATTGGGTTTTCAATTCATTAAATTCAGCAGGTGCCATCCGATATGGCGGTATAGAGATTGGTTTCGTATCGGGTTCGACCTCGATCACAAATTCGATCTCCCTATCAGGTGGAAACCCCGGTAGGTCTTTAGGGAAAACATCCGGGTACTTACAAACCACCCTCACATCATCGATGTTCGTTTCCTCTTTGGTTTTGTCAACCACGTATGCTAGATATGCGTGGCATCCCTTTCTCATCCTACTTCTCGCTCTCACGGCGGATATGATACAGCTGTTTGATCTCCATCGATCACCCTCGAAGCGTAGGGTCTCCCCATCATTGCCTTCGAGTTCAAGAACCTTCGTGTAGCAATCTACCCTAGCATGGTTCTTTTCTAGCCAATCCATCCCTAGGATTGCATCGAATTCAATCATGCTCAGCGGTACGAAGTCACACGTCAAGGTTTGACCATTAATTTCCACCCCACAAGATGGATAGTAACAAGTTCTTTCCACGTCATCCCCTAGTGGTGTTGATACCACTAAGGTTTGCATCAACAGTGCGGATCGCACTTCTAATTCCTTGGCGAACGCTTCACTCACAAATGAACGTTGCGCCCCAGTATCGATAAGGATTCGTGCATCCTTCCCATTAATCTTTAGTGTCCCTACATTCATGAACCATGTAAGACATCTTTCCTACCCTCCCTACTCATTTATAGAAGGTTACAATGTTCACACACACGTTAGGGATCAAGAAAAGGTCTTAACGTCGCAAAACGGTGCGAAAAATCGGTTTTCGGCATTCTGGGTGCCAGGCACGGCGTGCCTGGGGGTAGGCACGATCGTGCCTGGCTTGGAAAAAGCCTAGGGAGCTACTTCCATGTAGGCACGATCGTGCGTGCCCTTAGGCAGGATCGTGCCTGGGCGAAAACAGCCCGAAATTGCCCGAAATCCTCCCGGTTCGACCCCAAAGCTTCATGCAATGATCCCAACGACTAGTAACCTCAATTTATGGACTAATTAAGGATAAAACAAAAGTATACAAGAGGTAATACCTACAACGGAATCCGGGTTAGCTTGAGCATCCGCCTCAGTCATCGCATAGACCCTAGCTTGGGTCCTTCCTTGGTTCATGGATGGCGCGTTGCTCGTGCTTGCTCCCCCATGTCCCCTGCTCCCTTGAGAAACCTCAGTTTGGTTTTCATTTCTTGTAGTTTCACCACTTGACCCCGAAGTTTGGTTTTGCACAATTTGTGGGCAGCTCACTCTCGTGTGCCCAAACTCTGTGCATTGATAGCACCTGGGAGGGTCCTGACACTTACCCGAGTGGTGTTTCTTGCAATTGTTGCACTTAGGTACCCTCGGACCTTTTGACCTCGAGTTTTGGCCACCCGAGCCTCGACTCCACTCAAGTGATAGTGTCTGCGCCCTGAAGGTTTTGTCACCCTCAACGTTTGTCCTCCTTCAATGTCTTTGGGAATCGTTGTCTCCCCGCTTCCTTTTCCTTACTAATGGTATGTGACACTTCGGAAATTTTAAATAAAATAAAATAATTAATTTTGTTAATCAGATAAAACGTTACAAAAGTGACATTTGTCATAATTAAGTTGATAAGATAATATTTTTATAGCATGTGGTAAGTATACATTAAAAATAAAAGATAGCATTAAATTTACTAGATATATGATAATAATTAAAAATAATAATATATCTACTACGTACAATTTATATAGTGACACACATATGACTGATTCGTAACAATTATAATGAGGGCTGACTTTTCAAACCTAAATAGATAAGTATATATATATAAATATACAGAATGCGTGATCGATACTACTAATAATAATATTATTATTATTACACACGAAACTACTTCGTAATGGTATAAGGAGAATTAGACTTTTTAAACTTATATAATACGTAATACTAATAACAATAAAATACAAGTAATAACCTGGTAGATAAGAATTACATTTTTCGGCTTGCGCTACACACTTGCGGATCGATAAGAAGTGCCAACGACCTGCGTATCATTCGCACATGAGCTAATCGGATAAATCACATGCATCCCACGATTAGAACTTTTATCACCACCTATAAATAGCAACGCTGTGAACAATCACGTTGCACCAAAACCACGAGAGAAAAGAAAAGAAAGAGTGGGAGAAAAAGAGAGTGAATCGTAGCTGCTCAGCTCCGGAGAAAGGAGTCCGCCGGACTGGTTGCTAGCCGGATTTGTCGCCGGACGGACAAGCGAATCACCAGCGAAACATAGGAGAGTCGACGCTACCTTTCGTGATCACATAAGGGATTGCCGTGTTGACCCGCGTCGACTGCCGTGAGAAGAAGAACGCCGTACAGTACGCCTTCTTCCTCTTTCCCGTACATCGTTGTTTTCTTTTAGATTTTTAGTGTCATTTAGATAAAGTAATTGGACTGAAATATAAAAGTAGTAACAAGGGGATAAGAATAATAGCGATACTGTTGACCGTAATCATAATTATATATAAATACAATAATAAAAATAAGAACAGAAGTAAAAGTAATGATCATCATGTTCCGAGAATGAACTATGAATAGATATTGTCCACTTTTATAGATATGGTCAATCAATCAAAATAATAGACTGATAAAACTGTCATAGTTAAACACAGGGACGGATCCAGGATTCTGAGTCAAGGGGGGCGAAATTTTTCGTTAGTGTAGGGGATGAATTATTTTTGTTAGTGTAGCAGGGTGAAATTTTTCCCCTAAGCTAGTGTAGCGGGGCGAATTTTTTTCGTTATTGTAGGGCTATGCGGCTTTTTTTTATTCAAAAAATGACATTAATACATGCACATCTCGAACGGCATTTAAATCTATTACATTCTAAGTTTAGACGATGACAAAAACATCAACCAATACATTTTTAATAAGTTCTACATTGTTTAACCTCATGAATCGGTTATTGAATTGTAATTTTTGTCCACCAAGGAGGGTGTTCGTGAGTCATGACTCATCAAAAGTTTTCTTAGTATTACAATTGTAGTATACTAATATGTATGAGATTGTTATTTTTAGAATAATATGCACCACATACACACACACACATATGGTGCATATTATATTTTAAAAATTTTATTAATTCTATAATAATTTAAAGTTTATTATCCATGCAATAAATTATTTTTAGAAAGCAAGAAGTAAATGAATTGTGTAATCTAATGTCTACAAATATTTATATTTTGGATTCATTTCACGTGATCCAAAAATTGTGTAATTAGTGTGTCTGGTATTTAATATTGTTTGATATATGTTTTATAAAATCCAGTACTTGTTATCTAATAAAGATAATTAAACATTACAAAACTAGGAATTCTTATATAATAAGTATCCTAAATCTTAAATACGAGTTACTCTATTGTTTATTTGTTTAAGTTATGTAAATTATTTTAGATGTTTCTTCTTTTAAATCTCCAATTAAGTATTACATTATGTAAGACTATATACTAATTTTGAAAATTAAAAGTTAAGGGGGGCGAATCTAATTGAATTATGAAAGTTTTATGAAAATATTACATATATGGTAAAAAAAAATTGAATGTCCAAGGGGGGCGGTCGCCCCCCGCGCCCCCCCCCCCCCCTAAATCCATCCCTGGTTAAACATAATACTGATTGAACTATCTTAATCAGATTAATTAAAGGTGGATCAATTAATAAATTAATTAATGACGTACTCACTTATTTTAGCGATATTTGATTATATTGATACTGATTAATAAATCCCAACGTAGTAAAATGATTCTTAAGGAAGTATATATGGACTGTTCGAAAACCTAACAAACAAATAATAATAACATGAACCATATATACGTAATGTAATGATATGATGAGTAATAATAAGTGCTAATGATGATGAATTTGATAATAGTAACATTCATAATAGCGCTGACCGTAATAAGATTTATAACTAGTTAAGAGAATTTTAGTCATTGATTGTTAAAAATAATAACCGGTTGATTATTATAATTGGACTAGTTACAGGATATTTATTACTTGGGTATACCGGATTGAGAAAATAGACATTTGGATTATACTAAAATAAAAGGACGGATAGTATAAATTCGGATTTTTATGGCGGAAATTAGTGGCGGATGGTAGTTTGCCAGGAATCCTCGACGGAAATCAGTGGCGGTTTGCGATTTGTCACTAATTGCTGGCAGAATTTTTCCGCCGCTAAATGGAGGCGGAGTTTAGTGACGGAAGAAGTTGCCACTAAATAGCGAAGGAAATATCCGCCACTAAATGCCGTCACTAATGTATACAATATTAATTTTGTACTCATCCATCAAAATTAATTCTAGACACACATCCTATCTACCCTTTTTTTGTGTGCCAATTCTACTCCACTATTAATTTCAAACGGATTTAAGGAAATAGTTACTCTGTTATATCAAAATAAAAAATTAATTTTGAGAAAATGTTGAAATGAGTTCTTTCTACTATTACAAAATCATCACATAAATGTCATGTACTCGATAAAATGTCATATAAATACATCTACTTATACAAGCAATCGGATGAGTCATAACGACATGTTGACAACCTCGTAATCCCGGTTAGTATATGCTACCTCCGTTCTCCTTTAATTGCAACATTAGGTTTTTTACACTATTCACATATTCTACTTTGACTATATTTTATTTATGGGAAAAGTGTCAAATAGGCCCCCCTACTAATATGAAAAAGCCAATTAAGTCCCCGAACTAAAAAACACCCAAATAAACCCATGAACTATAAAAAATGAGGCAAAACAGCCCTTTTAGCATGTAATTAGCCGGTTCCCGGTTCCATTAGTCCACGTGCCGCACACGTGTCGCCACATGTTGCCATTTGTGGCCACCTGTCGGCTGTCGCCACATGTAAAGGTTTACCGGGAACCGGTTAATTACATGCTAAAAGGGTTGTTTTGCCTCGTTTTTTATAGTTCGTGGGTTTAATTGGGTGTTTTTTAGTTCGGGGGCTTAATTGACTTTTTCGTATTAGTAGTGTGGAAATTACACACTTTTGGTGTAATACTTTATTTTCATTTTTATTTGTAATTTAGTTAGATTAGGATTTTTCTGAGCTAAACAGGTCAAAGATCATCCAAGGGATCAAGATTGGACCTTAAAAGATCAAGGAAAGTGCGAGGCAAGAAAGATTTCGATTTGGAAAAAATACTCATGTACCCGGTCGGGTATTGCCTATACCCGATCGGGTAATTGCTTGATTCGACTGTCTAAATCAAATCTGAAGACAAATGATCGTGGGAGAAAATTTTCATAAAGATTTGTCACATACCCGATCGGGTATATACCCATACCCGATTGGCATGGGTATGCCCAGAAATGTGACTTTCTGGGCAATTTCCTAAGATACCCTGTCGGATATCCTATATACCCGGTCGGGTATCGGACCCTGCAGCTCCCAAAAGCCTATAAATACACCCCTTTCCTTCCCAATAAAATCACCAATTCGCATATACTCTTCAGCTCAGTTTAGATTAGTGTTTTCTTTATATTTTCTATCATGTTTAGTCTCCAAATGAGGAGCCAAACTCTTCCATCTTGGTTTTGCTACTTTGAAGCTTAATGAATTGTAAGTTGTGAGTTATTTTCTTTAATCTTCTTCCTTGAATATATTAATTTTTCCCTTAATACTATCTATATTAATGTTGGGGAGTGTTGTTAAGATGACAATTAGTTAACATCTCGACATTACTTATAGTAGTATTTATTTTCTTCCTCTATATTAATGTTGGGAAGTGTTGCTAAGATGACAATTAGTTAACATCTTGACATTAGTTATAGTAGAATGTATCTTCTTTAATATTCTTCCTTGAATATTAATTAATTCCTATTCATCTTTCTTATTAATATTTTGAGCATTACTTAAAGGATCAACTAGTTTTGTTTCATGGTTAATAATCTAAGGGGAATTAATTATATTGATTAAACCAATAAACCGCTTGTGTTGAGGTTATCAATCTCAATCGTTTTTATCTTAAGTTTATTGCCACTATCGGGTTAATATACGGCGCATGTTCTATATTGACTCGGTAGTAAGTTTTATTAATGAACACGTCTCGTTAATAATAACTACGATACCCTCGATGAATTGGATATACTCCTCGATTGAGTACTCGAGAGGAAGATAGTTAAAGATATAACCGGGATCGACGGACATTTCATTAAGTGGATAAAAGCAAAACCAAGTCATCATCTCTATTAATTAAACTCATATAAGTCGTTCATCTTCGTATTTAATTAAATTAAATCACTCAATCCTAACCCCCCCTTTATTTACTAGTTTTATAAAAAGAGAATTATTCCTTTCCCTGTGGATACGAACCTTACTACGCTATACTACGTATAAGTGTTGCATTGTATTATTATTTTGAGTGCACACCACGACAAAGTGCACGTCACTATTACACATCCGATCGTGAGCCATAGGAATAGACTTAGAGTCAGTCACCCATACAAAGCAATCTGACTTGTTAGACACAAAACGGACAAGAAAAAACCTAAAACGATCAAAAGTGCAGTGCCACCTTGTCTACCTATCAAAAATCTATTTAAACATTAAAATATGAAAACAACAGAGATTATTCGTGTGCGTTTGTTTTCTAACTTGACGGGGGATATTTCTGCAAAAAAAAAAAACTTGACGTAGGGTATGATAAAGTAGAAGATGTTAATTTGTGATTGATGACAGTTTAAGCTAAGTAGTACTCCGTATTGTTTTGTATAAATAAAAAATGAAACAATGAATAAAAGAATAAAAGAATTAACAATAAAGAGAAAAGAAACTGAAATTATTTGCCCAAAAATGAGTACATTTTAAAAAAAAAAATTAATTGAAGGAGGTATGAACATTTTCACCTAGCTCATTGAGAGTAAGTTTTGGCCTCCCGCCATGTTTTCGGCCAAATTATTTGGGCAGCCTTTTATCTCCCTCCATTTTTTCCCCAAAATTCAAAAATCTCCCCCCATTGAACCACAAAACCCATATTTTTGGCCCATTTTCTAACAAAGCATACCTTATTCCTTTCCTTATCTTAAACCTAGACTAGAACCACAATTCACTTCACCTCTTCGGCCTCAACCCGCATCTCTTCATCGGCGGAAAAGGAGTTTGTGCTGGCTTTACTCTTCCACAAAAGCCGTCCGGCCCGTCCAGCAGCGCAGCCTCAACCCGCGTTTCTCCAGCAACATTCGAAACCCTAACTCGCCGCACTCCATGGAAAAACTGCTCGCTGACCCAAGGTACTCAACCGGCCTGCGTCGTTATCCTTTGTAACGATAAGGTATTTAATTTTTAACAAAGCTGTATAACTTAATTTTTCCATAGAAATCTGTATAGGTTTTAAAAAGGTGCCTGTGTAACTTGTTTTTCTCACTCACAGGTGAGAATAGATTGAAAGAACCATAAAGCCCTCTTTTTTATATCCCTATGAAAGCACTAAATCCTTAATCTTACCTGAATACCTGGTAATCAGTAAAATGTGAAGTGGTCAAACTGGTTTGTGTCGGTTTTATGATTTGCTTTTACCATTTAATTGCTTTATGTACTAGTAGTATTCTTCACTCAAGTTACTTGCTGATTGTGTAGGTGAGGACCAAGACAACAGAGTAAACCAGATTTTTTAATTGGTAGGTTATTATTTCTACAATAATTTTCCTCTAATTTTGCAGTAGTTGAACATAATGATACAAGTTATGAAGGCTCTAGTAGTTGAACATCATAATTTTCCCCTACAATAATTTTCCTCTATTTTCAATGCCTCTTCTTACTAGGTTATTGACGGAAAGACTACAAGTTAGTGCCATTGGAGGGCTATTCAGCTGGAGCATGATGGAATTTGTGAGTTTTACAAACAAAGGCTCTACTTTTCCTTTGCTTTTCTGATTTTCTAGATTGTCCAAGTAGTTGAACTAGTTAGAAAGGCTTTTTGGTAGTTAAACATCATGATGCAATTTACAAAGGCTGAGGTGCAAAAACTATAATTAATGTTTGGTTTTCAAGCCTATTTTTGCTTTCATTTGTGATTCAATTATTTCAATTTTATTTAAGCATGCTGGCCTAATGTTTTCTTTTTGTGCGCAGGAGATTGAATAATGTTGTGGGGATGCCTTCCACAAGTATAGGCGACTACAAATCAAACAATTTTAAAGCTGGCATTGAGATACTTCTACTAAAAATGCATGAATTGTAAAGTTATCATACTTTGTAGAAATAGTATGATTTGTACTCCTAAATAGAATAGTTTTTACATTTTCAATATGATTGTTGTAGATGATGTATATATTAGATTTTTGTTTGTTATAATGGATCTTGAATTTGGTGTGTTATAAATTATTAGTCCTATAACATTTACTTGCAAACTCTTTAACATTGACATCTTAATTTAAACGTTTATTACTCTGTTCTATTATTTACATCCACTTTAAATATTTTATTATTTATAAATAAATTAAAACTTGAAATCATATTTAAAAAGTATAATTCAACAAACTATTTGTTTTTTTTTTAACTAAATTCACACATTTTAGTGACGACATTTAGTGGCGGAATATTTGTCAAGAAACATAGTGGCAGAAATATCTGCCACTAAATTCCGCTTTTAATTTGTGGCGGATTTTCTATTCCGCCATAAAGGACTTTAATGTCAAGATTTCAGTGGCGGAAATTCCGCCACTAATAACCGCCACTAAGACGTTTTGTGACGGATTTGTTGACGGATTTTCCGCCACTAAAATCCGGAATTCTTGTAGTGCGTAGTAATAGTAATAATGGATTATTGGCTATGATTGATCACTATCGAATTAATGTAAGTAATGGACGGATTAGATTAAAATAGGCTATTTACTAATCTTGTTGGTTGAATTATTATAATAAAATTTGTGGATTAAATTATGGACCGACTAATATAAAACAGGGGATCGTTAGACCTAATAATGGACGACTAAATTTAGAACTAATAATAACATTGGTTTATTGGATCGAAGACTTATTTAGATAAACTTGGTATAATAGAAGAACTAACCAAATAATTGTAATAAACTTGGTATATATCGAACTAACCGTTTATGGGAAAACGGTAGGGGCAATTAATTGAACTATAAATTAGGGTGAATATTGATTTTGGGATTTTTAAATAATAGAAGGTGAACTTGGGGAGGAAGCCGATAGAGAAGCTTGTTAGGAATATCTGGATTTGAGGTAAGTCACATTGCAACCAAAATTATGTTTTTACCTCGTAAATAATTATTTACTTGATTATGTGAAGGTATGAATATTTTTGATTTATGAATTACTTGTGAGCAAGTTGTATTTGTTGTGATTTTGAGATATACTGGATTATGTGTATACGTAAGATATTTTGGGGAAAATATAAAGCTATGAATTTAAGGATAATAATCCTTGTGGTAAAATTTTGTCCAAGAGACATAAATGTGAAATTTTTGGAAAGTCAAGATAAAAGACTGTTTTCATAATTTGGGGCACCACGGGAGAAATCCGTAGGTGTCGGGCCACCTTCACGTCCGTTAATGGTGAGGGAGGGTTAGGACTACTACTGCTTGAATTGAGAGGTGTAAAGCAAATTAATTGAATTTTGAAGGGTTCGGTAACCACCCCGAACAACTGGGCATTAGATTCCATTTATTAAAGCAATAGTAGTAGTAGTACCTATTCTCTTAAGGGTCTTTGAACCTAGAACTTAGGGAGTATATCCCATTTTGAGTAGGGAGACGTTGACGTCAGAACTACTTAGACTTCATACTACTCGGAGGGCTTGGAATCCCTTTAGGGGGTGTGCACACTTAAGGTAGAAGTCTAGATTCTAATAGAGGAGATGAGGTACCGAGAGTAGATCGGAGTGACCGTACAAAACAACGGATCACTGGGCTCAAGAATCGAGATAACGCTTGAGCACCGCCCTTCTAATTAAATGATTAGGAGAATTAGCTATAAAGCTATTTTGAGAAAAAAAATCAAATATTTTGGTACTTGGAGAATTATTCTTTGAAATACTTACGAGAACTATTGAAGAAAATCTTTTAGAGATATTATTACTCTTTTTGAAATTATTGGAAACTCATTTTTGTATATACTATATACAAATACTTATTTTTAAACAAAACTATTATTTTACGGGGTTGGGTGGGACTTACTTAGCTCTAAAGCTAATTTTTGTGTTATTTGTTCTTTTATTTTCTTATGTTACAGATGATGTGGTTTATGAAGACTGATGCACTGAGAGCGCTCCTAGAAGATTTTTAGAGTAGTCTCATTTAGAATGAACCTTGTTAGATTTCATGATTTCAAATGTTGAATTTAATAATTACTTTAGATACATTTACGGTGGATAGCCTTAGCATCCAGTCGGTTTAGGGCTGGGTGTGGCGGTAACACGCCCCTTTTCCTTGTTAGTATTTAATTCCGCTGCAAACAATTGAAAGTTTTGAATAATTAATAAAAGTTTATTATTTCTTAAGTATTATTTTGGGAGGGAAATTTGGGGGTGTTACATGGTATGCCCTCAGCTTGCCTAGCTTGGCGTTTTTGTATAAGCCTCACACGTTCACGTTGAAGCCAATCTATGACCATGCCCAGTTGTTCAATGGGTGCACCATCAAGGTCCTCATCACTCAAATCATCTCCTTCGTCACCCGAAGCCTTGAGTGGTTCAGTTTTTCCATAACAAGGTGATTCTTCATTGGTCTTAACATGACCACCACTCACGATTTGAGCTTCAAGAATTTCGTGCACCTTTGGTCCTAAGGGCTTTTCTCGGTTGGCATGCCCGGTTCCACCCAGTGCAAACCCTTCCGAGTTCTCCCTATTCATAATACCTCCATCACCCTCCATCGCTGAAAGAAATAATTAGAATGAGTCATTAGACTCGTTTCAAATGTCAACTGACAGATAGGCACTTAAGACATCTCTTGGGCCAAGTCACCGCCATACCAATCGTTAAGGGCGCCATCTTAACAATTAGAGACCTTGCAACTCAAACACCAAAAGTTCTTAAGTACAAAACATTTTCTATGCTCATGGTTTTCAAAATCATTTTGAAAAAGGGAATTTTGAGACTTTGTTATGAAGTTCATGGACTAAGGCTCTGATACATACTTAATTGTCATGCCCCGGACCTCCCCGGACACGTCAACCACCCGCCGTACAATACGAATAGTCAACCGCAGTCCAACACATTCATATTATACAAGGCGTCTTGAATATCATTCACACATATAACATCCATAAACAAACATAATAAGTAATTCATAACGCAGCGGAAAACATTGTTTAAAACAAAAGGGCCACACAGGGCTATTCATGAGCACGCAGGCTCTATAGTAAAATATCCATGAGCAAATTTATTAATGTTTCAAATAGAATGGAGGAAGCACGAACCAAGTCTTCTCTCCGAGGAATCACTCGATCAACGAGCACAGGATGCAAACTCTAGCCTCAACCTGAAATGGTGGTGGGACGCCCCCGAAGGGGTCAGTACTCTATACGGCTATAAAGTACTGGTGTGGCAGGCATCTAATAGATATACAACAAGTATTTCAAACACAAGACCCTCAAATAGGGTAATAATATAGTCTAGGCCGTAATCCCAAATTACCCCTTTCAAAATATATACTTACTTTATATAAAGTCAAGCAGTCGGCTCAAAAGCCCATGTTTATTACAAAACATTTCCCAAACCCCGTGACTAATAGTCACGACAATACATAGGGTCCAACCCTAATATAACTTCTCATTTCTAGAGTTCAGCTCGAGTACATCATCATGCACTCGCATCATAGATCTTCTACTTCATGTAATCATATCATAGATCTCCTACTTCATGTATTCACCCCATAGATCTCCTACTTCATACAATCACACTATTGGATAATTGATACCCATATTGTATAAACAGGAGAGATGGAACAAGAGTGGAGAAGAAATGATGAAGAAGAAGGAAATGTGTATAGAATGAATATTTGTTATGAGTTACAAACCTCCTATAAGGAGTATATATAGGGAAAATCCGGGTCTGGGCCTCTAATATGGGCCTGACAGACCCGGTTACATAAATGGACTGATAGTATAAAAAGCTAATCTAGAACATCTGAATAATAATAATAATGTACAATAATATTAATGATATCCGCTAAACGTGTGTGGGCCGCTGTCCAGGCCTAGTAGTCGGCATACTGGGGGGTCGGAGTCCATATAATCCATCAGGAGTCCCCCACTCCCTGAGTCTAGAGTACTCGAGGCGAAAGGGAGTAGTCCAAACTGTATCTGCAACGTTCTTCCTCTTCGGCCGGGGGACCACCACCCTTGTCAATGATGAGGAGGTGCCTCGTTGAAAACCTTTACTAGGAAAAAACCCAGTGGGAAAAAATCATAATAAAGGGAAAAAGAGTACACCTAGTGCCCCCAACATAAAACAAGGAAGGTAAGTCTCCTCCGGCATAATCAATCTAGCTCAACTCATCTTCAACCAACTCAGCTCTCGTTCCTGCTCATGTGTGATATTTTCTGCTCTTCTAGAAACTCTGACCCCTCAGTCCCCCAGTCCCCACTCTTTGAGGTGAGTGGAGACGAGGTGAAAATGAGTAAAGTCATCTTTGTACCTACACATTTATCATAATTATGAAATCTTTTTCTTGGGATTTATGTTTCCGATTGGGAGTTCGTTACTTGAAAATAAGTGGAGATGTGTATTGTTAATGTAATGATAAAATACTTAGTAGAATGGATGTGTGAGCCATTTGTAAGCAACGGTCGCCACTCGAGGAATGACTAAGACCGGTCTTCGTACCCGACTTGGTCGGGGTTTTGTCTTCATGCCCGACTTGGTCGAGGCTTTGTGCCTGAGGAGTCAGGGCTTTGTGCCTGAGGAGTCAGGGCTTTAAATCCTAATGATGGGTCTCAAGCCACACTCTACTAGGCATTAGATCATAAGTGCGTGATAATGTGACATTTAACCGACAAAAAATATTGATTAAAATAAATATAAATAATATTAAAATTAAAGAGTACTTATCTTTTGGAGTGGGTTGGGACGAAATGTTTGATGGGTTGAAATCCAGCCCTTTGAAAGAACTTGTCCAAAAATGGTCTGGCCCACTATTATTGGTGAGAGTCAGTCTTGGGCTTGATGTAGTCTTGGCCCGTATAAAAATTATATCTTGACTCATTGACCAATTTTGACCCACTTTTGCCCCTAAGTTTTGTCCGCCCAAATTGAGAGATAAATTATAGAAGATGCCCCATGCATAGTCCTGTCACGCTAGCTGGAATAGTTGGATATGCCCCATGAGGAGATGGCAGGCAGCTCTGTAGTCTTGTTCTGCAATCTTGTTCCCATGAACCCACATTAATGGCAGAAGTGGCTGGCAGGTTTTTAGAGAAGTTTGGCATGTACCCATTCCCGCAATTGGCGTTAGGTCTGGAGGAGAAAATGGGGGCGGCTCTTCAGCCGTGTTCTTATGTTGCCAGAAATGGAAGGGATCTCGTAGTCAGCTCAGGGTATTTCATCCATAGGCCACCGGGCTTCTCTACTGACCTTGGCGAACGAATCTGGCACACCCAGACGGCAGACGGTGTGACGGGAGTGGAGCTCATCTTGAGGCGTCTTTGACCAGCAGGTTCTAGTTCTTAGCAGCAATGGCCCACGCTCTCTCCACAGAGTTTCCCAGCGGCCATCAATGGCGGATACCTGAAAGTGTAGCTTCAGAAGTTGAAAACGACGACTGTGGAGATGGTGACCGGAGTTCAGGCTCCGTTAGTCGTGCCGTGATGGAGAGCAGTGCAGCGGCGCAGCGGCTCGGTGCGATGCTGACAGGGTTGTGACGGAGGATCTCGTACCTGGTGCTGTGATCTGCAGTGGACGGCGTGGGGGGCGGCCTCAGCTCAGGCCTGGGAAGTGGGAACGGCTTGTCAACTTCAGCCCAGACCTGGGAACGGCTGGTCAACTTCAGCTCAGACCTGGGAACGGCTGGTCAGCCTCAGCTAGCAGGCGACGAGCTTCTGCTGTCGGTGTACGGCGGGGACCAGTACGGCGAGGAGTTTTCCGGTGATGACATCTCCGGCTTCTATGTCAGAAATCCGAGATGCAAATTTCCGGTCAAATAAGGGACTTCTCGATCTGAAATTCCATACCCTTCATCCCATTATTATATTTTTTTTATCTTCCAGAACAGTTTTGGCTAGATGTTTTTTTCAAGATTGGTATGAAATTTTTGGTATTTTGGGGAGGTTTTCTCACTTGACTGTGTTCAACCTCTCAACGAGAGCACCATTGTTGGATTATTGATACCCATATTGTATAAATAGGAGAGATGGAACAAGAATGGAGAAGAAATGATGAAGAAGAAGGAAATGTGTATAGAATGAATATTTGTTATGAGTTACAAGCCTCCTATAAGAAGTATATATAGGGAAAATCTGGGTCTGGGCCTCTAATATGGGCCTGACAGACCCGGTTACATAAATGGACTGATAGTATAAAACGCTAATCTAGAACATCTAAATAATAATAATAATGTACAATAATATTAATGATATCCGCTAAACGTGTGTGGGCCGCTGTCCAGGCCTAGTAGTCGGCATACTGGGGGGTCGGAGTCCATATAATCCATCACACACCATAGATCTCCTACTCCATAAATCACAATTGACACTTGAACATTATTCAAGTTCATCACAAACAAACTCAAACCTTAAGTTTGATTCTATCGACATTTAGAACAATCCTTAACTAGCATCACCATACTATTAAGATTATTCCTACAACTCATTTATTCTTAATGGTAGCCCCTCCATATCAATAGATATGTGGCAGCCTCCCATGTGCTAAGCATCATCATGCAATTATACATTTACATACACATAACATTCACACATGAGTTGGAAGGGTCAATTTACCATATTAGCATACTTCTATCTCATGTGACTCCATATTCATCAATATGTTTTCAATTCATAGTCAAGTCCATTACTTATCATTCATGTCATGTTCAAGCCTCTTTATTCACAAAAACATGATTTAAACATTTAGGTAATCTCATGCATAACCTACAAGTTGTAAGCAACTAGATGTCGGTCCTCACCTCAAATGAGCTTTAAAACCTTCCTTCTCGATCCAACGACCAAAGCCTCGGCCAAGAAGGTTTGAGAACTGATTCCTTGCTTTGAAATGAGTGTTAAACAGCCTCCTCAAAGTGCTATCCTCAAAGTTCTAGTTCAACCCCTAATCGTTGATACGAAAACAGCCCCTAGAATGGGTGTTTTCCGGCTAACTCGTTTCCTAGTTTTCCAAGATTTGCTCTAGGTTAGTATCTAACCTTTACACCAATAAAATAATTTTACAAGGACATATTACACACTTGGAGTAGTGTATTATAGTTCCACCAATCGTTCATATCATTTGGAAAATGAAAGGAAAGATTTTGGGGTTAAAACTCACTTTAGAGGAGTAAATCTGTTCCTGCGAGGTTGTGTTTTGCCCGGACGATTTGGAAGCCTTCCACTACTCCGATTGATTCAAACCAGGCCTTCACGGATTCCTCGTCTTGAGCGATTTCCTTTGGTATCTCGCACGCCTTATTTGGATTGGTATAACTCGAGATATCAACCAAACAGCCTCAACACTCTCACTGCTCGAGTTTACAGACTGCAGTTCACTCCAGCTCGATTTTTGTACGATAAACTCTCCCTTCTCGCACAGATACCACTCAAATAAGCAAATAGACTTCAAAGGCTATCCAAGGACACCTCACACACATTATTTGGTCGAGTACAACTCCCATAATGAGTGGAGGCAAACAGCACACCAATTTGTGCGAAAAATAGAGATGGTGGCCCAAACTTTGATTCCTATCAAGTCTTGTGCAGCTCCTCTCCATGCTGGCCGGCCAAGGTAAGTCTTCTCAACCATTTTTATTTGTCTTTCAGGTACTAATATCATGTGGAGTGGTTCCCAATTGATCCCAATTATTTTGGGGTCCAAAATATCTACCAATACTTCCAAAAATGGGAAGATGGATCATATTGTTTTATCTTTTGTCAAAGATGTCTTTTGTACTCATCCTAATTTATTTAGAACAAGTCAACTTCCTACATCACATTATTGATCTCCAATATGTGTAGGCTCATCTCAATAATTTACTTGATAGATATTATAGGAGGAAAATCCTACTCCCATTATTTAGCTCAATAATGTCAAAGATGGGGCTATAGGCATTTGTATTCTTCTCTAACCATTCTATCACTTATTTTGACATTTTTCATACATATTATTGGACTACTAGTCGTGTAGGTCACCCCCGAGTGGGCCTAGGACGCCATTCTCGAATACTTGCTATTTTTAGGAGGTTGGGCCCAAAATAATGTTTGGGCCGCCCGACCTTCCTCATATTTTCTTGAAAGGTTAAGTAACATTATTTAGGTAATGTTGGGCTCTTATGTTCATTAATAAGGCCCAAATAAGTATTTGCAAGCCTGACACTAATATACGAGTTCGAACAGTACAATAATCGATCATCAATTACGTAAAACATTAATCGTTTTACAATTGTTGGGAAATCGGAAATTCAATACATAAACTTTGAATTTTTAAATTGAATTTTCAAGGGTGTTCGGGTGCGGTGTCACAATTAGTTAAGTACCAAAACTGGACAAAGTGAAAGACGTGGATTAAAGGTGGAATTTGCACAAAACTTGTAGAACCAAAAGTGAAATTTTCCACTTCATTTGATGTAGGAACATGATTTTGTTAGAAATTATAAGAGGTTGTTGATGTATGAATACGTAAAGTGATTTTAGTGGGGTGTAGTATAGATGAAGTGTTTTAGAGTAGAGATATTGTCTCTAGAAAAGATGTACTCCCTCCGTCAACTTCACAGATACAGCCCTGTTAGTTGATAATCATAATCGTTTCAACTTACTTGAATCTGAAGATGTCTGTGACTTTGATCCCCTATGGACACAATATAAAGAACAGACACTCTATCGATTAAAAAAACCCCAGAACTACATGGTCGATTCTTATCGCCATTTTGGGGTACGCCGGAGGGCTGAGCATCATATTAGACACGACCCTGACACGAAGCTCGCAAAAGCACAGTCAAACAGGGCAACCAAATGCGTGGAGAAATCTGGCCCTGAACCTCCAACGCCGAGTTTATCATCTGCGCCGATAAAGTTAGCCGGAAACGTGGTTTTCAATCAGGGAACTTCGGGAGGTCCAGTAACGAACGAGGCCAGCCTGGATCTCCAAGTTGCAAGTCAAGCCCAACCTAATACTGCCAAATTGCACAGAGATGCAGAGAAAACACTTGACCCAAGTAGCTCATCCGGAACATGGGCTGATATACTTCGGGGTGACAAGATTAAAACCACACGGGCCCCAGCAACAGCCCTCTCAAGCGGAAGAAACACTCCAATTGCTAATAAGATTATTGTGACTGATGAAATTATTACCTGCTGTACAGATATTATCCAGCCAGAAACTGCTGCCATTTCAGAGGACTCTGAAAAATTTCATTTCTTTGGTCAAGAGGGATTTGACTCTATCAAATTAGAATCAAAAACCTTTATGTTTGGAATAAAAAACAATGAAATTGCAATTTTGGAAATCAAGAAGTCCCTATTGCGCAAGCTTAGTTTTAATTTGCATTTGGCTCCTCTAATCATCCACTATATTTATCAGCTTGCAGGAACGAACCTCTCCTGCCCGGGCCTAAGAAGATTTGGACCTATCTCGGTCTCTTCAAATTATAACAAAGCTGGTAGCTACATAAAGATTGCCAAAGAAAAAGGAAATTTCATTTTAATTCCTGTGGGGCCACAAAAATCACACTTGCTCCAATTCATGGCAGTCTTCTCTAATTTTGTGGGAGTCTCAGATTTAGCACAGGAGGAGCCGCTGCATTGGCTACCAGAAATCACGTCAATTATAGAGGAGCCAACATCAATATCTAAGCTAATTTTTGATTGTCAAATTCGAGAAGCATACTCAGAGAAAAAATGGTCTCTAATTCCATTGGAACGACACAGACTAATTCAGGCATACTCAGATGCTTCAGATAACTTTTATCAATCGGATGACTCTTTTTACACGGATGACTTTCTGGGACATGCAACTGAAAGCGATTGTCGTCCCCCAATCTCAACTCCGGCAGAAATTGCGAAATCAGAATTCAACAGAGCGATTTGCAAAAAATCCAAGTTTGTTACTTCAGAAAATTGCCTGCCGACGGACAATTTGAACACTCAAATCAAAATATACAGGAAATCTCAAAAGAATAAGCGGCGTCACAGCATGAAGACTAGGTCGCAGTCTAAAGAATTTCCTTGGGTGTAATCTTAGGTTTTACTTTCTCTGCACCTTTTTCGTTTCTTTTATTTCCTTTTTTGATTGTACTGTTTATTTTTCTTCAATAAAATTTCACCTTTCCAAAAAAAAAAAAAAAAAAAAGATGTACTCCCTCCGTCCCCTTTTAAATGTCCCGTTTTACCATATTAGGATGTCCCTATTTAATTGCCCCATACCTTATTTGGTAAACTTTGTGTGGCTCAAAATCATTCTTACTTTATTCTTACTTTATCAATTAATATCAACCACACAAACTCACTTTTCTTAAAACCCGTGCCACCATCTCCCGTCCCATTTAAAAGGGGACGGAGGGAGTATTGTATTGTTTTTTTTTTTTTTTTTTTTTTTTAACAGAAAAAAGAGAGGGTTTTATTGTATTTTTTTTTTTTGGAAAAGGAGATTTTATTCAAATAAAATAAGAGTACAAAGAGAAAAATGAAAAATAAAATAAAAGTACATGAAGTAAAAATTAAAAGTGCTAAAA